>JAYKKI010000016.1:18895000-21295000 GCA_039881145.1 Druceiella hillmani | reverse complement strand
ATATAAATTTATTGCAATTTTTGAGCACGAGTTCGCTCAATTTTAATCTTCTTTGAATTATTGTTTACTGTTTCGTGTTTTGCGCAATTCTGTAAATATTTATAATGGCAGTATTTGATTATTAACTACAGTCTGTTGCGAGCTTCAGAAACTACGTCATTCATTATTGACGTTTATTTGATTTTATTCCAATTTTAACATTCAGTTTGTTTTTGTCAAATTAGACATAAATTTAAATTTATATTCGCGTTTTACAGCAGTCTAGCGCGCTGTTAAATGTGTTTTAGCAATAGATTATTTTGTAGTATTACGTATTCCAAATGAGTTAATTGTTTTAAAAAAAAATATTACGGCGAACGGAGGAATTGTTCCTATAAGTGGTTTTAACATTTCTGTTATGATCTTTATATATCACTTATTTCTCAAAGATAAATGATATTTTTCTTTCTATTTCTTATTTTTTTATGACACTTGACTAATGGATATTTTTAGAGTTATCTGATAAGGAGAAATCAAAATAATGTTTTTTTAAAAATATAGATACCCAATTTGGAATAACAATAAAGATAGTAATTGGAAATAGTTTCAATAATACATGCTGACACGTCGATTATTAATCTATACAGTAATAAATGGCAAAAATATTGTTAATAGACGCTAGCGCAAAGCGATATTCTTTGATTATTGTTATCGCTATTTTTTATTTTCTTTCACCACCATTTTTATTGCATTCTTTACAAGGGAAAAATGACATACTTCAGAAGGAACGAAGAAAAAAAGCAAAATAAAAAGGAATGAAATATAGTCAACGACAAATATCGCTTTTGTTAATTCATTACTTTGATGGCCCTGCAAAATATGAGTTTCCCTAAAGTTAGACGGTACTAAATTATTGGTGTTTACGAAAATATTAAAATAGAAGATTGTTACATTTGAAGAGAGAGTACGAATGATTTGCAATTAAATAATTATCGTTCGCTGTGTAACATAGGATTGAGGGATACAAAAATTGGTCGCATATTAAAAATACTAGACTTTCAATAATGGTAGAACATGGGCAAAAGAAATATATTGCTACAATTTCCTCAACTCTCTTGTCACCAATCGTTTTAGGTGAAGAGATTGATATCCAGAAAAGGGGTCAAATAATTTAACGATTGTCTAAAAGGTTTAACAATTAATTTTGAAAGCGGTCAATTATAAAATCACTTATCACAATCGAAATAGCAGTCACTACTTTACTAATATTTATATAAAAAATAATATATATGCGTATATATAAACATACACAGACAACACGTGTATAAATACAAACGTATATATATATATATATATATATATATATATATATATATATATATATATATATATAATGCACACACTCACTCACAAATATACAAATATATAGAGTAATCATTTTTAAGTATCATATCATATCATTAAGTATCATTTTTTGTCCCCTGTATTCAACTTGTCTACCTATTGAAAGGTTCAAAATAAGAACGACGCGAGAGAAAATTTTATATAATATTTTTATTGTTTTTACATTGTTTCTGGTTACTCTTCTTGTCAGCTCGATTTCTTCATCAGCATATTTGCCCCAAACTGCAAAACTCGGCACATACGAATGATGTTGGTATAACCAATATTCGATGAAAAACAATGTTTTTTTTTAAATAAACAACATGTTACCCATAGCAAGAAATATAATACTTACGTTCATAAAATTACAAAAATATGAGTAATAAGTTAAAACTTTATATGGTATAATATCGTTTCTGAACATAAATACATTTGCAAAATACTGCTACTGGTAGAGATATTTGGAATCGGTACCAAGTAGATACTTCCCTCCTCTCTAAAATACATGCTCACCCGTACAGAGATGAGTGCTACATTTCACTTGGTACTGACTCCAAAAAGTTATACCAATAGCCATACTGTGCAAATTTATTTTTAAACACAAAGGAACGGAGGGGGTATATGCGTTTAGAGTCATAATTTCATTATTTTATATTTCCAATGCCTTTTTAATTGGGTTATTACTTGAAATCGGTACATTTTTTTACTTAACTAGATACTGGGTTATATGCAATATATAAAAGTTGAAATATAGCTAAATGTATTAATATACTATATGCGATATGTGAGTAAAATGTAAAAAAAATTACTTTTATGTAATTTATTTCATTCTTATCATATTGCAAAGAGAAAAGTATTAGGAAACTTAAAATTTAATAGTCAGCAGTCCTCATTTTTTTAGAAATTTAATATAATGTTTTGTTTTAAATGTTCGGTTGTAAGTTTGCATCTCCCATTATTTATAATAATTATTGACTGTTAATCAAATTAGATTAACATATCATTAACATCGGCAAAATAACGTCAAATGGTTAGCATCCAGAAGAGAGTCAGTGAAAATCTTATATAATCTGAAAGAGGAGCTTATAAAATAAAGAAATGAAGAGGGCATTCGATTGACTACGGACTTTATTCATCGTTAGTGCTTAGCAAAACAAATAAAGTGATAAGTTTCTTAGTTCAAAAATACGATCCAAAACTGAGTTGTGCTACCCAAAACACCAACGTTATCACCGTCGTGTGTTGGGTTAATGGCCTATAAGGCATATGGCCTTTGCGCAGCGCACCGCTGGGACCCGGGTTCGATTCCCTGCAGCTCATCGAGCGGGGCTGGGCTGGTGTTTTTATTGATCATAAGAGATTGCTCTCGTGGCAATAAGTCTGCTATATGTATCAATTATATATATTAAAGTACATAAATAAATAGAAGTTAAATCTACGTTGTTTTGATATATAGATGGTGTCCAATAATTTCTATTAAAATCTATGCAGCAGTTCTGCAGATATTACCACCAAGCTGATTTTCTTTCCATATACCCAAAACTTATTGCTTGGCTCGCGTGCGAAAGAGAAAGATAATATATACTACGAGGTTGGTTAATTTAGTATTTAATTTTGACTGTTTAACACTTTCAGTAGAAGAATTGACGCATTATGTTATTTAAATAAAAATTTCTTTTCGCGAAGTGTTTACTTCGTTTTGTTTACGAACTGTTGCATTCCTTTTTCAATGGCCAAATTTTCCCTTCAGTCTTTTCGAACCATTCTACAAGTAACATCGTTAATCATTTTTTTGTTGCTTTCGAGTTCTCAATGGGTAATAACTATATATCCTAGCCGCAAAGTTACTTGTAAACTTTAAGAACTTTAATTGTATATCCAAGGAGTAAAGTTCTGTGATCAGTCACTTTTAAACTATTGGAGTGCGAGGATTTTTAATTATATATCCTAGAAGTAAGTTCTGTGATCAGTTACTTTAAACTCGTGAAAGGCTAGGCTAATTACTGTATATCGTAACCGCAAAATATCAGTTTCTTAGAACTCTTAGAGTGCGTGAATAATCTACACATCTTAGCTGCAAGGCCTTGGTAAAACTTAAATTTGAAATCGGACTGTACTATGGAACATTAATTCGAGAAAGTTCTATATCTTAATTTTAAAATATGAGTATAAGAAGATTAATGAGTTGTGTATTATAAAAATAAATAATGAAACTAGGCCTAATTTTTTATTCGGGAGACATATTTAAAGGGTTTCTCCAATTTAAATCACATTTTGAATTATTCTGAGGACCAACGACAACCAGCTTTGAATCGAGATTTTGAATCATCATCTTCAGGTGACCATCTAGTGGAGCAGCAAAGGACTTCGAGAACCATTTTGTTCCGTTAAGGTCAGTGAATGCCAATTGTTTATACAGATGGCGAATTTATTTTGTCATATAACAGTAAAGAATTGTGATTAATTCATTAAAACCTAATTTTATTGTTAAAATATTAATTTGAATTTAAAAATTAATTATTATTTACAAAGATTAATTTGTTAAAATATTTTTGCTTCATAATTAATTTAATTTGATAATGTAATTCACCATTCTGTTAATATGTTCTGTCAGATTTGAAATTTTGAGAATTTTTATTTTCCCTATGACGTTCTGCTATTTACACGCGATTCACCATAACACACCTATTTTATAAAAAATAAATAAATTTATGATTTATATCACTATATTATTTTCGAAACAATTTAGCCACATTACAAAACATATTTCAGAGGCAAATAGGTGGTAGAACGATCAATATATGGTGAGGTGTTTACATATTAAAATACGACTATGACTATTAAGTAAAGTTATTATTAAATAGTTATTGAGTAAACAATATTTATAGAGTCAATCTTATATAATAAAAGGAAAACATATTAATTGTTTAATGCTCTGTAGGGAAATTACCAAAAGGAAACACTAATGTAATCACTTCGGTGTCCGTCTGTCCATCTCTTAGAGCTGATTTCCTCAAAATTTTTTTTGGCGTAAAAATTGATACTAGATACGGGGATAGAATATGGTAGGCAACTATAGAGGAGTAACATGAGAAAGTGAATTGTGATTAATTTTTTAATTAATTTCAGGGATAATTTGGGAAATGGAAAACAACTCTTTCAAGTTTATCGTGCAGGGTATCGAATAAAAGCTTCTTGAAGAACGAATTCAAACATGTACATGACATATTGTTTTATGAATTCTTTTAAACGTTTTTTCAGGAAAAACGCTTAAAAATTGATTTCCCGTAACCTTTTCACCAGATGGATAGCAAAGAGAAATGTGTAAAAATTCATGAATATTGAATATTAGACATAGAACAAAAAGCATCAGGACTGAAAAATCACAGGGCAATTAATTTTTAAAAATAATTAAATAGTTTTTTTTTGTGACTGCCGAACCATTGTTTTTAGCGAAAAAAACACTCATCTCCGTGCATAGGCGCCATGATACAATAGTCGAAATAATTCTACGTGACTGTTTTAAATACTGTTAAGTGAGGGCTGATTGCACGAAATATTAATTGTGCACATAGAAGAGACAAAAATTTTAAAAAAAAATGTATTTTACTTCATAAATATATTTATTAAAGATATTTTTTTGAAGATATTTGAGACAGTGTAATTTTATCGTTTTGCTTTCTTTCCTGTCGCATTTTGATAAAAAATGATGGTGTTTTTCAAATAACTGCATTTTCACTGTATTTGTATTAATTTGGTTATATTGAAACCGCCCCCTTAACGGCACTTATAACATAATAACATTGGCAAACTCTTTCATTTCGGAACACAACATAGCCAAATAAAGTATCATTATGTATGTTCCCACTTGTTCAACCCGATTCTACCCAACTGGTTAAGTTGGGTAGACTCGTCGCAAAAATGTCAGCAGCAAATGAAAAGATAGAACAGATTGCAAACTATGTCACGATATATAATAGAAATTGAGTCAATATATTATATTTTTATGATGTAAAGCTCAAATAAAAATATCTCAAAATTGTATCCTATTTGAAATAAACGGATATTATAAAGACTTGTATTATAATTATATATATTAAAACATTCGTTAGAATATGCTAAGTAATCGTGAGGGGGCAAATAACATACATTTCTATGGTGCAATGAAAATATGCTAAGAAATTACAAGATTCAGTTATACCTTTGACTTTGTTTTTATTATTAATATAATAAAACGTGGTACATATAAAGATTCTAAAAAAATCGTTTACATTTTATATGCCCACACTAAGACCTGATCGAGGTTTATTTAATTTAATTCTCTATGTATATTTTTAGGCGTATGGTTAAGATTCGTTTTACATGTAGAATCGCTTTTACTATTTATTTTATTAGATTCACAATCACAATAAGTTTGGTGTAATTCTGAAGGAATGCAGCTACAAATATTGTTTTTGGAGAAAAGAACGTAGTATCTATAAAGGAAATTCTACATACGTAGTTCGCATTAGAAATGTACTTTTAAAGTAAAAAATATTTTTAATTCTGTCATCGAGTATAGTATTAACTTTGAAACCTTCATAATGAGGAGAGTATCATCATCGTCCAGGGTAGGTGTACGTTTGGAAATGTTTCAGAAAATTCCTTATTGACCCCTTTCTTTTATCCATAAAAAAACAAGAATGGTATAAAGAAAACAATTATCTCCTTTTAAAGAAACGTATTTTAGAACATGATTTAAAGTGTACGGACATATATTCTAATATGTTTACTTTTATGTAAATTAAAATTTAAGATTCTGATATTCATATGTAGCTGCACTAACTCACCAAGCAGTAACTACCAAATAATAATAAACTCAAATAATAAAGCACAAGACTTTTTCTACGAAGACAAACAAAAAATACAACTCAAGACACTTTCTCGCAGTAAAGAAATTATTGAAATTTTCATATTAAGAAAACCTAAACTAGTTTAGCTAGGAAAATTAAATATTTGTATTTATTAAGTCTGCTAACTACATCATATTCTGAAATTTGGTCTCTCAAGCGTTATTCAGATGGAAGTTATGAGGATTTAAAAATTAGGGGAATAGCTGCGAGAAAAGTACAAAAGTGCCTTCTCACCTTGGTCTCTGGATACGATTACACAATCCACTTGTACTTTCTATTGAAAAAATACACTGTGTATCACAATAAATACGATATTGGTAATAATTATTCTAACAACATACGTATTATGAATGTGCCTAAGTATGTAAATTATGGCGTAAAGAAATTTTCGACAATCAAAGTCGATTTTCTTCCATCTATTGAAACATACTTTTTACAGGCGAATAATGCGGTGTGGGATTGCCAACTCATTTGCCGATTAGATAAATCAATATTTTCATCAGTTTTTGGTTCGAAAATCGATTTGATGAAAAAATATGTTTTACAATATTTTCGTAAAAATTTGTAACGCATTTAATCGCGTTAAAAATTTAAAAAAAATTTGAATATTTAATTACCAAAAAACTATCAAATACGTTGTTTTTTAAGTTTATGTCGAATAATTAATTTATTTTAAATGTATTCCTACAAAAAAATTTATTAAGTTTACATTACACTTTTAATTACTTTTCACGCATAATCTCGATAATTCAAGATTGTCTTATCTTCATTCTTACAGTTAGTAACGTCCAAACACTTACGTTTAAATAAATGCAGTACAAAAGTAAATAAAATAATTTTTCGGCACTATTGGAAACACCGTTTTTCGGCACATGTACAAGGTACGACACAACCGTTCCTAACGTTAATTTTCTTTGTTCAGCGCGAAGAAACATTATTAAAACATGAAGCTGCTTATTTTATGAAATTATAACATTGTAAAACTCTGTGTACTTTAACTATCTATCTCTCTCTTCCTCCTCTCGCTTTTTCTTTAACTTTTTTTGTGCGGAAGTCGTGCTGTAATATTCAGTACCGGTTAACTGAATAAATTTAAATATTTACCGGCTTTCATCGCGACATAAATTAATTAGGAAGTGTACATAAAGCGTATTATCTGTTGCTCGCTGGATGGCGATATTACGATGATGAATTAATGTGTTATCTTGTAAACCTTGAAAATAAGGGTTAGAAGAATTAGGGAAATACGGGTAATAAGAATAATCTCAATTGGATGATATCATCCAAATTGGAAAATATTGATTGCTTATTTCACGTTGTGTTATTTCAAAGCTTTGATCACATAATCTTGTGATTGTGTTTAATTTATTACTCAGTTTAAAATTTGTAAGCCTTTTTTAAACTTTTATCAATAATAAGCACTGTAATTTGCTTTACTCCAATATCCGATGACACAAATTAATTTTCATGTCCATAACTAACAAATTTCGTAAAAAGTATACGCATTCTCTGCCGGTAGAAAACTTAAATTAAATAAGTAAAATAATGGAAAATATGGCGAGTTCACAAAGTGGAAACATCTATGAATAAAAACATTTTGTTCGTCTGAAAAAATGATACTACTAATATATGTTAATGAAATTCGAAATGTTAGTTGAAATTCAGAAAGTATACGTTACATGATAGTTCAACAAAAATGTAAAAATTATATGAAATAATGCTGATAATTTTTTGCCAAAATTTAGAAAATGCAACTTTTTATTTAACAATTCTCTATTTTAAAAGGAAAAAAGAAATTTTCTTGAGATCACTGACGTGTCTATCCATCTGTTTGTCCTAACGGTTTTTCTCAGAAACCGTTTGACGTCGAAACTTGCAATTTTATTGTAAAAAAATTGAAGCGCATATGTTTTTATAGCGAATACTACTTTTTTTACGTTGAAATTATAAAGCAAGCAAATGAAATGACAGAAAAAAAAATAATTTCAGTTATCATGTGGGGCATCAAATAAATTAGCGTTTTAAAATTATTCTAAATTTTTTTTTCAGAATTTTATGTAAATTTGTTTAAGACATATTATCGAATATGTCCACATAAATATGTATCTTCCCACTCATCTAGAGGCACTAAAGTCAAAATTATGAAAAAATAAATTAGCAAAAATACTAATTTTAATTAGAATTTTCAAAATAATCATGTCACTGTTCCTAAACGTTATAGTATTTGACAAATTCATGATAGTTTTACGCCTATGAAAGGTGTACTAGCCTATATATTTGCATAGAGAAAAATAATAATAATATTTATAAACAGTGTAATGGAAACTGGTGGTCGCCCAGTAGACGAAATTTATCTGCAATATACTTACCTACTTATTTGATTGAAAACATTATTAAGTAGACGAGAGTAAACCAATTTAGATTGCTGCTATAAAATTTTCCTTTTGCAACAGGTGTATATTAAATAAACTGTTTTACACTAATATCTAAAATACAGATATCTATTACACAAAATATAAAATAAACGCTTTTTTGCCTTGACAAACTCTCCACCGTCTATTGAAAAAGAAACATTTGAAATAACACAAAATTCACAGCTCGAAACTCATTCTGTCAGTCTAACATTTCAAAATTCTTTGGTGACAAACTCTATTCTATCCAACTGTTTGACTACAAACTATTATGTGTTTGATACTGACGGTATGAACGTAAACAAGGAATCTTTTAATGTATTTGTAATATATGTTACTCTATCTCTCTCTTCCTCCTCTCGCTTTTTCTTTAACTTTTTTGTGCGCAAGTCGCGCTGCAATATTTAGTGCCATTTGCAGTTTTCCGCATTCCTTCGCCATACAAACTTTAACTATGCTAAATCTCACACCTTTCCGTGCGCGTAATGTGCTTAAAAAGGGGTGCAAATACATATAAATTGTAGCTTTTGCACACTTTCTTGAATTTCACAATCCTCTGCGTCTGCAACATGCTTAAAAAAGTTATAAAGTTTTCTTTTCAGGTATTAACATATAGATACTATGCACTCATTTTATGTTTATATTTACCTAAGTGTGTACGGAACACTCGTAGTACAAATTCTACTCGTACTTAACTGCATATTTTCTTTTTAGCATCATGCGTTGTATGGAAAGAACTACTGATGCAGTTTCAAGTATTTCTGTTTTGTTACTAAAAAAACATGAACAAAAATACTTTAAAATTTGCATTAGAGGACATATTGTGTTTCTCAGGAAAATTAATCATATTGAATACGGTTCTATTATTTTGAAGAACAACATATACCTACACACACACACACACACACACATTCATACACACACACACTCATACACACACACACACACACACACACACACACACACATATATATATATATATATATATATACATATATATATTTGTTTGTTTCACTGTTATCTGCTCTCTTTAAAGCTTTTAATTCTGGTCTATTTTAGTATAAAAATATGTACTAAATTTAAAATAATTTGATGAGTCAAAAAAGAACAGTACTTTTGTCCGTGCCAATAGGAAGTTTTTGAATTTAGGTGCTCCATTAGCAGGTGTCGTCTTAAGCTAAAGTATTAACTATAAGTATAAATATTTAAAAGTATTAACATTCCTAACAATTTTAAGTTATTTTTTTCAGATTTTTCACATGATTGAATGCATGCATTGAAATGTAAACCTTATATTTCATGTATTTTGGTGATTTCTGAGTAGTGGAAAAATAAATACAAATCACTGTGAAGTTCTATTTCATGGAAGAGGTGTTAAATTCTTCCTTACAGTTTCCAATTGCTGGAGTTTTTGCGATTTTGAACCCATTTACAACATCTTTCAAACGATGCGTTGATTATAAAACAGGTCTGCTTCCATCTACGTTCCCTATCGAGCTACAGTCGATTCAGGCGGCAAAGTTACCATAAGATTCCTTTCCTTGCATGTTTCTATCCAAACAAGTGGCTTAAAGAACACCTTATTGTTGTCATAATCAGTTTATTTGCATTTAGAAACTTATATTTTACTTCTTCGTCTAAATGATGGATTCAGTGTCCGAAATAGTTGATATGAATTCAATTTTTATAAAATACCGTAATGATCTTTGGCGCTTAAATTTGAATACGCAATTGGCCAGATCCGTCAATTTTAAGTCATTTAGCTGATAATGGGAAGAGCAGAGCTCTGTCCTGAAGAATAAAAGCCTCGGAATGTCCTGAAGAATAAAATTCGGAACGAAAAAATTCGGGGTAGAATCAAAATAGTTGATACAGTGCTTAATATCAGCAAAGTTGAAAAATGTGGATTGTGTAATGTAGGTGCTGTGTTTACTTTTTTTAGGCTTTTCAAGATACCCAGTGTGAAGAAGGCGAGCTTTAATATCCACATCATCTTTGCAATATAATTGCTACAATTCTCCGAAGCTGTTAAAATTCACTTGACTCTATTAAAATTCAATTGACTCCATGTTAGAGATCTTTAACGTCTATTGCAGACACTTTGACAAGAATAAAAACAAATACTTCGAAAAGTCGTTGAATTATTTTTATCCTGGTGGAATTGCTTGATTGATTGTAAAGATATTCCTTACCGCAACCAAAAGTAGAAAAGAGAAAATGGGAAAATAGTATTGCAGTTTATATACCCTCTACCCTAGACTATACGAATTATACAGGAAATGGCGATATACCCATAGACTAAAGTATTCAACATTCCCTCTTAATTAGAGCCTTCCTGACAGATGAAATATTTCTATTCCAGATACACTGTGGATGTTATTTTAGGTTTATCTATATAAAGTATGAACAAGGATATACAACTAATTGTACCTAATTTTAAGTTTAAGACATACATTTTACACTTTACATACACAAATGCACCCACAGATATGCAACAAATTTTACCTAAGCTTGAGCTTTACATATAAGTTTTCCACTTCTAATTTTGTACACCTCACGTTTCATTTTACACTTCACATTTTACAGTCTACATTCTGTGTTTTACTTTTTCTATACTTCATCTTACAATTTTCACATTTTACAAATTATAATGATCACACGGATAAGTCTCTGATTTTACCAGCGTTTATATTTTATTTGCCCGACATGAATTTACAATGAAAATAGAATTGTGCAGTACTGCTTATTTTACCTATATGAATACAGTGTAACTACACGTACTTTATTTAGTCTTTAATCCAAAACATTATTGCTAACAATATTTTCTAGGGTAAATTGAGATATCTAAACATGTATCCATACTGGCTTATAATTTATGAAAAAGTTTAAATAAAGAGCTAGTAATGTACATTTTAAAATTAATAGACAGCTAGAGTAATTCTAGCAGATACTGAATTTAATTTGACCATTCAGACATAAAGGATTAAGTTTGGATTAGAAATCACTCTAACATTCAAATTCCTTCCTTGATATAAATTTTGTAACAATCAAAGCGTTTGTAAATATGTGTACATGCTGATTGTATCTACTCTCATAATTCATCTTCATAATATTTTAATAACGTTATCTTCACACTTTTAGCACATTTGCTGTCTACATTTAACTTAACAGTCTTTTGATTAATCTCATTATGACACACAATAACTGCTTCAACCATAATGCCTCCTAAATAGCTGCACAGGTTGCTATGACCTCTGCTACCGTGGTAGATAGATTCACACCGACAGTCTTCTTTCGCTGACTGACCAAAATGAAGTATAACTTGGAAAAGTATAACTAGTTACAGACCGCTTAGTTTCAGTATCATTGACACAGTCTGCATCGGTCTAGCCTATTAGATCCACAGTATCTGCATTAAATAAGTAACGCAGTCCGAGCGCCTTGGTTCGTTTTAAATATTTCAGTATCGTCTTAATTGTGTTCCAGTGCGATTCGTTGTAACGATTAAGATATCTGCTAATTTGGCTCACTGAAAACATGATGATCAATCTACTCGCAGTCGGCACGTAGATCATCAAACCCACCACTTCTCTATATGGAGTCATACTCGACTGTATACATTGTTTCAACCCAATACTGTTTTGAATACATTTCAACTAGTATTTGATTCGTTCTTTAGGCTAGTTTTGTTCAGGCGCATATTCTGATGAAATATTTCAGCCATTTTTATGAACTCAGAAAATCTTTCCTTTATGTAATAATAGAAAATCTTTCCATTGTTGGTATTGAGATATTTAACTCTAGTATTTAATTTATTTTCAACTTGGTATTTAATTTCTCTATTTTTATGTAGACCGACTTTCTCTGCAGAAAGTAAACAAATATCTTCCAGAAGAGTCACCTATATATGTCAAAAAGCATCTCGTGTCATCAAGTGATGTGGTTTTCAGGAGACTACAAACATTCGATGCACCAAATTCAGCACTTTTATGGTCATAGAACCTATAAATCTTAGAGGCAATCGTATTAGTTTGCCTTCGAATCAGGTTACGCGTGTAAAGCCGTGATCATTCTTTAATAATTGCTTTGTAATAATTGCGGCGTTTTCTACTAATTCTTCAAGATCGGTAAAATTTAAGTGACCCAGAGGCTGGTGCAACAAAATATGTCAAATTTGTCAACATTCGAAATGTATGCCACATTTTTGGCCAAAGTAGCAGTAGTTCGAGTTTCATTGTTTTTGTTTGTTATAAAGCAAACCTTATTTTTAATGACTTAGCTATCTGTAAATTTACTCAAATACTCAACATCCATAACATCGCTAATATATTTAACAAAAGATTTGAAAAATAAAAAGTCCCACATTCAAAATTTGTGAAGTTATGCAGGTAAAGCTTCACACAAATCGACACGAAATCCATTAATACTATCATCAAAATGATGAAAGTTATATGTGTTCACTCAAAAGAGGATCAAGAATAATAAAGTAATAAGAGTATTGCTTAGGCAATATAACAAGTTTTAATTATTGACATTTGTATAGTTAAAATTAATCATTTTTCTATTCATTTTCTTTAAAATAATTTAATTAGCGCTAGGAATTATCACTGGTTTATACTCGCAAAGTGAATTCATTATAATGATATTTGTGTAAATCATTTAAAATTTTTTTATGTTTAACATCGAGTGGAAAATAGCGCCGGTAACCTTCATCTATATATATTTTATTTTGACATTTTTTTTTCTTTTTGAAGAAAGTTATTTAGTTTTATTTTGAATATAAAAGTGAATTTAGTTATGAATTCAAATTAATCTAGATTGTTCGATATTTTTTACATATTTATTCTGTCCTTCTGTTCAAATATATATTCATTCATTTTAGATATTTTTTGCAGAGCAACATGTTTATACAAGTATTCATGCATGCTTCTCTGTGTTTTCGTTGAAATAAATCGTGAATCTGACTAAATTAAAATTGAATCAAATTTTTTCTGTATTGGGTAACCGCAGGATTATATTTATATGCCCTAGCTGGTATTTTGCCTTTTCATATAATCGTATTTATTATAAGTTTGTAAACTAAATATATTAGTAATTTGAGTTAATAAAAGGTGCAATTAATTCAAATTCGTGTTTAAATGTAACTATCAAGATATTCATTAAGTCAGTTGTTATTATGTTGGATATAATCGGTGAATCAAAAGACTTACTCGAGTTGAGTAATATTTCATTTTGGAGTTGAAATACAGTTGGCGGAGTTCTCAAGAATTATCCTACTCGACGGGAATGCCATCTTGTTCGGAATTTTCATTGAACCTTGTAGTTCTCGTATCTTATATGTAAGGAGTTCCTGCTGTGCAAAAACCTTCAGGCCAATGAATGTTAATTAATTTGCGCATATCTTGCCATTGTAATTCTGAGAACAAACTAATGATATAACGACTTTTAATGCATATTGATATGAATGTTGGCCCTTCTAGTTGGTAATGGTAATTAACTTTGAATCTAAAAAAATATGGTTTTGAATTATTTTAAATATTTTTTTGGTATATATTTATCCACGTGGTTTTTGTGTTATTTTACACACCTACGCCACATCAGATGTTTTTAATGGAATCTGATGATTCCATAGATAAGCACAGATCAGATTAGAGTGTGTGAGTGTTCACATATGTTAATACATTGGTATGTGCGCTTTGGAAGACCAATAAAATCTCAAATAAGTATCCAATTACTTTTTGCTCGACAATACTTATTAGTATTTACATAACAATACATGTTTCCAATCTTGAGTTATACTAAATAAAATTAAAAGCTCTGTCTTATAGAAAGTAAAGAAAAAATTAAAGAAATTTTACTAAATAAGTTTGAGACCCATTCTTTTAATTTATAGATAGATAGAATCGATAAAGCAGTTTTGAAGATTTCATGAAAAAAAATTTTTTTCACATGCTCGAAAGTTTCTGGCAATGGAGAAAGGTGACTATTTGCGTTAACGCCATTTTTTCGATGCTGCGATATTAAGAAATATGTGGGTATGTTGTAATTGGTACTGCATTTCGTGCTTCATACAGGAATTATGTTAAACATATCCCATAATATTTCTGCAAATTGAAAGAGACATAAGCGTAGCCTGGTAATTCCTTATCGTAATTTTGCATATTGTATTATTAACTTAGTAAACATTAGACTCGTAAATAACTTTCTAGTTAACAATTTGCTACGTAAATATATGTTCAACGCTAATATGCCAAAACCACTAAAACTGCCAATGTATGTGAAATTCGTTATGCACTTACTTGAAATCTGGTCTCTCTTCGCGATCATTTAAATATATCAAGTCACCACATAGTAGGCGGATCTCGTGCATAATGCGTGAAATAAAAAAATAAGCTTTAAGTGCTCAAAACAGTTTTAATATTTCTGGAATGAAAATTTGAAGGAGATTATAAAAAAACATTAAATCTGATTTATTTCTATGACCCAAAAGTAAGTATAGATTGTATGTTATGTAAACAGACCATTCTAAACAATAATAGTTACGGTGCTTATAAACAGGTTATGGTTACTAAATTAATATTATTGAAAAAATTCCCATCATTTTAGTTTGAAAAAACGAAACGTGGAAAATTTGCAAACGTCCCCGCATTATCTTTTTTATTCTTGTACTGGTAATTTCTCATAAATTTGTTAACTTTGGTGAATAATAAATTTGGAAGAAACACAACTCACATTTCTAATTATAATAATAATAAAAAAAATTCATATAATGATGACAAAAATTTCAACATAAAAATAAATTAGAAGCAAACTAAATCATATCTATTAGCTAGAAGTAGGTAAGGTTACTATATGTATGACAAAACCATGTACACACCATCTTCTAGTACTTCACATAAATATACACCCTGTATTTTTTAAATAAAATCTAGTTCCATCTAAAAAAAAACACTTAATTTAACTCAAATAGATAGATTTAAAAATACAATAAAATTACATTTGTTAGAAGAGATCTGACGATAGGTTCGTACATTTGGGAAAGAACCGATAAAGGGACGGGGAAGTTAGGGAAATGAAGATTGTTCAAGTTTATTGGACTTGGCTGATTTATTCAATCGTTATTTCAAAGTTGAATACAATTATTGGCTTTAAGAGTTTAAATGTATATAGACAGAGTCAGAGTGATCATTTCGACGTATTGAAACAGACTAAATGACATTATACGAAGACACATTATTTTAAATTGAACTCATGGCTTACAGAATCTTGGAAACTTGTAAGTACAGCTTTACGCAAAATTTTAAAGTCTTCTATTAAGCTGCAAACATCTAAACACATATAAAATACTATTTACAAATACTGGAAAATGCTCGAGTGGGGCAGATAACTTTTCAGTTTATTGCACTAAAGGAAAGTAGGTAACAATGAATAAACTATAGCAAATAATAATAAGAAATAAATAATAAAAATTGCTGCATTTTTACTGCCTTGAAAAAAATCGTCGGAACTATTCATACTTTAATGATAATATGAAATTGCAGCTAATCTAAAGCAACACAAATTCTGCTGGGTACAAATTCACTCACTGTTGGTGCCCCGAGGCAATCCTTGTATATGTGGCTGTTAGCTAACAGAAGATTACTTGTGAACTATTAACTAGCTCGTTAACTCTATCCGGTTAGAAGGCAGTCGACCGGCTGGCGACATACTGGGGGCGGTATACTACTATACAAGGCATCACATATACTAGAGTTTAATTACTCAGTAACGTGAATTGTGTTTCTGATTGCCTAGGTAATTTTAATCTAACTTAAATATGAGTGAAGATTGATTACTTACTATTATTTGAACGAAAATGAAGACCTTGTTACTAGGAAGACAAAAAGCTTTTCAATACATTGTTAACTAAATATTTCATCGTATTTACGATTTCAAGATTGTTGATGATAACAAGTTTTATTTGAAATTATTGCAGTTAAAATATAACTATTTGAGACTAAAATGTAAATATGAAATACTTCTAACTCAAATGGTAATATAACTATTCAACTAATTCATTATTTATAACTTTAAGTCATCTTTACGTGACTTGTATACATATTTTCAGTCAGGCGACCATTTATTCTGCTATCACTATATAAAAAAACTGTCAAATTGTTACCATTGAAATATTCAGGATTTCCGCCCCTGATTTAATTTGACAAAAAAGTGAATCGTAAACGTTTAAATGTAATCGTTATCCTTTTTATATGTATTTATCTGCTATTAAATAATTTATTCAATACGTTATCCGAGTATATAAAAGTATTAAAAAATGTTGTAACGTAACATTTTAAAAAATTATAATATTTAGTAATATGCATCTCAGAATGTTTCTCTAAAATTTTGAATATCCCCAAAATTACTTCAAAAATTTTATGGGCATTTAATGACTTAAATATTATAATATATAAATTCATACCGCAGGATTCTATTCCTTGAAATCATTACTGCTCACCAACGTTTAAAATTAACCGGCAGGTGCACTCCTAGTTTTACTGTTCAACTATTTAAACAATTTGTGTTCATGCTTGCTTACATAATATACGTTGGCACAATAGATTAGTTCATATTTGTTTCTCGTTACATGCGGTCATTTGTATATAATTTACATGGTGCCTGTTGACTGACACAGAAGTTGCTAGTCTTGATTTTTTCATGCATTCAGGAATTTCTGAAAGATAATTAGGAAAAAAGAGAAAATGGTCGAAGGGGCATTTGAAAAAATATATCTACAACGATCAGAAATTCTAATTGGTTTTAGTTCTTCACGAAAATTCTCACTTTACAGATTCCTTTTATCTGTATTGTCTCCTTATACCTTAGATTTAACTCTTCACTAATGTTCTCTATTTTTAGTGTTAATACCCTTTTCTTGTAAAATATTAGTGGGAGCAATTTGTATATCTTTGTAAATTTAATGAAAGGTTGTCTTCATATTTTTGCATTATTATTTTTTAGATGAAAAAAAGGTTTAGGAAGTTATAAAAAAAACTTCGAAATTTAAAATAAGTTTGTGCACAATATAGTTATGATAATATAGCTGGTAGCTCTCTAATTTTTAAAACCAAATTCCGCTTAGGCATGAAATGAATAAGTAAAAAATACACAAATGTTTTACGGAAATGTTTGTACAATGATTACTGTAGAATATTTTACTGAAACGGTTACAAAGTAATAAAAAAGAAGAAAAAATACGAATTGGACATACGCATATTAAATAAATATTGCATTTTTTTTGCTTAAAAAGAAAACAAAGGTAAAAGTAAAATAAAATGATGCGGTAGGTCAGGAAGAGGGAGGCAATGACGTATTAGAATTGTTTTCGTTCAATTTCAGGTGAGATTTGAATAGAGATATCGACGGTGCATTTGGTCTATTTAAATTTGGATATATATATATATATATATATATATATATATATATACATATTATATCGATATATAATATAAAGCTTTAAATTATTGACAATTGTTTCTCCTATTGCCAAATGATTAAAGTTTTATAATTCCAAATTCTTATAAAAAATATTTTATGTGGATTTTAGACTATTGCATTTGAATTAATTGGTTTCTGTTTATAAAAGTAAAATTATTGTTACTTTTGAAATTCTCTAGAATTAGCAGACAAAACTAGTTACGACTTTAATTTTATTCCACTTAATTAATATGAAAAAAAAATTTAGTTGTAGAAAAACATAAAGTAATTTTGATAAGTTTTCGATGACCACTTAAACAATAAAATCTTTCAAAATGGTATTGTGTCTAAAATACGTAGATGTTTGAGAAATTACATTGTAATTAGGTTTATATCAATATTTTGTAGGAATATAGAAGCTTAAATAAGTAACATTTTCAGGGTGTAATGAGAAATTGCTAAGAAATTGTTAGACTTAGTTATTATTTCAACTACTATTATCTGATAGATCTTAACAGTTCATATAAAATTCCATAACACTTATCTATGTTTTGCTCGTTTGCGTTTGTCTAAGATTGACATGTAGTTAATTCTTTGTTAATTTAAATTATTACATATTTTTCTAGATATATCGTTAGTACTCGTTTTACTTATAAAATCATTTTTTTTCTACGTACCCACTTAAATGAAGGTATTAGCTTTTACGCGGATTTCATCGAAATTCTCTCATAATTCCTCCTGTTTTAATTAACTATTTTCATGTTTGCATATGTAATTTAATGTAATTAATGTTATGTATATTTGATACAAACGTATAAATATTTATATGAAAGAAGGCAAGAAAGGCGGCCTTTTCAAATTCATTAATAATGCACTATAACGAACTTATATTTTCAAACTTTCATTTCATTATATATTGTGTAAGGGTTCCGGGAATATTAATGTTTAAATAAAACATGATTCCCCCGAAATATGAAGTAAGGCAAAATGTAATTCTTTCAATTAAAATAAGGAAAATATTACAAATGAAAAAAATTATTTTATTGAAATTAGTGTATTATTTTTTTATTAGCGACAATTCGTTAGAAAATCGTTCAATTTACTTCTTTCAAGATATGCTCAAAGTATGTCATAGAAAAGTTGTTTGTGTACATTAAACGTAAAATTAAAACTATTCTGTACACGAGTATACCAAGAATATCGCAGCAAGGGCTCAAATAGATTCTTGTCAAAATATGGATAACAAAATTTCGGGTGTTGTAATAATATACGATATAGGTATTAACATTCCCTTTCAAAGCCGCTAAAACACAATATTTAGTATAATGCGGCGTGAAATCGATGCTATTTTTACGTGATTATATTTTCCCTGCATATATTTTAATTACGTCATAATTTTGTTACACGCAGGTATATATTTGCTAAAAGTTACGTCTTCAGTGGTAATTACAGAGTAATTATATTGGCAAACACTTTTTTTCGAACGAAATAAAGCAAAATAATATAACTCTACTCAACTTTCCATTGTTTGATGCGATTCTACCAGGTTTAATCCTGAAAAAATACTCGCAAAAATGCCAAAATTAAATAAAAATGTTGCATACTTTGCAGATTATATCACACTATATGAGAGATATTGAGACATTGTGTAATGTTTATTGATATGAAGCTAAAAAAATAACTCTTTAAGTCGAAATTATAATAAGCAGGTATTTGGAAATCTCTACTCTATTTATGTATATAACTTGTATTTTAGAATATGGTAGTTAACCGTAAAAAGATACATTTTTACTGTAAAATGAGAAATTAATAACAAATTATTAGGTTGGGATATAATTTTAACTACAATAACTTCTGGGTTTTAACAGCACACGTAAAGGTTCTATACCAATCGCTTATGTTTCGATCTCACGTGATATTATCAGTTTTTAGTTAATGTCTTGTTAATTTAATTTCTCTCTATATTTTTTCTACATATACGCTTAGCGTTCGTTTTGCACATACAATCGTTAACAACCTAAATGTTAACTATTAGCACTTATACCGTTTTTATTTAAATTTAACTTGGTTCAGTTAACGACTGAAGCAAACAATTTTTATTCCTATAATTAGTCATAATGTTTAGATTTGTAATTAAAATAGACGCTGCAAAGCAACTTTTTACAAAGAAGATCTGAGTATCTCCAATGTAAAAGTTTGAAGGTTTTTTTATAGTTTCTGTATTTCTTGATAATATCTGGAAAAAGATCGCAACTGAATATTACGCCAATATGCATTAACATTAGTTCTCATTAGGAACTATTATTTTATTATTTATTAATGGACGCTTTTGCTTGGATAGAATTTTTCATCACACATTTATATCCACTTTCATTATCATATACTTAAATAAGTAATATAATAATTAAAGGATTAGTAAAAATAAGCGCATTTACATAGGTGATAAGGCAAACACGAAGTACGAGGAACCATAATTTTATGAAATAAAAGATGTGCATGAAAGAAAAATATTAAAACAATTCATTATTTTCAAACAATAATTAATTCCAAAATCACATAAATTACTTTAAACAAATATTATTAATGCGCATTGAAAAATATGTTCAATACCTTTCAAACCTTAAATGTAACCAATTGAGAGTTTAATCAAGTTTTCAATATCCACATGTAAGTAAATGTTTGAAATATAAAAATTCTTATATAAAATTTAAATTTATGGATTCGTAAGTTAAATTTATAGATTCGTACACGAAAAATATCATACTAATGACTCAATTAAGATGCTGTCAAAATGCGTATAAAAAATTTCTGGTATTGTAATAATGTACGAAGTATTTACATTCCCTTTGAAAACCGTTGAAACACATTTTTTTATACAGCTCTGTATGAAACTGATTCCCCTTTACGCATCATGCAGTACGCTAATAATTAACATGGAACATTGTAACTAATATTTAACAAAACAATACGCCGACATCTCTGACACATTATATTTGAAACTGCGTCTACTAAAATTTACGTAAACAGCGGTGGAGAGGGAAATAATGATTAAAACAATTCGCCGTCTTGTAAGTTACTTAACGCGCATTTATACTATTATTAGTCTTTCCGGTCCATTTTCACATATTTTGTGAGATGTTATCTATTATAGTTATTATTTATTACATACAATTACATTGGCTTGTGAAATAGATAAGAAGTGGTTAATTGAAACGGAAATATTGATTATTTTCTCTCCCAATTTCGGTATAAATATAAAAAATGAAAAATGTATTTCGTTACATTAAGACATATTTTATTTTTCTATGTATATTTCGTACCTGGAGAAGTAAAATATTTCGATTAAGATTTTTTATTCGCTATATACTTAGTCCGCCAAATTAATGATATATCAGCTCTCAAAGAAATCCAGCATTATCAGGTATCCGAAAGATGCAAGAAATTAATCTAACGACAGTTTAGAAAAAAAAAATTATCGGAATTCAGCCAAAGGAAGAAAATGAATTTCACTTTTCTATTCAGACGTAAAATATAATTATAAAAAGGAATATATAGACTGTGAAATTCTATAAATAAGGCAGAATAGTAATTTTCCATTTACGATCTTCTTTTCTTTTAAAAAGTCGTGGAAAATTTAGTACTGCGAAATGCAAAACAGATTTAATATTTTTCAGTCTAAATATTTAAGTTGATAACGTTTCAGTGTATGGTTTGGTTTCGCTTTTTATTTTTTGTATTTCATACTTATATCAATAGATTTGTTTATTATTTTATTTTAAAATAGGTATTATTTTTTTCTTCACTTTATTCAGACATATTTAAATTCGACAATGGATAGTCATTTTAATTTCACAGTTTTCTTAGTCAACTGAAGCAACTTGATCCATTTTTGGTGTTTATAATAGTTCGAGCTCTAATACAATACTTTACAAACTTGTTATACTCAATATTTTAAGTCTAAGACTACTGGGATTACATCAAGTGGCGAAAGTAACTTTTATTTCATGAGTTGTCCAAGGCTTCCAAATATATAAAAAATTTGGGAGCTATTAAATTTTTCATATAAAAAGAAAAGATGGAATTTCTTCACAAATAATTATGGAAATACATAGTTATCAAGTTCTTGCAATAAAGAAATTAAAACCGCATCACCCCTTGAACTTGGGGTAGAATTATTTTTACTTCCGCACTGCAACAAACAATTTTGTAAAAAGTATACCTATTCACAAAACGTATTTGTTATAGTAACAATAAGTAATGTAAAATAATAGGCATTATAACTTCTCTGTTAAAAGTATTTTTAATTCATAGCATATAAAATATTTCCATTTCTAATATGCCTAAATATTTTTTCGACATTATGTACGACTTTTCGAAAATCAAATTCATTAGTATTGATAGTAGATTTCTTTATGTTACTTCATATACCCCTATAAATCGTAATTTCAAGTCCGTGGCAGTCCATATTTCAGTCCGTGGCAGTCCATATTTCATAGATTAATCGCAGTTACTATTCCCAAGTTAAATAATTACGTGGGACAAAAGCAACAAATATTTAAATAATACCGATGAATAAAAATTTACAGGTTGTTGTTTGGTTTTAAGAATTAAGCAAAATGAAAAATTCTTGAAACAAAAAAAAATTAAATGTGTTTTAATAACGTTTGGTGCTAGGTATTCGCGCATGATGAGAGGAAGTGAGGTGGCGGGGGAAACGGCACATTTTTGTTAATTGTTATAATAAAATTTTAAATAAAGTTTTGTTGATTAAAAAAAATGTTATCAAAGAGTTTAATCGTACATGTACAAAATAATTGTATAGGCCATTTTGGCACTTGGCGGAAAGACATTTAACTTAGTTCATAAAGAAATCTTTTAAACAATATTTTGTCTATTTTAAAATGAATTTGTACGAAGTCAGGTGCATGTCACTGATATTTAATTATTACCTAATTTTATGTCACATTACTGGCGATCGTTAAGTTCTAGGTAATATTATCTTGTTACCAATGCGTTACAGTAAAATTTCGAAATTACTTTCTTTTTAACATAAAATTCTTAGTGAAAATATGCTTTGCTAAAAGATAAAAATATAAATATATCGCATATACAAGGACATATACAGAAATTGCATACATTTAAAATTAGAAAATTTACATTAAATAAATATCTAAAAGATTAACTAATAAACACAGGGAATTTCTTAAAAAGTTTTAACATTCATTAAACTTTTAACCTCTGGTTTTCTTTAATGTGATCGATCACTCTCACAAAGATTGGACATTCTATAAAGGTAAAGTGTGTAATAATATAAAGTCAGTAATAATATGCATTTCCTTTATTTACTTTAGGAGCATACATATTTACGGAGAAATACAGAAATGCAGTGACAGTAAATAGAAGAGACCATTTTTGGAAAAAAAATGGTGCGCCTATGCGATCACAACGTTTGAACCATCAAGTTTTCATTACACTAGTTGCCACCACAACTTTTATATATATATATATATATATATATATATATATATATATATATATATATATATATATATATAATGTATATATATATATATACATATATATATTAACGAAGGGTCCGTGCGTAAATTTTCTTTGTTTAGCATTTAACAACATATCGCTGCTCATTTTAGGAAGTTATAACTTTGTATAGCACGGTCTGTGTACTTTTACTCTCTCTTTAGATTATTTTTCACTTTCTACCCCTCTCTCCTTTCTCCCGCTTTTTCTTTGTCTTTCTTGGATGGAAATAACGTTGCAATTTTCAACGCCGACTTCCTGAATAAATTTTAATATTTGCCGGTTTTAATTAGGAAGTATATACATTACCTGTTGTTTTTTATTGGGTGGCGATCTTAAGATGGCGTATTACTTTATATCCTTTTAAAATCGTAATGGTTTTTGAAGTCTACTGTGTAAGTTATGTGTAACGAAATTATTTTTATGGACAGTCTGAAAAACTCAGAACCAAATTTTTACCATCTAGAATTCTTTATAGTTATGTTGTTTCAATGACGATATTGTATTTTTCTGAAAAAGTTACGTTATTTAAAATTATAGTGTTCCCAAAGTTTCTATGTTTCTCTTTGGGTTATTATAAAAAAATATTGATTTACAGTTGAATAACTTAGTTAAGAAATGAATAACTAGTAAAGGAATTAGGCGTGTATAGGAAATTGGAATAACTACAATTGGAAGATAATTGTAATATTTATTGAATACTAATCCTACGTAGCGTTATCTCATGCTTTCAAATAAAATCTTGGAACATGCCAATTATTTTGCTTGTAATATAAAACTTTCATAAAAAGGTTTATGAACTCTCTGTCTGTGTGAAGTGTAAATAAAATAAGCGAAATAATGAAAAATATGGTAAACATTTTTTTTTTCCATATGACATTATCAATCGTATGAAGTTATACCGCTTTCGCCAAAAGGAAACAGATATTGTAGAATTACTTTGTCCATCTGACTATCTTTACGCTGCAAAATAGTTAGTAAAATTCAGTTGAAATTCATAATACATACGTTTTATTAGACGTCTCTTACATTACTAAAAGGTTTAAACTGTGTAAAGTGAATATATTGATAAGTATTATTGGCAAAATTTAGAAAATGCAATATTTTTAAGATTAGATACTTAAAAGAAAAACGAAAACCCTTAAAAGATTATTAAAGTCTACATTGTCTGTCTGTCACAACCTTTTTTTTTAATTGAAATGGGAACTTAAAATTAGACATAGTAACAAAAATATTAATACGCTTAAATTTTTAAATGTATAAAGTGGACAAATGAAGTAAATGAGAAAAATATAATAATTTCGGTTATGGTAATGGGTAATAATTTAAGGATGGATTTATAATGAATTTTCCAAAGCTGTTTTTTTAGTGAAAGTAAGATATTTCCAGAAATATTATCGTAGCCGTTAGAGCCAAAATTTAGGAAAAAAACGTGATTAGAATTTTATTTAAAATTTGTTGGATAATCGTATCTCAAATATCATAGTTTTTGACAAATTCATGATAGTTTTATGAAACATATGTTGCCGGAAACACATATTGGCCTTTACGAGACATTATTATTTATACACAGTTTAATAGAAATACCAATCAGTTCTCACGTGGTTTTATTTGCTTAAGTGTATATTAAACCTCGTAGTATAAACTCTACTTACAGCATTTTTCTTCTTATTACCAAGCACGGTACGGAAAATAACTATAAGACAAGAGAACTTAATTAGAAGAGAAGTAAGAGAAGTTTGGAAAGTTTCTGTTATTAAAGAAAAACATAAATGAAATCACTTCAATGTCTGCATTACAAGAAATATTGTACTTCTCAGGAAAATGAATTACGCTGAATACATTTTTGGAGACCAATATATCTATAGATATGTACGTATATATAGATATATGTATATATATATATATATATATATATATATATATATATATATATATGCTTGCTAATCTATAGAGTACACCATAATTTTTAATATATTTAAAAACAATTTGACGAGCAAAATGTTGAGTAGTCCCTGAAGGATAGCATTTCCTTATTCATAATATTATAATACTCATTAGGTTCTTACTTGATAAAAAGTTGTAAGTTTGTCCTATATTTATTATGGTGCAATGCA
Source organism: Druceiella hillmani (assembly GCA_039881145.1). Lineage (NCBI taxonomy): Eukaryota > Metazoa > Arthropoda > Insecta > Lepidoptera > Hepialidae > Druceiella > Druceiella hillmani. Next base: position 21,269,224 of record JAYKKI010000016.1, on the reverse strand, counting down.
GCGCGTTATGCGAATTATGTGTTGGCAACGGGGAGTAAAATATCAGACAATTATTATTAAGGCATTTATTTAGAAAATATTACACTCATTTTAAAAATTGTATTAATAAAAGAGCTTTCGGTTTTTCATGCCAAAACTCTTTGTAACTTGTATATTCACTGTTCTGCCACTGTACATAATAGCGTAATTATCTTACTAATTGTATAAATGTGAAACTTCGTATATTTGTTTGTTTGTTCGGTTGTTTATTGCATGGATTTATATGAAATTGTACATGCAGGTAGACAATACCTGATAAAGGTCATAGACTACTTACTGACAAAATTTAACCTTAATAAAAATCTTACTGCCTTTTGCTATAAAAAAGAAATATTCACACTTAACCATAGAAGAATTTCCACCTAAATAATTACCAAATTAAAAAAAAATGTTTTAAAATTACACAAATCAAAATATTTTTTAAGCTAATCAAATATATCGTTCCACTTGCTGGTACATTTGCTTCTAACGCGGTGTTATTTAAAAAATATATGATGAAAAATGTTAATAAATTTGCTAAAGCTTTGAACATTTTTAATTAAGATTAAAATGGTTTCTAACTAAATTATTTTTATTGTTTTTCATGTTGCTCGTGTATTGGAGCCAATTTCAGCCCGTTTAAACATTTGTCATAATGAAAAATGAAAACTTTATTTCTTGAAGAATTTGTTAAATTTTTTTAACCCTTAAAGTATCTTTACTACTTTTGGGAGTATTTAATAGTTTTCATGAAAGACATGATAAAAACACATTTATATAAAAATTAAAATATAGAGTAATTACATAAAAAAATCACCAAACAATTTTACAGAAAAGAAACTAAGATTACACGCAAAATTGGCCACTGTGTGCTTGCTGTGTACTTAACTATTTTACTTTCATTGCACATTTCATGTGATGTAGTAGAATCATTTTCGAACAAAAACGGTTTATGTTATTGGAGTAAAGATTTTTTCAAACTACTGATTTTAATGGAAATAATGTTGTTTAGAAATGAATTATCACGATATTCTCTACCCAAAAATCCACCTGTATAAGATAGATTAAGAATTGTTCCCCAATTATCAACTCTGGTCAAGTAGTTTGTCTTTTGTGTAAATAATAGACCTTTCTAATACAAACACTTTAGTATATAAAATAGTTTATAGAGCTGAGTTTGAGCAATATGCCGGAATATAATTTTTACAGTACTGTACATAGATGCAATTCTCGGAGAACCGATAACGGTTGTATATGATTTGGTTACAAGTTAAAATAAATTGTTGTCGCTTTTAAAGATTGTCTTAAACATTCGTGTGGGGTATTTCTCTTTCTGCTTAACACTCAAGAGCAACGATGTGATGCAAATGTTATCCCACAAACTATTTCCATTGCAAATTTTGACGAAGCCTTTGAAGAATAAACCTACAAAGTTTTTTTAAACTTGTTAAGTGATTTTTGGGTAATACAATCAGGGACGCAGTCTCGTTAATCATTTACTTTGTTTGAATTACTGATTTCTATATGATTTATATAAATATATTTCAAACAAGAAATTTCTCTGCACAATCGTATTCATTTCATTTAATTGAAAATTTAGTGTTTACATAGACTTTCATAATTTTAAATACCACAGAAAAATTTTATTCAAACCTAATTTTTTTCAGTGCTTTGGCAACTTTTTTGTTTTTCTAAAAATTTTAGTGATAATTGGATATATTTAGAGAGAAACAACATTGATTACTTTTTTCACTAATATTAAAATTATCATTTGGCAAGAAACATACTAATCATTATATAGGAATATTTCATTATGCAATACTTTTGTTCATTATTTCCGTTTCGCCTTTGCTATCTTTTTATTTCATACTAATATAAATGGCTGATTAATTGTTTTGTACTAGTTCTTCTTCAAATATAGCCAGAAGGATTTTCTAATTAACCTGGTGATGAATTTTATTATTCAGGCCTGCCCACGGATGGATCCTAATTATTTTTTTGAGAAAAGCGCTGAAAGGCCCGTTGACAGACAACATTTTTTTTTCAAGGGAAGTGGTGTCGGAGTAAGATGCGTTTCACATAACTTGTCACACATAATGAATCCTGAAGCAGTTTCCTTGAATTTTATGTTGTTAAAAGCAATAACTTATTTTATAAACCCATTTCTTTTTACCAACTCAAACCTGTCTGATTTAAAAAAAAATGTAAATATATGTGATGTGGGAAAGAAAATATTTACATCAGAGAATACTTACGGTAATAATTTTCTGTAGATTTTTTGCCGAAACCCCATTAAAAACCTATTACTGTCATTTTAGTAAAGAAAATATATTTGCTAAAATTACAATATTTTAATTGAATGCAATGATTTCTAGCTTGCTTGCGATGTTTTTTTAAAATCTCAAAATTAAAAAAAGGAACCCCCCTACGATAATTTTCAGAAAGGGCTTGAGGTATCAAGTAATATCGTGCTCACTGACCTTGCTATAAAAATTTAAAATTTTTTGGTTACGACATAAAGACATGACCCTTCTAAGGACACTTTTTGTTGCTACCGTAATAAGTTATATACGGTTATCAAAACCAATGGGGTACTTCTGTTTGACCTACCATCTTAAAAGTCAGCATATTCGAAGCTCTTACGGCATAAGTGAAGAAAAAAGTCAGTAATTTCTAATACCATATGGAATTATACTTTTTTTTAAATATGCACCTATGTACAAAATTGTGTGTATAAATGATTTTACATTTATGGCAGACTACTTTGCTTTATACTTTGATTTTAAAAAATTAAAACTTTACACAAAGTTTAAAAGAGATACCATTGAATGATATTTAAATATATTTCACATGTAAATGTGAAATTGAAGCTATCTCCAATAAAAAACTAAGAATCAACTTTTGTGAAAATGTTGGAAAAAATATTTCCATAATCCTAGTCACTTATTTTTTTTTTTGAATAACATTGTCAAAGAATGGATATTTTTTGAAGAAAGAATTATGAAAAGCAAAAAATATACATTTGTTTCAATCGAAGCATTTGTCGCGAATGTGACTCGGGAAGCTGAGAAAAGTTCAGCGCGAACTTGTTGAAAACAAATATTGAAATAGTTTCCTGCAATGCTTAGGATTTTTCATTTAAATTTATTGAACATAACATTTTTTCTTGCTCATTTCTTCGTAAATTATTTAATATTATATTTAATAACCATTCTTTAACGGACAGGTAGTAATAGAATTTTGGCGATCATTCAATAAAATATGTACAGATTTTTTTACATGATTATTTCTCAATATTAAACATTGATTTTAGGAAACTTTACACTGTTAATTTCTAATTTCCATCGTTTAATATAGTTCCGTACGTAGCAAATACAATCGTTGCAAGTCAATATGTACCAGTCGTTACGTATCGATAAAATATGTAAAATTAAATAAACCCACATGTGGTCACAATTCACTTAAAGGTTAATCAAAAGCAGTATTAGTAATACAGGTATTAGTCGTCTACAAATGTACTGTAATCATTTTTTGATCTTCATTCCGATTTTAGGTAATGGGAATGATCATATTTAATTCTCGATCGAACGCACGGATCAAATAAATTTTTTTCAATTTATTCAAGAGGTTGAAATGATCTTTTTTTATATTTGACAAAAGGTTTTTGTTTTAAAATTCCTATTACTACAAAAAAAAAGTAACCATATTCTACATTTCATCTTTCTACAGGGTCATTCTCACAGATACTCTTCCAGAGTTTTACGTTGTTTTAGCTAACATTCCCACTCTATTATAATGATATACTAAAAAACGAATGTAAAGGAGCGTAAATATCTATTTTAGCTTAATATGAGATATCGATTTGGTAATTTACTCACATTAAAGAGGGTGTCACTTGTAGCATTGAATGTTAATTTTTCTTATAAATTATCAGAGCTTAATTTATAAACTTTTGTCAAGTAATGTCTAATATTTAAAATTCAGAATTTATTTTAATAATCAAGATTATTAAAATAAATTTTGAACAAGAGACAATTTCAGAATTTATTTTAATAATCAAGATTATTAAAATAAACTCTGAAAATAGTGAAACAAATAAAGCTATACAAATATTGAAATTGAGTGTTAATAAAACGGCGGGTCCTTACTATTATTACCTATAAAATTAATTTAACCGTGACCGAGGACGCTCAAATTTCCACTAAAGTGTTTATCTCTGAGTTTTTGCTGTTATATTAGTCGGTAAAAAATATCTTATTAATTATTCTCAATTTGGTTCTGTAACTTCAAAATTCCAAAAATGTAAACCGACAGCATGGTTTTTACGATATCCATAATGAGAGTTATTTGAAGCGACCTCTTAAAATTTTTGGCTAACTAATTCAATTGTGTAGGAACTATTATTTATCGGTTAGGTATTTATTTGAAATTAAAAAAGAATGTCGTTGACATTCTTAAAAAAAAATACAAATAACGAAGATTACAAAAATGTTTAATCATGAATGGGGTTTCTGAAACTTTTTTATTAGTCAGCATTTATGGGGTACTATTAGTATTGTATTTCCGCCAACGTTTGGCAACTAGAATAATCTTATTTATAAATCCATTCCATTGATTATAATTGAACATCCATACTTTAATGATAAAATTATATGAGCGGAAACTTTAATATAAATTTATGTTTAAACTTGTATGCTGTAGGTTTTGTAATTTATTAAATTAAGTAGCGTCCAAAGTCGAGACCTGGAATAATTTTAGAGTGATTAATAATTGATTTGTGAATTCAAATGATTTTTAATAAATATCATCTCATCTTTTGAATTTTTTTGTTTTTTATATAGTTTTATTCTTCATTTACTTTTAAATTGAAATACGAATGGATAATAATTTTAATCATAATGCGATTGCCTCATGCATAAAAAAATTTAATGAATTAATAACTAAATGTCTAACAAATTATATATAAATTTGGAGTAAATTTAGTATAAAATGTACTTTATTGCACAAATCAGTCACCTCAATTGCGACGTTGTGACATGCATGACGCTACGCTTTGCTTCGTTGCGGATACTAAAGTTTTCAACGAAGCTTCCGGTCGGTGCACTGTCGGAGTTTCCTTAGTCCAACGTTGCACTGACATCGTTTTATTGGTGCACTGGAGCCAAAGTTGATGTCATTTAGATTAGAGATAATAATTTAAAACTCATTTCTTCTAATGTGTAAATTATTTATATCGCTTAATTGTTTATGTTGAATGGAGGAATATGGTTACAGAAATAAATTGAGCGATTTATAGGTTAACGCAAGCAAATGTAGTAAGCCGTGCAGGTGTCTTGTGCTATAGTAACAATGTGACTGTATTGCGCTAACTTCACTAAGTTATCATAGCATAAACGAAATTTGATTGACACGTAACGACATTAGTACTATACCATTACTTTATTATAATAATACTATAATTTACATACGAAAGTCGGCTATTATTTTTGTTAAAAGTCAATTTGAATGAAAAGAGTTGCTGGTTGTAATCCTGGAATAGTTTATTTGTAATCCTGAAGTTCCAAATCTATAAACTTGAAATTTAGTTTCCATAGAATGCCCCTTAAATTATCTACCTATTTACTATTAAATTGTGTCTTGGGGTTTTAAATTTTTATAAAATTATGAAGGTTTTTTTTTAAATCGATTTTTTAATTAAATTATTTTTTTGTTGTAAACGTAGCGGAACAATTATCAAGAAATCATTTGTGTTTCACCGGGAACGTTTAGAACGTTTCTTCATTTCAATGGCTGTACACTGAAGCTAAACAAGTTCATAGCTACACTCAATAAAGTATATTGAATGAGCTGACGTCCCTTCAGTAATACCTATCCTAGATTTTAATTTTCTCATGTCAAAAGCACACATTTTTATCGCTTCTTTATATAATATTTATTTATGGGTTAATTTATTGATAGTATTCTTAACGGTTTAATTATTTATTCTACGTTTCGTTCATTACGGAACTATACAGCCTAAATTTCTGACATAAATTCTTAGAAAAATTATTTTTATGTAGTTATAAGTGTTTTGTTTGTTAAACTTAAAAGTACTTCTATGGTCAGATTTTTCGAACGAAAACTGATTATATACGTCCAGGGACTTTTTTTAGATTTCATTATAGTCTACGACATCATAATAATTACCTTAATATAACTCTAACGCTACAATAAAGTAATGTAACTACTTATAATATTTGCACTTAATCATCATTGCTTATTATTTACACTTCTAAACAAATTATACTTTGTATACATCTGGAGAAAAAATACTGCAATGAAAATAATATGGCTTCATTTTTGACTTATTTTTTAAATATTATTGCTAATAAGATACATATTGGACGTTTGAAATTGAAGAAAATTTTATACTTATTTATTCTTACGATTTAGATCGGAGACCGCAAAATAATGATTTGTTACACCTGAATTCCATTCAAATTACGAGAAAATTCTAGCTATTAATACATGTTTTTTTATATTTTTTGAAGTACGCACCATATTTTTACGCCATTGAAACATATAGTAGGTAATGTATTCATTTTGTAAAAATTAATATTTGTAAATAAAAATACACAATAACGTACGCTTGGATATTTCCAAGTGTCTTAATGCGTACGTGACCTTTGCAGCAGTTCTAATATCATGTTAGATTCAACAAATTTTTTTCCAACATTGTGTCTGAAACAATGTTTTGCATGAAATTTTTAAACAAGTTAAAAATATTTTCCGTTGTTTAACATGCTGTTTTACCTAACTATAATGCAGCAAAGGAAGGGTAATTAAGGTAATTTAACAGTCTATGTACGTGTGTGAACCATTTTTCTTAATTGAGTTGTCAATAGTTTTATTTTCAAATTGCAGATATAAAAATAAATTATTTTTTGGTCTAGTTTATTTTGTTTGAATGTCCCTAATATAACTGTAAAAATGTCATCACTCTTTGAAGTCTATAAAAGTCACCTATTACGGAAGGTACATTTACGGAAAATGTTATTTGTATTCTATAATTATTTGTCTAACTTATTTGAATTAAAATAATTAATCCGCATTTTTATTAAATTAGAAAAACAATGACTAACTTACTTAAAGCTAATAGCGTATCAGCACAACCGCATCCAAGTGGCATAATCACTGGGCTAATTTACAACTACGTTACTGATACGTCAAATTTGGGAATGGAAGGCATTTTGCCGTTCAGTTCCCAGTAGCGGATACTAATCACCAGCAACAGGAAACACTCATCATAAACTTACGAACTAACTGGCGTCTTTTACTGTAGAGTTCACAGTGCTAACTATAAATATTCACGAATCAGAGACAAATCAAACAAGGATGTAACTTCTTATGAAGTACATCTCTTCCATTGTTATAAAACAAATAAATTAGTTAATTTTTTTGATACAATTGATTAACAATTTGTTATGTGTTATCAATAACGTAAAAATGACGCATTGAATATTTTTATATTCCTTTATAAAAACGCATTGAATATTAGTATATTCCTAGATAAACAAAATATTCAGTAAATATAGGCGTGAAGCTCTAATTCATTTACTTACACTCCTCTAGCAAACCTGTGCAAAAACATGGGTATTTTCTTTTAAGATTAATATTTTTAAAGGTAAAGGATATTTTTAATGGTAAAGGATATTTCTTAGAATTTATCTTAGATAAAATTGATACCGTTTACATTTCATAGTTTTCAAAGATGTGTGAACAATTAGTCAGTCAATATCTAATCAGCAATATTGAGAACTGACTCGATGATACGTTTTGAAAGATATTGTTGAATTTCAAACGAATTTAAAGAATTTACTAAAAAAATTTCTTTTGGTTAAACTTTAATACGTCAGCCACAAAATATATTTTTTGCATCATGATCACCTAACACTGCATTTTAAATATTGAATAAACAGAAGTTTTTTCTAATGAACATTTATTTTTGATATACATTTATACAATAAATATGTACATCAGTTATTACAAATTTGCACCAGATGTTTCCTTTATTGAGTTTATGTTTATTTTTTAGTTTTGGTTTTCAACATATATCTTTAATTTCTGTTACCACAATTTGGCATAGAAAACCAAAAATATTTTAGGGCAATCCTATGTCAGTAAGTATATGTACAAAAAATAATTTTTTGTTCATAGGTTTGTAAATTCGACATCTCGATAACATCATCAAGAAATTACGCCAACAAAAGTAATGCTAGATTATTGTTGATTTGCTGGAAAACTGATGTCACCAGAATCTTGAGTAGCCAGAAAACTATGAATTAGTCACTGTTACTCGACGTTAAAATTTAATTCTTTAAATTTTAAAAGTAACGTTATACAGAGTTTTATGTGGAGTTTAGAGACAGTCATATCCACGTTATGCTTAAAAAAGTGAGGGTGATTTGGTTGTTGAAATTTATGTCAGTGATGATTGATTTAATTATGCTTCGAAAGTTTTTTTTTTGTTTTATGTGATTGCAATCAGTCTTTTTAAAGTATTACCAATTTTCGTTAGGTGCAAAATTTTACGTTAGGGTTCAGGGGCTGATGCCACCGTTACTCCATCACAACATTTGACCTCTTTCAAACTTGTTGACTAGGTTGACATTATCTAGCAATTTATTAGCTACAGGGTTTGGATGGATAGCCAGACGTTCTGCGTCTTTTTTGTCTGATCATTAGTCTGTGTATTGTCAATCTTCTCTAGAACGATTGGAATGTTGAAATAGTCATGCATTACGTAAATTCCTGTGAAACGATATTTCTCAGGATAAAATGTTTTTATTGCAACCTATCCCGTAGAGGTGAATGCTGTACGTCCATATCAGCTTAAAAAAGGGTGTTCTAATATTTAATTGGTTATGTTTTTGCCTGATATAAGTTTTGCGTTAAGAGTCCAGAGTTTTTTAAGCTTGTTGATAAGTTTGATATTATTGACTAATTAAGTTGTTGCAAATTAGCTAATAAACATTTTATTGAAAATTGCAAGTAATAAAATCTGATTTCAAACATTTTTCATTAAAAATGTTCAGCTGATAGATTTTAATTGCAAAACTTAATAAAGGTAAATAGTGCACCTTTATATAATAATATAGCATTTTACACGTCATAATTTCTTATCACATACATTAATGTAAGAATAATTATGGAGATAATTGCTGAACGTAGTTAAAAAAATAAACCAAAAAGGTACATAACGTTTCTCAATTATGAATTACTTAACCGACCCATTTTAAATAAGTAGATAAAAGTTTGTTTCTAAAGGATTATCTTTCATTTGAATCATGAATAATGGTAAAATGTATTTAAAACAATTAAAGCAAACATGACGCAAAATGGTTAATATCATATATAAATCAGTACAAATGCCAGCACAAAACCGAAATCCATTCGTGTGTGTAGCTGTTATACTTGTCTACACTGAAATTGAAAGCGCGAAAGTCGAAATAAAAATAAATATTTTGGGCGGCTCACATTATTGAATTAAACCAGTATTTTGAGAAGAGTCAGAAGGATTCGACATTGAATTTGTGCTCGGTCGTGGTGGCTAAACACAATAGTTTTTATCGTGGGTAGATTAAGAACATTGTAAATGTGTTTCATAGAGGAGGCGATCAAGTTTCATTTATTATATCGAGAAACGTTTTTGCATAGTTGAGTTCGAGTATTCTCAGCCGAATGTAATAAGAAAATTCGCAATTAAAAAAAAAACTGGTTTTCTATATATTTCCCTTGTATTTTAACACACTTTTTGTCATGTTTAATTAAGGCCTCTATGTTACTATAAATAGAGTGGACCTCTACTGTTAAAATGCGCGTTGACAACTTCTTTAATTTTGTCATTACTACTATTTTTCCCCTAGGTCTCATTTCAATTTCGCAAAGAGCTGGTCGACTCAATAACTGCCTTGGGGTATTAACGACACAGCTCCAACAACTGTTCACAATATGCAACGAATTGCTCTTTTCAGACTGCATTGAAAGTTTTGAACGTATTTTTTCATGTGAAGGTGATAGTGAAGTATCTGGTGATACTCGTTTTTGAAATGCCAATTTGTAAGCGTTTGTTAAAATTTTCGTCTTTTTCTTTATTTATCAGCATTTCGGGAACTCATACCCGTCTTTTAAAGATTTCCATCCTCGGTGACAGCATTTCATCATCATTTCGAGTATTTAGTATTATAAACCATGTACTAATCAAATAAAGATTAAAATATTTTTAGTGTTAAGACATTTTCCCCATTAACTGTGAGAAAACGTGGAGTGCTCAACTACAATAACTCCTCAAAGAAGTCAAGGAGAATACGTTTGGACTTCGTTGAAACTTATTTTCATTTGTGTTCCTTTAATTGTTTGCTATTTATTTTAGGTGAATGGAAAGCTTTTAAATTTTATGCAAATAATGTTAATGCTAATTTTTCCACTTTACTTTGTTGGAAAATATTTGTTTATATTTATCAGTCTATTGATATTAAAGTGGAAGGTGTTCCCTTCCAAATAAATAAGTAGAATTAAAGCCCGTTGTGTGATGTGAAATATCTTGCATCAAGATATTTTTAATGCTTATTAATATTCTTATCAATATTAATGTGTAAAAACTTATTGAAACAAGTTACGACGATTTCCAAATAAACCACAAAATATTTTTGAAAATATATCCTGGATATTCATGAATAAATAGTATTTTGTTAAAAACAAGATTTAATAATTAAATCGACTAAGAAACAATGGAGGAAATAAATTCAGCTGTAGGTAAAATAACCTACAGCCAATGCAAAAAAAATTCTTTTAGTGACTTCTCCCTTATATGATTCTAATATATTATCATTTATCAAAATGTTTTCAAAAGTATGACTGTGTCAATACACTTACGTTGCCACAATCTAACGGACATATAATTTTTCACTTCGCATTTTCACTTCAAACGATTTTAGGTATTTTACTTTTTAGACATAAGAAAAAAAATGAAAATGCTAAGTAAAAAGAAGTCAACATTTGTTACGAAAATTATGTTATAGGGAGACGGTTAAGTGGAGTCTTGGTTTAAAACCGACTTTCACAGGGGAGTAAAGTATATAATTAAATATTTTTACTTCAATTCCTGTTTGGTGAATGTAAGAAATCATAGTTTCTTACATTTACCAAATATCTAATAATTATAATAGTCAATATAATCTTGGTCGACTTTATAAATAAAAACAAAAATCCGTGAAGAAATTTATAGTCTAATATTCAGTAGGAAAACACTTATTAATGAAGCAATTCTGTATTCAACAAACTGATGGAAGCACTCTGAAATTAATTTATCTTAATTAATGCGTAGACCTGCTAATTTAACTTAATTAATTTATCTTAATTCAATTTACTTTAATTAATACGGGGAGCCGATAATTACGTTTTCATGTTTGAGTAATATGTTTTTTCAGCGAATAAGATTTTTCGGCGTATGTCAATCTTGAATTAACTTGATTCTATATTCATTTAAACTTTAAAAAAAATTAAAGATTATTAAAACGTTTAACAAAAAAAGGGGATTCAAAAAGAATTTTCATTAATGAGGACCTCTAAAATTTATATTCAATTACTATATCTTCGATTATTTTTTATTACGTTAACTGAAATTTAAGTATTTATATGGTTTATATATTATTTAGTAAATTACGTAAATTGCTACGTGCTTGCTGTATGGAATGCGGATAATTGGAAAAAAACTGTAAATAATTCCATTAATTATGATGTAACGTTTGCACTTTAATGGCACTGAATATAGTTATGTGGGTTGAAATTTACTCTTGAATTTATTTTGAAATTAAACGTATCGCAATTGAAATAATACATAAAAAACACAAAAAAATATATTACAAGTTTCAACGTAGAAACTAAATTTCGGCGTAGATAATTTTTCTTTAGGTAAGATAACATAATTAAAAATAAACCAATTTGCTTTCCTTCCAAAATGTATTGCCCCCTTCAATCATTTCTATTGTAATTTGTGTTCTCTTGCCGGTCCATATAACGAAAGTGCAAGTAATATCTTTGGCTTTGTGCAGCTAAGCATGTAGTCGGTAATACTAATCATGACGCTTATTTAAGGTTAGCTGTCCCTCGTTAACCTTCCTCCAAAGTTAATTGTTATCAAAGTCAAAAGTTTTACGCGTGGTTTCGTCTAAATACAACTATGTCCATATTGAACTCTTTAGTGGTTTGCAAATGTAAAAGGTAACGATTAAGATGATTTGAAGAAATGTAAACCATCAGGCTGTATATATATATATATATATATATATATATATATATATATATATATATGTATAAACTATTTTGTAAAAAAAGCGGGCACTTATAGAAATAAACCATATCAGAGTTATTTTATTATTATTTGATGCATTTTGTATGCCGATATGATGAGAATATTGTTATTTATTATTGAGATATCGTTTTTACCTACTTCAGTCATTAAAAATGCGAATAAATAAAAAAAACGATGTAAAGTCCACAGACGAGCGTTTTCATACTGATACATTTAAAATGACTAAAATTTATTTTTGAATATTTTTTATTAATTTAACATAAAATTTTAAAATTTAGTAACAAGTATAGCCTTCTCTAGCTATAATTAATGCGCTTAATCTGCTAGGCATGCTTTCGCCGACGTTTTTTATCATTTCCTGAGGAATACGTTCCCATTCAGCGACGATCGTATTTTTAAGGGCCTGAATGTTTTCTGGAGCTGGTTTTCGGCTCTGACGCGTCGTTTAAGATTATTCGATATGTGTTCTATCGGACTGAGGTCGGGACTTCTAGCTGGCCAGTTTAACAGACGAATTCCGGCCTCCTGCTTATACGCATCAACGTCTCTAGAGCGGTGGGCGCGAGCGTTGTCGTCCATAAAAATGGACTCGCCTCCAACTGCTGTTAATGCGGGTTGGGCATGAGGAATAAAAACCTCTGTTATGTACCTTTGCGTATTAAGTGTGCCATTTTCAATAAAAGCTAACTTGGTACGGTTATCTGAGCTAATACCAGCCCAAAACATTACGGAGCCTCCGCCGTAAGGGGTGATTTCCTCAAAGCACACTTCTGCGAAGCGTTCTCCATGTCTTCGTAAGACTTGCCGACGTCGATCCTCACCACTAATCGATATACGAGCTTCATAGGAGAATAAAACACTATTCCAGTCTTGTTGAGTTCATGGCGAAAAATTTTGAGCTAATCTCAATCTGGCAACTCGATGCTCACGAAGCAATGTAGGGCCCCGAGCTAGGCGATAGCTACGTATATTGACGGCCTGAAGTCTCCTTCTGACTGTCTATTGGCTTACTCTTGTACCTCTGACGTCTTCGTGGTTCTGTTTGAGATCCACTTACGTAACTTGACGATTTCGTAGCACTTGACTGACTATGAAGCGGTCGTCCCATGGCTTGGTGCACCGTTTTCTTCCAGAATCGGGCCATCTACTGACGGAGCCCGTTTATTGGTATAGTTGCCAGGTCCTTTAGACGGTAGAACGGCTCACATTATATTGCTGAGACACATAACATTGGCTACAGCCTTCATCAAGGAGCGCAATAATTTTACTAGCTCGTATCGTTTTTTTCAACCATACTGAGAACTGCAAACAGAAGGGAACTAATGCAGCAAAGAGGAGAAATTTAATTAAAATTTATCCGTAAAAAATATGTCAAAAATGTAAAAGAGCATATATATATATATATATATATATATATATATATATATATATATATGTAACTATTCTTCCGGTTATCCAACATATTCTATTTACATGATAAAGTCAGCTTCTACGACACGTACGACTTTAACTGAAATGCATAACAGAATACTAACTAAAGAATGTCCAGTTGTTCAAATATTGTCCTACCCTTTGGTACTGATGTATGAAGAGATACACCTGCTCAAAATAAGGAAATTTGATATTATATGTCTTCTCAGCATTTCGCGAAGCAAGATTTCGAACGGTACTGTGCTAAACTGAAATTTTGTATTTTTTCTATTTTTGAAGTTATTTTTAACGACAACCAAACTAAAAAAAAGTTAAGTAGTTTACATGAAATAGAAATGTCGTATATTTCGTTAATAAAAGAGCTACCTACGCGCGGTGTTAAAAATTTATTTCAGGTTCCGTTTATTTTAGCGCGTGCTAGACACGTGAATTTCCAATATAATTCATAGACCTTCACAAGGCTAAAGACATCTTTGTGGTCACAACCATGTTATGGCTAAAATGATTCGTTTAGTACGTATGAATAATGTAGATAAATAAAAAAAAGAGTACCATATTCATAAGGACGATTGGCATTTAAAGTAATTTTTCTCGATAAATTTTTGTTATAAAGATAATTTTCTTAGTTCTTATGTCAGAATCGTGTTAATTTTTAAAATGTGCTGACTAACGAGCTCATCGAGTGAAAAATAACAGAATTTGATTAATGATATTAATGTAAAATTTGCAAAAAAAGCAAGGTTATTTAGCGTAAAAATTAGTGATTTTTTACTTAGAATGGGGAGAGAATGTCTATGCAACAATTTATCCCTATAAAGAAATTATATAAAAATGTTGGGAACCGTTATTAATTTACAAAACTTTAAAAAATCGGTTAAAATTTCACATTAGTATATACATAACAGGAGAATATATTGATGAAACATTACTTCTTAAATAATAAACGTATTGCTAAAATAATTACTTTAGAAAGAAAAAGTGGTTATATGAAAATTATTTTTTTTGGACATTTATTAATTGTAATTGTATAGTTAAATAAACGTCGTATACAGGTTTGAAATAGTTAGGTTGCGATATTCTTTAATTATTTGATTTTAAATAAACTTTATATTGCATTTAGTAGAAACTTGGTAATTTTTTTACTTCTTTGTTTTCATGTACCTAATATTATTGATAATAATAACAGCTTAGGTGCCTAAGTCATACATTTAGTATATTATTTTTTTATTAGCCCATTTATCTCTCTATAGGAAAAACCTGTCAAGCATGAATAGAACTCGCACTATTACGTTTCTGTACATATTTAGGCACTTATAACTTTAAGGATACATTGTATTTCTAATTAAACTACCTACTACCGTTACCTTCACAGGCGTAAAAACAAAATAATTATAAAAATGTATACTTCCACAATGAATTAGAAATCGTAGAGTTTTGGATTTTTACCATTATTGTTGCTATAAGACCTCCCATTATACTGACTTTCGAGAGTTCTGGTGGTTAATGATCAGTGAGTAAGACTATGATAAAAATAAAAAAATAATACGATTTAAAGAGCCGCGTTTTTTAGTTGCGTGAACTAAAAAAATTTAAAAACAACAATAAAAAACTGTAGGTTTCAGAAAAAGATATTAATTTCAACTTGATATCCCAAGCTTTTTCTAAGAAAAAGAGTTTTGATAGACGAAAGGACGAACCATCAAATGGACCTACAAGAGTTTCCTTTTTCCGTTTTGAAGGACAGAGCCCTAAACAGAACCTGAATGATTGGTACAGACGAAAACAAAATACAACCTAAATTTATATAAATTAAATTTTGTTTTCCCCATCACCGCCAAATTTTCATTCTAACAAAATATTGCCATCATTATAGTACAATATGTTACTACAATACTGCACAAAGTTTGATTTGCCAACAAAAAGTTCGAACGTAGGTCATAGGCCAAACGTTAAATCACAGATAGAAGTGATACAAAGTAAATTCATGACTAAATTAATAAACATTGTTGGCAAGAAATAACTAAAAAAAAATTATAAATATTTAATAACCACAATGATTGAAGTTTATTCACTCGCAATGCGCACCGATAATAAATATTATAATGGAAAAAATTGAGCGAGGAATAAAGCAACGTGACCCGACTGTCCAAGGCGAGGTCTAACTTACTAATGAGGCAAACGCAGTGTTGCGCTCTGTTGTGACAAATTGCTACCAATACTATTCCTGAACAAAAATAAAGTTTTAAAATAAATTACTTGTGCATTAGTACATTTTTATATTACATTTAATGAAAATTCTAAATTTATTGCAATTGCAAATTTAAAAATAATAAACAGTTATTTCGTTACTGAATAAACAGAACAAACTACTCCAGTAGTTATTATAATATTTCGTTTTACAATGGACGCTTTAAATTATTTATCACATGCCATTGTATTTAATGCAGTTATAAATGTCCAAATTTAGAGTAATAAAATGTCTTCATTTTTACAAGAAATACGCTTTAAAACGTCAGTACAATCGTCAAAGTTGTTATGTTTGCTTAAATAATATAATACACTGAAGTTTATGTAGGTTTTATATAAATATTTTAATGATCGTATGAAATAAAAAACAGCTCAAAATAGGTAACATTTCATAACCGGAAGTTTTCAAGAATAATCTAATTAATTAAAAACCCTAAATCTACGCCCACTTTTAAAATGTCTAATTTCATTGTACATTTTATAAAGGATTCGCAAAATTTAGTGTATTTATTAAATTATTAATTTACTTAGAAATATGAAGCATTAGGGGAAAGTATTTTATTAAAATTACTGTGGCACCTTTGATTAATAATAATTAATTCTAAAATTATATGAAATACTCTAAATACAAATTAATAATATGGAACATGAAATATAAAAAATCCGTAACACATTTCCAGAATAATCAAGCTTACACAATTCACAAGAGAATACTCGTTTGAAATACATTAAACATAACGGTAAAGCTAAATTTAAACGCGAATATGCAAAGAATCTTACACCTACATCTTAACTAAAATCTTATTAAAACACAGATAGCGATATGTTGTAATATTATCTGAAATATTTACATTGTTTTTGAAAGCCGGTAAAACACAATATTTCATAGAGTTCCGTATGAAATCCATCCCCCATTATGAGGAACGCAGCGCGCTAATGATTAATATGGAACATGGCAGTAATTAATATTTAACTAAACCGATGAATGAACCGACGTCTTTGGAGCCATCAAATTATATTTGAAGCTGCTTCGACTAACCTGTTACGTTAATAGGGGCAGAGCGCCAAATTAAGCTTCGCCGTTTTAAAATGTATTCAACGTCTGTTTAACACTATTTGTTTTGTCGATTCATTTTCATATACTTTTTGCGTTATTTTCAGTTGGAATAGTTTGAAAAATAAAGAAGACGGCGAAAATGATATATGTTGAATTTTATTGCTTTCGTTTTTATTATAATTATAGGAAAAGCAAAAAAAAGAAAAAATATTTAACAAAAAAGTAACATTAGTCATATATCACTTTTAATGATAATTTATCATTATGGTGCATTTAGTATACATTGATTGAAGCAGCAATAGTTTCGTAAGAGAATTTAGATTTCATCTAAATGAAAAAAAAATTTATTGTTTCTTATCTAAGCTAGGAACCCTTTTAATTTCGCCATTTCGGTCTCTCTGTCTATCCGTCATAGTTGTTTTACTCGCCAACTATATGTGCGACATAGGTGAAATTTCGTAAAATTATACATATTTGAAATGCCTACAAAGTTATGGGATCAAATAATTTAAAAAAAGTTTTTTGGGGAATTCATTCTCATATAACTCGTTGTGTAGGGTATATATAACCAGACAAGTTGTTGCAGATTATCTTCCAACAAGATTGGGAGTATGCCATGAAAACTCTACAGAGATCCGTATATGAAATATTAAGCTTTAAGCCATGAACTTTTCTAGGACTAAGATAATGTAAGTTCTTCTTTTTCTCCTTTCATTTTCTTCTAGAGTTTCCTGGAAAAGTTCATATTCTGAAATGTATCAGGATTTATTCTTAATAATAATATACTGATAATGCTGCAATAAATATAATATACTGATATACTGATAATGCATGATTTTTTTCGTTTTATATATTTATATTTCCTGTTAAGTCAGTTCAGTCAGTGTAAGTCAAATGATTTTTTTGTCTCTTGTCAAAATTCTATATTATTTTCTTTTCGTATTCATCTCTATATCTTTGGAGTGAGCAGCGCTTTGAACATCTATTTTTATCTTTTATTTTTATATCAATCACATTTCACTTTCAGAATCAAAATCAGACGCAACAATTTTGATCAACTGATACTTTTGCTTCAGAATCAAATCAAGTCAATTACGGTATCGTATTGCGATAACAAATATATAAAAATTACACCTTCTGCCTCCTCGCTATTTTTATTCAATATATTCAGAATTTTTGGCCTCTAAAAATTTAAAGGTATACTTAGTGGATACTGAATCACATTCATTTAAAATTAATTAAATTTAATTTGAAACTAATGAAACACAATCACCACAATATTACGCAACATTTCATAAGCAACAAATAAACAAGTATTTATTTAACTAATTTTTAATTTTCCATATTCGTAGTATTGACGTTTAAAAATAATATATTTACGTTTAAAATAATATATCTAATACGATATGCATGACCACGTCATAAAAAAAATAAAAATAACAGAATAATTATTTTCCAAAACATTTGTAATAAACGAATTTTTAGCCGACAGTAAGATATATTCAACAACAGAATAGATTTACCGGAAACTATGCTACTAATGTAATGTTTAAAAATCCAATGATATCTATATAATAATAATACTGAATTTCTCTTACCTTTATACAGAATAAAAAGAATATCCTGAAACTTTGTTTACATAATTAAAATGCAAAATACATAAGAAAGTGTTATATTTCACGAGATAATCGGTTCAATGTAGTAGCCGTGGCTTCGACCACGCGGTATTAGGAAAATGTACTCTTCACCTCATGCACATGCGCAAAAGCTGCTTCCGCCAGAGTTTTCCGCCGGTTGAAATATATAGGTTCCATGTAAACATACGTAAGGATAAATTTTATAACTAATAAACTATAAATGATGTGTATACAGTGTTTAAGAAACTTTTGAAATTAAATATATTATTTGGTAATAGTGAAATTTAGTTATGTTTCGTAAGTGACCACAATAAACTTCTATGAATAAGACGACGGAATCCTACTGATAATAAACAATTTCTCGTGCGCGAGATATTTTTATTGTTAATATTCAATACGAAAAAGAAAGCGTAATATTAAATTAATCTTTTAACCTACATACATAAATCTACATACAAAATTTCAATAAAGTTTTTTGAGATATTTAAATGTGAGAGAAAGACAAACAGACTAATGAACATATAACGTTCCACTTTTATTAGACAGGATATAGCTTGTGTTTTTCAGTATTTCAGTTTGCTTTTTTCTTAGTCGAGTTTTTTTAATTGTGTTAATGTTTCTTTTTCACTTATATTTTTACATAAGTAATTTCTACAAACGTGTATGACCAAAAAAATTGAAACTTGTTAAAACACGGTTTTCAAATATTTAATACTGAATGATGACGAAACATAGATTTCATGTTAATGCGATGTGGTTGTTTTGGAAATACGTTTATTAAATACGATTTTTTCCAAATCAACAAATGTACGCAAAAACGACAAATATAATTTTATTAAACATTAGTATTTGTGCTACTTTATTATAAGTGCTGTATATTACTTGAAAGTAGAATCCAAAAATACCGACAAATTTTAGAAAAATATGTATTTAATCTCTGTTTATAGTACAATGGAAACAATAATTTATTTTATTGTAGTTTTCAATCGAGCTGAGGCGACGTCGTTTTCACGAAAAGAAATATTTATTTGTATGATCAGTTTGCCTGTTTGCTTTTACATTGCAAAATCATCTACTGAATTCCGTTGAAATTCAGGAAATATATGTCAACAGAGATTACAGACTTATCTACTACCTTGATATAATTAAATAAAGGCAATGTATTTCTCAATTTTTTTTTATTTTTGTTAAGACTGGTTTATACAGAACCCTCATATTACGACTTTGACTCGCATTTATTGTGATTTTTCCTTCGTCATATGAAAATTACTGTAAGACTTTTGATGAGTGTTGAAAAAATATTACGTTTTGTCTTTGCCAAAAAATATAAAAAAAAATGTAAATAAAAAAATATGAATAAAAACAAATGTGGAGTTTGCATAACATAATTCAACTATATGCGTTCAGTCATTATGGGGGAAAAGTTATATGTATATTTTTATGTCACAGTCATTTATTAAAGTTTTAAATTTGCTCCTATTTTAGAAGAAAATGTATCTATATGCTCAAGAATGTTTACTACTGTTTCAATGCAAATTAAAAAAAAAACACCAAATATAGCATAGCAATTTCATATTATCGATTATCCTAATATTACGTGTGAAAGTATGGATGGATAGCAGGATGAAAGGATAGGTGTATATTTAGGCGATGGATGCATATTTTGTGATTCTACATAGAATGTAGTGTGAGAAACTTAGGTTATAGCTTAGTATATTACTTTTACTATTATATTACTTTTTATTTCTAAACATGAAGTGATTTCTGAAGGTAACGTTAATTTGTTTTGGTGTCCACTCGGTACCCACTTGATCGCAGTCGATTGTTTACAAGTAAAATCCTGTAATTTTGTTTCTAGTATATACTAACTCCTATTGTACATCCCGGATTCATAAATCTGAGTTTTTTATAACTAGATTACGATATTACTATTAAACACAAACCGATTTTGAAGGAATTGGAACAGGGATGAATTATAGCCTAAACTGACACCTAGGCTATATTATTATAGGCCATAACAAAAGCTAAGAGATAAAATAAATTAGTGATTTGAATAATTTAAGAAAAAAAAGAATATACACTAGACCCCCTTTCTTGTACCTCCTTATAATCAGAAAGTTTTTGATGAAAATATGAGAAAGATTGAAAATATTAAAATTGAAGAGAAAAAGTGATTACAAACGTTCAAAAACTGTAGTTGAGATCATCCTCGAAGACTAAGTAGACAAATATTTAATCGTAACCTTCAATAACCATAATGATTTCCACATTTCGAAACCGAAATGCTATGAAAATATTAACGAACAAGGTAAAAAACAAACCATTTGCATAGAAAACAAAGATGAAGGTAGTATTATCCGTGATTAAAAAGGACGCCTTGTTTTCAAATTATTTATACTTGAATCCATAAGATTAAGTAAAAGATATACGCTTTTCATATCTAGTTGAATTCCATAATTGCAAGTGACATTTATAAACATGCCTAATTGTGCAAAGCGAAAAAAATTATGAGTCCAATAGGTATCCAAGTATGAGTATCAAATCTGCATTTAAATGGAAAATTCTCAATCCCTTCTCAAAATTAAATTAATACACCGGTTCAGCTTTCAAACATAAGTACATAACATTTTTAACGCTACTTCTATATTTTTGTAAATAATAACTTTATTCTATAAAGTCTATCTTTTAAGCTAAAATATATATTATCTATTTGCGAAATTTTATTAAAATCCTTTGAGCTCTAAAGACGTGACAAAAAGAAAGGCAAATAAATAAGCAGACAATGTAAATATAATTGTAATTACATATTGCTTATATATCATTCTAAGACTTACAATATCTATATTAAACAATTCATTGAAATCGGTAGAGATATTAGCTTGAAAGAAAATGAAACTAACAAACTAATAACATTTTACTTTTATTACATAAGTAGGGATATACGTATATATATAAACGGATGGCGTATAATAATACTGCAAATGCTTTCAAGTTAATCTTGGAAACCTTGGCGACAGTATACTGTTCAAGACATATATGTTTTATTGTTTCTGTCCATTCATCAGTTTACAATATAAATAAAACAATTTTCACATTGCCATAATTTTATCCTCCTATATGAAGAATCCAGGTGAGTAACCTGGAGTTTGATATATAGAGATGATACAGCAGCTATTAATATGTGAATTAACTATTAATGGAGGAATATAAAACTACTTTTAAATATATACGGAGATTTATTATAAATAAAAAAATAATGTAAATTTAAACACAAATTAAAAAATAAGATGTACAAATTTTATAGCAATATATAGTAGTCTATAGAATCACGAAAATAGAGTCGTAATAAATATCATAAAGCAATTCTCAAGTATTGGACAATAAATATTTTGATAAATATTTCAGACTGATAAAATTTCCCTCGTATAGATTATATAAAACTTTCTAAAATTAATTTTCATAATAAAAAGAAGTTTGTAGAGCAAGAGGTTGCGTAATATTCCAAAACTTCATTATTACCGAATGCAAACACCAAAAAAAGTCTTAGAGATTCGAAATTACAGTGCATGAATTCAGTTAATAAAATTAATTAAAAATGGGGTAAATATAGTTCTCTCTGTAGAATTATAAAGCTTTATTTTCTGACACTTGTGTGAGTTATTTTGTTTCTTACTCTCAACCCCCACGAGGAATAACACGAGGCACGATAAAAGTCTGCGGAAGGAAGGGAAATAAATGGGAGCCATATTCGTTCTTGGTATTTCGCTAATTATAAGGTATTAGGAGTGTATGAGTCAAATATCAAGTTCCTAACGTTCATTCTGTTATATAAGTATATCTGAAAGTGAACTGTGAACATAGTGTTAATCAAACTACGCGCAGTGATTAAATTTCTCACCAAGCAAGGAAAAACTCCTCAATCATGAGTAAGATGGTAGTTGTTTATGAAGTTCACTGTCCTGATAAAACCATGGTTTACAAATAGCGTGGTCTATTTAAATAAAGTCGAGATTCGATTTAACATGACCCCCGCCCAGGGTGATCAATTGAGGCCACCACGTCGGATATTGTCAAAAAGTCGGAAAACTTGTACTGGAAGATGTTCTGCTGAAGAAAAAATAACTGTGTCCATTAGTTAGTACATCAGTTACAATCATTTTGAGAATTCTACGCTCTATCTTCGCATGACTAAAGGCAGTGCAAGATGGATCCCGAAAATGCTTAGGCCGCCACAAAAGCAACAACGAGTCGAAGCGTTTAAGGAGTTTTTGTAGGTGTGTTCTGAAAAACCTACGCCGTTTTGTGAGAGAATTTTGACTAGAAATAAAACTTGGATTCATTGCTAGGAGCCTGAGTCCAAGCAAGAGTAAATACAAATGTTACTCCACACCCTAATTAATAAGTTTAAGTTCTCAGAATTGGCTAGAAAATTGATAAATCACGATCAATTTTTGGAATCGTGAAGCTCCTAGCGATTTACTTGTTCTCAAACCTAAAAAGGCAATTTCAGCTAATTTTCAGAGCAAAGACAAAAATAAATTGTGATGGTTTAGAAAAACTAATTTCAAGAACTTAGTGACTGATTAATGTATCAGTATATTAATGAGCTTCAGGGAGGTTATATCGAAGAAAAAAAAACGGTTTCATTATTTTAATTAATTTTAAACACTTCTATTCCGTAGACTTTTGGACTTCCCCTCGTACGTAGAAGATTTTGTCCAACACCATATCAATATAACAGATTTGACCAAGCCCCTAAAAATAAAGCTATGTTTCAATTAAATTCCGTCCAGTGGTTTTTGGATAATTCTATCAGGAATACGATTTGGTTACCTTTTAACTTTACATTTAAATTAAATGAAACTAATATACGTGATGTAGTATTATTTCTACTATCTTTAATTTCTTTACCACGACCTAGGTTTCGTTGTATTACAACATCTTCAGGTGGGATATTAGCAAAGATTAACTCTTAGGAACAACCAACAGCATTTATATGTTTCAAACACAATAGCGGTAGACTACTTTGTGCGGATTTTTCCATTGTTTATGTTAGTGAGTTTATTGCAGGGGCGCAGAGTAGGTTTTATTATATTACAGAGAGTTATACAATATACCAGTATTCTAGTTGGGGTAATAAATTCAATTGTTGTTATTATGTGAAGTTATACAATGCAAACTTTAGGGTGTATGTAGTAAAATTAAATGGAAGTTATTGTCGGTAATATATTGCAAAGGCAAGGATATTTGAAAGTAAGGCCAAGGTAATATACTAATTCTACATATCTTATTATCGGTAATATATTTATACAAAAGCAAGGGTATTTGAAAGTAAGGACAAGGTAATACACTAATTGTACATATCTCCGGTTTTGTGTATTCATATATTTATTTATTTCTTTTAATTTTTTTGTTTTTATTATATATACTTACATTTATATGTGTATTAATGCTGAAACAATTTCCAGAGTACTGTAGTATCAATGTTTTATATTTATATTACATCTAGAAGATATTAAGAATGGGTGATGATATTATATTTAGTTGCTCATTTAATATATTGACCTTGATATCTTTTTTATGTCTGTTTATTTCTAATGTTTCTAGGATATTAAGTTTATTGCCTTTTGTATTTATTTGTAATATATAGGGGGCATTATCAGTATGGGGGTGATGGTTATTTTCAATGAGATGTTTAGCAAAGTGAGATGTGTCTGGTTTATTATTACGCCAGCTGGCGATGTGTTCTTTATATCTTGTATTAAAATCTCTTCCTGTTTGACCTATGTATACACTATTACAATCGTTACATTTAAGTTTATAGATACCACTCTTTTTATGTTTATCTATTTTTTCTTTATTATTAATAAGGGTTTTACCCAAGTTATTTAAGGTACTATACGTACATGTTATATTATTTATATTTTTATTATTAGTTAAGAGTTTTCCTAATTTGAGTGATACATTACCTATGTATGTATTATTTTTGCGTTCTATAGAACGCAAAAATAATAAACATAAATTTAGTATATTTAGAAAAGACACATTTACAGACTCCATAATTAATGGTCAATCTCAACACCCTTGGTCCCATAAGTTAGCAGCCTTTCATTCCATGATTCACAGAGCTTTAACCATCCCTCTTGAAAAACCTAACCTACGTAAAGAAATAAAAACTATAAGACAAATCGCAACAAATAATAATTATGACCCATCAATTGTCACAAAACTGTACCATAATAAATTAAGAAAAATACTAATACAAGAAATATACCCGGTCGCATCAAATAAGAATAATATTTACTATAAATCTATCCCATACATAGGTAATGTATAACACAAATTAGGAAAACTCTTAACTAATAATAAAAATATAAATAATATAATATGTACGTATAGTACCTTAAATAACTTGGGTAAAACCCTTATTAATAATAAAGAAAAAATAGATAAACATAAAAAGAGTGGTATCTATAAACTTAAATGTAACGATTGTAATAGTGTATACATAGGTCAAACAGGAAGAGATTTTAATACAAGATATAAAGAACACATCGCCAGCTGGCGTAATAATAAACCAGACACATCTCACTTTGCTAAACATCTCATTGAAAATAACCATCACCCCCATACTGATAATGCCCCCTATATATTACAAATAAATACAAAAGGCAATAAACTTAATATCCTAGAAACATTAGAAATAAACAGACATAAAAAAGATATCAAGGTCAATATATTAAATGAGCAACTAAATATAATATCATCACCCATTCTTAATATCTTCTAGATGTAATATAAATATAAAACATTGATACTACAGAACTCTGGAAATTGTTTCAGCATTAATACACATATAAATATAAGTACATATAATAAAAACAAAAAAATTAAAAGAAATAAATAAATATATGAATACACAAAACCGGAGATATGTAGAATTAGTGTATTACCTTGTCCTTACTTTCAGATACCCTTGCTTTTGTATAAATATATTACCGATAATAAGATATGTAGAATTAGTATATTACCTTGGCCTTACTTTCAAATACCCTTGCCTTTGCAATATATTACCGACAATAACTTCCATTTAATTTTACTACATACACCCTAAAGTTTGCATTGTATAACTTCACATAATAACAACAATTTAATTTATTACCCCAACTAGAATACTGGTATATTGTATAACTCTCTGTAACATAATAAAACCTACTCTGCGCCCCTGCAATAAACTCACTAACATAAACAATGGAAAAATCCGCACAAAGTAGTCTACCGCTATTGTGTTTGAAACATATAAATGCTGTTGGTTGTTCCTAAGAGTTAATCTTTGCTAATATCCCACCTGAAGATGTTGTAATACAACGAAACCTAGGTCGTGGTAAAGAAATTAAAGATAGTAGAAATAATACTACATCACGTAGTTTCATTTAATTGTGAATAATGAATTTCTACAAAATTAACGCCAAATATATTCAATATTTACATTTGAATTAATGATTTTAATATATTTTAAATCTTATAACTATCCAAATATTTTTGAAAAATAAATCTGACCACAAAATTATATTCCCATTAATTAAAGAAAAAATACCGTATCGCAATGATTTTTCTTGCCTCGAATAACAGAAAATATTTTTTCACATATAATTTTTTCGAATTGTTTGACAATTATATACATTCTTCAGAAATCGAAGCGGGAAATTATTTAAATGCACGTTATTACCATTAAAAGCTAGATGTTCTAGATTTCACATTTGTGAATAAGTATTGAAATGAACGTGTTAAAGAAATGGCATTAGGGCAAATGCAAAATTTAAAAACGAAATATTCTCAGCATTATATTACAATATTTTTATTTCGCTTCTTCTAACTTTTTGTGTACAGCGAAAAGCGGGCTTAGAGCTTAATTATTTTTTGGAGAGAACATATTAAAAACAAAGTGTAGAGGGCCAAATTTAGTATGATAATGAAACCTGAAAGTATTATTGACAAGTAATTATTTTTTTCGGAGACTAGAAGAAGAACTTAAGGCAGTGTCTTAAAACTTAGCATTGTTAAAAACAGTAAGCTATTACGAGAAAGCGTCCCTTTTTTATCGAAAATTACACGGAAAGCAATCTCTTACAGGTCAAGGTACAAGATAGTACGTATCGCGAATATAATTCAGAAATGTGATAATAGTTAAGAGCGAACTCGTTTAAAACAAGGTCAGGTCTATGGGAATACAAATGAAAAGGATGACTTATAATTTTTGAATTAATTCACAGATTTGTAATAACTTTTTATTTTTTTGAAGAGTTTTCACGTTCCTCAAGAGACGTATAATATGATAAGATAAAATAATATTTCAGATTTTAATAAAAGTTTGGAAATTTCAAGGCTACGTTTACTTTAAAAATAGATTTTCCCATATTTGAGAGAATAAAAAATAAATAGAAATACGACGTCTTTCTGCATTTCACCTTTCTTTAGTGTCATCGTCAAAAGTTAGAAATGTTGAATATATTTAAAAAAGGATTCATCATTCTTTCTATAGAAACGTCTACCCAGTTCAACATAATTATTTTTTCATTAATGTGCCCACTAAAATATGTATTGCATCTAGAATATTTCTTTGTTGCCATTTTATTTTAATAACATTCTCCAAATTAATGTAAGAAATTAATGTTCCCAGTGGCATAATAAGCTTTAAGGTGATAAATAAAGTGCATGAGTTAGATGCATAGCACTTATTTGTAGACAACGTGCTTTACCATTAAAGGAAGTGATACCGAAATAGCGGGGTTAGAGTTGAGCTAACAAACGAGGACTCTACATGAAACTGACTGTGGGAGAAATAATACTATGTTAAGTCGACTCCTACGAATTTGAGATTCCGCCAATGCAAGTCATTGCGAAGCACAATTTCAGTCTCTATTACAGTCAATGTGAAAGTACTAGTACAAAGTGAAATTACAGTCTCTTCAAATCGAGGGAGAGTTAATTAAGATCTAATGGAATAAGCGACTTAAAAACGATTTCAATCTGAATATATATATATATATATATATGTATATATATATATATATATATATATATATATATATACATATATATATATATATATATATATATATATATATATATATATATATATATAATTATTTAAAATCATTTCCTCTGCTATATCGCGTAATAAATAATACTATATGAAATATAGCGTAAGTTGTTTTACTGGTACAAATCTTTGCAATTCAATCCTTTAACACAAGATGTATTAAGTTCCTGCAGCTCAAATCGCTAGTCCAACACGCATTTTTCGACTTTTTAGAATTTTGTACTTAAAGAGGAAAAACAAAACCCTTTTAAATTTAATATACAGCCATTTTTCTTAGAAACAGTTTGACGTGAAATTTTCAAATTTGACATAGTAATAAAGTATACTAACCTACATACTCGTATATCTTAATAGTTAATGCTCTAGAATATCGAGAAGGAAATTCTAGGGTAGTCAAATATAGAAAAGGGTAGTCAAAAATAAAAATTAAAGTTCCAGTGTGGAAGGTTTCTGATAAAAATTCTGTTGACATTTTCGGTAATATATCTGAAATTATTTTACGTAAAATTCCTATAATTTTCTTTATGTTGTGGGACATGACTTGAACGACTTTCATGGATTCCATGTCTACTTCCTTTGGAATTTTACGTAAAATAATTTCAGATATATTGCCAAAAATGTCAAGAAATTTTTTGTCAGAAACCTTCCACACTGGAACTTTAATTTTGATATAGTAGTAAAATATTTTAAAATATTTCAATTATTAACCTGGAAAATATTTACATCGAAATTTTTGGGAGAACAAATATTAGTCGATTTCTTTTCCTTTCACGTATGGTGCGCAATAAAATATGAAAGAAGAAACATTAAACATTTCCAAAAGTAATTTTTTATTTTCTGTAATATGTTCTAGATTCTGTCTGTCTGATTATGAACTACGTAAAATAATGGTAAGTTTACCGTATACACTACATTCAAGAGATATAAACCTACATTTTTGAGCGAAAGACTTCAACTAGGCTGTTTATTATATTTTGGTTAACGATATTACGAAAATAACTTTCCGTAATGAACCAATCTTCTCCCAAAGCGTATATACTCAACTGCTTTTAGACTGAGACTTAATTAGCCGAATTGTCAATCAACACATGACCAATAGACCTGACTTTCAGTTTATTTCATGTAACCACAATCATGTCAAAACAGATTTAAATACATATTAATGTGATTAAAATATAAAAAAAAAATCATGTATAATTAAAATAATTTCAGAAAGCATTCTTAGCACCTCAAGCATCCGCGTCCCATTTGCGGCATGCATCTATTTGCCCAACTAAAACATAAATAGTATGATTAAGATGAAATAAACATATAGACAATTATATATCCATACGAAAGGGAACGAAATAGCAAATGGGAGTGTAATACATTCATCTGTAGCATAAGTCGTGAGTGGTTATGTTTTTTTTTAAATATAGCGCTTGTGATTATCCAATAAATGTAAGAGAATATGTACTATTTGATGCGAAATTACTGTGTTACAATATATGTTCTCTACTCATTGGTATATTTTTGTAACAAACAATTTTTGTCTAAAACGTCACTTTTATTTACAAAAAATATTGGTAATATTATTTTCGTATGCATATTTTATTACAAAAGTAGGAAAATAATTTATTTATTATTTAAGGTAGTAAATTTTCTATATATGAGTAAATAGTAAATTTTGTATTTTTATTTGACTTATAAACATTTTTTCAGATGATTTCTTTCTTATTGTTAAAAAGATCATTGTGTGATAATTTATAGCGGTATAAAATGCTTTTGAAGTATTTTCTCTCATAAATAATCAAAATGCTCATTTTCGAAACCGTAATTTTTTCGAAGCTATTGCCTTTAAAAGTTTTAATGTATTTCAAATATGTTATCACCCTAGTTTCTTTAATCCCTAATTGCATAAACGACTCGCAATTTTTATGAAATTAATTCCATTACTTTTTAGCATTACCAATAACCAACTCTTACTAAATGGTTACAGTAGCTTATTCATTGCTAGTGATTTTTGGATCGGGTACCAAGTGGAAAATAGCACTCATTTGTGTGTGTGAGTGTCTCAAGAATCTCAGAAAGGCGAGAGATATTGTGAACAGTAGAGAGAATACCAGAAGCGGGGTGAAAGTCTGAGAGAACGGAAGCGTCGATCCCGGCACCGACTTTTCTTTTTCCGTTATTTTTTACATTTCAACCACATAACTATAGTAGAAATACTTCGACCATTTTATAACTAGTCTTCTTCCCTGTATATGAAAAAAATTATTACAACCAAATATTAAATGTCTAAGTTATACATTATTTTCCCGGAATCAGTGCAGCGGCCTGTATCGCCTTTTGGGCGCAGGTTCTCCATAGGCTAGTTGAGGTTTGCTCTGTGATTCCATAGCACAAGGTCAGAAGCTAGTATATATATATATATATATATATATATATATATATATATATATGTATGTATATATACATTTTTTTTTTTCAATTGTATGATTAAAACTATTTTCTTAATAAATATCACCAAAGTTATTAAGGCCATTGGATAATTATTCTATCAAACTACATATTTAATCATGTATTTTAACTGCATTTAGAGTAACTTTAAGTCAAATATATTTATAATGAAATGGAATATAGATAAACAAAACGGAATAATTTTAAGAAAAGAAAAAATGTAATCTGTTTAATACATTCATTAATTACGAATTGCAGCAAAGTACCAGTTCACTTAGCTACGCTTCCAATACTAATGACCTTCAATAATATTTCAATTTAGCAAGATAGAGGGCCATGATAATATTTTGATGGTAGTTGATAACAAAATTTACTGCCTACAATTTCAAATGAAAGGAAAATTAGACAAATTTACAGTTAGTCAATATAAAATTAATAATATACTTAATTAGGGTATGATGTACGTGATTTTTGTCAAAATAATTTCAAACCTTTTTTATATAAATATGATTAAAACATATTAACAAGTCATTTAATTTAAAAAAAATTAGTAAGAAAATATATCTATAATATGCTATTATGCCATGGAAAACAGGAGGCGAATATATATTACAAAATATTAAAATGAATGCCAAAAAGAAAATGAAATAGCATTAATCAAGAATAATAATAATGCAATAATACTATTGAATATATTTGGCGTTAATTTTGTAGAAATTCATTATTCACAATTAAATTAAACTGCGTGTTGTAGAATTATTTCTACTTTCTTTAATTTCTTTACCACAACCTAGGTTTCGTTGTATTACAACATCTTCAGGTGGGATATTAGCAAAGATTTATATTAGCAAATTATTAATAAAAATTATTAAATTATTATATTAGCAAAGATTAACAAATCTTTGCTAATATCCCACCTGAATATGTTGTAATACAACGAAACCTAGGTCGTGGTAAAGAAATTAAAGAAAATAGAAATAATACTATATCACGTAGTTTCATTTAATTGTGAGCAATAATAATAATCAAGATTATTATTTCCTAGGCAATAATTATACTATATCTTATTTCAGTGAAGCGTAAACAAAATTTATAAAATGAATGTCATTAATGAATTCTTGTCCCCAATGAGATCATAAAATAAATTTGATACCTTCAACAGACAAATATGTCTTTCTGCTTTCCATTTTACAGGAAAGGTGGAAAAAACTTTTTCTCAACACAAATTATTGATCAATACATAATTTTTATATATTTTTTGTTATCATATAATTTAATTTCATTTTAGATATAAATGCGTATCTGGTAGATAGGATTGACAGGTAGGATGTCAAGTTTATTCGACAATATAACACAGGTTAGGTAAATAATTAGCATTGCCGCTCACCTTCTGCATTATATGTTTTTATACTGTCCGGTACATGATTTTACTGTTTCATGCTAATCATTCCGATTTAGATAAAGTTTTTAATATTATTTCTATGGCACGTTATCAATTTTCCTTACTATTGCAAACATTTCTTATAATTGGAACGATATTATGCAACATGTAATCTTCTGTTGTACGTTAAGAAATTTGCTCAATCGGCTACCTTGTCATCAAATAAAGCAAACCAGCAAAATTATAATATATTGTGCCCAGTATTTTGCGATACGTAATTGCCGTCTGATCGAGATTTCTTATTGCCTTGATTAAAAAAACACATTAAGTACACGTAGATGCACAAATTTAGGCGAAGTGTTCAATAAATTGTTGATATCGGTATGCCAATCGCAAATACACTAAACGCCTGTTCGTTGTTATTCAAGTTTTTTATAATTAAGTTAATGTATAAATGACTTAAATGAGAAGAAAATTAAAATAATGCTATTATTATTAATTCTTTGATACCTGTGTACACAGGAACGGTACTAAACACCGATCGCATACATAATATTTATTCATTACAATTATCATCGGTATCGTCTGTTTTTTTCTCGTAAACTAATGTCAACTTTTTAAAAATTAAATACCTATGCTCATTTATTTTCTCGTAAAATTTTGTCGTCTTTTCATTGCTCGTCTGAGTTGGTTAAAAATATGTACAAAATCCAAATTTTAATAGGCATACAATATTACACAACAATTCAAAGTGGTCTAAGTCCAATAAATTTTAATTAATAATAAAATTGTTACAATTGCGCAGAAAATAAAAAAGTATTGTAAAAATATTTCAATGAATGGAGATATCATGTAGAGTGTTTTAATAATGATACTAAAGAATAAAGATGATTTTATATATAGGACTAAATAGTCAATATGGCTGGGTTCATTTTTGCCTTTATAGCTTCATGTATTTTGCTCCATATATCAAGAAGAATGATTCTATTCTATGTATCGCAAAATATGCCATTATAAATACAATATTAGGTCTTATAATCATCACTTGTTCAAATAATATTGCTAAAGTCCATCACACGCAGATAACAAATTAGAATTAAAGACCTCCAAAACGACCTTGTAACCTTTTTTAAATCAAAGTCGTTCGATTTTTAAGTCATATACAATAATGATACGTATATAATTTGATTCCTTTGTAACATTTAGCCCTTGTGGAGGTTAGAAACTTTAATCCAATCCAAAACCCAAAAATATTTACTTCTCTTAATTCGAAGTAAAAGAACAACAAAAATATAAGGTAATTATTAACAAGTACATATCATATAGATAATTAGACGCCCTATTTTGGCGTCATCTCTGATACGGTCTTTGCTTATAACCAGTTGCAAAATTGTATTACGTATCAAAATATCTCTAGAATATCCTTTAAAATGTAGACAGAATTTTCTCAAGTGTTATATATTTTGTTATTAAAAATAAATAATATTAACAATAATTAAGCACAATAATATAAAAAAAAGATTTTGCTAACGTTTTTCCCTCATTTTTGGCCTAGAATTTTTCACCAGTATTAACGTTTTCATCTCTAAGTTACACTGAACCAAATTATAAATAATATGTCTCGTAGCTTGAATTATAGTAATATCTCAAAAGTGTTCTTGGTACTTGTATTCGGGATGCAAATATCTTATATTTTAGCTTCAACTCTACGTCGGATATTTGTAAGACTTGACAACTTGTATTCATCAGTTTTAATTTTGCAAGCTGGCTCCAACTGTCTAAGTGTTGATATATAACTTAACTGGACGTTGTTTAGAAAATATTTAATCACAAATAGAACGTTTTACTACAATCTACAGATTTAGTATTATGTCGGTAAAAATATATTCAAATCGGTTTAGTAGTTTCTGAGTGATACTCAAACCAAAAAGCATGCGGACCAAACTTTTGGAAAATACGTTTATGATTCAGAAAAAACCCTTAACTTTATTTTTTTATACAAAAATTTCAATGCTTATACACATTTCTGTCACAACTTTATAATATTGGAGATAAAAACCAGTTTGGTATGAGTGCAACTTGCACTATGTAGGTCCCTTATAAATTTGGGCATTTATAAACATTTAAGGGCATGAAGTATTTCTATTAAGCTATTTATTATATCACCTTTTACAAAGCAAAAATATATGCTACTGTCTTTATAGGTATTAAAATATAATACACATTTAAAAAAACTATGGTATCTGTAATAATCGGCTAAATTTTTGAGTAATCTTCTCTTCAGATTTTTACACCCATGTTTTTTTATTATTTTTGGCTTATTAGTTTTTAAATTACTTCTCTATATTCGTCCACTTTTTTCAAATATCTTCTTAACTATGTAATTTAAAATAATGAACAAATCATTTTTGTATTCTTCATAACAAGCCCTTTTAAAGTATATCTTACGTAATACATAAAATTAAGAAAAAAAAGTAAGACCACCAATTACCTTCTCTTTAACTTTTACGTGGTTATTTTGAAAAATTTACTTCACTCAAAATATGTGGGTTAATAAAGTGTGCTATATTGTAACGTATTTACACGCCAATATGTGAGTACTCACCAAATTTCAAGTTGGTACGTCGCACAGTTTCTGAGAAAATTGGCTGTGAAAATAGAAAAATTATAATGTACAGTCTACTATACCTTCCATAAGCGTAAAATAATAGCACATATTTAAAAAAATATGGCGTGTATAACTTTTCTACAGTTTATGTATAACTTTACGTGGGCTTTTAAAACCTATTATTTCTTTCGTTATTTCAAGTTGAATAGTTCGGAAAAAGTGGTGCAAAATATAATAGTAAACATTACGAAGAAATATGTTTGAAATTCTTGTAAATATTAATTAACCCTTTATGTGGAATAAAATAAATTAGGCGTACTTAATTTAACCCATTATATAATTTTTAAATGAATGTTTATGAATTTTATCTACAGAGGTTATATACCTCGGTTTAATATTTTTTTATTACGGTACCTAACTCCCAAGTTTCAACGTCAAACGGTTTCTGTGAAAAACCGCTATGTACATATATTTTACTAGATTTCAGTTTTTTCTTTTGAGACACGAAATCCTAAAATAGACTGAAAGGAAAACAGTATTAAAACAAAAAAATATATATAATCTAAAATATTTACCAACACAAAAAATGCACTAACTTGTGCAGTGAAGATGCACTGGTATATTTTAGCATGATCAGTGTCCACGTTAAGTTATATTAAAAGGTGAAAAAATAGGTTTATAATTTAACGAGGGATGGTGAAATTGAAATTTTGACCAGGTCGTGGCCAAAGTCAGAATAAAGGATTTGTTTAACACAAATTGTTTGCAGGATTTGTTTAACACAAAATGCGACCTGATCGTGGCCAAAGTCAGAATAAAGGATTGGCAACGTCAGAATAAAGCCCTTAACACAAATTGCTTGCAGCTCTCATACTGAAAATGTTCTTTGAAGATATATAACGTGTGAGGTGTTAATTTCAGGTAAAATATGTTAGTTATAAAATAAAAAATAACTTTAAGTTTTGAATAAAAAAATACAAATTTTTTAAATGTTTTTCTTTTATAATATTGTACAATAAATATCGAAAGACAGAAGACATTAAACTACCTACACGCAAAAGTTAATTATATAAACTGTGCTTAAAGAAAGAGATTCTTTATAATAAAGAAACTAAAGCAATTTTTACCTTCAAGACTTTTAAAGCCCTTATGGTAGCGTGTAACTCTCTTGCGTGTTTCTATTCCCCGACTCTCACTACGTAAAAGTTGGTGAAGCAGAACAGAAATATTAGATGACTAAATTAACCGAATTTCATTAGTAAGACATAATATCCCAAGTAGGGTCGGCGGCTAACCGACAGAAAAATAATTTCTTTTCTTCGGTGTTTGAACCTTCAATGTACCGGTCGTAAGCTTTTAATTATGAATGTAGTGCGGAACTAATCATATTTATTCACGCAATAATCCGTGCGTGAGAGTGGTGGCAACTTTTACGCTTGTACTTCGTATTCTTGTAATTGAATTTTTCTCTGAAGTCTCTAGTGAATGATAACTGTATTCGTGTGATCGTGTATGTTCCGTATTAATAGTTTGGACAATGCGATATAAAAGTAATAAAACTAAACGTAGTAAAAGTATTTTAATTCCTTTAGTAGACTCCCTCTATAAGTGTGACACTTTTGACTTTTTCATTGGCCATTTGTCTACAAAAATGAGGAATTGATTGTTAAAATGGAAGAAATCCGTAAAATTTTGAGCAATTAAGTGACTTTAAATGGTATTCCATCTCTTCGAAAGACTAGAAAATTATTAAATACAGGGCAATTATTAATATTAAAAATGTGGATAAAAACCATGTCTTGAAAAAGGAGAAAAAAGTTTTTCTTTACTTGATATTTTGAATAAGGTTATTAGAGTGATGCGGAAATTTTCTGTTGTATTACCTCAACCAGAAACCTTTATTTTTTCATCATGTCTGTTCGTCTATTTATCACTACCCGATGACTCAATTTTGAAGCTACTCCCCATATAATAAAAAAGAGTAAAATTAAATAAAATTACCAAGCCCATCAAGAAATTTAAATAAAAAAATTAAATAAAAATACCAAGCCCATCAATAAATAAAAATACCAAGCCCATCAATGCTCGTTAGATGGGTCGTTTGAAAAATAATAAAAGTTATTTTGTAAATAAGTAATTTTGACCCTACAGTTTCGAGATATTTTCGTCTAAAGTCACCATTCACATGCCCCGCTTCTTGATATTCTTGAAAGATATATTTTCAAAAAATCTAAAGAGACATTAAAAATGCATCTCTTAAAAGGTGGTATTAAAGAAATCATCAATCATTTAAATTTCGTAATGTGACTGAAAAATTCCATAAAAGCATATTTACACCTGGGAAAATTAAATTAAATCTACATGCAGCCCCGATATTGAAATGTAATTTTGATTCACCTAAGCAGTTGGTAACTGACCATGAGAAGAGGGTTGCCTCGTAAAAAAATACAAGATTTATGCTGGGTTTTGCTAGTAAATACATTTTATTCATCCCAAACTATGCCATCTGGTTTTAGCTTGCTCAGATAATTTACAGGAGCTGTCATTTACAGAATAAACCTTCGAATAGACTTTATTAATCACTAGAATTTTCGTCGAAGATGTATTTACACTGTATGCCGGATGGCGAGTAAGATAAATTATAGCTAAATATGATGCTTATATATATATATATATATATATATATATATATATATATATATATATTTATGTATATATATATATATATATATATGTATATATATATATATATATATATATTCGTAAATGTGTTATTATATAAGTATTACATGGTGCCGTCATAATGCCATTCAATGAAAAATATTTCCAATACTATAACTAGCTAAAAAAATCGAAATATTTTATTACAGACGGTGTAATAAAATATTACGCACTCAATATTACTGTCGGAATAACTAAATTACTATTTTCTTAAGAAATATTTGACCAAAAAGTAATCTGTACCCTTAGTATTAGTTTAGTGGTAAAAAGGCAAAAAGAGAGATAAAAAATTACAGGGTAAACTTAATTTTATACTGAATTCCGAGGATTATTTTGATGGAAGTTTTCTACAAAATGATCTAGCAGCTTTTGCAGGATACACGAACAAATAGACAGACAGAGAAAATTCTAGAAAATCAATTTTGATTTGAGAGGACTATAACCAGCATATCCCATTAATTCTTTCAAAACATTTTTAATGTAGGGACACGATTCTATTTCATTTAGAATAGAAAATACTTTGAGGAAAAGAATAATAATAAAAAAATTCCTGATCGAAAATAGCAAACTAAATAAAAAAAACAGTGATAATGTTTCCAGTTAAGATGGCAGTAATTTTTGGTAAGAGGTGAAAGGAAAGAGGTCTGTGATTTCATAGAAGTGAATATAATTTTAGCGATGTTTAGTTTCCCTTTTTACTCATGTTTGGTAATTTTTTTCTGTATATAGTATAAATATTTTCTAACATGTTTGAGGGTTTCTACCTCATAAAGAAAAACGAAACTTTTATAAGATCACTAGCGCGTTCTCCAGACAGGTTTTTTCTCAGGAATTTGTTGAAATAATCCACATAAATCCTTAATATAATCATGAAAACTATTCCTATGAAAATATTAGTAAGGAACATAGTTTGAAGGATCCAGTCATAAAAGTTTTAAATATATTCGTCACAGTTTTAGATATTATGTCTTAAGAGGTATACTGAAAATAGGCAAAAGTATGTCACGATAATATTTCCGTGACTACTGAATCTAAAATAGAAAGAAACTGTCCTTTTAGAAGCTTACGCAAAGTTGTTGGAAAGCAATAGGGATGATACTTAGATGCGCCATATTTTTACGCATGTGAAAGATTAAATAGGCTATATATTTACATTACGAAATATTAATTTAGAAGTATATAAAAGTGAACAGAATTCTTGTAGTGTGAGTTCAACTTGTCACTTTTTTAAATTTATTCGAATTATTAACACTATTAATACTCGAACATAATGTAAACCATCATACAAACACAGGGAGAAAGTTAGTCTTTCCACATTAGAGTCTTTCAGAGCAAAATCAATTACAGAAATATGAGGTATACTTACGTAGCCGTCGCTACAATCTTCACGCGTGGATTGACGAAATAACAAATCTAGTTACGCATAGCATACATAAATGATGACGCGGGACTGGAATATTGAAGATTGAAATATCCAAGAAATTGAATTAATACTTCGTCGGTCGACCGTCGACTCTTTTTGTGATGTGACGTCCTTTTTAATGAAATTCGGTCAATTTATTTATTTAAGATTTATCTTTCTGCATAACAAACTTAAATAGTGAGAGCTAGATGTAGTTAGTAGTACTCAATGCAATTCAAGTACAATAAGAGTGCAAGAGTTTTATGAGTACAGATTCTGTACTTGGCGTATAGGGATCACAATATTGTTTATGGTAGTCAGAATTTAAACAAGTATATTGTGATTATGGGATCCTTTATTGTAAATATAATTTGTCGTAATGTAATTGTTGTTTCGTTCGATGCAACTACAAAAGTTACGTTATTTGATTTTAAAGCAAAAAATATTTCATATTTATTCACTGCAAGATATCTCGAGTGAGTATGTTCATAGATATGTAACCAATGAAAATGTTGAAAAGTAAACGTGTAAAATAAGTTCACAAGTCAATCTATATTTACACGTATTAAAAAAATTTAAACTTTACATGTCTGCGCATTGAAAATATTTGCCAACAAATAATTGCGGAGATATAAGATTAGTGATAGAATACATTAAGGTGATTATCTGCTTATGATTCGGTGTATCTGTTTGTAAACGCAAAATTCCCATCATGAAAGACATTGGCGGAATAGACGTGCTCAGAGTTGAAGTATGTTGAGGTAAATCATTTTAGCTTAATATATTTCCTCCTTTTGCTAAAACAGCAGTTTCTTGTCAATATTTGCAAGTTTACTTCTAATCATATATCACAATTGTGTTACTGGTCTGAAGGTATTTACGAAAAAAAATGTTAACCTTGATACATAGTATAGTAGAAAATGAAAATATCATCTTTGCATGCAAAAGCATGAATAGCTAAAGTGATTTTTAAGAAGCTTTCTGTGGTGGATTCTGTTGCTCTTTGTATCGGCTATGTTTCATTGCAACCCACCAAACAAACAAAACGATATGGTAATTTGACATTTCTATACAAATTGAACTTATATAAGAAAAAAAATACTTTTTTAATTATTATAATAGACGGCGTTGCATATATTAATCTTACAATTAACAACATGTTCTAAAGATCACGCGAACGAAGTCACATGCACAGCTAGTGAAACAATTTTCTTTTAAATAAATGTAGAACCAACGTACAATTTCCAAAAAGCAAATACGACACCTATCATGTCTTGATATTAACATTGTTCGTGTTTTTGATATAAACCTTATTGAATATATTTGGCGTTAATTTTGTAGAAATTCATTATTCACAATTAAATGAAGATAAGTGATGTAGTATTACTTAAGATAATTATTTATTATAATTAATATTAATTAAGATAAGAATCTTTGCTAATATTCCACCTGAAGATGTTGTAATACAACGAAACCTAGGTCGTGGTAAAGAAATTAAAGAAAGTAGAAATAATACTACATCACTTAGTTTCATTTAATTGCTAATAAACCTTATTCTTCATTGATATTTACTTATGAAACAGAGTGAATTTTCTTTTTCAATAAATAATTCTTAAAACAACATTTTCTCTAAATTTAGTTACATTGGGTTGAACACTTTTTTGAATACATAGTATATACACATACATTTTCTTGATACACTTTCATGCGAGCGTTGTTGCATTCTTTACCTAGACATACAATTAGCGTTAATTAAACTTCAAATGGTTCTTGTTGATCATAAG
This sequence comes from Druceiella hillmani, assembly GCA_039881145.1. Taxonomy (NCBI): domain Eukaryota; kingdom Metazoa; phylum Arthropoda; class Insecta; order Lepidoptera; family Hepialidae; genus Druceiella; species Druceiella hillmani. Next base: position 21,229,044 of record JAYKKI010000016.1, on the reverse strand, counting down.
CAATTAAATCGCATTTATTGTAAAGAACATGAGCAAAATCATTTGTTATATATGCCACTTATTCCGAATTTCCTTCAGCCTTTTCTTCAACTTATTCTAGAAAATAACACTTTCAAACACAAATAGAAAAAATAAGTAGTTATTACTTACGCATTTATTAATAGCCTGCATATAATCATAACTGCATTTTAATATAATTTTTCTTGTAGCTAGAAATTACTCAAAATTTCAAATATAAGCAAGTAGATTGAATGAGTTTAAGCAGAAATATTTAACAGCCGCATTTAAAAATTTGTGGTATATGTTGTTCATGTATTCCAATACTAATAAAGTTATTTGTAAAAGTGAAAATAACATTACATTTGGTTTCATTTATAATGCAAATCCCTACCAAATGTGCGCTTGTCTTTCGCATTAGGAACAAACGTAAAATGCAAAACTAATTAGAAGTATTTCGCCAGCGCTCACCGATGCAAAGCGGAGTTTATGATTCCCTTTTTCCGGTATACATCAATTTGGTTTTGTGCTCAAAATTTTATTATTCGTTCCCTTTTATTAGAGTTCAACAATTCGTTTTTTTGTCCAAAAATAAATATGTATTCATTACGGGCTTAAAACAAAAATTATATTTAAAATAAAAAACCAAACTGTTTTAAAGTAAAAAACGTATATCACAAACAAATATAAAACAACAATCAACGATGAGCACATCGCTGTGACCTCATATTGTTGATGAATTTTTCTTTCCTCAAAGATTATTTCCTCGAATAGAACGGGAGAAGAAGCTTTATTTCACACTGAAGTGGTTTACTATACCCCCTCTCTTATTAACAAAATGCTTTAGAGTATTATAGTTAATGGATACTTTGAACAAGTAAACTTAAATAAAATACTTTAAACAATAAATAAATTAGAAGGATTTTGCATACAAACATTGATCCTCGTTTTATCGATTAATTTTTCTTGAAATATTAAATATATAATAATAAATATGTAAATTACACGAATTTCTATACAAACTCTCATCTGATTTCTTTAACGTAACCTATGTCTTTTTCCAGCAAATATACAAACAAATATTTGAACTTTCATGTTTATAATATTAGTAAGATATGTAAGAAAAACCTATAGACTAATAGGATATTACAACGTTCAAACGTCCTTACAACGTTCAAACTTTCATCTGATTACTTCAAATTAAATTTTATGACTAGACAAAGGTAGTCGATTTTCCAGACATAAAAGCATTGCTATAATTAATGTTAAAATTAAACCCCTGTTTCATCAAATAGAAGATAAAAAGCCAAGCATCTTTATTTTCATTCTATGTTTTTTTGTATTTAATTTGTTATGCATGTATTAACGGAAGGCCCGTCATTAATGTTTAAAGTGGAACTTCGGCAAAAACACGCAGAGCAATTTATAAATTATATATATCTTTGATTATGTGTCTCGCATATCATTTACTTTACTTTCTTAGTTACATTAATCAATAAGTTATGCAAATGGTTTATAAACACAATGGTGGTTTCAATTTGAAGGTGAAACATTCCCAAAAACAGCTAACTGTGTATCGGAACGAATACAAAGTTGGGTTTCCTAGTTTTCTCTATCTCTTGCAGTTGTTATTACGAGATAAGCTGGAAAGAGGAGAATCAGCTACCCGTCACTTTGGAACTAAACCTGCGTTCCGTTTTGTTATTTGTTTACGGAACCCTAAACATTAGCTTGTCAGATGACGTACGAGAGATATCGTACTTTTTAGGTTTTGTGCGTGTTGCACAAAACAAATAAACTCAAAAGGTAGTGTCACGAGTCAACTAACAAAATTACGTAATCATTAGGTTGGAAAAATGGAGTGGAATTACATAAAAAGTAAAAAAAAAATCAAAATGAATCTGTCGCACTATTGACATTCATTTTGCGTAACGCGGAGAATGATTGAAAATGTATATATAACAATAAGGCGTGAAAACAACAAATGACGCACGGAGATAGATCATCGGCCACTGAATGGTCACGGTATGTCGGACACTCAGCTGTGTCACTTTGGCTTGTTTACTCGCATATATTTGAAGAAGTTACACTTAAAAATATACGTATGACAATCTACTAATTATTTTTCTTTATTTTTCTTATTTACTTAACTATAGGGCGTTTGTTTATAATATAAATTTAAATGCAGAATATAAAACATTATTTCTATGAAATTGGATTGGAATAATACTTACATAAACTGAAATAAATGAGAGTGTTGTTTGAAACCATTATATTCCTCGTTCGTTACTTGTGTAATATTAAATTTAAATGCAACGAAAACGTGCAGAGACTAAATTATTTATGCGCCAAGGTACAATAAGGCATTACTTGAAAGAGTTAGAGAATTGTCACAGAGATTGCCAGTGCGTTATGGTTTGTATTCATTTAGCAGTGAGGTAGTAAAACGAAACGAAAAGTAAAGGTGTGTAGCAATAAATCATCTGCTATACGTCATTTACGCGTTCACATTTTTGTATCATTTAAATAGTATTTATTTAGAAATTCACGGTGTTATTTTTTGTATTTTGTAATTTAAGGTTTTAATTTGTCAAACAAAGTATCTAGGTACAATGAATTTGAATTAATATGATTTTTTATGGGATAATGCTATGATTGCTTCATGTTCCGAGAGTTAAGTTAGAATTATAATATTTATCTACATATGAAGACTTTTTACCCACGACGGAATGTAGGAAGTACATACGTTTAGGTTGAGAGGTTGTTTGTTTCTGTGTGCAATCTAATGTTCCCATTTATCTCGAAAATGGTTTGACCAATTTAGATACCGTTTGCTGCAAAATATTTAAAAATCATCGGCGTAGGTTCTCAGCTAGGTGATATGGTAATTACTTATCAGGGGGCGCCGCAATAAACATTTCGTCGGAAACGAATACTCCCATTTATCTCGAAAATGGTTTGACCGATTTAGATACGGTTTTCTGTAAAATATTTAGGACTAATCGGCGATGATCCTCAGAAAGATGTTATGATGTTAACTCATCAGGGAGCTTTTGTTGCAAACGAATGCCCTCTTTTTTCTCCAAATCCGTTTGACTGATTTAGATACGGTTTTCGGTAAAAAGTTTGTGATTTAACGGTAAAATTTATTAATTAGGAGTTATGTTGTTAACTCGTCAGGGAGTGCTGAAATAAACATTTTTGATTGATCTAGATTACCTACTTTGTGGCTTTTCTTCTGCTTTGTCTATGTGTGATCCACGTAGTACGTTTCTCAAGCGCTCGAATTCCTCCAATGCTATACTATTGTGTGGATTGTTGAAGAGTTTTCTTTGATTTAAATCAGTTATTACTATGCCGTCTAAACATCGTACCTAAGAGTCACATAAGGTTATCCTGTGGTGAATGTTTTTTGGAAGTTTGTTTTTAAGACTAATAATAAGAAGCAAAATTAAAAATTAAAAAAAACCTATGATTACAACAAATTTCAACGTCTATATCTACGTTGTAATTGAAAAATGTATAATTATTTTTGTTTGAAAACAATTTTTTTTGTCATTTGCACAAAATTGAAATGAATTTCTATAAAATTAACGCCAATCAATAAATTCAATAATTATTATAATAAATTTGTTTGTTTAAATACTTGCTTCCTAAATTTGGTACTTACTGGAACTTGTCGCGGAAGATATTGTGTTTTTAATTAATTAAAGTATTTACAATCATTCTATATAAATATGTATTCTTTCTTACGGCAGATTTTCACGAGGGTATTTTGGTCCATGGTTTTAAAAAACAAAAAGAAAGCAAAATTAAACGTTTTGATTGATGAATTCATTTGTTTTCCGTTTTTCATGTTCACGATAATTTTGTAAGCCAACCTTTAATTTTGTATGCATTTTTTCTAATAGTTTCTAACATTTCACTTGTCTTGTAGTAGTAGCAGGATTTAATAAAATAAACATATTGATTTGATTTATTTATAAATTTCAAAATTTTAAGGCAATTACGTCGAAATCATTTGGATTTTTCATTCTCACCAAATACATTCTACATTCAGAATGATGATAAATATTGATTCTCTAAAACATGGCATTTTTATATGTATTACACCTTAGTCGAGGAAGTCTACAGTCAATGTGAACGAGCAACCAAAGTGAGATAATTTTATTCGAGCATCACATCGATATATAAATAAAAATTATTATTTAATATAAGATAATCGATTGCAAGTGGAAATAATGAGGTTTGCGTTCTTTTTTTAATTTTTAACCTACTTCGAAAAAGTACATTCCCAGTTCGATGCGTATATACTTCTATCTTCTGTACTGTGTTGCTGTAAGTTGAGGACGCGTTAACCAATTTGTTTCATTTGTCTTTTATCTGAAATGAAATAGTTTTTTAAATGAAATAGAAAGGTGAAATATAACTATGGTCGAGACCTGATAGTAGACTCCGGAGATATTCTAAGAAATTCTTCATAGAGTGGGAGTACAAAACCCTTTAAAAAAATTATATCAGATTTAACTCTTTTAACATGTTTCCATAAGTACTTTAGCTGCAGACGTCAGAGCAGGTCGTCAGTGGTGGAGCTAGAAGGCGGCGACAGAACTTATCAAGTAGGTAAAGTAGGTAATGTATATATATATCTATATATATATATATATATATATATATATATATATAATTTTTTCTATGTAAGATGAAATATTTTAATACATGTAATTCTGTATAAGTCTAATATATCATTTACTATAGATCTTTTAATTGCAGTTAAAGTGTTATGTGAAATGTTTAGGTTGAAAATACTCACAATATTTTATTATTTTTGTACTGCAAAAAAAAAGAACACACATAACTTCATTGTTTATACTTCCGCTTACAAGTCATAAGTTAGTGTAAAAGTAGAAACTCTCTCCAGCAATGTTAAAAATTCAACAGATGGATAAACCAAATCTTTAGCACAAACATAGATAAAATTATTATACAAAGGCTAATTGTTGTATTCAACTACAAATGAATAAATTAAAATAAGACACCGGTTACCGTTATGGCTTCAAGCTTCAGCGCAGCAATCTCGCTGAGAAAATCCTTTAGTGAGTGTTTTCTTAGTACATGCATTTACGTATTTCTCTTAGTTGTATTTTTGCTTGGATTCTCTTGGTATTAATAATAATGGTTTCACTTGAATATATGTATTCAATTGGAACCAGTGAAATCTAAGTTAAAAAATAATAAGGCATATGTTAATTGTTGTGGACAATGGATTATTATTAACAACAGACTCATTCGTAATCACAACCTTTATTTTCTTTTGTTTTACAAGTATAAACAAGATGATATTTCCTTATTGTACTTTGAATATGCATGTTACATTTTTTATAGTGTTTCTTACATTAGTTCTGCACTTGAGATGAATGGACAATCGCAAAACAAACTGATTCCGTTTGAAATACTTTTGGTTTATAAATGAGTGGATCTTAAGAAAACCCCCTTTATAAAAAATAGTATTTCAGTAAATGTGATTTAAAATATATTGTTACCAATTATACTGTAAAATTTAGGCAAATTTAAGTTAAATTTTTTTCTGCAATTTAAGAAAAATTATTACAGAATATTTGGATACATTTATATTTGTACTTAAACAAGCTTTACACTTTCTGTTTCCAGAGATATACGATTATATGATCCTCTATTTATAGGCTATCTGAATAATTAAAAACATTCTTCAACATTTGGATTGCTGCAAAAGCCTTGATAGTCGCTTACCATTTGTAATCTGCCATTTTTCTTCTAATTTTTCTCCTACATATTTCTTAGACAAGTTAAATTTAAATTCCTATTTAATAAGTGTTCAAAATTATGGCAGTTTTGAGATGGTTGAAGCACTCGATAAAGACCTATTCTTATTATCATAACTATATACCCTTTGTCATAATAAATTGAAGAGATTAAATATCGTAAATGAAATGTTATACATAAAATTTTTTTTTAATTATTACCTTTTTAGCTACACTACAAAAGGAGTTCTAATTTTTTGATAAGAAGAGTGGCAATCTTAATCTTCTTATCTAATTTTGGTATCATTTTGCATACTGCATAATGAAACGTTACTTACGGTAACATATTATACGCGTAATAGATAAAGTTATATAAAAGTTAATAATTTGTAATCTGCCATAATTTTGTATACTTATTAAATAGGAATTTAAATTTAACTTCTCTAAGAAATATGTAGGAGAAAAATTAAAAGAAAAATAGCATATTACAAATGGTAAGCGACTATCCAGGGTTTTGCAGCAATCCAAATGTTGAAGAAATGTTTATGTTCTTCAGAGAGCCTATAAATACACGATCATATAATCGTATATCTCTGGGAACAGAAACTAAAAAGCTTGTTTAAGTAAAAATATAAATGTGTCCAAATATTTTGAAAAAATTTTCCTTAAATTGCATAAAAAAATTTAACTAAAAATTTTTCTAAATTTTACACTATAATTGGTAAGAAAATATTTTAAATTACATTTACTGAAATACTATTTTTTTAAAGGGGTTTTCTTAAGATCCACTCATTTATAAAGCAAAAGTATTTTAAATGGAATCAGTTTGTTTTGCGATTCATCACGCGAAAATATTATAATTCAGTACATCTTTTCCAATCGTAAAATATCTTGAATTTCTAAAAAGAACTATAAGAATAAATAATATAATAAATAAAGAAATAAGCTGCCACCATTTTGCGATAAAACTTTTAGTAATGTTATTTCCATAATTTCGACTTTAGCAGTTTTGTAGAAATATAGGTGGAGAAAACTTTGTTCACATTTGTCACAATATCCATTTTACCTAAACTTAAAAAAACCTCAAAACCCTTTTAATTTTTTTCTGTTAATTGACCATACCGTCGTCTTGTATAAATTAAAAAAAGTTTTATTCTACTGTATCATTATTTTTGCGTATTAGGTAAAGTGACATTTGGAAATTAATAGAATAAATTTTAGGTTTCAACGTCAAACGGCTTTCTGGAAAGAAACGACTGTTACAGACCCATGTACTTAAATAATCAAAAGCAATTCAAAATGTTTTCTTTCGGAATTCACAAAGCCCGTATTAATAAATATTACCTTCAATATTTAGATTTAAGCATATATACCAAGATAAATTCATTGTGAAAGCAAACCGCAGGTTAATTCTATACAACAGATGTCTAATAGTTCAGTTCCTGTACCGACCTTGACAAAATGTGTAGAGTGTAGCCATGAGGAATTTAAATTGACGTCGTATGAAATATATTTCTTAGTAAAAACTAAATAATGATTTTTTGTCAAACAACCAATGTAAAAGTACGTGACATCGACAAGTAATTAATTGAAAAGTATTTTATTAAAGTCATTAAGCGGAGGGACGTCATTATTGTGAAGAAATAATAATTTTATCTCTCAGCACTCGCTCACTTTAAAACCATTATTACTATCAAGGATAAACCCATAATTTCAACACATACCTTTAAGTCTGATTAATGTATAAGACATTTAAAAATTCTTGTCCCAAATTGGGCTCTACAGTACATGGCCAGATGAATTTAAGACGCTTCAAATTTACTGGTTTAATACATAATTGTGTGTGAAAAAAGCATGGACACACTTTGTGCATATTTAAATGTGTAACAAAAATCTTTTTATTATTTGTCTATTATTTTTATTAAATAGTGTCTATTAGTTCTGGAGTTCTTCAGTGAATCAAACCGAATAGAAAATGTTAAGGAATATAAATTATAGCAAGGTTAAATTACTGATTTTTCATGAAAAATCACTGCCAAAGTTATGATTAGAACAAACAATTTATTTAAATTTACTTTAAAATTAAAATTTATTGTTTCTTTTATTTATATTTCATTTGGTTATAGTTTACTTTGAACACCATTTCCAAATGAGAGACGGGGCACCTAAAAGGGAACAGGTCAGCTGACCCCATTATCTGTGTTCCCGGTTATAGTTAATAAATAATTTTCCAGGTTTCCATCTGAAATCGAAAATTTTTCAATTTCTATAATATTAAGAACATGTTAGAACAACCGCATTCCTATTTTATTCACTTACCTTGTTCCATGGCTCCAGCATTTGTATGTAATGTGTACACATTTATGTATATGTGTACACATTACACAAGGCATTCAAACATAAAACGTTATAATATTACTCTTATTAAATGTTTTGCATCGTGTGTGACTTGTTACATCGACGAAACGTTTACTGAATAGGATGAAAGTTGCATCGCAATGCGTTTAGTACATTTTTAGTTTTTATTATTTGTACAGTTACACGTATATTTACGAAATTTGTTTAGATTTCTCATCTAAAACTCAGAAAGTTGTTTTATAAAATATTTGTTATGAAAATTAACAAAAAGTAAAAGGCCCGGGCAGACGAAGGTCGTAGGCGCTTTGACCACTTCGTTAAAATGTAAATTACATTACACGGGTTTTCCGATAGTCCCGATAGTTATTTTATAATGGTTTACGAAGATGAATTAGAAGAGGAAGAGGATTTTTAACACGGATAATCAAGATAGAAAAATGACTGACGTTCATTTTAATCAATTTTATTTCTATAACTCTTTTCTGTTTCACTGTTATTACTATAATTATTGTTAATTGATGGGAATAAAGAAATGTAAAGAAAATGGATTTAAAATTAAGATGTGAAACTTGTTTTATTTATTTTGAAATTGCGTAGTGATAGTTTAATTAAATTTTTATTTTAGCGTTATCTAAAATCAGTTAGAAAATATTAGATAATAAGTGGTGTATGTATTGCAGTAAAGAGAAGGATATAAAAGCTACATTATTCCTGAATGAGTATGAGCGATGTTACCTGGCAGGAAATACTTTTGTGCATTTATGATTGGTTTATATAGATAAGTAAGGCTGTATAAATTTTAAATTTTATTAACTCAAAAAAATTACTAAATGCGGTGCTCGACTATACTTAATTTTTCTAACAATACTTATAATTTAAAAAGAAATGAAAAAGGTTCCAACAATCTCAGTTCGTGTCTATAATTTATTAGGATATTATGGAAACGGGTAATAAAACGAGGGTATTCTTTACAAAACCGTATGACCAACAAAATCTCAAAATATACGGTAATATAGATACTTTCGGAGAATAATATACGCCATGAAGGAAATATAAAAATTCGTTCATAACATATTTACGCATAGTAATTTAGTCAGTTTTATGCATTAACATTTTTTAATATTTGAGGGTCTATTGTCGAAAATACTGGTTAATTAGTTAACCTCAGTTCAAATGTAAATACTCTAATATTCGATTAATTACATTACGTACATTTCAACTACGTCGAATGTTGATTATAAAACCTATCGAGTTAAACTGAGGCATCTTGAGCTTACTTAATGAACGATATTTATCTCATTTGCTTTGCTCATAATGAAACCCAATTTTTAATATTTGTCGTATATTCCTACTGTAATGTTTTACATAAATCATCATATTTTTTAGTTTTAAATAAATTATACTTCATTTGTCTTACTTGACTTAAATTATCTGTTGCTTGTATAGAATATCACTTCGCTTCGGCCCCGTTAACTTTCTGAACTGTTCCATGACTTATTTTATTTAATTAATTCCGTCGTTAACAAGTGGTTTTAACGTTGTGTTGTGTGTTGTGAAAAAAAATTGTAAACTGTTTTCTTTGTCGTCGTTTTAACTTCGTATAATGGGCTTTAAAAATAAATTGAACTGAGATTATTGGCCACAATTAGGTTCCTTACGCGTTATATCAATATTGTAACAATAACACTCTCGCCGTTAAGTGCGGCACGAAAGAAAAGAACGAATTGTGGCTTCCATTTGAAATATTTTAAAAATTTACACTTTATAATTAATTATTACCTTTCCTTTTTTCCTGATAAAAACTTTTTCGAATTTGACTGGTGAAACATTTGTCAACGAACAATGCCAATTTGCTACGAAGAAAACTTTCAATTAACTTTCTAGTTATGCCACTGGATAGAAAGTTGCAAAAGGATTAAAAATTTACTTTTTGAATACCTTTTCAGTAATTGTGACTATTCTAAAAATTTCAAAAATTGATGCTTAGAAATTTTAAATGGAAAATATATGTGTTAACTTTGGTTTGCGAGAGGTAATATAAGAGTTTCGATCAAAAGCTAGAAATACTGCCCAAATAATATCGTTTTACAAGCTCAAACTTATAATAATCTCAGGCTAGCAAGTGAAAACCTTTAGATGCTCATATTGACATTAGTGATCTGGGCACTATAAAAAAGGTCAAACGGAAAAATGAAGAATTTTGGTAATATGCTTCGGGCAAGTCACGAAAGGTCGGAAGGGATAAAGATGAGATACAGAGTACCGGGTTCTCACCGTTCTCTATTATTAACGTCTAAAACGAAAGTCTCGATTGTTAAACGTAATGAAACTTTTAGGTTGATGGAAAATAGAATTATATGTAATATTTCTGAAATAGGAGTGTAAAACTATTCCCAGTAAATGGTAGTGTGCTTTATTTTTCCGACAGTTTTTCCAAAATATTTTCATAAAGCAAATACATCTCCAAAACACTTCGAAATACGATATTTTTTAAATGTTTTTTGAAGTAGAATTAGTATTTGAAAATTTAGAATTAGTAATTGAGTATCTTGAAAATGTTTATAGCATAATATTTTAAGTATAGCATAATATTTATAGCCATAACTTATAATTGTACAATTCCAATATGTGCAATTCTCAACGAACTTATCAGTTAGTATAATATACATATTCCCGCTATTCAGTCATTCAATCATTGGAATTCAGTCATCGGCTCTTTCTTCCTGTATATTTTTTAAATGGTCTCATTTAGATATATGCAGGTTGAGTACCCGCAAGAATAAAATTGCTTTTGATTTGTCAAAAATCTTTTTATGAAATAATTGTAAATGTAGAGAAATTATTTTATTTTTGCAAACCAACTACACCCAAAGCAAAAATATATTTACTCTATCCCTATTATCTGCGTGCAGCATTTAGAAGTGGGAAACATAAATGGAAAATAGTATAGGCATCACGGAAATTTTTTGTCAGTGGCGTCCTGTGTTAACGCTATGCAGTTATTAAGACAAAAAAACAAAAAAACGAAGCAAAAGGCTAAATCTAAATGCTTGCAGGACACCCCAACGTTCGGGAGTATCAAGGAGGCTCTTAAAATTATTAGGGCTAGTAAAATAGGCAAACATTATTTTATTTAAGGATTGTCGTCTCTTCAACAACTTAATTAATAAGGAGCCCTGTCGACTACTAAGTCACAGGTGTCAATGTTTAATGCAGTTTTTTTTTCATGTAGCAGGCAATTTTACAGTGAAGTTTATGGAACTTATTTTTTGCTTTTTTTCTCTTCAGGATGATTCAAATTTTTTTTCAAAATTCCTACATATTGCCAAGTTCAAATTGTTTAAAATTTATTCTTAAATGAAACATGATATATAATATTATTTATATTAACACATATATCATTAATATATACTTTAACGTACCGAACAGTACTAATTTTGAAATCTTTACTATGTAAAGTTTTGTCTCAGAATTTTTATTTTTTCGTGCAATGATTTCGGATGCTCCCTAAGAGTTCAGTTGATTATTGTTCCTGGAGAAAGTTGAGTGTCTATTTTGATAAACGAAATCAGAATTTGTGTATTTCGTATAAAATTTCGAATGTATTTGAATATTTTTATCAACAATAAAACTCCAAACAAACAAACAAATTAAACACATTCTTGTGTTTAATTTTTTTTTCTTGTTCTTTGTTGTATGATAATCTTAGTAGCTTAAAAGATCTTTTTTTGAGATATGACAAAGAAATTATGGTTCAGTTTTGGTAAAGAAAATAAATTTCTTCTTATATCTCAAAGATTTTGAGAATTTATTTGGCAAAAGAGGAAACATATTGTTAAATCTGAATCTGACGCATATGGTAATGGTTTTTTATTTATGTATATCACATTCACACAGCATTACATGATGCCAATGTCGTTAATTTGATATTAAAATAAATTATTTTGTTAATGAGAATTATAAATATAAATTTTATAATTATTTTAATTATTATTATTTTTTAAAATAATATGAATGTTTCCCAATCTTGTATTCCATATAGTAAGCTTTGTTAAGTAGATCTATGCATTTCTTAAAATTCTAAAGCTTATTCAGATTAACCGATGCAAAGACAGGTTCGAAGAAACCTATATACATATTAACATCAATATATGTCAAATTTATGATTTCTCTCTTCAGTAATCAATCTTCAAGTCAACGAGTATTCGAATCATAGACCAGTCAGAGCAAATATCAGAGTTTCCTTTATTAGCCATATAAGTAACCAAACGTACACCGACAATGAAAATATCATTTTTCGTGTTTAAAACCCGTGGTAATCTTCGACTGTTAAAATATTCAGAAACTCATATCGATTATGGTAATTTATAACTGTAAGAAAAACAACTTTTGTTAACTGTAAAAAAAAATCAAATGAAAAAATAAATAGTCTCATGTAATAGATTCTGGGCAGCGAAGAGCCGTCAGAAGGAATCAAGGCACCGAGTATGTTCATCTCGGAATTTTTTATACTGTTTTTGACATCTGGGTTTGCTTTATCCCGTCGAAGGCTAAGCCTTTTCATTTGTGTAGGTGGGAACTTTAGGTTCGTCGATGTTTTGAAGGGATTTGTGATGCCAATAAGAAGAGAGATTGAATTTGGTCACATATTTATTTCATTTATTTACTGCTTTTATTTAAACAATTGCCTAAATATTTCATTATTACTCTGTCGATTTTTACCGAAGTATTTCATAAAATTCAAAATATTTCTTGAAACATTTCATGGGGCAAATATTTTTAAAACAAATTTAACGCGGTACTTAACTTTCAAATACTAGTTTAATTATAATAATAAGGATATGATAATTAAATGAAACTGCATGATATAGTATTATTTCTACTTTCTTTAAGTTCTTTACCACGACCCAGGTTTCGTTGTATTACAACATTTTCAGGTGGGATATTGTAATACAACGAAACCTAGGTCGTGGTAAAGAACTTAAAGAAAGTAGAAATAATACTACATCACGTAGTTTCATTTAATTGTGAATAATGAATTTCTACAAAATTAACGCCAAATATATTCAATAAGGATATGTTTATTTGTCTGCTTTTTAAATCTTGCCACATGAGTGTGGACACATATCATTTGTGGTATAACTAAATACTTGTGTTCAAAAAGCTTGAAAAATATGCACCGCGATAAAGTCACGTGTGTCGCGAAATGTCATACAAAGTAAGAGCACAAACATATATCACTAATGTATAATTTTACGTGTTCTGTACATACAGTATAAATACAGTACTAATATTTAATATGTTCTTACGTAATAAATGATTAGATCAATTCGACTTTTCAGAAAATGTGTTTTAAGCTTGTGTATAGACCTATGTGTTCAGTAAAGCATTTTAGGAATAGGTGAATTGGCGTATTGTTATAAATGCCTATCTTAATGTACAACGAAAGTTAATATTCGATTCAATATCAGATTAAATGAACTCGTTATTCGAGTTTCATCATTTAATATGCAAATTTGTGTATCAGAATTTAGATGTAATTCGACGCAATTTTATTTCCACTTTTCTTTGTCTTCATAAAATCTATGACCTTTTGAAATTGAAGGTTATGAAAATGTTAAAATGTCTTATGTAAATTAGATATAGAATCCTAAACTTCGATCTTTTATTTTATATGTTTGATCTAGAATAAGACATACTAATCGATATGCGATTACGAAGTTCGAAATTTAATAAGATCAAAATATTTTGTTTATGCGCGTTACAGTCTTTAAAATATAACCAAAATAGATATAATAATATTTACGTAACAATCAGTTTTTTTAATTTCATTTTAACTGACATTTACATTCATTAATTTTCTAAATTTTCATTATAAATTAAAATATTCTAATTAAGTGTTATGCTCTCTATAAGATTTTGCACGCATATTTTTTTAAATCATTGTATATTTATCTAAAATTTGGATAAATTTACTGTAAGAAGCTCTGATTACAAACAAGTTTTAAATTTGTAATGAACTCAATTTAAATAAAAACAATCAAATTTTAAATTGGAAGACTTATTTGAATAATTTTAATTTCCATAAATTAATTATTGTATAAAAATATTATAATAGTGGAATGATGTAATAGGAAAGCTTTTTATATATAATCCTTATTCCTAACATTTAAAAACGGAATTTGATATAAATATATTTCTCAGATACTTAGACCACATTAATAAAAAAATTACTTAACAAACTAAAGCAAAACAACCTACCAAGAAAAGTTAATGGCAAAATATCTTGTGGCCATAAGTAAACACGTTTTATCAATCAAATTTCCAGTTCCCTGCAGCCAAATAATTCACGCCAAGCCGACACCTATTTGTTGTGAGTTACAATTCTCTGTAATGGAAGAGAAGCTAAGACGATGATGATATTATAATTCAGAATGATGAAGTCTTTTACAGAGATGTTTTTTTTTCTTTTGCTTATTCAATTATTTTCATGTTTGAACCAATAGAATTGGATATAGTAGTAAAAATACGAAAAAGTAATAACATTTAAATGACTGGAGGTTTTTCTGTGAATAAAACATTTTGGTGTACATTATTTTACTCACAATGTCATTCTCGACTTCCTTTTATAGTGTTATATCTTAAAAAGCAAAAAAGATACGGAAATTTTTTGAGATCATTCACATATCTCTGTATTTGTCATCTTTTTACAAACTATTAAGTTATAAGAATTATGCAAGTTATAAGAATTGTAAAGTTGGTCTTTAACATTGCTTGCTAGGTTCTAAAAGTATCGTTCAAAATGCAGGCAAAAACATGTATTTTCTCAAATTAAGAAAGTAAAAATTATGAAAGTAACGTCTGTACTAGGAAGCGATCTAAAATCTACTGAAAAATTATAGTAATGATTCTAAATTTTATATCTTCCGAGTTAAACGAATAATTGCAAACTCCCGAAAAGAATTAAATTAATTAGAAATTTTTCTTATTATTTTACACTCAATTTATTGTTCCTGTAAAAAAATTACTTCATTTACCCATAATCAAAATGTTAACCCTTTATTCTGTGTTATCTCTTGCACAAAAATTCTTATGAGTCAATTCGATATTGTAATAATTTTATATTGAATGACTCCATTCACTACTCACGTGCAGTCCAAAGCTTTTCATAACAACGCTATAATTTATTCATTAAAAAGGCGATTTTACGTAGTGGTAAATTTATTAATCGATTCCACCCTATGGAGTTGATCGGTGCTTGACGTGATCGTTTAATCGATAAACAGAAATAGAAAGTTTTTAATGGTGCTTCTAAATACTTTGACCATTTAGGTTTATATGTCCATACGATGTTTAAATATAATTTTTTATATAGCTTTTAAAATTTGGGGTTCTAAGTTTTTTTGTGGCATTATACTATCAATTACACAAATACTATCAATTTATATATTCAGCTGTCTCTCAACCTAGAAAGACTAAGTAGCAAATGAAATCCCAAATTATTTAGTTGGCAATTAAATTTAAAATAAAAAATGCCTTTAAGTAGCACTTGCAAGAGTATTTTGGATTGTTGTTTGTTGAATGAATATAAGATCACCAAAACTGCCGTTTCAAATGTTATCATTGTTATCTTGTATATATATATGTTATCATTGTTATCTTGTATAAGTGTTTTTAATGAAGTCGAATAAAATTAACAGTTGGTAAATATGTACTTCTTTTCTAAAGTTTACAATAGCTAAAATTTTCCCATTAAAATTGAACAAATTTTTAATTTTAATTAGAGCACATTTGTTAGAGAATGCAGAAATAGTTAACCTACAATTTTCCTCGATCACCTTTTCAATTTGCTATAATAAGACTTCGGTTAACACATACTTCCTCTCTGTTCACTTTATTGTGGACGTCTGTTCCTTTTCCTCGAAGTTTTTTATAATATTTTAATATCTCACCCTGATTTATAAAGTGTAAACCGAACACATAGCTCATTAAATTTTCAGCTGCACTACACCAATAAAATTATTCTACGTAACTCACACTTGGCGGAAGAGTCGACGGTAGTGACCACGTTAATACGCTGGCAGCCAACTAGATCTAATGAAATAGTTGCAGATTGGTTGGTGATATTGAAAAAATAGCTTCTGCGACGTAATAACGGTGCTACTGAATATCAAGAAATTATCTGTATAATCTTTAATACCCTAGGTTAAGGAGTAAGTATACCTAACTTTACTTGTTTCCAATTTCATCAGAGTATGTGACTATTAATGATCACATGTTTGATATGCCATAGTGAGATTTGCAATATATAAATTAGTTTGAACATTATCAAAAATAACTTTGGAACTTTTACTCGTTTTGTGTTTCGGTTAATCTTTTGCATAAATTATTTTCCTTCAGTTTATGTAAAAATCGTTCAAATTAAATCAACATAAGTTTTCACACTGATTTCTTTTAATAAAAATAGTATTAAGTAAAGTCATAGGTTTAAATTTTATTTCAAATATTATATTCTTACGACAATTGTCAAGTCTTTAAGTTTGCCGGATTTGACAAAAAATTTAAAGAGAAAATTTTAAATTAAATTTGGTTTAAAATATTTTTGATTAGTATACGTAAGCTGTCATGATATAAAATGTTTTATATCATATAAATGCCCCGAAAAGTAGATTAAAAACTAGACCATATGCAGCTCTTTAGCTTTATTAGGTGAGCAGCGAATGAAATTCTTGGGGTTTATTAAAAGGCTGGTGGTTTATTTAAAGTCTACCAATTATCATAGAAAATTACGATATGAAGATCTAAGTTATGACTAAGAAATTGCTTCCCGTATAAAACTTAAAAAAAACAGGTGATGAAGTGAAATTTTTGCCAAAATTGCATTGATTTTATGTGGAATAAGCAGTCGGTATAGTGGATCATATTAAAAATTCAAAATAATTAACGTCATATTATACATTATTTTTCGATAAAGTGTAAGTAATAAGAGTGATATCATAAATTTAACTCGATAGAGGAAAACATGTATAATGGTTAAAATGTTCACATCAAATATGTATGTCGTTCATGTTTCTCCTATCATTTTATCCATACTCCGCTCTAGACAAGGATATGGCCACAGTGTCTCACTTCTATAAAGGATTAAAAAAATTTAATTCGTTGTTTTTATTGGAATAATGTAGTTCTGTATCAGCCATTTACAATGCTACATTTTTTATAGTGATATGTAAGTAATTGTTTGTTCAAGTGAGACAAGAATATTTGTCATCCTTAAGTTAAAGGTACATCAAAGAATGCTTAGGTTATATTTCTGTTTGTTGGCATGATTCGATTACGTCTTTTTGTAAAATTTTATTGAAAAAAGTTAAAGGATCTATAATGTTATAATAAACGAATGTTGAATATATTTGGCGTTAATATTGTATAAATTCATTATTCACAATAAAATGAAACTACGTGATGTAGTGTTATTTCTGCTTTATTTAAATTCTTTACCACGACCTAGGTTTCGTTGTATGACAACTTCTTCAGATAGACAGTCTGCAAAGATCTTTGGTAATTGCGAATGATTTAAAATTAATTATAACATACGCATAAAAGGTAATTGGCCTGCCGTTCAATATACCGATGAGGTAATTATTATCTTAAGTATTTAAAACTATCGAGGAAACTCCCAAAAATTAAATTTACAGGGTCTTCGATGATTTAAATTTAAAAGTCGGTAAGGTCGAATATAAAGATCACATTTGTCAGACGACAGGAATGGAATAATTAAAATGCATAAGGTAGGCGAATCTATCTTACTGTTAATGGAGATCTGACCATAGGTTCAGATGCTTTGTTGAAACGATAAAGAAATCAGGAATGGATGAGCAGGTTCCTGAAGGATAAAAGATGAGGTCCACAGAAGTAGCTGAGTTACTCAATAGTTGATTTCAAATCATTATCACTTTGATTTAAAGAGTTTTTGTTTAAACGAATATAGAAAGTCAGAGTTATTTCTTCAATATTTCAATACTGAATGGTCGAAAGTTATAGAAAGACCTACGTTACATTTGAGTTTCTTCTTTTAACTAATAAACGACTTTGAAATAAATAAGTTGAAAAAATTATAAAAGAGGCGTTTTTTTAAATGGATGTGACTAAATAAGTAAAAATAGCGTTAGATGTTTCAACGAGTAAAGTTGTTGAGTTGTTGTTATTTGTTGAAACACTTGCGTTATTTTAATAGAGAAAATATATTATCTATTTTAATGTCTTCTAAATACAGATTTGAAAAATCATATTTGTTGTCGTTTCACAGGCCATTTCTTAAAGATATTTGTATAATTTAGATTGAATAATGAAATCATTTGAAATTATTATATCTGGCATTTTATTCTAATATCGGAACCAAAGTAAGCATTAGTTTTTGATGATCATAAGTCAGTAACTACTCACAGTTACAGTTACTGTGATTAACCACTCACAGTAACTGTAAACTTAAATAAATACAACTAGAATAACAATAATAAATATTAAATGTCTCGAAACGTAATTTATACGAATGTCAGAGATGCCAAATCCTTTTAAAAATCTTAAAAATATTTTGCCATGGGTTTAACATTCTGCTCTAAGAATGAGGTTGACAGAAATTTGTTCGATTCAATTTGATACAATCATTAGAAATGTGAGACATGAAAGCAAAATGGAAAAATGTGGACTTAAAGTTCCAGATTAACAACTTGATGTATTGAATCTCAATTGTTTAACAAGGGAACGACAGGTTTTTTAAAACTACAAATAGCAAGGTTTCGAATTAAAAATTGGTTGAAGAGACCATCATTCACCATTTGAAATTAGGTAATGAATGCTAAATTCTTCAAACTGGTGAATGCGTTTTGATCTAGGAAATGCGATTAATCAAGACGTTTTAAAATTATAAGAATCTTATGCGAATAGTAATACTAATATTAAATAAAATAAAAGAACTTTTAATATATTGAAAAGGTTACTGGCACATGTTCGGTAATCCGATGCATACATAAGTAATTTTTTTACTATACATATAGTCCACTTATACTGTGTATAAGTGGACCATTATTATAGAGAGAGATGTGCTGAATTGATTTCGATGATCGTCTCGTTTACAGAATGTGATCAAATCCAAATAATAAATATATAACGAATAGTAAATATAGACAACTAACCAATCCGTAAAAAATATATAGTTAGGCGTTTGCTTAGGATCCCATGGACCGCGCACCGAACCAACGTTTCGATCCTCAAGGAACTTAACATCAAAGAGAGATTATCGTCGACTGTGCAATTGCGAATCCTCAAATTCTTTGGACATGTCACACGTAACGAGGACTCCATGGAACGACTGGTGGTGCAAGGCGAAGTCGAAGGCAAACGATCCCGCGGATGCTCTCCGACACACTCCAGTGTAAATGACTGCGATCACTCCGCAAAACACCGAACTACATGGCGTCACGTCGCGAGGGCGGCAGTGGCGAAGGAACCGGCCGAATCATGATCACGACCACTCTGTCAAGAATGCACGACTAAGAAGAAGAAAAAAATGTAAATGTATATATATATATATATATATATATATATATATATTTAGATATATGTATATATATTACATAATTAAAAAATCGTAGCAAAAATCTTTGTAAAATTTTAAATATTTTAAGTAATTAACAAAAGTAATGAGACTGCTGAAAAATTGCCGCTAGTAAAAAAGTGTTTTACGATATCAGATCATATTAAAATTTGAGCACGATGTAAGTATTTTTGTGGGACATTGGTTACTGAACTTAATTTTATCTCCCAACGGTGTTTTTCATAATATTATTTGATTTTTTACATTTTTCATAATAATGTTTAATTTTTCATTTGCAAAAGTAAAAAATGTACTTTAACATAAATGTTATTAAAATGAACACATAAGCATTATGGATTACTTCTTAATTTTTTTTAATCAAATTCTTGTTGTATACAACTTTATTGTAAATATAAAAAAATAGTAACAACGATACTCATTTAATTCTGTACTGGAACAGGCATTAGTTAACCAAGGAAAAAAACAAAGAAGAGAATAATTCGAAAAGGAAGTTAGAAGTTGAAATGCAATGCAAATGATTAAACTAAGGTGGCATTCTATAGTGACAAAAGATGGAGTAAAATATGAAATATCATTAAAGAGTTAATTGGCTAATGAATACGTCAAGAATGCCATCTGAAAAATATTTACGATAGTAAAAAGCATGTAATTAACAAGAAAGTGATAAGTGAATTATGTTGAAATAACAATTTACGTTTCTATTAAGTTTGGTAGAAGCTATTTTTGCCAATCTCCACATAAACCGTGACAAGCATTTTATACTCTGAAAGATTTCTAGAGGGCTTCTTTTGCAGTAAATGCTATGTTGTCGTAATCTCAGGAACATTTTTACTTATTCTTAGTTACTCTATTCAATACTGTTATAAGAAACCGCTGAATTATTTTGAATGAATAAAAAATGCTCGTCATATTATCAAAATGATATTATCTGTGAAACGACTGCCCGATGCCGGCTAAAAGAAGCAGGATCATTTATTTCGTCCCCGAAGACAGCAATCCTTTCATGTATGAAACTACAATATTTTCGATGCAGGTTAGAAACTTAACATTTCCACACCGAAATTCTTACTTAAACATCGTAACTTAAAAGATCAAAAAAAATAATAGTCTAGAGCTATATGTGTGTTTAGTCAGCTGGTGAACCATCAGAAGGAATGACGATTAAGCGGTTGTTACAGAGAGGGCGAGTTACGCGCCATCCTTCCCACAGAATGTCATACTATTCTCTTGTGTCAAGGTCCTTGGTTAAGTCTTCATCCTGGTATACAGGTGCTATCTATATTTAGATAGATAAGGGATCTGAGGGACTTTCAACCTTTAGAACGATGTCATTTTTATTTGTGTGGCAACTTTTGTATGTTTAATTGAATATATTGTTGCCTTAATTTTGATCTAGAGCAACGGCGTATTCTTTTTAAACAAGAAATATTTGTTAAAAAAGAATACATCGTGTTATAAATATATTAGCATTGCATTTACCATATTTTATTGCGAATTATATTTATGTTTCGTATTTTTACTAATGTCTGTATTAAGAAGATGTCACGTTTTGTATGTAAAAGATGATAATTATAATATATCACTAAAAATGTAAAATTTATTGTAATAAAAATACTTATATGAAGGTTGATGCACTTGTATCTATAGTATGTAGAAACATAAAAATGTATTAATATTTGGTTAATTTTGACAAAACTACAAGATTTTCGGCCTTATTGCTTATTTATTACTGACTTATAGATGTCCACGATTATAAAATAATAAAGAATTTCGATGAATGCGGAAATTTGCCAAGAAGGTACCTTCGAAATAGAAGGTTATCCTTCTCATTTTATTTCTTAAAAATATTTACGATTAATTTGAGTTAAATTTGTCTGCGTGTTTTATGTGTAGTTTTAATAAATAATCTTAGCCAATTATACATACTATTTGGTTTCTGAAATAAATGTTTTTTTAACCAATACCTGAGCTGAATTTGACTTCTTTTCTTTGTTAACATATCCACTAGTCATATACTTGTTATTTTTGCGTTATATTTTGCTTGAATTATATGCAGAGTAATTTAGTAAAATAAGAAAGTGACTCTGAAATTGTTGAATATAATGGATTTGTTAATATATGAGTTATATATTTGAAAATTATGTAGATATGACTTCATCGAATTTCCAAGGAAAATTATATTCAACACTGATACTAATGCAGACATAAAAATGTAGATAATATTTTGTTTGCCCAGATTTTGTATGTTAATAGATATTATGCAACGGGTATTAAATTGTTGACATTGTAGTGTATTGAGTTGATTACAGTCTTACAACCTTTGAGGACGCGGCATACTGTAGGTTCCTAGCTTTGATTCCCAGTCGCTAGTTGTGTCGGACGGGACAGGTTTTTTGGTTGGTTATAGAAAATGGTTCTCGTAGCAATCAGTTTAAATTATGTATCACTTGTGTATGTTAAAGTCTGTAAATAAATAAATAAATTTCAAAAACCAAATACTTACAAGGTTAGAGCGGGCAATAACAAAGAATATTAGAATAGCAAATCTTAAATTATTTGTAAATTTTTCTTAAAGCAAAGAGATATTTTCTATTTGAGTTCCCTTACAGATAGACGCGTAAAAGAAATAACGAATAGAAAACAAACAATAAAAAGTACAAACACTACATTGTACGCCCGTTCAAATGAATTAGCTCAGAAGAAATAAATAAATTTTGACATCAACACAACATAGAGACAAATGACTACATAAGTCAAATTTGTTTACTGGATGTTGGATGCTGAGACAAACAGTTTAAAACCTGCCGTGACATTTCCAGAAATAATTTTGATTTGTTTGTTTTGATTGTTGTTTAATTTCTTTAATTATACATTGTTATAATTCTTTTGTTTTTGATACGCCTATAACAAGAATAAATTTTAAGGAAAATTATAAAATTAATTAAAGTTATATAATCATAGGAGATGGTGACACTAACGACAAAAAATCTAATTATGATGGTGTGATGATATAGAAAAAAAAATTGGCCGATGTGGATGTTAAAAATAACAGACTAACTGAAGAAATAAGTGTCGCTCAAATTTCAAACAAAAACAATAAGCAAATTTTGTTTTTTGAAACCTCAAAATTATTTAGAATATTTTAAGGATGCAGGTTCACAAAACAAAGGTATTATATTAAATGTTTCGAAGGAGGAAATTAAAATAAAAATCCAAGGATATATTTTTCCCGCATGAAACAAACATGAAACCCTATTAAGTACATAAATAGGCTACAACCGACTGAGCACATAAATACAAATCTGCTCATTCTTAAGCCAAAAATTAGTAAATATAATGATGAACTAGCAAAAGACATTCGTGCACTGCCTCACGAATAATGATATGGACGTTATTGTTGCAAATTTGTATATAATTATTTGTATATAAAAATATATATAGGATTTTGCAAACCTTATCATGAAGCAATAAAAGAAGCGTCATTGGAGGAAATTGTAAGAGTAATCTTCGATCACATCAACGACCTGTACAAAAAGGATATTTTTGGATTAAAAAAAAATATTCCTCATATCGCTGTGTGACATTTAGCATATACTGCCTAAAACGTACAAAATATTTGTGCACTGCTAAAGACATAACTTTATAATTTCAAAACTGTATATTAATCATACTGTTTCATTTTGTAGCAGATTGAATAAATAAATGACAGCGGGCACAACTAACGTCAAATTTCTTCATACAATGAACATGTTTAACAGAAATGGACTTATTACTAATAAATGTATAATCTAGTTTTTAGTTTTAGTATCTCAGCTAATATGAATTCATATGTACTTTGCTGTATAATAAATAATACCAAGCTTCAGGGTATAACAAAGTTGATTTTTTTAAATGAATTCCTGGATAATTAATAACTTGAGAGTAAGTAAAGTTTAAAAGAAATGATAAAAATCATGTTATTAGTAGTATCAAGTTATTAGTGTCATCATCATCATCAATACCTCGTCAGCCCAGAGTGTGCCAAGACTTTCCTTTCAAACGACTTCCATGCAACCCTCTGTGTGACAACCGATCACCAGTTATAGGCCCCAAAATCTTTCTTCACCGCGTCTTATCATTCCATATTAGGTCTTCCTCTTTTTCTCTGTCCTTGTGTTTTAGTGAAGAAGATACTTTTGAGAGGATTTGAACCTCCATTCGATCAATATGATTGAGTGTTTCCCAGATTTTATTTATTTTTGCTCTTTATAATTAGGTCTAGATTTTTAAAAAAATTATATTTAAAATAAAACATGATTTACGAAATATGTAACATATTGACTACAAACTATACACCGAAACGCAACACCACCAGCATTACGTTTTGGAATATTGAATTATGTATGAAATGTTTCTTTATATTTCAAATGCGAGAAGAAAATAAAACTTGTAATAAAGTTTGATTAAGTACTTTCATAAACGGAAGCAGCCTTTGTGTATTTCAGGTAAGGGTAAAAACTACAGCTACCGCCATTTGCTGTTTTGGCAACAATGTAACTCTAAATGTAGATAAATTTGAAATTAAAAAAATCTGTTAAGGAAATCACAGTATTATCGAGAAGTTTGTTTATGTAGTAGGCATAGTTTATTTTACAGAATTCGGAGCCTTTTTTGCATTTTTGTTTTTCAAAACACTATAAATATTATAAGAAATTATTTTCCTTTAATTTCATTAAGATTTTAAAAAATATTTTAATGGGCAATATGAAATGATAAGATATGAAACAAGACAAAAAAGGTCTTGAACTGCAAATGGTTTTAATTTACCTACATAACAATCGTATAGCATCATATATTGCCAATATTTTTAATTTTACATGAAAATTAACTCTAAGAAAAATTTATGTATTATTTATTATTATAAATTAAAATTACTTATTAAAATGAAATTGATCATTATTATAATTAAATTTCCTCTAAAATGTTCATTCCAAATTTTTAAAGTGTTTCAGGACGAATTCTACTTTTCATAATATTATAAACCTTTTCAGAATTAATCTATATAAAGACAAACTTGAAGAAACTTTTTTCATAAAAATTTAACATAAAATCATAATTCCTTTCCCAAGTAATCAGTCTGCAAGTCAAAGATTATTTAACTCGTCAAGTCAGAGATTATTATATCATATTTTTTTGTAAAATTGTAGCTAATATTTATATATAAGTCTTTCTGCAATTTTTTTTAGAGAAACATTGAGATGACTCGACTTTTAAATATTAGGTCAGTGAGAAAAATCAACTTTTAAATCATGTGGACATCATAGCATTTATATACTTACAGGCAGCATTAAAAAATTAAGCTAGATATTATTTATCAAAGAAACTAAATAAGGTCATTAAATATACACATTTTAATAAGCTGGATATTTTTTTTTGTTTACAGAAAATATTGATATATTACGAAATTATTACTTTGTCAGCGAATTATAAATTTGGATAGCACAAAAATAATATCCGTAAGCTGTGCTATTTATGGGTTTGTGTATGTAAAAATCATGGTTAGCTACTAAATTAAAATGACCTATTTTAAACTTCATTGAAGTACGATTTTATTGAAAAAGCGGGTACGATTTTATTGAGGTTAAGTACATGGGACTACTAATTAACTTTTTAACTAAGTCATAAAGGATATTAACTAAGTAATAAAGGATATTAATGAGTTACGACAGTGCTTTCTATTGTCATTTTTTTTATTATAAAATAAACAAATTCATTGCAAAACTGGTAAAGGACAAAAAGTAGTAAAGATAGAATTTGAAGTGCAATAATCAACTAGATGACATCATATACGATGAATTATAAAGTTTCTAATAGATGAAAACTATTTTAAATAATATCAGCGATATACGGAATTTGAATGTAATTTAATAATTATTTTAAAAAATCTATTGCGTATAACAACCGAGATATCAGATAAACGTGATTTAACTTTAAAATAGCAAAAATCAGGTAGTTTTATGACAGTTTTATCAAATTCCTTTGTTATATTGAAACAAGTTCACTTTGCTTTTCTACAAAGAGTAATAGAAATTGTTTTTTGCCGTCCTACATAAAAAATGAGAAGCGTTTTTTCTGTTCCTGAAAATATTTCTAAAAAGCTTCTTCTAAGAAATGTATTCTTTTAATGTAATTATAAGGACATTTCAACTTAAAATGCGTGTACAATAATATTATTTAAAAGCTATTTAATTATTCGTAAAGGAAAAAAATTAAATTCTTGATAATACCGAAATCCTGCATCTGTGAAACGACTGTTGGATGCTAGCTAAATCTTTTCAACTTTGTAACTATATATCTCTCTGTAATAATCTCGATGCAGATAAAAAACCCAAGATTTTTATAGAGATATTTCATACCTAAACATTGTAAATGGAAAGGAAAAAGAATAGTTGATGGCCACATATTTTAGCCGGCCGTTGAGCTGTCGGGAGGGATCAAGATTATGCCCGTCTGGGAAAACGTCACAAAGAAGTGAGATGCTCGTGCCACTTACCACACAGCCGCTCACAAGTATTTTGCATCAACGCTCTTAGTCAAACATTTATGCTACGACTAAAGTTATTCGATCGTAGTATACAGGCGCTATCGATCTCCAGGTAGTTGCGGGATCGAAGCGACTTTTAAACTTTAGGACAGTGTAATTTTCATATTCATTGATAATTTTCGTAAGTTTTTTTACTTAATCTGGTTTAAAATCAGATGTATTTTTATTGAGGTAAATAAAAAAAGTCCTGGGTATATTAACTACATAATGCAATACAATTATTATCTTTTCTTATTTAAATAGAAGGGATTTCGTATTTCTAGACCGAACTGATTGATTTCGATATATTTTGAAATTATACGAGTTATATAAGTTCACGTGAGAAATTAAAAATGTTGTTCTTTGAAAATGAGTCGATTTTGGGTAGAGTAATAATAACGTAAAGTAGATTTCAGATTTTTATTTATTTAAAATGTACATTTGGTGTCAGGTAAAATGCAACAATAGGAAATGTTGCTCATTTTTCTCTTAGTTGCATATAGTTTAATAAATTTTCTTATATTTCATCGTACTATCTTTGTTCGGTATAAATAAAAATTGATTTATAAAAAAAACAAATGATGCCTGTGGATATAGAGCAAAAGAATGTTGAACAGTTTATTACCATTGATAGATAACATATTTTTCTATCCAAAGTTACCGAAATAAATATTTTCTCTTAATAAATATATTTATAAAAGTTCATCCTTTCAATCCCAATTTATTTTTGTCTTTTCAAGTGAGGTGGGTGGAATGTTTCCCTTAATTGATACGAGATATCTGCAGGTTTTGTTACTTAAAATACTGACGTACGTCCATCCCGGCGAGACATGTATTTTGATTGACTGCGAGCTAGCTGTGAAGAAAAGGCGACATGCTCTTGAAACTCAATGAGTGTAAGCGGATTGGCGTTATTTGTTTGTTAGCGTTACGTTAATTAAATCGTGCGATGCTCCATAAGAGGAACGGGATGTCATTAATCAGCGAGAATCTGCTGCCGGAGGGCCCAGCGGGAGGCTGTTGCAGAATGCTCATTTTTTCTATCGCAAAGTGAGATTTTATGTTGCTCGACGAATATAAGTGGTAGAAAATATTTTAGTTAGCGATGGTTTATCCATAATTGCTAGTAATTAGATGTTTTTAGAGTCCGAATATGATGGAAAACTTTTACGAGAAAGTAAATAATTATATCATGCTAGCGTTATTGAATTTGTAATATCAAGTGTAGTGCTGTCATTGCAGTCACAATTTTTTTATCATTCGCTTAGGTGAATACGAATATGACTTGGTATAGGTTTGTTTATATAATATCCCGCAACTTACGGATGCCTAGGGCTGTTGGTGGTTTTATGGGGCTTATATCTTTTAAGTCAATTCACTATTGATTCACTGTCCACAATTTTATTATTAATCACAATGAAATGAAACTACTGATGTAGTATTATTTCTACTTTCTTTAAGTTATTACCACGACCTATGTTTCGTTGTATTGCAACATCTTCAGGTGGGCTATTAGCAAAGATTCTTTGTTAATAGCCCACCTGAAGATGGTTGCGCAAATAGTGTGGTAAAACAGTTAGTAGCAGTAGCGTCCAAGGAAATACGACTCCCGTATCAGTATTTAAATGCGGAGTGGTCGTCTATACTCGATACTAGTCTCAACTTGGTGGAAAAGTGCAAATAAAAAACATCATTATGAAGAAAAAAAAATCTATGAAATATAATTTTAGAGGGATAAATTCTTTGGGCCCGAAATAATATTCAGGATAGAATTATTAACCTATTTTATAGCTATACGATTCAAAGTAAATTTCTTTTAAGCTTTTTAAATAATATATTTTAATAATATTACAAAAACCAATTTAAACAAGAAGTCGATAAAAGACAAACTTTAAAACTACATAATGTTTAAATATTCTCAAAAGAACTGATTTATCAAAAATAATTCCAAAATAATGATACTAATAAGGGGGAATGTCAAACTGAATTATTAAAATCACAAATAAAATTAAGGGCGCATTTTTACGGGAAATATTTTGGCCGTTAATTTTTGTGTCGTTAATGGTAAATTAAAATTTGCTTAAATTGTTTTTCCTTTATCTATTTATTTGGATTGGCATCGTATGAAAACTATTGTTTGTATGAGAGCCTAGATAGGTAACTTGATCCCTCGGCTAACATATGATACCATGTCTGATGTGAATTATGACATAGGTTTGTGGAGTAGCTAAGCTGCAAGAAAACAGCTTTCCGAGGTTATTAAGAAACTGATCGAAAATTATTATATAATATATTCTTAAGCTAGCTTCATGTTGCTAACCTTTCTATAACTTGCATTAAAGTCCACGTAAATTAAATCGTAAGCCCAGTCAACTTAGGGGTAATCGAACAAAAAAAAATAAAAAAGATAAAATGCAAAACAACTCATATTATATATTCATTACTTTTTTTACATTCTTTATCCCAATTTATATTTAATCAAAATTCAAAAACAATTCAATATTAATTTTTATATGAAATATTCAAAGTTCAAAAGCTATTCAAAGTAAATTCCACAACTCACAAGACGTCTTTTTTTGGTCAAGCGCTTCTTTCGATTTTATTAACTTTATTATACCAATCCATTTTTAGGTCTCAAGGCGTGTAAAGGTTTATCAGTAAATCTCTCACAGTTGGATGCAGCAAACGATTAACGAATTTAAAAACGAAAAACCAAGGAAATGTGGAAACTATTCACGTTATATTCAATGCAAAAGAAACCGGTTTTATTTTGGTATACGGACAGTAATATGGCAATGTAGTTTTTACTATTTGCGAATATCAGAATCTACTGAAACGCAGAGTCCTATACATAACACTGTCTTCTTTCCATGCACCGGGTTATTTTCGCGCCTATTAATGTAATGAAATCACAAATGTTACATTCACAATGTCTTAAGAAAAAAATATTATCAAAAATAACTGGCAGTTGGTAGTAGGTATATAGTCTCATATAAAGTGATTATATAATATTGACATGATTAGAAAGTATTCATATAATATTTGTTAGTTTTAGAAACGTGAGAGACGTTGACATCGTAAAATGTCAACGTCTCTCACGTTTCTGCTAACAATGAAATGTTTAAATATTATTATTATTTTAAACATTTCATTGTTAGCTATTGGAAATGTTCATCTTTTGATGAATTATGGTTAATGGAGTTTTAATGTATCTTAGTAACTTTCATTTCTTTAGAAAAAACATTAGTTTAGCAACAAATTAGCAAGTCGTTCGGAGTTGGAATTAATGAAAATTGCATTTCACAAAATATATTATTTGATAAACTATACCTGAATTAATACTTAATTTTTAGTAGAGAGCAAGGAATGGAAATGGAGAGATGTGCTTTTTTATATGACATTTTAAAACATAAATTTACAATGCGTTTCTCAAGTAAAAACTGTTTAATGTTAAAAATGAAAAACAAAATACTTTATTAGTCAAATAGTTTATTCGATCAAATAATCAGAGATTATGAATTCCGTTCGATAGTCATTCTCACGGCCTGGTGGAATTTGCTGGAGAAAGCTTTTTCTTTTACTTGGTCAAAACAAGATGTTGACAGTTGAACTTGTATTTTCTTGCTCTTAATGTTAGACTAGTTTTCTGAAAAATTCGTCCCGTTTTCGTTAACCAAAATCGGTGAGTGTGCACTGCAGATATACAGCAAAGAAGCTAGTTTCCATATGGTGTTGTGAAAGGAACCTATATATCCTTTGTCTTTCCTCAGCTTGACTCGTCTATTTCTCCACTCCATATAGGAAATTAGGAAAGATTAGAGATAGTATATTTAACATGCTTGCGATTAAAAACATATTCATACCTTTGTGCGCCTAACGATATTTACTTTTGTCTAATAAGGAAGTAATCATATTTTAACGGTGGATGGCTTAAGGATTGTTTTTTAAATATGATAGATCCATTGTATTTCATACGCATGTTTATAATTATCTAAACTTCCATCGGCATTCAGACGATTAGTTTCTTTATATTATTATACATATATATATATATATATATATATATATATATATATATTATATATATATATATATATATATATATATATATTAATACAATTAAATGCATAAATTACTATGCATTTAATACTCTGCTCGGTCACTTACTTAAGTTGCCTCTAAACAGAGGAATATTCTTTAAATATATTTGCCATTATGAATACCCGGGCGAAGACATTTTTCCATTATCCCCCAGTTGGAAGTTGCCACTTATCCGAATGAAATTCAGGGTATAGTGTTTTTAGTTTCGTTTGATGGAAAATGAAGTGTTTATTTTTGGGAATTATATTTTCATTGGTCAAAGTAAGATTATCGATCGATTTGTATTGTAGCTCTTTATTTCAATTTTGTTTAATTTAAAAATTACAATTGGTAAAATTATTTTTTGAAAAAAATTAAAATTACATTACAGTTATTTTTCCTGTCTTCTAGTTATTACTCATCACTTTATAAATAACTTAAGTAATATATTTCTCATTAGGTGAAAATCTTTGTATTTGATGATGTGACTATGATAAAAAATAAATAAATTTAAAGTGTGATTATTAACATTTAATTTGTTGTGTGCTTTATTGGGGTGCATATGGATCTAAATGAGTTTGTGGTTGTAGGTTGACAGGAATATGTAGGTAGTTAGTTAATACGTTATTCGTTAACTAAATATTATATTTTTTCAATGCCGTTTTGATTAAAATAAATATTTATATAATTCAATGAATTTAATTTTTTCTAAAGCC
Source organism: Druceiella hillmani (assembly GCA_039881145.1). NCBI lineage: Eukaryota > Metazoa > Arthropoda > Insecta > Lepidoptera > Hepialidae > Druceiella > Druceiella hillmani. Next base: position 21,197,940 of record JAYKKI010000016.1, on the reverse strand, counting down.
CAGATCGCAAAACGCTGTATTATAAAAAAAGTTATTTTAACTGTAAACGAATTATTTTATTTCATAATAATATACTGTGCGTAGAATATAAATATAGACTTGTAGACTTGTATGACATAATATTTTAACAATTATTTCTCTCTTTTCCTTATTATAGTGAGTGAGCAATTTTAAAATTGGCCACATGTCTTTTAATCTTTGCTGAAAACCTATACTGTTACACAATGAATGAATTTTGCACAAAAGTGAACTACTTCTAACTAACTTCTTTAATCACTTTGGACATTCCTGAACTTATTGGTTTTTCTTATTATTTTTTAAGCTATTTTTCTAATACATTTTTAGGCAAACGCAACAGTGTATTATAAAAAATGTCGGACTTCAATGTATTGTGGAGCAACTTTGTATTTATTGCCATTTTGAAAAAGTCATAGGTTTAAAATTTTGCGGAGTATATTTCTATATTGGATTTGCAGTATTTTAAATTTAAAGTATAATAGAAAAAAAACCTTAGCATTTTTTTAAGTAAGAATAAAAAAAAATTTAATTTTTTTTTAGGATCGATGGTAAATTCAAATGTCGTTAGGATAAAGGCAATATAGAGATGAAAGAATTGTTTTACCAAATTCATCTAGTTTTATATGTTAGTTAAGATATCATAACTCTGAAATACTGTTTTAAATACTTGGCCCTAAAAGTAAAGTATTATGGACGGTTGAAGTTGTAATTTCTATGAATGAAATAAGACAACAACATCAATAGTTGGCTCAACGATACAGGCTGTGAATGACCTTTAGTCGGCTTAGTGGTTTCACTGGTTATAATTAGACATTGTGCTGGACTGTAATTGAACAAGGCAGCGCTGCCAAAAGGTTATTTTTACACACATACATGGCACGGCTCGGCGCGCGCGCACTAGCGTGCGAGCACTCACGCCACACACATGCGATCCTATTTTGACTAAATATATGGTTTGAGAGCGGGCCTCAAAATCAACGTCGGCAAGACGAAAGAGATGCACCTCAATACCACCGTTGATACACCCCTGAAGCTGGGCGACAAGAATGTCGAGAAGGTGGAGAGCTTTCAGTACCTCGGAAGTATGGTGACGAGGGACGGAGGAGCCGAGAAGGACGTGAAAAGCAGGGTGAGAAAGGCAAATGGAGCGTTCGTCCAGCTATACCCGATGTGGAGAAGTGGATCCATTTCCAAAAGAACGAAGATCAGACTCTTCAACACCAACGTCAAATCCATCCTGATGTACGGCTGTGAGACGTGGAGAGTCTCCAAAGGTCTCACCCCCCAACAACAGGTCTTCGTGAACAGATGCCTTCGCCGCATCATGAACGTGAAGTGGCCGGAGGTGAAGAGGAACGAGGATCGGTGGGCCGAAACGGACCAAAAATCCATCGCAGACCACATTAAGGAGAGGAAGTGGCGTTGGATCGGCCACACGCTACGAAAGGCTGACGAAGCCATCGAGAAGGCAGCCTTCGACTGGAGCCCCCAAGGAGCAAGACAACGTGGCCGACCAAGAATGACCTGGCAGAGAACGGTCTAGGAAGAAGCAAAGACAGCTGAAAAGACCTGGAGTGAGATTAAGCAACTGGCTGCTGACCGCACTAAATGGAGAAATTTTACGTCTACCCTATTCTCCGACCGGAGCAACAGGAACTGATGATGATGACGATGATGATGATGATGATATGGTTTTCTGATATAAAATTTTAGAAAATCAGAAACCATTTCTTCTAAAGTTTTCCAAACGGAACATGATACTATAAATAGGATTAACTTTTTTTACTACTGAAAAACTAAATTATATTTTACCCACCTTATTTATGGCATATAATTTGCGCTGCTCTATAACAATAAAATATATATTTTATTTATCAAGAGCCTAACCATTTCTATCAGATTTGAATTGAATATTCAATACATCTTTTTTTATGTATCAGAGAATTTCCATTTCTTCGTTGAATAAAAAGCTACACGTAACTAAAATGGATACTTTACAATAATAAGTAATGTATACAAAACTATGATCTTTTTCGCTGTATAAAAAATAAAACTTTCGTTAATTTTTAAAGCCTCTTTTTTATGAAATGTGGCTACTGTACGCTACCTGGAAGAAAGAAAACATATATTTAGTTGAGTAGCGACAAGTGAATGGAATCATATTTACGTTAGTCCCGGAAATTATCCCTGCGAGGGCGGGGCGCAATAGCCTCCAAAAAAACCCGGTTCAAGATCTTATTATCCTTGTGCGATATAACTTAGGCATAATACGTCGGTGCCGTCTTTCTTTGAATCGGCACAAAGTTGCAGTGTATCCCTTTTGAGACGTAGAGTTTTTATATAAATCACCATAAAATTGCGGTGTATCATCAATATATATTTAACTAAATAAAATATTTTCTTTTCTTAGAAAACCTAATATTATTAAACTAACACAAAGTACACACTAAAGAAAATTACTTTCGGTTATGTCAACAGTGATTTAAAGAAAATAAAGGTTATGCCGGCTACGAGAAGCTGTAAAATCAGGTTTTCTATTGGATATAAATCCACCCGATTTATAATCATTAATTTCAATGTTATTTTGAAATAAATGATATTTTATAATACAATCTTTTTATAGTGTGCACATCTCTTTCTCGAAATCTTATTAATATTTGAATTTTTCAGTCACAATTCAATGGCTTAAGGTGAGCATATCATTGTAGAAATTAACATTTACTAATTAATAAAGTAAATTGAACGTAGATTTACGATGTTCATAAAAGAAAGGAACGAATCCTGGTGAAAACTCATAATTTAAATAAAATACTTTGGTATAAGTTCATTAAATATTCAAGCATAGATGAAATTACACCGATGCTTACATTTATAGGGTACACATATAATGTTAATTAAATGTAGTATAACTCTTGCTTTATGTACGTTTGCAATTTGTCTTTTAAATGCAATCAATCGCCAATCAAGGGATCAATCAGGCTTTCCATAAAATATCAGGGTTTCAATGTAATTAGAGAATAACAAACGAAGCCGAGGTTGAATGGAAAACGATCCTCCGAATCAGTGTGTTAATACTAAAACATCATTAATTTAAATAGATCCGAAGTGAGACAGCGTTAGTTAGCTAAGCGGCGTTTCTCAAAACGTTAGCTGTGCTTGAGTTAAAACTGTTTTGAGAAAATTCTTTAGAAAAGAATGACTTCATTGATTATTTTAGGGCTAGAAAAATCATTAAACATCCCTAACTGTGGATTATCATGAGTTAAATATCACACATACTTGATACTTTTATCACTATATGTATTCATTCTGAAGGCTACACGCCTTCATAATGAATACATACAGTTCTGATTATATCATATTCGTTGAAATTATTTCATTATCTATATAAGTATGGAAGTTAAAATCATTGTAGGGAATGAAAGTGTTCGTTTTAAGTCACTTTAACAATTTTTTTATCCGTTTTGTTTTGTTTGATTCCTTCTTCAAATTTCAGAAAATGCCGAATTAAATATTTTGATAATAATAATGTAAAAAAATTTTCTTTCTTTCTGACTAACGTATTCGAACAGGGTGATACTAATAAACAAATAGTTGCAATGATATAAACAAAGTGTTTCATAATTTTTTTAAATTTATAATAAGGCGTAATAAATATTTATATTATTACCAAATGAGTCTCGTTTCTTGTTTTGATTCATTTCTCAAATGAATAATTAAGACATATTTTACTGTATTCAAAAAAAATATGTTCAGTTTGACGATACCATTTCGACTTATAGAGCAGTTTAGTTAAAATTTAGCTATAATGAAATATAATTTAGGTATGATACGTTAAAAAATCATTGTTTTGTAGTTTATGTATTATATTAACTTTTACACTATTTGGTGAGTTATTGATATTTAAGAAAGTTGAAAGTTAAAAGTAAAAAGTATGTTAATTATATTAATACTGAAGTATGTTAATTATATTTGTAATTCCCTTGAATTTAATTCTAATAGTAAGGTAATTCTTATTAATGAAACGGATTAATAAAAATTAAAATTTGTTATTGCTTTCAAAATGTTTCTTATTAAAACAAGAAAAGTGTTCGTTTAAAATATCAGAATAGTTAAATGTATAGTGCGTTTTATTACCACAATTATCAGTGATGATTCTCCATAATATTTTAATCAAGACGCACCATTTTCGGTTCAAATAAAGATACATTATTTTTCCTAATCAAAAAGTGAATTAAAACTGAATAATTAACACGAAAAAAAAATGTTTTATAACTAAACAGGTATATAAAGGTTTAGGGCATGTAATATTTAAATCGCAGACTTGAATTTTAATCATAAAGTGAAATATATAAAACATTTAATCCATAATTTGATAGTCAATAATAAATAAAAAATACTTTGGTGTCCTATGAATACTTATACTTTAAGCCTTAATATTAAACCATATAACTACATAAATTACATATACATAAGTATTTATATGTTATCAAAGTTGAATCCGGAAAACATTTAACGATCGTTCCCAAAAAGACAATTTTTAACATATTATTTTTTTTATTTAGCGTGCGATATCCTAAAAGGATCTCTTTGATAAAAATCAATAACAATTACCAAAATTGAGAGGTATCAGTGGAAAACTATTAGCATAGAGAATTTTATGAATATGCTCTTTTTGATCTACTTTTCTTACAATTTTTTTAACACAGTAGTCTAAATCACTACATCAGTAATATATATATATATATATATATATATATATATATATATATATATATATATATATATAAATATATATTTTTTTAAATTTTGTAGCGAATAATATTATCACTGCTAATCTGTATTCCGCTTCAATCAACTTGTCATAAAATGGGTCTCCTACTTACTCTATATAAACTCAGAGTTATAATTTCTAACAGAGACTTTTTTGATAATTGCTTTATCAAAAAATATTTTTTATATATGCTATTTATTAAGAACTTTCGTTTACCATTCGATAAAAGTTATTTATTCATCATTCTTAAGTAAATAAATCGCCATATTTACATTAGATTATAAATTATATACGCTTTTCATAACGATCGTGTTATGTACGTTATTGCAATGTTATTGAAATGTTAACAAATGAGGACAAAAAATGCTGAATCAATCGGTTTTTTTATTTTTCTTTTATGAATATTTTAAAATATCATCTATAATTATGCGGTTTTGCATAACATATCTTTCCAGTTCAATTAATTTAATTGTAAAGGGAGAAGTTGCTTTTACAATAAATTCACATCATAGGTTTGGTAATTTTTTCACGTATATCGAATTTGATAATAAACAAAATATGTATATATATATATATATATATCCATATATTTGTCACATCATTCTGTTGCAACAGCGATCTTTACTATTTACATTCCATTACCGACAATAGTAGGGTCATTAAATGAATACAGTGTCCTGACAATCAATTGAGGCAAAGGCCGGCAACAAACCCGATCCAAGCCGTGAGTTTTCATATAATTGGCACAATTAATTATTTGCTCCTTTAGTTGAAATTGCGGATGAAACGTGAAATGCTCCGGTTAATAGTTTGCTCTCAATTAAATTAGTAGAATGGAGTGGAATAATTAGTTCAATACGGTGCTGGTCGCTTTCTACAATGGAGAATTTTTCGGCTTCGTGCAACTTTATGGCGCAATTGTTCGAAAGTTAAAGTCAAATGTAGTGCACTAAATGGAAATAATTATGGTATTTGGAAAAATGGCAACAATTTCACTGCAAAGTATACTTATGGTACCATTTTTGCATATTTATAAATATTTATCAAAAATGTGATAATCTGGCAGAAGGTATGTTAAAATTAAGGGAGAACGAAGCGTATAAAAGTATGTGAGTATATATCCCTGTGTGTAAGTATGCAGTTACGTATATGTATCTATTTTTATGTACTCTTCGTGCGCATTGAAAAGAATGTGAAAATTGAACAGAATATCCGAAAGTTTTCGCATTTCTTTTGTTTCGTAGTACTTGGTAATACCTGTGCAATAATATATTTAAAATTTTCAGAAAAGTAATTTATTCAATAAATATAAGCCAATAAAAAGTACAAAATTTGTCGGATTCGAAGCTTTTTTGATATATAGTGATACTCATTGTGTTTTATCGAAACCGGAAAATCAGTTTCGGACTGTTCAAAAAATGGATTTTTTTTCCAATATCAATAAAACTTCATATTTTGAATATATCTTTTAACTATTTCCTGTCCCTACTGGTTTCTAGCCAGGTAGATAAAAAAACTATCCACACATAAAAAAATGTTATCACATAACTTTCTTTGTTATGGTTACCTTGTAAGTTTTATATGTAAAGTTTTGGTTGAATGATATTTTTATGACTACTATTTATTAAATAAAAAAAATAAATTTTATTAAGAAGTGGGAAAATTACATCATACTGTATAAATCACATGATTAATTTGAATAATTATGTGAATACTATAAAGGTAATCTGGCATGGTGCACGCGTATAAATAACACAATCACCACTCGGATAAATTAATCCTACTAAAAAATTTCTAAATAATCTAAAACAATATTTGTCTATATTCAAACTTATTACAATCACCGACTAGAAGGGTCAGCGATTATATTAATACGTATCAAGCCGTTACATCATTGGTTTATTCTCGGAATTATAATGACAATATATGCGCAAATCGTTTAATAAGCAAGATTTCTGCACGAGGTTGATCTCTGCACTACCACGAATTCCTTACAGATGAGTTAGTTTCCAAACAGGCGGACATTTGCTTCGATCAGTATAACTCTTCCAATTGTATTTCTACTCCAAAATAAAGTATTCTTTAACACGAGTAAGTTTTGTACTTGCCGGCTATATTCAATATTCAACGATAAGATATGATTCAACGAATATTTTGATAGTTGTATTCAAATTAAACAAGACGAGTTTGAATCAATTGCACCTTTAATAACTTTTTGATACATTAAAATTTACAAACCTTTCGTAAATGAAATTACATTAATAGGCAATTCATCAGTGAAGCTTATTTAATTATAAACTCCGATTACTACATACAGAATCTGATTCAACTTTAATTTAGTCGGATTACTTTTATCACCACGGCTTGTTTCAGCAGAAACTCAAAGCAGAATGAATGCAAAAACTATCATAGAAACGAGCTGTCTTGTAAAAGTATCTAAAACGAAAAAAAAATGTATAATTTTTAAAATGAAAGACAGAAAAAATACTAAAGAAAAATTGAACATTCTAGACTAATTTGTATTCATTCCTAATTTTACTTTTCACATTCAGAATAATATTTTATGGCTTGCTACACATTTTAAAATAAAGGTTGTCAGCGCTTTTTTTTAGTTTAAATTTTCATTTTTCCCTGTTATTTTCCTTTGACAAGTGAAAATTCACTGTTGATCGAAATTTTGTGTAGTAGATTATCAGTTTGTCTTCACACTTTGACTGCTCGTTTTTATTCGATGTAACAAATTTTGCACAGTTCTACAGTAGTTGTTATTTGAAATTAACTATGCAATATTTAAAATTTGTTAATTTGTTTCAACAGATATTTGCGTAAATTAGATATTCGATTGCTACTAGAACTTATATATGCATATACAATTCTAAGGATTAAAAATAATAATTTATTTCTCAAATTTAAATATATTATAATTTGTTGATTCACAAAAATATTAAATTTTCGTTATTTTGTTACTGTTTAGCCATCAAAATTGATTTGCAAATGGGGCGTAAACTTTCGGAACAAAGTGGATTAAAGATTTTGCTCTGTATGGGAAATTCAGATTAAAATTCTAATTGGTTCACTTTTTTGATATTCGCGACCTAACAACATTTTATTTCTTAAGTTAATTGTAAACAGGCTATTTCCTATAATTTATGTACGCACTTTTATTAAATTTTTTTCAATAGTTCAAAGATCTAGGGTGAATATGAATTAGTCCCATACCATATACTGATGCATTTATTATGAGCTAACACAAATATTTAATTCTTGCCATTTTTGAAGAAAAAAAATTCCAACTACTATCAAATAATTTTCATGCTTTCTCGAATTTGATAGATTCGTGCGAACAAAAGGTGCCACACGAGCAAGAACAGAAATGCTAAGTTCGTTTCGTCAGTGACCACTTTTAAATATTTTTCATCTTTAAAAGCTTTTCCTGTTAAAATTTCCGTATTTTTTTAAAATTATTATTTCCACCTTCATAGTTTCTACGTTTTTTTCGTAGTGAACGGAAAAGTAACAGAAAGTTTAAAGTTTTATCGAGCGAAGACTTAGATTTTTATAATTTTGTTATGTCTTTCTTACTAATATGGCTAAGACTTTTTCTTGCCAATCGACACAGTCTTATATTGACAGGTATAAGTGAATCTTTTTGCAAGACCTATTAAACAATCTCTCCTAAATGTGTAAGTAATGTAGCGGGGCTGATCGTGAAATTATGTAAAACCAATTTTATTTACTGTTCAAATGACCAAATGCAAACCCTACATTAAATATTCAATAACTAAAAAAATTTAAAAGTTTGGTATGTGTCACTTTCACACAGTTAATACATCAAAAATATTTACATCAATTGTCAATATTTTTGAACCAAATTTCTATATAATCGTTAGCAAAAAGTAATATTTTTTAGTAATCACTTAACAAAATGAAACATACGAAAAAAAAATAACATGATGAAAAATAATATGACCAATGAGTAATCAAAAGCTGTCGAAAGGGACCTTTTAACTATTGAGCGCTTCGGGAGACTGCGGGAGATAAATGATAGCCTGTCTAATATATGTCTTGATCGCATAGCGTATATTATAGGGAAGTATTAAAATTGATAGTAGTCTGTTTAAGCCACAATATTTTAATTATATTACTAAATTATATATATATATATATATATATATATATATATATATATACATATATATATATATATATACATACAAATATATGCATATTCGCATAGAAAAAGAATTAAAACTTGTACATTAACACGAATTTCAAAAGCGACGGCTTATATTGTTAAAACTGATAAGATAATATCGATAAGCGAATTGAGGGTTTTCGACACCGACGATAAATGTAGGAGTCATTCAAATACAAAGTTGTTAGGTGCAGTAACCTACATCTATCGCAGATCTAATAATAGATAAATCTATAACCTATTTCTATCACTCGCATTTATTTACATATTCATGTTTGGATTGTTTTTATATTCTATATTAGGTTTTTTGAGGTTATTTCAGTATTATATTCAATATATTTAATATATTCTATTTTAAACGCGTTTTATACTTGATATAAGGAATTTTAAAGAAGGTTCTAAAAATATTATATCCCTTTTATTTTTTTGTCACTATTCTACCATTTATATTAAAATTTATGTAGTCATGCCAATAGTTCTGTTTCACTATTTAATAATACACATAATATTCTGCATGAACACTGTTACATTCTCGTATCTGCTAAACATTGCAAACATTTAGTAAATAAATTGTAATGGCCGTTTTTCACAAACGTAAAAAGCGGGTACAGTTACAACTGATACTGAAAATAACAGACTGATATTAAACCGCTTCGCTGCCCAAATAATCGAAACAAAGAACAACGGCTGACCCGGTTCGAGTTATAACTTCTCGTTTAATTGACACAATTAATGACAGAAGTGGTTCGCTCCTGAAACTAGATGGCTTACGGAAACTAATTTGTCATAGTTTACTTTCAATTAAATACGTAGAATGGAGCATTAGAACGTTTAGCAATTTAACATTATTAGTCGATTTTTACAGTTTCTGTGTAATTTTTTGTAAATAAGGCCGAAATATGCGTAAATATGAAAGTGAATAAATGTAGCATATATATTTTTTGAAGTATAAATAAGTTCCCCTAAAATAAAGTCACTTATAACTAAAACTTCTTACATTTATTAAATTGTTTTTTGGTTAGGGCTTCTTAACCAAATCATCTTCATTTGATTCGCTTTAATATCTTTCGTAACATTTTTTGTATTTAACCCAGTTTATCAAATACTGATAATTTGTATTACTAAATGTATGATTTTTATAGATATACGATATCTACAGTATAGTGGTGTGTGGTCAAATCACGGATAATACTTTTAAAGTCGGATGTCGGCATTTAATCAGAAGCTTCAAACCAGCTTTGCAAAATATTTACATGAAATATGTAAAACATTGTGTTTTTTTGTGAAAAAATAAGTATTATAACCACAAAGTTGCAGCTTGCATTTGTTTTGCGTCTTGAGTATATTTATTTATACGATCTGTTTATTTAACCCGTCTATAGCTAATGAAACAATGTTTACTGAGTACATGATGTTGTCAGATGCGATCAATTAACATTTTGTTTCATAGAAATTCAAAAGTTTAATTGATTCTGACGGAATAATTTACTTTATTACACGGGGTTGCAACTTTAATTATATAGGTTGAAATTATAAATAATAGACGATTATTAATTTTTGATCATACGGCAGTTGGTCAACAATGGAAAAGAAACAAGGGCGGATAGTAACTGTGTGTATATTTACGGAAATCATTTTGCTACTTTGAATCTTTCTATAGCTCAAAATTAATTTGGTTTGGATTTTGTTATAATTTTTACTTGCTAACAACTTTGTTTTAATTTTGTAAGCTTTCTAATACATTTATTTTATTTATAATTTCTAGCATAGTACATAAAAACTTGCAAAGTTAAAAATTAAATGCATTAAACAATTGTAAAATTTATTAAAATTAAAAATTTATTATTTGTTGATTATAAAAGTAAATGTTTTTACTTCTGTCGTGTGGCTAAGAGAATACATCAGAATATTTTTTTTCTCCTTTTTAGAAAAAACTTTGTATTGTAGGTTTTAAGTAATTTTTATAGAAATTGCCAACGAATTGGGAATTGTGATTCCTTTATTCGCGAAGACAAAAATTAACTTATTCTTGTTGCAGAAACTGACCCCAAGCCTTCACAAATGCTTTTATAGCTGAACATAATTTATTCCAATGATATATGAAATGTTCAACTTTTAATCGAAGAGAAGATGTATATAAATTTTCTGTTGAATGACGTTGGACGTTTTTAAAAAAATCAGTCACTACACGAGTAAACAGTGAGCGAGTTTTGTGCAATATTTTTAGTCAAAATTTGACTTCAGCTATTTGATATTGTCTATAGTCATTATCGTTAGTAGGATACATATTTTATTATTTTCTTCTGCTTTTCATTGAGAGCAAATATTTTCTTTAAACATTACGAAACATTAATTTTTGTTAAAATACCAAATAAATAATTGCGTTCTTGATTATTTTTATTTCTTATATTATTAATATTTAAAATATTTTACTCTTTCCAAAGAAACAACTTCTTTTCATAAGTTCTCCAAGGTTTGGGTTAAACATTTTTGTCCTCTACATATGAAATGTGTATGGATTATAACTGATTACAACGGATATTTTAATCACTGTAGTAGTGATTAAAATATCCGTCTGAGGAAGCACATGTGAATAAGTGAAGCAAGCTTGTTTACGGTGATGTAATCCATAGGTACTCGATTTTACCTGTCAAAATTAATAACAAATTAAATACCAACACATATATCTTTCATTTCGTCTCTTAACAGGGGTTAAGATATAATAAGTTGCAGAACTAATAATCGTACTTAAAATATTTTACTCGTTTTGAAAAAATATTCTTTCAATGCTTTTCCTTAAGTTTGCATTACAAAATTATATCCTCCCTATACAAAATATGTACGGATTAAAATTTTGTATAATTGGTTTATTGTGCTTCAAAATTTCTCGTATTTTTTCTTTTCAAAATTTTTGCTCCTATAACTGGATTTTTGTGATTTAAACTTTCTTGTAAAATTTGTCTCAAGTTTTTTTGTTCTTTTCATGTTGCGTTTGAATGAAACCTGTACAAACAAAACAGAATTTTATTGCTATGATATATTTATCAAGATAGTATATCCGTATTAATAAATAAAAACATTTTTTTTATTTTTTTAGCGATTGTTAAAAATAAGACTATCACCATTTAATTTTTTCGAAGTAAAATCAAATGAAAGCCGTCAAGCAGACCTGGTACTTGCGTAGTTGCATTTAAGCACAGATTTCATAGTGTATCATGACAAATGCGTATACAAGTATAAGAATCTGCTTGTCGAGGAATCTGTAAATGTATCTATGTCTAACTACACGTATCAAAATGAGACAGAGATGGTGAGGGAAAACTGTTCATAAAGTTTTTAAATTGCTTTTAAAGTTAGGTAATAAAGTTAAATTATGCATCTGTTTCATATCTATTTCCGCGTTAACTATCCTCTCCAATGAGTCGCATTTTTAAAAAGTTATTCATGCTGTCGGTTCCTAATATTCTTATAAGACCAATCTCCTTTATTTAACAGAAAAACAAACCTTTTCAATTGGACAAAATTGATAATTCTTAATATTGCAGGTGTTTTCACTTTTCAGGTCAATTGACAAACTAAACTTTTTCTACAGTTTAATATCATATGTACGAAAATGATATAAAACCACACCGTTTGTCCCCTAACTTTCTTTTTATGCATAAAAAATGTCGAAAAAAATAATAATGCAACTCTAATAATTTTCTTTTAATCTATTTTATGAAGTTGGCAATTCAGCTTGTCAATGTGGCTTTCTAGCCAAATACAAAAATAAGGCGTGGTCAGTTTCAAGTTAAGAAAATATATGAAACAAATGCGATCTCGCTCGAACTATAGTAACGAGCGAAAGAAAGATATGAAAGTATGCCAGTCATTATGATTTTAGCTAAATATTGTTCGATTATTTAAATGTCATCTGCTTCTTAATATTATAAATCTGTGGGTATAAAACACACGGATTAGAGAAACAAGTGTATATCGATGAAGCAGATAGATAGGTACGTGTTTGATATATATGCAATCAAATTGCAATATCGATCGGAGCGATTATTATAGATGTTCTTTCATTTGCGTTGAGTACTGATATAGCTGAATCAACTTAGTGTATTATTAATCTAATTTTTTAAATATGAAATATTGACAAAGTACCAATAAACATAAATAAATTGCGTTAACGGTATTAACTTAGCCGTTAATTAAGTTGTGGGTTATGGTGGAAATTAAGTTGATATTAGTCAACAATTTTTCTGTCATTATTATTACATGTTTGTATTAATACAAGATAAAAGATAATATATGCGGTGGTACGGTGGATATATTTCGTCTCTATATATTTCGTCGTTTCCATATTTTTGTTTCTCTTTCTTTGTTTTTAAAAAAGGGTCTCATGCAGTCACAGCTTGGAAATCCTTAAATTTTCATTAATTATCTTAAATGTAAGCAGTGCTCCCGTAAATTAGGAATAGAATTAATCAATTGGGATTACTTGCTAAAAAATTGCATATTAGGAGTTAAACGATTGTTTATTTCTTTTCTGGGGGATTTATGAGATTGAAAACATGATTTATCTTAAAAATGTATCCATTTAACCATTGCCTTAACTTCTTGTATTATCTTACAACTCGCTTACTTATCTCGATTCACACATTGTTCTCTTTTATCAACGTTATTATTTGGTGGTTATTTCTATCCGAATATAACGAATTTCAATTAATCTTGATCCATGGCTACTCAGAGTTACAATTGAAAAATGACATGTTTAAGGGCCGTGAAAATTTTTCTTTTTCCAAAGTGTTTTTAAGAAGTTTTATCAGTATAATAGTGGTGATAAATCGAGTGGGCATAGAGTAGGCCTTCACAATTGAGACCTGTAATTAGTACGTATTTTAAAATCATAGTATTCAACGTTATTTAGATCTAAACAGAAATACGACAAAAAAATTAAATAGTCTTAATATTAAGGAATTTAATAAGTCCAATTCAATTGACATGTATCAATTATTTTTAAATTAGAATAGAATATGAAGCAAGAACATTCCTTAAAATATAATTGTTAATGAACGATTGATTAATGTAAAAATTTGATTTTGTTCTTCTGAATTTTTTTTATACTCATAACAAATACTTATTTTCATATTTATTAATAATAAATTTTAAATAAATTCTGATTTTATGTTTATACATGAAATGTGCTCTATTTTAAAATGTAATGCAATCTTCAAGGATCGGTTTCACTATAATGACGGATTTCATTATGAAATCTTAATACAAATAATTACACAATATCCAAATTAAGCTAGAAATTTTCGCTCAATTATAGCTCTGTTATTCCGTGCAATATGTTTTTATTTCAACTAAGTATTCTTTGGAAAAAACATTGATGGCGTAATCAAATAAAGCCGTCAGCCATTTTTCTTTTGGGAAATATTATACAGGTTGTGTAAAAATTAAATGTATTTTGTCATGGGCACATCTTTACACGGACGGAAGCAGCGGAAATTCTGTAAATGAGAAATACGCGTGGAAGACAAATTAGCAAGACCTTAAGGAATATAGAAATAAAAGGGATAACAACCTTTATAAAATGTACCTGGTACACAGGAGGTAAAAATCTAAATATATAAGTTTCATCAATTCAAACAAAATAAATAATTGTAGATAATGTCATGTTCCTCAAAACCCATTATCTCGATCATAGTAAATACATTTCCATAATACAGTTCAAAATCATACACAATTGCACTTTTGTTTAATAATCAAGATAATTTTTTTGAAGTTTTATGTAAAATATTTATTTATAAAGTCTTAAAAACTAGTTATTTTCACCTTCAAACACATTATTTGATACCCGTAGTTAGTATTAAGTAGAAAAAAACTGATAAATAACAAATTTCGTCTCGATTTGGGTAATGTAGTCCGAAAAATGGTACGAAAATGAAAATAGAAACACGCGTTTCGTTTCATGGCGAATGCTGGATTTAAGCATAAAATAAGTAGAATATTTTTTTTGGTTTGATTTGAAGATATGACTCATTATGACAAAGTCAAGACAGTCTTCAAAATTACAAGTAAGGTGATGACTCTGAAAAAAGTTAAATTTTGGAATAATAATTATGACGAATCAATTGGGGTCGTGTATCATCTTTGCTGTCTAACTCTCATTAGTAGCTCAAATAATAGCTATACAATATAACTAATTATGACAGTGACCGTGGCTACCTACAACTTGCTACGGGCAATGACTAGACTGAAATTAAATCGCCACAGTCTTTGAACAATTGCAACAAAGGACGGCCGCTAGCCCAATTAAATTTGTGGCTCCCCGCTGAATTAAAATAATTAATGGAAATAATGGTTCACTTCCCCAATACAATAAATAGTTTCTTCGCACATTCGATTCAGAACAGTGTTATTCACTTTTTATAACGAAGGGAATATATACATGGCATTACATTTGGACAACGGTTAATTATAAAGTTATCTATTTAATAATATAATATTCCATTTAACATGATTTATTTTAAATTTGATTTATTTAATTTCATTACAGTAAGATCTATTAATAAATTCAATTTATCTTCTGATTTCTCGTGTATAATTATTTTTAAATCTTCTGAAATTATATGAATTTTTAAATCTTTCTGAATGATCGAGGCCATATGGCTAAAAAGTAACAATAAATACATAAGTGGATAAAAAATATAATTTTGCTGTATACGTTGTGATATACAGAAAATTAATTTCATGTGTTGTTGGATTCTTAGTCAGAAGTATCAGATACACATATATTTTCTGTTTGTTCAGATTGCACCTTAATATAATTATTTAAACGTATCGTAAACCTCGAATATCATATAGATGTAAACAACATCCGAGAGTTGGAACTTCATTTTGACTAGTGCAGTAACATGTCTACTAAATTTACTTTTACACACCGATAAACTATTATACAAATCGTTACGATTACGTTTTTACATACTCGTATAACTGGATTATATTTTAAAAATTACATCACGTCTAAACTGGTTTCATACTGCGGCAACGTTTCTCAAATAACATTTTTAGACCTTTCTAATTCCTCAAAACCCAATTTCATTTTTTAGTAGCATTGACGGTTTCAGGTAAATTTCTGTTGGTATTAGAAATTGTAGCTGACAGTTGAGCCAATTTCAATTTCAGATATAAATGTTAGATATTGGTTAAAGTGAAAAATATTTTCTGGTTACGATAAGAGTCATTGAACTTTCTATTCCACACTGAGTACTTGTATTAATACTACGGCAAATGTAAATTTAAAATATAATAACAAATTTAGAATTGCACTATTTCTCTCTAGCTTTATTTGATTTTATGGGATATTTAAAAAAATAACTAGTCATTTTGTATACTCTTTCATTCAATTGAGATATTGAATTTATAACCCAATCGACATAAATATAAAAGATAAGTTGTGACACTCATCTCTCTGTGAGTAGATATTTGTATCTTATATGTTAAATCAAAATTTAGTGGAATGATATATACCGTACATTTAACGATATTTTTGATACTAATAAGACTTGTAGTCATAAATCAATCATTTTTCTTGGGTCATCAATAAGAAGTAATTTTTAAAAATTACTTAAATTTGGTAAAATCCACTAAAATAACCAATATGATTTTATTCGCACGGAAAGATTTATTCAATACATACGTAGCTTTGAGAAATACCACCGACCAAATATTTCTTGACGTTTCTCATTTCTAATCAAATGACTGGACCAAATCTCATTGCACTACTGCCGATTTTTGTACGTTCTAAAAAATATTTAGTTCTTATTTTAACTTTATGATGCACTCTACTAATCTTTTTATATATACGTAGATACTACCTTCATAAAACCCCGCTTAAATATTCATTACTTTCATAAAATTACACATAATAAACATTTCACAAGTAATTATTTCATTGATTTGTGATATTGTAAGTTCGCTATGAAGAATTATTAGATTTCAATGCAGATCAAAAACGGATAATACGAATACAGGGAAATGAGGTGAAATAAAAGCTAAACCTCGGATTGAACGAAGAACGTTGAAATAGGCCTTTGTTTTGATGTTTTAAACACGAGCTCAAGTCTTGTGAGATATCGTGTCGGCTAGTCAAGATATCAGAATCAGTGGTCCCGAAAAACGTGTTTTTTTAAATACCTCATCTGCTTTGTATATTATTAAATCTTCTCAAAAATATTTATTAATACCAAGTAGATATATATTTCAGTTATTTTAGATAATTTTGTGCTCCACAAGTTTCGTAATAAACTCTAGGGTTTTTTGAGGCGTGCGGAGCGAGATATACTCAAAGTAACGATTTTCAGCTTTCCTATTTTACTGCACGTATAAAAATTACTATGTAGATTTATTTTTCATAAACGGAATAAGTCATATATTTGTATTTTAT
The DNA here is from genome assembly GCA_039881145.1 of Druceiella hillmani. Lineage (NCBI taxonomy): Eukaryota > Metazoa > Arthropoda > Insecta > Lepidoptera > Hepialidae > Druceiella > Druceiella hillmani. The sequence continues at coordinate 21,180,516 of JAYKKI010000016.1, read as the reverse complement.
TACCGACTAGTTAATATTTACGTACCTACACACATTGTTAATATAATATACCTACTCAAATATCTTCTTTGCATTTTAAATTATATTTTGTTTTAGTCATGGTATTTACGTTTGCTTTCAAAAGAGTCATTCATTGACATTCTGGGTTTTTACACTATTTGGACTTTGTCAGGTTTAACATCAAGAATAAGTTAAAAAATTAGCGTTATTTTTAACGTATATTATTAAGAACAAACGTCATAAGCGACCGTAAGCAATCATCGTAAGCCACCACCGGGTGCTTCATTGTTTCATTCTCTTCCTTTATTGAAAAAGAGTTCTGTAGGTGGCAGGAGACTAAAATAATAATTATCAATTTAAACTATACGGAAAATAAATACTTTTCAAATTAGGAATAATTTTGTAGTAAGGAATGATATAAATATCCACATAATATTGAAATATATATGTAAAAAAATTAAAATATTAGGTAACTCAAATATGAAAGATAATCAATTAGTTGTGCATGTTACAGCCAGAGTTGAAGTTTGGAACTGATTTTTTTTGGATAATGAAACGGTAATCCTAAACTACAATCATAAAGTTAATGAAAATAGGCTTTCCACTAACACAAAGAGAAATTTAATTTAAAAAGTTAATAATGTTACTGTGTCGGTACTATTTACAACATGCCTCTCGTCTAAGATTTCAAAGGATCATAATTGCCAATAAAATATCTTATTATACCATTACTTTTGGAAGACAATAGAATATCTACGACAATGAGTTATTTGAAAGTAGCAGAAGTTATAGCACAAATTTTTCATTCGAAAAATTCAATTCCAACGAGGTAGTGGAAGTTACTTTTAAATAATTTTTCAGCATCGCATGAATCAGTACAGGCAGGAAATCTGGTGTGATCATTTTATATATTTTTTTTCATATACACGTACAAGGTAAAGCCTTTCTTTCGGTTTTATTTAATCCAAAAATTACTTAATCTAAAAAAAATTACTTAATCTAAATAAATTTAAAATAATTTAATAAATTAAAAAGGAAATTTGTCAATAACGTTAAAACTCAAGTATTAAGGTGCTATTAAGTTTTTATAGCAGGCGGGAATTTGTGAGTCATTTAGTGCTAATGATGATGATGTCTTCTTTGACGCATCTCTTGACGAATCTTGTCACTCAGATATCAGAAGAATATTCCCCGATGTAAGGACTGATAACAGTATCTTTTATAATATGCATTCCTCAGTACGGCAGTAAATTAAATGTTAGAGAGAGTGACGACCATCACACATTCTTTCTTTACGCAGCTAGTAACTGAATGTGAGTCTATGAAGTCGGTTCCGTATTGTACTATAGCCATCATGTCGTCATAAAAATATCGCACAACATTAGAAAACTACTCTTATTGTAAAGTTTTGTAATAAAAAACAATATTATGATGTCGATTGTAGAAAAACATAAGCATACTTTATGAAACCATGATCTAAGCATTTGTATATTTTAGATTTCGTCACTGCAAGTAGAACGAAATTAAAGAATGTCTCCACAATTCTCTTATGCCTATCATAAGAGGTATTGAAGGTGAACTGATTACTGATTAATTATATCGTTTGATTAGAAAGTTTTCCCCTGCTGTAAACTTCTTCGTCGAGCAAGACACAAAATATCAAAAAGGTTGAACTTTGCAAAACATTAACTCGAGTGAAATACAACAACAACTTAGTTCTGATTTTAGGGCGGTATCAATTAATGCAGTATCTCCTTTTGATAAACGTTCATGTTTCTGGATGCAATCACTTCATGAAGTTGCTAGACATATAGTTGAAAAGCCAAGGAAGAAAACCAATACTGGTTTGGCGACTGAGGGGGTAAAATTTCGAAACTCATTAAGGTATACTTGCTTTAAGTCACTTCAAGTGTCCCTTAAATATTGTTGGTCGAATATGAATAGGAGTACTAGATCTATAACATTTTGCTAACATAACGCAAACTGAAGAGTTTTATGAACGCCTTTGGACTATTTTTGGATCTCGGCATAAAAAGACTTCTGATTTACTCGACAAACTGATCAAAGCTACTAATAGAATATTATGAGATACTGGATTTTTGGTTGAAATATTTTATTGATGGACTAAAACAAACTATTTACGGAGTGGACCTTACGTTACGTCTCTTCAAGCTCTACCAATATCCACGGAGTTTGATAATCTACCGTCTTTTAAAAACAATACTTCATCGCCTTTAAAACGATGAGCCTCCGGAATCGGACAGTTTTTTCGTCTTAACTCAATAAATACGGAATATTCAATGTTCAAAACGGTCAACTTGAACTCCTTTAGAAATAGAAGAGCTCTGAAGTAATACCTCGAGACTGGAAATACGTCTCAATCTGCAGACTTTATAAAGGTAAGAGCGATAACTCGGATTGCGGGTCTCATACAGGTATCGCTTTGCTTGGTGCGGTAGGTAAGATCTTAGCTCATATAATAAATCGTCCTCTGGGATAGTTGGCTGAGCGAATCATTCCCAAAAGTGCAAATAATATGACCATAATTAATGAAATTTTCTATTTCTAATCCCATCTTCACCATGTTAAAACTAACAGAAAGTTTCACTACCATGTAAAAATACCATCATGCCGATAGATATACACATAACACTCACCGTGATTTCGCTGATCGATGGTATATTTTTGATAGACGCTATTTAAAAATTATAAATGTATTATTGTCACTTAATACTACATTGGTTGCTTGATGGTGGCGAATTTATTGGCACGAGTTCGACTCGCATTTTACTGCTATTTTTTTATATAATTTTTTGGGAACTTTCAAAATAAAACTTCTGATTTTACACCTTAACAGAATACGGTCAAAATTGAAATAGTATGATAAGGTAACTTGGTAGTTTGCCCGCTTACGGCGTAAAACCAAATAATTTTATTGGAATTTGAAAACGCCACATAAAATTGATTGGAATATTTCTACAAATCAACACGTCTTAAACGGTGTTTCTGCATTAAAAGCGGTTTCACTATTTTTAAATTAAGTAACGAATAATATGATTTTAAAGAAGTAAAGATAATTTCCACTGATATTGATGTTGTTCATAATGTATTTTGTTTTCAGCTCATATCATTTTATTCGTCTTAACTTGTTATATTTTATAATATGTTAAGGTATCCTAAGCGTATATTAATTTATGTGGATTTAAATCTTATGACATAAAATAAATTGATGTTATCTTATAACATAATATATATAAATTTAAATCCATATCAATTTAAATTTTTGCATGCCTTCTTTGAATAACATGGCTCATTGCAGACTATCTTGTTATGCAGAATATTAACCATAATAATATATTACAAGAAAAGCGTTTGCCACTTCGTTTTTAACTCTTCATAAAAAGCTATTTCTCCGACTGGGATATTTAATTTTCATTTTTGTCAAGTCATAACAATTTATGAGTCATTCATTATAAATTTATATTGCATATTATGATAAAATATTTTTTAAATTTTATTATGCTTGGTAAAAATATGTCAGAGAAGTAGTTTGAAACACGTTAAAATGAAATATTGAACAATTACTGGAACCAAAATCCACAAGAAACAAATAGAATTTATTAAAGATTATATTTACCAAAATTTAATACACAAAACTATTTAAATATAAATCGAGAGCATTGTCTCAGCTTGTATTTTTTCAGCGTCTTTCAAAGTTCTTAAATAATAAGATACAAAGACGTTTAATTAAACGTCCACACATCGTATCTATGTTAAACAACAGTACGCAAGATTAACCCTATACTTATTATGATGGAAATTAGAAAAGTTACGAAGGCAGAAAGTGATTACTTTGTGAGAATTTTCCCTAAAGGATATATAACTGTTAACTTTGAAAACATCTCATGTAGAAAATTATTTAAGCGCGGTGGCCGTCGGGCGACCCAGTTGGTGTTTCCAGTTTTGCTGATCTTTACGAGCAATGCCTGATTTAAATTACATGAATATTGCAGTTTTAATTCTCGAGGATTATACCGGGGGAAAATATTGAACGACGTAATTTTATTGAAGGTGAAATTTAGGGAGTTTCCTCATTGAAACATTGGGCTAGAGTTTAGGAATTGTCAGAGGTTTAAATATTTAGGTGAATTTAGCTTAAAATAAACTATTTTACTGCATAGAATTTTCAACACACGCTTAAATGTTCAAGAAAATATTGTTTTTATAATGTTTCAATTTGCTCCGTTCTAAATTTTAAGGACCTTAGCATTTTCATTTCCAATATATGACATTGTATATAATTGTGATACTCGGAATTGTTTTATAAATTAATTTAATATCAGTTTAGTTTTTTTAATAGTCTGATCGAAACCTACTTTCAAATTTTTAAATTATGAAACCGTTGATATTGATAACATTCATATAGTAATATGATTTAAGGCTATCGTATGCTAAAGGGGATTTAAAACTGGATATTTAAAAATAACGTACCTTTTATTTTATTTCGATGAACATATAAGTTATAAAATTTCAACCCTTTTGTAACAAAATTTTAAATAGTTTTATAATGTTATGTAATTTTAATCAAAACTTCATTTGACATAATAAGATTTCTATCTGTATTTATTTGGTAGTTGTAGTTTTAATTATTTATAATTTTTGCTGAGTTATTCGTTATTCTTATCCTATTGGCGTAAACAATAAATTCGTTTTTCGATTCTCTGTATTTTCAGGCATAAAATGAAAAATAAAATATGTTTCCATAGCAATAATCTCTATTGCATATTATGTGGTTGCATGTTTTTTTTTTTCATTTTCCATGGCATAACGAAAATTTGCTGTTTTTTTTATTATTCAGTTGAAATCGTTTTTATATCGATAAATATTTATATTATATTTCGTAATTAATTTTCAGTTTTACTCAACTCAGCCGGCCAAAGTATTTCACTTATGTGATTTAAAAGGTTTTATGGATGAAAATGATTAAGGGAATAATTAAATTTTCTTACGTAGTTATTTTTGTATTTCAATAGAATAGCATCCTTTGCAAACATATTTTTATATACCTTGATTTTAAGGAAATGTTTTGTAAGATCCGCTCTAGGCCATTTTCGTCAACGTTTCAAACTAGCATTATATGTAGGGATGTGCACATATTACAAGTAGTGTACATATTAGTGTAGTGTACATATTATAATCGAATCAGAAGTTTTCAAAAGTAATATCAGTAGAATCTCATTACAAATTGTTTCTAAAATTAAATAAAAATTATTGTAATCGACGAAAGGAATAAAAAAAAAATTATTTTTTTTTATGTATTATAGTAGTAATTTTATAGAAATGGAGACTATTTCACAACATAATAATAAATTTGCAGATTCAGAACATTTTAAACTTGTTAGAACTTTTGGATGTTCGAAGCCTAATATATCTGTAATAAAACTCTGAACGTTTGATGCGTATAATCTGTTTCAAGCACAATAATATTTATATATAATATGTAATTAAAATGATTTCAAAATAACATCTATTTGGCCTTTTTTAACGATTAGCGGGTCTTTGACCCCATAGTGAAATTTGTGGTATTTACAATCTAAACATTTCACAAGTTGGGACTATTGCATATATGAACAACAAAATATTTTGAACTATTTGAACAATACAATGGATCTGAAACAATTATCCATTTGTTGTAGGTACATAATTAGTCCAATAAATAAAACTTTTAGACTTTTTAGTCCTGTCACTATTCATTTTGAATTCTTTTTAACTTTTTAAAATAAAACATCTTTAAACATTTTATTTTTTGTGGAAAAAAAATGTTACATTCCGACTTTTTTAATTAATCAAAGCAATATGACTATAAAAATTTGTTTTTGTTACAGACATAATTTTAAATGGGTCAGATGGGAAACTGGAAACAATATTTTAGCAAGTAATATGGCGTACGACATAACTTTCACAGAAACATCAAGAGATAGTATGCAACAAAATTCCTTACCGCATCTGTTAGTCATTCGTCGATCTATGAATTTTATTCCGATTTCTACCAATGGTGAAAATTGAATAAAGTCTGATTTCCAATAATTTGATGCCCAATTGCTAGCCAATGAGAAGTTAAAGAAACGTCTTCGACTTTTCTCTCTATTAGCATCTCGTTAACGTCAATCTTCGTGTATTTTAATACGATATTTATCATTTCAACTTCAGTACAGGTGTGATGAAAAAGCAACATCAGTATAGGAAAACGATCATGTAACAGTGTAATAGATATCGTCACTTCGAACCACAATTACCTCTTTTTGAAATAGCGATAATAAACTTTTGAATAGTTGATTGGCTTACAAGAAGAAATCTCAAAATTAAATATTCGTTTGATTGGTACAATTCAAGACTTATTTACTAGGTACTCTTCAATAAATCTAATTAAATCTCAGTTAAAAAAATACAAGAAACTCTATTAAAATATGCTCATAACTAAAGAAAAAATATATATTTTAAATATACATCCCCATTTTTCTTAATAATCCACTAATAAGGAAACGTAAATTTGTTGTAAGAGTTGTTTTATTATGCTTTTACTTCATATTACATAATCACTTTTCATAATTTGGGAATATCAGAGGGTCAAATGCTTCTGCTTGTCAATATCAGGCACATCGGCATTTTCAAAATAAAAAAAACTTACTGACACGACCTAAATAAAATAACTGCATATCTAAACAAATGTTAAGATTGGCATTTTGTCATAATTTTAGTTTAATAAAAGACAATGCTAGGACAAAAAGGATCAAATAAGTTCAAAGTAATAAGAAGTTAGTTGCTACTGGATATGATGTGTAATCATGGATGACAATAAATAAACGTGTTTGTATCAATATTTTGCTTTAAAAATGTCAAACTTCCTTTAAGATGGTCGCATTTAAATTTATTCCATCGTTATTTTTATACATTTACATTTACATTTTCACTTCCACAATTGTAAAACAAAGTCACAGCAACTCAACCCAAAATTTCCTGTCTCATAGATTGATCTGTCACTTTGCATCCATAAGTGAATGTTATTTTTATACAGAAAATAACGTGTCCTGCTTCTACTAAAATACCTTCGAAGAACAAAAGAAGAAAGCGCTTGAATTTCACCGATGCGTGTCTTTGATTTTACACCGAGCTGCCGATATCTACGATTTGCACAAGCTTGATAAAGAAATGTTTGATGTATTTTCAGCAGTAATTTAAATGGCTATCTAATATTACAATTTCTGGTTGGTAGTGGAATGAATGGAGATAAATTCCAAAACCCGAAAAAGCTATTTTACTTATAAATATAAAAAATTTACAACCTCGATTTTTAGTTAACATATGCATGATTCAATAGGGTTATCATACACCAAATATGCAAATTTCATTAAAAATTAACAGAGCCAAATGGGTCTGGTGCACTATACTAAAAAAGGAAAATAAGAGGAAAATATATAATAAATTAATTTCCCTAAATATAATTTTTACATTTTTATTGATATTTACAATTTAATTTTTTTTGTATATCGAGTAATCGTATTATTGTACCATTTAATTATCTGTGCAATACCAAACGTTGCTATGTATTTTATTGGAAATCGAGTAATAATTTTAATAATAGTAAATTATTTAGGTATTTTTCAATTTCTTGATAATTTTTGAGTCAATTTTAGTGACATTAAAATGTATTCGTCTCATACTTTATGAAAATGAAACAGTAATATAACAAACATTTTATGGCTAATGAAATTTTAACTTGTTAATTAGAACACTAACCTTTAAATTAGTTACCTGGAATAAATTTACCTCTGTGAAAATGAATAGAAATAATAATCATAATAAAATAATCTATATAGCTTTTTTATTTAATCTATTATTGTTATTTTAAATAATCCGACAAATATTCATCTCCACAAAAATTAAGGAGATTTTGTGAACGATATTCCAACTCATCAAATTATTGATACGGTTTTACAGTATCCGCCCCACACAATTCCACTATCTTCCTTTTGGCGAATGTGGCAGAACCCAATTTTTAAGCTAGCCTCGAGATATTTATGTCCCAATCTAAATTTGTATCCATACACTTAAGAACTTCACTTTAACAATTTTATTTTGGAATATATTTTTTCAACAGCTCTTCTTTCAAAACACTTCAAAATTGTTACTCGATGACTTCGAAACACTTATTGAGGAAGTGTTTTATAACATCAGCAAGGTTTTCATAAAATACGAGTAGCTCTAAAATTTTCCATGATTTATTCAGTACTAATAAGATGCTTGGAATGACTGCAGCAATCGAATTTATTTTGGATCATCTCTCCTGTAACCATATTGTTTGTAATTGGCAATGCAGTTTCCAGTCAGAAAATCCATCAGTCTCAATATGTTTTTAGAAAACTTTATTGAATACCGGCACAATATATATTGGAAGATAATTTTGCACTTTACCATTAAAACACGTCTTAAAAGGTGGTAATACATTCGCCAAATTCATGAGGTCCAGGAACGAACCAGTGTAGCTAGCCAGTGTAGGTTTTAAATGCAGAACCATTAAAAGCCACACACAACCATTGAATTATTTTAACATATACATATGTAACGAAGGATAATACTTACGAATGCCATTATATTCATTCTTATCATTACTTTACATTTACACATTACTTTACAATTTTATAAGAAATATTATATTCCATTTATATGTAATTTTTTATTTGGACAATAACAATATCGTTATATAACAAGCTTTGCATAAAATTATCGGTACTTTCCTAGAAATAAAACAATTGTATTGATATGTTAGTCAATTGTATATTTTTTGAAAATAAAAAAAACACTCAAAATATACATAGCTGATATTGTTTAATTTAAAGATATCGTGTTATTATCAGTGTCCCTCGCAAATGTATAATTTTAATCTTCTTTCTTTCATAAAATGCTGTCAAACAATTTTCCTTCCCTGTATATGAAATATTGCATTCATATGTATAAAAATATGAAAGGTGCCAAATATTCATAAAAAGAGAAAACAGCAAGAAAAAGAAAACAGGAAGCATCACCGGCGGAAATAAATTTGCATAAATAATTACCAACTGCACTTGACAATGCGGGTTCTCATCTCTGTGAGGAATTTTATTTTGATTAACACAAGTATTTTTTTATTTTTGTCTGGATTCGTACTAAAAATGGAAGCGACAGATATGGTAATTTTCTTTTGAGTGTGGGATCATGAAATGTGATATTATTTTTTTTTAAAGGGTTGAATTTAATTTGTGTAGTTAGATGGTAAACAGGTTAATTTCAAGGCAAATAAAATTAAGTTAGGTTATCGGTTTATGTTAGTTTCAGATTATAATTAGCGGGGAAGAGAATATATACTGATAAATTCAATTCATATCAAAACTGGTCAAAAGCTGAGGCTAAAATTGGAAATATATTTTTTTACCTAAAGTCAAAAAGTATTTAATATCGAATTATTCTTACGAAAAGATTAAACGAAAATGAAGAAATGCAAAAAAAATGCGTCAACCGACGCATTATTTGGAGGTTTTCGGATAATTCCTTACTTCTTGTCAAGGTGACTTCATAGTAGCGATGATTATACTTAGCAAAAACGCCTTAATTATATATGAGCAGTAATAAGATTTTTTCAAAAGGAATAAATGAAGAAAGTAGACCCTTGCTGAGTTGAAAATTATAAACATTTTAAAGTGAATAATAAATTAACCTACTCGTTTAATAAAAAAAGTCTTACATGGGAATAGAATCTGCAGTACCCCCCGTATTCCGTTTCCGTTAAATAATTTTATTTTTCGTTATATTGCCTTATTTAGTTTTAAAAGCAATTTCGTATAGTATTAACAGAAAATGCCTAATATATTATAATAACTCATAAAATTATCACTATAATTAATCAATAAAGTTTAGATGGACTGTGACAAAATGTTTTTTTCATAATCTTGAAATTTATAGTTTCAGAGATAAGTGAGTAAACATCAAGATTTTTCCATGTCCAACTTTATTATTACTTGTAGTACAGTAAAATAACAGGTAAACAAAATTATAGGATATCGTTCCTTTATATAATTTCACATTTTTAATAGGGGTATGAAAGAAAAGAAGAAAATGAGTTAGGATGAAAGGACGCTTAAAAATCTTATTTACACGTATGTACTCAGAAAAAATACTAATATTATAGGTAAATAGTAGGTTATATGTATATGTTTTGCACTAATCTAAGAACAAAGGTAAAAAGAGCTCTTTAGTCATGTGACACATGTGACTATACTATACAGTTGACCTTTTCAACATATATCTTTCTGCAAATTTGCAAAATCTACGCACGGCTATCTCTTAATTAAGCTGATATGATTAATTTTTATTTTTAATTCTTTGGTTGAGTTACTAAATTTTTCATTTTAATTTTTTTTGCCATATTTATAACCTATAAAGAAGTGTCCCCTAGGTCTTCCGCAAAGATTATTTTATTGGATAACAATGATCATTGGCAAAGGATTACAGTATGTTTTGAATTTTTTGATGTATGGACCTTAATCAATCCTAAAGTTTACTCATTTGATTTGTCTTCCAATAGGGATCAACCTTACCTATAAGAAATAAAAGGTATTTGACATCCGTGAGATACATATACAGCAAATTTCTGGTTACGTCTAAAAATTTATTGTTGTCTTTTCGGAGAGCAGGTATAGTTTCGTGCGCTAGTGCCGTACCGGTGGCGAAGCACTGCAGTGTAGCACTACCCTCCAGGCAGATCGACTATCGATCAGAGGCATAAAAATGTACGAGTACAAGCAACGTTGGGCGTTGTTTTTGTTGCACGTTTGGCCGAATGCAGAAATAATACCGTATCATTTTCCACTATACCGTCATATACATTTCCCACTGAGCGTATAACAAATATATTTATTTTTTTGTCGTTTTAAAAGTTAGTGAACATTATTATTGTTATTGTGTTTCTCGTTAGTTTTGAATATGAAAACGTTGAATATTTTTGAAATGTGACGTTTTATACTGTAGTTCGTTTTAAAATTTTGTTATTTTATTGTTTATGTATAAAACTGGTCTCGTAAAATAAAGAAAAAATTTGTTAAGAACAATTATGAATTATGTAAAATTTATTAAAGCTAAGTATTATTGTTCAAGCATTTGGAATAAATGAATTCCTTGCAAAATTTGTGATTATAAAAGATATTTAATTATGAAGTAGGCTTTTCCAATGGTTTCAATGTTTCACTTCTTTGGTGGGTGATGGGATTCAATGTAATAAATGAATAAAGTTGGTATTATGAAAAAAGAATTGAAAAAATTTTGAAACTTGTATGCAACTATCTTGGAAACGGATAATGAAATAAAAACCAGAACAAAGTAAATTTTGTTAGTATGAATTATTACAAGTAGTGCAACACATGCAAAAGCGTGTGAGAAAATTAGCCTTCGTATTTTATAAGAGACGGAGGAAGCCTGGCCGATGGACATAGATAATCAGGCCTACTTTAAAAGATATTAAAAAAATAAATAAATAAAAATAATGAAAAAAAAACTATTTTACACCATTAATAGATTGAGGGCCTTATTGGGTATGGTGAAAAATAGCGCAAAAGAAGAGAAATTTCGACATAATGTTTATTAGCGGATGGTTAAATAAAAATGTCCAATGGTTTTCACTCTTGTAACCTATATTTTTGTTGGTTATTTTGTGGAAAATATTTTGCAGTAGTTCCATTATAGTAAAATAACAATTAACATGCGTGGAAAATAGACAAATATTTAAATAAATGTTAATCAATTTTACGTGATTGAACCATAAACGTTTCGTATTCAAGTACGCAATTATAGTTTTAATATTAATAAAATGTACAGGTTATTCAACTTTCTAAAGTCAACTTACTGATTGAAAATTACCTACTCGTAAAGTTTGGTAAAACAAAGTTCGAGTAAACGTTGTCATACCAATATCGTTACGATATGATCACTCGTTAAAAATAATGAAGAAAGCAACTGGAATATCTTTCGTTTATTTCACCGTAATAAGATCATAACCGTTTTCAATGTTACCTAAATTTAAATTTTAATTGAGATTTCAATATTGAAATTGTTTATTACAAACATGTAGTACATTTTTGAAAAAAATGCTCATTTTATACTTTGCTTTGATGTTAACTTCAATGTTGAAACAATTTTTTTTCACATTTTCGCAATTAATACTTCACGAAATAAAGATAAGAAAGTGGACTGAAGAAATTAACCCCATTCTTTTACATTACACTTGGATCTAATCGAAGCAGTGTGCACTTTTTGAGCAGCACTTTACCCCAAATGCAGGATCCTTTCAAAGAAACTTAGCTTCTTCCTTCACAGAATCCGTTTGTTGCCCAAAACCTGGCTGAAAATTATAGTTTCAAAGTGAGCATATTTTACTTTGCTAATGAAAAAACCTTCTCATTTTTCTTAAAAAGATTGGAATTATATAGAAATATCCATAACTTTACTTTGAACGAGCAGAAAAATAGGTAATGAAATGAGGAAAATTAGTATAGTATTTTCCGGACTTTAAATATTAGGACTTAAATTTATAGGAACATGCCAATTAATTTTTATATTATTCCATTGCTAACATTTTAATACCTTTATCTGATTTGGAATTAATAAATATGTCTATAGCTCTTATAAATATAAATTTTGCAAATCTTCACCAATTACAACGTAGCTATGATTAAACTTTCTAAGCATTACTTTATTCCATTGTGTGGGTATACTCGAAGGAGCTATACCATAATAATATTAATTAATTTTGAACGAATAAAACCGCTTAATAAAATCTACTTAATTTACATTGTAATAAATGGGATTAATTAAAATATATATTTAGAGACGCTTTTCAAGTCTTCACGAGTTAACTTATAAGATGTCGTTGCTTGCTGAATTTGTCTTTTGTGTTCATCTAAGCTGCGTTAAGGATGAAAGGAATCGGTGTTGAAACGAGTTTTTGGGAAGAGAGCATGAGGTTAAAAATTAAATCGATTAGATTAATAGCAATATTTCTTTTACATACAAATTATTTGAATTATTTGAATAGCGCAATATTACATAAGGTTTCCCTTATTAAAGTTGTCTTTGGATAAAACTAATACCACAAGCTAGTAGTAATTATTATGCGCAAGTAATGATTACGGTTTTTAAAAATCCTTTCATAAAGCCAATTACGAAGCAACCATTAGAATATCAATAAATTGAATACGATTATTAAATCTAAATTAAAGGCAATTAGGTAAAAAAAACGAGCATAAAATTCCAGGCCGTTGAAATGAAACTTCTGTATTCTAAATGTAGTTTATTAAATAATTTCCTTTACTAATATTATTACGAAGGTAATATGACTAGTTACTTCCAGTGATTTCTTTCGTTTCATATTTATTTTTTATATATTTCGATATTAAATATAAAATTAAAAATGTAGGAAAAACATTTTCTCCTTTTTCTGCAAATTATCTCTTTTAATATAATAATAGAGCACTGTAAAGTTTATTACGTGCATATTTCATGCACGCTTAAACGGCACAACAGATTTTGAAGAAACGTTACTTGTACATATCCAAAATTAAAATATGTTCCTTCTTTATATATTCCCAATTTATAGGTCAGTTACTGCCAAATTACCAGTCCAAATTACCAGCATGCACGGCGTACCGTACTGCACAGCAACAAATCTTGAAGTCAGGGCTGGCAAATTATTTTCAAAGAAATATTTACATCGAAACTATATAACAGACCTGAATGCAATTTATACCTATTTCCTTGAAAAAAAAGTAGTTTACATTTTCCAGATAATAGGCAGGCAAAGTAACCAGCAAAACTGGTTCACTCTTTAATTATTTTTATTTATAATTAATAGTTTAAATATACAAGCTTTTTAAATTAGAGAATAACGATTTGTGTTGATGTTACTTTAAATTTTGACCGTAATTTCAATAACAAGATTTTTCTTATTTCTGGGACCGTCATAGAAAAAATAGAGTGTCATGCTTGGAGAAAAGTTAATTTCAATTAGTAGAAAGTGTTTATTTTAATAACCTTTCATATATCCTAAATCACATTTTCTTTTATCATATTCAATTAGAACGGCAGATAAAAGCATAAGTAAATAGTTTTCTAGGTGGAAATTTGTAGCTTGCATCGTCAAGCATTATTTCTACTTTCGCAATGTCACTTGTGCCGCAAATGTTTGTACTGATACAGGAAACAACTAATACTCTGCCTACTACATAAGAAGGAGGTTTACTATAAAATAGCGTTTATACCATGAGTATGGAGGATGAACTGCAGCAAAATGAATAATTTCTGGAATATGTAATGTTACGTGAAAATAACATTTTTAAGAAATAGAAAATAATTAATTCGCTTGCACTTGTCAGATACACGAATTCTAAAGTTCTTAAAGTAATACCAAATCTAATATATAATAGCTAGCGTTGAATTTTAGCATTATTAGGCTTTTAGTTCACCATAAGGGTCATTAAACAGAAAAACATATTTTTAAATAATTATTTGTTATCCCATCTTCTGTTATCCCATATTCAGTCCCAGATTGTACTATAAGTGGCGGGTTAAGAAATATTTATGGATTACTATAAATTAAAATTAAATTTTTTTAATGAAAATAATAATGATATTTATTAAATAATGATATTATGGTCAATTTCGAATTTTTAGCCACCAAATTAAGTAGGAAAATATATTGCATACTAAATACAAGTACCGACATATTATTTTGAATGTAGCAAAAAATGTTAGGTGTGAAGTATCACTCGATAAGAAAGGAACATTGAAAAACCTTAATATTGTATTAAAATTTAAGTAAAAATATGTATCAACATTGTTCAGCATGATACTTTGTTGTGCTTCTTATCCTTCCAGAAGAATACAATGCAGTGGTAAAAATAAATCTGTAATATTTTGGAGGTTCATTCAAATTTTTTCGCTTATTTTCTTATGAGATGCATATTCTAATATAAAAGAAATAAGTATGAAAATAATATGCATATATATTTCAGTTAGTAAATTATTTTTACGAAAATTACATTGTAGAGAAATTGATAAAGAGATTTTCAAATGCTGTTTACTAACTTAATGACGGCTATATATTTATTGAAAGTAAAACACAACTCTGTTACCTTTTCATTAAACGTGTACTATCCACAATACAAAGCTCTACAGTCTATACCACAACTTTGCTTTAATGAAACAAAAGGCGCCACGGATTAGCTCCTCCGAGCACCTTACTTCATTGTTTTCCACCGAGACCCTGATACAATACCATTAATTAATTATGCGTGAATACAATCTTTGAAGCAACACTGCTAAATTGGTTTTGCTCTTAGTATCGTTAATTGAGACATTTACTTAGAAACGCTTTGGAGGCTGTTGCAATTGGGTTTGAAAAACCTCACCGTTGGAGTAATTTATTCTTGGTGTTGTTTCAATTGGTGTTCCTGGAAACGGGGGTTTGTGTTAAAGCAAACTTTTTTAATGTGGTTTTGGAGAGCAAACATTTCTAAGAACAGCGAGTACATACGAATAAAAGAAAGAGAATAATACGAATAAAAATGATGATGGTCTAAAATTTAGTAAGGATTAAATATAAATTGACATGAAATATAATCGTATAGAGAATTAAGTTTAAAATTTCTTTCAAATTTTTTGATAGTTTTAATGAATCGAGTTTTTTCTTTCATTTAAATAAAATAAGTAGAATTTGTATATATTTGATCGATACATTTAAAGTTTCAGAAGAACAGTAATACGATATACATTTTAGTTATTATCAATGCAATTAGCAGAGCAGAGTTTGTTAATGCGTGCATTTTTATTTTATATATACAAATTTTATTTTAGTTATATGGTAATTGAAATTGTACATAAATATCTATAACCGAATGTTAAAAGATAAAAAAACGATTTGAAGGTAAAAACAAACATTTGACTTTTCATTTATTTGATGACATTTTCTTAATCAGCATTTTTATTTATACGAGACTGATTTTAGGAATAGTGTTATTTACCTTGAAAATAAATTATTTTTTATTTCTTATTTCCCCTCTAGGAAATAGGTGTTACTAAGTGATGATTTCTAATCGTACAAGATATAAACATTTCATAATTGCTATATAATTGATTAACAACCTGGTATAATTTATTAAAAAGACAGTGTTTTTTTCACAATATCAACATTATCAAGCTCATATATAATTTGTTTTACAAATTTTAGCGACGAAGATTTTTCGAGTAACAAGATATTTCTTCTAGTGAGATTATATAATTTCTTCTCTTTAATAACTAAAATAAAAATGCGATCAAAAATTTGAGCCGAATCACTATAATAGTCTCGATAATTTTTATTAACCAAGTTTTGTCTTACTGCACGAGTCGTAAAAATCAATTGCAGTTTCCTTAGGAATTATTTTATCAAAAGAGCACTTAAAATATCAGTTTCTACCATTAGAGTTACTTTAGTGAAAGTGTAAGTTACATAGCTCCAGTAGTTTTTATGCTCAAACAAGCAAAAAATAGGTAATTAAGAAATAGACAAGCGGACATAATGTCCCTTATGAAATATTTGAAAGAAAATGATCGTTAAAATTTGCATTTAAATCCCAAGGATTTTTCATAAGAAGCTTTCTTCAAAACGCTTTAGTAATTTTTGGATCATATTCAAACGAACAGACGGCCAGATAGATGAAATTAAAAAAAAATAAGTTTCGGTTTTAGTTTGGTTTAATATTTTTAAAAATATTTTCAATGTAGAGAGGTAACTCTATTTTAATTTTGATAATAGTATAGATCAAAATTAATTAACGAAAAAAAGCATTAAAAATATATGACCCAAAATAAATGATCCATGGTAACGAATTATTCTAAACGAAAGAGAAAATAACGATGAGATAAATTATTTAAGTTGGACTGCACCGATTACAGTAGTATGCAAAATACCTTATATTAAGGGATGACACCGAAGTGGTCCAGGATTTCGTAGAAGCGAGCATAATTTTAGCAAAATATTCTGCAAATATTAATAATATATAACTTACCTCCATAAATCATTCTCCTGAATGGTACCATGTAACTATAGCTAACGCCATTCCATGACTTGTTAGAGAAAGCACCTTTATCTTGTGAAACGACTGAGCATTTTATGAATTACTTGCCCATTGTTCATAAAGAATAATGATGAAACTTAAATTAGCACATGTATTCTATATTTTTAACATTAATTTTTCACACCTACATTTCTGTAGACAAATGTTCCACGAAACAGTGAGATTCGCACTTGTTTGCTTTCCTTAAATAGCGAAAAGATTTTGTTTATTTTTGGTGAAATTTTTATTTATATAACATGACTGCGCTTTTTTCGTTTTAACCAACATCCTGACACCAAACATACTCCATCACAATCTACACCATCACATAAACACGAGCAGCTAGTTACTCTTACTACACTAGATATTTATGGAGCAGAATTCAATTACATGAATACGAAGCCGCTGATAGATGAAAGAACAAATATGATTAGTTACACATAGCATACATAAATAATGGCGCGGTACTGGTTCAGTGAAGGTCAAAACACCGAAGAAATTTAATTAGCAATTTCTCGGTCGGCCGTTGACCTTTCTCGGTTATTGCATCCTTACTAATGAAATTCTGTCAATTTATTCATTCAAGATTTCTCTTTTTTCTTGAAAAACGTATGTAGTGAGTTATTCAGCAATTCACCTTACAAGGGAGCTTGAAGTTTTTGAATTCAGTGAAAAATTTTCGTAAATTTATTTAGGGTGTTTAGAATTCTTGACATTTAAAAATCCAGCGGGTATTTGTGGTAAATATAATTTGACATGTATCATGTAATTATATAACTAATTTCTCATAATAAACAACTGTAAAAGCTGGGTTAGAGTAAAAACACAAATTATTTTCTGTTTATTCACATAACTATATTTTACCTTGAATGGTACTTCCCTAAATGTGTAATTTTCAAAAGTGACTTGTTTCATGTTGAATTGATTAACCAATTACCAAGCGCAATGTTAAACGGTGAAAGTGTAAAACAAATTCGTATGATGAATCAATATATATATACATGTAATAAAACTTCCAAATTTTGCAGGTTTGCCTATTAAAAATAGTTTAAAAAAATATAATTGGGGAGAATGAAAGATAAGTAATAGAATGCAGCAATATCACTTCTTAAATTTCTCTCTGTTTGTCTGTTGGTAAAATGATGTACTTGGTTTTGAAGGCATGAAAACAAACTGCTGACTTAATTTGCATAAATCCTATATCCAAATATAGGGGTTGACTCGAAGCAACATTTAGTTTTTACTTCACCGCAGTCGGTTAGCTTGATAAGGGGATATGAGTATTTAATATTTTGAATAGGGATTTGCATTGCTTCCATAACAATAACAAAGAGGCAACCCGAATGCACCAATTTCTCTAACATTTTAACTTATTGTCATTATTTGTGGTTTAATTACTTTGATAAGTTTAGTATTAGGCTACATGAATTTGGATGTTACTTCCTTGATTCATATACGTATATTCAATTAATAAAATTGCACATTGAAGGTATTTATGAAAAAAAAATTATGGCAATATTGCAAAAGAAATAGAATGCAAAAATATCCTTCTATAATATAAGGACAAGTAAATTAATTGAACTGAAATTTTTACTAGTGTATTTTTAGGGTCTGTGGTGAAATACGTAGCACCAAACAACATTAAACTTACAAGTGTGTTTTTCTCAGACACTTTGAAAAACAAAGTATTGCTTCGATTAGTACCGAAAATATTCTATATCTCAAAAATTACACAACATTTTTAAACTAATTTTCTGTGAAAGTTTATTTTCAGTTCCACTTACTTAATTTCTTTTATAATTTTACGCACCTTTGTTAAAAATTTAGAGGGGAGCATACTTTTTAATAGTATAGAGGCACATATCTTCCAAATTATTGACGAATAAAAAAGTTATTGTGGAAGGTCCATATCATTTTTAAGATCTATGTTACGATGGAGTCCGTAACATCATTTGTAGTTTCATGACCTTTAGAAGTAAATTTTTTTTGTGCAACGTACACAAAATATAATAAGTACCACTTCTGTCGTGCGTTCTCTGACACGTGATTTATTAGATTTCCATAACAAATAGCAAAAAAGAATGCTTATACTTTCGTCGAATTCGTCCGTCTTTCTGACCACACTGCTTTATATTTAGGTCTCAATTAATATGTAACAAAATTTTAAAATTCTTTTCCAAAAATTTTTTTTGGACTATAAAATTTAATTGTGTATATTGGATAAAAATTTTAAAATGAAGTTTTATTTGAAAGACAACAATTTAAATTGATATGGGAAACTACAAAATCTTACTTTGTTCTTGCTTCAACAGTCACTTAGCTACTGTTTTTTGTAATTATTTTACTTTCAAAGTGAAGAGATCGTTTTACCTGCAATGCTTCTATGTAACTTATAAATTAGTAAATTAGAAAGTAAAGTATATAAAATACTATTCTAGAACAAAATGGAGGATAATAAAACGTATTAAATAAAAACCATTTGCTGCGAAAGTAATATGCAACTTTATTTCTCACAAAAATGGAATAATGTTCAGGAAGAAAATAATTTGTGTCTGTATCGTTCTGTGGAAAATCCGGTGTAATATTTAAATTAATTATCATAATTGTTTCATATCTGGAAAATTAACTGCTTGTGTATTGCGTATTGTTACATTTTGTTAAAAAATTCGAATGGAGGTCCAAAAGTTATAAGAGGGCGATAATTTATAATAACTTATTGATTCTGAATTTACCGGTCCTGGAAAGTATAAACCAAGTGTATTTTTTGTTTTTAGATGGACTGATCTTTAAACTTTCAAGATGCACTAGTGTTAATAGTAGCTATAGAATTATCGTTTTAGTTTATTACTAATTTTAAATTATTGGCATTACTTATATTAAATGCTAAAGTGCTGTAAAGAAGTTTTATTTTCTGTAACATATGCAAATATTTTTTTTAATTTTTTCATTACTCTTCAGTCTTAAATTTCTAAATACGCTTACATTTTTGAATTAATAATTTTATAAATAAAAATTATTTAAGAAAGTCAACTAAATTGCAAAATATTAATATTTAATGTTCTCTCTGTTTTGCTCAGCGTCGGTCGATACAACACAAATTACGCTAATGGCTGGCACAAATTGGAAAGGTGAATCTGTTCAAAAGGTTGAAAAAAAAATAATAAAAAAGTTCGTTGTATAAATTTTAACCAATTAGTTTAAAAAATCCATTTTTCAATTGGCAGATTCATATAAAAATCATCTAAAAAGGAATTCATTAATTTTGTGAAATAGGACTTCGTCATTAGTTGAAGTTTTATAGATAATTAATTGTAGAGTTATTTCAGATCTAAACAGGGACAAACGGAATCTTTGTAAATTCACTCATTTGTCCATTAGTTTGTACATAAGTCGCAGCCATTATTTATAGAAACAATATGACATAGAGATTAGAAATTTGAAATGGTGATAGGAACACATATATTTAAAAGAATTATTTGATTTTAGCAGTTTCAGGGAGGGAGGATAGGGATGGAGAAAATATTTACTATGGACATTTTCAGCAATGCCTGAACTATCTCAATTAAAATCTTTGAATAAATAGTTGTAGAATCCCTACAAATTTCGTTTTCAATATATATCCAGGGTATCCCAAACAAAATTAAACAGTTTTCACATGCACATTTTTAAAAGATGTATTCAAAATTTCTAATTTCTATGTCAAATGGTTTCGGAGAAAAATGGCTCTAATGTTCGAACAAAAGAATTTTCTAGTAAAAGAATTTACAAGGGTTCCGTTTTTCCCTGGTTAGGTTAAATAAAAGGTTAATAAAATAATTCTACAATTAATTATCTGCAAATTTTACAATTAATTATCTTATTGAAAGCTCAGCATTTATTATGATTAATGCTGATCAATTAAAATTAGTAACTGACTAAAAAGATAATCCTATAGCTTTTATTAACAGTTATAGATCAGACAATCTGAAAAGAAAAAATATACACCTGTAACTTTTGGAGCTCCGCCTGAATTTTTATTTTTCTAACGAAATATTGCAACAGTATTTCAGATTTTCTAGATATTAAATTATTGCTATAATACATATGAATATTAAACCCAGTTTGCATCAAAAAGTTTAAACACAAATTATGTCTTTTTGAAATTTAATCCATGTTTGTGGGAAATAAAGCTTCATAAGACTTTGACAATAATTGCTTTATGGCACGTGTATTAGTGAAAGACTTACTATTAATATTTTAAGTAGACCTCCGGCAAAAACCAACAAACTAATTGATAAACAGTTTTGATGCATATATTATATTATCTTCCATTATATTTTAAAACAGAATTTCATGTTCTTTACTATCTAATTCACTAATTTATGATTTATGGACAGTCATTATTGATACAACGTCCTTTTTACTTTGAAAGTAAAATTACTACAAATATACCAACCAATGTGTTGTATTTTAGATAAAACACCAACTTCATTTCAAAATACCTATCCAATTATAATATACTCTACATGATTGTTAAAACATGTTTTGAAATAATAACTGTTTTTAATGTGTTGTTACATATAAATTGAGATCTCAAAATGTATTTCTAAATGTTGTAAGTCTAAAACTGCAGGAAATACGAGGATTGGTGGTTTATTTACAATATTATTTTAATTGCAGAATACAAAATACTATTTCAATGAAATTGTATAGAATAATGCTTACTTAAAGTGAAATAAATGGGAGCGTTCTTTGAAAGCATTATACTCCTCCTTCGTTCCTCGTGTATTATACAATTTGAGTGCAGCGAAGATGTGCCGTCGCTAAATTCTTTATGCGTCGAGGTGCAATAATGCGGCGCATGAAAGCGTTAGAGAATTTTTATAGAAGCCGGCAGCGCCGTGTTCATGTAACAACGGTGCAGTAAAATGAAATAAACAGTGAAGATCATTGTCTATAGACCATCTACTTTACGATATTTACCCGTTTCTCACTTTTGTGTCATTTTGTTAGTCTAATTTACAAATATTCAAAAAATTGAAGAATAAGTCACCAAACTTGGGTTCTATGTTTACTTATAACACAGTGAAGATTGAAAAATATTAAAATTCTCCGTTCTGATGTGAACCTATCCTATCATTTTAATTTTTTTTTCAAAATTTGTCTATTTATATTATAAAAAATGCTTCATGTTTGAATTATAATTTTAGACCGTAACTGGAGAATCGTGTATTTAATGAAATATTGATTTTGGAGGAAAATTAAGTTTTTCATATAAAACTGCCCATCTATCTGTAAATACACCACGTGTTTATGTATAACACGTCTGACATTACCACCGTAGTCTAAAAATTAATATAAATAAATAATTAAAAATTAAATTGCATGATACCAAAGATCTTCTGTATAAAAGTTAAATGCTATTGGCGTATCTTATTAAAAATCATTAGAAATATATCATTAGAAATACTCATATAAATTGAAACTTTTTGTGAAAATGACTGAAACAATGTAACAAATTAAGGTCAAGGGCAAAAATATTGTCTTCAGAATGATTTGTTTGTAATATAATACTTTAATTAGAATGATCAGGTTAATCTATGATATAGCTAATTATTTACTTCATTAGATATTAATTTTGATTTTAATCGAGTGAACGAGACACTAATTTTCAATAATTGCGCTATGTTGGGTTTTCTAGCGTACATACCTAGTGAGAATTCGTAAAAAAGTGATACTTTAGCTACATATAATTTTTCGGTGTGAAATTGACTCGTTGTAAATATGGTCATTCTTTTGAAGGATTCACGAATTTATCAAAATAAAGGCGACGTACGTAAACATATCGCTTATATTTTAATCAATATAAACACATATACAGTCTGGTAGTCTCAGTGTAAATAACGTGAGACTACCTATTAAGATAAACCTGGATATATGTTTTCTAAATTTATTCAATGAACAGCGTGAGATGATCCACCGAAACAAGTACTGACATCCAAAAATATAAATCAATACTTAGAGACAAATTGCATTATGTAAGACCGATTTTGAAAATAAAATGGACAAAAGTTTAAACGATAAACTAGTCGTACTAGATTTATTATTATTGTTTTCTTTAAATAGATAAAAAGTAACTAAGTTATGATTATCATGGCTTGTCCCTTGCATGTGAATGTTTGTTGAATGTGTTTTTTTTATATATGGAAACGACAAAAAATACAAACGGACGTTTAGTTATAATATTTTTTGTAACAAATACATAGTGCGTACACTTGAGCTTATGAGTGGTTACGCCTGTAAAAGGGGAAGATGGACTAGAATGAAAAAGATAGTATGTGTGGGGTATATTTCCATAAACATTTACCGCCAGAACGTCACAAGAATTGCTTGCCTGTAAGCATACGGACCATGCATAAAATTTGATAGTCGCCATGTTAGCTTTAGAGTTTTAAAACAAACCATTCGGTATACGTATGATATTTTAATTTACTCAATGGTTCGATATACATAATATACATATATATATATATATATATATATATATATATATATATATGTATATATATATATATATATATATATATATATATATATATATATATATTTATTATTTATATTCTTTTTTTCTAAACTCATGTGGGTGAGGCTTTAATCTTTTTTTTGTATTTTTTATTTTCTTTTATTATCTATAATGTCTTTAAATTCTAAAAATGTCGACAATTGTACGAAAATAAAAAAGAAAAGAATATTTGCCTACAAACATTCAGAAACTTAAATAAATTGGAGTAATGGACATAATATTTTTAAATAAAACACAGTATGAATATAATTAAAAGCTTAATCCAAATTGTCTAAGAGCTTTCACGCAATTAATCAAATTAAGTGCTCGAAGAAAGATTCGCCTACCTGCGAAGTCCGAAAATAAATCGGATGTAATTAAATAGATGGAGATTTGTTCTTTACGTCAGAAACCTCCCATTAGAAAAGAGTTCAGTTTTAGAATGGTAATGTAAATGATATATATTTTTTTTATTTTTCTAGACACTATGAAACGTTTTTCACTAATGCATTTGTACACTTCATTTGTGTTGTGAGATTAATATAGAGGATATTTGTTTAATGCATCTCTACAAGGAAAAATATACCTATGTATACATAAAATTTCCTATGAATAATTATATATATTTAAATATGTCGTGTTTTTTCACAAATGTTTTAAAGGCGTTAATGCTTAATAGATTATTTGATAAATTTTAAACTAAAGGACTATTGTAAAAAGGATATTTAAAGAAAACAAATTTAGTCGGACATTCATAAATGATGGTTTCAAATATTATATAGTTTTCATTGTTGGTTTTCTTTTTGAAAAAGTTTTGGAAAACCAAGATAAAAACTCTCTCTGCATTGTAAATAACTACAAATAAAATTTAGCACATTCTCAGTTAATAATCGTTTTAGGAGACAATTCCCTTAGAATTTACTTGCCTTCGAATTATGTTTTACAGTTTTTAATACTCAAACTACAAGCACTAAGACTCTGAGCTGTGTGATATTATTGTCCCTTTTCTGTATTTCATATCCGACAGCAACCCTAAAACAATATTGTATAATCATCAAATTACTAATTCCTTACTTAGAAAGCCAAGAGGACAGATACCTCCCTTAAAATATGGAGTACCAAGCCCTTAGAAGAAAAAGATGTAGATTAATCTCGATTAAAATCTATAAAAATGTGTGCTTAGAAAACGCGGAATATATCTTTAAGACTCGATAAGAGAATAATATAATATATAAATAATATAAGAGAATAATATAAATATATTTCCTTATCCTTAACGTAATATTGTCTATTTACGTATCTAAATGACTTCATCCATATTATTATATAGATTAGGAACTGTCAAAAAATTATTTCACTCATTATATGATTGACTTTAATATAGAGAGAGATTAGATATAGATAATTCTTTAATGTGTAACTATGCTTAGTTTTTATTATGTGACAATATGCTTCATTTTATAAAGAAAGCAATTTATTTTATCTTGGCTAAAAAATAACAGTTTCTTTTAATAAGCGTCTACTTACGGCAAAAGTAATAAAAGTAAATAAATTAAACCGTTTTAAAGGTGCGGCCACATTATTTATATATTTGAATGTCTTCTTGAAAATTTCATTGAAAATAAAAACAATTATTTTCATATCTACCCCTGTCTTTTTCCTTTAGTTTGGCAAAGAACAGGGAAAATGCTTTCACAGGAGGTCGAAGATATCTAGATACGATATTAAAGTTGGAGGAATTTAAAAGTGATGGCTGACAACTGTCGGACAACAAGTTGTAACGATTCAGATACAAATCATAAAAAATCGGCCAAGTAAGGCCCACATCGGTCAATGGCTCGGGCATCGAAGATTCTGTACCTAGTTTGAAGTGAAGTTACTTTTTGGTTATTAAAGTAATTTAAAGTAAGTCATGACTAATATGGACTTCCTTGCGTATAAATATTTAATAATACCTAATGTAGTAAAGTAGGAGAGACTTAAATATTAATGCGAATATCCTAAAAAGTATGATATATAGAATCATGGTTCTAGTTTTCTTGCAGCTTAGCATAAGTTTCTAATAACCATGTTTTCCGTAATTTTGGTTTCAGTTGTTTTGGAAACGGAGGATGAGGTATATTTTTACCTATTTTTGAGTATACATTTGAAGAAATTGTAGTTAAAATCATAAAGAATATTGTTAAGGCATTTATAAGTAGTCCTTTTGAACAATACTCCACGCTAAATATGGAATATGTGTGGGTTAATGTTTTCTGCCAAATTTTTGAGTTTCTACGCCAGGTTGTTACATATATTAACAATGTATTATTTATTAAAACTGAAATGTATCAACTTCATCTATAGGGAATACGATTTTTGAAGTAATCGTTTCAAAATATGTTTAAATACAAATCATTGATTTTGTTTCTTATTTAATACTTATGGGACAAACATATACAAACCATATTGAAAGTACAATGAATAAGTTTCTTAGGTAGAAGATAGACTTGTTTACTAACCATATTCAAACATTCCTGTATTCAGTCACCACATAAAAAGTTTTAAAAATTATTCATTAAAAAATTATGATGATCATTAAAGATAATGGAAGACCAATAAAAATAATTATAAATAATAACCATAACAATAATAATGAAATAATTCTAAAAGTTTTCACTATTAATTTCACTATAGTTAGTTTTAAAAAATGTAAAAAGTCGTCGATGGTTAGCTGTTCCGGATGGTGTCCGTATAAATTTTAGAGCACTGCATTAATATTGTAATAAGAGTATTATACATTTTTGGAAAAAGTTGTTTGATATAATTAGGATCCATAATTTTTGAAATTCAGTATTGAATGAAAAAAGCTGGTAATTAAAATATGCTATAACATATATATATATATATAATAACTTTTTCATGAGGGTAGTAATGAAAGATAAGCAATGAAATATTTCACTAATATTATACTAGGTATATTTGTTTAAATGCTTGCTTCCTAAAACAGGGTAACGTTTTGTTTTGTAGCAGAAAATATATTTGTAATTTCTTTATGTATGCTTAAATGTGTTATTACTTGCGACATATGTTCATGGGAGTAATTTAATCCACTATTTCCAACAATTAAAAGACAAAAAAATTAAAATATTTTGGAGATTTTTTTTTAAATAAACCTATTTCTTTTAGTTTTATATATTCAATATGAAGTGAGAAATCACACCTACAATCAAAACTACATAAAAGTCATACCAACAATCACATGATCTTAATACTGATATTTAATTTTGATAGTTTTTCGAATAGTTTTATACTTTTATTTTACCAATAGTATCAGGATTTGATATAATGATTATATTGATGGGATTTTGAAAAAAATTTCATTTTTCCTTAAGATTCGAAACTTGAAGCTTATTTCATATCAACCAAAAATCTTTTACATTAGGAATAATTAGTTGAGAAAGTTTGCACTCCGTATGAATGATTCATCACATGCAGTATTATCATCTGTTTGTTTGTGGGTCATATAAAATGTGCGTCAAAAAATTAATGTATTATAATTAATTACTGAAGGGATAATGTGATTATCCTGTGTGAATTTTTCAATACATGCGTAAATTCCATTACAAAATCGTGTACAATTTGTGTTCGGTATAATTTTTTATTCAGTACTTGCATAAATTACATTACAAAACCGTACATAATCTGTGTCCAGTTTTACATAATAGTTTAGTTTTTTTTCTATTAAATTTTCACAGACGTAAAATATCGAAAATTTCTTTAAAATTATAAAACTTAGAAAGACCTCTCTAGCCTAATCGGTAAATATTATATACATATTTACTGACTTCATGTTTTATAGTTTTGATTTTAGCAGTTTTGGTTATGGGGCGAGGTGAAAATTAAAGGATTTGAGGACAAATCCCGCAATACCTCTGTTACAGGAAATTTAGAAAAAAGCAATGGAATTCTCGTAATTAACTCGCCTTTCCATCGACAGCCGACCATCATGTGCTGTCGATAGAAGAAAAACAATTATTTTAGCTCTATAATATTTCCATAAAAATATGTTTGTCCTAACTGTTGAGATATATAAGAAACATGTTGGATGTTTCACGACCGTGATAAATTTGAAGTTTATATTTCAAACTGTTTTCTGGCAAAAAGCCTTTATTATGGACAAACGAACGGACGTGTAATTAATCTTATAATGGCTACATTTTTTTCCTTTTACGGCCTCACAAATAAATAGCAATTAAAAATAATTTGCCAAAGCCCTTGCGAGAAAATAATATTAAAACTTTGAATGTTTAGGAATACGTTGTGAGCAATTATGAATTTATTGCAAAAGTAAAACACAGGTTAACTCAGAATTATTATTTTTGAAGATAAAATAGGTTGTGCCTTGAACTTAAAATGTTAGCGAGTATAAGCACACAAATTGACGTCATAGGAAATAATTTTCTTGGCCAACACAAAATACTAATATTTTGTTAAATAAAAAATGTGGCGGGACAAGTTAACGAGTAATTGAACAGGAAAAAGACTTGTAATTAACTGGAGAGTATTTTATAAAATTGGAGCCATTCGGTGGTCGGCGACTCGACACAGAGTAGAATAACTAATTAATTTCAGAGTACATTGTTAAAGTTAATAAAAATAAGTCATATAAAGGATCTTGTCCCAAAGTGGGCTTCACTGCGTACACTAATAATTTACATGTCAGCTTATAATGCTGTACGAGTATATATATAATCGGATTTTATTATTATTAATATTTAAGTGGGGGGCGGAAGACACGGAACATTAAATGTGCAAGCTAGCACATCACTGATGTTTATACACACACTTACACACAAACACACACACATATATATATATTTATATATGTGTGTGTGTTTGTGTGTAAGTGTGTGTATAAACATCGGTGATGTGCTAGCTTGCACATTTAATGTTCCGTGTCTTCCGCCCCCCACTTAAATATTAATAATAATAAAATCCGACTTGTTTTTAAAAGATGTCCATCGGTCCCGCTTGCAGCAGAAGTAATATTTGCATCATCGTGTTGTTTCAATTTAAACCAATACACAACGATCCAATAGAAAATCAAATTCTAAACGAAGAATTGTTTATTTTCACTATATATCAATTTCGATATCGATTTTTTAAAAAAAATATATTTATTTCACCAATTTTTAAATAGATAATCAAAAGTATGAATATATATATATATATATATATATATATATATATATATATATAAACACACTACAAAATGTACTAAAAAAAATTCAAATTACAATTCCGAATTCTGCTCATTTGCTGTACAACCCTGGCGTCCATAGTATTCAATGTATTTTTAAATTTTTTTAAAATAAATATGAAAACTTGGAAATAAATAATAAAAATTTTAAGTTATGTGGGGGGGGGGGAATAGAATAATAAAAAGTGTTAAGATCAGACCATGATAACAAGAAAGATATAAATTATTATTATTTCCTCAGCTCAAGATTTAGGAAAAATTTAACACTGAAATTTAACATGTAAATTTTCTCAGAATTTCGATGAAATTAGTAAAAATGTTTTATGGAAATATTGAACTTTTCTAAAGTCTACTTAAGTTTTGTGGGTATACGTTGTGGGTCGAGGTAGCAAAAAAATCATTTCGAACACTTTGATTCGTGTTGCAATTCAAAATATTTTCAATCTGTATCATCAGTTCGCCTGCTCTATAGTTCATTAGTGTAAAACAAATTATAACCTGGCTACATTATTTGGAGATCACACAAAGCCAATTACACGCTTCATGATTATATATGTGCAAAAGATTTCATCCGTTATCTTTATATGAGACAGTTCGGTAACTTCACTTTTGTATTTCCTACCAATTTCTTCTTGGGCAAGTTAGGTTTTAATTCTTTGCAACTCAAAAGAGACGTTAAGAGTATGAAATTTATCCTACAGGTATTAAATGAAAAAATCCTTGCCCTGTATTATTGAGTAAAAGTTCATTCTTCGTATCTAAGAATTTTCTGCTTCCACGAATGGGCCACCTTTTTGCTAAATTATACTCTAAAATAAAGTGAAGTGGCAATGAAATAATAATGACGTAACATCATATTATATTTGTAAGTTGGTTATATATTTATATATATATATATATATATATGTATGTATATATATATATATACATATATATATATATATATATATATATATATATATATATATATATATATATATATATATATATATATACAGTTCGCTAATAAATTTCAGGTGAACGAAAGATTTTATTTGGAGTATGTGAAATTGAAATTATAATTCTGTAGGAAATGGATAATTAATATGAGCTTTAGTTCGTCATTTTATTTTTGTGATTAGATTTAAAAATATGTAATTTTGTTTTCAGTATGAGATTTAAATTACAATTAACACACATAATCAAAAGTATTAACATTAAATTATTGTTGCTTGCATAGAATTTCGCATAGCTTTGACTCCATCAATCGGCCACTTCTTATACTATTCCTTGCGTTGTTATATTTTAATGTTATGTTTTGACCTATTCTGTCAGCAACAAGTGTTATCAATGTCGCGGTTAACAAAAACTGTAAATTGATTTATATGATTTTAACTTCATTAGACTCGTTAAAGAAAAAATAAACGGAACATTTGTTATTTGGCAATACTTTTATTTAAAAATTCCACAAGAAAGACGTATACCAGTCAGGGATAGTGCCCCATTATGTTGTAAGTGCTTGCGCGGATAACGTCGTCTATCACGATAACTTTGATAAGCTCCTGTTGAATTGAGAGAATAATTTAAAATATAATGTGATTTACAAAGCTTCTAGATCTTTCTATTTTCCTTGCCACTCATTTTTCATTTGTGCTGTAGCTCTTTTTTCCAATAATCATTAATTATTTTGAAAATGTAGGCCTTTAAAAATAACGAACCTGCGATGTTTTTTTTATTATGATTAGTTTTTCGAATATGAAGAAATATATAACTTAATTTTCATTATGAAAAGAGAAATTAAAATTTTACAAATATAATTATAATAATGGATCCTAAAATTTGCTAGGCTAGTAGCGTTTCAGCGTTCGTGGCAATTCAAAATAATGTCAAAAATGTTGGTTAGAAAATGTTAGTGGAACGTATATATGTATACATAAATTAACATTTGTACGTCATACAAATATACAAATGTAAATACATATCAACACCATAATTTCTTTCTTTGGTTACGAATCAACAAAACTATTAGTTTTGGCTTGTGAGAGGTCATAATATTGGATTAACTAATAAATAATGAGTGTTTTTTCGAAAATTATTCAGAAAATATGAGAACGTTGGAGAAATTTCCATGATCGAAGATGTATAAAGGGTGCGATACGCTCTCAGTGATTCAGTAGTAACTAAGACGCTGTACTGTTAACACGCATAAAATATGGACGACATTAATTGCACATTAAGATGCACTTCCGAAGTCACGTGTTACATGTGCCAACGCGTAGCTTCTGAAGCAATATCCGAAGCTATTGCAAAACGATGGTTCCAGCGGTTTCTTAGGGGCGATTATTCCTGGAGCAATCAACTACACTCTGATCTACCGGTGGAATTGAATAGCGATAGGTTAAAATTGTTAAGTGATGAATTTAGCCAATTAATGACACGCTGGCTGGCTACGGAAATATAGAGAACCATTTACACCACTAAAAAAAAGGTTGAAAGACGGTGCGGGAGTACCACATGAACTAATTAATAATTTTACCACCGTGCTGAAATCTATTCTCAACTTTTGATTTAACCTTAAAGTTTTGGATTTCTGTTGAACACAGATTCCCCATTTATCAAATTCCCCAGACCTTGCACCCACTGATTATAATTATTTGTTTAGATCGCTCAGCGATACCTTACGCGAAAAAACTAAGATGATTAAGACCACCTACCGACAGTACCAACCAGGACATTTTTTTCATTCCAAGCCACCTGGATTTTATACAGATGATATACACTCCCTCCAACACATTAGATAAATGTAGTACAAAACGGTCATGATTATCATATAAAAAAAATAATTTTTAATTGGAAATATAATAAAAAATTATAATATTAATGACCGCCCATTACTTATTAGTCAATCCAATGAAATTTCGCCAAAAATCTAAAGGAAAAAATCGATTTGAAGAAAAATTACTCATAAAGAATATCTTCAAATTTGTATGTTCCTAACTATTTTTTACTAATTTCATTACTAGACATTACACATTTAACATACACAAAAGAATAAATGTAAATTGAAGAAATTAGATAAATTATAAATAAATATTTAAAATGCGTTGAAAAAATGTGCGTATATATATATTTTAATGCGTGCGTACGCACGCATTTAAATATATATAACCAAGAAAGGTAAAAACTATTTAATATTTAACTAACACAACACAAACACACACACTGATATATATATATAGACCAATAGACTTTATTGTTTTCTGAATATTACTATCATATCAGCAAATTGTAAATGTTGAAATTGAAAGTACAAAAAACAGTATTTGGTAATTCAATTTATTTATATTTTCATTATAAAGCCTAAATTATTTATTAGAAATATAATATAATTGTATACATATATTTGTATAATAAGTGATAAGTGACGAAAGAAAAAATGAATTCAGTGAAAGAAAGTGGGTTTAAACATTTATTTACAGACCACATCATCAAGTATTATATTTTTCGAATTGATTCTTTTAAAATAAATAATCGCGAGCCGAAAAATATTTTTTCAAGTACGTTTTAATTTATGTTTGTTCATATCATATTAAAAAAAATTGCAAAACGTTACTGGTGCTAAACTGCATTCATATAAAGTTTAAAAATACATGGAGCAATGGGTTAAAAAAAAGTTCAAATACATGTCGAGTACTCGGATAAACGAAAATAGAGTTTGCTTATTTAAAAGTTAAGTTGGAACCTGACTCAGGTCTTGATGGTTTTACATTTTTTCCCACCACGACCATACAGCCAATGGCATACGAACATGAACCGTCATAATGATAAGAAAAATGTTTAATTGGGCGACTCACTATTATCATTTAAAATAACGTAAATTTTTCTAGAACTGCTTATTCCAAATTTTTGGTTTAGTTAAAAAGAATCCGAGTTAACCGATACAAAGACAGATTTGAAGAAACTTTTTTACAAACACAATATTTGTCGAAATTATAACTTTTTCTTCAGTAATCAATCTATAAGTCAAAGAGTACTCAACTCGTGGACCAGCCAGGTCACGGTTGGAATTTTCTTTGCCAAATATATATACAAGGGAACGTATACGTAATGATGAAATATAATTTTTCGGGTTTGAACCTGTACAAATCCGGATAAGTAAACATTTTCAGAAACGAATACTGTTAATATTAAATATAGGTACCAAAAACAGTTAAAGAAAAAAATAAGTAGTTTCAAGCAAGAGGTTTTGAGCGGGGACGATTTGTCAGAAAAGATCAAGATTATGTCCATCCTGGGAATTTTTAAGATGGTTCAAGCGTCTTAAAAATTATTTCAAGCGCTGGGAGAATATAATGAAATGGCGAAGTTCTCTTATATCAACGTTTCCCGCTAAGACTATTGCTTGGGAACGATTGATGAATATCGTTCTTTAGGATGCTCATATTATTTGTTATATATAAATTACTGTGTAGTAATTTCAATATTTTACTGTGAACATTTGCCATGTCTACTTGAAACAGTCATGTGACAAATATTTGTGAAATAGTTTTCGAAGTATTTTAAGTTTCTTTGACTTTTTTAATTGAAATAATGCCAATTTCTTAATTTATTTTGTTAATAAGATAGTGGAAATTTCTAATATTGGTAGAAATTGTAGAACAAGAAATATACGCCAGAAGGACGCAAGAAAATACAAGAAATATACGTTGATAGATTTTATAATAAATAAGAATACCAGAACGACTGTAGAATAAAATAAAGCAGGAGTCAATATTGAGGTTAGGTTGTCATTTCTTTCCATTATTTGCTATGCTTCTTGTTGATAGTACGTAAACAATGTGAACTTATAAATTAAGGTTTACGAAACTATCAAAATGTTTCAATAAGTTACATTTAGTTTCCTTCACATCGCCTAATCTTTTTTTTCATACGTTTGGTTTAGAATAGGTCGTACTAACTAGTGTTATTTGCAAAGTTAAAAAGGATAAGTTTTTACGTACGTTGCAGTTACAAAATATCATGACAGAGAAAATAATAACTTCTTCGCAACTGTTTACTTTGTTTACGTTTATTTTAACTAAAATCGTTACATTTGTATAACTTACAGAATTTTTAAAGTTTCCATTATAAATTGAAACTTTCCTATAAAGTTTCATCCATTCTGTAATATTATTTATGCAAGGTTTTTAAAAGGACCTTCTCGATTATCTAATATTTGGCTAGTTTTTCCATAAAAATGCGAAATATCTAGTGAATGTGTTTTAAACAAAACAATTAAATTTGAAATTGGAAATGTAGTATTAGTAATTTTCACTTTATAATTCATTTTCTTCATATTAATTCTCGTGTCGTAATAGTAAAATACGTTAATAATATATTCATATACGCAAAGATTATTTCTAAATAATCCTAATTTTAGGAAACTAATCATGGAATATCCACGTGAGTATAATTCTCACACACTTTGGCCACATTATATGAAAACATCCTAACAATCCAGAGCAAACCGTTCTGCTATGAATAGTCAAGGGTACGATATCTCGTAGGCCTATAAGATTACAAGCACCTTACAAATAACCATCCAAGAGTACCTCAGACTAGGGCAAGGTCACAGTAACTAGTGCCAGAAAATTCACGACAAGATTAGAGAGGCACCTTTCTTTCTGGGTTACGATCCTCAGTAATGTTGAAGGGAATAAGAGAGTTCAGAATTATTCTTTAAACGATACATTTAAATTATTAAATAAATATAAGTATGACGCGCTTGTTGCAAGCACGTTCACAAATCGTCTCGACGGGAACACGTCCGTAAGTGAGTTTCCGGTGTGATACTGGCCGTATTCCGCATGTAATTAATTTAAACGCTGAAAATGTCTATATTAAAATTTTTGATTACAATGAAAGAATACAAATGAGGGTTACAAAATTTTAATTTCATTTTAGTTATTACTAAAGGTATTTTTGGAAATGCCCGCAAAGGTATATTCTCTCCCCTATCATTAAAACTATTAAAGTCAAAGTTATGAAAGAAACAACGTTACAGGAATTTGACTTAACATATAAGAAAAAAACTAAAACGATGATTCTTAATTTAATATTTTTTGAGACGTTCACGATATTTTTACGCCTGTGGAACACATAAATTTAAATGGTAAAAAATTATAATAGTATTTGTAAATAGTTTAATGCAAGTATTAGGAACCATTAAACGTTTGTATGCCCAAGTGTACGGAACACTCTCAGTGCGAGTTCAATTCATACTTAACAGATTTCTGTTATTTTGACAAAAGCCGAATAAATCACGCGTACAACATTTAATAATTGCAGTAAGCGTAATGATAATATCAACTTATCTGTGATTTTTTGCGATTATCTTGAGCCCTACGCGCTAAATTCTATCCATTTCATCAGAGAGTTAATCTGCCACGTAAATACCATATGTCAGCGAAAATCATATTTAAAACTAGAATATAATATTTGTAAGATATACAAAGGTAATTATCTATATAACGAGGTGGTTCTCTCTTCGCATAACAAGTGTATTTATTGCAAATTGATTGACAATTTGAATCAAAACTATTTATGTTCAATTTATAGATCTAATGTTAATTTACGTAGGGAAGTATATTCTCTAATTTTATTATCAGAAGGAAAACGTTCATTTACCTCAGTTATGCACTAAATAATGAATAGTTGTTAGCTTATTGGTACTTAAACTTTGTATTTCAAATATCTATTTTTAAAGCGTTTTGATCCTTCGACATAATTAGTTTCAGTAACTGGGATTATGAAAAAAGAATCTTCTAATTATTTTAAATATAAACTATGTTCAAATAATTTCCCGCACTGCCGCCATAGATTATTAATTTTAATTGGATTTATAGGACTGGACGATAACTATTCACTTTCACGAAGGCCATTGCAAGAGTAACCCTTAAGTAAAAAACAAACTTAAGTAAAAAATTAAATCAATATGAATTCTAATGAACACAAAATGAAAATATCGACATAAAAATATACGAAAGAAAAAAATACTTCCAATATATTTTTTATGCATATAAACAATGTGGTAACCATTGAGTATATTCGCAAAGTGCTCGAACCGAATAATGTAGTAAAATAAATAGTATTTTTAAGCATACATAACTTCGATAAAACGAACAATGACAGACACTCAAAAAGATTGAAGTCACCTAAAAAATTCAATTTATATTTAATACTTAAATTATTGTCGCTGTAAAAACATAATAGCTTAATTAACCCAGATTTATAACTGTTACCCTTTAGTAATTTTCATCTCTTTGCTACAAAGTTTTTATTAACGAATTCGATAAAGTAATAATTTTACATCGAATTTCATCATCGGCTGCTGACGTGACGCCCGACGCTTGAAATATTTTCGTAACGACGCGATAATTCGTTCATTAAAAAGGCGATTCCAACTAAAGTGCTAAGTTTGTCAATCGATGCCACTCTGCAGTTTTGATGGGAGCTTGACGTGATCTTTTAATCGATGAAATGAACTAAAGTACTTTTAGTGGTGATTTTAAATAGCACGACAATATTATATTTCTGTTTAATATGTCTGTAGTGTGTCTGAATATTAATGTTCAGTACAGCCTTTAAAGAATCATGTCGTAAGTTTTTTTTAACGTGATAACTTTTGCCTAGTTAACTACAATCAATTTATTTATTATGGTATTTCTTAAGCTACCAGAGCAAAAAGCACAGAGCGATTCTTGATGTAATCTCAAACTCTTTCATTGATATCTTAATGAAATGAAAGTAAAAAAAATCCATTTAATTAATAAAATTCAAAATATATCTTTAAATAATATATAAAATTATATTTTTGGATCTTTTTCGTTGGAAGATGTATGAGACCAGAGACCATTTTATACCTATTTTGTAACCAGTTTTATCTTGGCCTTTACACCTAAATAAATTATACTCTTAATCTAATTTACACGTTTATTAAACTTTTTTAACTAGCGAATATTAAGATGACATACATCTTTAAAGTATGTTATTGATAATATGTTTATTTTATTAATTTTGTAATGTTTAATGTTTGCACTTTTCCGGTTCAATAAGTTTAGTGCAAAATGTTTTAATTGTGCTCGTTATTGAGGATCATCCACTGTTCATAATAAAGTAATATCCAAAGCTAGCCTTTTGATTGCAGTAGATAAAAGCTCTATTTTTGTGTCAATATAACGTAGTTTTTCTTAGTCGTGTGAAAATATTTGCACGTAATTTAATGCGAGGGCTATTGTCTTTAAACTGAAGTAGGGCAGGAAATAAAAACATGAATTAATAAGAATATTTTACCTGTGTAATAGCTATTTTTATTTACATATCTACAGTTGTCAATATAGTCACTTCTGATTTAGAGGCATTTATCGTACCTATGCACCAATTATCTCATTTCTATTTCATAAGAGCTTGTTATCTGTGGGAGTAAACAAGTTATTCAGGGTGACCTGCAGCGACACATTTAACTTTATGTGCAATCCCTGCAACGAGTTCTCCGTAAACTATTGTAGAGATTATGATCGAACACGTCCCATCTAAATTCTGGAAGAAGACTTAATACTGTTGCAGCAATGTGCGGTCGGACGTTATCATGTAGCAAGACGACAAATACAAATATTAAATATATTTGCCGTTAATTTGTTGGAATTCATTACCACTTATTTTTTGTCAATCAGTAAATTAATATACGTGATCTAATGTTATATCTACTTTATTTCAATTCTTAACCACGATCTAGATTTTTTCGTATAACGACACCTTTAGGTGGGCAATTTGAAGATATCTCTTCAAATTGCCCACTGCACACAACGAAACCTTGGCCGTGGTTAAGAATTTAAATAAAGCAGGTATTATATCTACCCTACGTAGTCTCATTTGCTGGTTAACAAAAATTAAGTGACGTCTATAAACATTATGCTTCCCTTTTCTTCTATCCGTTTAGTAAGTCTATTTAATTCGTTATGAATTTAATGTGTGACACATCATCTTTGAGGTCGTTGCGCAGACTATTTCTTAAATAGAAATGTAGTAATCAGATTAAGTAGGCTGGTCTGGATGATATACGATTATACACACAAACGCACACACATGTGTGTGTATATATACATGTATATATATATACACACACATATATATATATATATATATATATATATATATATATATATATATATATATAAGTTATTAACTATACGCAGTGACAGTAAACTTAAAAAAAATTAAATTAATTGACTAAAATAAGGTTCACCCAAAAGTAGAGGATATACTATTCAATTCGCAAGTGTATGAATATTAGAAACAGCAAATCCAGAAACTTCAAAGATGTTTCGGTAAGGGTTGAATATGCAGCTTCAAGAACATTACCGAGAAGATATTTACCAGCCTTGTCAATATATATTATAAATAAATCCACTCTTGATCAAAGAAGCTTTCATCTCACACTTTTGTCATTGCAGTAAAATTTTATGTATGTTCAGAAGATCATGCTTAGATAAAACTCTGACATTTAATCAAATAAAGTTATGATCTTATGGTTTTATTCTCAATTGTGAGCGTTAGCATATGAATATAAAATTATTTCAAATATATGAAAATGAAGTAATATCAGATAACCAGGTTGGAAATTATCTTTCGTATTTTGCCTCACTTCTGCTCATTTGCTTAACCGGCTAAGTAATTATTTATCATCAAATACTGCCATAAAGCCCGACGCCCTTAATTCTGCTACATCGATTTGATAACGTGTTCATTAAAAAGGCAATTACAATCGAATAGCTTTAATCGTTAAAAGGTTTCACTTTCAGATTATTGGGACCGTTTCGTGACGTGACATTGACGGCATCGACAAGTCTTTACATAATCGATAAGACGAATTAGAGGGACAAATTTATAATATTTCAAGAAGTGTAATGAGATTTTGCTTATACATTGTAACTAGTAAATCATTGTTTTATGAGGACATAAAAAACTAGACCATATTTTATTTTAAGCAGTATTGAAGTGGGTGTTCATATTGGCCAATAAAGTTGATGTTAATTTCTATATTTGCACGGACATAGAAGCTAAAACTACAGTTTTTTCTTTGAAAACTGAAAAATGTGTTTTGGAATAAATATCAATAAAATAGACATAAAATCATTTTAGGCACTATTCACCATTTCGTTATTAAATTTGTGTGGTAAACAAATTTGTGACAAAAGATATTTAAGAAAAAAAACTACAACAACATTATAGCACAATTGAATCTGTGTTGGAATAAGCAAGTACCTGATATTAACAAAAAATTAAAAATAGAATATTTATTAAAAAATTAAGGTAAAATTGGAAATCGGATCAGTGATTCAGTTAAATGATGTTACATAACATATGGTATTAAGACTCTAATTGGTCAAGTATATTATCAATAATGAAAGCAAGGGACATGAACGAAATAAATGAGTGATTAAAGAATTTGGTAATGTGTGTGGTAATCGTAATGTTATAGAAATATGAATCAAATTCATAATACCTCAAAGGTTAAGGAGTAAACTATGCAATAGTGATCCAATAATGTATCTGTCCTGCAGTGAAATATGTCCAAATAGGTAAAATTATTTTGCTTCTTTATGTAAACCATGATCAGCATTTTTTGACATCGCTAAAGTCATTTCTACAAAATGTTCTTGTAATCATGCCATTTAAAAGTCCATATTCAGTTGGCGTGATTACAAGAACATTTTCTCTTAATTCTATATAATACTATTATTAGTAAACAGCTAAATTATTCTAAAATGAACTGATAACAGGTTAAAGAAATAAATGTATTTACTTCGTGCCAAAAGATCGCAATCTTGTCAAATTTGAAACTATAAATATTTTACAATTTCCCTAGGGCAATCTTCTTATTTAAATACCGCAACGCAAAAGGTCAAAGAAAAAAAGGATTTTTTAGAGCGATACCTTTTAGTTGATCAGTGGACCGTTAGGATGGATGGAGATTGTGCTCGTTTAGGAAAATGTTACAAAAAGGGTGGATTACCCACCATCCACCCCACATAGTGTCAAAATATTCTCCTGTATCAACGCCCTTGGATAAGTTCTTTGATTGTGGTATACAAGTGGTGCCAATCTTTAGTTAGTTGTAGCCTTTTTTTCTTTTAAATAGTACTTGATTGAATGAGTGTGCTTATTTACAAACCAAATATAATTTATTAAAGTTAAATGGACCTGCTATGCAGTATTACTTGCATAATGCAATTTAAATAGACGGAACTAATCGAGATATTTGAACATGATTACTAGTTGTGTAATCCTCAAAAGAAGTTAAATAAATAAAAACTTCTCCTTATTTGAAAATTTCTGTCACCACCATCCCACTTCAATACTTAAAAATAGTAATACTTAAAAGAAATGCTCGATGAGTTAAAATTCATAAAATTTGTCATAAGACCTGTACTGTCATCCATTGAGGAGTTACGAGAGATATTTCCAAAGTTAATTATCTAACCATATTTACATCCGAAACCATTTTCTGTTCAAACAAAAGAATAATAAAAACTGGTTAACACGAGCCGAGTTACAATTGTAGCACTTACATGAAAGTATATACTATATGAATATATATACAAGTCAACTTGAGAACGTCCTATTTTCTTGGCTAAGTAAAACGACCTTCGTTTTACTTGAAAAATTTTCGGAAAACAACATTGTAATAACCTAAAGCCCTCAGAAAATTTCAAATTATTTACAATAATTATAATTAATATAAACGATAAGATGCTGTAATTACCTACAATTAATACATTTAATACAAATTATATGTATTGCGTAGGTAGCATAGTGGCGTAAAGATCGTGAAAGTAGTATCCTTTAGGGTAAAGATAGTTAGGTTGTTAGTATATATAAATGCAATTTGCTGATCTGTGCTCAAAACTAATTTTAAATCGATGAAAACTAGCGGAAAATGCAAATGAAATAAGAACCTATGTCAAATACAACAAACCTCACACATTTCTTTCCACAAATACTCTGTACCTTTGATTTGCTATATATCCAAAGTTTGAATAATTGTTTTAAAGGTTTCGTGGCACATTAGTAAGAAAATTCGTCAAATATGAGTTAAAATTGTGTGTCGAGTAATTATATTTATTTTATCTATACAAGTATATTGCAATTAATATTGAACACGAAATATTGATAAAATCTGTATTGCCTTGACACGCGTTGCGCTTTGCACTATTGCGTATTAATATAAAATTTTGTCCTTATCCCTTTCCCTACTTACATTTTTTTGTGAAACTGAGGATTATTTTTTCCCGACATCAAGTCATTGGTAAAAATTAGATTTTGTATTCTTGTACAGCCCATATATACTCTTCATAATTGTAGGTTACAATATTACAGGTTTAAATAAATGTATCATGATATATTCCATCATATAATAAATTATAATTTAAGTTCTTGATTGAATATTAGGGCATAAAATACGAGTAAGTGTCACTAAGTACACAATAAACAGAAGGGATAAACAAAACTTGAAAAAAAGTTTTAAAGTTTTAGTTATGTTAAAAAAAATTAAAGCGTCATTATTAAAAAAAAAATTATCGCAATGAAATTAAGTTGAAGTTAAATGAAATTAAGTTTCCGTTTACTCTTGTTAATTTTTTAGCCCGATTTACAAAATTAAGCTTTAGAATATGTCTCCTCTCCAATTTTCAAATAATACTATTTAAAAATGTAAAAAAACCGGAAAATAGATTTAGGTGACAATTTTTAAGTAAAATTGTAATAATTCAATTTGATTAGGTTTTGAACTATAAAAAAAATAAAGTTTTTTATTATATTTAATGGTGCTAAATAAGTATGTACAGAGTATTTC
Source organism: Druceiella hillmani (assembly GCA_039881145.1). Taxonomy (NCBI): domain Eukaryota; kingdom Metazoa; phylum Arthropoda; class Insecta; order Lepidoptera; family Hepialidae; genus Druceiella; species Druceiella hillmani. The sequence goes on along the minus strand of JAYKKI010000016.1, from coordinate 21,138,685 downwards.
AAGAAATAGTGACAAGCGGAAGCCAAAGTTAGCGAATCTCAAAGTTTATGTCAGTAACTTCTATATATTTTAAATGATTAATTAATTATATTCTTCTTTTTTTTTTGCCAAACTCATGAATGAAGACAAAATATTTCTTTATTACATTAATACTTGGTTCGCCAAGATCTATTCACTTCTCGGGGAATCTTATTAGTAAATTATTTCTTAGATTAAAAATTTAGTGAGGGAATGATCCATTGTTTTGGAATAACATATCTCTACTTGTCTGTAAACCTACATCCTCTGGAAACTCGGTAAGATTTACTCTTAAGTATTTCATTTAAACTCATATATCAATAAAACCCCCGCACGAACAATTTGATATTTGAATGAACTTATTTACCTTTGACCGAACCAAGATTTACATTATATTTTTCTTGAAAGTTAAAAATTAGATCTACAATATTAAATTGGAATAGTTTTAATATTTGTCTTCACTTCTCAACGTTTTAATTTTTGGCGTTGTGTTAAGATTTATGGAAGTTAATATCTATATTTTGAATAAGTCAATTAGTCAATTAGTTGACAAAAAGAATCAATTTCTATTTTTATCTATGGGTTTCAAAAATTAACACAACAATTTATGACACACTCATTATCCAAAATCGCTAAATATACGAGGTTTTATCAAATGCGAACTTTGAAATTGCAATAAAGTTGCACAAAGTTGTATAATTGATTTGGTAAATAGCAAGAGGTAGTTTAATTAATGCAAAATATCCGACAGTTGGCAGATTGATGCTGCAACACTGAAGAAGGCAACCATATTAGAAAAAAGATGACTACTACAATATTCAGATCATCGTATCAGAGCAGCGACCTGTGCTACATTCTCTGAGTAGTGAAGATGTCAAACTAACTGAATCTCATCGTATAATGACAGCATAGTACGGCAATCGCTGTAGTGACTGGATGAGAGGTGTAGAAAGTTCATAAACGGTGTAAGTTCTGTGGAGGATGCTCCCTAACCGGGACAGTCTCACCGCGTTATGACGAATAAAAATAATGCGTTAGTGGATAAGTCAGTTAAATATAGGCCAGTAAAAGCCACAGTCAGGAAAAAGGTGGAAATTTCAGTGGAAAATAGGCGTATAACTTTGAACGTAATAGTCATACTCTTGAAAGTTAATTTTATTTCAGGACAGAATATTGTTCATGATGCGCTGTAATACAATAAAATATTTGCAAGACGAATTTCACGTCAGTTGACTGAATCGAGACTGCAAGGAAGTGAATGACTCTTTTGTCGTTTTGACATTAAAGGAAAAGTACTTTTGAAAAATATTGTTACAAGTAATGAGAACTAAGTTTAATATCACTAACCGTAAAAGAAAAAAATCACACACTAGCTTTTTTCACATTCATCCTTCGGCGAAAAATCACAGTAGCATTTTCCGCGATATAAAACAAGTTATTTTGGAACATTATATAGAAAAGGAACCAACAGTAAGAGTGCGGTTGTTTGAAGTGTCTATATAATTTTGGTATTAAGATTTCTTAATAAATAAAGTATTTAAATGCACATGTACGATGTTGTCAAAAAAAGAAATGAACATTTTAAGAAAGTTAGCAATTTAAATAAAATACTTCAATTTAAGGATCGCACATTTATCCCCAATTATAAGCACGCTGCTACTTATAGGTAAATAGGCATGCATATAATATGAATTTAATAATATAACCTTTACCTTTCTATGGAGAAAATGGTTTTATACACACAGCAGTTGAATTTGACTTTTAAATCTAATCAATCGGCAATTAAGGGTTCAATGTTACCACACCGATGGCTGGAGCTAGTCACATGGAAACCCATCGTCCAAATTACTGTGTTAATATTAAAACATCATTAATTTAAATAATCCCGAGTGAGCTACCGTTGGTTAACTAGCCGGCGTTTCTCAAACGTTGAATGTGTTCAAGTTAAAATTATTTTTAGAAAATTTCCTGTAAATTTTATATCACGATTGTTATTTTTTAAATAAATCAAATCAATTAAACGTTCCTAAATCTGGATAACCATCTGCAGAATGTGACATCATGACATGAATTCATTCTGAAGGCTTATAATTGAACATTTTATAACTTCTTAAGGGAAAAAAATCTATTCCTTTTACCTTGATATTTACCTGTATATTGATCTCAGTGCTGATTGTATCATATCCTTTAAAATTATTTCATAATCTATACAAGACAGGAAGTTTCAATGGTGGTAGAGAGTAAAAGTGTGAAAATATTGATGTAGAAACTTGGCAAAACATTTTTTTTGAGATCACGTTCACAGTTTTAATGAAATATGCTGTTATGTTTTTTTTCTATTCCTACGTTATATTTTAGAAAATATCAAATCAAATATTTTGAAAAACGTACCTATGTATTCCAAGTAAACAATTGAGACGGGAATAAAATTAAAAAGACACAAAAAAAACAAAAGAAACGAATACAGAAAATTGTTAAATGCTAAAAGGCTCCACTGGAACTTTTTGTTGAAATTTAGCTTAAAAAGCAAGCTTTGACGACACTTCTAAAAATATTATACTTACCGGCGGAAATCTATCAGAGCTTAGATGATAATCATTTGTCTTTACTCATGTTTCCATATTAATTGGCTATTTTAAAATCTGAAATGATTAAAGAGGTAGAACAGAATTATTACCATTGTTAGAAACATTCTACAAAATGTCGACACTAAGCAGTAATGTGTGACGCGAGACTTAAATATGTGTGTCATATGGTAAAGCAAAAGTCGACGAAAAGGACATTTTATTTTTAAAATAACTATCAGTGAGTAAAATTTGGCGCTTCTGTCGGTATTGGTGATATTTATGAATAATAAATACTTCTGAAAAAATTTAGTAATATTATTTTTGATTTTCGGGGGGATAAAAGGATTTAATTTAATTCTATATATGTATATATTTAAATGGTAAGAATTTTATTTCTCAAAACCGAAACACTGACTTTGCACTAACACAAACAAAGATTATGACTAAATCGTATTCGTTCGATAGTGATACTTCGGGCTAGACATTGTCTAGGGATGATTTAGATTTAAACTCAAATAGCGATCTTATATAATCTTTCGTCATCAAATATATTGGTAACAAAGAGACTTTTATATATAGTATATTTCCTCTATCGGAAAAAAAATCTGATAAATTGGTTGGTTTTGAAATAACTTATGAAATTTATTCTCAATAGCAAAACAAATTGATCCTATTCAAGTTATTCATATTTAATTTCTATGTAAATATATATACATATATATATATATATATATATATATATACATATATATATATATATATAAATATACATATATATGCACATCTATACACATATAAATACTCATATTGTAACATTTCCCCAACTCTAAACAATTTAGCCTATCACAACTCCGTAGAAATCGCGTATTTTTAATTATTGCTCTTATTTTAATCGCATTCAGTTTTAATGAACCTTATACATTCTCAACAATTACGCAATTACAGCTATTCACGTTTTTTTTTCATTTGCTTTCGTTTTTTGCTACCTTTCGTAGAGTACTATTCATTCTTTCAGTTGCGTGGACTCGTCGTTTCACGTCACGTGTTTGTCCCACACATAATGTTGTCTCATTTTTTTTTAACATTTATGACTTGTTCTTATTTATACGCATATTTTCTATATTTTTACTTGACATATTCATATAAATAGATGTTGTAAATATATAATTATCGGAAGTAAATAAATTAAAAATATCGGAAAATTAAATTAGTATTTTCCATTCGTATCTATATCCATTACTGACCGATTTCATTTTAGTCATTAATATTGTACATAAAAAGAAATATAATTCCTGAAGTATTTGTTGATCTAACCACAGATAATTGCATTATAATATGATGTGTATTCTTTGAAATTATATTTTTTTTAGTCCACTGACGTGTTATAGTTTTTACCATTTGTCTTCAACATTCTTATAAAAAACCTTTAAAAAGTCCCCAAAGTCTTATATGTTTTAATAGCTTTGATTTAGTTTATTTCAGTAATTTGGCCCAGTCAAATTTCTTTAAATAAGTCTTATATTAACATGTTTTAATGGCTTGGATTTAGTTTCACTGCATTATATCCGACTGCATTATATCCGTTCAATATTTTTAATATACAACCAACTGCTTTCTTGTTACGGTCTCGCAGCGGTATATTGACTGAAATTACCTTCTTAGAAGTTTAAGACCGAATTTAGATTTTGGTTTACATGCAGCCTTTGATTTTGATTTACATACTTAATCAACATGTACTCGTATCTCCAAATAACACTACCAAAATATCATATTCATATTTCTTCATTTATTAACGGTCATGTTTTTAGCAGAAACTTAGAAATTTTGAGATTCCATGATACTTTATCCGGAATACCTTTCGATTATCTCGGAACTCTCCAATTTGAGGGTTTTCAATCCTTTTTGTTTTTTTAAAGTATAGGGATATTTACATAAAATATTTTGAGAATTATTCCGGGAACGGATAAGGGTAAGTTCCAAATGCTGATTGACGGGAATGTAAGATTTCATTTTTGGAATAGACATAGAATACAATGAAAAGGGCACGACGCATTATATAGATGTTTAGTTCTGAGGACAGTATAGTGAGAGCGAGTTTGGATATAGCTCAGACTGAAAATGTCTTAAACTTAGAAGTATTGTAATTGTTTATTCTTGAAAGAAAATATTTATGGTAGGAGTAATAATATCACAGTTGGTTTAAATTTAACAGACCGGATGTAAAATTATTTCGTGGTAAATTCTACCTCTAAATTTATATCAATCTTTAAAAATAAGAGACGTATATATGTATTTTACACAAGGAAACTGAAGTTGGGATTCTGTGTACACAGTCACGATTATTCAGACCTCATTTTATTTAGTTTACATTTGTAAACAAAATAAAATGACGTTTGTATTTATCATAAAAGTAACTACATATACTTACTAATACGAATGTTTTTTCTTATTATCAATATCATTCGAAGGGCAGACAAATAGTGTGAAGCAAATAAAGTGATATTAGATTGTAAATTTTATAGAAAAAAAAAATAACATATTTATCTGGATTGGTTAAAATAAGATTTTAAGTAGTGATGGATATATTGGAAAGAAATATAATTTCTTCGTAATTAAAAAAGTTTAATCGTGATATATTAAAATTTAGCCTGATTTACACAAATAAAGTTTAAAAACATGATTAAACTTTCAGTATCCATCTTCTTTCATGAAGTGTTTTAGGATTGTGTGGCCTAACTGAGACCTAAGAATGTTATATTGAACTAAAACTACAACAGAACTATGCTGTTTATATAAATAAATCTCAATTTATTCAATATTAAGCTTATTGTTTAAAACGCCTTTTATAATAATAAATTTGAGGCACGCAAAGTTTGATTCATTTACACGCCATCATTTGAAGCTTCATGTGATGTTTTGATTAAAACCCTTTTTTTTCACATCTGCATAACTTTAATCTAACCTAAGTTATTTAATTTAAACGCTGGGCAGTCAAGTTTAAAAAGAAAAGACATATTTTCACAGACTGATTTAAAGCCAATGTGAGTCATTTCGAATGAGTTAAGATGTAACTTGGAGAGATAATTTGATGACATATTTCTTGATAACCTCACACTTTTTGAGTTTAAAAAAAAAATGAACATAAAAATAAATTATTTACATCAGGATTATATTATAATGCTAGATATAAGACGAGACTATTGAAATATAAAATAAGTTAAAAATTAAACCTAAGTTTAGTTTAAACACAAGCTAAGTCTATTTAAGTTTTGACATAGCAAATAATTAAAAACACATACAAAATTAATTACTGTGATAAAACAATTTTATTCGTTATTTAAATTAAAATGTTATTAGGGGAAAATATAAAATATAGGAAAATATAAATATAGGGATAGATAAAAAAATACTTAGGTGTTAAGATAAAATATCTCAAATGACCTCAAATGCTATTTCATCTTACATTTCTTAAGAAACTTTGTGTAGCCAGACGAACGTTGTAATATGAGTGCGCGAGCTGGCTCGTTGTTTAATATCAACTCCGTCGTCCTGAATAAATGAACACTAGTTGGTTTGAACGAGCGGTTGGTTTGACCGGTGCGGTGGTAGCCGGAAATATGAACTAGGAAATAACCACATGGCTTGATAAAGGCCGATAAGAAATGATTCATTGATTTCATTCGAACGATATTTAGATTCAACGAAAGTTAGTTACGACAATTTCCTACATTTGATTCCTGGTACACTATGTTTATTGAATGAGAATATTTGTGTAATGATGGTAACTTGCTTAGTTATATAAATATTTAGACCGTTCATAGTTAATTAAACATATATCTTTTGCGTTTCGTCGCAATTAGGTAAATATTTGGTATATTTATATTTCCATACCTCGGTACAACTCTGTGATATTTAATTCAAAGTTAAGTCCTAGTAACGTTCTTTCATAAATGAAAAATATTGTATACATTTTTTTAATTAGTACAGAAAAGTTAATATGGTATTACAACGACCAGTAACTTCAAAATTTCAATGCAATGTTTAGTTATTATTCATCACTGGCTATTGTAGAGTTTTTTTTAAAACCAATGTTGTACTGAAGTAGTACTAAACGTTTCAATTTATATTCAAAAAACGACCATCTTATGTATATGATAGGAATAATGGTACCGTAGTACTTATCTAATTAGAATTGTATAGAATTATAATCGTAATAGAATAGTAATTTGAATGTCGACAAGTTCTGTGTGGTTTTCCAGGACTGCTTAAGGCAAAGGAGAAAACAGTACATTGAAAGTATCACTCAAAGCTTCACGTTGAGGTACATAGGATTTACATTTCAATAAAACGTATCGATAAATACTGATTCATTTGTTAACAGGTTTTGATGTAAAAATATATTGGTATCTATATTGGTTGTGTAAATATATTGGTATAAAAATATATTGGTATATATAAAATATATTGGACCTATATATTTTTTTGTATTCATAAAATGTTTAATACATTTTGATAAATTAGCATGTAAAAACTTTAAGAGGACTTGTATTAGGTTCATATCATATTTATATGGATCTGGAATTTATAACTGTTTTGAAACCCATGAAAATAAATAACTTTGTATAAAAGTACCATCACTATTGTTAATAGAGAATATCGCCTCTGTAAATGAAATTGCTTATTTTCCACGAACATCGATTTCCAACAGTGGATAAAAATCGAACATCTGAAAAGCTTCCCCACATCTGAACTTGGTAAAAGAGCTTTAGCCTTACAAATTTAAAATAACGCAGGAATTCAAGCCAGCAGATGAATGGAATGGCACCATCTACCTTACAGTGTGAGAATCACTTAATTTGTTGAAGCAACAATTGCCAAGTCGTGTTATCTCCACAACCTCAATGACTGGCAAATTCAGCGATTTTACGACACAAGATTTCTTTTTGTTGGATTTTGTAAATTCGCAGATCTGTGGCAACAAATTTCAACCAATCTCCGAACTCAAAGCAAAAATCTAACGGCCTATCGTTGGTTAGATAGGTTGAGTCTAGCCTCTGCAAAATTTTAGAATGTAATTTTTGTCATAAGTAAAGAAACGTGCAAATACAGTCGTGTTGTTCATTTGACTGACATATTATTTAAAACATAATATTATTTAAAGCATATTGTACATTTGTAATAAAATAAAAAATCTTTCATTCAAAGTGAAAATCATTGTATTTCAAAATTAAAATGTCATCCACTGTGAGAAGGAATTTCAGTATTTTAAATTGATAAAAAATTATCTAACAACAGTCTTTTTAAAATAAACATACAAAATAAAACACGACTAAAGTAATGTTGCACATCTGTGGTTGTTGTATAAAAATTAACAAAAATACAAAAGAATTTTTATATTAAATTCAATACTAAAATATACCGTTGTACTACTTATAGATATTGTAATACTTAGAAGTCTAACTATCGCATGGCATCAACAGTTGCTTATTAGGTCATAGTTATCGCAAACGTATAAATGTAAACAAATATAACGAGATATGTCGCGGACACTCGATTGGAACGAAGTTCCTTTCGTTATATATTATGTGTTAAATGTGCATTATCTACAGGATTAAAAATATTTCAGAACATTAAAACATTGTTAATTACAAGAAGACAAAATAATAATGGCAATGGTTATGGTAATGGCAATTAAACATAACTTATAAAATATGTGAAAATATTTATTTTGGTATCAGTTAATATACATGTAAACTTTCGTCGATGCAAATAAAAGATGATACCAAAATTTTAATTTAAAATTATTTTTATTTTAACTACTTTATATTAAATTTAAAAGTGATTAAAGTAAATTAATTTTCTTAAAATTAAACATAATTATCTTAAAATGTTTTATGAATAGTCAGCATTAAATTTAACATAAACATGTGTATATAAAAACGGTCCGGCAGATGCTTGGCTTAAAATAGAAAGTCAGCAGTAAAATAATTTGACATATACATAATATGTAATTTGACACATCATAAACACAAAAACAATTATATCATAGCAAGTGTCGGTCGAAATCTTACACTTTTATACAGTAGCAAATATAGCCGTCGAAATGTTACACTTTTTTCCAGTTAATTCTCATTGGGCAAGCGTGTAAGGTGCCATAAGGAGTTTCGTTTCAATTAAACTAAAGTAGATTATCAGATTAGTTTGGTTATTAACTTTATCATATTGATTGTGTCTATACCCATTTCATGAAATCTCTTATAAAATTTACCCGTCTTTAGGTTTTGTACTGAAATCCTAAAATGAACGTTAATCTCTAAAAAACTAGGTATACATAAGGTCATAAGGAACATATAAAGAATATATAACAGGTTCATAAAGAAACTTCAAAATGACAATATTTGAAGATTTTTGTTACATATGAAAAAATTACTAGAATATAAATACCACAACTTTATTTTTAAATGTTTCAAACTTATTAGTTTTACACATTTTCTAATAACTTTTAACAAAGTTGAAAAAGGTCCATAAAAAATATGTGGTACTTTTGAATGCACCATGTCGTGTAAAAATAATTAAAATGAGTAAGGGAGATGTTACATATATCAGTGAAATTAATGCAAAAAAATTTGTGCAGGTATATTTTAGGAAAGATGCCCCCAATAATAAAGTAATATTAATTCTATCTTTACTAGAGAAAATATTTAAAACATTATGTCTAAAGTTCCAAAGTGTAATGTGTAATAATAAAATATTAATTCTATATGAAAACGGCGTTTGATTGTGCTTTGTATAATCAGTATTTTTTGAGATATGTATGACACATCATAACATATTTGGATCTTCGTAGCTCCTCATTTTTTCGTTTTATTATTGTGTTCCTGCCCATTCGTAAGTTAAGTACAATAATGATTTAAGTGTATAAATGTAAATATATAAACATAGTATTTTTAGATCAAATATGAATATATTGAGGGGTAGGGCAAAATGGTTGATAAAATAAGTAAATAAACGCATTACGTAAATAAATACAAAAACATTTCCATTTTACTTCATTAAAATAATTGTATATTTAAAAAGTTGCAGAATTAGCAATAATTATCACCTTTTTAGATGACGGTTATTGCAGTATTACCCTTACCGCGGTGACTTCGAGTTTGTCAATTTAAATAATTATATTCCAACAACATTAGATAATCATTTTTTTAATCCACAAAGTTATTTAAGTAATACTCATTATTATGTTCATATATTTGACTTCTGTTTCACATTTTGGAAAAAGATAGCAAATTATCGTTTTCATTTGAGGCGTTAACGCTCGAAATGATATAATTCAAATTTTCTTACCGTAGTGTAGGAAATAATGTTGTAAATATTTATATATATAGAAGATAGATGGCGTTAAGAATGTGTTATATGTCGGTGAAACTATTTAGAATTACCCGTAAATATTTAATTATAAAAAAGTTTCACTTCAACGAGAAAGGATGCGAAAACGTCGATCAATTCGACGAAGCAAAGAAAGTTGTTAATAATGGCTTTTAATAAAAGGGTCAAATCATAGCAGTATATAAGTTAAAGCAATTTTTTTCTGAATTCACACTTTTACAATTATCTAATTATTGGTATGACTATAATTCCAAGAACAGATAACTACAATTTACGCATTTCTGCGTTTACATAAATACAAAGACCGCAGTTGAACTGACATCACCCATATTCTTCTACGAGTAGACTCATTTCCTTATTATTTTCTGGACGCCATACCGGTCTCGGTCACTTCATTGCAACCGTTTTCTGTCCACCATATGTGATTTTCATATTTTTCTAGTTTTTTAGCTTTTCGTGGATTTCTTATTAAGGCAACAAGTAGCTGATATGACGGAATAATTGTGGACTACTTAGAATTGTGAACATTGATGGCACTCGATTCGATTAAAACAAAATCATCTATCAATTAAAAGGCATAAATACGTTAAAAATAATTGCATCCAAAAGAATAACGTGTAAGAATTATTATATAACATAATAAGTATTAAATCAAATGGACATATAAAGAGTAGTTACGAGTCATTACGTATATTATATAAAAATTAACTATCGAATTATGTCAGAACAAAAAATAATATACAAAATACAAACATTTTATCTTAGCAAAACACGTTTTAGGTTTTCGAACACCTGGCAATTTCACTAAGAATCATTTATTATAAATTTAAATGTTAATTTTCTGGAGTAACCACTGGTTCCAGTAAATATTGTTAATTTTAAATTTTTAATACAATGCCAAATTATTCGTAAAATTAGGTCGGATGATGATTAGATATATATTTATGAGGAGGTTACCATTAAAAACTTTTTGTTTATATGAAAATTAATTACGAAATATTATTTGTGAATTTCTTTAAATATTAAAGGAATTAATGCATAATGAATAATATTTTTTTTTCAGCTTAGATCTTTAATTTTAAACTTTGATGACAAATTTCCTTGTTAGTTTTACATTTACTCTTAAAAAAAACAATAATTACAGTTTTTATATTGCCTCTTATTTCAATGCATAAACATGGCTTTAACTGAGACTTTGTAAACTAATGTTTGTAAAAAATTATCAATTCTTTTATACCATCGTTCAGATTATTATTTCAACCTCATGGTTTGAATCAATTTGCATGGCTCAGTTTCAGGATTTTATTAGCATTATTATACTTCAGACCTGCCGAAATTTTCATCAATTCAGTTTTATCTAGGAAATCCTTTAAAAATGCTGTTTTACATCTCGATGACTTACACAAATTCAATTTAACTGTTAAAGCAAACAATAATTTAAATGTTGAATATCTTAGAATAGGTAAAACGTCTCAACAAAGTCAATAATGCCTGGCATTTTAGAAAAGCCCTTTTGCTACTAGTCTGGTTCTGTAACACAAACAGCTGTCACTATCCATTTTCCTTTTAAAGACTAGTTTAATTTGAAATATAATCCAGTCTCTAGACATATCAACTATTTCCCAAGCACGTTTCTTTGAAAGGTCTAATTTTATCTTATATAGTTCATTTCAATTGTAAACTCCTAGACCTGCCTAATGCTTCATTATGCGTTACATCACCATACTCACTATCGTGTTCACTTGTCGTGAACTAGCTACTGATACCGTATCTGTTTTGTTTCTTTCGTATATGCTGTGATGGTTGTCAATTTGCTTGTATTTTATGAGTACTTCTTCCTTCACATTCCTACGATTATGAATTTTATATTGTGTTATGTTGCCATCATCCGCAGTTTCGGTTTTCATTGTGGTATCTGTATCACCCACTCCTTGGTGAATTATTACTTTGGTCTTTATACAATCATAAGTTTTCTCACTTCATTTCTGTCAATCCACTCCTTGATTCTTATAGTATCACTGAATTATATCCCAACAATCAACTAGAATATACTGAGCTGACCTTTTTCTATTTCAACCGTTTTTTTTCAGTGCGTGCACCACAATACTTCCAGATATGCAAATATGGCCCAAATTATTTTTTCTCGTAGTTCAATCTTGATGTCACTGATTGATTTTTCAGACAAACTGTATTATGTACTGTCTCCGACCAAAATTGTTTGGTACGTCTGCATGAAATCACATTTTGCTTTCTCAAGTACTGTGCGATTGAGCATCTTGCATAACTTATTATCTTCGTGGGTGTATGGATTTGTTTTCGGATAAAAATCCTTCATCCCTTTATCTTGTAAGTATTTTCCAGATTTTTTTATTAAAAAATTTTAATCCTTCCTCTGTTCTTAATGTTTTGATCCTTTAACTTATTTGATTTTTAATTATTGATTTACATGTCTTAGTAAGCAAATTTTAAATGTTTTGTTATGAAGAAACAAATATAAGCTCTAACATAACATCCACTGGCGATCATCAGCAAATAACAAATAATACCTCTATCGTCCTATGGATTTGATTTTCATTCACCTATAAATATATGCATGGGCAGCCTATAGCAACCCATGGCTTCATGTGTGTGAATGTGAATGGCACTTACACTTGCTTCCCTTCAAAACACACAATGCAACTTGTTTACACGGTATTGGGTTTATCTCTGTATGACGTGACACTAACAGCCCCATACTTTACTTTTTATTTGTCAATGCCCGTTAAATGTGTAAACTTTCTATGTCATGCATTTCCAAAGATTGATGTCAACAGACGATTAACTTCCTTGATATCCAGTTTATGTACACGTCCCACTGAGTCCGCGATTTCAATTACTTCATGTCGTGTACAGTGACCATTATAAAAATTAAGTTCATTTCCTTCTTTGATTATAGATTATAATTCGTAGCTAGATATGGTATTATAACACTTCGTGTCTGGAATATTTAACTCGGTATTTTTATCACAGTTTTGATTTAAACGTCATCAATGAATTCAACGGAAATCTTCGACTTGTTAGCGATGACAATCTCCGCCGCATTATTACATGTCAACCGCATTAGTAACATTTTCAAGCAATGTTTGCTACAAGTCATATGCATGCTGGCACATGAGTAAATGTAACAATCAGTATTTTTCAATTTTCCACTGATAAATACTATATTACAAACATTCAATTGTTTTTATTATTTTGACATTGATTTTAATAATGGCCATTCTGGCCGCGCTTGTGGCATTTGCCATGAAATTTCAACTTTCATGTTTCTGACGCCGGCATATTGGTGGACTTGTGTTTCTTGTTCTACAGAATTCTCGATGTAAAGGCACTCTGAGTGTCCTAGATTCACTGCCACCTTTTACATCAATCAACTCTGATTTCATAAAATCTAATGTTTTGTCAGTTCGCCATAATCAGTGGAATATACGTTCGCCATAATCATTGGCAAAAATTTTTCGGATAATCCAGCTAATAAGAGTAAACCTACCCGTTTATCGTTTATCTTGAAACTGTGTCACTTAAATCTCTGAGTTTTAACTATTAATGTCATGTACTGAGATATACTATCATATTTCATCATTAACTGAAATAAGATTACGAAGTTCGAAGAAGCTCACTGCGACGAACTAAAAATTCTGAATCTCTCGCAGATGAAGCTAGCAAACAAATTAAAGACCCTTTTAGTACTTTAAATAATATCCTAAAAAACAATAAAACGAAGAAGACAAGTGTGAATTGTGTGGCCAGTTACTTGGAAAATTATTACTAGGACTTTCTGAAAATGAACCTACTATATTCATGTGTAAGATTCTATCTATATTAATGTACAAGAGTTAGAAGAGTAACTTACATCGTCTTATTCCACTTACTCTGAAACTTTTGAAAGCAAGTATTCTAATAAGACCGAATACTTCTCGCTCGTTAGTTATATTCAGAATCTTCTTCACCGATTATAATTGATTGGAATCAAATGATGTCCCCTTAAATCAAGTATCCTTTAGTTTTTGTAAATTAATATCATAATTCACCGTGCAACTCATGATCAACTACAAATTGTTATGTTAAAATATTTATTTACTGTAGTAATAATAGTGTCTAGTAGTCATCTTGTGCCGCGTGAGTTATTCACTGTTGTAAAACTTATGTTGTTTAATATACCCAAGAGTTTTAATCGACGTAGCACAGAATAATTTACAATTATAAAAACAATTAAAAGAACTTTCAGTCACGTAGACTGAAAACTTACTTTGCACATATATTAAAATGAGACACATGTTATAAATAAATAATAGTGACTTCGAAAGCTTCAAAACGTTTCCATGTTACTGTCATGAAATGGAATCCTGCGAAACAGAAAATTGCAAGCAATGCTTTTTTCCGTTATTAAATTCTCCCAGATATTTTAATTTTTATAATAGGGGGAAAGTGATAATAAATTAAAATATGCTTTCTATATTTATTTGAAAGTAAAATTTTAAAAGAACTGATACGGTCAATCGGTGTTCCTCTTTAGATATATGCAGACATACAAATAAATAGGCTTGACGTTTGATATAAAAAACTCTGCTACTTTTTACACACATTACAAAAGGTTTTCAGCTTTCAATTTCTTATAGTCGTTTGATATATCTACTAAATAGGGAATTATTAATAATAATTGGTACACGTAACTTTAATGGACCATTCCCACATATTGGAGTAACCCACGAAGAATTTTTTAATTTCAATTTTATATTTGACTTATGAAAACTGTTTTCTCAATGAATTCCATGCCATCATTTTTAGGGATAAGGATATTCTCAAATATTTATAAAATGTCACATCGATCTCGTATGAGTATTAATCGTTAAGAACTTTGGTTTACCTGTTGATAAATATTATTTTGTTATTTTTATTAAATAAATGATATGAGTCACCATATTTTTATTTTAATAAAATTTCTACAAGCTTTCCAAAATATTCAGCATATTTAAATCGCTCCTTCAATTTCTTTGCTGGCTTTCTATTGTCATATAATAATAAAAGAATATTATTATTATTTCATTGAAATACCCGTAGACAATTAGAACTCAAAATTTTAAATCAATCGATTATCAACTTTTCTTTGACGGAATGAATATAATTGAAATATTAATAATGATTATATGAACATATATTAGAAAATTTTACCAGTTATTAAAATTATGCATTGCCAATTAAATTAACTGTAGTATTAAATAAATCCGTTCGAATTTTCTAGTTTCAGTCATCAATATTTATAAATGCTATAACATAAGATTTTGTTTTGACACTGACAAATACCGCACTTTGCACATTGACAGCGACTGCGTTTATTTCAGTCGCATGCACTCTAGCAATTAGAGCTTGTTTCGGCTTATAGGAGACGGGTCTGTAATTAAAGCCGTCAATTTCTTTATGCATGTTTGGAAGAGGTTTGATTTTGTGCAGCGAATAGATAGGAACTTCAGCGAATTCCAGATAATCAAATTATCTTTTCTTTGATGCAGCATTTAATAGATCGTTACTGATTGACAGCTGAAATGAAAGTAAATCCATGACGTCTTTATTGGTTTTGCAGTCAGATTGACATTTAAACCATGAATTAACTTTTAACAAATTTAACATATGAAGTACCTATAAATTGAACGGTTAAATTTCTAAACTTAGGTCATATCTGGTAAGCTTCTCTGATTTGATAGCACGCGTTCACAACGCCCATATAAATGTCGTAACCCTTAACAGTAACAAGGCACGAAACCTGCATGCACCGTCTCCTTTCTTTTGTCCAATTTTTCGAATTGGTTATGTGGATAGACTATTATTGAAGTCACGAGTTCTCCATTATTGGCTTTTCATATAGAAATACTAACAGTATCCCCGTTATTGGCAATATGTCCATCGTATCCTAAAGTAATTTTTTGATCCTCTTGAATTTCTATCTGGTGTATATTTGAATGAATGTTGAATTTCTATCTGGTGTTATTTCTGATAGAAGAGTTTTGCAAGACAGCACTGTCTTGCAAAACTCTTCTATCAGAAAATGTGAGGAAAAATAGCAGTAGAAATATTTAAAATCTTCAAACGCTACGCAACAGCAATTATAAAAAATAAATTGGTAAGTATATAATCTATTGTCAAATGGATACAATTTTAAAGAGCTATTTGATTTTTGCACTTCACACAATCCTGCGCAACTGCCACTTAGAGGAATAATATATTCTTTAATAGAATAATTACCCACATGACGACGCAACACTGTTCGTATTTTTCAAACGGCATCGATTATAGGCTGCATATTTGATAGCTTATTTTTCTGATCTTCAGCTTTATTCAGTGATCGGGCATCTAAACTATTCAGGTGCGTTCTGAATAGGAAAAATCCCTTGCCAGACATTGCATCTGCAATAAGATCATACCTGAATTTTTCAATTCCATACAATTTGAGTCTGGGTAACTTTATGTAATTTATCGGGGTATTGATCCTTATAAAACTTTTATATATCCTTTAAAGTAAAATATGATTTTTCTCACAAACCAATTTTACTCACCTTGTTCAAGTTAGTGGTCATAATAAAATGCATAAGAATTTCTAAAGTAAAATACCGTTCGTATATTGCTGTACACTCCTGCAAAATACAGGAGTGTGCAGCAACATATGACGAATAGCATCTTGTGAACCGGTTTGCTGTTAAATCGTCTTTTATGGCACTTGAATTGCTTCAAAGTAATAGTTATTCTTGCTCTCTTTATCTGAATCTTAGGTATAGGAGTCAGGGTCTTCTTCAGGTTGAAAAAGCACTTCTTGTCAGCTCCATTCACAGAGTCACTGAACATTTTCCAAACAAATTGAAAAATAATTTCGTATTTCACACCCATTGTAAGAATCCTTATATAGATACAAATATCACTGAAAAGTTTTTGAGCCGTTAATAAAAAATAATACTACACATACATACAATAATACTACACAGATAAATTAACTATAAGATTTAAAACTTCAAAATCTAAAACGAAAGTTAAGACTACGTTAAATCGTTGGCCCATATTCGCCGACTGACAAAACGCGCGAAATTTAGACGCAAGGATAAGACAATGTCAATCACAATCGAACGACGCAAGGTCTGCAAAAATGAGGGCGTAAACAATTACTGACGAAAAATTAAGCGGTAAACTTGTTTTTGTGATACGCATATTTGTAACTTGTCATACTTCTGCGTAATATATCTTTTCAGCTCAAATAGTACGAATAGGAAGGACTTGTTATTGCAGCAGCGGGACCACTGTGTGTGTGACATAATTTGTCATATATTTAAAATTTGATAATAAAAAAGAATAACAATATTAAAATTTTGGTCGAAACATCAATTAGTTGTAATAGTGGCTATTACTATATAGATGTCATTACTTCAAATAACGGGACTGACGTTTAATAAACACTTTGTTCTAAAAACCGAAGCAAAGGACGTCGGGTGGCCTGGTTCAGGTAATGGATTCTTCACAATTAAATAAAACTAAGTGATGTAGTATTATTTGTACTATCTTTGATTTCTTTACCACGACCTAGGTTTCGTTGTATTACAACATCTTCAGGTGGGATATTAGCAAAGATTCTTACTAATATCTTTGCTAATATCCCACCTGAAGATGTTGTAATACAACGAAACCTAGGTCGTGGTAAAGAAATTAAAGATAGTAGAAATAATACTACATCATGTAGTTTCATTTAATTGTGAATAATGAATTTCTACAAAATTAACACCAAATATATTCAATAATGGATTCTTGTTTAACTGACTCAATTAATGGTTTATTGCTGTAAATGAAATTTTGAACGGATCGTGGAATATTACCGATTATAATTGGCTTTAATGCAAATAGTTCAACGGAGCGTTAGGATATTTAAAAATTTAATGCGGTGCTGTTTATTTTACATTTTGAAAATTGTTTAGATTTTGCAAAATAATAACTTGGCTGCGAACTAGCCAGTAAAATTCTTTCAATTTTTTTATTTGCGTGTTTCCGAAACCAATTTTCTATTATCCATAAAAAAATTACCATCATCCACGTAACAAAAAAATTCGATATTTATGTGGTTCGATCAAACAAGTTTTATATAGGTTTTTTTATATAGGAATCAAAAAGTTTTATATAGGTTTTACATTTAATATTTTTTTTTCTCGCGAATAAATAGTTTTTCTTAAACTTAAAATATATTATTACATACATACTACCGAGCATCTGAAAACCTTTAAGAATTACTTTCGGTTATCATTTGAATATCTTAAGGCAAGATCATATTGGCCTATTCTTTCGAAATAACTTTATCAGAGTCTATGATTACGTATGTTCACATGTAAGTTCGCAGACACGTTTGTGTACATGTACTCTTTTCCTTTTACTTAGCCTTCTTTATTATTTCTTTCATTAAGTATATTTTTTGCTGTATTGCCCTCAAATTGGGCTTCCTTCTTTTCAACCATCGTTAACGAAGTGGAGGGAAGTCTTCCACGCCCTTATTTCGTTGTTTAGTAAATTGCACTTTTTATTTTTAATATATTTAAAACTTACATAACAAATGAAAAGTGACAAGTCCCAACTCAATGAAATACCAGCAGAAGTCTGATGACACTTAAGCAATCAGGAAGTGTATTAGTAGGAACTATATAACAAACTTATTTAAGGTACTAAAACTCATAGTCAAAATAGTCTCCTGATACCGTTTTATAAGGTCAAAGGTGATGTTAGAGATTGTGATACTTAAGCTTAGGCTAAACACCTTCAAGATTTGAGAGAAGGTAAAAAAATAGATTGAATCACATAATAACTCTTACTCTTAACCGATATGGCTTTGTTACTGAGAAAGTCCAGACGAAATTCAAGCGGTTCGAATAATTCTGGAAAAAGCGAAAATCGACAATAAAATTTACACATGGTTTTAATGAATTTTAAAAAGGCATTTGATTATTTCCCGGGGGTTTGATCTAAAAATCACTCAGACAGCAACTAGTACCCGAACATTACATCACCCTTATTCAAGACAGACACAAATCCGTCACAATTTGAGTCGTAAATCCTGTAGGTTTAAGTAAAATGATATAAATTGCTGCAATCTATTTGGATTGCAGCAAGGCTCTACATTCAACCCAATGCAGTTTAATAATACCATGGACTATCTGACTAACTAATTCCAAAAATTATTGCCGTGGAATGTTTTTAACATGTTAATCCCGCCGAATGTTATATCCCGCATAACGCAGATGACCTCCAACAAAATTTTTATACTTGGATAGAGACATTAGCAGAAAATGGTTCAAAAGTACTAGAAACAAGATAGAATATATGTAGTGTCTTTCTGATGGCACAGCGAATCAAAATAACCTAAAGATCTCCATAGAAACTATGCGTTTACCAACGATTGCACAATTTAAAAATTAAGGCTAAATTCCCAGTAATTATTGCAAAATTGACAACAATGTGACTCATAAAAAGTAACAGGCTAGCTGAAATTGAGACTCATAGGCCTTGTGTGTCATGAAAGAATGGAAGTAAATGTTAAAGGAAAAATATACAAAAGAACTAAGAGACCCACGATTCGTATAGTCATCAAATCAAAAATAACAACAAAACAAATTACTTATAAAAAAAATGCATATGTCATATTGATTAGTGCATATTAGTCCACTTGATGAAATTAGAAACCAGTACACAAGAGGAAAATTGAAAGTCACCTCGATAACAGATAAAGAGAAACAAAAATGTATTTGATGACACGGGCATATCCCAAGAAGCCCAAATAATCGAAATAAAAGAAATAAATAAATTAAAAATAAAAAGTGCAATTTACTAAACAACGAAATAAGGGCGTGGAAGACTTCCCTCCACTTCGTAAACGATGATTGAAAAGAAGGAAGCCCAATTTGAAGGCAATACAGCAAAAAATATACTTAATGAAAGAAAAGAATAAAGAAGGCTAAGTAAACGGAAAAGAGTACATGTACACAAATGTGTCTGCATACTTACATGTGAACATACGTAATCATAGACTCTGATAAAGTTATTTCGAAAGAATAAGCCAATATGATCTTGCCTTAAGATATTTTCCTCCACTAATTTTTATACACCCTCATGAAATGGAAATGCAATACTTTAACATTGATGAATGCAATAAATATTTCAAAATGGCGTTCTACATTTACGTTCAAAAATCATGTCCATCTTTCCAAATTTCACAATTATTTATATTTAATGCGGAACATGTGACTTTAACTTTCAAACTATTTCGCTATGAAGTCGTAAAAAGCTTGAAAAACCACTACTACAACGAAAGCTGTAACGACCACTACTACAAGGAAAGCTTACTTTAAATCTTACTTCAAATCATATATTTTACTTTAAATCAAATATCTGTTGCATAGTTTTTGTAGTTATGCAACAGACATTTTTTTCTTGCACGTTTTAACTTGCAGTGAGAAGATGGCTAGCGCGCAAAACTCTTGTTGCTACGAATACATATTTTTGACAGTTATGCTTATTGTGTGTAATAATTTGATGGGAAACATTTTTAACATTGTTTGTTTGTTCATGATTTAGTTATTTTCCTAAATTAATCGTTCCTTTTATAATGTTATTTTAATCTTACACATTTTATTAACATTCAAATTTTCCTTAACATCTGTACTAGTTTTTCCACTAGATTCTTTGTTCGTATTTGTAGAGATATATTTTAAAAATTTGTGCTGTATCTAAAATTAAAAAAGACTAAGTAATTTATAAATTTATTTTGATACTAAAGGATTCTTAATTTAGTTTATTTCGATTCTGCTGCAAAATGAATCATATAACACGCATATTTTAGACTGATTAGACAAAAGCACTAAAGTCAACATTACTAAAAGGGACACAAATATTACTGGGTATTGCAAATTCAGATGGACATTCTAGATACTTTGCAATTTCCGTCTTTGTATCCTGACAATCGTTTATTTCCTAGTCTAATTGTAAGCTGGATATTCTATACAATCTGCAAGTTATGTGTCTATGCGTTTATTAAATTTGAAGTCTCAGTAAATAAGCATCCATCCCGTTATCATGTGCTTATATCTTTATTATGAATTAAGGACACACGTATTTTACCGTTACATTCTAAGGACAAGAGAACAAATTTCGTTAGGTTAGGTTAGGTTAGGTTAGGTTAGGTTAGGTTAGGTTAGGTTAGGTTAGGTTAGGTTAGGTTAGGTTAGGTTAGGTTAGGTTAGGTTAGGTTAGGTTAGGTTAGGTTAGGTTAGGTTAGGTTAGGTTAGGTTAGGTTAGGTTAGGTTAGGTTAGGTTAGGTTAGGTTAAGTTAGGTTAGGTTAGGTTAGGTTAGGTTCGGTTAGGTTCGGTTAGGTTGGGTTGGGTTGGGTTGGGTTGGGTTGGGTTGGGTTGGGTTGGGTTTGGTTAGGTTAGGTTAGGTTAGGTTAGGTTAGGTTCGGTTCGGTTCGGTTCGGTTAGGTTAGGTTAGGTTAAGTTAGGTTAGGTTAGGTTAGGTTAGGTTAGGTTTGTTTAGGTTAGGTTAGGTTAGGTTATGTTAGGTTAGGTTAGGTTAGGGAAGAACAAATTTCTATCCAGTTTTAAGCAATTTTCGTGAATTTTTGTAAAAATAATGAACTAAATAATAGTGGAATTATTAGTACTAGAACTGAGAACATTAATCGTAATAATAGAATAAAAGTACTTAAAGTACCTTGGACTAGTTGGTCCTGTTTAAACTTGACCCATGTACAAAAATACAAATTCAGATTAAAATAACGATTTCACCATGTTCGTTTCTAGTTTATATACTTTCACCAATCTTTGTCTGTAGATTAAATACTTTCTAATGATGATATTGAATATATTTGGCGTTAATTTTGTAGAAATTCATTATTCACAACTAAATGAAAATACGTGATGTAGTATTATTTCTACTATCTTTAATTTCTTTACCACGACCTAGGTTTCGTTGTATTACAACATTTTCAGGTCGGATATTAGCAAAGATATTTGCTAATATCCCACCTGAAGATGTTGTAATACAACGAAACCTAGGTCGTGGTAAAGAAATTAGAGACAGTAGAAATAATACTACATCACGTAGTTTCATTTAATTGGGACTTTCTAATGAATTAAAACCATTTCGATAAATCTTTTTACTAGGATACATTACCACTATAACTTTTGAAGGTTCAACTTTAACAGGACGCATTGCGGAAAACATATTTAAATTTTACTTTATATGGTAGCAGATATGATCATAATTTTTATATAGTTCTATTCTGTTATACCAAGCTATAATGAGCGTTTTTTTGTGTATTTTACTTATCAATTTAAGTCAAAATTCTAGATTTCTTTAGTTAACTTATTACCTTATTTTATGTTAATAAACTAATAAATCTCTTAAAGTTTATTTTTAAACTGCACACAGCACTTTGCTTAAAATATAATGTTCATTTTTGAGCAAAAGTCAACTTGTTATTTATTGATCATAACAGATTGCACGTTTATTTTTAAATATTTTCATTTTAATATTCCGTATACAAACGGGAAGTTGTTAATATAAGATAAGGAAAGCTTTTGAACAGACTAAATTGAAATATTTTCAAAATTTGAAATATTTCATTAGTCCTATCGGTTCCGATTTTCTTACAAAACAATAAAAAAATTTGCTGCTGCCTCAATACAATAATTTTATAAGCCTTTTTTATACACATGTAACATTTTATTACGAAAAAATTAAATATATGTCGAATGCAACGTCTTAAAAAAATAAATGTATATAAACATTCACACAAAAATAGACCGCAGTAGAAATTATGGCTATGTAAAATATCATTAAAGTTCTGAAGTCAAATAAACGCACTGAACAAATAATAGGGAAAGGACGGCAGCTCAGCGATTCAAGACGTTTGTTGTTTAATTGGCACAGTTAATGGCACAAATGGCCCGCTTCTTAAGTCGACTTGGCTTAATAGAATGTAACAATTAATAGTTTCTAAGTCAGATTAATTTGCTTTGTATTACTGAAGGGACAGTATTAAAGTTTGTAAGCTAATTGTCAAAAATTTGTAATAGTTTTGTCTCGTGTCTGGTTATTGATTATATTTTTTAAATTTGTATATTTAGAAGATATAAACAATTTTGTGAGCGTAATATAATTATGAAAATTATGTTTAATTTTTGCAACATAGGAAAGTCTAATATTACATAAGATTTTGAAAGTATTTCTTCTCCTTGTATTGTTTTGAATTTTTTCTGCTTTTCGATTTAGTGCTTTTAAGTGATAAAATCATACTGAATTAGATACACAGACAGACTTTCTATTTCTCAGATATGAATTACCAATGCTAAGTAGTCGTCACCTCTTTTCATTCAGTAATTGGTGTTATTTGTATAATACAGCAAGCAGCGTTATATTTAAGGGCGAGACTATAATATTTATGATATTTACTACTCCTTAGACTAATCAATTATTTGAAAATGTGTGCACACTTTAAATGTTAGCGAACTTTAATTAAAAGATCTTATTTAAAGACAACTAATAGTATATAAAGAAAGAAACATTGTGATCAATGTTATCAGGAAAAACATTTTGTATTTAAGTGAAATTTTCTCTGACGTACATAAGCCTGTTTT
Organism: Druceiella hillmani; assembly: GCA_039881145.1. Lineage (NCBI taxonomy): Eukaryota > Metazoa > Arthropoda > Insecta > Lepidoptera > Hepialidae > Druceiella > Druceiella hillmani. The sequence continues at coordinate 21,115,025 of JAYKKI010000016.1, read as the reverse complement.
TTCTGAATAATTGAAATATATATATATATATATATATATATATATATATATATATATATATATATATATATATATATACTTTTTTTTTTTCTTTTTCTTTTTTTTTATCTTTTATTTTATAAAATAAACATTATAACATAAGTTAAACATAAGAAGAAATTACACTACAAAGTTTAAAGACATATTTATGTTGATAACAATTTACGACAATTTGAAACCAAATAATTAAATTCTTTATAAATATTGATATCCGACACAATACAAACTTATTGACTAACATAAATTTAACAAATATAAAGCAATATACACGGTTGACCTTACCTATTAATCGAATTTGATTGATTAATAACAAATTGACTTGTAATTATTCAACCAAATTACATGAATAGGTAAGGTCAACGTTTTTTGGGTAAGAATTTCGTATTAAATTAATTTCTGTGTATTTTATACTTCGTCCCAAAATATATTATAAATGGTTTCTCACTTGAGAAGTCATTTTTTCTTAAAGGTCTGTAAAAAAAAATCAGCCGTAAGTTTGATGTATGGGAAGGGAAAGAAAAGAAGTGGGAGGGGTAGATAACTTCAAAAAAATTCTATGTGTTCATGTAATTCAACTAATTTTTTTATTCAAATTTCATTGCGATTTGTCTTCAAACTTCAAAATACTTTTCCATTTGGCCACGGAATCCTCGAATTTAATTCTGCCACATTACTTCCGAAAATAGTGAGCCAAACATAATGAAAAACACGGCTGGTTAAATCCAACTAAAAGTACACCGAAAAGCTAGATCTTATAATTTTTTTAATGGAATACGGAAGATGTTTTTACGCCTGTGTCAAATGTAATATATACTCAGTTGCAATATACTCACATTATGAAAAATTATCTATGAACAGTTTAATTGGTTTTATTCTTCCATGAGTGTTTTCCATAATAATATTCGATTTGGATTACGTTGAACTAAGATGGTAAAACACAAAATTAATTTTTTAATAATATTTAAATAAATAATATCAAATTTAAAAACAAAAATACATACATACATATATACATATATATATATATATATATATATATATATATATATATATAGTGTTTTTGTATAAACGGCTTTAATAATTTTCAGATTGGTATTCGTATTAGGAAAATAAACTAAAATACAGACGTGAAGAAATGATACGAATGTACACAAAATGTACACGAAACTATAAATAACACTGAAAGTGAAAATCCTAATTAAAACGTCGGCATTTCGTGCTTCATTCCTATGCATCTTGGACTTAATGGTACAGCAGCTTTATAAACGATGATTCCATATAGGTTATAATGGCAGAAAATTGGTACCAAGGGAGCGCCACGATAACACGGGTAGTAACGGGTATTAAAATGATAGAAAGGGAAGAAAACGCCCAGGATACAGAATTAGTATATTTTACTAAAATCAGGGTCCGGATGCACTCATCATTACTGAGAATACCTGTATAATTTATGCTGGGGTGTATCTTGGTTCTGTTAAAAAATAATGGAAATTTTAAAAATAATTAGAGAAATTTTTCTTACTTAAGACATATAGAATAAAAACATATATTTTCCGAGTCTGATTTTTTTAAAGTTCTTTAGTCACTGGCAATTTCCAATATCTGTTGATGGCGCGACACCTGTACGAAATGTGAACCAGCAGGATACCGGAAATATCTGAATACGGGAAACAAACTTTCGCATCACATTCAAATAAAGTTAGAAAGGTTGAAACATGCATCCTTTTATATATTTATACATTAAATAGATATTTTTAGAGTATGAAAAATAAACAGCAAGAGACAGTATCATATCTAAAAAATCTGACCGAAAGCCGGTGTGGAATATACACAAAAAAGCAGTTCACTAATACAAAGGTTAGCAATATCAAAAATAAATGCAGGTGCATGAAATGAGAAATTAATTATTTCATCTGACTCTTGAAACAGGTACCTATCCATTCAGTTTGTAAGAGTATTAGAAGTAACTAACTATACAATATTATCGTCCCTACTTAAATTACTCGTAAGAGAAATAAAATGTTTGTCGTTGACATCATTGAAACATCCTTTCAAAAATTAGAGTTATGACCAAAGAACCATCAGATATTTATCACTTTTCTATGAATATTTATTAACATTCAAAGATAAAACTGAAAACGCTAAACGTCAAAACGTAGCATCTTGGAAAGAAAAGTCTCTGGCTTTGTCCTTCGGCCTGGGTGTAGTTAGCTGTAACCTTCGGTTTGATACAGAAGTTTTCGTTTGGGACAGTTTTTAAATGGGATAGACGTCATATTGCGTAACTGTGTATACAATGAAATAATTATTTTCAATCAATCAATTTCTCAAGATAATTTGCATTGCTTTTATTTGAGATTTCGATAGCGTTAATAGTGTTTTCTTACCCACGACTGAACGGAGGTATATGCGTTTAGAGTGAGAGGTTGTTTGTTTGTTTGTGTGTGCAATCAAATGTTCCCATTTATCTTCAAAACGGTTTGGCCGATTTAGATATGGTTTTAAGTAAAATGTTTCTAATGCATTGGCAATGGTTCTTAAATAGTTGTTACGATGTACTACTACTCGCCAGAGGGCTCCACAATAAACATTTGATTGCAAACAAACGTTCCAATTTATTTCCCAAACGGTTTGACCGATATAGATACGGTTTCTACAAAATATTTGGGACAAATCGACGATGGTCCTTAGATAGATGTTGTGTTATTAGCTCATCAGAGAGCGCTGCAACTTTTTGTTGCAAACTAAAATTCTCATTTAAGTCCAAAATGGTTCCACCGATTTAGACACGGTTTTCTGCAAAATATTTGGGACTAGTCGGAGATGGTTCTTAGATAGGTGTTATGGTGTTAGCTAATCAGGAGGCGGTATAACATTTTCTTACAAACAAATATTCTCAATTATCTCCAAAAAGAATAAAATAAAAAGTTTGAAAAAACCCACGACGAATGTAGTAGTTGTAGTCTTGTTTGTAGTGAAAAACCGAAAAATATTTTTTGAAGACCCCCCCCCCCCCCCGACTATGAGAAAGTAAAAACCTATTAATGTAATTACAAACCCAAAAAAATTCATAGACTCCCATGCCGTGCCTATGCCCAAGATTTTGCAGTTTTGTCACTTCGTGACTAATTTAAATTCTCTTAAATGCGCAAATAGCTTTTCTATGATGGTACAATGTAATTGATATTGGGAACGGAAATGGCAATGGCAACCTGGACAGATTTTCTTGGGTTTGTAATTACATTTATTATTTTCTTTTAGTCGGAGGTTTTAAAAAAAAATATTTAATGGTTTTTTTTAATTACAACGACTACATCGGTCATGGGTTTTTTCAATTTCTTTTTATCATCCATTGTTTTTCTATTAACCACATAATTATAAGATAAGTTGAAAAAATTGTATTTAGATAATTTATATTATATACACAAATAGATGTAACTGTCAAATATTTTATCGAAGTGATGTGTTAGTGTGTAGATTTTTTAGTTGGTTGTAAAAAGAAGAAAATTTAATAATTAAGACTTATGTTTTAAATTTTTTTCTTGCCTGTAATATTTGCAATGAAAAACCAATTATCGTAATAATGAGAATGTACATTTTTTGTTTTAATTTTTTCCGAGACAAAAATAAAAATGGGGCTATATATATATATATATATATATGTATATATATATATATATATATATATATATATATATATATGTATATATATATATATATATATAAATATATTTATATATATATTTTTCATTTTTTTTTTATATTGTCTGTACTTCTAAATGGTAGAATTGTTAAATTTCGTCGGAAAAAATTATTATGGTTATACATTGAGTTATATACATATACAGAAAATAGAATGTTTAGCAATACAGTTCAATTAAAACACGGTAGCTGACAGTATGGTATAAAAGTTTAACATTTAGTAAAAGTATTAGTCACGAGTCTGACTAAATTATTATGGCGAGGAGAGAGAACTTTAAGTCGATTGAAAATGTAACTTTTAAAATTTATATTGAAAAATTAGTTTATAATAGCAGTATACAGTGTATACAAGGAACTGTCAAGTTAAATAACCAATTGAAAGTTTAAGGCGACTTAGCAAAATAAGGAAAAATTAAGGAATTGCCAATAACTCAGCCCAGACACTTTTATATGTAATATTAACGAGAACATTTTCAATTTCAGGGCTAAGAAGTACAACAGTTGTACAGGTGGACGGAAGAAATGAAATGCGTGCCAATAGGTAGTGTCAAGTAGGTAGGTATTTCAACAAAATATAAACTATATTTTAATAACTTACTATGCTCTAAATTCGAACTATCTTTCCGAACTGGGTTTATGTGATAAAATGCTTTGCGGCATCTTGTATATTGTGCGTATTTTAATTGAATATACTTTACTTTTGTACAAATATATAGGTGCGTTCTATTGTATTTTAAAAACACCATTCACATTTTTCATGAAAAATTTCAGTTTGTGTGAGAAATTAATTTAACCATTTTTGCTCTTTATGTATTTTAGCACACATCGAGTTCTTGTGAGATTTAACAAGTTATTTACTGCATTTTCCAAAACTCCAAATCATAAGTCATCTCCGAAAAAGAAGTCTGGGCTTCAATCAAATACCTATACTCGGTAGGTATAGGTATTTGATTGAAGCCCAGACATCTTTTTTGGAGATGAAATATAATATAACTTTTGAATATAACTTTTTAATAACAAATTTGTCCAAATATTGAAAAATTCTTTTTTGTTCCTGACAAAATAGTCCCACGAGAAATTGGTAACTTTTTACTCGAGTGCGTTTGATGTGATTTCTAAAACCTGAATTAAAATTTGATTTCATATGAGCCTTTAACATTTTTATTGAACGTGAGTGGGTGCTTAATTTTTGAAGTAATCTTTTCTTCAATGACGATCCATCTGAAGTCTATGCCGTGGCAATATGTGACCGTAGGGTCATTTACAAGTATTCTTAGTCTTTTTGAATGAAATATGTTGCAATTCAAGTTCCTAAATTAGTTTGTTTTGTTTCTATTCTATAATAGCATTTTTCAACCATTATATATTTTATGTTTATAGTTCTTTTAGTTTAGAAAAAAATGTTGATAACACATACAGTGCCGTGTTTACCCATCCAAACTCCTAACAAATATACACTGATTGCGTTACTATTTTATTGTTCATACCTATATTACATTATATATATTTCGAATCTCAAAATCCTACTTTCATTGGAAATGGTCGACACATTTTGTAAGTGTGTCAGTGAGCGCAAACATCAACGATTTATGGGAGACCATATGTGAAAAGCTATATCCGTCAGTTATACTGACTACTGAAACACATGTCAATGATAATACAAGTATTAGTGAAGTATGCGTGTGTGATTTTATTTAAACCGATTTACACTTTATCGAGGGCGAAGTAATTCAATAGTATTGAATACAAAAATATTTCTTTATTAAAATTAGACTCATAGAAAAAATAATTCGATTTAACCTTAGTAATTCAAAAATATGCGCCATATTTTACTCGTAGTAATCCCACAACGATACTCTAAAACATCCGCACAAATTCATTCTATGTAAACATGTGCTAAAATTACAATTTGTACAACCATTTAGCCAAAACGCCGAGTAACTGAAGGTAATTCAAGAACATTAACAAGCGAAGCCCGTCCGTTAGCTATCATCACAAACAGTTTAGCTTTACCGGGGTTGTTGCCTTTATCGTGGCAGATACACCTGCGCTTTCTCACCCAGGCAATGCTATCGTGGTTAAAATCACTGAAAAAACGGAAGTCCATAATTATTCGACGCTGGTCACAGACAGATGTCGATGTTATTGAAAAACAGATTGAGTTAGGCTGCTATGATATCGAATAAATTGGATATTGGATTAGGAAAATGGCATAATTTTCTTCTTACTTTCATAATAGTAAAAAGTTCCTATGTAACTTTATCACATAACTGAAATAGTTAAGCATTCCTGACAACAAAACATTTAATATTTTCTTATAATATTCTGACATTGTAAGTTTTTTTACCAAAATATAATTTTCCAAAAGGGTTTAGGTACACGAAAATCCCCAAATTTTCTATTGATTCAGATTGTGTCTTTCGATTCTTTTTACAAACGTACCAAAATCTTATATCTCCATTTTTTGACTTAGGCTGCATCAGAACTTGAGAAGCGTATTATGCATATTTGTTGATGAGGAAAACATATTTAAAAAAAATTATGAAATAATATCTTAATAAGTTATACCTTCTTGAGGTTTAAAATCACCTTTGAATGTACTCTTAGTATTCAAACTTTTAATATTTTAAAATGTAATAAAATTATAAATTTCTCTAGGAATGTAATTGTGTTTCTATGAAGTTTATATTTATTACAAAACACTTGTGGACTAAATTCTGTCAGTAAAGCTCTGCACGATTATTTTAGAAATATATTTATTGTAATAATAATCATACAAATATCAAGAAGTACCATTATTACATAACAAAAATAAACAAAATCGCCCTTGTTATAAAACCGAATATTTAGTTACTTTAAAAAATTATTCAATTTATGAGTAAATATGTCGCAACTATAAATTAGGTTAAAATTTTTTTACAAAGTATTGTAAAATATTGAAACTTGGGCTTGTAAGAATTTACTGAACTATAATTGACCATACCACTGGTATGGCTCAAATGCGACAAGCATAATTTAATATTTCTCAGTCGTTATTATTATCAAACTCTTACTTCCTATACAATTCGAAATAAATAAAAAATCAATTTTTAAAAGGAAAAAAAACTGCTCGGCAAAATGAGAGGTAAATTCGACAATTTTAGATAATTTTATATAGCTGTTACATCGCTAAAACTGAATATATTGAAATTTAAACTATTCAAATGGGTTTTATTACATACTAGTGGTCGCCCAGTGGTCAAAATTCGACCATAATAAATTTAAATTATAAGTTATTTAATATAAATTATTAAAATATAATGCTCAAACATTATTAAGGTTCTATTGTCAAAGACTATATACTACTATAACCACAGATTTCGCCAACGCTGTTATTTTCCTATTAAAAAAAATAAATTATATGGAATTCAAAAAGGAGAAAAATAAAGAATACCTATTTTAAAAAAAAATTATTGAAACAGAACATGCTATAAGATGATGCGAAATAAAAAAATTATGCGGTAAAAAATGCTCTCCATTGAATAGCATTTTTTATCGCATATTGCGATAATATAATTAACGATTTAAAACTTCTCTGAAAACAATATTTTTTTGTAAAAACTCTTTCATCGTTTGCTAAACATCCTTGACCGTTATATTCATTTCCGAATATAACGGTGTATAAATTTGATGCGCATTCTTGTTCCATTGACTAATGGGTCCTTAGTATTTAAGTTTCTGATCAATAAAACTATGCAATTAACTTTCAATACTAACTTATGCGGTGGTAAACCACTAATAGACAAAGAATTTAAAAACTCTACCGGATAGTTATTGATGTCATTGTTATTATCACAAATGATTTTATCATAGCTATGATATTTTCACTGTTCACCAGGAATTTGATTAAATACATCAGTATTAATCAAAGTATAATCGTCATTTGTAGGTGCTAATATAACAGATTTTAATATATTTTCTGAGAGTATGTTATTGGAAATATTTCCATACACCTCATCAATAATATTGTTTTTATCTCCTATTAATTGATGAGGTATTTCAATAACATTTTTACCAAACTGAGGGAATTATGGGGCCTCATTATTACCAATTTTTTTTCAAGAATTCTACAAATTATATTTCATTTGGTAAAGCTCCCATATTTTGAGTAAATGTAACTTTATGAAAATTAGGAAATTGATGCCAACTTGTAACACAATTTTCAATTAAAGTTCCACGTGATCCATGTGGGATTACTGGTAAGATTTGACGAAAATCACCGCACAGAAGTATAGTTTTCCAAACACTCTATGTTTATCGTTTTCATCACATAGATCACGCAATAATCTATATATGATTTTCAACACTTGCAAAGGACAGATAGAAACTTCATCAATAATTATCAATGATGATAAATTTATGAAACTACCGTAGCTACTATTTGCAGTAATATTTGATACAGAATTTTATAAAATGGGTATAGGCAATTTAAACACATTGTGTAAAGTCCTACCTCCAAGTAATAAAGTTGAAGCTATGCCATTGAACGCAGTTGGAATACAACAAAGATTAAGCGAATTTAATTTGTGAATTAATGCTGTTTGAGTGAATGTTTTGCCACAACCAGCATGAGCGGTTAAACAAAAAACATTGGATCCAGTATCATGATACAAAATGTCACGAATAACTTGATCAATGAGATTACGCTGTTCAATGTTTGCACTTTCATAATACTCACAAAATAGCATCTCCTGTTCTATTATATCAATAGCATTTTCTACTTCCATTCTCTGCGAGTATGTGGGAACTGGTAAACCAAGAATTTGACAGGACAAATTATGAACATTCAAAATATCATCAATTTCTGATAGAGCTCTATTAAAGGATACTTCTTCGTTGTAAAGTCTTAGAAAATCTTCACTAAGATATACTTTAAATTCATTCCATAACGCTAATGCATTGGCTGGCACATTTATTGCACAAATGTAACCAAATAAATTCCCCATTTGTTTTGGTGAATGTAATTCTTTTGATTCATTTAAACATTCCCGCCATTTATTATCATTTGAAGCTATTCCGCAAGTATGGCACGCTTCAACAAAAGAAGGGTATAAAAATTCATTGTATGTTCTAACATCCTCGAATGATTTCGGACCACAGACATTTAATAAAAGCAATTGTAAGTGAAAAAGTTCGATATCTTTTGGTGACACTACATATATCCTTGTAATGATTTTATCACCTCCACGGCTTCTCTTCTTCCATTTTTTCGGGAATTTTCCCACATATAGTGCATAGGAATTTCAGTATATTTATACTCTCGTGCTGATGGATCTGATCGATTCAACTCAAAAAATGCTAATAATTTTGTTTGTCTTTCATTATCAATTACTTGACGTTCTTGTCCTTCTCGGAAGTATACATTCTGTCGACGCGGTAAATAAATATCAAGTCTGATTATAGTATATGACTGAAAATGCATTGGTAATTCATAGATGCGCCATATGGCTTCTGTTGATCCGACATACCGACCAATTAAAAAATTGATAACTTCATTAATTTCTATATTTTGACCTTGTTCATTCCCACCAGACTCTAGTTCAAAAGATGCACTGTCATAGCCTTTATACACATATTTATAAATGTATTTGACGCTTTTGACTGTAGTACATACTTCAACATTTATGTTAAATATTGTGAATTTTTAATAAATAAAACTGTAAAAATTTAAATGAATTACCAGGAGTATTAAATTTTAAAAATATATATTCACATATAAATTCATTATTATTTCACTTATTGCTTACGTTAAAAGTAATGATGCGTTGTCTTTTTAAATTCGGACTACTGAAAGTCAAAGCGGTCTGAAAGAAGAAAAAAATCAGAAATAGCTGGCTTAACAGAAGAAGTGAATAGCCTACAACTTGATTCCCTCTCCACTATAACCAATAATATATGAAATAACAAATAACCCATATTTTTATAAATGTTTACTTCGTGCAATACCCCTTTTGTATTACTCCATACAAATACAGTAATTGTGTTGGAATTAAACAAAAATTAATAATTCAAAATTTTTAATACCATGTCCATGACATCAAATGTAGCACTGAAGTTCACATACGCCGATTACACAAATATCACCGTCTTCAAAATTTTTTTGCAACGACCTCAAGTGTCTTTTTGAATAAATATCTAAATATGTCCCCATGTACTCAAACTACTAATTAACAATATTCTTAGGAAAGTGAAAGTTAAACTATAGTTAACTTTTTGAAATATTTACTTCTCATTGTCACTTAACTTTTATTAAACAGTAGAAAAGATCGAGACAAGCTTTAATTAATTAAATAATGATATAATGACATAATAATTTACAGTTGATTTTCGACCTTATTTAAGTCATTTTATTTTCTAATAGGCATAGCAGAAAAAACCTTTGAAAAGGCCCCCAAAGCTAAAAAAAAAGAAGGAACTAGGAGAGAGCTAACCGATAATTAAGGAGCCCGTGAAAATAAATATTCAATGATATAATTTAGTCAACCAAAGGTTTTAGTAAGTATAATAACTTATAGCTTACAACTCATATAACATAGAATGTGGCATATATATATATATATATATATATATATATACATATATATATATATATATATATATGTATGTATATATATATATATATATATATATATATATATGTGTGTGTGTGTGTGTGTGTGTGTGTGAGGGTGTGCGTGTGTGTGTGTGTGCGTGTGTGTGTATATGTATGTGTGTATATACATTTTTGATAACAATGGTAATGTTCTACAAACTTATAGTCTTTAGGGGGGCAAGATGTGATTTTTTACTGAAGAATGGTTTAAAGAGCTATTAGCTTTATTAAATAAGCAAACAATATTTTTGAAGAATGTCAAGCAAACTGTTTTATTAAAAGCAAAATAAATAGTTCAAGTGCATGCTATACTTGTACAATTAGTGTCCCGTGTCATCAGTCTCTAACTTAATATTAATAATAAAGAATAACAAATATGGACTTAAAACGCATCCATCTGCTGCTCTACCCGCCGCCGAAAGCAAAAACGCCGTACAACGTTACATAAGAGCACAGTTGAGTGGCGAGCATTTCAACTGAGCCAAATTAAACATTTTCGAGATTCGTGTAAGAAAAAAAGTTGATCGTTACATCTAGAGGAATAATTTTTATTCTAAAATGTTTTTCTCTGTTATACGCAAACTAATGACTTCTAAATTTCCAGAATAAACATACTTTAAATCATCTAGGCACAAGTAGAATAAAAGTAATCTATTTTTGACAACTAATCAGTTATATGTCGCAAAAACTTGATCCATATATACAGCAATTGTTCGATCACCATACTATTAGTAACCAAACAAAATTCCTGAACGAAAGTGGTTGCACTGTTCACAATATAACAAATCAATATGTAATTTGACCAAAAATAAAAAAAACAAAGGAATCACAGCAATATTTTCCTTCCAAACAGCGAATAAAAATTTGTTTCGCTTGAGTTTCTCTTAGCAACGAACAGGAAATTAGTTATTGTGATAATCTCGCTTGACAACTGAATAAATGTAATAGAATTTTAGCTTTGCTCTTGACTTGCTACAGCTTCTATTCTAACTTATTTTGAAATAAACACATTAAAGTAAATTGGAAGTTTTATTTTCTTTCATGCGTTCTTTTTTCTGTGGATTTTTTAAAGTTAATTATTCAACTTATTTTATGTTTATTATTAAAAATATTTCAATGTTAATATTATGTAATCTTATTATTCTATAATAAAACTGCAAAACATCATCTATATATTGATTCAACGATAATATTCATCAAACAATTTTATTACAATATTGACCAAATTTATATCATAATATTGACAACAAAATAAGTCCAAGGGGTTTGCCTCTTGGTTCTATTTTGTTAGTTTGCTTTTCATTGTAATTTTCAACTAAAATATGAGACAGAATTGCTATATTTTAGTACTGTGTTGCGGACAGGGTTTATTTGAGTATATTTTGTATAACGGTTTGCCTTAAAACAAATGTTAAAACTATAAGCATTCTCAATTAAATAAGACTACGTGATGTATTATTTCTACTTTCTTTACCACGACCTAGGTTTCGTTGTATTACAACATCTTCAGGTGGGCTATTAGCAAATCTTGATAATAGCCCACCTGAAGATGTAATACAACGAAACCTAGATCGTGGTAAAGAACTTAAAGATAGTAGAAATAATACTACATCACGTAATTTCATTTAATTGTGAATAATGAATTTCTACAATTCTTTTTCAAAGTCAAATTTACTTATGGTTAATTCAAACAGATTATTTATATGCCGCCAAAGAGGCATAATAAAATATGATCATCAACCCGGTATATTAAATAATTATATGTTAAAAACATTATGTCTCTTTTTACTAGAATTTATAAAATCAAGCATGGAAAATATATTCGCAATATTTAATAAATCTTGATGACTTATGAAAAAAACTTTTCTCAATAATTAAATCTGTATATTAAAATTATCTACAGCAAATAACTAAAATCTGATTAACCATAAAATGTTACAAGTTAAAAAGCCAAAAAAGTAACCATATTAAATGTGTATATAACCATATTGAGGTCGTTACTATTTCGTAACTTCGCGCGTCATTCGTTCTTGAACGAAGCAAGTATTATCAAAAATGTATGTATATATTTAATTAAATCGGTTAATATAAAAAAATCAAGATATTCTTTACTGTCTTACGCATAATAATTTATATGTAATAAGATTTGTAATAAGATGAGTCTATTGAGAAATAACAATTTTTATGAAACAATTATGCCGATGTATGCCACAATAATGAGGAAAAATCCACTTTTCATATCAATAACTACGTTTTCAGTGACAGAAAGGTATTTGCCAGAAACTCGTGATGAACAAAGTTTTCAACCAGTTGACCCAGTAAACAACTTTGATTATGAGCAAAACGTTACATCTACCTAGCTAGTGTCATTGGCGTTGACAATGAGAATCGGACTAATGAAGTTGTAGAACAACTTCAGGCTGGCAATTTAGGGGGGATTGAGAAGTTCATCCAGAAGCAGAGCAATACTATAGATGTAATATCAAAGGAAATAACTGTTTCAGCTAGTAACCACAATGTACCGAGTAATTCATTACTATCCTCATGCACAACAAATAAATATTGGACAAATTGTAGGGTGAGAACACGTACACCACTTGTCTGCATTAAAATTAAATCGCCTCATGTGACACTTGCAGATGTAGAATTACTACCCCACTATGACACGTAGAATTACTATCAAGATCTAACCGCAAAATAGCAATATCACACATTTTGAGTGTATCTTAGTACAAGCTGGCTCTCGAAGAGGATTCCGCCTCAAAACAAGTACCAAAAAAAAAACAAAAACTGTTCCAAAAGCAACCACTAAAAGGGCCAAAAATCCTTTTCGTTTTTAACAACAAATTGACAAAAATCCAAAGCCGTATATAATATAAAAATCAAAATTACAAAACAAATTCAACATTTACGTACTTCGTAATAAAGTCACAAGAAAACCAAATAACAAACGCCTAGTTCGATAGCTTTTGAAACGGCACAGAAAAAAATGAATAGGCTATACGCATCACCAAAGAGAGCCAGAATGTTATACCGCCAAAAACGTACCCGCATTAATTTTGCTTTTTGCCAAACTTGCAGCAAAAAGAACATTCAATGTTGCTTGTACTGTTTTACATTGCCGACCGATAGTCATTGAGAATTTTGTTTGGCCGTTTTTTTATATGGCTCTAGCGCACAAAACCAGTTATTTTAACAATGCCTTCCTATTTTTATAAAAATCTGAATTTGAATAAAAATCTGCACTCCGAAAGGACGACAATTAAGTTTTAGACATTTTGGGAGAGTTGTTGAAAGGCATAATACCTCAAAGATTTATTTTCATTTATATGTAATGCTCACACATATTACCAGATAAATCAAATATATAAAAATTATAGCGTTTTTCTTTTCTCTATACATTGCAATATACTAGATCAGTATAAGCAATAATTTTTTGTCGTAAAATATTTATCTATGGGGTAAAAGTGGGATAGTTGCCCCACATTTTGAAATACAGTATTTTTTACTAATTAACAGTTGGCATTTGAACTTATTTTTTAAGTTATTGGTTCTTGTATCCATAGTTTACTATATAATTCAGAATAATTAAATGTATTATGTTATTGTTTATATTAAAAAAATATACCAAATAAAAAAATACTATGGGGATAGTTGCTCCTAGGAATAATTTATTTATAATCAACGAGTTTTATTTCTATAATTAGCAATGGCACATTACCCTTTGGTATTCATTATCATATTTTTATATTAATCAGTCTCAAAAATTAAAATACTTCAGTTCAGTTGATGTTTTTTTATATTTATATTTTTAGTGCGTCCACATTTATTGCAATAGTCACCAGACATAGTACAATTTTCATGTAACCATTTCTTGCACATAATACATTGAACCAAATCTGCAGAAAATTTTGTATTATAATATTCATTAAAACATTCTTTGCATCTAGCCTAGCATCTTTCTATGTATCTGAATCAATTTTTGAATTTGCTCGAAATGGACATCTCTTCACTAGATTACTAAATTTCTTTTTGTTTTTTATTTGCTTGCCTTTTTTCTGAGTCTTAGTTCCTAGTCTTGACTTTTTAGTCTATTCAGCTGTTTCAAGTGATCGATATTTATTTTTGCATGGTATTCCTAATAGAGCTTTACCTTTGACTTTAGCTTGCTTCGCTTAGATATTTTCTTTTGTGTTCAAATTTTGATTTCCCTTTTTCGTTCAATTGATTGTTTTCCCCTCTTACGAAATGATACCGGAATGGTTAGGTATCGGCGAATATTCTCGTAAATATTTGCTTGGTACGTATTTTTCCAGTTCACCGATATTGACGACGTTACATTTCTGTAAAAGTATTAATAGAATTGAATTAAAAAATCTCTTATCCGGTATATCTACAATCGATGCATGGGGAGGGCCTGGTTCCTCGTCAAGTATGATTTCAATTTGATTAAATAACCTCGATGTCACTGGAAATAACATCAGAAGTAACTTGATCAACTATCAGAGTCGATTCATTCATTCAATGTGTCCAATTGTAGAGCATCACCGAATGCATCTACGTCATGTTCATGTCTTAGAATATTTTGATGACATGGTTTGCTTTCTGAAGACCTTGGATTACTCAAAGAACCATCAGATATTGCAAAAAAGCTAATTAGAATTGAAATAGAATTAAAAGGGTAAATCCGGCAAGCTCTTAACCCTCAATACCATGCATTCCCAATGAGCTTCCCTGCAACTAATCGATTTATTTTTCAGCTGTATAAAAAGTTTTAAAAGGCTTGAAGAAACTGTGATCTAGTGGTTGGAGGGCTGGAGTGGTATGACTAAAGGTAAACAAAATAAAATAATGTAATTTTTTCGGAAATTTGAAGCAAGTCTATGACATTCGTGTGTGAAGAATGGCCATCCAGAAACATAAGGACTTTTCTATTTGGTTTTCTGGGTATAAAATGTTCTTTGAGCCATTTGTGGAATAACTCCGCATTCAGGCACGCGGATTTTTATTCATATAAACATCTGAACCAGGTGGAAATCACTAGTGAGGTGGGAGCGGTTCTATAACTACAAATATTAGCTATGTCCATAGTACGTTTAAAAGTCACAGTATGAATTACGGAGCATCCATCCTCCTAAGACAACTATCCCGCTTTACCCTACATATTATAAGATTGCAACAGAGTGAATTCTGTGCATAGAAAATGTTTTGAAAATAGTGATTGATTTAGCATATAGAATGATAGTAGAAGCCGGAAAACCTGTTTTAAGAATGGTTGTCTGTCTGTCTGTCTATCTGCATGTTAATGTCTTCATCAATCACAAGAAATTTGCCGCGCTGATTTTGATGGAATATGGATTAGTAGTGACTTACCTATATACTCGAACAACATACAGAATACTTTTAATTAGATAGCTATTTCGTATATAAAAAACCCACTGATTTGGTGAATATTCCGATATTGATACTGCTAATAAGCATTTTTAGTAAATTTTATACTTATAGATATATAAGAGAATTTGAAAAAAAAATTTAAAAAGTAGGCTTTTTTAAGTATTCCTATAGCAAATTTTTTTAGTATTCCTATACAAAAAAGTCGCATCTGCACAGATATTATTCAATGAACAAAACTGATATTAGAGTACACAAATATTGCTGTACTGAAATAAAAGAAAATAGTTTAGCTAACAAACAAAAATGGATAAAAGAAAAAAATTATAGCACAAGAAAGAAATTTAACTAAAAATCGGTGTTTAGTATACGATAGTTCTTAGAGTTAGTCTAAGACACGTCTTACAGTATATTAGACTAAACACCGAAAATTTTTTAGGACAAATTATTGTAAGTCATTATACACAGTTACTTCAACGCTTAACAAAAAATACGGAGAAAATATTTTTTGTAAGGTAAATAAAATTTTTCAATGTTCGTTTAGTTAACAAGATATTTTTTTCCTGATCAAAATAATACTTTTTATTAAAAAAATTTATACAATTTTAAAACCACTGTTTTCATAGTCCAAAATACAATACGTAATACCTATAGTAAAATGCATGACTGCTTTGTTAATTGTTTAATACTTATAGTAAAATGCATGACTGCTTTGTTAATTCTTTAATACTTATAGTAAAATGCATAACTGCTTTGTTAATTGAAGTTTTGAGTACAGAAATATAGTTTGTCGATCATTTCCCTTATTTTATTCCTTCGTTAACCTATTATTTTGATCATAAATCATAGCCTCAAACAATATTCTAAAATTTGTTGACTTAAATATTTACGAAAAGTTATGTTCCCTACAGCAAATATTTGTGAAATAGGACGAATTTCACTATCATATATTTATGATAATGAAGAATATATTCATAAAATTAAACGACTGATGGTTAGGGTAGATTAGGTTGGCCCTTGTGGAATTTAAAATAAATTACTTATCGGTGTGTTAAATACGAGCATAAATCAAGCGCGTTACTTTGCATTGCATTTGCATTTCGGAGTTCCATCGGAACGGAGTCGCAAGGTACCGCTTGTTTCATGTAGAGGCGCTCAGTACAAAAGCAATTTAGGAGTGCTTGTGTACGTTTGCTCATTTAAAATTAAGCAATGTTATTATTTCAAGTCGTCAGACGCGACACGCTTATTAAAGTTAACCTGTAAGGCTCGTGTGCAGCTTAATTAAGGAGTAGGGGTTCTGTAATTATTCACAGTTTTGTGGAAAGACGGATTTTCATGAAAAGCTCAGCACAATTATTTAGTCATGTAAAACCTTGGATTAATATCAAATGGACAAATTTAATCCAAACTTTATCTAAATTATGTAATTATCTGAGAATATATTCGAGTATATAAAATTTTAAAGCTCCTTTTCTTTATTATATTTTGTTGTCTTTTTAGTCACATTAAAAAACCTGCAATTAATTTAAAAAATACCTTGTTGTTTTGTGAACTTATCACTGTTCAAAATTATTAACGATATGAGACATGGGGTAATACGGAAATGAAAATATTTTTTTCATAATTAACCGCTACTTTCAAAGTAACCGCTTATACATTCCGCCCTCTATCTTCGAGAATATTGACGTCAAGATTACAAAAAAAAGAAATAACTAGAAGTTAATAAATTTTATCAGAAAATTATAATTTTAAATTTTATAAATTTTTGGCTATAACATTTATCATTGTGAAGTTAATATATTTATAGGGTGTAATATAATATTAATATTTTCCATAAGTTTAATTGAAAATATTATGTTACTTGCTGATTTATGCGAGTATTCTGCATAGTGTTGTGATCAATCCCCAATAGTAATAATATAACTACATGTTAGTTGAAAATATTTCTACTAGGTATGCCATCAACAGATGGCGTTGCTAATGAAAATACGCTTATTATAAAAAAATCGTTTTAATCAATTTTTTAAAGAAAACATTAATTTTAAACGACTTGTCTATCATTCGTCAATAGCGGAGGATATAAGCTTTAAGATGATGCTTGAATCATTAATTTTAATGAAGAATTAAAGTAGTTATGGCGATGCCACAAAAACACTTAAGAAATTATATATATATATATATATATATATATATATATATATATATATATATATATATATATATATATATATATATATACAAGATAAAAATAGATGTGCTTATTTACATACGTGTAATTATCTACTGAACCCTCGTTATGCGAATTTACTAATAATTAAGAGCTTTTATAAAACCAATATATTTACTTGAAATTTGGGTATATCTAATCCATCAAGGGCACATTTTCCTCGCTTATATATTTTTGCATGGATATATTTAGTGTTCATACAGAGTCGGTGAATTAAAGAATAAAGTTGTCAAAGAATGTTCACCGCTCCCATAAAATATATACCAATTTTGATAGAATTTAAACTTATAACTACATGTTCGCTTTGTCATTGTCTATTATCTCTAACCAACCCAAATTAAATTAATTTTGTGTCTACTTTATTTTTATAAAAACTAAACTTTTGCATCCAGTGTTCCATGTAATAAGAAATGTTAATTTCAATATGTGAAAACAAAGTAATAACACATTCCATAACCTCACACCAAGAAGTAAATTATTACATTTTCCGCTTCCATTTTCCGTATGAATCCAGACAAAATAAAACAGTTGCGTTAATCAAATTAAAATTCCTCACAAAGATGAGAATCCGCATAGTGTATTGCAGTTGGTAATTATTTATACAACAGAGAATCCGGTTTAATTTTATTTCAACGGACGAACGTAAATGTAATTTCTGTAAAAAATCAAAAATGAATGAACGTTAAGGAGATGGTATTTGCGATAAAACTACAAAATGAAGCAATCCATTCTGATAACAAAGAGAAAACATAAATATACAATGAATCTAACACTTTTATTGCTAAATTGATATAAACATTGCATTTTGATGAATTATTAAATGAGAATTTATTTATCTATTGTAAATTTATTGATATTACGCGTTAATTTATTATTAAAGATTATCTATGGGTAAAGATTAAATATAAAGTATCAGTAATTGTCGTGCACCAAAATATGTACAATAAATCTAATACAGATTAGATACTACAAGATATTATATTTCCCTAAAGATGCATGTATCGCACTAGCTTGGCTTTACCTGGGCAAAGTGACCATGACTGCATTTTTTTCACTCCTTTCTTTTTAAATAGCCTTTATAATAGGAAAATTGTTACCCATAAGGTAACAATTTTCCCAAAATGTTGAAATCGATGTTTTTTATTTCCATCTGAAAGTTTAAATTCAAATGTACATGTCACTAATCATGGCGAAATTCCCAGTCTTCTATGTCTTTGGAGTTTCCATTTGTAAAACTTTTTACTTAGCGAGCATATAAAAGACAAGAGAAACATATATAACAAACAAGTTTTTAAACTTTATTGTTCTGGAGATTTAATCACGTAATAATCATTCAGTCAATGAATGGTACTTGGCGTTTACACATGCGTATGATGCAGGTAATTTATGTAAAAGGAGAATGAAATGTTTTATCATAATACTTTGAAAATGTAAGTAAATATTATTACATTGAAATTTGAGAAAAGATTTTCTACATGTCAGACGCAAGATAGTAACAAAATAATATTGCGTGCATTACAAAGACCAAGTTTGAAAGTACAGGCAGTCGTGCGGAAAGTTTGAATGAAGCAATCCTGTAAGGTTATCTGTCTGAGCCAAAGTATATAATTTCTATCCAACTACTCAGAGCAAATACAGTATTAGTTAAATTATTATATTACTTAGTTATATTGTTTTAAATCCAGTTCCAGGTCCCTATTAGGGATCTGCAGTACTCTGAATTAAGGAAATCGATGTTAGCAGTTAGCCAGTAGCAGATTCCTTTGATTACCAAGATGAAGATAATTCCTTAAATACGAACGGTGAAATATTTCGTTCATAATTAAGGAAATTTCATAATAACAACTTATACAACTTACACTACTAATATTCATTATGGGGCCTAAATTATTTTTTTTATTTATTTACATACATTTATCGATTGTAAGTTAATCTAAATCTAAACACTGCAAGGGGCAATATCTCAATAAAAAAAATATTGCAAAAAATCTGATAAACGTGACCTTAATTCTAATTAAAAATTAGGAAAGTTACACATTATGTGACTCAGAACCGTCAAAGTTATTAAATAGACCATACGACAATAAACCATCAGCTGAAATGCAACGACTTAGACAATTGATATCCGCACAACCCTTCTAATAGATTTATCTACAACACGTACGTACTGATAGGGGAAAAAACGATATTCTTTCACATGATTTTTATTATTAATATATTTTAGAATTTAGGATTAAAAAATCAGAATACCTGTTTCATTGCAACTACGAAAAATGAAAGTTAATAAATTCCTATATTCTACGGATAGTTAATGTATTTAATCGCTGCTAATTTATTACCTGTTAAGATACTCCATTATTCATCATCCGACACTGGCCTTTCATAGTTATTTTGTAAAGTGAGAGCACCAGTAGCAAATATGTTAAAGCAGGATTGATATATTAACATCCGTCATGAAATTCCATTGCATATTTCCAGAACTATCGGCAATTCCTAAACCGGTCCGTGATGTAGTTATTTTGCTATATAACAACTACCAGTAGTAAACATATTGAATCACAATTCATTTAATACCGTATGTTAAGGAGTGTCATTGTTCATATCCAGAACTCGTCATCAGACCTTACCTAGTGAATGGTGTAGTTATTTTGTAAAAATAACAACTACTAGTAGCAAATATCTCTGACCACTATTGATTTACTATCATCCGTTAAAGATTTTCATTATTAATTTCCAGACATCATCATAATATTTATGTAAAACCAGCTCCCTAGTCTACGCTTTCATAGGAAAAAGAATCATACAATTCGGCTCAAATATTTCGGAGGGATCGTGTATATATATTGAATAAAAGTCGAACGAGGAAAGAGAAGATTACAACCTCCTTCTTTTTAAAAGCGATTAATTTTCTTGATTTACAACCATTCTTTAAAGAGATCCATTTGTCTTCTGAAGAAACCATCAATAAACTCTGACCTTTTTGGTGTTGTAGTTATTTTGTTAAGTAAAATCTACCAGTATTAAACTCATATTTGATTTACTACTATTCGGCAAGGAATACCATTTTTCATATCCAGAATTTATTATTAATGATCGGTTTTTATCGGAATTTATTATTAAATATCGATGGTGTAATTATTGTACAAAGTAATAACAAACAGTGGAAAACATCTTGAATCACGGTAGATTTACTACCATCCGTTAAGAAGTACCATTGCTTATCTCCAGAATTCATCATCAGACCCTGACCTGGTCGATGATGTAGTTATTTTGTAAAGTAACAACCACTGGAAACAACTATTTCAAATCACGATTGATTTAGTACCATCTGTTATAGAGTTCCATTGTTCATCTGCGGAACTCATCATCAGGTTCGAATTTAGTCGATTGTGTTGTTATTTTGGAAAGTAACAATTATTAGTAGCAAATATCTTGAATCACACTTGATTTACTGTCACTCGTTAAGAGTTCTACTTTTAATTGCCGGACCTTGTCATTATCATATCCATGTGGGATTACTTCGCTGGTATACTCTTTCAAACAAAAGAGAGTTTCCCAGAAATCTCGGATAATTCAGTATGCATACATTCAAAATACGCGTTCAATATATAGCCTCCTTTTTTTGTACAGTCGGTTAAAAATTCAACCCCACGTTACAGGTATTTTAAATGTTTTCAAATTTATTTTGTAACATTGTTGGCGTTAGAAATATGTATGGCTATACTAAAATTCATCTTTGCAATACTAATTGTCTACGAGTAAAACGACTGTGACGTAATAAATGTTATTAAAACCAGTGTTAAAAAGAGTATTAACATTTTAAATGTTAATAAGAGGTGTAAAGAACTTATTATATAATTTATTATAAGAATATAAGAACACTCGCGTTGTTAGGAATAAAAAAACCATCAACAAGTTGTATCAAAAAAACCTACGTGTTAACAGAAACATGGCCCATAAAATTCACGTAGTAAACAAGATGTTAAAAGTAAATTCATAAAAGAAAGCTTTACTAGATCTTCAATTTAATGTTTTGGATTAATTTGTAGCCTGCCTTAAATACCCTTCGTGCAAGCGAATATTTTTATGAAAAATTTACAACTGCAAACTCCGACCTTGGCAATAAATGAAGACTAAAAATTAATCCACAACTAAACTGTGGAATTAACCACTTTAGCAATAAATACTGCATAGCTTAATCTACAATTTAGCGGCAATATAAGTTTAACACGTTTAGACTAAGGATCGAACAGGGAAAAAATGGCGGCTGTCAAACAGCTGAAGTTTATTAGTCGTACAATGATATTTCACGTAACGCGTTCATTTTGGTTATGTGTACTAGTCTCTCTCTCGTGCAGTACAAGTCGAAAGATAAATTGAAAGAGCAACAAAATTAAAAAGGAAAATCTTTTTATTTCAGGTGTATACTGTTTTGGTAAATAAATTTTGTAATGTTGTACAAAGATGAAACGTTTGAAATCATATTTAGATTATGATTTTCAATAATTTTCCAAAGAATTTATAATAAATAAATTTTTATTAATTTTACAAGATGACTCGGCCGACCTATATAAATTTAGTCAACGAAAATGTACGCTAATAAGGGCATATGCACCGAAAATATTTAATTTACATTAAAATGCAGAAAGTTAAGGTCAACAAGTGAAAGTAAGAAGTCCATTACGCAAAATTTCTGATATGAGAACTAAATGTAGTAGGGGCGATAAATTACACCCATATATATTCCGATTCAAAAAGGAAGGTAAGGTATAGTCAAATATTACATAAATTGCAAAGGATTTTGACAAATGAAATCTATTTATTTCTTACAGGCAATCAAATAGCCGGAAAATTTTCTAAATTCTCTGAAATTTTCAGCAATGTGTCAATAACCACTAAATAAAAATTCTATGAACGGTACGAAAGGTTATCTTTTTAATATTAATGTAGAGACAGACAGACATAAAATTTATGGTATGATCAGACTAAAGAGTGATAAATAACGGGTAACTACATAGCAGCTAGTCTGCGTTTATTGTTGTCAAATTTAATCTCCTACTTGTTTTCACCTAGTCAGAGAATAGTTAATTTATGGTTTAAGGTATTTTTTACTGCTAAGAATAGTATTGACATCTTAAAATAACAGATAATGAGCACTGATACTTTTTTACTTCCGTAGAACCGCTTTTATTTCGTTTTATTTTCTTTTGAACCAAAAAATAAGACGTAAATGCATATCAGTACTTGAAACAGATGATGATCATTAAAATTCGAATATTTGAGTGCAATTATGAAAAACTTGTAAATATCAGTATTTCCGCTTCCCTGAAAATCTTAACTTGAACAATATTCAATAGCTGGTAGTGAGTTAAAGTCCTTATCAACCAGGAACTTTTCACGTTCTATATTCTATTATATTTTACCAGGGAGACTGAATTCATAAAGAAATGGATTTCATAATGGCATTTAGCAAATCGTGGGAGCCGCCGGAGTCTATTGCCCTGAACACCGTTTATTGAATTATTGCATGCCTATCTAATACATTCAGCTACACCAATATAGAGGCATAAACATAGAGGTATATTAGTAGCTATTATACGATATTAAAAATACTTTTAATTTCATTTGTTAGAAAATCTTCCCTTCTGAGAAAATGTAGAATTCAAATCCCGGTTTTATTACACGGTTTTTATTATAAATATAAATGTATTATTTCTTAAAATTATTGAAACTATAAATGAATTAAAAAAATACATGAATAACGGAAAACCAATTCCTCGTTAAACGGAATACCTAACAGGTAGCACGAAAGTTTTATTCAATGAATTTTTCATAGGCTGGTTGTAGAATATCATGTACTTTAAAATGACTTGCCGAGAAAGCAGTTCTTATGCTTTATTCATTAATGTTAGTTAATTTTTGCATCGCACTGTGTGCGCTTTGTAATATTCGCCGGGGAATTATGTTCCATAAAAAAATAAACACATTGTTATTGTCCTCTGAATTTATATACAAAATCTACAACGAAGATAAATAATTTGAAACAATACCAATACCATTGTTCAAAATAAGTAGCAAAAACCTACTTGCAAATAAACATCTTACTGGCCATAATATATCCGCATTCAAATATTCAACTTATTTCTAGAAACCTATTAGGTCTCACATTGAACAATACCAACTTGGTATTAAAAAGTGGCTCCGTCTGACTGAAAAGGTATTATATCCGAATATGATAACTTATACCGGATGTTTATTGTAATATTTCAAAGGATAATTTAATATTGTAAAAAATTTCTATCCAATTGCATTTATTTAATGGTAGTTTATCCTAATGGAAACCGACTTGAATATGTAAGTAACTGATAATTCGTAAGCTCCTTCACAAATGTCAACATGCAAGAACACTGAGGAAAAGACTAACTAAATTTATTATCAATAAACTTATGTATTCTAATAAATTCTTCCCGATATAAACCTGGAGAATTAAAACTGCAATATTCTCTAAATTTAATTCAATTATTTCTCGTAAGGCGAAAAGGAACTCTCGGAAGGGAAAAATGGACACTGCAATCGAACCGCGTCGTCGGTAAACGGGCTTAAGTAATTTTCTACGTGAAAGCTTTCAACGTTAAAAGTTATGTATTCTTTGAGGAAAATTCTCACCAAGTAATCGTTTCCTGCCTTCGTAACTTTTTCACCTTCCATCATAACAAGTGGATGGTTAATCTGGTTAGATATGTTCGGTTGACTTTTATTTAATCTTATTTTATCTGTTTATTTAGGAAATTCTGAATTAAATTACAGACAGGATTTTCAACTTCATTTGGGTTAATGTTTTTAATAGCAAATAAATTAAATTTATTTCTTGTAGAATGTTAGTTTTGAGTAAGGATTCATTTGCAAGGTTTTAAAATATATTTCACAGTTTGACTTCGTATAAGTAGAAAAAGAAATTATAACATTACATATAGATATACATATATATATATATATATATATATATATATATATATATATACATAAATGTATATATATATATATATATATATATATATATATATATATATATATATATATATATATATATGTGTGTGTGTGTGTGTAAATATCTGACTTTACAGCCTACTTAAGAACAGTTTCCATTAGCTCTTTTTTTATGTGCGAGGAAGGATCGCCCACTCTCAATTGTGCCTCTCAAATGACCTATTGTGTCATGTTGAATAACGTTGTGCAGCAGTACTTTGAGTATTCACTAATTTTGATAGTGTATTATCAGCTTACCACCAATTTCTAAAATGCTAGGCTATAGGCAGATATCTAATAACATGTGGTAAATAATATCGACACGGTAACGCTCATGGTCCAATAACCACTGGAAGTGTAATTAAACACTTTCTTTAAGTAACAGTTTGTCAAAATTTGAGTGGTGCCAGAGCTTGCTTCTAATTGGCTTACGTACATTCTGTTCGCCAATTAGAAGAGACACATTTTATTGTAATTGGTCAGCCGACGCGCCAATCATATATATTTTAAAACATAATCGGGAGGATGGAAAAATATCGATAAACTATTATTGATAGTATTTATTTACCGAGTTACGTTTTGTTACAATATCGAAAAGGATTTTCTTTACTGAGTACTTTGTGTCTTTAAACTTGGTTCAATTAATATTAATAACAATTTTAATGTACTTAAAGACATTCTCTGTAAAGTAAATATTGCCACTTTACACAATTCATTAATTTTTTACCAACTTTAATTTTAAAATACCAAGACTTATATGAACAATGTGAATTATAAGGATGACCACCATATTGTCTTTTATTTCTATTTGGTATTAAGTGCCAAATCAAATAAAAATTACATCACCATAAACCTGCGTCGACTAATTTTGTAGGACCGATAAAAATACAATTTGTCCAATGTACAGGGGAAACTATCTCATACAAACCTAAGAATAATTGAAGTAAAATAATCACCTTATGAATAATAAAAAAATAAGGCTTTCTTTATATAGGGTTAGTCATTTCTAAGTACAACTAGTATTTTTATGAATCGCATTAGAAATGTAATAATTTATGAATAATGACTATTAGCATTGAAATAAAAGATATTATCTAAATATTATATACTCACAAATGAAATGTTATGCCATCTTTTTCTAAATTTGATGTTCCACTATGACTCTACAAAAATTAATTGCCCAGTTTGGAATTTTGTGGTACAATGTTATTTGCAACTATATGTAAATGTAAGCTATATGCAACTGAAATATCAGATTTTTCAAAAATAGCGCATATGTCTTGTTTTAACAACGTATAGCTAGCGGGGTTGTCCAAATATGGCACGTGCAGTGGGTGTTAGGTCTATAGTAACGCTTTACCGCCATTATTAGCATAGCAACATATAAATAATAGCCATAGAATATTTATTCGTAAAAAAGTTGTTTGATTTTCTGCCTATTTTTTTTTATTATTCATTTGATGATTATTTTTACTTGAATCATACTTCGGTTTGTATGATTTAAATATACTTACTGGTTTGTATGACTTAGTTTCAAATGTACATTGGACAATTTTTATCTTCATTAACACTACAAAATTAGTCCACGCAGGTTTATAATGACGATTTTTTTTTGGCATTTAATACCAAACGGAAGCACAAGACGATATTGTGCTTATACTTGTAATTTTGATTGTTTATATAAGTGTTAGTGTTTTGAAATTAAAGTTAATAATTTTTACTTTACAGATAATGTTTCTAAGTATATTAAAATTATTATTAATATTAATTGAACCGAGTTTAAAGACACAAAGTACACATTACAGAAAATCATTTTTGATATTGTGGTAGAACGTGACTCGGTAAATAAAAACTATCGAATAATAATTTATCGATATTTTCACAGCCCCGACAACTATTATTTAACAAACACATGATTGGTGCGCCCGCTGACCAATTACTATAAAATGTGTTTGCTTCTAATTGGCTAACGCCGTCTGTGTTATCCGATTAGGAGCGAGTTCTATCCCCTCACACCCCCTCAAATATTGATAATCTTGGTATCATAGTAAACGTTTTTAATTACAAGTTCAGTGATTATTAGGTCCACAACTATAAGCTTCTTTTGATTAATTTCGTATTACAAAAATAAGACAGTGTTGAAATGGCTGCATCGAAACATTGTCATAAACGGTTACGTTTTCTAGCGGAGAATTAAGATTTTCTTGCCCATTAGAATTCGATTTATAATGGGTAAAGAAACATTCCGAAATCTTCTATATCTGCCTCTAATGGCCTTCAAGACTTTTTTTAGTTTACTGTTTATGTATTACGTTGGTAATATATGCCATGTGTACTGTTTTATTTTCGTAATAAATTTAATTAAAAAACTATTTTTTAACTTATCGAAATTAAATATTTAAAAAAAATCTCTGGTAAAATTGATTATGCAATGAATATTTTATAGAAAAATCTACTTAAGAAGGAAAACGTAGTGTACATTATCTAATACACAAAAATTAAAAAATATTGTAATATAAATTGCATCTTTCAATTATACAGATATCTCTTAGCTCATCAAATATTCTCAGAAACTTATCAGGGATCTTACAAATAATATCTAAGAAAACGCCGTGCGTGGTTGCAATAGACTGACTTTTATTTTGTAACTTACACAAGTTAGTTTCATAGTTGTCAGTAGATGGTTGCTACTTGTAATCTGTATTTTGATACATTAACACATCCTCTTACCAAAATAATATAAAGATATAATAAAAAAAATATTTAAAAATCTAAAATTAAATGTGGACTACCTTTATAATTCTTAACTTTTATAAATTTCAAATATTTAATGGACTCAAACTTTTAGTCAAAGAGAGCGGACGTGTTTGCAGATGTGCAGACACGTCTGCTCTCTTTAAATATTTAGTTTCTATCAAAGCTTCATTTAAGCTGACCCAATAAAATTATATTTAACATCAATATGTTTACTTCTTTTATGAAATAAAAAAATTTCACTTATATAGTTTCTTCACAATTTGGTTAGCATTATAACGTAATACAGGTGAATTGTTTATATATTTTAATTTGCATAAAATACTTCCGAAATAGACAGCTTATTTACTAGACTCAGTTACAGCTATGCACTCAACTTCGATACTTGACAAGGAAATAATTTGCTACTTTTTAAATTCACGTGGTATTATACTACCTGATATTTTAAAAACGTAACCAATATGGGATCGCCTATAAATGGAATCTAAAGTCTATAGAAAGCATCAAGGTAATAAGTTAAATTCAAATTGTCTTTTACATATTTCAAAATTTTATATGCATCCAGTGATTTTCATTATAATTATTATTAAATTGACAAAAATAATAAACTGCATGGGATATATCTGGTCTCGTTGAAGCTGATAAATATTACAAAGTGCTCATTAGCTGCCGATAGAGAATTGAGTACAAAAATTACTGTATTTTTATGATCTTACATTATCTAACATTGGGTTACTTTTTTGTTTATAATTTTTCATAATAAATTTCTTTCTTAAATATTCTGTAAATATTTGCTGATAAAAAATTGTTTTCTTTTCTTACTAACGCATATAACCATTGCTTTACATTTCCTGTATCATTTAAATTAAATGTAGACTGAAATATGAAAACACAAAATAATCATCAAAAATGTGGCAAAAAACGTTTTAACAAGTTATGTACATAATTTCTATGACCTAACTTTGTAAATAACTGTCAACTCTTTTATATCTTACTCTCGCAGACTATTTCAAACCATGAATAGCTTTACTTAACTTTAAAATTTAAATTTTTTTTATCAGAACATACCTATATTATTGGTAAATTAATATAGACAATTGCATCAAAGTAACCATTAAGAATTACGGTATTGACACCAGGATTGGTCATCGCTAAACCATATTCAACACATACCTAAAGCAAACGACAGTGTCAGGGCTGAATAACGAAGCACAGATGAGAACGTCTCTTTATAGTCGATTCCAGCTTGTTATCTAAAATCTTTTGCCACCAACCTTACTTGAAACCTCACTTTATTATCACCTTCTAATTTCTTATGAAACACCCACTTACAATAAATAATCGTATCTTGTTCTGATTTATTTACAACTTTGTACGCTTCATTTTCTTCACATGACTTCAGTTTTTCTCGAATATCATTTCATGAAATCTGAGCTATTTATGGCTTCTTCGAGATTTATCTCATTTCACCGTATAGTTAGTTCACTTTCTAAACACAGGTTACTAAAACCATACTTGTCAGGTTTCCGCTTTCTCACTGTTGATGTTTGGGTTTATCAATATTTGCAAAATTTTATAAGGTCTTGCTGCAGATTGCAATTGATCAGAACCTGCATAATCACTTTTATAACTTTTATATCGCATTGGAGTGTCTGATGTTGATTTGGTACTGTCTCCACACTCACTTGAAAAATTTTAGTGTCATTGCGTGGCATCTCTGCTGGTGATGTTTTGCTTTGTAATAGGATTGTATAATTTGTAACCTAATATTTTCAGTATAACCAACTAAGTAATGATTCACTGCCTTTTATACCATTTCGTTCATTTTTTTCAGTACATGCCTCGGTACTGTCGGATTACTGATATCACCTTTATTAAATGTATATATATATATATATATATATATATATATATATATATAAACGCAACGTGGGAACGTAATTTATTGAATCGTTACATATGCAATAAAAAGGGGCATCCGAATCAATACCTATAATATTATAAATTCAAAAATACGTTTTTTGTCTTTTTTTCATGTCATAGATATAAAACAATTTAACGTGATTTTTTGCTTAAAGATAGTTAGCTTACCGGGAAATGAGACAGGGTACTTTTTGTCCTGTAAAACACCATCAGATATTATAATTCTAACTTATATTATAAATGCAAAAATGTGTTTATTTGTCTTTCTTTCAGGTCATAAAAGAGCTTCGGATCGGCGTGTTTTCTTACACAGAAATAGTTGGCAAGCAAGGGAATTAGGTACCCTTCAAACTATATAAACCTAATAAATATTTATTATAAATGAAAATGTCTATTTATTTGTCCTCCTTTTATGTCGCGCCGATCCTACAGATTGGAATATTTTTTTTAATGACTGGCGAGTCGGGATATGATTTAGGTTATTTTTAATTACAGGATATTTCATTAAATTGAGAAATTCTTACTCAAAATAAATGCACAATGGGTATAACGACACAACATCGCAACGGAGTCAAGAATAGGCGTGATTTTTGAAACGCTACGTGCCCAATATAAGGTGGCAGTATAATCCCTTCCTTTAATCCCTAATTTAGGGAGAAATAATATAGAAACACGGAAAATAGGTTTAGCTTGCCTTAATTTTCTTCAAAAATTCTAGATAGCGCTGCATGTTTTATTTTAACACTATACGTTTTTAGCTGTAACCATGTAATAATGCATCTCGCATTTAAAAGATTATAGATAAAACGTTCTACGTACGTCTAAAAGAAGAACCCGTAGATAAAACGGGTTCTCTTTTAGACTTTTATACCAAATTTTAATAAATATGTATTCTTCTTGAATGTTAGTTTAAAGTTTTTATAAAAAAGGACTAGTGATTTTTTATGCGTTTTTACTTAATTAAAATTCAATTCAAAACTAACACACCAATGAACGAAATTATTGGACGTAACACTTCTTAAAAGTTTACTTATTACAATAATTTACTAGAACGAATAATTAAAATGCACTCAACGGTCGTACCAAATAATAATAATATGTTCTATAAATCTATCCCATATATAGGTAATATATCTCTCAAATTAGGGTATCTCTTAACTAATATTAAAAATATAAATAATACAACATGTGCTTATACTACTTTAAATAACTTGGGTAAAACCCTTATTAATAATAAAGAAAAAATAGATAAACATAAAAAGAGTGGCATCTATAAACTTAAATGTAACGACTGTAACATTGTATGCATAGGTCAAACAGGAAAAGATTTTACCACAAGATATAAAGAACACATCGCCAGCTGGCGAAATAACAAACCAGACACATCGCACTTTGCTAAACATCTCATTGAAAATAACCGTCACCCTCATACTAATAACGCCCCCTATATATTACACATAAATACAAAAGGTAATAAACTTAATATCCTAGAAACATTAGAAATAAACAGACATAGAAAAGACACCAACGTTAATATATTAATGAATTCACGCGTTGCTCCGTTGCGACGCTGTTTCGTTATTCGCTTTGTGGACTTTTTCAGTATCAAACAAGACTTTCGTCGTAATGAGAAGTAGCCTGTATAATCTCCCTATCCGGACCCCACCCCCACCCGCTATCTTTGTATAAAAAAATCATAGATAGAATGTAAGAAAAACACAAAAATATTGTTGTGTGTATAAACCTGTTTATATGTTCACGCACCACGTAAGAGTAGCTCAAAGAATTTTTATGAAATTGCTACTAATGGATTATGTTGGCTCTGAGGTAAAAAATTCGTGACACTTTCAACTGCACGTATGAATAAGGCATAGAAAATATAAAAAGGCATATAAGAATAGTTTATTTAATTTTAATTATTAAGGCTAATTACTAAAATACAATGATGTTTTGTAACATTTGATATGTGACGCAGTATCACATTAAAGATAGTTGAGACGTGGCTTTAACATATGACGCCGACACAAATGACGCCGCTATAATGTCGCTTTATTGAGATAGTTTGTCACGATTCATTAAAAGGAAATAGTTGTATTCTAGAACATGTTAGTTTACAACAGGCTGGCCTTAATGTAACTGGATCCTCAATTGTCATATTTACTAAATAACTGAATGATGTACTCCATTCAGTTATTTATGTCAGACAGATCTTAAGTTGTTTACTTTTAAACTACGGGCATCTTGGAAAGAACGAAGGAAGCAAGCGGGTCAGTAGCTTTAGAAAGTATTAGAGAAATGACTTTTTTGTAATTAAATTCTTATTCACGTAAAAATACGATATTTAATTTTTGAACCATATTTTTAATTTGCTAACAGAAACGAAATAGACCAACCAAAGCGCGTGTTAAATGGCCAAATAATAGCAGACACTAATTAGTAGTCACTAGTGATTGCTACTTCCATAAAGCCGCATGTAGAAAATAAATTATAATGTCAAAATAAATTATAATTCTAGTGAGCTGGCCTGGTCAAAGGTGGAATTAGTAATTAATATGGCAATAATACTAATATATGTTATTGTTTTATAGACGTAATTTTGATAATATAACATAAATAAAACTGGTTACCAAAACCAATATTGAACACATATTTTCATTTTTACCACGAGCAAGGTAATGCGAACTTACTATAAATTTCTTGCACACAACAAGCAGCGTCGCTTCGCATGAGCTAGTAAATATCCGTCGAGCGGCTCGATTTTTTAAATACATCTTTAATAATTAATTATAAATGAGGGGAAATTAGAAAACAATAAGATAATACGGACCTTAAAAAAGACATGGTTTCCGAAAATGCCATAGTTTCAGTTTAGCTAATAAAATGAACCTTTTAGAAATATCTTAATATTGTACGTCACACGCTTAAAATGAAATATAAAATATTAAATGAGTAATATATATATATATATATATATATATATATATATGATGGAAACCATGTCATAAAAAAACAATGCTTCGAACACTTACTAAAACTAAGCTAAAAATCGTAATTTTTGAGTATGTTCTTCTACTTCGTACTTCGTAACAACGAATTTGGAACAATGTACGTGAAGGTAAAAGTTGAGTTACTTTAAAGGAGTCAGTAATTAATGCCTCATATAAAACTTCAACTATTTTAAAAAGAAGAACAGTGTATCGTCTTATCATCTATCTTCTAGAAATATTACAGATGACGTCAAATTATGTTGCCAAAAAACTTTGACCGTATTTTAACAATTATAGACTTTCCACAGTTTTTGTGGTGATGATGTTTTCCGCAATGATAAAAGAATTTATGTACATGAATGTGAATACCTAAATGATTAATGTGCGTAAAGGCAGCTAAAATTCAGAAAATTGAAATAGTTTAATTTTAATATATCCTGCACGATGTTGGGAAATTAGTACGTGGCTTTATTATTTTTTAGATGATACCAGTCAGCATAATCAAAAAAATCTTTAAAAAAGTTATGTTTTGAAAAATATCCAACTTTTTAAATTGATGACGTAATGAAAAGCTGTTTTAAATTTATTTTTAGTAGATGGAAATTATTTTTATTCCATAACTAATTTAAGAAAATAAAGGATAAAAGTCGCAGCAAGCAACATAGAGTTTAACTTATTTAAATTTAAAAATTCCTTTATTGAAAGAGAAAATATTATAAAAACAATTTTAAGACAACGTTTTATAACTTTTTTTTTATTTCACCAACAAAACAGACATCAATTACAATTACACAATTTATATTTTATTTTAAAAGTAATTGAAGTGTATCGATTTAAATCACCCAATTATATTTCTAAATTCCGTCATTATTATAGAGATTGACCACAAAGTTTCGCCTGTATTTGTTTCTGTAAATATAAAAGTATGTTATATTTTCTGCTTTACTGGGACGTCTTTATTAAATATAACAATAACCAGCCATGTTTGTGACTTCTTCACCATGAACCTTTGGAATAATATTAACAAATGTAATAGTGAAGATTTAAATAAACCACCCACATTTATTTCAAAGGCTCTTTGCATTGACATTTTAAATTACCATATTATATTTTCTCAAAATTTGACTGCAATGAAGACAGGTTCTACAGAATACTAAAATCCTATCTTTCAGAGTGCCTTGAGGTTAAGATGGTGAGGTCTTTAAGACAAAAAGTCAATAAAAATGCCAAAACCTTATTTTCATGTTCTGTTGCTTTTCTTCCATTCGCTTTAATCATTTATATATGTGTGTATATATATATATATATATATATATATATATATATATATATATATATACACACACATATATTGGCGAAGATGGCGAAATCGCATTTCACGGTCGTGCCCGGAGATTTGACAAAACGGATATCACACATACCGAAGTGAACAGTAAATGATCATCTGACAGGACTTGTATTGACCCCCTCCACCAAATATTGCACCTCAACTGCTTATCACCTCTTCACCTTTACATTGCAGGTACCTCCTAAATAATGCTTTACGACTTACCTTTATCTCTCTCTCTGTAACAGGTGTGTATTGCAGAATATTGGACGTTTACCATAATATTGCTTTCATAAAAATATAATAAGTAATTACGACTTACTTTTAAGACAAGTACAAACGTATTTTACAATCTATGTGAAAATCTCATCGTATATCCGACGTAATTTGTTGAACTTAATTTTGTTGAACAATATACCAGGGTGTTGGATAAAGGTAAACGGAATGTGTCAGCCAGGTTTGCGCAGGTCTACGTCTTAAGTATATTTATATGAACTATATTTT
This sequence comes from Druceiella hillmani, assembly GCA_039881145.1. Taxonomy (NCBI): domain Eukaryota; kingdom Metazoa; phylum Arthropoda; class Insecta; order Lepidoptera; family Hepialidae; genus Druceiella; species Druceiella hillmani. The sequence goes on along the minus strand of JAYKKI010000016.1, from coordinate 21,080,511 downwards.
ATATCAAACCTTCTTTTCCGCGTTTTCTCTAACTGTCTTCTCTTAAGCTAATTTCATAATTTCTTTAAAAGAAACATAATTTCTAAAAAAGAGACATAATCTTTTTACATTTTTGTTTATACTAAACTTTTTTTTAAATATCACGATCTCAGCTCAAGAGAGATATAATTATGACTTTTAAAATCAACTCATTTCAAAGATTGACTGATTGACTCACCAAATAAAACCTATATATTAAACTTTGTTTTCTAAATATATAGTACTTTCCATTAAACTACAATGTTAATATTTGCAATATGTGCTAAAAATTGTGCTAAAAATACAAGAACAGATACGACACATGCATTTTTCTTAGTGGTTTCTGGAAGAATAAAAGTTATTAATTACCACAAGTATCACATAAAAATCACAAAGAATTCTTGGAAAATATTTCAAAAGCAATAAATATGCATCAAATAAAATAACTTTGACTCACCAGTACTTAACATTAGCGTAAAAAAATCATTAAACTATACAAAGTGAGTTCTTGGTTAGTAGAATTGATTTGTTAGAATTTATTAGTCAGTTGAAAATTTTATACATGAGTAATTTTATCAGAGTCAAACACGGATACGCATTGCTCACGCGTTCATCTAGTATTGCTCACATTGAAGTTAAAGATGAACAAACCTCATCTTCCGACGTCAAATCGTCACTTCATGATATGCGGTCCTGCTATGATAAAAATAAGTACAAATTTGCGAGACAACCTCTATTACGAGCAATTAGAATACCGAGGCACAATATTGTACTCCGAACAAACACATTAAAATTTACAAATTAAGACCTTGGCGGTCCTCAATCTATTTTGAATAAATACATATACGATGAGATGTTACAAGAAATTCAGAAGTGGACTAACATGAAGATACAACGAATATAGACGCAAGTTTGTCAAAAAAATCACCCAGACCTTAGCAATTTGGACATGATTGCATTAGTTTTTATCGCACATACCGAAGTGCTGAATTTAATTACTGAGAGCACGCGTCAAGAAATAATTAGACTTGTCATGTCAAAAAACTGTTTCTTGTATGTTCTGCATTGTCTACAATTTGACAACCTATAGAACAGATCATGAACACTGATAATATAACAGCTATTTCATATCTATTTGCTATGTTTGTTGAAAACAGTTAGAAATCATACAACGTGAGCAAGTATGCTACAGTGGACGATATGTGGTATCTTTTAGGGGATGCACTCACCTAATGATTTATATGCCAAATAAATCTGCTAAATGTGGGTTGAAATAAATGTAACTATGTGATGCAGAAAACAGTTATATCTATAACTGTTAAATTTATACTGAAAGTGGATGGCAGATGGTTTGACAGTAATAGGAACATTTCAATCAAATTAGTTGATGCTTCAAAACATAAAGGTTTAACATGTGTTGATACTATGAAGCCCCTTTCTTCATAGTATTGTTCTTCGTAGAGTTGACGAAACAGATAAAAAGTGCTCCATTAATGCTTGGATTCGTCTTTCTCGGCATTTTTACCAGATAATGAATATCTGCACTGTACTGTCGACAGCAACATGTTACATGATAAACATCACTAAAAGAACACTGATAGAAGCAGTTTTATGAAACGACTGGTGTGAAGTCTGTTATTGATACACATGAAGAGAAAAGTTTACAACAAAAGATTGCCGCGTAAAATTTGAGCTAGTTTGGCTCAAGTAATAGGAGCTGATATGCCTGATTATCCACAGATTCAAGAAAAAGAAGTCGAACAAAGAAGATGTCACACGTGTCCACTGAGGCTTCCAAGAAAATGGTATCACACCTGCTATTCGTGCGAAAGGAACGTTTGCCTTCAGTGTGCCAAGTATGTATGCCCAAAAGATAAGTAATTTTGTACGATTTGAGGACTTGCAGCTTTCCACAAAATTGTTTTGATAATTTTCTTCAATTATATTTTGATCAGTGTATTAATTAAAATTTATGAAAAATCTAAAGGGCAATTATTAAAATTAAGAAAATACAGGCTCTTCAGTGATCTCGTGTTAATTCCTCCTAAAAATTAATACCTAAATTTAGATTGCTAAGAATTACTAAAACTAAAAAAATCTTACAGTTCTTCGTAAAACTCGTTTGAATGCACTGTCTTCTCAGACCTCGACGTGGGTATTTCCCTGAGAGAAAACTCACGTCGGTGATTAAAGATTAACATCAATACGGTTAATTACGTACGTCAATACAGATAAATGAAATTGAAATATCTGACCGTGGTTTTGGAATTTACAAGTTTTAAATACTGTTTCCGTTTGTATATTATGCTGCTAAAATTAATTTTATGCTTAAAATGCCGGTATTTCTGTCTCTCTGTATATAAAAACGGATTTAATTTGAAAACTGTTAAACATGAGTTTTATGTATACCCTAGGACAAATTTAATTTTAGGTTTATCATGTATGTTAATATTTATTTAGTTCGTTGGCTGTCAAAGATTAAACATATCGTCTTCTTCTATTCGCTTCTACATAAATGTATAATAGATGAGTTAGAAGTTAATCTAACAGTTTACCTCAAAACAAAATCTCTCGAAAATATGGAAACAATCCTGAAATCCATTCTTATATATGATATAAGGGGATGTTTAATAAAATAATGGAATCTGTAAGGCTTTTAATTAGAGAGTATATTATTTATATTTTAACACTAAAACTGGATTCCATGATAGAAGTTAGACCTAATATACTTGCTGTAATCAATTTGCCACAGGTATCAGAATAATCTGAAGGATAAAAATCGATCATTTCGTTTTAGGATGCCAAATCTGGGACAGGAATCCACAAATCATTCGAATGATCCGTTATCTCTGTCTGATATCCCGCATTGAACAAGGGAATAGTTTGACTAAAAATAAGAAAACTGCAATTGTACATACGAATATATGAGTAGCCTTGTCTACTCGTTTCCCACCGCACAGCGATAATTTTCCAATTTGAAAACATCGTAACATCCTTAACATTGATTAAGGAGAAGATAAAATTACACACGGTTTACCCTCAAGTTCGTCAGTGTGATAGTATATACCGAAGGTTTCAACAGATACGCAAGATGAATTCAACGATATTTAAAGGACTAAGGTCTACCAAATAACAAGGCAGAACTTATAGGCTGCAGATTGTATCAGTGGAATCTTTTGGAATGTTAAGAAATGTTAACTCCTTTCCACACTTGACAAAATGCGTTAACTCATTATTTTGAAATGGCCTTGAAAGGGGAGTTCTCTTATAACCGTGGGGCATTAACCGACGAATATAGACAGCACTTTCGTTAGAGCATCGTGAACGTGGAAAAAGTTTAGCAACGCAAGTGGAACTATTCAAAGTTGTTGGATTCTTGTTGGAATATTAATAGAAAGCTTTTGGAATCAGAATATAAGCGCTGAGTAAAAAAGCAACGGCGACTATCAGCAGCACAGTAAAAAAGCATGTATTTTTTTGTTTTTGTGATAAAATTAAAAGTATTTTTTCTTAGAAACTAGAAATTATTTTTAAATATTATTATAATTGCAGTATTTAGCGTAGCAAGCAAGCGTAGGAAGCTTTTTTACATGCATAATACCTTTTTAAAGTCAAAATTATTTATGAGGCGGTAATATGAATCTTTCTGCCTGTTAATGTAAATCTATCAAACTGTTGAACCGATTGACTTAAAAGTTTGAAGAGTTTTCACATCTCATTCAAGAAACACAAAAAAAATAAATTAAAGAAAAATTCACTGAAACATTATAGACCAAAATTTATTTTTTACGCAAGTCTCAAACCATCATACGACAGAAATATTAAAAGACGCATTTTATTATACTGATTAGGAAATATAATTACTGCTGTCATTCAAAATTATTGCAATTTTAAATAAAACTTACAAACCATTACAAATCATATTTTTGGAATTCTACTTTCTTTTTCTCCCATTTTACCTTAAGTTCTACTTATTTTTATGAACCTTTCGGCTTATTATTTGCAATGAAAATATTTCTATGATATTTTGTTACAATAATTATCGTAAATTTTCAGTAACCGAATGATCAGTTAGAGCAATTTATATCATACTAATTATTCAATACATTCGGTGTAACAAAATAATTGTTGTCAGCTTTACAATAACCGTTAACTAATTTATTTTACGCGGGGTAAATTTATGAAAGATAGATAAAGATAAATCATAAAACAGCAAAACTTTAAATTACGTAAGGTGTTTTATGTAATGAGGTATTCTATGTACTATTGGTATTATTGCGTCTCTGATTTCCGTAGACGCTAACTTTTCTTTACATACGGACTCAAAAAAAGTAAATTCAAATTAGGATGTAAAATGAATCGTTTTGTTTTCTAATTATTTTGTAAAATATTCTTAAAACATATTATATAAACATGGTATATATATATATATATATATATATATATATAAATATATATAAACATACATATATATACATATAAATATGAAAGGACATATATACGAATAAACTGTTACCTGTCACTCAATTCCGACTTGCATACGCACACGTATACATATGTTTTTGTAGACACACACACACATATACACACACACTGACATTTAATATTTACTTGAAACAACGCTGAAGAAAGACCTTTCTACCGTCTTTCTTATTTTTAGGATTACGTACTCAAAGTGTCCGAATAAAATCTTACTACCCTGATTAGGCAATATGCCCAATGTCCCTCTCTTCTCGCTCTTAAATGGAAACCCAATGCCGAAAATAATATTTAAAATGTACTGTGACTACACTACTTGTTCCTCTATCAGAGGTTTCTTGCTCCTAATCTGAAAGAGTTAGATTTTACGTTCTTTTACCAAACAAAGAAAATCAGAAATAAAAGTATATTAAATTTAAGGAGGACGCCTGCAAATTCAATAGTGTAATTGTTTTTAACGGGTGGGTGGGATAATCTAAATAAACGTCTTAAATGAAGAAAAATTTTCGTTAAAATTGTTTTCCCATTAAAAGCTTATGATGCAGAAGATCGTAAAAATTGTTTGAACTGTCCTCATACTTCAATAATAATTACGGTGCTACTTCAAGTATTATTCAATATCGAAAATATCCTCTTCGTATACAGCGAATACTAAAATTACACAATAATCGTTTTTAAGTGATATGTAAAAAAACATACATTTTTAAGTTAACAGGACCTTCTATTGTATCACTTTAAAAAAGTGTAAATATATTGCAAATTTAAAACAAAATTGATATATTGTACCCACAGCAGGGTCTGCCGATTTAAAAATATTCACTTATTATTATATACAACGTAAGTGAATTGAACAAAGGAAGCGTGAACTCTTACAGTTCGAGCCCCACACACACACTTGCCAGTATTTTTGTTGTTAAATTCTAAACTACTACACCTAACCGATTATTTTTTTTCAAATCAGTACTCAATGCTTTCGACAACTGTCAATGTGCAAATTACTAACAAGCTCTCTGTTATTCAGCGCGTTAGAATCGCCATTTGTTGCAACCTCATAATAAGGACATAAGAAAAACATAAGCACGCAGGCAAGTATGTAAAATTACCTACGCGTAGAGGGAAAATAGGTTCTCGACGTGACCGGAAAAAATAGGGCCTCTAGTTAATAATAAAGGGATAAGCGTTGGAAAACATAGGCATCACCCGTTCAGCAGTTAAGTGAAAATGTGAAGGCTGAATGGGTATCACCCATTCACTCTTCACATTTTAGCAAATTCAGAAAAGTGTAACTTACTATTAAGGGTTCTCGCCGGTTCTCAAGGTTAGAGCATGTATGATTTTAAAAAAAATATCAATTTCATGATAATGGTTTGTATGTTAACAATTTATCAAAATGTGAAATTTAAATTGTAAGAAATTAAATATAAATCAAATTGATAATTGTTAAAACTTGATCCTTAATCAGCGGTTTTTTTCATGTAGAATAATTAAGGTCTTAGACAGACTTTTCACGAATTGTTTGAAATAAAAATAATTAAAAATTAATGTTCTATCTGAAAAGAAGGTAAGAGGTACATAGATTATTGTCAAATTTAACAAAGCAATATTGAATTCAGTTCACTTTACCTAATCTAGAAACAATAAATCTTACAAAACTAAATTCCATATTTGATAGAAAATAAAACAATAAAAAGACCTTTTTTTAATTTATGATTTACAGAATTTATATTATTCAATGTATGTTAATGTCACTTTCAAAAGTTAAAATTATATGATTGTAAAATTGAAATATCTCTACCAAAATTGTATATAAAATAAATCTGAATTAAATGAACCTCTAGTGTTCCCGATTTTTTCTAGTATTGACTTTAGCAATCTCGGAAATTGGGACCAGTAATATTTTTGATGATATTTCAGAAAAATATATTTTAGGAACCTTCATAATTTTCTCTTCCAACTGTTGTCTCACGAGGTACAATGAAAATAATTTTTATAGGAACGTAATAAAAGTGATCGAATACAAAACTATATTTTTTGAATGTGTGCCATTAGCTTCTAAGCTTGTTTATTTATAGGCGCATCACGCAAGCGCAAAAAAATTTCGGTGAAATTTTTACAGGTTAATTATGTCAAGTCTGAGGTAAAATATGTTATGTTTTATAATAATAATAGAAGGCATAACGCCTTCTATTATTACGAATTAATATTACAATTAACTTAACAATATTTGCTAAACTTTGACATACGAACAGTCACGGGCATAACTGATATTTAATATAATTCATTCATCTTTGTCGTTTTGTCTAAAGCAACCATACAAATACATAAAAAAATACATCTTAATGAAAAAACGCAAAAATGTTTGATTGAACATCCTTTTTATAAAAGTTTAAATATGAAATAATTTTAATTGTTGGTCTGATCAAATTACGCAATGTGTTGAGTTCCATTCCAAAGAGTGATTTAAAGTAACTACTTCGATAAAACTTTTATAACATTTATTGCGTATCTGCATGAAATAAAGGCAAAAACGAAAATAACGTAGGGAGATGAAATATTGAGTTTCTAAAATTTTAATTATTTATAGTGTTCTGTACCAAATTTGACCAAACGGCACCCTAATTTTGGGTATCAACTGAAAATTTGCCGAAGTACAAATTTAAAAATATATTTTTTATCACTTTCCCTAAAAATATGTCCAAACTGCACTTTATTCACCTTATTTCCCAAAGATAGATTCAGAATAATTTAAAAAAAATCAAAGTTTGGGTAAAATTGCGTAGATTGCATTTCCTCCGATATTTTTAGAGCTGCGTACCTCAACAGGAAAAACGGAACCATTATAATATCACTTCATTGTTTATCTGTCGGTATGTAAGGATCTTTTTTTCAGGATGGTGAGGAGGTATCTAGTTGAAATTAAAAATAGCAAATACTTCGGTGTACGATCCCTTGAAGCTATCAAAAAATCAAACTCCTAAGTCAACGCGATCAAAAATATGGCCATTTGTGCTAAATATTTTGACACTCGCAAATAAATCAAAACCTATAAGCTAATTTCCGTGGACATAGAACTATGGAATCTGCAATGAAGTAAGGTCTCGCAGCACAAGTAATGGAAAAAATCCGAAAATAATTTTTAATCATATCATATAAATTTTTTTTTTGTTATGCGCCTGTGAAAAATGCTACAATTGCCTACTAGGCAATATATTTTCATTTTGGAAAATTAAAACTTTGTAAATAGTTTAAAAGAAATACTAGTTTTAAAGAAACATTTAGGCATTTATAAACATTAATTGTACACCATTAAAGGTTTATAAATGCCTAAATGCATCCGCTCGTTCTTGAATAGGATTTTTTTTCTACACGCAAAGAAATTTCAGCGACAAACTTTTTGTTTGGTAGTATTTTTAAACAGATAACAAAAAAAATATCTAACAAAGTTTGAATTATCAATAAATTATCAGAAGGAATATTTCTAACTTTGATAATATTCGATTGATCTATTTCGAAAAGATTTTTCTTGTGACGTAACGAAAATCAGTCTTATAAAAACATTACGAATCTATGTAGTTAACATTTTTAATTTCATATAGCGTAGGTTTTAATATACTTTCATACTTATAGATACATTTTTTCATGATAAGCCGTACCATTTATTTTCACAATTACAAGAAACAAGTAACATATGCAAGTACGACTTGAGCTTGACCGATTTTATTTGATATTATCACAGAAAAAATACATTTTGGAAAGAATTTTGTTTTGGATAATTTTGGCTTTTTCAATATATGATAAATGTAATAAAAATGTTATAATAACAAAATGTAGTTTTTTCTAAACTTTCTACATAAAGACGAGATAAAGGAGTGAGAAAATGAGACGAAGCTGTTAATCATTTGAGAATTGCTGCACGTAGTATTTCGCTTTTGACGCAATCCGTGGCTTGATTTTGAAAATGTAGGATATAAAGTTTATGACACAATACTCGTAAATATGAATAAGTAATTTCAAATAATAAGTTATTTTTAAGATGACGCACATCTTACATCTATTTCTCGTAAACAAGGAAGTTGATTTTGTGGAGCTGTTTCACCTCAAGTTTGATAATAATACAATTCAATGCGGTTTTGCGAAAAACGGTTTTTTGAGGTAACCACAAAAACTCAGGTTTATAATGATTCCTGGTGTAAAAATGAAAATGATTACAGCTTTTACAATATAACTATAATTCGCGGGTAGGTGAGACTTGGAACTTGATGTCGAAAATTTTACAAACATAGAATATGAAATTTATTCCGATTATAAATCTTTACTCATTCTAGATGTTATCTATGTTCATTGATACGTATATTTAATGCAAACAATAGGATAAGGTGCAATATTTTCTTAATTCAATCAGTATTAGGAACAATAAACAAAAGTGGAAACTCCAATCGGACCAAATTGTCGACGACCAGATCTACGTGACAACCTTTTAGTTTAAAGTCATCTAACTGTTAGATATACGTATTATTTAAGATATACGTAAGTATTTAGTTATTGGTGAATATTTGTTCTGAATGCAAGGGTCGAAATAAGCTTTAAATATTTTTTCCATTTTTTGTAAGTAATAAAGAATAAGTTTATACTAAAACACGTATGTAGAAGTTCTATGCGAGAAATCATGGGTGGAGAGATTAAGCTTAAATTTCTTCATGGTTCAAAACATTTTGGTGGAAATCAGTTCCTGCTTATTTGTCTCACGTTTCAACAACTGTGCAACTGTGATAAATGAATGTACAATTTACCGTAGCAGTTAATCCTTACTAAAAGACAAAATGTAAAACACATATGTACCATTCATTAAGAAATTTTTAAAATATTCCAAGCCTATAAATAAATTATCCTACCTATAAATAAATTATCAATAAAATGTTTTTCATTAAAATGTGCTTAATTCGCAATATCACATATCAATAACAATGGGTACCGTTTCATAATAAAAAAAGGAGAGCATTAACACATTTTGTCTAAATTAATCACTATTAAATTAGGAAAATTAGAAAGAATGTCCTAAAATATATAAAAGTAAATAATAACAAAAATGCATAAAAAAAAGATTTATTGCATCAAAAAAAGGAAAGTATTACCCTAAAGTAAAGTTAATGAGATATAAACCATCACTCTATTGAACACGGGCTTGCACTACTTATTTTTATTAACTACGTGAAGTATTAAAAAGTCTATGTAAGAAAATAGTTATAAAATACAGTTATTAGCTATGAACAAAAAACTTCATGGGAGAAGGCTATTAAAAACTTAAGCTGAAAAATGAAAGAGGTTAAGTATAAAAAACGAGTCACTTACAAGTTGTAATCAGTATTGAGAAATTAATAACATGTGATGAACACTTAAATAATTATGAAAATCATTTTAGACTGAGTCAGAAAAAATAGTAACTAACTAAATCTGTTCAAGGACAAACAGAATTCAAACTGAGGTTCCGTACGCTCATATGAGAATTTAATGGTACATGACACTTCTATTACCCATTAATCTTTCATATTGTTCCCACTCTTAATAAGTTATATAAAGCAATTTCCACAGCTATGAAAGTATAGTAAATTTTAAAAAAATGTATATGATTTAGGAACATCGATGTAATTTTCCCGTAAATTTTAAATATTTTTTTAGTAATCGTGTTTACTTTATAGTTTTGGCTTATACAGTTTCAGAGACGGAGGAGAAAGGTACATGACATTTTGTAAGATTTCTAGCTGTTTCTTTAAAATTATCTTGACGTTTTCTCCTTTTGAAATGAGGAACTCGAAAAAGAAAACATTTTAATGAAGTGGAATATTTTACTATTATCTATTTTATATATGGCGACATGTTTATAGTTCAAAATAATCCTATTCACTTTACTCAAACTAATGTTTACACTTACTCCAATTCTTGTTTATAAGTCTTCTAATATAGAAGCATCGATTTGTAATCCCAACAAATTTCACAGAACAATCTACACCATTGAAATTTATACAATGCAAACGGTAACGCATTAAACTGCCGAGCCTATGATTAGGAGGAAACAATTGAATGTTAAGTTCAACGAGCCATCTGCGGCTGTGGCCCCATGAATTGACCCTTTTGTCATTAATTTTGTTAAACAAGAAGTCCCAACTGGAATCCGGTTGGTCGTCGCCTTTTGTTTCGATTATTTGGACACAGAAGCAAATCGCTTCTGTGTCCAAATAATAACGTCAGTTTATTGGTGCGAACAGACGCAAGTCCGCCAGATAGTATTACACAAGTTGTGCAACATCTATACACCGTCTTATTGTCAGTGAGTGGCTACATAGTTGGAAAACGACCACTGTTAGAATGAATATACTAAAAGTGGACCGTGTTTCTAAGCTATTGGTATGCTAAATTATTTATCTTGTTAATTATGTGTGGCCAAATTACGATTATTGAATTATTAGCATGAAATTATGAAGGAAATTGAAATCTATTGAATCTATTGTGTTAAAACCAATAGCAGCTAAGGGTTTTCCTGTTTCGTACAATTTCTATTATCTCGTAGTGCTCACTCAGATGAAAGATAACTTGTGTATACAAATGAAGTATATTTATCTATTATAACAGAGAAAACAGGATGTCTTGTAATATTGATTGTTTCAATTACCAAGTATGTAAATTAACCTGTGTATAGTAAATTAAACTTATTTATATATACACAAGTACAATTCTAATTACAACGTTTAATTTATAATTCTTCTAAAAAACTTTTTTCAAGCGAGAAATAACCAGCAATACGGTAATTAAACAACGCACAGTAGTATGTATTATACTTTAACGATAAAATCATAGATTAAACGTTAAAAATGAGTAAAAAAAATAAATATTGTGGTTGCTTTGCCCACACACTTTAGGGAAAAATTTATATCTTCTTGCTACACACTTTGGGAAAAATTTATATTTCCAGCGTTCATAATTTCTACTTTTTTTCATAGTAATCAAAAGTCATAAAATGGTATAAGCTCAATATGTTTATGATTAATATGTTTATGATATCATATAATATGTTTTGAAATTAAGAATAATTAATATTTTATTAAGAATAATTAAATTATTCCTATAGTAAATAAAATATGGAATGACAAACACGAACAACTAAAATAAAATATATTTAATTGACGAAAGTAAGTAGTTCATGCAAAATAGACATTTATATTTCTTATAAATTATTGAAAGAATTACATAGATGAAATCAAAAACATATAATGTTAATCGCCGATATAAGAGAGCCAGAGGTATCCTTTACCAATTGATGAAGTCGCACTGAATAAATGAACGCTTCGGGAAACCACGAGAGATATATGATATAGATATACGAAACCAGATTAATGAAAATTGTATAAAAATATATTAAATATATGAAAGCTGCGTGGCTAGATTTACTAGTATACTAGCATTTATTATTTGACATTCCCTCGGTCATATTCCCTAGGTCGGTACATGTATTATAGGGACCTATTAAAATGTGTTAAGCGCTACTTACAAACAGTGTGGTATCATCCGCGTAGCGTAGGTTTGATATTTGTTGCCCTTCAATGATGACACCGTCAGTCCAACCTTCTACAGTAACGGAGAAATTATACATCCTTGTCGGATTTCCGCACTAGGATGGAAGTTACTAGACAGGATCTCGTCTATATTTACAGAGCCTATTCCACTTTCGTAAAGGTGCCTCAGTAGAGACACCGGGTGTTTTGGAGTACCCATATCCAAGAGTGTGCCCCACAGCTTCCGCCATTTGACCGAATCGAAGGCCATTAAGAAGTCAACGAAACGAAAATATATGGGTTTATCGAATTCCCGGGAATTTTCTAGAATCTGGCAAACGTATAGGAACTGCTCACGGGTGCCTTTCTCCTTCACAAAATTAGCCTGCTCGGACGATATTTTCCTAGAGAGATAGGATTTCCGACGCTCATTAACTATGCGCAGAAGGACTTTGCTCGCATGTGGAATCAGAGCAATGAGGCGATAGTTACTGCAAGATTTAGTGGAGCCTTTCTTGTGTAATGGCACAGACACTGTATGTGTCCATTCCTGCGAACAGACGCAAGTCCGCCAGATAGTATTACACAAGTTGTGTAACATCTATACACCATTTTCTCCCAGTGCCTTGATGGTTTCTATGGGGATACAATCTCTTTCTATTGCGTTACTATTTTTGAGGTGGTTTATGACTGATCTCACTTCATCCTTTAATATGTCAGACTTCATTTCATCGTTACCAGAATTTGTTGATAGAAAGCATGGCGATTGTGGGTCGTGAAACAGAGATTGATAATATTCCTTCTGGATTTCCGAGATAGCGTCCATTTCTGTCATTGTTTTTTCTACAGCCCAAATCTTAGCGGTCAAATATTTGGTTATGGATCGGATCTTATGGTGAAGGTCTCGGGATTCATATCTACCAGCATTGACCTCAACCTCCGCATAGATATATATTCGTGGATATTCTTATCCCGTCTGCATACCTCCTGTATGTGCGCCGATTTCTCATTCAGTAGTCTGGCATCAACACCAGAAGCCTTTAATAATCTCTTTCCTTCAATAAGAATAAGAGTCCTATCGGTTATCCAGTGCTGGCGATTACGTCTACCCACAGGTAATTTTGACTCTTTGTCAGCTTTTCCTATAAGTTTTTTGTCTAACTCCACTCACGTCCGAACTATCCACACTAGGATCTACCGCGGTCCATTGACTCCAATTTCGCTCCAACGCAGCAGTAAACTTTGATACATCTTCTCTACTTTGACTATCTGGTTTTCTAGAGTGAGTGTTCTTTATTGAGCTTCTCCAGTTGCCATCGGGGGAAGTCCGGGTGTAGAGTTTTCGTGGATGCTTTTTAAAGAAGCTGTTCGACATGATCAGGTTGTTTTCGGCTGCGAGTTGTATCAGGAGTTCTCCTCTCTCGTTGCGCTGTCCCGATCCAAATTTTCCGGCACATGGGCTTAGGTGATGAGCATTAGCTTCTCTTTTCGCGTTGAAGAATTTTAGAGATGGCAATATTGAGTTTTCCATTGTAGTTCTCCAGGTCTTCATCACTCGCAGTATTGTTGGTGCATACACTACATATTATACAGAATGGAAAATGTCAGTCTTGATTTTGGTCTCAAAATAAATTGTAGCAAGACCAAAATACTAATTATCGACCGTGCAAACAACAATTCGCCAGAGGTTACACAAATAGCGAACTGTGAGGTAGTAATATCATATATATATATATATATATATATATATATATATATATATATATATATATATATATAGGCGAGATCAAGCAACTTATAGTGATCCCCACGTCAGCTATGGATAAATTGAGGAAAATATGAAGGCATCGAAACATTACCACAGCCACCAAAACTAGACTTGTTAGGGCTCTCATATTTCCAATATTCCTCTATGCTGCTGAAACATAGACTTTATTATAGAAAGTGAAAAAAGAAACGGGCGAGGGGGTGGTGGTGAGGGAGGGGGAGGGGAGTAAGGGGAAGGGGAAGGGGAAGGGGAAAGGGAAGGGGAAGGGGAAGGGGAAGGGGAAGGGGAAGGGGAAGGGAAGGGGAAGGGGAAGGGGAAGGGGAAGGGGAAGGGGAAGGGGAAGGGGAAGGGGAAGGGGAAGGGGAAGGGAAGGGGAAGGGGAAGGGGAAGGGGAAGGGGAAGGGAAGGGGAAGGGGAAGGGGAAGGGGAAGGGGAAGGGGAAGGGGAAGGGGAAGGGGAAGGGGAAGGGGAAGGGGAAGGGGAAGGGGAAGGGGAAGGGAAGGGGAAGGGGAAGGGGAAGGGGAAGGGGAAGGGGAAGGGGAAGGGGAAGGGGAAGGGGAAGGGGAAGGGGAAGGGAAGGGAAGGGGAAGGGGAAGGGGAAGGGGAAGGGGAAGGGGAAGGGGAAGGGGAAGGGGAAGGGGAAGGGGAAGGGGAAGGGGAAGGGGAAGGGGAAGGGGAAGGGAAGGGGAAGGGGGAAGGGGAAGGGGAAGGGGAAGGGGAAGGGGAAGGGAAGGGGAAGGGAAGGGGAAGGGGAAGGGGAAGGGGAAGGGGAAGGGGAAGGGAAGGGGAAGGGGAAGGGGAAGGGGAAGGGGAAGGGGAAGGGGAAGGGGAAGGGGAAGGGGAAGGGGAAGGGAAGGGGAAGGGGAAGGGAAGGGGAAGGGGAAGGGGAAGGGGAAGGGGAAGGGGAAGGGAAGGGGAAGGGGAAGGGAAGGGGAAGGGGAAGGGGAAGGGGAAGGGGAAGGGGAAGGGGAAGGGGAAGGGGAAGGGGAAGGGGAAGGGGAAGGGGAAGGGGAAGGGGAAGGGAAGGGAAGGGGAAGGGGAAGGGGAAGGGGAAGGGGAAGGGGAAGGGGAAGGGGAAGGGGAAGGGGAAGGGAAGGGGAAGGGGAAGGGAAGGGGAAGGGAAGGGGAAGGGGAAGGGGAAGGGGAAGGGGAAGGGGAAGGGGAAGGGGAAGGGGAAGGGGAAGGGGAAGGGGAAGGGGAAGGGGGAAGGGAAGGGGAAGGGGAAGGGGAAGGGGAAGGGGAAGGGGAAGGGGAAGGGGAAGGGAGGGAAGGGGAAGGGGAAGGGGAAGGGGAAGGGGAAGGGGAAGGGGAAGGGGAAGGGAAGGGAAGGGGAAGGGGAAGGGGAAGGGGAAGGGAAGGGGAAGGGGAAGGGGAAGGGAAGGGGAAGGGGAAGGGGAAGGGGAAGGGAGGGAAGGGGAAGGGGAAGGGGAAGGGGAGGGGAAGGGGAAGGGGAAGGGAAGGGGAAGGGGAAGGGGAAGGGGAAGGGGAAGGGGAAGGGGAAGGGGAAGGGGAGGGAAGGGGAAGGGGAGGGAAGGGGAAGGGGAAGGGGAAGGGGAAGGGGAAGGGGAAGGGGAAGG
This sequence comes from Druceiella hillmani, assembly GCA_039881145.1. NCBI lineage: Eukaryota > Metazoa > Arthropoda > Insecta > Lepidoptera > Hepialidae > Druceiella > Druceiella hillmani. The sequence goes on along the minus strand of JAYKKI010000016.1, from coordinate 21,065,122 downwards.
GGAAGGGGAAGGTGAAGGGGAGGGGAAGGGGAAGGGGAAATACTCATATTTACTCAACTTTTTATTTTATAAGTGATGTAATTAAATCAGGTTTTCTCCTCGAAACTAAGACCCTTACAGCAAAAACGGAATTTTAATCCAGGTGTATCAATACATAATTTTAAATGTTTTATTACTATGACTACATTAATTAAGATTATATATCTTTAAGATAATTACAAAATTCGTAAAATGAACTCCCCAGGCATATACAATATTTTTTTCGAATGGTACTACCTAAAATTACATATAGATATTTCTTGTAAATATCCAAGTTACAATAATGTAAAAATTACAAGTGTATAAAGCGAAGACATTACTTAATGGTTTTTGCAGGAAATAAAAACACGGGAAAACCTTTATTTTCCATTCAACATAACTGCCATGTACGTGTAAATTTAAAATTTGAAGAATTGGTCCAGTATTTGAAAAACAATTAATCCCATATATCCTATACATTTGAATGAAAAAATTTAAAGCGTCTTGAAATATTTTTTTCATAATTTTACATAGTATATTTTCAGAGATATAATAAAAAATAGGCAAGAAATTTCTGAAGCTAATCAAACTAAAATTAGGAAACAAATAGGGTTTTTAAAAGCCTAGTCAATGTTTATATGGAAACTAACTACAACGATTATCATAAATAATTTAATTTTTGAAATATTCATCATGCTTTAAACCTGTTAAAGATATAGTAAGTAATGCGTTTTTGAAAAATTAATTTTTGGAACTAGTTTATTAGAAACAGAATGAACCCTACCTTACAGTATGTAACCATGGCATAGCTAGTGATAATGTTATTCAAACAAATGGACATCTGAATTAAGGTTGTTTACTATTCCTTAGTTCCTGATATAGAGTAAATACATAAACGAAGTGTGAATTTTCTAAAGCATGAAAAAGTTTTTCTTCTTCGAAACTTAAATTAGGTTTTTCTTCAAAACTGTCTCTTCCGCATCCACCCACCGGGGTACTAGCACTAGGTGTTATTTGCGTAGTAGGCGTAAGTTAAACCTGCCTTCCGATGAACTATCAATAATGCCGCAGAACTTCAATCCTCCCTATAATATTGACATGTTCCGTAAACAATTCAAATATATGTACCGTAAGTTTCACCAATTAACAGTCTTCTATTGTGTAAGTAAGTTCTAAATATCTTCCCTTTGGCAACAGGAATTTTAAATTATAAGTGTAAAGTTTTAAGCTTATTTTTCGTTCGATCTTCATTTCGGTGGTTTTAGTTGTAGATGGAAACACCCTCTATTTACAACTAAAACCACCTTCATGATAACCAGCCCTTACAATAACCAGGCGACTTGGGAAATTCCTCTATTTTAATATTTTTTGATTCAGACTTACTTGTTGTTTTTTTGGTGGGTATGCTCTGATGCAATAATGTTCTCTAATTGTAAGTTACTTCTAGCTCTTATGACACCAAATTCATTATTTTTTTTGAGTTTTGATAATGAGTTCTAGTTTGGAGGTTAGATTTGATATTTAGGAGTTACGGGCTCATCTCGTTTCCATTTCTTGACTAGTCGTCTTTAATAATGAACTAGTCGTGTTTTATAGCAAAGTGGCCTTTATTCCTGTCTTCTTTAAACATCGGTAATAATTCTCTTCTTTTTCCATAACCTCTTTCATGTAATCTTCCGATATGTATGCATCTTTGAGTTTCTTTCTATATACCATTATTTTGTTTTTTGCAGCCATTGACAAGTGTAAATAATATCGGTTTTATTTTCTTATTCTTAATCTCTCTTTTCCCAATTCTTTCAAATAGTTTTTATAAAATTTGTGAAAATTAATAATTAGAATAGGAAGTTTAAGCTGCCGATTAATCAGTTTTCAGACAGAAAATCAATCGATGTAATCAATATCTACCGCTAACAGGCTAATAGTTCAAATAAGATTGCTTGAAATATAATTTGATGGCATTAAAGAATGACGGCTCATTTTTCGTCAAATATGAATTATAACAAATGCACAGCGATTAATTAACTACTAATGTGTAAAACTGTCTGCATAATAAAGAAATAGATTTCATTCGGAAGCAGATGAATATTTTACGTGGCTGGTGAAAGGAATAACGCGTATGGGGATAATATTATTTTAAAGCCGCGAATTTGTTATCTCTGTTTTGACAGGATGTTAGCTGAATTACGCGAGTGAGATTGTTAATGTGCGTACCTACGTATTTTGATTTAGTATTAAATTTAACATATTTTAAATATGGATTTTCTTGCGAATAAAATAAGCTAATAATTGGTTTGGAATATTACAAGGTGCTTATTGTATTTTATGTAATTAATTTATTATGTTACAAATATTTTACGAAATTTTACGTGATTCCTTTGAAGTTTAACAAATGGCATAGTAATTAAATTATTGTCTTTGTTTACTATAATACCTTCTTGCAAGTGTATTGATTATGTTAAAGCTTTTCAAATTATCGTGAATTTGAAGTGTGTGCCAGGTAGGAGCAATTTATGCTTACTCGATATCTTTTTTGAATGTTGGCGTTAGTTTAAATATGTTATTTTGAATCACTTGCACCGAAGTATAGTATAAATAATTTATGAATAAAATACCTTTCATTAAGTCTAAAAAAACGACAAAAACGGAGAAAAATGCAAATACAATATGCATCGTACTTAAATTTTAAAGAGATTTCGTTTCCCAGTCACGAATAACATTTTCATTTTCACTCATTAAAATCATTTTATTTGAAGTTTTTATCACCGAAATAGCTAAAACTCCTAAAAGTACGCTTTAGTTGGGCTGAAATAAAAAGAAATAAAAGTTGATGACGGATAAGCAAAGAGGTTGACGTGAAAAATTAGAAGTCTTTATAATATATTGTGTAAAAAGACGTTTGTTTTAATTCAACATTTTTAAAGCCGATTTAAAATGAATTACGTAACCTGTGCTTCAGTTTTTTTAAATTTTATGAAGTATGGTTACAGCGTATGTAACCGCGAGTCGAATTTTGTTTGTTATTTATACATTGCCATTTGAGGAACGGCCACTAATTAAATAAAAATTATTAATCAGCTGGTTAACACACCACAAATAACCTCCAGTTGGCCAATAATACAGATAGCCGCTCTAGGCACCCGCAGTGTTTAAATGTGATAATGTGTGTGTATATATATATATATATATATATGTGTGTGTGTGTGTGTGTGTGTGTATATATATATATATATATATATATATATATATATATATATATATATATATATATACATATATATATCGCTAATTTATTATATAATATTATAATTATGAACTTATTATATTATTATTATGAAAAATTTTGCGAAAAATGCATGGCCAGATATTTAACGTTTTCTTAAATATCTTATAGGTACATATAATTTTTTTTGCTGCATTTCTGTATAACTGCATAAATAATACGAAATATATTTTTATCACAAGATCATTTAGTTGACAGAGAATGTAATTCATGCGGACTATAATTTCAATTTCAGATAGTTCACAATATTCCTTAAATTACCATAAAGAATTTAGGTGAGTTATAATTACTAGGTATTTTTCGTATGTGCTTTTAAATTCATGGATTAATAATTTATTTCAGAATTTGGCAGTTTTTACTTCCAATTCACATTGCATTATTGAAAATGCCAAAAACACCTTCCTGAAGGACGAGGTTACATGGTATGCGCTCAAGATATTTTATTTCAATTTAACTGCCACTTTAAATAATGGTTAAGTAAAATATTATTTATATAAAACCTCAGGTAACAAAATATTAAGGTGTTTAATAAATGTCACCTAAAATATTATTAGTTTTATTATTAGCATCATCATAAAACGTTCTTTTGCGTTCAAAACGTCAATATTATTTCAAAAGAAAATATTGTTTCTACTAAAGGAACTTATGAGAAATAAGTAAATATATAGCTATTTACGAATATTGGGCAAATTAGTACCGAAGCTGATATATTTACACATATTAACTTAAGTTTCAACTTTACTTCTACAAAAAGTATTTGCTTGGAATAAATGGAATAAGTGATATGAGGGTAGCCAAATCATTTTAAGTTGTTTTTTTTTCATAAAAAATGATAAAAACGTGATTGTTTAAGTTTCCGAATAGGCTAAAAAAGCGATGAGGATATTTTATTTGAATTATGGTTTAGGTTAGACAGACAGTTGCTTATCTCTTAATTGGAAATGACGCCAGCATAAAGTGTATTCATGTTTTTCAATAATAATTATTAAAAGTTTTAACTTAAAATATTCACTTCGGCTCGGTCCATAAAATATTTATTACTGCGCAAAGTTAATTTTCAAATTATTTGCCAACAATTACATTTCACTATAGGCTCTAGAATTGCTTGCTGCCATTAACAAGTGAAATAAAAATTAACAGAAGCAGTCACCATATAATATTTTGTTCCGCGACCGTCAACCTTTTCACTGACAAGTGCTTTCATTTCAAGTATAGTGGAGTTAAAAAGTCGAATAATGATACTGTTGTGTTATTATTTAACTTTTTGTTGTTTTCTTCGGCGAATTTGCGTCAGAATTTACCCTCGTCAAAGCGTCACCAAAGTGTCAACAGTACTTGAAAAGATGTTTATTGCACAAACTGTGTGACTTGATACTTCTTTTGTGATTGGGCGTTTGCTTCGTAAGTCAAATCGAATGAATATTTAATATCAACTGGGTTTGACGCTGAAGCGTAATTGTTGAAAGTTAAAAGTTTTGCGGCTGAGGTAAAAAAGCTCTGCCTCAAGTGTTTGTTAACTTTACTGTTTACGTTGTAGCGAGAACTATATTTACCTTTTAGAAAATTATTTGCTCGATTTGCCTTTAGGCAAAACTCGTAATAGCTTTCAAAATGTTTTTAACCTTGCCTGCGTATTTTCTTAATATTGTATAATTGCATTTTCAAGTTTTATACTTACAGTACTTAAAGTAAGAGCCTGGATAAAATAATTGTATCAAGATTTTATGCGCGCTATTTCATAAGTGCAATTAGTTATGGGACTATTAATTAATCTTATGTCATATTTTACAGAGATATCATCGTGAAAATATTACATTGCTATAATATTTTCACTTCGCTTATTGCTGTAATTATATCATTTAAAATCGCAATAATTTTTTTCACTACCAAACATTGTAAAATTTTGTCAGAGGTATCAGTTGGATGGATTTCTGTAATATTTAGGATGTTTAAGTTGTAAAATTGTGTCTACAATATTGGTGATAAAATGACGTCTCTTACGAGCTTACCTGTGATAAAGCTAAGTAAAACTAACGATTACTAAAGTAAAACTAACGATTTTCAATAGTTTTTAATTTACCTAATATAAGTGTTATCAACCATTACCAGGAACATTCAGTCATGCAAAAAACTGGTGTAGTTTCGGTGATGTGTTTATAATATTGTTTAAATAAAAATTCGAGCCGTTATACGTCAGCAATTCTAATAATTTCATTAATTTTCTTACTCTAATTTTCGGATGCTCATTAAAAATGGGTTTATTTAAAATACAATATAATTAAACACTGTACCACCACTTGTTTCTGTGTTACACTTTTTTCATATCGCTATTAAAAAGATGTGCAATAAATTGTCGCGTCGGTAATACTAAATTCTTTTTATAATTATTCACTTCCTTTATAAAGCAACATGTCATTATAAAGAATAAAGTATGTTAATGGTTAAAATTCGAAATAATCATATATTCTACATTACGATTCGATTTAATAAAGGTTTTTTGTACAGCAATGAAGCAAGAAGCGAAAATATCAAATTGCTTCTACTCAAACCTGGGTTGGTCGTCACAATAACAGGGGTTAATTATCAAGAGAACTTTGGTTTACTCGTAGTCATAAATGTGTCTTACTTTTTATTATCCACGCATATGCGATTGATTATGAATATATTGCAAAATTCCTTGAAAATATTCAACAAAAATTTCAACGTTATGTTGTTAACAGCTAGTAGCGCATGCAAATTTGGTTGCTTTTGGGTGTTCATAGGGACAGATTAGGATGGCGTTTTAGAAATTACGTATACCAAACAGAAGCTTGCTTCTTCTCTTTCAAGCTATACGGTACTTGTAATTTATTAGCAATTGCTAGCTCGTCAACTTACAAATTTCTCTGGGACATTCCGGAATAAATATTAAATACGTCTAATAATAAAGTCTTCGATTCAAATATTATTTCATCGGAAGACATTTGGCAGTGTCTAGTGTACCTTTGCCGTAGGCTTTTCCATAATTTATTATTTCTTCCTCTGAAAATTTGTAACAATAACTTGTTATTGTGCCATAATTAGTTCCATAATCCTTTAGTGAAAACTCTTATTTATCTACTAGCCATTCTTTATTTCTTTTGCTAGACGAAACATTCCTTCGAGAGATGCCGTGCTTCACTCAGCCGTCTTGCGGCATTACTCTTTCTTTGGTGAAAACGACATGAATATCACTTATATTTTAGAAGGATTAAAGAGTAGAGATTTATCACGTCAGACAAATATTGCTGAACGCAATGTTACAACTTGTCACAATCGGTTAAAAAATAACGTATAACAACTAAATAAGGCATCGGTCTTCATCTAATTATAACAATCAAAATAATAAAAAAGAAATCTATGCCACTTATTTAGTCGTTTGCAGTTATTGAAACACGTCAATATTGTGTCCTTAGATAATGGAAACAACGCACTTAAAATTACTTTAACGGTGTAAAAACAAACAAATGCATATCTACTCTTTATGGTATACTATTTCGAATTAAAGTAGGGTACGAGGTCCCCGCGGTCCGTTAATTGACATCACTGGTCACGATATCACCGTATTATGACAACCTACCCTAGTGGCAATCATTCCAATAGTAAATGAAGGAGCGCATCTACTTGCAACTGGAGGATGTCATATTACCATTCACAAATTGAATTGTGCCTCAACCTTTATGAGATCACAGGTTTCTCCTTTTGTAGGAGGCGTTTTCCTCCGAAATCGTTTGATCTAAACATTTTAAACGTATTATCCTGCACACATTTCAATACATAATACTATAATATATATAAAGGAAATTTCAGGCGGAAAAATCAAATCTTGAAAAACATTTCACATAAATTACGGAGTATCATTTGTAAGAACTAAACATAAGGGGTTCATAAATTTTTTTTTTGATAAATTTATGTATTATATCTTCTAAATGAATGCAGACGAGTTTTTGTTTTAAAAATATAATTTAACATAAAACTGTGATGTGAAAAATTAATATTTGTAAATTGTTAAATGGAAATATCCTGTAACATTAAATATTTTGAAGTATGAAAAATTTCAATGTCTACAAAATATCCTGGTCCTGGTCGTTCTATTTGCAGTTGCAGGGGTTCTCTTGGTGTTTGCACATGACTAGTAAGAGCTCTGCATTTTGCGAAAGCGTTTTTACTCTTCAATACTTCAGATAGGAGGTTACTCATTAAAATGCCTATAGTAAAAAAAATATCTAGAATCAATAACGAAAATGAAGTGAATGGTTTTATTAAGTAAAGCCGACATAATCAATAGATATGTGGAGAGATAGTATTACCCCCCCCATATTCTATATATCGTGGTTTGGTGATTTATAGCCTAAATGTTATTTTTATTTTTGAGAAAAGTCGGCACAATTATGAATTCAGCCACTTAACAAGGAACACCAATCAGAAAGCGTTACGTCACACTTTATAAAACATCATTGTTGTTGAGATATACAGAATATCGTATACAGAACGGGTCATTTGATTAATTTTTGACGCAGCTGTCCTCATTTACAACTTAAAAGGCGGTTACAATTCGTAACGGAATCAGGTTTTATTAAAGCAAACAGTAGTAATTTGCACAAAATTGGCGGTATTATGCTTGAAAGATTTTTGGCGTCAAATGGTGACTTATGTTCATTAGAATTTTGGAATGTTAAAACTTCAATAAAAGTATACACTTGTGTGTGACATGTATTTTTTCACTTTTACAGTGAATAACCGTTTGTTTTACACACGTATTATAAAGTAATTGATACTACTTTTGAGATTAGATTTTCAAAGTATAAACATGAAACAAAAACAACTTAAATTCAACTTATGTTATTATTTTAACAATTAAGTTTTAAACATAGTGACTGCACAAATCATTAGTACTTTTTTAGATTTAGAAATAGATTGTGTGCGAGTTATATTAATTTATTCGTTTCTAATCTACTTATTTACTCTGAGTTTTAGCAATTTAATGTTTCTCTATAGAAAACACAAATCGAAGCCATTATTGTAAAACTGGACCACAATCACAATTATTTTGTAGTGAAAACAGGTCTGTCGAATAGGTTGATAAGTATCGTGAGGTTTTTTTTAGGTAAATTTAAATTGAGTTTCTAAAACTCAAAATGCATAATGTAAATATTTCGTTTCCGGAAAATTATAATTTTTTTATGTCAAAGGTATGTATGAAAGTATGAGGGTAAAATAAGAAGCACTTTTCCAAATTTAATCAACTAGCCTAGTCTCTCCAAATATAAGTTTAATTTAGACTTTATTAACTCCCTGCTCTTTTTCCTTAATATATCCTTCCTACAGATTATTGCGTTTCCTTTTGGGGTAGTGTGGAATATAATATAACAAATATTGAGTAGGATTTGTAGCAGAAAATTCAATGGAGATTGAAATATTGGGATGAATTCATATTTATTGAAAACGTGTCATATGTTATATATATACCGTTGTAATTAAATGGCTGGTTTTTACTCTACGAAACTAAGGTGTTCAACACCGAAGTACCAATTTCATCAGCTAAACTCCATCAATGGTTATAGTACAATGTAAATCATTCAAAATTATCAATTTTTCTTTATTCAAAGTAAATCCTTCAAAATTATCAATAAGGCATATAATTTTATTACTATGAACGGCAGCGTTTGAAATTATCTAGTTTTGTACAACTGAGAATTTAATATTAGATAAACGGTTCCATGCCCGCTATTTTCTTGCCCGGAGTTGGAAAATAACATGCTTAATAATAGTACTCATTTAGCAGACATTATTCGTGAAAAAGCTTACTACGTTTATGAGTATAATTTAAAAGTTAAATTGATCTTGTTATAGTGTTCTAAATCTTACCATACATATGAGTATTTTGTAAAACACTTTGCTCTTCAGCCGTTAAACAGCTATTTAAAAACTTTTTCTGCAAAATTATTCTGGCATTTCTATAATAATCACTTGTTTTTGTATATATTATCCTTCTCTTTTGTATATATTATCCTTAACTTTGCTTGTGTGTATGTATGTATATATATAAATGAATTTATAAATGAACATAACGTAATATTTCAATTAAATTTTCATCCACTTCTAGACATATGAACTATTTATAATTTCACACATGTAAAAAGTATATTAACCATGATTTTTTTGCGAATATGACGTGTTTTATTTGTCAGGGTATCTTTAAGACCTCATCACTTTTTTATTTTTGTTATAAATCTTATATATTAAGACAGTAACAATACTTTTTTACCTACACCAATTTCTTCCAAAATTCGTTTTCGTTTCGTTTCTCTTTCATATATACACACACACACACACACACACATATATATATATATATATATATATATATATATTGGTAAAGTTATATTAATCTCATAATTGCAGGCGAAAATATTGCGAGAAGTCTAATGGTGACTCTCCTTTTGATGTTGTCCATATTTAATTTATAGTTTGTTAGGATAAGGGGCGGATTTTGCAAATAGGCGAAAATGGTTGTTTGTTTTTGTAAAATACTCAATAACTACCAAAGTTAGACATTATACATATAAAAATAGCACAGCATAGAATGGCCTTTGTGCTACGTTGTTGTACGATATTTTTTCTAAATTATGTTCCAAACTTTAAAAAAAAGAATCTCTAAGTAACCTCTTTTACCAAAAAGGTTCTCCACCGTTTCGCATATTAGAACAAAATTATAAAGATATATCGATTTACCGCTGTGTAAATTAGTGGATAAAATTGTTGTTATTTTTGTATATTTTCAGATAATAATGGGAAAACATAAGATTTCTTACAGAGGTCTGGTATTGGGAGCAAAAATTTAAAAAAAATTATTACGTTTCCTAAACAAAAGGTTTGTAGAATTTTATTAGGCCCGATATAGAATTGTTAAATATACTCGTATTTTAAAAGTAGTAAATCGATATTTTGCTTTTACTGAGTATTAAAGATTACTGAGTATTATATTACGGAGATACATTTTATAATTACATTGTATACGTAAAGATGTATAATTTTTTTAAATATTAAATGTTTAAGTTTTTTAGATGCATCTGTAAGCGCAATATTATATTCTATCGAATATTGTAATGATTCCAATTTAGTATTTTAGCAAAATTTTAAAAACAAAATACTTGTTACTCTATGTTACGGTGGAAACGTTTTTTCCGCTTATAATCATTTTTACTAAATAGTAGTCAAACTTAATGTACATCCAAAGTTTCCGTTCTCAATTGTGAAAAATTGTTGACGGTTATTTTTATTGAACTAATACACTCTCTAACATACAAACATACTTACAGGATATGTCATAAAGTGCTACGCTAAAATAAATTTTGAGATTTCCGAAGTTTGTTTATATATCAGCTATTGACTTCATAAGCACGAGTATCTTACAGAAGAACCAATTGCTTCTTTAAAACACGATTACTATTTTTATATGTTATTTTGTAGCGGATTTTATAGCAATTATATTAATTAATCGATTCTGTCGAAATGAATTTACCTAGATCAGAATATAGAATATGGAAGACTGAAAAAGAAAACCGGCATTTGCAAATTATGAACAAAAAAATCGCTGAAATTTAATTATTGAGATTCAATGTACTCTCAAGTACGTCGTAGTACGTAAAGTACATCGTATTCTCATACATAGAGCTGTCGTAATAAAAACATCAATACTTTAAGCAGACATGCTATCCGAGGAAGTGAAAGGATAAAGAATTGATCGGAAATTTTCAAAAGAAATTACAAATTAATATTTATTTACTTCTCTATTGTTTTCTCTGATCCATTTATTTCTTCAATTACGTAATGTATTGGAACCCGATCAACAGTGAAAATCTTAGCTAAGATGTTTTCTTTCTTCTTAATGACCCCACACTAGAAGAAGAAATTTAGATACCAGCGAAATTGACGAATAATAATTTTTTTTAATAATTAACAATGTAATTATATTAAGTAATTTTACATGCTCGGTCCATAATTTTGGAGACTTAATACGTTATTATATTACTAAATAAATTTCATTAAAACGTAAGTAGTATTATATTGAAATGTACAAAAACAAAATAATCTTGGCATAAATAACTCTTTTTATTCTATTTGTATTTTTTCTAAAATACACATACATTTTATTACATGTAGGTATAAGATGGAACATTCTTTTCAAAGAATCGATCATAAAAAATTTAAATATTTAATAACTTCGTCATAAAAGTAGTTTTTATTACATGATTATTTATTACGATACACCGTCGGTGGCCTGCCAGTCAAGGTGTAAGATATTTGTCTCGAATAAATAATTAAATAAACAAAGTAAAACACGTCTTTATTTTCGAAAACCGAAAAATCGTCCACTGATTATTCGCATAAGAAATATTATGACAAATAGTATTACAAGATGTTAAAACTTAATAAAAGCATTCTCGTAGTAAAACAAGAATTGTGGAGACAAACAAATTACTATGCACAGGTTTTTTGTTCAATTCTACGCTGGCGTTCGTCTTTTCTAGATAATTTTTAATAATTGCATGGAGGTAAGAATTTCACTTTCGTGTATAATTTAAATACGGTACGGTATTGACATTTATATTAATTACCTAAGTACGGTATGGTATTGACATTATTCAAAGTAATTACCTATATACGGTACGGAGTTGACATTATTCAAATAAATTAGAGAATGATTCAATAGATCATGATTAGAAAGTCTGTTTCACTAGTTTTGTGTGTTTTTTTTGTATTTTCGATCTGTAATTAAGTATATAATCTCCGGTACCGTATTTTAAATTAAATATCTCCTAGTCCATTGCAATTTGCCTGCACATATTTTTTTTTATTACAGCCTGATAATATAAATTCCATCTACATACATACCTAAGTATGCTGTTGCATTTTTGTTTCATCTCTCAGATACTGTAAAACCCGTTTTGTAATTACCCCTTTATAAAACATTTTCTAATATTAATAAAGAATGGGATTAAAATTTGGTTAGTCAATAATTGAAAAAATACTCTGCACATATAATGGAAACTAAATATTACGACGGTAGTACGATTAAGTTGTCAAATTTATATACAGTGTTTGTATAGTTTTTGTATCATTAGGAGATTTTTCTAACCAAGTTGTAATCTCATTTACCAAACACCGAACACTAACAAAGGATTTACCAGTTTAATTATTGTTTCTATAATGGACACTACACTATTAAGGAAGACTACACTATTGAGCTAATGGTATCACAAAAACCTTCACGAATTCTAGGGAAAATAACGCCTTAAATTCTCTCTAACTTAAATTCTTTTCTTCCCGTTATCTGTACTTATCTTAATAGGACATACATCTTTGTACCCATGTGCTTACTTATCATGGGATACTTTTCTTGGATTAGAAGTAAGCACATGGGTCACGTGTGGTGCGGCAATTTTTTCCCCAATTGTGTGAAATTAATTTAACAATTTTAGAACTACACGGAGGTGAATATGATTCTTGAAAACGTTCTCGCGTTTGGAATTTATGAGTGAGATTGTTTTAACGTCGTTTTATTGAGGAACAATTCTTAATAAGTATTTAAAGTGAAGTATCTACAATCTTGTTCGCTTCATTACAAATTGTCAAGTTTAACAAATCTTTACGAAGTCGGTGATTTTATTTGCCTGGTTGGTATTTCGAAAGCAGATATAAATTTTAGAAGTCGGAAATGACACAAACATTTTGAAACATTTCGTTATCTTGATTCAAGTAATATACACATTATTGTTTCGTGCTTGTCAGTTTGTGTCTTTATTTATGCACATTTAATATTTTAACTCAGATTAAAAGATGGTGTATTCGTAAAAATTTATTCGAATTCTGATTTATTTGGCATTGCATCTGTTATCGCATTCGAAATATATGTACTCACCTCGGTTGTTGTAATTTAGTAAATTTTTTTTTCTTAAATTTAATAAACCAAAGTTTTTTTTGAATAATACGGAAGACGGACAGAATCGACAAACTTTAATATATCTGTATTCTTAAAAAAACCTGTACACAAGTTGAATTCGCATCACGAGAATTCTGTACAAACTTAAGCAAGTATGGACATTTAAGGGTACATATCATTTATATTAAATCATTTACAAATTAGACTTCCGGTCTATTTTACACCGACTTACGGTATAAGTCTAAGATCTACGTCGCCGACTAAATATTTGCCGTTTCCGTTAATATGTGTTAAGTCTTATGTTCTTTATTTTTTCTGTTAGCTCGTTTTAAATAATGACGTTCGGATTGATGTATGTCGGCAAGACTTGCTCAATTTTTTTTATAAGACATGGGTCCGGTTTGTTGGCTAGTCCAGTAAAGAATAAAATAAGATGTGTTAAATTTCTTCTACTATTATAAGACCGATCATTGTTGGCCACCTGTGTTACACGAAAGTTGTATTACCACAGAGTAATACAAAAATCACAAACATTAACTAATAAAGCAGTCCCAGAATAAAAAAGGCCTGTCACCAGTTAATAATAAAGTTTTCCAAATCTACGTTTTCTCACCTCTGTACATACTTACGTCATGGAAAATTCTAGAAAACTAGAAATTTATTAATATTCAAGGTCGACCATAGTAAAAGCTAATGTCGTTAAATACCAAACTGGATTAGGGAACCGTGGGGCAATGAGCGTCTCTGTAAAACCAGTGTTTGTTGGGATTCGCACAGATCACCCCTAGTGGAAATAAGAAGGCTCAACACGAATTTAAAATCAAAGTTATTTCCATACTGTCGCTCATTCAATTACAGATCGCTCTCGGTGTGGATTAGTTTTTTCAAATTTATCAGTATTAATTTGAGTATTAAAATAAATTTTATTTTTGAATAACCTTGGTATGTGTACTTATTTCTTTAGTTCCAATTCTTATTCTTTTTTCACTTTAGAAATAAAAATAAGATAAATAGAACCAATATTTGTAATGTTATATTATTATTGTGTTTTTGACATTTTTTTTCATAAGCCTCTTTAAACAGTTTATCAAAAAAATCTTCTGAATTATATCCTATTGCATAAAGAATATGAAGAGAACATAACCCAGAGGCCCGTGGATTGAAACTACTCTCTGCTATTATTTTATCTCCACAAAATATATTTGCTGCATATTTCATCCGAATATTGTTTACGTATTTGGACGGAGTCTTTTACGCTTTGAGAAATTTCGAAAAGTTCTTTTTTACGTTTAACTTCTATCAATATGGATAATGATCAATCCATATAATAAAATGGTAGCAAGACTGTGTATATGGGCAGATTATACTAAACTACTGAATATATATTAACAACGCTGCAATTTTGTACGTTCGACATATACAGTAGTGATCTCCACTCTGTTTTGCGTACAGCTTGAGCAATCAATTAATTAATCGATTACTGCTTTGCTATATATCTATTTTAGCTTCACTTGTATTAAGGTTAAAAAATGAATGAATAGTGAAATAAAATGCACAGCTACGTTGCCCTTACTTTCTCATAAAACACAAATTTATGCATAATAGTTTTTTATTTATTTTTTTTTTTATTTGTGTACATTAAAGTAGGAGGAGACAGGGCAAGACAGGGTAGCGGGCAAGACGGGGTACCCACCTCCAATTGGAAACCAATTGACCAATCACGATAGTTTTTGCACACGCTGCAGCGCTACCATGACAGTTATTAGTTAGCAAACTCAGATACTGGACGGTGACACCGCGTTTTTTAGCCATATGGTGGAAAACATTATTTTTAGAGATTTTCTTGGCATTCTTTTACTTCAGTTACTGCATGTTTACTCAGTGAATATTGAAATTTCGAAATACAAGTAAAGTTATTTATATTGGTCTATAACTACGCTAGCAGGTACATACTTGTTTACTTTTGTGTGAGAGTATTGTTTTTAGAGGTTAAGTTTTGAATTCAATTTGACATGAGAGGGCAAGTTGGGGCTAGGGGTACTCCATCTTGCCTGCAATATAATAAGATTTTTTTAAACTTTATTTTGGTAAGCCGGTGAGTGTTATGAATTGTATTGATGTTTTTTTTTATTGTTTAGAATGGTGAAAACGTACAAAAGAAAAACAAATAGAGGAGAATGGTCAGAAGAGAAAATGAAAAATGTGGTGGAGTCTGTGATACAAGGTACAATGGTGTACTAACGAGCAGCGAAGACATATGATGTCCCCCAAACTACTTTGGAAAGAAAAGTTCGTGAAAATACGGACAAAAATGCTTCGGGTGAAATTAAAATGAAGACAAAATTATGTCCTAAATCAAGTGTGTTTGCTTTTGATGAAGAGAAAAAGCTATGTATACATTATTTATGGAGAGTAGGCTTTCCGGGCTAACTACAAAGGATCTAAGAGGCTTAGTCTACAGACTAGCAATTAAAAATAATAAATCTCATCCTTTTAGTAATGAAAAAAAGAAGCTGGAAAAGACTGGGTTCAAAGTTTTTTAAAGAGACATCCACAACTACCCATTAGACAACCTGAAAGCACTTCAACCGCGCGTGCTGCCGGATTCAATAAACAGGCGGTAGACAAGTTTTTTAATTTCTTGGGAAATATCTATGATGAACATCAATTAACACCTGACCGGATTTACAATTGCTATGCGACAGGGATTTTTGTAGTACCAAAGACGATGTCAAAAATAATATAAAGAAAAGGCCGAAAACAAGTTGGAGCCATAACATCCGTAGAGAGAGAAACGACCATCACAGTCGAAATATGTTTTAGTGCCAGTGGCCAATACATGCCGCTTATGATGGTATTTCCCAGAAAAAGAATGAATCCCCAGCTTCTGTTAAATGCTGCACCTGGAGCTTAGGGAGTGTGTAGTAGTCTGGCTGGATGACTGCAGAGTTATTTCTGGAATTTTTTAAAAAGTTTATCGAGTTTGCTGGCGAAATAGCCGAACAACCTGTTTTGTTATTGTTAGATAGTACCCATACAAAAAATATTGACCTTATAAATGAAGGTCGCCCACGGAGTTATTATTCTATGTTTCCCACTACATACCACTCATCGCCTGCAGGTTGCTGACGTTGCTTACATGAGACTACTGAGCACCTATTTTAATCAGCAAATAACGGCTTGGCTTCGCAGCAATCCAGGAATGGTAGTAACAGTTTGGCAAGTGGCCGAAATATTCAGTAAAGCTTTCATACAGGCATCATCAATGTCAACGGCTGTAAGCGGGTTCAAAAAATGTGGTATTTGGCCATATGATAGATCAGTTTTCTGCGAAAGTGACTTTGTTGCTTCGTTGATGACGGATATTCCACAAACCGAGAGAGACCCTGATATTATAACAACTAGAACATGTGTGACTACCACTGGAACAATATTTGAGACCCACCCTGCGTTGTCCTTGCCTACACAGATAAGAATGGAGCAGGCTAACAAACCAAAGTTAACTACAGCATCTGCGATTGCAACGTCTACGATTACTCAAGCAACTCTGATACCTGCTGAGGCTGAAAAAGAACCGATTTCTGAACTTGAGGTGACTATGCATGATAATAGGAGTACACCTATAATCCCATCCGTGTAGTCAACAATATCAAACCGTCAATCAAGAAATCATTTTTTTCTGTAGCCCCTGCCCTTCAGATTATACCCTTCCCAGTAACACGTAAAGCTTCGCGCGTTGTAAGAAAAAGGGAGAAAACTGCTATCATAACATCATCACCATATAAACACGAATTAGAAGATACGATTAAAAAAAAGAAGTAAGCAGAGGACGATAAGCAAAATAAAAAAGAAATGAGAGAACTTAAGAAAACTGTAAAAAACTGCGATTAATAAAAAAAGAGTGATTAAAAAAAAAGTATCAAAGATTAGGTCCTAAATAGAGAGTAGCACAAGCGATAGTGAAGTAGAAAATACACCATGTATGTATTGTGAAGGTTATTGTTTAGAGTCGAATGAAGGTTGGGCTGCTTGTTCTGCGTACGGTAAATGGGCGCATTGCAACTGTGCTAGCGTAGATGACGAAGATGCGACGTTTACCTACGAATTTTGTCAGAGAGTGAATAGATTTTAGCAAACCCCATCTTGCCCCTTAGGGTACCCTATCTTACCCGAGGGTGGGGGCAAGATGGGGAGATCTGGCTTTTTCTATTTTTTTTAAAATTTTTTTACTTAATTACGTAACCTATGTTCCTAATTAGACTAAATTATGAAAGACTAATTACCAAAGATGATTATTAAAATAAAATCCATATCATAAAAGCAAAAGTCTTGTTTTATTGAGTTTCAAACGTTAAACTCCTCGCCTTGCCCCCCGCCCCCTTCCACTATCTAATTGATACATATGAGGGACTTATTGCTACGAGAGTAATCTATTATCACCAAACAGAACATCAGCCCAGCTCCGCTTGACAAACAGCCGTGGATCAAACTCGAGTTCCCGTGGTGCGCCACACAGTTAAACACCTTGTGCCTTGTGATCAACTCAACACACTACGGTGATGATTGTGGTGTTGCAGTAAATTTTGTTTATTTCTTTTTATAATATATTTTTACCACTCTTTTTAACTGTAATTTAATTCATCTATTCGACCAGGACACTGCGCTGCGTAGACAGTGAAAGTAATTCCATAAATTTTGTCCGCTGCGTCTTAAAAACATCCACTGCATCTATTGGTTACCATAAAAACTTCTTTTCTGGAGTTAGGTAATGCATTTCGAAGTTCCAAAATTGTGTATTGATTTTTCCGACGTTACAGTTCCAAAATTAAAATGTCCTAATTGGAATAAAAAAAATGTTTCATATGAACATTTTTTTTAATACAAAAATGTACAATTTTACGATAATATTATATCCAAATAATTCAAATTTCACTTTCAGCTATTATTTCTGAGAACAATATTTACAGGAAACATAAACAAACAGCTCAGCGGAAATTCACTTTCTTCATTACTGTTCAAAATTGCTTATGTAACAAAGATGGTGACAGCACTTTTTTGTTTTTTCGTTTCTTCCTGGCTTTTATTTTTATTGCACTGGTATTTAAGTGGTACATTACTTACGATTTTATTAAAATGTTGACGAATGGAGGTCCATAAATTGGGGATGGTGTGAGAAATAGCTAGATACATCTATTTCAATTGCTTCATTGTAAAATGAGAAATACTACATAATTTTTCTTGTTAATATATACACAAGTGCGAATGATTTCGGCAAATCTCAAATATTGTTTTGCTCGTGTTAGCACGAAGTACATGAAATAAAAGCATGACATTAAAAATATACTATATAAATTACTTGAGAAAAATTAGTTAGTGCCACCACTTTCTACCTTATGTATGTTTATATCTCATATTAGATATATAAACCTACATTTCTGGATAAAAGCAAACTACAAAGGTCTTCACAAATTCCAAGAAAAATTACGCACTAAATTCGATATAACCTTGCGCCCTCTCAAACATGGCTTCATGTGAGAAATTGGTTTGTGGCATGTTGTAAATTGTGCTTATCTTAATAAAACATATTTTACCTTTGTGGAAACCTATATAAACGTTCTATCGGCTTTCGAGACTACATTTATTTTTCCACGATAAGTAATATGGGCCACGTAGGGTGAATAAAAAGTTCGCTTCAGGCAGGAAAAAAATTTAATAGTCTCGGCTCTGTGTGAAGGTGGAAATAATTTTAAAAAACGTTGTGAGTTTTATCATCGTAATTGATTCAACGTTGTCGTACAGGTAGTTATTGTATAGATACCATTTTTAAATTTAATTAATTTAAATTCGTTTATATAGAAAGTAAAATTTTTTTAATAGATGTAGGGGGCGTGAGTTCCATACATTATTCGCCAATACTGTGAATGAAATAAAACTATGTGATTCGTATATTTAAGGTATTTTATGTTAGGTTTCTCTCTTCTTGAATAAACACTTCTTGTATAGGCTACATTATTCTAAGAAAAATTTTAATGGTGGGTTTTCCTTGTTGGATTATTTTTAAAGCACCGAGTAAAAATATCTCACAAATAATTTTTTGTTCGGCTATTCCTCGACATTTTAGATCTCTTTTCCTCGATTAGCAATATTATTTTGTATTATATCGACTGCCACGAAAACTAATTTTTTTGTTGCATTTACTATCTATTTTAGCAAGGCAATTTTAATTTTTCTGGAAATTCTATTTTTTGCAGCAGATCGAGAAATTAAATTGAATAAATTTTGATTTTATCTGAAATAAGAGACAATCTTTTAAATAATTTCAAAAAAATTTATCATATCCTACACTAGAGCATTCATTTTGTGATGGCTCCTAGCATACTCATTGTTGGGTCTGCACTGTTTCGGGTTTCTCAAAACAAATATTACTGGTTTTAAAAGCTGACTGTTCATTTCGTTAATGGTTTTGTCTTTCATTTTTCTATAACGCACTTGCAGTACCTACCTGTGATATCCAGAAAGTTAGTTGACATTCTCCTAATTTAAAAAAAATAGTTCAAAAATATTTCGAATCTAAAAAAAATAAAAATACACACACACACAACTACGATCAATTTTTAGTTAAAAACTAGAAGAAAATAAAACAGACATAAACAAAAAATATATTTAACTTTTTCAAGACATCCTCGTAGTGCGGATAAGATTCTTTTTTTCACGAACCCCATCGATTGAAATATCATTGAAGTAGTCCCCCGTCTATTGTTTTTTTAATCATATTTGTTTAAAATCTAATATAATATCAGGATAAAGGCATTTCGCAATTACTTCAGTGAAATTATTTTTAGTGTTAATAAATTAAAGATATATCAATAACATCATTACTTCGGCGCATATAAAAGACGTGAAGAGTTTCTTAATAATGTTGTACTATTTTTTTAATTGAAATAAGATTATGTGAGTGGCACCATTTTAGTTTTATTTTTATTCTGAGATACCTTCATTTACATCTTACATAAAAGAGAGCTTGTTTAGACCCATGATGTTGTTCTTTAGGTATTTAATTTTATACGGTGTCAATTGATAATAATTTCTACAAGTTACGTGGTCACGTAACTTTTTAGTGTTATTAACAGACTTCACAAAAAGTGTGAGCTTCTGAATTCATCGGAATTTTTTTTATGTTCAATGATAATTATTTACCGAGTAAATCGATGTTGATGATTCTTTTGTATTTGAAAGGAGGAACTTTACGTGTAATAAATATGATGATTATATGATAATGAGGCCCTGGAATGAACGATGGAAATCCTTAATGGATGGTAGTAAATCAAATATGATTCAAGATATTTACTGCGGGCAGTCATTACTTTGCAAAATCACTACATTACCTATCAGGTCAGGCTCTGATGATAAGTTTTAGTGATACTAGTAGTTGTTACTTTAAAAAAATAACCAATTTTTACTTTGATAAATTTGATATTGCCTTCGGATATAGAAAACGGAACACTTCGACAGCTAACGGCTTGCCAGTAGTGGCTACTACTATCACTTCGTTCCTTTGTGTTGTCGGTAACTAACTTTAGAGAAAGAGGAAATTATGTCCAAACCAGCTTTTGCCCGTGAAGTTTAATAATCATACAATACTCTAAGAGAAATAATAATTTAATGTTAGTTATACTGTGATAGATAATATCGTCATCGTCGATGTCATCAACGTAGTGTATTGGGTTGATACGGCCTTTGACTGCGAAGCGCACTGCAGGGACCCGGGTTCGAATCCCGACAACTCGTTGAACGGGGCTGGACTGATGTTCTGGTTGGCTGCAAGAGATTGCTATTCTAGCATTAAGTCCGCCATATAAATTAGATGCATTAAAGTACAGGAATAAATAAATAAATTAGTAAACTATTATTCACTAAAAATTCTAAAATAAAATATATTAAAAAAACCCGACCCCAAAAAAGTAGGTACAAAAAGTTAAAAATAATTAACTCAAAATAGTTGCTTATTTATTCTATTCAACTATGTCACTTATTTCTTAAATCGGTGCCAGCACCGCTGATCAACTTAATCAAATGTAAAATTTTATATTATTGTGAATAAGTAAGCAACTATTTTGATTTAATTATTTTACTTTTCAGTACCCACTATTTGTTCGTCAAATCACTTAAAACATGGATAAAATAAAATAGATGTATGACCTCCATAATCTTTTGAAAATAGGTCTTTCCCATTGACATTTTTTGCATTGGTTTTGGAAGACCTCACACTAGAAAATATATTTATAAATTGTATAATATAGATATTACGTATACAATATGAAACACAATGTTTAAACCTTTCTTTAATCTTAATTGAAAGTCTTACCGCAAGCTATACTCCTACTTAAATGTTTACCTTCGTGTTAAAGTGACGACTTTAAACATCTCCATATTTGTATCAACTTGATAATATTCTCTTATTAAACGATAAAATAATCTTAAAAAGTTACCCGCTTCGCATGAAGTTTTTTTATCCCGATGTGATTATAAATTGATTTATACTAACAAACCCCATTATTTATTTTTATCACGCATTACCTAAACGGTGCTAATCTATATCGACAATGTTATATTTCGCAATGTCACGAAACTTTATCTTCATGACAACAGTTTAGTTAAAATCATATTTATGAGCCAAATCACTGCGAGCGTCAGAAAAATCTTTTAATTACCTTTTAAAAAAAGTATAATTCTCAAAAATACTCAAATCTTATAGATATTTTAAACTAATTAAAGGAAGTTCAATTTGCGTAATGACAATTTCTTTGCATTTTAACACAGCGTAACTATGATGAGAAAACTGATCTGAACTTATTTTATGAAAATCGCGCTCTGAAGGTGGAATTGATCGCTTAAAAAAAAGATTAATACCGTAAATGTAGCTACTGTCAAATGTAGGCGTTTATTATTCAAAACTACTTATTTAAGTAGATTAAATGTCCTCGAAGTAATAAAAAATTGCCGATAAAGAGAAACTTTACGTGTAACGTGACGCCATTTTGTCAAAAATTAATTTGGAAAAAATTGATATTTTAACGATAACTACATTTATGGTAATTGAAAAAAAAAACTTTTATTTTTATACAATCCATCGCCAAGAAAGCAATCCAGCAAATAAGCAGATTTTGTTTGGATAGAATTCTGTTGTTGGCATTATTTCATACAACTTGTTAATTTTCTCTACAAATTAGCAAAACTGATCAATAATAATTTATATTTTTTCGATATTTAAATAATTGATTAAATAGTAAACAAAATTCATAAGATATATTTTTTAGACTCCTTAATGAATAAAACTCTATAAATATTGGTAAGAATTTAGAAATATTCTTCGTGTTTATATTGAATAATTTCTATGGTGCAATACAACGAACACTCAAATACGTCTGCTCGACCTCTAATATCTACGACTATTCATACATAAGGAAGTCGAAGTAATCGCAGTAATCGCAGATAATGCAAGAATATTAACGAGCAAAGTCCATCCTGGAACAAAAAGAGTTAGCAATTTACCATCAAAAACAGTTTGCTACATCGGTTTGTTGCATTTATCGTGATAGATAAATATATGTTTTCTCTTCTTTAAATCTATGTTTTCTCTTCTTTAAATCTATGTTTTTTCATAGATAAATCTATGTTTTCTCAGCAGTTATCTTAATAATAATTAGAATAAGAAGCTGACTGAGTTAAACTGCTATTGTATACAAATAATTGACTAAGCGATTAGTGAATATTTTTATTTCTTTCTATGAGCGTAAAAATGTTTATGAATACTTTTCTTAGGAGGAAATTGCATTCTACGTATAAAGAAATACGTTTTTGACTTGTTTTTGATATTAATGCTTATATATTTATATCAAGACATATCACGAATTATTAAGTTAAAATAAGTTAAGGTAATAAATTAAACAGATATTTATATTATTTTTAGCGGTGTTTTTATTTGTAACACAGAATTAAGTACATCATATGTGTACCGAATTTCAAATCAAAAGGACTTATTATTTTTGAACATATAAAAAATATGTTTCTAATTATATGTAATATATTTCGTATTACTGTTTTTTAAATTTCCAAATTTATGATCTCGTCCAAATTACAAAATCTTGATTGTAGCACTTTGTGGTGTGTAATTTTGAAATATTGTGGATGGCTGTATCAAAAATCATTGAAATTCAGCTTATTTTTGCACTTCGTTATGTTATACAATTACGAAAATTAAAAGTCTTAAGAAATATCCAACGCGTTTAATGATAGAAAATGGAGGGTTGCTCTTAATAAGGGAGTTTCCATCAATAAAGTGGCAGATTTAGCGCAGGAAGAGGGGAGATATGCAAAAGGTTACATGATGGAAAAGTGCAGTTATACCAGTTGAGCTACATGAGAGGAAAGTGCAGTTATACCAGCGCTAAGTAGTTTTAGGCACAATTTTACTAGATTTAAAATATGATATTAGATGTTAATAAATGATTTAAATCAACTTATTACATTTGAATTAGTTTTCTTGCGATCACATTCGTATACCTGAATGTACTACAGTTTGAAGTTATTTTTACAAAATAATGCAAGATCGACTAATAGAATAGTTAATATATCTTTTAAATAAACAAAGGAAAAATGCGGTCAACCAACTAAGTAGTTGCAATCAAAACTACGGCTACATGACGGGAGACAGTTAAATAGCAGCTTAAATGGAACCACGTGGTTTATTTTAACCCCTAACTACGTACTTCTACGAGTAGAAAACGTGATGAGTGTAAACAGAAACTTCGCAGCCTGTTTCATTACTTAAGGTAATATAAAACGTTTTTATTACGTAAATTGATTTATATTTAGTCTATTCGGCCATTATTATTTTTAAAGTCATTATTTTACAGAATATTTTCTTTACGTCTTTAAATTATCAGTGAATTAATTTATAATGATCTTATTTTTTTACTGCAATATCGATGGAAGTAACACGTATATAAAAAGGTATTTGCTATGATATTTTAATTTTATATAGATAAACTAAGAACGAAAATTGTATACAAACATTTTTCTTTTATTAGGCATTGTATAGTCGGTGATTTACTTCGTTTTAATGATACCTAATTTATTAATGTTTTATTGAGAAAACCTAATGAACAGAAATCGACGAGTTCATTTCATATAATTATACCCGCATTTTAAAAACTAAATTGTCTGCCTTGTAAAAATTATCTAAATTCATAGAAAAGTAACAATGCAATATTTGATGAGTCTAGCTACTCCTGCAGCTATTGCCTTACGCTGTGGCACACATTATGTCTCAGCTATAGTAAGAAGAGCAATTTATTAGACTGAGCTGTTTATTAATTACCTAGTTCCTTCAAGTGATACGCAGTACAAATTTTCATTAATTTTCGTGTCAATTTAGTACGGGTTTTGTAATCATTATATCACAGTGACAATAAAAATTCGTATTTGAAAGAACTCCCTATTCTTCTACCTGATCGTCTCGTTTCGTTATTGAATCTTTTGAATTTGGAAATGAGTTAAATAAACTCATCGGTAACAATTCGATTCAAAATCGTTTAATTTTTGTGACTTCAACAGAACAATAGTTGGTATCAATGTGTTTACCAGCTCGTGTACATTGTTAAGCCCATTATGTCATAACGTTTTGAGTTTATTCATTTTACCTTGTTTAAGTTAATGTCCCAATATTAATTGGATTTTGACTTTAAGCTACCTGCGATTATAGCTGTAATATGAAATTGTTTTCAAGTATCACCATTATTTCACCATTGTTAATCATAATCTCCATATTTCTGCATAATTCATTTTTGAAATCTAATTAGTAAATCGAAAATAATTACACCAAAAACGTGGTACACATTTTTGGTGTTCTATAAATACATTTCATAAGTATTTCACTCTGCCTACATTGCATAATTTCCAAGAGGGAAACGCCAATTTACAACCAGTCGCTAATAGCAACAGAAAACAAATGTAAAAACTAAGAATAAACCATTAAAATTAAAAAAAAATACGTTGGCCTTTATGTATTACTGACATGTAGATAAAATATTTGTTTGTTTGCTTTGTTGTTTTTAAAATTATGTGTGGAAATAATATAATTATTTTGACGAATAGTAGTAATTAGTTGTGTCAATTACAGAAGTAGTTCAATGTTGTAAAAATAAAATTAAGAATTACGAAATAAATAGTACTTTCCATGAAGACAATGGGGTCCCATGAGGTGCCACCCATGAGGTGCCACCCATGAGGTGCTACCCACGAGGGCATAAATATTGGAGTTTCGATTTCTGAACCATTATATAGCTTGTTCTGCGTTAATGTAAAAGGTGGAATTTATCAATTTCTTTCGTCTTGGTTAATAAAATCCTGAAATTTTAAAGTAGACGAAACATACAATGAAATTTTGTTGTAGCTAATCCGGACACTTTCAATGGGTGTCTTACCAATTAACCCATACATAAATATATTATTTGCAACTGATTTTAATGTAGTGAAATTTTTTCTTGTTAAATGTTTCTACAAAAATACTAATCGGATAATTTACAAGAAATATGATTAAAAGCGCCCTTTTTTACAAAATAAAAAATTAATATGCGTTTGGATGACTGATATTTAATTACAATATAAAAATTATGGTTACGTTTTGGATGACCGATAAAACGAAAACGACTCAGTATGGAATGCAAAAATTCGATAAAAATACCCCGACCGTTTTGAAACAGATAGGTACTCGTTTCAAAAATAAAACACCACCGTGTATTAACTAACCCAGGACGTATGAATATTTCTAAAGTATGTAAACATTTTGATTGGTTATTTATTTTTTTATGTTGTAAAATATTACTAGCCGTGATTATTTTATTGACTTATTTATGTATACGTGCGTTCGCGTTTAATTTACTTTAAATATAAATAAACAGTGGACTGTTATAGCAAGTTTGTGTGAAGAATTTATATTATGCTTTACTATATTAAATTATAAAGCAAGATGATTATAATTTCAATAATTGCGTGCGCGTGTACAAACTAATTTTCCAATACATATGTAGATGTTACGAAATGAAATGTATATAAACTTGAGACTTGTGGTTAATGAAAATAAACGCGTCTCGATTCATCCGCGTAAAAAGTTTCATTTCAAAGTTATTGGAGTCATTACAAAAATAAAATGTGCATAAAATATTGTTTAATGACATAGGAGCTTTACTTCATCTAGGCGTAATGAGAGTGTATCGGTTTTTAATGACGGCAAGTTGGTACGGAGGGAGCATCGTGATATAAATGGAAAGTAACGAGTATAAAAACGGTAAAAGGGGAAGAAAACACGATGATGTGGATATAATAGAATTTAGTATAATAAAGGATTGGATGCGCTAGCTGTATTGGAAGATCAATGTAAAATTTATGCAAAATCGAGCCTTGACTCTGTCAATCGAATTTTAAAAACATTTCGTGAGATTTTTCTGTGAACAAAGTGAAGATGTTCAGATTTCCATTCGTAGGTCAATACTGTGTTATAGGTTATTTTTAATATTGCACATTATAGAAAAGAGGCAGGGATATACCCAAGTCTATCCGTATATTCAAATTTAGAAGCCTATAACTGGCTTATTTTTCAATCAATTTTTGAATTTTTTTCAAGACTGGTTTTAAATTAACTTATATTTCACAATATTGTACGAAAAATATCAAAATTTAGAATGAGTCAACTACCGGATTATGTTAATGATCTTTTTTCAATGAAGAAAGTTTCTATAGTCAGATTCAAAACGGGTGATGCTGTGCATCAAAATTACTGAAAAATATTATAGATGTAGATATTATAAATATCTATATAATATCTCAACCGTTCCTAAAAAAAACTTTCTAAACTTTTTATGTAAGTGCTCGAAATCATTGTATACATGCACATACAGAGTAACAAAAAGTTGTATGTTATTTATGTGCACCATTCTGTTAATAATTCATAGTGGAAAATGTTAAGAAACTACAAATATGACTGAGTTATTCGTGTCGAAGTTATCCTCATAGATGCCTGATATGAAATTTCTGTAGAGCCGGCTACGCATAATAACATGTTCTATCTTGTTAATCTCTCAATATTAGTTGACCGAATTAACGTTGCAATTAATTATTTACTACGCGTGCTTCAAAAGTTAAGGAACGAAATATCGGAAAGCGCTCTAGACTAACATCTCACTCAGGAGATGCCGATTGGAAAAAAGGTACAGACATTGCATTTTAAGAAAGCCTCTTAAACAATTTTTTGCTCCAATGAATATTGTTGTCACCCCCGTCGAGCGGAATATCATTACAGAGAAAATATATTTTCCTTCCATGGGCGCAAAACATAACCATTCATTTCTGTCAAATTATATTACATTCAAGATTTTTCTATAACGAATATACGGATAGAAAGACAAGAGGAAATTATATAACGATTCCATTTTCCATTTCAGGATTCCATATTAAAGAACATTAAAAGTGATGTGCGATTTTCTGAAATAATTTACCACCATGTAACAGTATTTACGGTGTTGATTGGTACTCATATTTGAACTACAAATAAGACAACAAGAACAATGTTATTGCTTCGAATGGTGTTGCATCATTCAAAGCGCCTATCGTCAGTTAAGAATGAAAAAAAAATATATAAGGGAATTTGCATACTTCTTCCAAACTTGTATAGAAGAAATATGAAAATGAAGTTTTGCCAGATTTGTATCTTTTTTTCAAAGATTGGTGTTCAGTTTTATATCACGCAAATAAACACACGTTGATTGTAAAACGTTTGTAAAGGCCATAAAATGGAAAAAAAATTGGCATCCCATTTTATTTGAAATAAATTAGTACGAAAACTCAACAAAACTACTTTTAGTGATCCTTTCTTTCTATTTATTTTATAAATCGTGGCTAAAAAAAGACGGTAGTAATAAATCTAAAAAATAAAATAAATTATTGGTACCTATTTTTTGAAACAATATTACGAAGAGAAATGTTTGTACGTCTGTCTGCTTGATTATTATATTAAAAGTTTATATTTAAAGTTATTACACACAATCTATATATTTAAAATTAAATTAACCTTAGTAATGTCAAATATACTTTTTTAGTAATTTATTAATTCATATTTTCTTTTTAAAATAGGGCCATATAAAAAAAATCAAAATGAAGTGCGGTGTATTTCCATACCAGCGAATTATGTATAAAAAATTGTTTGAAAGCATTTGCCCGTTCATTACAAGTAATCGATATTGTTAATTTTATTAAATAAATTTGATTTAATTTTACTAATACTTCGTGGACATTTATAAATTCATTGATCGCAGATCGCGGTCATAATGTTGATCAGCATTCAATTTTATTATGTGTTTTTCAAATGAAAACTATTCATTAGTTTCATTAATAAATTTCCAGTATCCCATAACCAGTGATTATTTAAATTATTCAAATTTACTCTAAGAATAAAACAATATTTTTGGAGAATTTATTGTCACTAGGACCCTAACATCCTTGGTTCAATATTTCGTGTAATTGAAATTAATCGACAAATTAAATAAAACAGCAGAATAATGGTTCTGTGCTGTTGCAAGTATCGGAAATGACAAAACCAAGGTAATTCAAAAGTTTTTCTTTAATATTAAATAATGCTTTTTACTTTTCAAATGGGTTAATAAAATATGCATCATAGACCAGAGTATTTACTTACACCAGTCATTCACACACACCCATCGCTTACGCACATTTCGCATTTATGTATAAATTCAATGAATCTGGCACGAAATGAAAAATTTAATCAGTTTAGAAAAAGAAAATAATTAATAAAATTTTATAGCTTCTTCAAATCCTTAAATAATTTACTAAACAGTTCAACAATTATTCGACGGTTATGAAACATAACCGATCTAGGGCGCAAAAATGGCCGCAAAAATTTAAACAAGCCTTAGAAACAGCCCGTCCGAATAAGTATTACTAAATACGAAGTCCGAATTACTAAAATATCTCAAATTAAATTAGGAGTAATTTTAAATATTAAAACTGTTTACAAGGAACTTTAAAATAACAGTTGTTTGTAATTTCTGTAAGTATGAATTCCG
Organism: Druceiella hillmani; assembly: GCA_039881145.1. Lineage (NCBI taxonomy): Eukaryota > Metazoa > Arthropoda > Insecta > Lepidoptera > Hepialidae > Druceiella > Druceiella hillmani. Next base: position 21,035,718 of record JAYKKI010000016.1, on the reverse strand, counting down.
TAAAAAATTCCTCTTTACTCTAAGAATTCTGAAAGAGCAACGGAACACTTCAAATTAATTTAAGTATTCATCGTGGGTATCTAATAGAAAAATCTTGAAATGTTTCAGTACAATTTACCTTGCATGCTTTAATTATTATATGCATACGGATAACGTACCAATAAATATCGACTGTTATTATGAATATGTAGATACGGCTTATACAAAAGACTCTTATAGTCTAAAGATAAATCTAGGCAGTAAACGATGGTATTAAAGAGCCAGCCGTGTACATTTGCATGGAGAGTGGATTGAATCGAATGAAAAGAAAGTGTTCAGGACTCAGGGCGTATAGACTTAAAAAGAAAAGCCTCTAGCTATATTCCAGGAACCTGATATGGGCGGCTGCTCCCTGCGTCTTCATAAACGGGTTTTCATTTAAGAATATATTTTCTACGGGATATATGTCGATTGTGTAACGGTTGAGATGAATTTAACTTTGAACAAAAAATAATATTTTCATAAGTTATTCTTTTTCTTTATTTGATGGCTTTATAACCTTTATAACATCACTTTATGAATAATTTAAAAAATAGAGTTTAGTTAATTTATTTGGCTTACAAATTGTTTGCAGCCGCCTGAGATTTTGACGGAGTAGTATGATGAAAATATTTTGGAATAGATTTACTTTCATAAGAAATTTTACAACGAAGAAATATTTACTAATTTTAAGAGGCAATCCACTTGACTTCTCCTGATGTTTAATGATAGTAATGTCAAAATAAAAATGAGAATTTAGTTGATTCATAATCAACATCGGCCAGGAAAAGTCCACTGGTGAAGATGGGATCCCCCATTAATTTCCAAAAATGATCAATCCCGTGTCCCACACGTCCATGAGCTTCCCTCAACCTTTACAAGGTCCAGATGACCTGGTATAATAGGTCTGCATCCAGTGAAAATTTACCAATCCAACGCGTTATGTTTATAGCCCAAGTTGTATCATATTTTTGTAATGAGAAATATAATAAGACTGAATATAATATCATTATAATTATCAATAATTTTAATTAATAAGGATTTTGGTACCTAAATCAGATTAATAAACGTTTTGCATAAAATCTTTTTTACAAACACTAAAAGGGTCTTTCCAGCAATCTAATCTTGTTAACAACCACATTTTATTGATGATTGTAGGATATAACGGTTGATTTATTTCCAATATGTTATTCATTGACTGTTGATGTACATAGTTTATTTATAATTATTACTAAATAATAGATACATGATAATTATGGTTACCTCGTTAGTACCGAGATAAATTTAATTTATTTGGAATTATTCTCATCCTCATTAGAGATGACGACATAACGAATTACAACACTTCCAAGAAACATGTTTCCTACGCGTTATCTCCCGCTAATATAGCAAAACAAATTATTTGTTCTAATATAATAATTTGATCTAATTGGAATATTTAACGCAACGAGATAAAATTTCAACTTAGAATTCTAACATTTTATTTTTAATTAGAAATAGTTAATTAAAACTTCCAACAACAATAATAAATCTTTCCTTATTGAATCATTGTAATGATTATTGTATAAAAATAATTAAAAAAATAAAAAATAATAAAATGTTGGGCAGATCGTAAGATTCGAAAATAAATTTAATCGAAACAAGATGTTAAAAAAAATAAATATTGTACGTATAGAAAATAATGTTTCTGAAAATGTAGTAAAATGAAATTTGTATTCATTAGAATAAATGAACAAGGGGTAAAGTCGGTCAAAGGAAATAGGAATGTGTTAAGAAAAAAAAATAAATGTATAAATAAATTTACATACATATATATATATATATATATATATATATATATATATATATATATATATATTTCTAATTGAAATCAAACAAATATTTTCAATAAAAAAAACATTAGTAGTATTTATTTAAAAATATAATTATGTTACCACAGGTACATTATTTATTTACTAAAGAAAAATGTTATTTTTAAAATTTATTATAATAAATTCGATTATACAAAAGATGCTTATGAAATTTTCGATCAAACTTCAACTGTTCAGCAATGCTGAAACAATGGTCGTGACATTATTTTTAAGCGAATTACTGTTTGTTAAAAAAATTACTACCTTATTAAATTTATATATATATATATATATATATATATATATATATATATATATTTATATGTATATATATATATATATATATATATATATATGTCATTTTAAAATATTTAATTGATATATCCGGTCGCAATATGCACCATCATATTACGTTATCTTGCTCAAAGATTTCTTGAGATGTAGCAATAAAATATTCCAAATTTCAACTTAGAATTCTAACATTTTATTTTTAATTAGAAATAGTTAATTAAAACTTCCAACATCAATAATAAATCTTTCCTTATTGAATCATTGTAATGATTATTGTATAAAAATAATTAAAAAAATAAAAAATAATAAAATATTGGGCAGATCGTAAGATTCGAAAATAAATTTAATCGAAACAAGATGTTAAAAAGAATAAATATTGTACGTATAGAAAATAATGTTTCTGAAAATGTAGTAAAATGAAATTTGTATTCATTAGAATAAATGAACAAGGGGTAAAGTCGGTCAAAGGAAATAGGAATGTGTTAAGAAAAAAAAATAAATGTATAAATAAATTTACATACATATATATATATATATATATATATATATATATATATATATATATATATATATATATATATATATATATATATTTCTAATTGAAATCAAACAAATATTTTCAATAAAAAAAAACATTAGTAGTATTTATTTAAAAATATAATTATGTTACCACAGGTACATTATTTAATTACTAAAGAAAAATGTTATTTTTAAAATTTATTATAATAAATTCGATTATACAAAAGATGCTTATGAAATTTTCGATCACACTTCAACTGTTCAGCAATGCTGAAACAATGGTCGTGACATTATTTTTAAGCGAATTACTGTTTGTTAAAAAAATTACTACCTTAGTTTATTTTAGCTCGTAACAAAAATAGCGAAACAAAACTAAAAAAAATTAAGCTTGTTAAAGATCACATGTTTTTTTAAATTTTTGTATTATCCCACTTTTTCACTTAATTTTTGTATTAAGTCACTGGGGTAGAAATTTGTTAACGAATGATGTTTGTCCCAAAGAATGCCAAAATTTTTAATTGTAATGCTTCAATTTTTAAGTCGACAAAAATTGAGCCAAGAACTTTGAAAAAGTTAGTGACCTTCAATATTTTTACTGTTTTAGTTCACGCTGTTTTCTAATATTTCGCCTGAGCCTCCTTTACATCCAATTTTGTTTTGGATTTTCTTAAGCCGGTTAAAAATATTTCTTCACAGCAACACTACGTTTAGCTACCAACAAAAATAACGTTTTATTTACAAACGACTTTTATTTAGTAAGACCAAACCTTCATTTAGTATGATATATTCTTTTAAGCAGCCAGTTGAACTTTATATATGAATTCCGATTTTGTTTAAATTTATATACATATATATATATATATATATATATATATATATATATATTTATATGTATATATATATATATATATATATATATGTATATATATAATTTTAAAATATTTAATTGATATATCCGGTCGCAATATGCACCATCATATTACGTTATCTTCCTCAAAGATTTCTTGAGATGTAGCAATAAAATATAACAACTTTCAATGAAAGAGCAAATTACTGATGCAACGAAAAAGAACGGAACAAGTGCTGAGCAAGCCGGTTGCAGTGGAAACGGAGTTTAACTGCGTGTGAATAAGTTGATACGAACCGATGTGTTTCCTGACGATAATATTTTCATATTATTGTTTGATAATATTTTTGCATTGATTTCATATGGGAAATACGATATAATAGAATTATCCAATAGATAAGTTAATGCAAAAGTGTTGATAAGTTCGAGTATGATTTCATACATTATACATTTCGTTTTCTGGCATTCAGCAGTCGTCGGATTTTTGCGATACTATCATTTAAACCGAATTATGCTAGAATATATAATAAGTATAAGTCCTACTAATATAATATAGAGTTTTGTCTGCTTGTTGTTTTTTAGGAATACAAGTAAAAAAAAACTACTGATCCTATTGGAAGTAGTTTGTCAATAGAATTAGTAGTTTTAACACTATGATAGCTTATATTTTTCAAATTACCATAAACGATATAGAATGTATAATGTACAGTAAAATATTAATATTCTCCACTTTCATAAATAATAAAACTACAGGATAAAAAAGTGGAGAATGTTTGTTACAGTTATCTTTAATAATAATACTAATGATAAAGAATATTAAATAAATTCTGCGTATTTAAAGTTAACTGATGAGCTTATACATACTGGTTAATTATTTGCAGTGTTTTCCAGTTTACTCGTTACAAAATGTTTAATTATTTAAATTGAAATTAAAAATTTAATCAACGATCATAGAAATAGATTAAAAATTACTTTAATGATCCTCGATAGAATATATATGAAATGTTTAGATCGTTTTATAATAATTTAATTATTTATGAAGTCATTATAATCTTAAAATAACACGGTTTTACTTGTATAAAACACTAACTGCACGAAACAGAATCACCATTGTATTTCGTTTTGCTTTTCTTTAATTTTGAAAATTATTTTTGTTGATACTGACCGACCGATATCGGTATTTTTTATTTACGTACTTTAATGTATAAAATTGATACATATGGTGGATTTATTGCTACGATAGCAATCTCTTACGGTCAACCAGAACATCAGTCCATACCCGCTCGATGAGAGTTCAGGAATCGAACTCAGCTGAAAGATCACCATAAGCATCGTTACCCAAGCAAGGGTTAATAAGAATAAACAAAAGATGTTCTATCGGTAACCTCTATCAGTTGCACTAATCTTAACGACCATTTTAACAATTCTTCGTAAACTTTGAATAGAGAATATTTCTTAACTCCGAAAAACTTGTGTGCTCATTTAAAGTGTGTAATGGTAAATGATAGGCGATATATTTGAATGGTAAAATATAATGTTAATATTAGATAAAATCTATTAAACATAGAAATATTACTACCTTTGCTCGTATCTAAACAGTCCAATAGGAAAACTGTTACTGTCACTGTGCTGATCCTTCGTCTGTTAGAAGTATCTAGCTTTTAAAACTAAAACTATGTACTTCAAATTGGCCTATATTGTACATTACATTGACACGAAACACAAAATTATATTTAAAATATTGGATAACTCAATTCTCAGGAACCCCACATAAGTATAGTTGTGCCCGGGAAAAAATATAATTTCGCTATCTCGGCCTGTAGGCCCCCAAGTTATTTTAATTTCTTTTTTGCTTAAAAGTACCCAAAGAGGAAGCCCTCGAAATTGCTAAAATGGTATAATTTTAGCTACCAGACCTATTTTGATACGTCTGAAACATAGGCTTTTGTTAACCTTTTATTTAATGAATACTAAAACTACGTTAAAGAATCAATAGTTTATGAATTTCGTGTAATAAATAACACATCTCTGTGTTAATAATATGTATCTGTTGTATCAATATAAAAGTAAATTTAAATATTGTTATTACAGGGTCCTCGTAACTAAGCCCGACTCACAAATGGACATTTTCTTTTATTTCCTGAAGTATTTGCAGGAGAAAAATGAAATGATACAAATACCAAAATATTTAAGTTACCCGAAGTCTGATTTTTTTTTGGTGGAACAAAAAATGTTAACACCAGAAATAAGATTGACTTCTACATTTTAAGATATCACTAATTTAATCAAATTATATTCTTTAGCATCGTCTTGCAATTTATATATTCATTTTAATTATTAAAGCATAATCTGTTAATGACGATTATCACTAAATATGTAAAACCACAAACGATCGATAGTAAAACTAAATTTGCGGTCAGTCTTTATTACCCGCGAATTTGTACAATAATTATCAACCCTTTGACTACGTAAGGCAATATAGTCAATACGTCTCTAGGGTATATTAAGATACACGAGAGGGGATATAAATACACACACACGCACACACATTATATATATATATATATATATATATATATATATATATATATATATATGTATATATATATATATTTGTATATATATTTGTATATTTATTTATTTATAAATGTATGCTAATACATATTAAAGGAGCATATTTACACCCTCTAAATGTTTCTTACTATAACTTCTGTTATATAGAATATAATCAATTTATATAAACAGAAAATTTGCATAGCGATTTCAAATAGCTTAAATATCAGCGATTGTTATGAAGGTTCGCACGTTTTTGTTAATACAGTTTTGTTTATATTTCGCTACGCCCGCACGTACGTCTTTGTCTATATATATATATATATATATATATATATATATATATATATATATATATATATATATATATACATATATATATATATATATACATATATATATATATATATATATATATATACATATATATATATATATGTACATTAAATTTTAAAACTTTGTACGCTCATTCAATAAAGTTGTGATTTTTAAGCTTACTTTGGATTTGAATGTGCGATGTTTTGTACACCTATCGTTCAAAGTTTGATAAACCTGATTAAAAAATGAGTAACTGGGTCAATATATTGAAATTACCTAAAAAATATTTTTGGTAAACTGTAAACTATAAAATGATAATAAGTTGTAAATACTTGATATCATACCGAGACTCCTTCTAGAGGCAATATTTACACAACACACTGCATATTAAAACGTTAAATGCCATTTCCTAAGTTAAATTTTTAAATTAAATCAGTTTTATTCTGGAGGTACTTTATATGACGATTTTCGACAGTCAGTCGCAGCGAACTGCAAACGGGTACGGCGCCGTATTTATTATAGGTTCTGTGCGAGAGCACACCGCAGTCAAAGGGTTAAGAGACGTATATTCATGAATATTAATATTATGTTAGTCATTTAAATATCGACAATTGCGTGTAATGTGAATAATCGTTTTTTTTAACCAGTGTTCAATATTACATCAGTAACTGTTTTATGTTTATTTCCTGGATATAAAAATGAAATGCATAACAAGTATTGACTTATACAGTAGTTTTTTTTACATTTCTGCAATTCGAAATTCAGAAGTATAAATGGAAAGATAGAAATAAAATGAAGTTTTTATAACAAAAACTTAATTACGGAAAAAAGTTATATAAAAGTATTAAAAAATTGCATATTCAAGAAAGTGCACAATGAACTAAGTAATTGTTTATAACGTACAAGAAGCGCATAATTTATTTACCAACAAGAAGCGATATCTTATATACCAGGTAAACATGAATCGAAAATTTAATTTATGAAATTTAATCACAGGTATACATTTTTGATACGCGAGATGCCGCAGTCGCCGGCTGTATCCAGTGATATCGATTCACTTATATTATTTCATTATCTCCTATTTTAATTACCCACATTCACTATTATTCAGATTTACAAAATCTTTTCCTCTGTACCAACATTAAACTAATAAATGTCGGGAAATTGTTTTGAGAAATTTTGCATAATTATATTTTCACGTTTTTTGGTCACTTCTAAGTTGAGAATTAGAAATTTTAATTTGAACAGTACAAACAATTAATTGTAGATATCTGTTATTGTTGCAGCGGTAAAGTACTGAAATATAAAGTTGAAAGTACTAGATATTTTAGACTAAAATAAAACAAAATCTATTACCTTAATTCTCTGGTTATAAACCGAAGAAAAACAGAAAAAATAATGTTTTCCCTTTAATACTGTCAAAAAAGTAAGTGTACTCCCTTATCATCTATAATGTTACCAGCATTAACCATCCCGTTACCAAAAATTTATCACCCGTAAGTCCTAATCCTTCAACCATTTCTATTGAAAGTCTGAGCGTTTAGTCCATGCCCAACTTGTTCTATACCTCAGTGCTTTTAAATCTCCAAATCTGATTTCAGCACTGATATTGATACCTCAACAGTGTTAGTGAAAATGACGAATGATATGCGTTTATCCATAAATAAAACTCAACTTAAAATACTTGTATTTTTAAGCAATGTATTCGATTCCTTTGACTCTGATATTTTATTAACACGTCCGAATTTTTTTAATATAGCTCAACATTCATTGAAATAATTCAGCTCATATTTATACGGACGTCGATAATCTATAAAATATTCTGATACATATTCTGAGTGGACGTACTTATCAGCTGGTATGCCCCCATGGATTGTTCCTTTTCTACAACTTTCTTGCAATATTAATTTACGGGATAATAATTACTATCTTTACTTTTATAACTAACAAATATACGCCCACATTGATATACATTTTTAAAATCACAGCTAACACTTTAAAAAGACCTGGCCTAAATCGGTCAGCTTTTTGGTAAAATGGGTTTGTCAGTTAATCCAATAAAATCACGACCTGCTATCATTTGCAGCCACAGATTGCTGTCTAAAATTTGATTATCAGATCTAACATTAAGTAACAGATCAATTCTATTCATTCAAAGTTTTACGAAGTTGACGCTACTGATAGATCAAAACGTTAGCTGGCTACATTAAATAAATGACATTAGTCATAGTATCTCCAGCAGAATTTACTGCTTCAAACGACCTCTATTCCAATCACCCACATATTTTAAAAAACAACACTCTAACATCCTCTACTTGACCACAGATATACCTATTTGTTACCCAGATCTTTCTGTGAGTCGTCTTAAAAAATTATAACGCTTACAAAATATGGTATCTACTAGATTTTTGGTTCAATAACTAGCTCAGTCTCCTTTATTCGAAACGTACTTAAAGAAACCTACCTTTAAAGAAAATTATTCTGTATTCAAGCTGCAAAACTTTGGAATCAACTAGATTCGGATACCAGGAACTCGCTCTCTTTAAATGCTTTCATAACCATCTGAGAAAATCCATTCTCTCGTAATCCCTTAGCCCCACCCTTTCTTAATACTGAGTCTGTTTCCCTTTCCTTAACAATTCAGTGTCGAGATTTGTAAATTAATGATTTTACTTTTTATTTATATTTTTAGCATGTAGTGTTGTATTTTACTGATTAAATGTAGTAATAGAATAGGTTTATTAATATCTATTAAAATCTGCCAAATGCAATTTTTTGTACATTAAAGTTCAAAATAAAAAATACAATAAATAAGAAATAAACAGGAATATGCTACTTGTTTCGTAATCCTCGTTATCGCTTCGTCATAGTCAGATAAAAAAGCTAAGAGGGCGTAATAAGAAACAGAAATTAGGAAAATATCGAAAGAAGCACATGGTATGTAATTATAAGATGCTAATATATATTATTATATTTGGTTGTTCGCAGTAAGTATTTTTAAGAAAAATAAGACCAAAAGCAATTGAATTAAAAAATAAATCTTTCATTGAAATATCCACATGTATTTAGAAAAGTTCTAAGCAAGTGGCGCCTCGTCTCTGTCTCTCTATAACTCGCACCTTGATAGTTACCTGAAGCGAATTGTAAATAAAAACAACACAATCTTCGTATTTAAGGAATGGGCTAAATTGTTTTCTGCGTATCTCCATGTTTGTTTATACTTTCATCAAACAAACACTACACAATGAATTTTAAATGTTATATAATTTTAGAAGTAACACCATACGAGATAGTTATTAATTTAGTATGATATCGTAAAGATTTATTTTCCGGTTTATTGATATTCATATCACATAAAAACTAAGTTTGTTAGTTTTTTTTATATGTTATGTTTTAAAACACCGCTGTTAAAATTAAAATACTTAAAATCTAGGATAAAATTTAATGAATATTTTGTGTTTTACATATATATTAAAATGGCATTAAAACCTAAAATAAAAGGTATGTTATAATATATTTAATGTTCGGAAAAGGTAACTAATAATCTCCTTAAGTGATAAATAAGTAATATAAGTAGCAGTAATATAATTTTGGTACCTTAACTCTCTGGAGTTAAATGTTTTTTTCAGTATCAAATTTAAGTTAGAGCAGTAATCATACCTAAGATATAAATAAGATCTTATATACCTTCCGCAATTAATATTAAAGACGGTAAAATAAATTAAATAAGCTAAATGCCTATATTTATACAAAAATCTTAGCTAATTTTCACCAACACGAAAAGGCTAAACAAATTATACTTCACAAACCTACAACAATATTTCAATTTGTTTTAAGACCGGAGGAATTAGGAGGCGACCAAATAATTTTCAAAATTTTTCCATTAAAAAAATAAGAGTTCAATAGTAAATCGAAAATACGATTTTCTTTTTGAGACCATTTCAAATCTCCGTCATTCCTAAGATAACTTGGAAGTAAAAAGCTTTTTACTCTGTTGTTTTCAAACAAGCAAACATCAGACAAGCAGTTATTTAACGATTATCAGTTGAAGGTTACGTTTGTAAATATAATAAAGTACCGCAAGAATAATCAATAAAATGCGAGTGGTATTATCAGTCATGCCCTTTGAATTATCATTTATAAGGAAACTGTGCACAAAAAAAATTTAATGACTAACAGAATCAAACGATTCCTAGTAGGACGTATGTTGTTGGTTTTGGACACTCAAGTCAGTAAACAACTCATCGAGCGAATGAGCAAGTACTGAGTAAAGGCAATAAAAAAGTTTTGCATAATTTAAAAAGAAGTGCTTGACCGCCGACATATTATAGATAATTGGTTGTCCAGATGTAAATAAGCTTTTTAGAGGAAATGTTTGATGACATTTTTTATTACGAATAAGATTTGAGTCAACAATATATTTAGCCATTAGGGTCTGTCTTCGATTGCGGGCCTAAAGAAATTTCCTCCTTTTTACAAGTTCTTTTCATGGAAGAAATTGTTTACTAATAACTTAGTTGTTTTAGGGAACCTCGAAAAAAGGGATACTTATAGGTCACTCTTCATCTGTTTTTCTGTCTTAACTGTATTTATCAGAAACCATTTTACATAGAAACTTAAAAAACACAATGAAAAAACTTCTTAAGCCCCATATTATATCAATATTCGATAATCAAAAATATTTATTTACATAGAAATTTGGAGGGGCAAATAATATATTCGAGTTTTGTTTTTATTTTCTATATCATGTGGCATATCGATTGAAAGAGCAAATTATGAGGAGCAATTATGAGGATTTCAAAATTATTTTTCAGATTTGAAGTAAGATAGTTTCAGAGACGTTATAGAAAATATTTAAAATAAATAGGTACCGTATCCCATCTCTGAAACTGCCATAGTGCATGAAACCAAAAATATGATTAAAAGGTGACTTAAACTTTTCCAAAAACTTTTTCAAAAGCTCTTTTTTTTTAAATTCTAGGTCATATAAATATATTACCTAGAATTTTGTGAAAAATAATATTCATATTTGTAAATAATTTAATAGAATTACTATTTATATAACGTTTATATTTACACTTTGTTATGAAAGGAACCCTCGTAGTGCGAGTGCTATTCGTACTTAACAGGCTTCATTCTTCTTCATTTTCTTTCTCTTGCTTATGACGCGCTAGTGAACTGAACATATAATCTGTGGATGCAAACCTAGTGATTGCGGAGAATATGCAATAAGTGTGCAATCAAGCATCTTTATGTTTCTCTAGTATGTTATGCAATGTTGAACTGGCATTGTCGCCTGAAATGTAAATTGTATCTGTTTTTATTGATTTTTGTATCGCTAGTTAATCAAGTTGTATGTCCAGTGTATAGACAGTATTGGCAGTGTTTGTTGCTAAAGATTTCCAGTACATGATATTATTAATGACATACCATATAAACGAAATCACTCTTTTTAATAGTATTTAATTTCAGTGTTAGTACCGGATGTTTGTCAACCACTGACGCTTGCGGTTTCTGCATGTCCTACATGAAGTCAAATTTTGCGTAATAAACACATTATGAGTCGAAGTTGAAACGTTACTAACTCACGAGATACCCTCTCTCCATATTTCCAAACTGAAGCCAATTGGTGCTGATGTTTGTCCATTATACTATGGGAATACCAAGATACTTAATAAGTTCACATGAGGCAAATCACAATTTTTCGTCAAATATCTGCCTTAAATATTCACAATGTTTCAGAAATATCAGATATAGTATTATAGTATGCAGAAGATCAGATATAGTATTTTGATATATGTAGTATTTATATATATATATATATATATATATATATATATATATTCATTTGTAAATAAGTCTATAATAATATTATTTTGAGTCCCAAAAGGCAGCTCTTGGTATAAATATTTCTAGAAAATTATTTTCCCTTCTAGAATATTCAATAAGGCACATTATATTTTGCCAATTCAATAATAGGGAAGAATTGTAAATTTATTCTAATGAGCCGAATTTATTCTCCTAAAAATGATTTGGTGATCAAACATTACGGCTTAATTACAAAACTTTTATAAAATAATTAACGAAAGGAAAATATATAATTCGGATTTAAGCTCTCGCCAAAACTGCAAATTATATTTTTTCAAAAATGTATGATAATAATTTCAAAAAATGGCGCCACGGTGTTAATATTTAACATTTATCTATTTTTAATCAATTTCAAAATGGAAAAACGAGAATTTTAACAAAATTATAAGGAATCGTATAAAAATTTTGTTTGCAAATTGTATCAATTCGCTTAAACGTGTTGCGCCATCTGTATTCCTAATCATCATCTTTATCAATTTAACAACGTTACTTTAAAAAGACAAATGAAAGTTAGTAGCCATCCACATTGGTACTCCACTTCAAAAATACTTTGATTTTTAACAATACCATTTTAGGAGCGATGACAAGTTTGGAGACCGCGCATATAAAAAAAATATATAATCAGTCATGTATATTTCATTTTTTGACAGCTACACGTTTGTTAGAAATTGATAAATGGTGTAAGAGAGATCGTCTTTTAAACTATGAAGTCATAATGGTGATGTTCATGCAACCAACTGGTTTTAGCTGCTTACATTTCTAAACATTGTTGTAAGATTATATATAGCATTTACATGCTATGAGCATTTAAATGCTATACATAATACACAACTTTATGACCTGATGTTGCTGTATAGGTAAGTTATATATTATGATTTTTGCAACAAAATGCTGTTTAAATTATATTTTTCCCTTTAAATATCCAGCAGTAAACAAGATAATGTTCAATTGAGTAATAAAAACACACGTAAAAATCAAATACTGATCGATTTATTTGAAAATAATTGTGCTATGTTACCTGCAATGTACATAAATAAATCGTTTATCGGCATTTTGTTCGCGAGTGACCATATATTGACAGATGTTCACATCTATTTTATAATAACTTTGTATAATATTCGTATACATTCTGTTTCATAGCGTCTTCATACTATATTCTTCCACCTGCTTCCAAAAACATCCAGAAATGTAATAAAAATAAGTAAAAGACTACTTTTATATTGAGACAATTGGAATCCTTTTGGTAATTACCGGAAGGGGGGTGCCCCTTCGCAGTGTTTTGAACAAATTAATATTTTTCATACTTACATCGAAAAGAAAAAAATTACGAAAAATACAAGACACATTTTTTTAAATATATTAAATATACTGTTATTATTCATAATCAGGAGCGTCTGCACAAAACAAACATTTTAAAGCTACCGCAGCTGTCATTAAGCAGCACCATTTCTTTATCATTGCCTGGGTTTGTAGCTGTGATTAAGTATCACCATGTTTTTATCTAATCAATACCTGGGTTTGTAGCTGTCATTAAGCGGCATCATTGGTTTATCTATTCAATACCTAGGTTTGCCAATCGATCAAAATTTTAAGTAGCTGGCTTCCGTAATAATGTTGGTGGTCATTATTTTATCCCTCTCCGCCATTGGAGCTATACATTTATGTGGGAAATTATTTATTTTCTTTTCCTCTTGTTTTTATATTTACAATTTACTATAGTCTTCAAAATCATTTTCTTAACTGGTTTGGGCAGTAAAAAGTGAGCCAAATGCACGTGTAGGGTAAAACTAAAAAAGTGAATATGATTACTCTCAATCTCACGCTACATATTATCATTAAACTTATCCCGTTTTGTGGTTGTGTGGTATTATAATATTTTATATACAATTTGCAGCAAAAAGAAGGAAAATGAAAGTACTCCGAAATTGATACTTATAAGTACTTATTCTTCAAATAATCCAGTCAACCTCGTTAACCAACCCGTTTGAATTAACCTTTAATAATTCATTACAAGATACTCCCAGTAAGATAAAATTTAATTCGCACAGAACTGACCATCTAGCTGAGTCAAACGCATCTAGTTAAAGGTAGCTTTTGTAAAATAATAATACTAAGACCACGTTATCCGTTTTTAACTAATAACGTTGTTTAAGAAATCACGTTTTAGAACATATAATTAGTGTCATTGGAGAGTTAAAAAAAATTAAGACGCATGGATTCAAGTTAGGTTTTGTGTTAGAAAACTCATACTTTGAACAAAATTATAGGCTTAGGTATCACCATGCCGCGATCCATGGAGGCAGAATATGGGCAATAAATATAACCGAATCGGGGAATACTGCTTTAAACAAAAAGAAGAACTAGGTAGTTGAGAACCGACTTTATCACTGACTAATAATTCCGAATATAACTGTCGATAACAAAGCAAAGGCTTTTAGTAAGCATAGGAGTGAGACCAGCATAATTACGAAATTCTACGCAGATGAAACTGCGGCGCGAAGCTAGTTTTTACGGTCATACAATTTTCATAACATATAGTCCAATACGATTAGGTAAAAGAATCTAATATACTGGTATTAGATTTATAAAAATCTTATTTTGAGAATAATTTCATTTATTGAATCAATCCAAAAATGAGAGTTTGAGCTCTGAGTTTAAAAAGTACACCTAAATTTAAATAATAACAAGAAACCGTATCTAAGTTCAAAGCGAAATTGGAACACATATGATTACGGCTTCGCCTGATATAATGAGTGGACAACGACCATGCAGACTTTGCCTTTACGGACAGATGTTCATTTCAAAGAGACATAAACGTATGGGTTGCGAGCCTTACCACCATTATTCACAACCTTAATGTCTCCTATGAAAATTCAGTGCATCCAGTAAAACCATTATCCATGATCTTAATGTTTCCTATGACAATATGCCCAGAGAAAGCATTATTCATAATCTTAACGTTGCCTATGAATGTATCCAGAGAAATCATTTATAATTATTTAAATGATTTATAATCTGTAAACACAATGGCAGGAACTGAACCCGGAACTTTTACATTAGATTATGAAGTGAACCCAAGTTTTTAAATCGTCTTATTAACTGTGCTACAGTCCCATTAGGATGGATCGACAGTAATATGTTGAAAATATCATCTGTAGTCCATAATATCTGGTTACTTCCTTAATTCACCCACACAATCACAGATAGACAATTTGGCTACAGCTATTTGTGTTCATCGTATATTATTGATACCTTTGTCACTCATTTAAGTGAATGTAATCGTATTTATTATCTTCGTACTTTATGCGGTCTCTATGATTATAATTGCTCCTGGATACTATTAGATAATTTCTGTTTTAACACCTCAAAAAGATCAGTTGTTACTTTTGAATATAATTTAGATACTTTTAATTTTATCCTCAACAACTATCGTTTCGATAATTAGTAATAAAAGTAATCTACACTTAAAACATTACAAATCAAATTTCATTAAAAAAATGTATAACTAAGAGTCGTTATCTTATTAATAACTGCCAACAGTCTTTCAGTGACAAAAATAAGGAAATTAAAGAAAAGTTGCATGTATTTTACCCTATTTCACATTAAAATACAGTAAATCCCCTGCAACATTTTATGCATATTCTAAAATGGGGAATTCTAGGTTACCATATACTACAGCACAGAACGAAAGTTTCTTTGGTGAAATTTATTTTAAAACTCACGCCCTTCGTAATCATAATTTTTTCTTTATACCGTCATTTAAAACCTAATTATATCGATATTCTCCACTTTCCCACGTTATATAATTCCTCTAAGATCTGACCACAATAGCTCCAGAGTGTGACTTATCTGTCATAAATTAGAATAAGCTTATTGCAATAAGTCATCGTTATAAATTATAATGTTATGAAATTTATTTGTCTTGTTGTCGTTATTGAAAAGTACAGATTAATAACTGTAATGTCTTGATTAATAACGTAACTGTATGTAAATAACTAAGTGATTAAAACACTGGGGTAGGTTCCGTTTTATAGAAAATCGCTTTATACCGCAATATAATACGAATTGGTCTCATTATGTCTCTCAATTGCAATTGTGATATGAACAAAGATATAAACAATACTCCACTAATATACTGAATAAAGCAATGTGTAAAAACACACTCATCATGATGTCAGTTGCTTACAGTTTTATAAGTATTTACTTTTTATACTGTTATCTAGATATATATATATATATATATATATATATATATATATATATATATATATATATATATATATATATATATATATATATATATATCGAGAAAAATATCGAGTACTGCTCAATTTTTTCCGTCACTTTACAAAAAATCGCCTTCTAAGCAAGCGCGTTATGACAAATACGTTGTATAAGTAAAAAATAAACACATTTTTATCGACATTGATTGCGTCATTTCAATCTCCACACTCTTCATCCTCTATCTTCAATGATTACATTCAATTAATCTCTTTCGAGTAAAGGGAATATTATTTTTTTACATACACTATAAATATACAGAAGAAATGTTCACAACATGAAATCTTCGACGCATTTTTAGTAAGCTCAAAAATCCAAATAATTATTTAGAAATGCAGTGGTGGATGTGGATGGTGCCTAAATATCTAATGAATAATTGGCAAGTCTCGAAATCTCTACTATGTTCATATTATTTATTTTATAACAAAATTTTAATGGAAATGGAATTGTTTAAGACTTAACGAACTGTAACTAGTAAATGTTATATATTTGCGTCTTTATTTACTTGTTTATCATGCTATGTAATTTTTCCTAATTTAATTTGAAAGAAATTTTAAATGACCATTAAAACAGAATTTAATACAATATGCTGCAATTTTTTGGAAAGATTTACCGGTATTGTCTTCTTTACTATTTAATGAAATATAAAATATAAATGTTGTGTGTTTGCCTCTTTAGTTGTTCGTTTACCGTGTTATGTAATTGTTCCTAATTTGATTTGAAGGGAAATTTCAAAGGCCATTGAAATAGAGTTTAGTATAATGTACTATCTAAACTTCAAGTTTTACCACGCGGAAAATGGTAGTTTTCTACCACCATATCGTATAAATCATCTAACACTATTAGTTTTTTACAAAAAATTTATACCTAAAAGATAAGAAATATATTAGTATTAAATATTTTAGTTTTTGTAATTGTTAAAAATTTATGTCTATTATTAATAACTAACCCAAATGACAAAAATTACACTATTTTATAACACGTATTTTTTCAATTTTTGGGTGTATATCGATCGTATGTGGATATCGACCCAATCAGCATAATATTTCAGTTTCCCATGGATAGTTCCATTAATTTCATGATTAATAATCTGGATGTTGGTACCTTCAGGTTTTTTGGGATTTTCTGGTCTGATAGTATTATACCGCCAAGTTTAAGACCTGAATAGTTAAAAAAAGCTCATTTTGTAGCATTACTGCTTTGTGAGGAAAAATTCCTTTCCCGTTTCTTTAGAAACAATTCTACAATCAGAGAACATTTGAAACAATGCATTTTCCTTCTAACGCCACTTGTTTATTTTTCTTTCCTTCTCAGCTCTTGTTCGTTCTTTTCATTGTGTATATTGGTCATATTAAAACTTTTCTATATTTCCTGTTTGATAAGCTGTAAGTATCATTAATATTTTTCCGATCTTACCGAGGATTATGTTCCTTTCCCAATAAACTTCAAAAAATTGATTTCTGTATAAAATTTGATATTTTTTTCAATATAATCTTCTTTTTATATTTCTTTTCGAATAGGCAATGTTTAGAAAAATAGATTTAATAAAGAATTTTTTACTATTTTTCTATTTTAATAATAGAGTAATTTAGGAATGAAATCAAAAAATCATTCAAAACGGCTGACTGTACCATAACTTTCTTTTCACTGCTTTTCTTCCTGTCCCTAAGTTTATTTTGTACTGAAGGTAGAATTCCACAATTTGACTATTTTACCCAAGAATGTATTAGGAATGAACCTAAATGCAAAGTACTCGAAAGAATTACCCAGTGCACCTGCATTTCATGCACTTACTCATCTTCCGTAGTGATTGTCAGGGAATATTTAAAAGTCAAAGCTGAAATTTTTTTCAGTCTGAGAGTAACATCAGCATAAAGTTTGATCTAGAACTTGTTTCTTTTCTACAAAAGGATATTATTTCCTACATACATATGAAAGCTTATACATAAGAAAATCACACACCTATTTTACTAATGTATATCCTAAGTACGCTTATTATGAAATCCAAAAAATGAGAAGGAAACACGTATTCAGAAATAAATAAAAGAAGAATGGCCAATATTGACCTATCTTTATAGAAATAAAATGTAATGTAAAGGAACTAAACCATACAGAAATAGAATATACTGGAAAGAAAGTAAACAACTCAGTAAAGGGTAATCAAAAAAAGGGGTAAGAAATAAAATATAATTTGTGATTATAATCCAAAACAAAAACGGATATCTTCATAAATGCGCGCATATTTACTCATTAATATATCAATAATTGTTGATAAGAAACACAAATACTGACAAAAATTTAACCAAATACGTAATGAATTTTCAGTACTCAATACCGGTTGCTTCTATAATATGTAGCCATTGCCTGAATTAATTGAAAATACACTGATAACTGATATCAAATACTGAAAATACTTTACGAGTACTGATATCGACAGTCGTTGTATTGTTGCCAAAAGGAATATCTTTCATTCTTCACCATTTTTACGTGACTCTTTTCGACGATCTTGCTGGGTCTGCAAGTTTAATATACTAGTATACTACATCTGTGTATACATGATATAACAGGACAAAATACATACTTTGTTTTATAGCGCTGGTACACAGAGTTCGATGTAAATACTATTACAAAAAAACAAAAATTTTTCATTTATCTTATTTAAACGTGCTACATAAGATCAGCAGGTAGAGTGGGATGGGGAGCAGGAAGGTGGAAGAAGTTTCTTCTAGTTCAAACTGTTACACGCAGGTATTAATATTTTTGAATAATAAATTAATATCTTGTTTTGTTTAATAATAATGCTGTACTTAAGGATAACTTTATAAAATATTGTAATTAATAACGCAGTAAGCTTAACAAACAACACAACAGAACGTTGCGTTACACATGAGATGTAAATTTATAATTTTAAAAAATAGGTTGAAAACTCTACAAGTTGAAATATGTAAATAAAAATACAAATTTATAATAAAAACATTTGCAACTGAAATAAATAATGTAATAAATGCCAACATGACTTTATAATGACAAATAAAAACAAACTTAAAAAAATTGAAAGTATAAAAAAACATAATACTGCCTAATCCGAACCCGGCCGGATAAATCCAGGTCGCTAAAAAGTACAAAATACTCTTGCCTTTAATTAAAAATAACTAATTTTTAAAATACGTATAGCAATCTGTCACTCAAAAATCTATTGGCGACATCGTTGTTCGTTTCATGTTTTCATGGCTCCTGAATTTGTTAGTGATGGTTATTTTTTGTTCCTTTATTTCCTAAAAAAAACAATTTTATGAACTAAGTTGTGAACAGAGCAGACTTCACTTCCGCTTACCATTGGTTTCCAAAAGTGTTTTCAGCGTTAATAGCACAGTATTAAAATTTTCTAAAAAAAATTATACATTTCCGCGGTGGAAATTTTATATCGTTGGGATGGTAAAACCTATTTTATCCCTACTTCCCCTCTCCTGGATTCAGATAGCACTTTTCTAAATCCAACCCAAGTAACATTTTTAAGCGGCTCTTATTTAGCTCAACACTATATGGACTTTTTCTGGTCTTCTTTACTCTATAGATATCTAAAGGTCAGTTGGTATGTCCATGACAAAGCAGAATACTAAATACTAACCGTGATACGATTGATTTTGAGCAAGCTGTATAATATAGTTATTTTAAGTAATAAATCTAACTTGCTCAGAACACGAACGATTGAAAACAATAAACGACAGATATTAACGTAAGGTATAGCAAATAGTAGCATATAGTTAAAAGATAATACGGTTCTTTTTGAGGATAAAAAGAAGGACGGATGTAGAACTGAGACTAAATTACCACTTTGTTTAAAATGAATGTTCATTAAATATAATCAGTTCATAATATGTGGACCGATTAATATGAACTGATGTAGATAATCCATCATAATCTAAATTCCATTGCGAAAATTTTATATCGACCCTACCATGACCATCTCATTTCTGTAACTTTGTGTGAAATGTAACTCTTACAAGATCTAGTGATCATATCCGTCCATTGGTCACAAGTGTTTTTTTTGGAAACTTTAATTTAGGCCCAGTTATAATGTATATTAGCCTATATATATTTCAGTACTAAAAATTAATACTCAAAATATTTGCATCGATATTTTAGAAGTTTGAAAATTTTGATATTTTTTTGTTATTTATTTCTAGAAATATTATGGAAAATGTTTACAAAAACATGTTCCTCTTTCCTACATAGAAAACTGTACTGGAAAACTATAACAAGGATTCTCATATCCTAAAGACTATTTATTAGGCAATGCATTTGCATGTCATAAAATAAATTAATATTTGCAATAGTTAAAAGGAACGGTTAAGAGTTCAATATTGTTTATGTCATTGTTTTATTGTTTATACGTAAGTGTGTACGGAATCCTCGCATTGCGAGTTCTGCTTGTACTAAACAAGAATTAGTGTCGATTAGTATGTACGACAGAGAGAATGGGCTATCCACACATAATTCAATATAATGTATTAGGTTTTCTTTTGTAGTAAATAAATAAAATAAACCAAGGCTGATGAAAATTTATTGATGTTTAAAATTGAAATTTTAGTAGTTACATAAACAAGCTACCAAAGGTGGGTTATTTTGTGCAATCCGTTAAACATCTGTGGTATGATCAGTGATAATTCCTGCTATAAAAGTGTTAGCTCCAGGAAAAGAGACAAAACTATTCCCCTGTCTTGAATTTCTAAGTAATTGCTAAAAGCATGCATGAACTAATATTATTTCAAGTGATGATATTAAACTCATTTTGATAGTAACGTTTTAGTGTAACTTACCTGTAAGAGACATAAAACAGCCGAGATAATATAGTGAAAAAATGGATGTAACCACAATAACCTAAAAATGATTTCATGTGATTTTCATGTTTTCCAAGAAAGCTTATCGTTATTTAGATTGAGCATCATCTCCAGTATACGAATGGTTTTGGTTACAATCGATATAATTATTGAGAGGCAGTATAAGCAGCATACAGTCTTTATTAATTAAAAAATAAGGAGAAATGTAATAAATAAAATATTAAAAAAAATAAGAAAGACTAGAAACTTGTTGCAATAGACAAAATTATATTTATCTTAAAAATAGCCAAACTTCTTTTTCACTCAAAAAAGAGAAATTAAACATAGAAATCAACAAATTAATGTCATAGGTCTAACCTAACATCCTGTTTCTTTTTCATTGCTTTGACATATTTACAGATTTCAGTTTGTGTCAATCTTAAAAATATTTTGAATCTTATTCTTTACCAACATTCCAAATTATATTTAATAATTATTAAGCATGTATTCATATTTATATTCTATTTTTCTCAAGTTATTGTCACCATTTTTTCATTACCTTCACTATAACTCCAAGAATTTAAAGAAGTCATTTGTGGATGGTATTCATCTGGAATGATAAAATATTACATATCATAAATACAATTAATACCTAATATTACAAAAATATTTTATCGATTGCAATCGATTAAAATTTGCCATGTTTATTAAAAAAAAAAAATGTTCATCACGTTAAAAACATTAACTTAACCAACATTTATTTCTAACCGATCACTAAAAATTACAAGCGACATTTAAAGTATTGGAGTAGAGGAAATTCGGATTAAAATTTAAACTAAGTTTTTTGGGTCCCTTAGCCAAAAGTTCAAAAAATAAACCCTTACAGTTTCCTCATCTTTGTCTTTTGCCCGACCCTGTCTGCCATATTCTTGTCATTTCTACGGTTATAGACTTAAATAATATTTTTCTTACGAAGATCTCAATTACTATGTACAATATGCCCCTTTCGTTCAATTTTTAACTATGTTTTTGAAATAATAACACCAAGCATTTGAAATACAATTACGGAATTTTGTACGTGCTTTGACAAGCACTTGACAGTTTTATATTTATATTCACTTTGACAGTTTGGACTACTCTATTAGGATTATATAAACCCGGCGAGCGTAAGGTTGGGTGTGTTACACCCAGGCCAAGATAAATCGATCAATATTTTAATAGCGAATTATTATTATGTTTTGCGCGTCTGAGTAGCTACGTGGGGGGAGGTAAGGTAGCAAAAATTGCCACCGCTTCGGTCGACCGTTGCCCGGCGAACTGTGTGGAGGTGTTCAAAGTTGACCACGGGTGCGTTGAACCCACCTTACGCTGCACGTAACGAATTTGAGCAGACTTATTTTATTTTGTTTTTATAAATTTCTGCTTTGTTTTGTTTTATTTTCAGGCTACATATTTATAATGTCGTACGAAGATAACCAAAGTAGGTTATTACGACTTTTCGAAGAAGCTGGAGTCAGTTCTTCTGACGAATCCGGCAGTGACAACGATATCGACAATGTTAGCAAAAGAAGCTGTAAAAGTGAGACAGAGCAGGAGTTAGATAACGCAGAACAGGGGGAAGAATTAGAAAATAGTGATGGCGACGGTAATGGTAGCTATTTGTTAGGGAAGAATGGAACAAAATGGTTTACAGTACCAAAAAGGTCTAACGTACGTACTAGGTCGGAAAATATTGTCAGAGAAAAGCGAGGCGTAAAACTTATTGGACAAAATGCAAAAACAGCTGGTGAATGTTGGAGCCTATTTATTACTAATGACATTTTGTAAGAAATAGTAAGTCACACAAACATTGAAATTAGTGTCAGACGAGTGACATGCCAAAATAGTCACTCAAAGACATATGTGATGGCTGATCAGAATTGAAAGCTTTTATTGGACTGTTGTATTTAGCTGGGCGTTTCAAATCGAATCATCTAAATTTTAAAGATTTGTGGAGGAGTGATGGATCTGGAATCGAGATATTTAGAACAACTATGACACTAAAAATCCTATATGCCAAAGAAAAATAAGGTGGTCTTGATGATGTCAACATTACACTATGATGATAAGATTGATCCTACAAGTTTAGAGAAAAAAAAGCCTGAAATGATTATATTTTACAACCAAATGAAAGGAGGTGTAGATGTTGTGGACCAATTATGTAGCAATTATGATGTTTCACGCAATACAAAAAGATGGCCAATGGTAATTTTTTATGCCATTTTGAATATGTCAGGTATAAATAGCATGATAATCTATAAAGCTAATAAGAATAACTCGCCAGTGAAGCGTAGAGATTTCATCAGAGATTTAGGAATAGAATTGATTTCAGAACATTTAGGCAACAGAAAGAAAAACCTTCATTTACCAATAAAATTTCGTAAAAGGATCCAAGATCATGTTGGTGAATCTTCAAGTCCTGCACAAAAAGTAGCCAAAACAATAAGGAGATGTGAAGTATGTCCTACAAATAAAGATCGTAAAACTAGATACGTTTGTTACCAATGTAAGCGTTATTTATGTATGGAACATGCCATTTTCGTCTGTGATAAGTGCACTAGATCTCAAGGTGAATAAGTCATTTTTTATTAATTTTCTGATAAGATAAAAGTATTATTTTGTTTTGACGTTTAGTTTATTAGAAGAAAAAATACTTTATGTTGTTTTTGTTTTTATATTTTTGACAAAAAGTGATGACTATGTGCCTTAAGCAATAAATATAAGTTTAAATTGTCCATTTACTTAGTATCCTTAATAAATAATATATCTCATTTATTTTTTCATTTCATCTATAAATATAGTTCAAAATGGAAGTAAATATTAATATAGTACTCAATAAAATAAGTTATAAAAATAATATTGTATTAAAATCCCACAATTACTATCAGGGTGTGTTATACCCACTTGGCGCTCCGTGTTACATATTCTAACCTTACGCTCGTCGGGTAAATGATGATAATTAGGATTATATAGTGAAAAGCAAACTATAATGTAAGGCGGAGTACTCATATAAGAAGGCTTAATAATTTAAAAATAAAGCAAAAAATATATTTTACTATTTTTGTATTTTTTTAAACTTCTATTTCCAAACGTAATAGGTTATATGTGCTTTTATTATTAATATCAAACCCATCTGATTAATGAGAAAGATGATTTATTATTATATAAAAAAAATATTTTCGAGTAAGTTTTAAATAGGATACAACTTACCTTCTAGCGTTTTATATCTTCCTATTCTATAGTATTTGCGCCAATATACGTAAATACTTGCCGTTATTAAAACAACCATCAAGAGAAAGAAGCCTAAAACATAAGGCGGTTTTGATGTCCACATGCCGGTGCTGTCAAAATGCATAATCAAAGACATCGTTAGTTATAAATGATCCGTCTACTTACTATATTTATCTATACTTTTCCGTACTAAAAATCAGATGGGGCTTATCTTCTATTCTAACTTACTTCTTTCTCTTCACTGATGCTCAAGCACTCTCCCATGCGTACACTATTGTTTTTATGTACAGTTTACTTTGTTTCATTGATTTCACGATTTAAGTCCCCCTTTTTGAATAACCCACAATAATTTTGAGTAATCTACATTTGTTTATTCACCTCTTCCATAAAGTGAATAAAAAAGGTGGATTATTTGAAAAATATTGACTTCATAAAAAAATTTAGTGTCAGTTTTTTCCCAACGTGGAAAAACCATCTCAGTTTCCCTTGCTTTACCTTCATAATAAAACTTTCTTAGTATTGTCATCGAAATATTATTGTCATCGAATGGCCACTCATATTTTTGCTATAGATTGCTTCAATTTTTCCTCAAATGCTCATCTTGGTACAAATATATTCCAATATTATTCCTAATGGCCGTAGACACTTATAGAATCACAAAAACATGAGACAATATTTGGGTGACTCCTAATTTCCAAAATTCCTGATTTCCATCTCAGGCTGCCTTTAATAATATTAAGAAAGTCTAAACGTCAATATCTCATTCACAGTGCTGACAATTCATAGTTAATTAGATGTAGAATTGTTTTTAGCGTAGATCCGTGCATACAATAATATTGTTCACGAGTTTCATATGACATACAAAAATAGATATTTTAGCGAAAACGCTAATGTGGAGGTCGAAACTAAATTATAACATATAATTTTAAACAAAAAACGTATTTATGGAGAGCGAATTCTATGGCTATTAATTGTAAGAGTATGTGTACCTGATCTAATGGTTGGGTGTGACATAAAATTATAAAACTGTAGAAAATCAAAATTAAACATTTTTATTAAACAAACGCCAAGAGAAATTTTACCATTTTCCTCTGAAATAATTATTTAAAAAATGATTAAATGATATTACCAAATAAATTTATGATAAATATTTTAAGAGGAAACGGTGGTTATTTTTATTTCTGCAAAAAAAAATTGCGCTAAAGATTCTTTAAAATGTAATAATATAAACATAACATGATCTGCATGCCACCCTTCTTACTGACATAACTGATTCGACCAGTTCTTTTAAAAGACAGAATTATTAGATTCAGTTATGTTCATCGTTTGAACTTTAAAGCACAAAATAATCAGAATCATAAGATCACTTTTAATAATCAGCGATAATTAAAAGCGTAAGCTAATCCAGTAGAAGTTATTTTAAATTTGATTAAATAAGAAACTTATTTGTCTCTACCTTTGTAATGGCTTGAGCCAATTCAACATTGATTTGCATTTGTCTATCGACACTCTATAGGTGTTTAGTTGAGTGTTCTCATGTCTTTTTTATGGTCGACTTCCGTTTCGTCATATAAAGACAAATTTATACCATAATGTATTCAGTTGTACTTAAATGTGTTGACCCCAAAATCATAACGTTTGTGACGGTAATCAGATCAATTATACGAATATGTTTAACCATAAAAAAATACCTGTTGATTGTAGGACCAAAACCACATCAAAGTGGACTCTGCCAAAATGTTGAGCACATATTTTAATATGTGTATATGAAATATAAGCGCGGAAGTATACTTATAAATAGTACTCAGCTCTTTGTATCACATTTTATGTTCTTTAGGGAAATATTTGCACCTTCTGCTCTAAAAAACTGCTTCAAATATCTTGAAAAGAATATATAACATATTCGGTAAAAATCGCGCGAATGCTTTATTGTACGTATAGTCTACCTAACAGGAGCGTATGTAGCAAAACTATTGTAGGAAACTATTTAAGATAAGGCATTGGAAACAATACACATCCGCTACACGAAACAAACCGAGATGATTTAATAGTAAATAAGTTGTTCAATCTCTTTCTTTATCAATGATCATATATGGTATTTTCGAGATATTCTTTTTACTAATTTTCTAGCAAACTTGAACATATAAACCTTTGTATAAGTCGAATCAACCGAACTAATTTTATATTTAAGATTTTCCTCCCCGAGCTTGAACTTCGTATGTGCGACTTGCATCTGGCGACTACGATAATCAATTCAGTAAGTCAACGTCATTTTCTTATTTCAGTGCTGGAAAACGATACCAGTGTTTTGAGTTATTATCCCTTGCCGATGGACTCTCGGTCCGACGAACTCTCTGATATATTTGGACTGAATGACGTGATCAAATTATAGCTAATAATATGCATAATGCCAAATCCCTGCTTTAAGTCCAAAACTTGTCCACTATAACATGAATAGACAAGTTTTGCTTAATAAAAAAAGGTCCCCAAAAAGAAACTTGGTATGAATAAATTGGTTCCAATTTTTGTACAAAATTTCTTTAAAATTTAGTTTCATAAGCCAATAAAATAATTTAATAGTGGTGATTTACTGAGATAGATTTTACACAAAATCGTCTTCCCAACCTACAACAGACATGGATTATTCTCACATATTCGTAAAACAGTCTACACCTTCCCCGTACAGAAATATGACTTCATAATATTATACATACTCTGGAATCATGGCGAAATGTGGTACTGAGGCTTTCGATACAAATAATCATGAGGCAATAGTTCAGTTATTGCCTGCATTTGAATACACCCATTAACGCTTGCCAGAAAAAAAAAATCAGCCGTATACGCTTTTGTTAAACAAATTGTAAAGATGAGTTTTAAATTTCTCGAGCCAACTCTTTTATAGTTTTTATGATGAATGTACAAATTATAATATTTTTTTAAAATTAATACGTTTGTGTTACTTAAAATTCCAATAAATTATCTTGGTACAAAAGTATTTAAATATAAATATAATATTAAATATATAACTTACATTGTGCTGGTAGTCGTCAAATATTGAAAAACACATTTTGAGCTCTCAGTATTGTTATTCGATGCTGAAAAAAAATAATTGTGTTTTAGGTGTTTCTTAAACAAAAAATCTGTAAAATTGTATAATTAATTTTGAATATTTTATTCTATTAGAAAGTATAGTCGCCTGAATAATTTTACTGTTTAACTTTCGACTTTGCTAATTCATTATATATATTTATTGGCGATGAGGAAATCGGCAAAGGGTTTATCCATTCTAAGTGAGTGTTTGGTGCTACCGATACTTCCGCCTTGACTACAGAAAATTAGTTTCCATCAACAATTCACTACAATTCCATGCCGGTCATTGAAAATAAACGAACTGAGCCCATGTTGATTAAAGGAGAAAAGGATTCTGCAGGTATGTTAAAATAAAGTACCTATAAATATAATAATTAATTTTAATGTCGTGCATAATCAATTCAAATTATCAGAAATAAAAGAATATTTTAACACTTTAATAAAGAACTATTTTAATAATTACTTATTTTTTTACAATCCTGGCAAATTCCCACGTCACTGTAAACTTCATTATTATATCAAAAGCAACGGTACCACTGAAATTTATTTAATTTTTTTTATTCAATTAATTAGTCGAAATTTAAAAAAGAAACAATATTCTCAATATAACAAGGATAATTAAATATTGGCGATTGAAATTGAGCAGTGATTTTCACGCTCCATTCCCTAATTTTTAATTTATGTTTGATATGTAATTTATTATCATCCATAGAACTATAATCATTATGATCAACATCATCGGCTAATGACTATGGTTTTCAAAATATTGAAGAATTCACACGACTCTGTTCCACTTAGCCAATTAGATATGAGCAGTTGTCAAAGGATTACCTGACACATGTGAAGAATACTAATAACAAATCAAAGCCAACATATTCAATATGTACCACAGTCGTATTTAACTTATAACTGAAACAGACCATGAGATCAAATTTCAGATGAACTTTTACGGTTTATTTCTAAAAATATAAGACGAAAATAATCTATAACATTTTTTAATTTCAGTCTTTGTTACCGAAAAGTAATAATTTTTTCAATAAAAGATTATACGTTTCCAATATTTTGAATTGTGTCTGTACCCTTGATTACTATAAACAGTATCTTTAAAAAAAGAACTTAAAAAATATTGAAGGTGATATAAGGTGTTTAATACGTCGTATTGTACATTGAATTTATAAAACTTGATTGAAAAATATTTAGCATATATTTGCACAGAGCTTCTCATCATTCAGCAAAATATTTTTGCCCATACCCTTCCGAGATAAATGCCATCAAATTTTGAAATTAAATAAAAAATCTAATTTTTATCATTAAATCACGTCAATACTTTCATTACACTAAATGTTACCACTGCTGGAAAAATGCAGCTTTAAAGGCTGTCAGAAATTTTTTTCTAAATTAAATATCATTGTTAAGATCGACTCAACGCTTTTTCTCAATTTTTCATTACAAGCTTGATTCGTCACATTATTCTGAATACGAAAAAAACGTTTTAAATATTTAGATTTTTTCCTTTTTCATTGTAATGATTAGCTTCAGCTAAGCATTCTTGAAAAAATATGTCGTAAAAAATAAATACAGTCCATATATTTTAACACAAGATATACTAAGTAATTTGCACAATATATAGGTATTTTTAACGTAAAACATATTTTTACACATTAGATATGTTATGACAAATCTACATATATTTTAGCACCTACAGGTGTTTGGTTATTACCGATGCGAAATTCGTGCTTCACTCTTTTCTCCGTGTAACTAGGTCCCCAGTACTTTTATCCTAATGATAACTAAATCTCCTCAAAACTCGGAAAATATACATCGTTTTATTAAAAATGTCGATATTGACTTAAAAAATAATCATAAAATGTTAAAAAATTATTATTTTATTGGGTACTTTCGTTCTTTTTGCCAACACGCGTTATGTATCCTAATTCAATCACTCAGGGCTTTTGTAGTAATGGAAAAGTAATAAAATTTAATTATTATTTATTTTCAGAGTAGCCGTTCTTCACTTTGACATATTCAGGATCATATAAGTATTTAATTTCGTCGTTTTTTTTTAAATTTATAAATTTCCATAAAGATTAAACATGATTCTGATTTACATGATAAAAAATGCAACAATAATTATTGAATTTTTTATCACGTAAATCATAATTCACGACATTGTTTCCTATTCACTTTGATCTTCGATCCAAATTATTCTGGTTTTCGTTCTTCATAATAAAGTTTATCACGCGTATTAAATTCACTTTCTGAATCGTATTTGGAAAAGCTATCCATTAATATCGAGTAACAATAAACTCATCGAGTTTCTGATATTGGACTAATACGAAATGAAACACTCTTTATTCAAATCTAATAGATTCACACAAGTCTGCAAACATAACCACCAGGTAACATGGGAAATTATTTTTTAATATAATCTAGCATATATATATATATATATATATATATATATATATATATATGTATATATATATATACATATATATATATATATATATATATATATATATATATATATATATATATATATATAAGCGACGTATGCGACCTTAATTGTGCGCCGGCTGCGCCTGAATTGTATGACCTTACATTAAAGTTAAAATAGTGTATTCCGAGAACAGGACAAGAAACAAAAAAAATATTGATTATAAATATCCCATTATGTTCTATAGAATCCATCTAAGAAGCGAGTATCAATTTAACAAAAGACTCCGTATATACTCAACACATTAACTTCGTTATGTTTTTGGCAGTTTATTTATGATGATATGCTGGCTTGAACTATTTCATAATTTTAAGCACGTTTTATCGAGCTCGTACAACAACGATTTTGAATTCTCCCGTGGAGTTTATTTCACGTAATGTGAAGTGAGTTATAATGAATAATAATACAATTTTTACATGGCGACATTCTTAGAAAATATTCGGTACCACCGGTAGGTATTCATTCGTGAAATGTTAATTTAAAATGAAGTTTTTTATTACATAATTATATCAACAGAATAAAACAAATTATACTTTGGTAGATTAAAATGGTCGTTATACCGCTACTCTCTTAAAACTTAAAAGAAAAATGGGAAATTCTAAATGAATACAAACCACCAGTGGTCACCCAGTGGTCAAAACTCAGATCGTAATTTATTATATTTTTAAGTTTGCACGTTATTCGTTTACATGGAACTCATTCAGTCAGTCTGACATTTTAAAATTTGTTGGCTATTATCTCTACTCTGTGCGACTGTTTGAACACAGAATATTTGTCATTCACTGTATGAACGTAAACAAGTAATATTTTAATGTATTTGTAATGTATAATTTGAAAAAAACAGGAATTTGTAACACACGTTATATATAAATGTGAGCTTTTTACACTACGTCTCCATATAAACCTTAACTATGCCAAATTTCCTATTCCTCCTTACGCGCAATATACTTAAATAGGGTTACAAAGTTTTCTCTTTACGTGTTAATATGTATATACTCACAGCTTAGTGTGTATCCTTCAAAACACTTGCATATACCAGGAGAGGTACAGATGCCACTTTCGCAACCGTCACAATGCGGCACGCAAATGCTTTCGCTATGGTTGCTGGGTTCGAAACCCGGCAAACATTCACAAAAATTCGGCGATACACATTTTGAATTCTTACAAAACGGTTTGCAGGTTGGAATACAGAGTTCCTTTCCGGTTATAATTTCCTTATTCGCTAATTCCACTGCTAAAATAATAATATTTTAATTAAAATAAATTGCTTAAAAACAAGATGATAAGACATAAATTGATAGATTTTTTGACTAATAGAGTTGATTTCAGAAATATTATGGCATATTTGCATGGTTGTAGCATATATATAATAACAGAATAATTTCTTTTCTTTCAATTTATTATTCGTATATTAGCTGCTATTTCTCTTTGTAATTATATGGATATTAAATATATTTAACTTTCGAAAAGTGTGAAAACTTGTATGGACCTGAAAGTTCGTATCCGGCATCACATTCGCACATATCAGGAAGCTTACAAGTTCCGTTGCCGCAGCT
Source organism: Druceiella hillmani (assembly GCA_039881145.1). Taxonomy (NCBI): domain Eukaryota; kingdom Metazoa; phylum Arthropoda; class Insecta; order Lepidoptera; family Hepialidae; genus Druceiella; species Druceiella hillmani. The sequence continues at coordinate 21,003,940 of JAYKKI010000016.1, read as the reverse complement.
GATGGTGCAATGCGGTGAGCAGACCGTCGGTGAAGTTTGATCTAATCTGTAATGATAGATAAAATTTAGTTATAAACAATTTTCTACTGCAATCATGGACGAGATAAATTTGAATTTGAGAAACTAAAAACCGGTGAATTTGATCAAATTTGATTAAGACGATTATACCCTACCCGACACAAGCTTGTCCAGTTTTACTAAAAGTTTTGTCAGCCAGATTATTACCTCATATTATATTTATCGTCTTGAGAATCACAAAAATTCTTTATAATAAATATTTTTGATATATTTTCATACGTAATTTAATATATTTTCATACGTCCAAAATGTAATGTTTCAACTATGAAATTATGTACCGACAATTTTTTTTAATGGAAATGAAATATTTACATGTTTCAATAATGTTCCTACCAATCTTTATATCAATCTTTTAATCATTACCTTTCTCCATTACATTAAAATTGCAATATCATTTTTATCAAATTTATCCTTAAACGTTAGATAACTTTAGACTGACCTGTATCCAGGCAAACACTGACACTTTTCCGGCGCTATACAAATTCCGTTCTTACAACCCTCACCACATTTGGGAATGCAAGTGTTACTCTCGTTGCCTTTTTCGTAACCCTTGTGACAATTGCAGGTGGCGGGCGCCTCACATGAACTATTTACACATGCTGGTGTGCAAATGGGTTTGCACACCGTTCCATTTCCTTCTGCTGCAATGTGAATAAGTTAACTGTTAAAAGTTAGTCATTACTTACAAAGTTTTGACGCCCCACATTGGCCATAAAAAAGCTTTATAACGGGTATGCCAAAGCTTTAAATGTTTAGGTTTTTTAAATTGATGACTTTATAATTGGTGCAAGGGGTAATTTTCAATACATGTAATAGGTCTTGGTTTTACATTTCAATACTTCTGACAAATAATCCAAAATTCAATTATGTAAGTTTAAAAGTTTAAAAGTTTCTTAATAAAAGGAATATGATTGAAATCTTGGAAGCACACAAAGCCCACGAATAAACCACAAGTAATGGTTGAGAGGAATTGAACAAGGGCAGGCCATATATAACAAAAACAAAAAAAAGTCGGTCAGGCACAAAATTTCTCCATTTGAACCCGATGATCAAGTCTAAAAAAGAACACTGACAATCGGTTCGATATGAAGATAGCATTTTCAAATTGGCAGGTAAGAGATATATGAGAAAATTTTAAGATCGACTGTAATGAAAGGCATGTAATCAAGAGTGGATTCATTTTTAAGTTTTCTTTCAATCGAAAAAATTGGCAGGCAAGATATTTATGAGAAAATTTGAAGACTTACTAGCATGATTCTATCATGAAAGACATCTATTCAACGGTGGATTAATTTATACTTTTTTTTAATCCAAAAAATTGACAGGCAATAGATATATAAAAAAATTTCAATACCGACTAGCATCATTCTATTATAAAATAAATAAATTCAATATTAACTTAATTTATAAATTTTCTTTCAATCCAAAAAATTGACTGGTAAGAGACTTAAGAGAAAGTTTCAAGACCAACTAGCAAGTTTCTGTCATAAAATGTATACAATCAACAGTGGATTTGTTTATAAAGTTTCTTTCAATCCAATAAATTGACAGGCAAGAGATATATGAGAAAATTTCAAGACCATTAGCATGGTACTATCGTGAAAGGTGCACGCTCATTGATGGATTAATATGGGGAAAAATTGGGAAAAAAATAATAAACAGTCGATAATTTAACTTTAATAATGATACGCTTATGAAGTTTATATCATTGAATTAAATTATTTAATTTAAATTATTTTTGGATAATCTGAATTATAGCAGCTATCAATTTTAAAAGTTGGAATCTCCGCCACTTGAATACATAATTAGCCGCCGAGACCAAGCATCTTGAAATATTGTCACCGCCTTCAGCCTTCGTACTTATCTAATCGTGTAACTCCGTTTAAAAAAATCTAATTTTTCGTTATTTATTCCTTTAGAACAAAGTTCCCTTTTAAAGCGGTTTATATGCCTTCCTTTATTCTCTCATATATTCTTTTATATTAAGGAGATTAATATTATTTTACACAGGACGAGTAAGCACACTTACTTATCAGCTCATATCCCTGGTTACAAAGACACTTCTCTGGACTCACGCAAGTTCCATTAGAACAACCGTCAGAGCAGTGCGGAGAGCAAGACGATGTGGAGTTGACATCAAATCTGAAAACATGTAAACAGGCATTTATTGAGTGAAGCGCCGTGTTTCCTGACCCTTATAAACTTCATTTTCCTCATTCATTAAACACACATACGTTCATACGCGCGCGCAAGCGTACACTCTCGCGCACACGCGCACAAGCACTCACGCACACCCGCGCACACGCACTCACACACGCGTATACACAGACATACACACACACATACTTTAAGGATCAAAAATAAAGTATTAACCTTCCTAATTACAGGTAATAGTTTGTATAATACAGTCGTGTACTGTTGAAAGGAAAAGAAGTGGAAACAGCAGATATAACCAATAAAAGAATATGGAAATAGTTACAATATCGAAACTTATTTTTGAAAATCCATTCGAATTCAAGGTATATGCAAACAAGCAAAGGATGTAAAGCTGATGAAAGCGTTATAAAACATACAATTGGTGAATAGTGCTACTGCAGACTATTATACCACCTATTGTATGCGTGTTATTTCGAAAAACGTTCAAAAGCAACGCCTTCGCAGTAGAATCTTTTTTTCATCACGACAACGGCATACAGCCAGTCAAAGGACTTAGTATGTGACTACGGCTTTTATACAAATTACAGGTCATTCAGCTTACAAGACCGATCTCATACCGTGCGATTTCCAATAAAAATTTCAAGAATAAAAGATGAATGCAAATAATTCAGTTCTTCACATTTTATATTTTGTTTTTCTAGCGATAAAGAATAGTTGCTCAATCGAAGATGCCATATATAAAAAGTTGAATTTCTAGTTTAGAAAAGTACTTCAAAGAATGAAAGGAGGAGGCGGACACAATTTTTTTCAAAATTATTTTGATGGTTATTAAAAGAAAATGTATTGAAATCTAGTACAAGAATACGTAATTTGTTAATCATTTTATATTTTATAAAATTATTAAATTTTTTCTAACGAAATTATCGAATACTTCCTATACACTGTCCTTCCTAATAATCTTAAGAACTTCGAAAAGAGAAACAAAAAAAAATCGGCCATTTATTGAGAGGTCTTTACTGTCAAAAAATAATGAAAATACCTGATAATAATTACTTTTTTATAAACTATTCAATTAATTAAATCTAAAGTGATATCGTCACCAAAAAATGTATTTAAGTTCAAAAACCACCTAAAAATTGTTACGGTCTTTATTCATATTTATATCATTTATTAATTTATAACAACGTGAATGTAATATGGTTTATACAACGTCGTTACTGAAAGGTTGCGCTTACATCTTTCAGTAGTACGCACTTTACAATGTTTCATTGACTGCATGAAATCACTGAAACCTTCTAAAGTGCGTACAGTGGTCTACGTAGCGTTATGGAGGACAAATCGCGAAAATTCGATTAAGTAATAAAATAGTCAATTCCAAATATTATAAGATTTTAAATTAATTTGGGTTCCTTTGAAATACATGTAAAATTCGTTCTTTTTAAATAAAGTTATACAGGCTTTTATTAAATAAATATTAAGTACTTACAAATATATAGTTGGATTGTAAATGAACTTACTTAAGCTTGAGAATATTAATCTATTTAATTCCATCATTCCAAATATGCTTGTTTTCGTATACAAGAATACCTTAGTCTCTTAGTTCCTTACAATCGTTATATGTGTATATTTCTTCTGCACGTATGTATGTGACTGAACTCCTCCTTAACGGCTGAATTGATTTTGATGAAATTTTGTGTATGTGATTAAATTGATTCGATAATAGTTTAGATTTGATGCGGTAGGCAGCGCTGCGATCGCGTTTTAGAAATTTAGATTTGTTTTTAAATTATTGACATCGGGCGAAGCCGCGGGCACAGCTAGTTTATTTATAAGTCTCTTAAGTATTGCATTATAAAATATGAATTTTTGAAAGCCTTTTTAAAATTACATATACGGTTTTTGTAAAAACTGTTCCTTTCTTCGAAAACCTTTTCATATTTCATAGATAAATCAGGATAGTTACATTTAATTAAATACTAAAATATATTAATTCTAAAGCAGCGCTTAAAGATCCTACAAAAGTGATTTTATCAAAATTGATCGTTGCGTACAGGCCGAATAAATAAAGAATATAAAGTAGAAGATCACCCAGTATTCAGAGACTAACAATATAAACAATATCACAATTTACCGGAAACCTCTATTGCATTTGCATCGATCAGGTGCGATGCAGTTCCCATTGTGGCAGCCTAGACTACAGTTTGGCCTGCAAAAGTACCCGTCTCCATTGGCAATATATCCATTGAGACAGGAACAGGTGTTTGGTGCAACGCAAACACCGTTCACACAGGAAGAATTGCAGACGGGTTCACAATTAAATCTCTTCGTAATTTTATCTGAAAAATGGAAACAACAATAATTTCATTTTATTAGGGTTCCAAACTCAAACCATCCGAAATGTACCCTCATTCGGTTGTCCGTATATCTCTTTGTTACCGGCTTCTGGTTTCTAAACTATAATGTTACCTTAGCCTGAGTCAAGATTCAAATTAATAAAAGAAATGTTTCTAAGTAGCAGCTCTAGTGCATACAAAAAATGATGATGAAAATAAAAGTTTCTAATTAATATACGCCGTTTCCTTATAAGAAAAAACATTTAAAGGAGAGTAGTGTATATAGGTAGAATGATAATGAGTATGGTGACCCACTTATAGGCGTGAAGTAGAAAAGTTTGATGTTTGAGTAGAAAAGTAGGAAAGTTAATTTCATGGGGTAAAATGGGAAATGAAAAATATTTTTTTAAGAGGATCCAGTAGAGTGTCAAATGAAAACTTCTTGAGGCATAAATTCAACAAAATACATGATTTAATTTTTTTATGAATTTTTTGAACATTTTCAGTGCTCATCAAAATCTGAAATAATCATGAGCTTTTAGAATTAGGTATTGATTGATACAAAATTATTAGGATAGAAAAAATCTATCGTTATGAATTGACATTACAATTATATTGTTTATCTCCTTATAACTCCTAAACCAATTAGCTTTAGACAAAAAGTTTTTCGGCAAAAAATATTTCTTATCATACAAAAATCATTTATATTCTTACACGTTTTTCAAAATTATTAATTTCGCTCAGTTCAAATACTCTATCGAGCTCCGCGCATACGCGATGTGATACGGTACTGATGTCCTATTATATCTCGCGCTGCACATAGCCGAAGTACGTTACTAATAATAATTTAAAGGCTGATGGCACGGAACACTAATTGTACAAGTATTGCTTGCACTTGACTGATTTTGTTATTTAATTATAATTTGAACTACCTTCTCTTTACTGCAAAGTATGTAAAATAAAATGTAAAAAAATAAATATAATTAGTCTCTTAGATATTAAACAAGGATAAATAAGTTTAATTTTGATATTTCAAAACGTCTTTCTTTTATTGTTAGTTTTCTTGAAAACATACTTAGCTATATCTTTACGTAGTTAAAATGTTATGATTTCAAAGCAGTACTGAACTGCTGAAATCATAACATTTTAACTACGGGAAAATGTTACGTCGCGTTAAATATTTGGACCTTTTTTGTACACAAAGTTAGATAAAACCCCCGTAGTACGATTTTGCTTATACTTACATATTACTTTAATTTACTAATTTAAAGATGAGCGGTACAACATCAATCGCTGAAATTAGTTATTTTATATTATTTTACGTAATAAACAAGCATTCTTTACGCACATACATGTTCAACGGTAGAATGAGTACCTCACGCGGAATATGTAGACGAAATTTGAAATAAAAATGCAAAATTATTTATTTGTTTACTTGATTGTCTATTTTATACATTATAAATTGTTTATGTTACAGCTAAAGAAGTAAAGATGATGAATTTGAAAACATTTAATAAGTAATTTAAAACACCCTTAAGTTGAAATATAATATAATTTATAATACCGCAGATTTTTAACTAAAGTTTAAAGCACATTTTGGTCTTAAATTAATGTTTGTATCGATATGAGATACGATATTAAAGAAGTAATCATCTTGTAGAATGAGTAACGTATCCTGATGGAAGTTTACGATAATTTATAGTTAGATTTCCAAACACCCAATTTCATGTACCTTAAAAATCAATTTTCAGAATTTCCTAAGATATGTGTATCTTTGGTTAATGCATTTTTAATCTAGGTTGACCTTACTGTAAATCCTGAAGTAAAATGTAGTTCATTGGGAATATAATTGAGTACAGTAAGATGGAAGCCAACAAATTGCATCAAATCGGAGGAGTTTTTTGGAGGCAATGACTTAATTCAATAAAAAAGACAACTGATTACGCATTTTTAACTTATTTAACGTTAAATATGTAAATACTTTATCTAAAAGAAAACGTTGTTAAAACTTTTACTTGGTTCCCCAATTCCAAGAACAACAAATCGTCACCTATTTCGTAGGTGCTGACGCTTCGAATCTTAGATACGACTTCTTTTCGTTTCAGCTTTACTGACATTTGTTGATTTGTCTTCCTCTCTTTTTTTATTTCATATTTCAATGTCCTCAACTGAGATACTTTTACCGACAGTAATAGGTATCAGGAATGTATTTCGCGTCACTAAACCTAACTCATTTTGTTGCCATTCATGTGGGTAGTATTTAAACCTTTCTCCGACTGATTCGTATGTTATTCGTTTTGCATGTACAGATAATTTTTGAAGTAAAACTTCTCGAAAAATTGTATAAATAGTAGTTCAAAAACCAGCTATCAAATTATTACCTACTTAATCTGATTCATGCTCTAGCAGCGTCTTTTTCACAACTTGACTAAAATAGTTCGTAGGCATTGCAAGAGCTTTTAACCCTCTTTATGTAAACCTCCAAACCAGAAGAATTGGTTTCCAATTTACTTTCAACGAAGCAAAGTAGATAAGTTGTACAAACGCTTTGCATTTGGTGGCAGATTTCACATTGTTTTCGTGACGTATCTATTGTGATACCAGCTGTACCGACACGACTTCGTTTGCGTGGATTCTGTCAGTCAATATAAGAAAAGTTATAAGGGATTTTTTTATTTCCTTTTCTAAGAATTCTGTGTGTATAAAATTTACTAAACGCTACAAACGGCGTTAGCAAGTCAAGGTATTTTTTATACCTATAATATCCAGATAAAATTTATCTTATATGTTGGTTGAGTATACAATAATGTATACCTTATTACCATATCAAATTTCATCAAAATCCGTGCAGTAGATGTTGCGTGATTGAAGAACAAATAAACATACATACAGACATACAAAAATTCTAAAATTGGTTTTCTGGCTTCCACTGTCGTTCTATACGTTAAACCAATCACGCCTTTGAAAATATTTTCTATGTATAAAATTCATTCCGTTACAATTTTATTACATGTGTAAATGTGAGTTTTGAGTTATCTTCTATGAGAACTTTCACCCATTCCTGTCTCTTAGCTACTGTTAAAAATGTATCTTAAACCACTCACCAAAACTATAGCCATCAATGCAGCCACTATTTGTTGCAGTCATTCGTGAGTCACGAGATGCGTTTCTTGGCTAATCTGACCGTGTGAATGTATCTTTGTATATTAAAAAGGGTGGTGTCATCATCTATCTTGCGGTTTTTACAAAACACTACTGTATAAAAAGATTTGGTTGAATTCCTTGTTACATGAAGGTTGCGACATTTACGGTGAAATAGAAGCTTTTTCTTTGCGGGATCGTCATGATACTCTTTCTAGTCAAAATTGTTCATATTCTTTGATGGCACATCTTTTAATCCATCATAAAACTTATCAAAAACGTATTAACTACATCCCTGTTTTCTTTAGATCTATTCCTATTTATATCGTGACAAAATGTTTTCTTAAATTGTTGGTATCGAGCTAGAAATAGTATTATTAATTTAATAATAGTATTATTAATAAATTGAAATAACTTTGAATCACTAATTTGATATGGTCTAGTCCGCTAAGCTACACTCAGCCAATGAAATGTGCTTTATAAATTCAAAAAATGTGCTTCATATTTGCTTCTTCTTGGGCAGTTAATGTCGTGGATCGACCTGTATTAATCCCATGTTTTTAAATTACTTTGTTTTTACAACTATTTCTCGGTATCTTATACGGTTTACTTACTACGTTTATACGTACTTCACAATCTTTAATTTTTATCAGTACTTTTTCTAGAGTTAGAGGTAAGTAATTTAACTTAACGCCATATTTTCGTGTACCAAGCTCAAAAATGCTTGATTTTTTTGGCATTATGACATCTTGTTAAACAACGTACCAATATTGACCAAATTTTACCAAGGAAACATGAACAACCTAAATCATATTACTGGGTAACACTGACAGTATCAAATTTGTCCAGGAATAGTCCAACATCGTCACACTGGACAAATATTCATCAAATTTGATAAAATTATGTGTTGGGAGGAAATAATTGTTAATTTATTAAATTTAGCCATTTCTTTGTTGAATAATAACTGTACTTACAAGATGGCTATAAAATCAAAATAGATTTTGGTAGGTAAGTTTGGGATAATATAAACACATATTTTCAATTTGTATTATTTTCAAAAGTAATTAAACTATGTGAATTTTGCTATTTTGTTTACCTACTCATATTTCTCGAAGGGTAATTTTTTGAAGAATGCAAAATTTCAGAACACGATAAATTTATTAGGAGTAGATCGTGTGATACCGGATACTTAAAATATCATTGCAGTTTGTGGCAATTGATTTGTTTCGGAAGGAAAGAGTAAATTTGAAATTGAAACTTTTCGGTTTATGATGCCAGCATCTATCTAGAAATAAATTGTCACCATATTTAAGTCCGGTTAAACATAAAATACGGAATTAAAATTTTACAATGTCTTAATATCGAAATGGCGGCATCTTTATATCTTGCAATAAATGGTCACCATACTAGATACTCAAGGCATTTTTTAGAACGAGATCTAAGATGACGACACCTGTATCTATTGTAATAAATCGTCATTATATTAGATTTTTACTAAACTCAGATCTCAGAATTAATGTATAACAAAAATAGTGGCAATATATTTCGAGAGAGAAATTTCGCCACCTCAGATCAAAAAAACATTATGAAATTGAAATTTAGTACACTGAAATCAATTGAAAACAAATATAATGCCAGTTTGTGGCTAATGATAAATGCTGCCAACTTGAATCTTAAAAACTTTGTGAAATTCGAATTTAGGACTCTAAAATTAGTCAAAAACAACAATACCAATGACATATTTCGAGAGAAAGAGACGTCGCCAATTTGTATCTAAAAACATTGTCAAATGCAAACTCAGCAGCATAATTTATTTTCAAAAACACTGCAAAATTCGAATTCTGTACTTAAAAAGTAGTCGCAGAGGAAGAAAGTGGTGATTTATTTTGAGACAGACGGATACCGTTATTTTGGATGTCAAAACATTATTATTTGAATTCAGCACCCAGAGTTTAGTCGAAATCGAATATAATAGCAATATTTATGAGAAAGGGAGATAAAGCCATTTTGGTACACAAAAATGTTACGAAATTCGAACTGAATACTCTAAACTTAGCCGAAATCGAATATAATGACGATTCATTTCGAGATTAACAGATTCCGCCATCTTAGATCTCAAAAACATTGTAAAATTCAAAGTCAGCATTCTAAAATTAGTTTAAAACGAATGAAATAGTGATTTATTCTGCAAGAGACAACGCTGACATCTTGTATTATTAAGAACATAGTTAATTTCACAGCATCCTAAGGTTAGTTTAAAACGAATATAGTGACGATATATTAACAGAAACACAGATACCGCCATCTTGGTTCTAAAAAACTTTGGAAAATTCGAATTCTGCTCTCTAAGAATAGTATATTATACTCAAATTGAATAGATAATGTTCACTACGAAGGAGGCAGATGCCGCATTCTTTATTCTCTGAAACATTGTACAATTTTAATAGTAATGACAAATGCCACCATTTTAAATTCTGAAATAGCTGAAAGCAAAGAAGTACAAAACGATACGTCAATAATAGGTGCAGCTGGCCAGAAGTCAAAAGCATGTTTAAGCATATACTGTGGTATTTTGCTATTGATTTCTCATTTAATTTAAGAAATTATACACAAAACCTTACAATTTTTTCTAACCACGCATTTTTTTTTTAATATATTGTAATTTGCGTCTGAGCTCAAAACCCATCTCATGTTTAGATCGCGTAGGGTTATTACTTGTCCTTTTTAATATATAGTTCACTTAATGTGAGTAAGAAAGGTCACAATAAAGTAACAACATATTACAAAAGATATGCAATAGTTAATCAGAATAATGGTCATGGTTAGAAACTTTTATTCTCCTATAATTAAATCAACTGAAGAATATCAACAAAATTGCCAACTACTGTTACGTTAAAAGTACCAGCGTGCGTGATTCAACATTTCCAAGTGTAAATAACAATGAGAGCGGAGAACAAATACAGTGCTTCGGCATCGGAGGTATATTATATGATCTGTGATTAGAGGCCCGTGGGCGACTGTGGAGTAAATGCATTGCTTGTGTATATGTCGTAACAATTATATGAGCCGCGATACTATCTAAACACAAACTATCTATATCCATACAAAGATATTTCACACGGTAAATGAATCAATTTATCAGAAAGTTTACGTCAATTGGGGAAAAATCAACACAAGATAAAATATTTTATACTTTTGAATACCTTAAAAACTTCGAGAATATCTACACACTTTCAAAATAATATACCCAAACCAGGCGTGGCTAGGTCATCGTCAAATGTATTTTTGAGCCGTTTCTGTGATATTTCAGAATCAATATCTAAATAGATAATTTGAGCAAAAATTTTGTTTTACAAAGTATCTAATTGGTCTCTAAGAAGGAGAACGTCAAGCAGTTGCGGAGAAGATTGGTACCATGTCCCCAAAGTGATTTTTTGCAACATGATTTTTAGAACAACACATATTGCAGTATTGACAAAGAGACTAATATAAAAATTAACATATTTTATATTTTTTGTAATAAAATAACTAAAGATTTAAAATCCACACCCACAACATAATCCCAAATAAATAAGCTGTTTCTGAATTTATTCGGTGCAAAGAGAGATAAATAATATTTATAAAAGCAATGGATGCAATTTCCTCAACTTCACATTGCTTCCACTTATTAAATTACCCTTTATTTACTTAACCCTTTGAATACGACGATACATACGTAAATACTACTTTTCTAATAAACTTAGCTTAATGAAAGATAAATAAAAATGTATACATCCTTATCTTAGATTGCTCTAACAAACCTGCTTCTTTGTGTTATCAAGTACAAAAGAGACGACTAGGATCAAAAATATTTTCCTATACGTAACAACCAACGCGTTAAACGTAGTGCACTGTAAGTACGAGTGTCATGCAACAGGATCAAGGCTTGCAGCTTGCAAGATGCTTACTGCGATTTACAAATAAACCCCATTTAATAGCTCCGTAATTTTTCCCGCAGGACTTCTGATTATAATAAAAAACCTTGTAAGTATGTAAGTAGTAAAACTTGTAAGTATGGTTTAGAACGAATTGAAAATTAATTTAAAACTACGGCAACAGAGCAACCTTTGTGCATTTAGGTATTTTTGTATATATCTGTAGTGTCATCGATCTTTTAGCTTCTACTAATATATTTTATGTATTATTTGTTTTCATGGCATAATATGAAGAATGCAACTAATTTCAGAAAATCTTTAATTTTATTTTGATTTTTTTGATTTTCGTCGATGTCACTTGTATTTATTAAACTCGTAATTCAATACCTTTTTGCTTAGCATTACAAATAAATAGTAATACTTTTATGATCTCTACATTTAGCATAACTACATAAAAGCTTTTCATTTTTGTCTATCATGGGTTTAACATCTTCTTTAATATCACAAAAGTTCCATCTCAACTACTCTTACCTTCAATAAGTTTGTATCCCTCTTCGCATTCACATACTTCAGGTTTTACGCAGGTCCCTCCCTCACAGCCATTCACACAGTGCGGCGAACAAGACGTCGTTGAATTAATTTTGAACCTGAGAATATTAATTCAATATAATAATAACACAAACATGCATTTCGAAGCAATGAATGTTAGAAATTATTATAAGTGTAACCATGAAATCTTTGTAAAAGCTGGCTTCGCAAACTAAAAAAAACTATTGGCAAAAAGAATGATGAACACTTTTCTAGTTGGAGTTAGTTGATTGAGTTAACATTTTAGTATTATCGTGTCAACAAATTAACTAGATAGAAACAAATCAGAAGTTGCAAACAGACCAATACAGGAAATATTGAGCGTCATGTGATAATAATATATAAAAAAATCTATGCAGTTTAAAAAACGAAAAGGATGTTCAGAATTGAATATTCACCTTTATATTTATATAATATAGTCACACAAAAAAAGTGTACTACTATTAATAAAAATTATTTCAAAGTATGAATGATTTGATCTTACCATGGATTATTTCTGTCTTGTTAAAAAATCGAAACACGTTATTTTTTTTAATTTGCAAAAGTTCTATATCTGTGAGTAAAATTATAACGAGAGTGTTACGATGAGCACGTGATCCAAAAGTACCTTTATACCTAAACGACATAACAAATATCTTCAATGGAAATAATCCAGATTACCACTTAATTATATAAGTAGTTAAAATATAACGATTTATTGAATTGAGAGCGACATGTTTTTATTTCTCAACAAAAGTCCAAAAACTGAAAGGTTTCTCATATATAATTTCAGCTAACGTTACATGACAAAATGGGCATTTCGGTGACTATTTGCCTTTATTTACTGTGTTGTTAGATATTTTTATATAGTAAATAATGCTATTTCATTAAGCTCTAACCTACTTAATGGTTTTACCTGTATCCATAATACACAAGATTAGGAATAAGCATAAAGTGACACAAGGATTAAGCATAAAGTGACACAAGATTGTATTCGCATTGTTCTGGTGAGACGCAGGTACCATTCTCATAGCCACTAGTATAAAAGGGCTTACAAACGTGTCCCTGATCAGTCGACTCGTGCCCATCGTGACATTTCGATTAAAGGATTCGGTTAAAGCGTTGAATCGTTTCTATAATATATAAGTAATGTACAAAGCTTCAATTTTTTTTTCTATGAGGTATGATATTTAACGTAATTTTTACGTAACTTATCTCAAAGAGTGTTATTTTCAAAGTGTCAGTTTAAAAACAGTATAAATTATTACTAAAGTTAGTGTCAAACTACCGTTTTCCCAAATTTTAACTTTCAAATTAATACGCATTCGAGAAAATGTCTATCCGACAGAATTTTAGACCAAAATTTCTGTGGAACCAATGATATTTTATCAGAAGTCTTCCAGCGTCAATTTCATACCTTCTAGAAAATTATTCACTTTGGCGTAAACTAATTAGCTGACATGATATTTATATTAAAATTCGTGGGAAAACTCGCCTTTCAATCAGATTCAATAATCATACTAATAAATAATATGAAATAATAGCTGTACTTTCTTTTCAATCAACAGCACATGAAACCATTTTTGTACCATGACTTATGGAATGGACTTCGTGAAATTACTTTTGCTTACTTACTTTTTATCCAAAAATTTTCAATATCTCATTTGTTGTTTACTAGCCAATACCAAATTGGTAACTTTAAAAAAAATCGAAAGCCGCCCTCATTATATATACTCACTGAAGCGTTCAAGAAAATAATTTGTCATAAATCCATAGAAAAATTATTCACTATTAGACTGAAATTTACATAAATATTCAATACTAACATTTCATTTAGCCACCTACGAGTTTTCACTTTATTCAAATCTCTTGAGACCGAGAAATAAGCATCCTAAAAAGCAGCCGTTAAAGAACTTTCAAAAAACCTGTATCACTTGCCTATATCCGAGTTTGCACTCGCATTTTTCTGGTCCAATGCAATTAGCGTTTTTACAGCCGGAGGTACATATCGGCTTACAGACATGCCCTTCCTCGGTAGACTCATGTCCTTCATGGCACGAGCATATGTTAGGACCCACGCAGATACTATTTACGCAATCAGGTATGCAAATTGGCTTACACCTCTTACTGTCTGATTCTGTAAATAATAAATGGATAAATTGAAAAATATTCTCTACTGGCGACAAAATTACAATGAACATTGCTTCTCTGCTCTTTGAGTTCATTGCTAAAGTAATCATGTTTACTAAACTCAAGTATGTTACGTAAAAAAAGCACAAGAAAAAATAAATATCCTTAACGACATATTAAATTTTTAAACCAAGAAGTGAAAATTAATCCTTGTTTAAGTTCCTACTGCCACTTGCATATAAATTCAGTTATCAGTCCTGTTATGACACCGAGTACCAAGTGTCTTTCAAGGTTTAAATATTCAAATTAATGGCATACAATGGATCACATATTCCATACCTAATGATTTAGCATTTGATATTAAGATTTTATTATTGAAATACTACGGTTGAGACAGCCTCAACTTATCATTAGCGGTCATAGAGTCTTACAGGACAAAATATCTAAAATAAGAAATCGGTGAAGTACAATTCGAATCTTACGTGTTCTACACCATGGTTTATAATTTAATTACAATACAAATAATTTTTTAACATTACCAAAACTGCATATTATCCAAATTTTAGTATTCGAAGAAGGTACTAATTCCTTATTACGTTAACGTTGTAATAAATTGATAAATAATGAAAATATTCAGAAAAACAGTTATTTTAAATTGAAGAATTTTCTCTGTGACTTTTTGGCTATACTTAATATATTGAAAGTTATTTGCTATTAAATAATAAAATGGTATGGTTTTAAAGTAATTCATGATTATTATCAAAACTCAATTTTGTCAATAGTTTTCTGACAAGATAATTATTAAAATCCTAAATCAAACAAGGATTCTTTTTGTTCTATTGAGAAAAACAAATTGTATGCAGAATATTTTAACTTACATGCAGAATATTTGAACATTTATTTAATGCCCAAAACTCAAATAAAACCTACACTTCTTATAATTACGCCGAATTTCAAATTTTCATATCTAATGATCTCCATGAAAAAAATATCTATAATAGATAGACACTGAGATGAATCCAAATGCATTCCATTTTTTTTTTCGATTTCGGTACTAAACATTAAAAATGTCCAGATATTTATTAATATTTTGATATATATTTTCTATACTTATTTAGACAGAATCCACTGTTATTTCTCTTTAGTCCTATTTCAGTTCCTGATCTGTAATATATTTAAGTTTAATAACCTTGTAACATTTCAAAGAATATACTGAAAATGGAACTCTATCTAAAAATATTTTTTTCCTATCTGATAATCAAATAGACTTTTTAGATAAGCGATTACTCTCCACACCGATATTAGATAATGCACCCTTATAAAGAGATAACTTTACTTACCTGAAACAAGTTTATATCCAGTTTTGCATTGACACTCTCCCGGCTTCACACAAGTTCCTCCCTCGCATCCATCTAGACATAGCGGTTTACAAATCTTTATTGAGTTTGCTTCTAATCTGTTTAAGAAATAAAAGGAGTATTGCATTTAAATTTGGGTTTACTTCGACGTAAATTTTGTTAAAAAAATATATGCCATACATACGTAACAACAATTTCTCTTCGCTTATACATTCCCATTGTACCATTCATTACTTTTATATAATTTGTTCAGAAAAAAAATTTGTCAACACTTTGGAATAATTAAATAATTAAATAATGTTGATTTGAAATAGAAACCAAAATAATGTTTACATGAATAAGAATCAATATTTCTCGCCCACCTATTCTAATATTGATTTAAAAATTAATTCAACGACGTCTGCAATATTTTACAGATACAATGAACACTGGTAGACTGATTGATAATAAAAATGCAAAAAAGGGGATTTATATTTGATATAGCTTTAAATGGAGCAGAAAGATTAAGATTTATTTTAAAATTTAGTATAAACAGACAATTGTACTTTCCTTCACATACTTTGACGAAATTAAAATAATATCGTATATTGACCAATTATAATTTAACATATTCCTTAATTATAGATATTTCAAGGCTAAAAAGCGATAAATGGACATTTACTTTTATTTTTAATAGCATGTCCTTACGAACGTGTATAAATATTTAAAATGTAGCAATCATAGCTTTCTTCAGCTTTTGAAACCGCTGTATCCTGGTAATGTAACCACTTAAACCTTTCAAATCCATCACGACTACAAAAATATTTTCTTTTCTAATATTATTCCCAATTTCAGCACAATATTGAAACCTGAAATTGAAACTTTCCCATCCATAAATTATAACTTCTATCTTCTCCAAATCGATAACTTTAAATGTGTCAAATCTTTGTTTACGGAGTACAAAGTGTTGTTGAAGTCAATTGATGTAACACAATTTATACGTCAAAATAAATCTTTCTTGTAGTATTACCAGAGTCCTTGTATTAAACGCGACATATTAGTTAAACCTCCAACCGATAACCACATTTATAGTTCTTTAATAATTTTATGTATATCAAAACTGAAAATTTCATTTTTAATATACGCCAATTAATAAATCACAATCCTACTAATTAGTTCAATGAAAATATTTTAATTACCTGTAACCGGTATTGCAATTGCATCTTTCTGGTCTAGTGCAAATGCCATTGGGACATCCTCCAGTACACACTGGCTGACAAACTTTTTCACTGCCGGTGCCGTTCGGTTCGTATCCGTTATTGCACAGACACTTATTGGGTTCTATACAGGTACCTTTGCCACATCCAGGCTGGCACTCCGGCTCGCATGTTTTCTTGCCAGATACTGCGAAATAAATGAACTTATGAAAACTAATAACATACTGAAATCACTTAGGTACTGATGGAACATTTTTTTAACTCACGAAATTTCGGCTTTTATGAAATAATTATGATGGATTCTATTGACGTGATAAATTTGGAAACGAGTCTCATACCTCACGATACGAATAAATGTAGTCTAATGAATAATACATTCGTAATCTAACCCATGGCGCGCTGTCGCTTTATGCTAAAGCCACTGCACAATAATTATATCGAACTTAAATATCATATTAGGGAACTTGTCACGTTCTAGCTACAGATATATTCATTTATATGAAGAAACTTTTCTCCAATAGTTTTTGAGAATAATTTTTGTAAAACTTTCATGGTGCCCTCTTCAGTAATTATTAATACCTGCTTATTGACTCACATTTTAAAGAAAATGATCGTTCAGACAATGATAGAGCCTCTGCTAAAATATTAATGTCAATATTTTACAAAACTAGCCGTTCTTAACAATGGCAACGAATATTCTTTCTGTTGTCATTTATTTTTTATTTAAAATCATATTACATCAACGAAAAGTTAATTGCGCAATCTTTTAAAAATGGATAATTAGATTTTTTACTTAGGGCAAACGTCATATTCAGTACATTACCTCTAGAAAAGAGCCCTTAATAGACCAATGTGATATCAAAACAGCTTCCTTGATTTTACATTTTATAATTTTAGTATCCATTAAGTTATATCTGACTTTCATTAAATTTTTAAATCAAAAAGTGAAAATTAACCCTTGTTTAAGTTCCTACTGCCACTTGGATATAAATTCAGTTATCAGTCCTGTTATGACACCGACTACCCAGTGCCTTTCAATGTATATTTACGCCGAATTTCAAATTTTCATGTCTAATGATCTCCATGATACTTATTTAGACAGAATTCACTGTTATTTCTCTTTAGTCCTATTTTAGTTCCTGGTCTGTAATATATTTGAGTTTAGTAACATTTCAGAGAATCTACTGAAAATGGAACTTTTTCTAAAAATATTTTTTTGCTATCTGAAAATCAAATAGACTTTATAGATAAGCATTTACTCTCCACCCCGATATTAGATAATACACCCATATAAAGAGATAACTTTACTTACCTGAAACAAGTTTATATCCAGTTTTGCATTGACACTCTCCCGGCTTCACACAAGTTCCTCCCTCGCATCCATCTGGACATAGCGGCTTACAAATCTTTGTTGAGTTTGCTTCTAATCTGTTTAAGAAATAAAATTAGTATTGCATTTAAATTTGGGTTTACTTCGACGTAAATTTTATTAAAAAAATGTATGTCATAAATACCTAACAACAATTTCTCTTCGTTTATTTCCACTGTACCATTCATTACGTTTATATAATTAGTTAAGAAAGAAAATTTGTAAATATTTTGGAATAATTAAATAATGTTGATTTGAAATAGAAACCAAAATAATGTTTACATGAATAAGAATCAATATTTCTCGCCCAACTATTCTAATATAGATTTAAAAATTAATTCGATGACGTCTGCGACATTTTACAGATACAATAAACCCTGGAAGACTGATAATAAAAATGCAAAATAGGGGATTTATATTTCACATAGCTTTAAATAGAGCAGAAAGATTAAGTTTTATTTTAAAATTTAGTATAAACAGACAATTGGACATTCCTTTACATACTTTGACGAAATTAAAATAATGTCGTATATTGACCAATTATAATTTAACATATTCCTTAATTATAAATATTTCAAGGCTAAAATGCGATAAATGGACATAAATAAAAGTAAATTTTTAAGAGCATGTCCTTACAAACGTGTATAAATATTTGAAATGTAGCAGTCATAGCTTTCTTCAGCTTTTGAAACCGCTGTATCCTGGTAATGTAACCACATAAACCTTTGAAATCCATCACGACTATAAAAATATTTTCTTTTCTAATATTATTCACAATTTCAGCACAATATTGAAACCTGAAATTGAAACTTTCCCATCCATAAATTATAACTTCTATCTTCTCCAAATCGATAACTTTAAATGTGTCAAATCTTTGTTTACGGAGTTTGTTTGTATACACAATTTATTTGTCAAAATAAATCTTTCTTGTAGTATTACAAGCGTCCATGTATTAAAGGCGACATATTAGTTAAACCTCCAACCGATAACCACATTCACAGTTCTTTAATAATTTTATGTACAACAAAACTGAAAATTTCATTTTTGATATACGCCACTTAATGAATCACAATCCTACTAATTAGTTTGATGAAAATATTTTAATTACCTGTAACCGGTATTGCAATTGCATCTTTCTGGTCTGGCGCAAATGCCATTGGGACATCCTCCAGTACACACTGGCTGACAAACTTTTTCACTGCTAGTGCCGTTCGGTTCGTATCCGTTATTGCACAGACACTTATTGGGTTCTATACAGGTACCTTTGCCACATTCAGGCTGGCACTCCGGCTCGCATCTTTTCTTGTTAGATACTGCGAAATAAATGAACTTATAAAAACTAATAACACTGAAATCACTTAGGTACTGATACAACATTTTTTCATCTCACGAAATTTCCGCTTTTATAAAATAATTATGATGGATTCTATTGACGTGATAAATTTGGAAACGAGTCTCATACCTCACGACACGAATAACTGTAGTCTAATGAATAATACATTTGTAATCTAACCCATGGCGCGCTGTCGCTTTATGCAAAAGCCACTGCACAATAATTATATCGAACTTACATATCATATTACGGAACTTGTCACGTTCTAGCTACAGACATATTCATTTATATGAAGACACTTTTCTCCAATAGTTCTTAGAGAATCATTTTTGTAAAAAGTTCATAGTGCCCTTTTCAGTAATTATTAACACCTGCTCATTGACTCACATTTTAAAGAAAATGAACGTTCAGACAATGATAGAGCCTCTGCTAAAATATTAATGTCAATACTTTACAGAACTAGCCGTTCTTAACAATGGAAACGAATATTCTTTCGGCTGTCATTTATTTTTTTATTTAAAATCATATTTCATCAATGAAAAGTTCATTCTGCAATCTTTTAAAAATGGATAATTAGATCTTTACTAAAGGCAAACGTCATATTCAGTACATTGTTTCTAGAAAAGAGCCCTTAGTAGACCAATGTTATATCAAAACAGCTTCCTTGATTTTACATTTTATAATTTTAGTATCCATTAAGTTATATCTGACTTTCATTAAATTTTTATATCATAAAGTGAAAATTAACCCTTGTTTAAGTTCCTACTGCCACTTGGATATAAATTCAGTTATCAGTCCTGTTATGACACCGAGTACCGAGTGCCTTTCAAGGTTTAAATATTCAAATTAATGGCATAAAATGGATCACATATTCCATACCTAATGATTTAGCATTTGATATTGAGATTTTATTATTGAAATACTACGGTTGAGACAGCCTTCACTTATCATTAGCGGTCATAGAGTCTTACAGGACAAAATATCTATAATAAGAAATCGGTGAAGTACAATTCCAATCTAACGTGTTCTACACCATGGTTTATAATTTAATTACATTACAAATAATTTTTTAACATTACCAAAACTGCATATTATCCAACGTTTAGTATTCGAAGTAGGTACTAAGTCCGTATTATGTTAACCTTGTAATAAATTGATAAATAATGAAAATATTCAGAAAAACAGTTATTTTAAATTGAAGAATTTTTCCCTGTGACTTTTTGGCTATTCATAATATATTTAAAGTTATTTGCTATTAAATCATAAAATGGTATGGTTTTAAAGTAATTCATGATTATTATCAAAACTCAATTTTGTCAATATTTTTCTGACGAGATAATTATTAAAATCGTAAATACAACAACGATTCTTTTTGTTCTACCAAGAAAAACAAATTATATACAGAATATTTTAACTTACATGCAGAATATTTGAACATTCATTTAATGCCCAAAACTCAAATAACGGTTCACATATCGGCGCGCATGAGTCACTCGACGTTTTCGATAGTATTAAATCGTGATACGTATATACGTATACGTTTATGTGATACGTATAACAATTATTTTTTTTGTTATCCATGTTGATTTAATGACAAAAAGGTGATAAAATCCATTTGTAGTTTCTAAAATTTATTCACTTGGATTTTCATTTGTATCTTATATTTATAGAATATATACTAAAATATTTAGAAGAATATATACTAAGATATTTACAAATTTCACGAAAGGATAATCGAAAGATTTATTTAAAACTATATTATCATAAAGACAATGTTCTATTCTGTAAGTTTTTTTTAATTTGAAAGAAATTTTTTTTAAATGCACCGCGGATATCATCCACAGATCTGCATATTTTACATAAATGCTCTGTCGGCCATAAAGCAAACCTAATAATTTTTTTGTGGCCTTCATTTGATATTGAAATTTGAATCCTGTTAAATATAAACATGCTCAACTAAGTAATTTAATTTTTATAAGCAATTATTTAACCTAATCCACATTAACAGGTTCATAAACGCACAAGATGAACTGTCGCTGATATTCTTTAATCAACTGACTTAAGAGTTAACGAGGAAATCCTTTTAAATTGCAAACTACATACACGCGAGTCTATTCTTGTTGCTTTTTAATTGAGTTTAAAAAGGAGAAGGTTCTTATTTCAATTGTACTATTTTGTTTATATTGCCTCAAATATTTGTTATTTATAAACCAATTTGGACGTTTCTTGGAGGACTTATGGAGTAAATTTGGCAAGCAAAATTCAGCATCTATTTGTGGGTGTAAATGGACGTGAGAGGGAAAGAGAAGCGTCAATTTGGCACCAATTCCAAAATCTAAAAGTAATAGTATTTTACAAATGTATTCATGTTCGGAAACAATATTGTACCGCAAACATTTCTTACTATTCGCATTTTCGTTATTTATTACTTTTCAATGCGTTTTCTTCCAACTTTAAATAACCAATTTGAAGCCAGATCAAAGTTTTTGTCAAAAAGTTTTTTATTATCAACAATCAGTTATGTGGTCAAAGTTTTTATTATCAAGGTTTTTTTTCATAATGTAATAAAAATATAACAAAAATCTCGATACAGCGATTTTTCGAAAATTTTGATTTTGCCTCACGTTACGATTTTCTAGTAACTTTTATTAGATTTAGTTTTGTCTTTAATCAATTACTTTAAATATGTATATATATATATATATATATATATATATATATATATATATATATATATATATATATTGAAATATAGCAATTATAAACGTAGTGGATTGCAAGAAAATTCAATAATAATACTAGATATGTAAAAGCGATTAAAAATATAGCAATAAAACGATGTAGAAACTACGAAATAATTCAAAGGTGGGTGTTATTTAAAACGTTTTTCAGAGACGCATTTTCTCAAAAAATCTTTACGACTTTACTCGCCAACTAATTCGATTGAGATTTGCGAAAATATTGAAGAATTTAAAATTAAATCTTACATCGGACCATTATGTTAAACAAGACAAATATGTAAGTATATAATATCTAAAAAAATAATTACAATCAATGTACCGTTCAAATAAAATCCTTTTGCACAGGAACAGACTCCGGGAGCATCACAAGTACCGCCTTCGCAACCACCTGGACATTCGGGCTTGCAAACGTGCATCCTGGAGGTATCATGGCTGTATCCAACATTGCACTTGCATGTATTCGGAGATACGCAAATTGAATTGATGCATTCGTTCGTACAAACTGGGTTGCAGTGGAACTTCTTCTTTGAATCATACATGTAACCCGCTTTACAGGTACATGTGTTTGGCGCTGTGCACTGTCCGTTTATGCAGGTGAGGTCACATTTAGGGAGACATTGGAGGCTATGAAAGTGAGTTGATTATGAGAAGTAATATTTATTTCCACAAAGAGAGTTATTGGTTTTATGAAGGATTATAACTTAAGTAAGTAATCGATATGTATTTTGAGATATTAGCGTAGGACCTCGGTTCTGCCTGTGTTCCTTAAATGTGGAGTACTGGCTATTTTTCCTGCAATATACCTGAGAAAAGTTATGCCATATTACATGTATCTAGATATTCATAATTTCTATGTCAGGTGTGCGTTTAGGAGGGTATCATATGTTGTTAGTTAAGATAATTACTGTAGTTATTAAATGTAAATAAATTGGAATTAAGATAAAATAAATTAAATACCGGCATCTACACAAGGGTTGTGACGCCACATATATATAATAGTTGTTTATAGAAGAAATAACGCTATTATATATTTATCAATTAAGTACTAATAGAGTTGAGTAATAATATTTATGATTAAAACAGATGTTGATCACGCCTTCATGGTATAAAACTCCAAATTTTCGTTATAATCCGTGTAAAGGTTTTTGCGTGATGCGTGCAGAGTCACGGCATCGTGTATGTGTTTCGGTAAAGAAACTTCAGTTGTAACTTCTCGTTTTTTTACTTAGGGTAAAGTAGGATAGATGAAATAATTTTTTATTAATAAAAAAGGTAATTCCAAAAAAAAAAAAACTCCAGTTGCAGCTGAACTGACAATTTAAACTCAATTTAATCACTATTTTTCAACTTCTGTTTGTATGTAACGTTTTATATGTTATTAAAATTCATTAACTTGCACTAAAGAAAACATCTTTCTATGAATAATATATAAGATTATTCCAAAAATATTCATTTCTTTAAGGAATGACAACGAAAATATTTCTTAGTTTATCGTTACATAGCTCTATTGCTGCTAACAATGTCTAGCGCTAAAACGTAAGCAGCGAAGTTCCAGTTATGGTCAATTTCGAAATTCGGTATCTTCACTCCTTTAATGATTCAATGTAACACCAACTATCTGCTGCTATATATTTTTCTCAGATTGAAATATACTTAAATCGTGCGCAAAATTTGCAATATATGAAATATCAAAGTCAGTCACTTATTAATTTTTATGATGATGAAGTCGCTGGTAATGGCCTGTCAATAAAATCATAAAAATCCATGAATCAAAAGCCAATATATATACATATATATATATATATATATATATATATATATATATATATATATATATATATAGACTTAGAGATGTTGTAATTTACAACATGTAATTATTGACAGCCAATTATTGATTTATCTACTCGTAAACTGTACGCTTCATAGCTAACATTACGGCGTTCGTTGTAAAGTAGAATTTATTACGTACTTCAAAGCAAACTTAAAACAAGCTTAACTTTTTTACGACATTTAATAATTCTGGGTAATACTGTTTATCACAATAACATTGCAGACTGAATCTAAGTATATGAATTGAATAAGTCAATACCACCTTGCCTAATTTTCAACATTTCATTATCTAAAAGTGCATTAAATAAATAAATATATGTACATCCTCTTCATATTGTGTACATACATTATACTCATTAAATTCTGATTCCGATTTTAAAAAATAAACAATTTTTGTTGTATTTATTTTCAATAGTTTATCTATGATATTATGACATAATACATTATATTTCACAATATTGATGTAAGTTATAAGTAATATATAAACAATTTTGTATAAACAACAGAAAGAAAGCTCTTACCTTGGAATTAGAACATTTCTATAATAGCCAGGGCAGCAGAACTCCTGGGTGACATTGATGGGTACATTCTGAAATATTTAAAAATGTGATATTCAAATTATTAGCCATTACTTATATAAGGGGATTATAAGATATATAATTCCTTACTTACATAATGGGAAACATTATTGTACAAGTTATGGTGATGAATACATTTGTGTACTTGTCTGTTACGGCAAGGAACATATAATGATTGATGTAAGAAGGAAGTGATAAAATAAAACTCTTTGTTTGTCTCGCTTTTACGCGTCAACTTCTCAACTGATCTCCTTCAAATGTTAAATACATGTAGTGTTATAAACAATAAACATAATATTACTTTTATTGAGAAATAACATTTACTTGTTTATAATTTAAAAAAAAACACTCCGTTAGGAATAAAAGTATGAGGACAAGGGTTAATGAATAAAATCTTTTTAATCTTGCAAATAATTTTAAATAGTATAATCATTTTTTTATTTTTTATACGAGCGAGTAGTTAGAATCTTGATATGTATTCATATAAATGAAAAAAAATCCAATAAACTGTTAATAGCACAAAACGTGTTAAGGAAATAAATCAGCAAAAAATAGGTATTGTTATACCTGGGATAATAAATAAAATTTTAATGCGTGCATAAAATTAATCCAAGGAGAATTACTTTATTATCATTATTAAAGAAAGACAAATGTTCACCTTTACAATGAAAATAGAATTCATTTATTATCTATTAAAAGGCTCACAAAACAAATTACACTCACGTAGATATATAATAAAAATAATGGAGTATAAAACTGTACCATAACTCTAATTATTTGTGCATAAATTGGCAAGAGTACTTATGTATATATTTTCAAGGATCACTTGTGTTATTAAATATATTATAAAATGTTATTAAAGTATTAACTTAGAACTATTTAATTTCTACACACTGAACAAACCATTAATTCTATCGTAGCTGGTTTTAATTTATAAATAATATATTTTGTATTTTCCTCTCTCTAATCTACTTGTCGAGTGTTCAAGTAGAGTAGAGAGAGGAGATAGGGACAATCAACAAGCGAATGTATGATTTTGTATAAATATAATAAGTCAGCGCTTTTTCTCCGCGCAGCTAGTGATGAAAAATTAAATCTCTGTAGTTGGATTTTATAGGATTTATGCTCTCGCCTAAGATAAATTCAGAATTAATTTGTTTGATGAATACAGAATTAATTTTTTGCACGAATGTAATTTGTTTTTTTAATAACGTGCTGAAGAATCGTGTCATTTATTTATTTCTTTAGGCAAAAGGAAGTCAAATATGCCGACTTGGGCTTAATATAAAAGCCAAGAAGAGAATAGACTTGACAAAAAAGGCAGCAGTGGATGGCCACCGGCAGAGGAAACGCGATTAGCGACATCAAAATTGACCTCGTCATTTTCTTAATAGCGCCAGGGCTAATTATGGAAGTTCCGTCAAACGATTTTGCCCAGTAATTCAGTCGAGGTGCAATATTATCGAGTTAAATAAGATAAATATAATCGAGATAAGAACGTGTGTAACGTAATCGAGGTAATCTTTTATTATATTGCTTTTTAGAATCTTTTATTTATAGTGGTTTTTAGAATCTGATTATTATAGTAACGGAGCATCGAAAGTTTTTATATTAATGTATTTGAAGTGAATTTTATTCGAATTTATATTCAATACTGAAGAAACAGTATTAAAAACGAAAGTAGATTGTAATTTAATCACTTAAAGGTCCATCGGATTTTATTTTATTTTGTTATGATATGGGAAAATGTGTTGAAATTTAAAATTTATAAATTTGTGATATTCATGAATGGAAATTGAAGTGATTGGAGTAAATTATCCACAGATCGGTCTGAGCAACAATCGACGTGTAGAAGTGGAATTTTTGCTGAAGCCTCGGGAACTTTGCCAACATCGTCCGAAGCAACGGAAGATATTCTTGCGGGAACCATGTTGGACGTGGACACTTATGTACTAATACGCAGGTGATGCACCAGCAGCCAGAAAGAAGAAACAGAATTGTTACTTAATATAGCTCCTGTCATCATCTGTACACAAATTCATCATTTGTCAGAATACAATATGTTTTTGCAAGTATTCGTGAAATTACCAAATATTAAGAATAAATATGAATTGATAGCTTCCTTAATTAAAACAGTCACTGGCTTTGTCATCTAGTCAAAACTAATTGAATGCTCATTTTATCATTCTGGCTGTAGGTAAAGTGAACCATCCAGTGCAAATTAATTTTAATGCACATTTTAATGTTCTTGCTAAAAGGAATCATGTCGCTAATCAGATTCAATTCCATTAACAGAACTTTTGAATTCTAATCATTAAATATCATTAAGTGATAATATTTGGTATCTTCTGTCTTACAAAATTAAAAAGTCTCTTTCAATTTTAACTTCTTAGTCTGACGTTACTAAATGTTTTTAATTTTATTGTTGTATAAATTTGAACTTGTTCATTTAGGTTTTACTTGAAAAAAATTATTTCGTCTTCATATTTTTATTAAAGAATTTTCCATTTACATTTAATGATATTAGTATTTATATTTATATACAGTGCTACCTATTTTATAAATTCCAAGACGATATTATCACATCGGAGCTGACGCGCACAATTGTTTCCAACATGAATCGTTGTAGACCCAAACATATAGTCTAGTAAGATGACTTGAAATTAGAAAGTCCATTACCGGATTTCTACAGTGGAAATACTTTAGTTCAAATTCCTTTGATTTTTTTTACTTTGTTAAACTGTAGTTTGGTATTAATGTTTAAAATTTTAACTTTTTAAAATACACCGATGTTTAAAAAAAACAATAAAACCAACATTCCGAAATTCATTTTTTTTTAAATTACATGACCAATTCTCATAATATTTACAAAAACTATGGCGACATATAAAATTAATAATCGGGAAAACCATTGTACCGATATTTTGAAAAAAAATCATTTAAACAATTATTTATTTAAAAAGAATGTTATACTCCCACAATTTTTTATTTGTTGCATTTTGGCAAGACAGATTCGGAAGCAGATTCATTTGGTACAATGTAGTTATAAAACAATGAAGTTTAAATATTCAAACCATCAGAAAAATACTTAAAAAAATACACCACAAATAATAATTAAGTTATTAAAGAATATATGGTTTAATTAACTGGTACTGAAAGCGAAATATTTCTTTTAATTATGTAAGCATCAAATCCTCGCCACTGTCTTCATGTATATCCATTGGGCTAATGAATTCTTAAAAAAAACATACAAGGCTTTCCAGGCGGTCGTAGAATTCCATGAAGAAACGTTTATAATATAATAATCAACCGAATATAATGTGTGGAAATGTGATTATTTAGACCTGGTGACATCAAATAAACGTAATAGCACCATATAATATCTTCATGGTATTCCATATACTCTGTCCATGTGTGTGTATTTTTTTGTTCAGCTTCAACTGATTATTAAAAGGCGCCGCTTTCTTGTCTCACACATAACTACATCGTTTTATTAAGAAACAAATTATTTACTAAGCAGGATCTTCAAGATTTTGTTTCCAAGTACCACGTTCATGCTTTACATGTTAAGGATCATTTACATTATTCTGGCAGTTACGTACACCTAAACTGAATTAGTGTGAATTTAATTTCCTTGTTTTGCTTCGTTTATAACATTATAAAAATGAATATTTGTAATTATTACTATTTTCCACAAAATATAATAAACATATAAAAATGTTTCTGTCGAGAAAAAGTGTCTATCATTTTAACATAGTGAAATGGATTTAATGAAATTGTGACGAATATTTGGCAACTATTCAATGCTCGACTAATTGGATACATTTAAAGTGTTAAGCCGAATGCATTACTGGGAAGAAAACTACCGCCTTGCCAGGTTCCAGCTTCGAAAAACCGAAAAAACACTGCTTCCTATGTAAAAACTTGACTGTTACTGTCCGATATTACGAAAACTTTGCTCTGTTTATTGGCCGCTAAGGAACTGCATTTTTATTATTTCTTAAGTAGCGATTTCGTGGGCGAAGTAATTTCCAAGTTTGGTCACGAACGAATTCTTTGCACTTGATCAGCTTGCTCTATAGTTTGCTTTTATTTCAGCTAAAATCTCTTTCCGGCAATGAAAAAAGAACATTTGATATCTCTATAAGTCCTGCAGTGGTCTTCCATTTGATTCTAACAGGTGGTAAGTTGTAGCTGATGCATTCATCGCATCACGTTACATATATAGCGATATAGTGACAACATATAGAATACCTTCGGATATGCATATATGCACTAAATTCGGCGAAATAATTTGGCTGTAATTTCGTATATTCAGCATCGACCATTGCTCAACACTCGGTATTCGGCTTACGACCGAATATATGGACATATTATTTTTTGTAATTTTGTGATTTATTGCGTTAGTAATTTACGATTTAAATTTATATATATCTCATGTATATATGTACATATACATAAATAAATATATATATATATATGTATATATATATATATATACATACATATACACATATATATATATATATATATATATATATATATATATATATATATATATGTATATATATATATATATATTATGTGTGTGAGTGCGTGTATGTATACGTCGAATCTGAGCATGACACAATAAATAAGTACGTGATATTTTAATGAAGTACACTATAAAAACAATACAACTCAATTTATCTCAACGAATCAACTTAACCCATACAGAATATCGATAAAAATATCTATAATGTCCCTGCCATAATTTTTTCGATATCTTCCACTTTCGTTGCCACCGTGACGTCATATAAAAGATTTATCGCCGCGTCATCTAATCATAAAACATGACTCAAGTTGACCTAGAAGTCAACTTGCAGAATTGTAAGTAACTTGCAGGTTTTACACACTCGTGCACACTTAATTTCTAAAAGTTTGAACAAATTGCGGGATACGTTGCAACCTTCACCCGTGTAATTTTTGTCACTTCTGCGAGCACTTGCGTGCTAAATGCCTTTGAAAAATAAACTTTTTGATTCTTTTTGTAACTTTCCGCCATACATGAGAGAAAAATGTCGTCTCCTAAAGTTACCATTAATCACCTCGATTTTTCCCGAAATATATCCCGAATTACGAAATACTAAATCAACGCTCTATTAAAATGACGTCCAGAAGAATGTTGCGTTATACCTTACAGTAATTAATTTTATGACTACACCCACTGAATTATCCAAAAGTTATATAATTTAAAATAACAATTATATCAAATACCGTACTCATTATTTTCGTTTGTGCCCTACCCATATTGTTGTTTATTTATTTTATTAGTAACTAGCTAACGGTTCCGGTTTTGTCCGGACAAAAAATGACCATGGCTTTTTAAGTTTTAATTGTTTTTTGTATGTAATAATTTTCTTCGGTTAGAGATTTTCTGAGAACGCTAAGCATATCTATATGATAGTTTAAATATAAATCTCTTTGAATATTAAAAAAAATCTCCATACACACTTCCAGACCTACTTGCACACCTTTATGGATTAAACTTCTTAACAAGCACTTAGAAGTTAAAAGAAACATTCACAGAGTCAGCCAATAAATCAGTGATAACTGGTTTTTACATACATGAATAAATACGAGTAAAATATTTATTCATGTATATAACAAGCCATTTTTAGCTAATTGCACACAAATTGCGCGAACACAAGTTTGGAAATACTTGCAAATAGAAAACTTCCGAATAATTGCAAAAGTAATTTGCAACAGAAAAATAAGTAGATAGAGGAATACTTGCACAAAAACTTCAGCAATTTTATTGTTAGTGGAAACAACGCGTTTGCTTTATTGACGAATTTTTTGTTAAACCTGTTTCTGGTTTTGGCTTAGATTTTTTCCTACTGCTTAGATTTTTTTCTACTGCTTAGATTTTTTTCTCTATTTTACCTTTTTAAATAAAATATACTCATGTTCCGATTTTTTAAATAGTCAGCTTTTATCGTGAGTTTTTATATTTGTTCATACGGCATTATGTAAAAACAAAACTGCAGAACAGATTTATAAATGACGTTTTCATTAATGTGTATCGTAACGTCGAAGAGTCTTAGGTAAATACAATATATTAGCTATATAATAATATAAAAAATAGAAAAATAATTAGTTTCTTACTACTCTAAAACTATATTAATGAAAGCTACCGAACTATTTTTCTTATTTAATATAATATTTTAGTAGAAACTGCCATCGAAATAAAGTTCAAACACTGATAAATAAGGACGTAAAACAATTATGAAAAAAAAATTATATATATATATATATATGTATATATATATATACATATACATATCATTAAAGTAACTATGATATTAGTATTTAAACTGGCATGTGTGTATTAAATATTTAAAACTTATTAGGTATTAAGTTAACGCGTATCCTATCAAGCACATGCATTTGACCGCACACGTCATGCAAATAAATGGCTCACCACATAAATCGATTTGCGTTATCCTAGCAAACAGACTTTTGCTGCCGGGTGTAAACACTATGATAAACACCACTTTATTTTTTAAATAATTGTACCTCTTTTTCCTTAATCAGCTATCTGCTTATAAACTTAAAAATTAAAAAAATTAAAGGAATACAAAATTATACGGTAATCGTTCCAATGTTTAAAAAAATATTACATGTTTATTAAAATTTATATTAATTCTCAGTGTGTAAATATATTCGCTACAACATGTATCATAAACGTTAAGATATATAATTTGGGTGCCCGTGTATCTATTTAGTTCATCAATGCAAGCTAAATGAAATAATTGTGGATTAAATTCGCCAAATGCTGTCATCGTGATGGTTTTCGATTTTTAAAAAACGTGGTTAAAAGAAAAAGGGTTTAAGGAGCACACTGCTGAAGGTTCTAAGCATTCAAAATATATATACAAGACGTGCAATAACAAAAAAATATTAGTAAATATTTTATATTGAATTATAAAAAATATTTTCAAAGATGGAATGTCTCGAGGAGTTCTTGAGAAAACACGTTTCGTCCCCAAGTTCAATGTGGGAGGAGGTCCTACTCCAAAGACATTAGAAAATGTTTTTGTCTTCCTGTCAAATTTACAAACGATTTTAGAGTTATGGCGCTGTAACTTTCCTGATGGACAGAAGTAAATATTGAAATTACAAAGATTCCGTTTCTGGCTTTTGTTTACAGAACCCTAATAAAAAGTGAACAGAAGAAAAGAGTTTCAATAAATTTAATACACAAAATCGCATTGGGTGATTCCCATTGAGAACTATTTAGTTAAAATATTAATGTTGAAGAGAAACGAAATATAATTATCTAGAAAATGAAATATAGGTTTTTATAACGCTTATAATATTTTTTCTCCTAAATATCGTAGATTGATAATCATAACTTTGAATAGGATAAATACTACCTCTAAAGATTTTTCTACAGCCTCTTTTTAAGGTTTCCTACCTTAGAAAGAAGAAAAAACGGGACACTTACAATCCCACTTTGTTTAGAGTTACTTGTTAAGTTCCTTTTGAGGAGTGGCTCAAAGATTCAAGTTGAATATGTTATATTGATTGATAAAGAGGTATAAAAAAGTAGACTATGATAAGTCTATGGCTCCAAAGCCTCGTAAAAATCAAATTTCTCACTCAATGCAATAAAAAGACAGGGCCTTCATTTATCGCATACTTGAATCGTGACTCGCTCATTGAAACTTCCAAGGTGATCTAGAATCTTGGAGCTTGGTACGAACGAAGGTATTATAGCATAAATAAAGTAAAAAAAATATTCCTTTAAAATTCTTCGCAAAATTATTAATATAACACATTTTATTATTTTCTTTTTTTTTGTTCTTATGTCTCTCTCGATCTTTCTCCTATTCTTGACGCCAGTTGCGTCGTCTTGCGCTTATATTACAGCCCATGGATGATCATTTGTAGGTGTTGGTACCCTGAACAGTCTGACAAGCCCGCCTTTGACCCCAAGGTCTTGTCACTTTCATCTTTCCCAGCTTTAATCTAGGTTGTCTGGTTTTTTTTCTTGTAAAATTTCCGAGGTAATCCCTATCGCGCATAACGATTTCTTTGATGATGGACTCGTTGGTTCGATGAGATGAAGTTTAATATCTTTTTACAAAACGTTATGATGATATAATATAGCAGCACAAAACAAGATAAAAGTTCTATGCCTATTTGACCATCGTTTTAGTCTTTAAACCGATGGCTTAAAGATTATTCGATGGCCCAAAACTCCAAATTTAGTATGGTTTTAATCTACCGTCTTCTTTTTCCTCATAGTAGTCTCAAGTTAATTTGAATGATCCGTATATATCTCAGTAATTAACCCCCTCATAATATTCGGAGGGTTAGGTTAGAGGTAATAAATTAGTCAATATTTTAATCACATGTATCAATTGAAAAAGCGAGGATTCCAAAATTTCTTACTTTAGAACTATATGCGTGATATTCCTTAAGATATTGTTAAATAAAGATAGATAAGTAATGTTTGTCAGTTTGTTTATTCGCGGTAATCTTAAAATATACGTAGTCGATTTAAACATTTATTCACTGGTGATAATATAATATCTTGAATTTTAAGGTAGGCTTAAATTTTTAGGTTTCATAAAACGAAATCAAAAAAAGTTAACTTGTCAAAAGTTGAAAAAGAATTCTTATATTTCTCAAGAATGTTACTGGAGTATGTGATAGAGTAAATTGGAATTTGCATTCAATTTCAGAGGCAATTTTAATGAAAAAATAAAATATCAAATCATTATTTTAAATTTAGGGGTAGTTTTAAGAGAGAATGTCAGTTTCCAGACGCACCCTTTTTTGGTATAATTATGTACGTAGGGCGTCTCAAGATATAACTGTATGTAATGTACACTAAAATTATTTTCCAATTATGTCAAACAGAAATAAAATCCCCGCTTGTTTGTCATTAGCCTGTCCCTATATACACAGATAGTAGTTATCCATATAATCCCCATCCTCACCTTTAATCATTTGCAAGCTGGGCACAGCGTCGCTTGCCGCTCTGCCGTCGATCTTGATTTCGACTGACGACAAAACATAATCCACATATCCAAACAATTCCGACCGATGTTATCTTCTTTTTCAAGTGGTTGCAGTTTATAGTAAAAGTATTATTTGCCCTTACAATAATTAAATCTGTTAAACAAGTTTTAAACTTGTTTAAGTCAGAGTTCTTTTATTATAGGCTACTACATATAGGTTTGTTCAGTGTAAAAACTCCAGAAAATCATTTCTTTTACTCCCACAAAATAATAAAAATGTAAACATAGTGCATAGAAAAGCACTTATCAGTTACAAAAAACGCTATAGAATAAAACATATAACGAAAAACATCTAAGAAAACACAAATAAATATAAAAAAAATGAAAAATTAATGGGAAAGATACGAAAACATAAAAATGAAAATATTAAACCATTTTCGTTATCCACGTGTACGATATCGCAGACAAAAGTTAGGTATTTAAATTAAAATAATAAAACTTAAAGCAAACGTATTAACATTCTAGTTTTCTAAAAAAATCGTTTCTTGCTAATATTACTGACTTATTTTAACAACAAAAACTGGTAAAGATAGTTTAAAAATAAATTAACTACAAAATTGAGAAGGTAAAGATTATATACCGAAACAATTTATTGAAACAAAATACGAGCTGGTATAAACATCATCTTTAGATACAATTTTGTTTTATAAAAAAGCGCAAATACCGGTTTTAACATGAGGATTTTATTTTTATGAAAAGCATAAAGTCATAAGAACTACATTCTAACATTAAGACATAATTTAGATTTTTTTGTATCAAATCAACAGGCTTAATACAAATTAATAAGCATAAATAAAATTGAATTTTGTCTTCCTCTCTGTGCGAATGGACTTAACTTGAAAACTGCCAAAACTATTGACAATAATTTTGTAACATTTATTTATAGAATCCTGCGATCAATTAATTTTTTTTTCTTTGTGATAAAAGTTTCCGAAGTTTGATGATTAAAAAGTTACGTAGCAAACTAAACAAAACCTCCTCCACATGGATTGTTCGCAGCGGCGGACTATGAGAAGATGCGGGAGCTTAAGTATTTTGATAACCGAAAATGTATATGATCGGTATTTGGTATTAGAAGCATAGAGTTTTGAAAGTATTATATCTTCAAAACCCAATACTTTTGGTACTATTTCCCTTAAAGTTGTGAAAAGAAAGATTACTTTTAGAACTATACTTAGCATCCCCAACTATCATCTTCATATTATAATAAAGATCTAAATTAATAGATACTTGTTACTTCACATTTTTATACTAAATGTTATACATACATATATATATATATATATATATATATATATATATATATATATATATATATATATGTATATATACGTATATATATGCTCAAATGCTTACAAGAGTTTTAATCAGGAATAAAACTTCTACCAGAATATTTTTTTCTAAGAATAAAGAGAGATCTTGACCACATTATAATTCGACCGCATCATTTTTGGATAAATAGAACAAATGCTCACAACGATCCTGTAGTTAAGTATTGTTTTCCAGCATTTCTCAATAAACCGACAACGAGTCCGGTACGGTTCCGCATAACTCGGAAGGCGAGTGATGGTACGTCTGAAAAATAAGAAAACAAATTTATGAACACATACTCAAAAAGTAAGACTAACAAACTGAACTTAACAAGCAATTCGCTTAGATATTTACTGAGATACATGAATATTGTGTTGCAAAGATTTGTGGTGTTAAAATAGTTCTATATAAAGTTTGTTACAATTTTGGATAAGATTCGAATCAATTTTCCTTAACTAGCTGAGAATACGCGGTTCGAGCACTTCAACTGAAAGTTAACCAAACTAAACTAAAATTTCCTAACATAAGAAGAATAGGACGGGAAGACCGAGTAAAAATTAGAATAATTAGAAAAAGATGTCAAACGAAACAAAAAGATAAGATATATATAAATAAATATGCATATATATATATATATATATATATATATATTTAATATTCTTCTACTTATACTAATCCTTTAATTAATACGAAAGCAGTTTCTAGAAAAGCAAGGAAGGAAATTTACCCAAAAAAAAATATTTCACAAAGGGATAGCAAACATATCTTGCTTTTCAATATACTTGCATTGATATTCTTATAATATCGCCCTAACATTTTACACCAAGTCATTCACTATGTTGTATTTGAATCTTACGTTAATAGCGATATGTTTTATGGCAACTAGTTTCTATGTACATCGCTTACATGATCTGGACAAAAGTTAGCACAAAGCCCCTAATGAAAAGATAAAATAATATATGTATACCTGCACAAATAAGTTTAGTTGAATTTATGGCGCTACTTCTTTCACTTACAAGTACATATTCACTAATTTCTATTCAATTATGGTTTTTCACTAATTCTTCTATTACTATAACTTCTCACATTACAGTTTTAGTACATTCCTCTGCTAGGTCGATCCATATGTCTGTTACTAGTTTTTCACGTTTTATTTTCCCATTCGCTTTTTCCCTTCACAAGCATACACTTTTTCGTCAATACTTTAGTTTTTGAAAACAGAAACTGAATGTAAAAATCTTTTGTGCGGACAATTTATAGACTAGAATACCTTCTAATAAAAAATTGAATACTAAGATCATGTCTCAAAACACGATCTAACACTGGTATGGATATAGAGAAGAGGGAAGATAAAGAAACAAATAAGATGAAGGAGACAGAGAGAGGGAGAAAGGTAGAAAGAGAAGTAAAGATTTAGGAAGGGTTGAAAGGACAGGAGTGCGTGCGAATGTAGAACGAGAGACACTATAAGCAAAGAAAGATTTTTAATAGGCAGATGAGAAGAGTGGAGTAGGGGGAATGGGTAGATTGGGAAAGGGAAGAGAAAGGAGAAGAAGATAAAGAGATAGGAAAGATATAAGGAGAAGGAAAGGAGGAAAAGAGAGAAAGAGAGACAGAGAAAGAGAAGTAGAGATAGAGAGAGAGGAAAAAAGAGGATGATGGGTAAACAGACAGTGACACACAAACAAAAAGAACAAAAAGCGAGAAATTTCACTTCTAAGACTTGTGGCGCCCATTCACCCTTCATTTCTTTTGTTCCTAAGGACGCTTTCTCCACGTATTCGAATACCCAATTCATTAACCATATTGTTTTAGCAGATATTCCGGACTCAAGTTATTTTCGTTAAGATCTCCTCATGCGCAACTATACTCTTTCTCTCTTTGAAATAGTTTTTTCTCCACCACTTTAATAAAAACACAGTATATGCTCGTAGTTTCATCTTCTGATTTTTCTTTTCCAATGAAACTCTTAAATAAAAAAAAAGTTTACTGGTTCTTTAAGATTCCTTATTGCATTTGTTTTCACACATATAATATCAGCAAAAGTCAGTGCTCTATTCTTATTTTTATTTATATTCAGTTCTATCCCGGAGAAATGCTAATACGTTTAAGCATAAAGAAAATTTAACATAAAAACCGGTTTGACACCTGTTTTAACTTTAGTTAATTTTTTTCAAACAAACGCATAAACTAGTTCCCTTATTAAAAAAAAACCATTTAAACAACATTTTAATTTTGTTGTTATTAAATTTTGTTTGTTAATATTTATAATAAAATAATTTTTTTTTATTATAATAAAAGGATCACTTTCACATTACAATAAGAATCACATTTCCTTTCTTTAACTATAATTTAAGGAAATCGCATTACAAAAGATCTAAAATAAGTTCATCTATGAATATATAAATTAATTTTAAACTGATATTCAACCGGTTGTTAATTAATTTCTGCAAAAAAAAATATGTTTCTCATAACGTAGCATTAAAAAAATATTACTTTTAATTTTTACTAATAATGTAATACGTTACGTAGAATAAATAACGTAATTTTAATTTTTATTTAACATAAAACAAACTTAACACGTAATATTTTTACTTTGATAAAATTTTTTAGTGAAATATTATTTTATATTAGCCATTTGAAGCCATAGCCATAAAATCTGTGTTGAATAAATTTATTGAACAAATACATTTTCTGGAGCTTTGGATTTATAAGAGATAACACTAACTGTAGTGTGTTAGTCTTGACAGTTTGTTTTTACTTGTGTGCATTTATTTATTTAATAAATAGTTAATATAAGCAGCAGAATTAAATAGTCACTGTTTATAAATGAATGCCTTATTTTGATTGTATGTTTTGTTATTGAAAAATAACATGGAGACAATAATTAACTTTAAATATAAATTTTAGAATTACGTTGTCGTCTTCGTGCAAACTCCATTGTCACTATAAACACTGATGTGTACCAAACATAATATTAAAGAAAAAAACAAAAATTGTAATTCACTTAGACATTTGCTCTTTACTAAAATCATTTTCACTTGTTGCAATTAATAAAAACCAAACAAGCACACAGTGACTACCGTTGACAGTTTCGTCAGCAGTGTCAAACAAAGAAGGTCTGTGTTAATAGATTAATTAGTTTCGTCCGGTATAATGCAACCGCATCAGCGATAACAACATATGAACGGAAGAAGATTGTGTAAAATTAACCCCTTGGCAACAACATTAACGATATTACTTCTTTATATATCTAATAAAATTGTAAATCTGTAAATTGAAAATATTTAAAAAAGTGATTGATTAACATATATAATGATAATCGAAACCAGGAAAAAAAATTTTTACCATTTTTGTCTGTTTATTAATTTAAGCGGGTATCACGCAAAATCTATTGAATACATTTTAATGAAGTTTGGTATGGTAACAGTATATACCAAGAAGCAACATACAAGAGAGAAAAAAAGATAAATTTTATTTCCTAATTACACACAAACGAAGTCGTAGGCACAACTATTACAATATAAACACGTCTCAACGGGTAAACATGTGGAGGTTTTTCCCTTGTAAGCACGGTACAAAATGTATTTCGATAGATTGAATTACCCAGCGGGTTGTGGCGCGACAGAGACAAGTGGCGAAATTGGGGGATCCCCCCACAGCAGAGCTTCCTTTTGATTTTGTGCTTGTTCGCATAATAATAGTACCATCACACATTATTTGCAATATTTGCCATCGTTTTGTTAACAATAGTATAAACTTCAATCAATGCAAGATGTAAGTGCAATAAAATCGTAATTATGGTAAGTGTCTTGTTAATTTCTTATTTTAAAATTTTATGCAATACGATTGTGCTTTAAATTGCCAAGTAGATCATTTTTGTGCTATTAATGTCATTAGGTACTATCGTTAAGGGATTAAGCAAACTTATTATAATTATAATTAAAGAAAGTAATTGTTATGTTTTATTATACATATTATACTAAAATGGAAAAATGACCCTGTCAATGGTTTTTACTGTTAGGTTGGATAATATTTATCATTAATAGTTACTTTAAGCCTATAAGTTAAAATCTATTTCATGCCGTATTGCAATATTATAGGTTTTCAATTTTTTCCGGTTTCCAAGTCATAATTCGAGTTAAAAGGTATTTTTTTAAATATATTTTCAATCTCCACTCCTTAGATGTATGATCTTAAGGGATTAACTAGATTACATATGAGTCAGTAAATCGAAAAATAAAAAAAATCATTCCCAACTTTCTAACCAGAATTTAATTTTTTACTTGAAAAAGGTTTCTTATTTCCATATATATAATAGAAATAAAACTAGCTTTAAGTGGCTGTTACATTTGGTGTGAATCACGAACAAACTCATAAATACTTATATTTTACAAAAATTTCAGAAACCGCAGAAAAGGAAAAAGTTTTCAAGAGCGCAATTTCGGCAGCAAAAACGAGAAAAGGAAATACAGAAACAAAAACAGACTCTCTATTTAATAACATTTTTAAGCAAGCCAGAAATGATGAAACGGAATGTCAAGAAATTGATAACGTAGCTTCAGCAAACACTGCCTTAGATCTAGAAGGTATGGAGGTATCTGAAGAAAATTATTTATGTTGCAGTCGTTCTGTAGAAGAAAACTCCAATAATAAAAAAGATGGCACTAATGAAGAACCTGTAAACAATTCATTGTCGACAGTAGTATGTAGCAGTTTAGATTATGATGATCCTGGTTTATGACCTGCCAGAATTAGTAATGATCTCGTTAATATTTTGGTTAAGCGTGGTCTCGTACATTTGTTTAACTACAATGTTCCCACTAATAATGATGGAAATTTTTTTTCAGACAATCATCATTATAAAAATCTTCCCAACGGAGATAAAATTACAGAGAATAGCTTGTTTACTCTATTTCTGAAGATTCAGTATATTGTTTTTGTTGTAAAATATTTGGCAAAACTATAAGTAGTTCGTCTGCTTTGAACGGTTATTTTGATCGTCAGCGTTTATAATTAATATTGAAAAGACATATAACAAGCATTTTCCACAATGAAAATATGAAGTCATGGCTACAGTTTAATAATATTTTAAAAAATAAAGCTACTATATTTGAAATGCAACTGAGACTATTAGAATCAGAAAACAATGGAGGGGTGGATTAGAAAGGAGCATATAGCCATTACCAAGGTTTTATCTCGTCAGTGTCTGGCTTTTCGGGGTTCACCAAAAGTAATGGTAATTTTCTAAAAGCAACAGAAATAGTAGCATGTTTGATTCAATCATGCAAGAACATATTAAAAGAATTCAATCCACGATATCTGATTCAAATCGTATGACTCGCTATTTAGGAGATCAAATTCAAAATGAAAACATTGATTTACTTAGCAAGTCGATAAAAATTACATACTGAACAAAGTCAGGGAATCAAAATATTTCTCCATCAAATTAGATTGTACAACCGATGTGAGTCACTTAGGATAAATAACAATGGTATTCAGATATGTTCTTTTAAATAATGATACTAAAATTTTTCCTATATACGAAGATTTTATTATCTATCCGATAACCAGCTCTAAAGGTGAAGGTCTGTTAGATTTTGTTTTGGATTTATTTTCACAATTAATTAAAAAACGCGGTCAAGCTTATGATAATGGTTCTAATATGCGTGGAAAACACAAGAGTTTGCAGAAGAATTATGGAATCAATAATGGTGCATTTTATGTCTCATGATCCCCTCATAGTCTCAATTTGGTAGTCGACGATGCAGCAGATATTACGCACGAAACTGTGCTTTTTTAAATATATTTCAAGACATTTGTTTTTTTGAAAAAAAGGTGATTAATAATTTACAAACATTTACCGTATTTAAAAATAAAAGCACTAAGTGCCACCCGATGATCTAGCAAAATCTATGTGGTCAAACTATTCCCATAATATAATAAAATATGTAACTAGCATAATAAACACAATTCCACCACGAAGAAAACTAAATCAATTTGTACATGAACATAGTAATAAGTGATAAAGTTAACTTGTCCCTAAAAGCGAATACAAAGTACATTTTTCAGAATTCTAGATCAGACATCAATTTCTTTAAAAGGTAGATTCGAGGAGATAAAAATATTTACCGACGTAGTTGACTTTGTCAGCAATAATTTATTTAATTATTCCAAATATGAATTAATGAAACATTGCAAAGATTTTCTAAAGCTTCAACACCAGTCAAGTGGTGAAACGGACATTAACGGTATTGATTTATTTAACGAAATTAATGTTTAAAGTTGCATTTTCCTGAAAATCAATCTAATGAATCACCAACTCTTACAATATTTATTTACTTATTACTTAATTTCAACACTTTCCAACATGGCAGTATCTTTAAGAATATTGCTCATGTTACCGGTTTCAGTTACATCTGGTGATAGGTGAAGGTACTTTAAATTAAAAATGATAAAAAACCATTTAAGACCAGCAATGGGCCCGCAAAGACTAAGAAACTTAGCAACAGTTGCAATAGAACACGAAATATTAGACAGCTTGAATGCAATCAAATTAATAGTAGATTTTGCGAACATAAAAGCAGGAAGAATTCAATTTCTGTAAAGCAGCATACGCATTACACTTAACGAAACAAAAATTTGTTAAGAAATAAGGATAAATATTTTTTCTGTGTGCGGCAATAAAATACTTACAGACTATTTTTGCTCCGCGGCCAAATGTTGCAAATTCAATGATATTCCAGTTAATGTACACAAATTGTTAATACTAATTTCGGATCGAAGTATGACTCGTTAATAAATAAATATAGTATCTTTGCTTTGGAATTTCACAGCATAACTCGTGTCGTTTTGTGCTTACGGTCTCTTAAAACCTCAAAAACCCAAATCAAATAAGAAAAGCAAAAGGCCTTCTTTGTAAACTACGACAAATTATTATACCTGTAACGTAATTTCGAAACGAAAGGCATAATGCGGGTCCGCGCCTTAGATTTTTCATGAGAACGTTAAGATAAAATCATAACAGGTGTTTCGTATTAATATGTAATTTAATTAACGTTCTTCCTAGAAACTGCATTCGCTTACACTTGGTGTTTTGGCGTAGGCGTATAAATAGTAGAAACGCCACTAGACAGAAAAAAAAAATTCTTAATCTTTAAAAATAATATTGAAATCTAAAAGAATATATTCTCGAATTAAATTAAT
The DNA here is from genome assembly GCA_039881145.1 of Druceiella hillmani. Lineage (NCBI taxonomy): Eukaryota > Metazoa > Arthropoda > Insecta > Lepidoptera > Hepialidae > Druceiella > Druceiella hillmani. The sequence continues at coordinate 20,961,627 of JAYKKI010000016.1, read as the reverse complement.
TATATTGTCAAATTAAATGAATTATGAAAGAAAGAATAATTCAACAATTAATTTGTCTGCAGTTTAAAGAAAACAAATATCTATATTTTTGCATTTCTTGCGACTAAATAAAAATTTGCTCTCTGTATGAACAATTTTATTTAATGCCCTTGTCGATACAGAAAGCGGATCTCGAAGTGCTCTGCTGTTCGATCAGATGATGAACTAAAGGGGCTATTGAGGGTGCAGGATCTTGACTCGTAGTCGATCGCCGTCGAGAGAAGGCACGGTACGATGATCAATATTCGTCCGCAGGATCATTCACATCCAGCAGTTTAAATTAGAATGAGACTTCTTTGTTGATTTCCAAAGGAAATCAGGATCAGTGATCACGCTTTGTCTTCTTATCTACATAGATTTATCGTCTTAAATACCTGGGTTATAGAACTTTCTCGAAATGATCCGTACTCACTCTATGGCACGAAACGGAAACGCTTCCGCGATTATTTATAACTTTTATTCAATAACTTTTATTCAATAACTAACACAAACATCTTTCAATTATTTATCGAATTTTATTTTATCAAAAATTCACAGGTATATCTAAAATATGAAGAAAACTTTTCCGGCGAAGATGTACAGTTAATATCTTTATCACTTCAAGAGATTAACAGGAACTTTACGGCTAGGATGAACTATTAAATATCCTTGCACTTAAAAAGTTCACAAGAAAACTGATCACAATTAAATGAAACTACGTGATGTAGTATTATTTCTACTTTCTTTAATTTCTTTACCACAACCTAGGTTTCGTTGTATTGCAACATCTTCAGGTGGGATATTTGGATATTTGTGGGATGTTGTAATACAACGAAACCTAGGTCGTGGTAAAGAAATTAAAGAAAACATAAATAATACTACATCACGTAGTTTCATTTAATTGTGAATAATGAATTAATACAAAATTAACGCCAAATATATTTAATATAAAAAACTGATGATAGAACTTTACGTCTAGGATGTACAAGATCCACGCACTTTAATAGTTTAAAAGAAACTTTATGGGCTCTTGTAAAGGGCTTCAAAAACACACAAACGGAAAAGTGTTGACGAGAGGAATAGCATGCAAAACAAAAGACAATTTCAAAATTTTAAAACGAAATGAAATAGATAATCTTTCAAGACCTTACAAAATTATTTTGAATTCAATTTTAATAATATTGACATTGAAGCTTTGCAAAAGTCATACAAAAAAAAACATTTATATTTTTTAATTCATATAAAATAAACGTCTGCTGCTTACAACAAATAACAAATCATATTAAATTATCCAATAATTTGACAAACTCGAGTCTTAAAATGTCATTTATCATACAGATGGCCTTAAAATTATATTTAAAAAAAATTATGATTATTTCAAATAAATAATTATTTTCATGTAAAAATAAATAAAACAAAATAAATATTTTAAATTTAAATTATCACTACTTTCAACCATTTCTCTCCGCCTTTGAAAATTCGTAGAATTTTTCAAAACACGCAAAAAGAATAAAAAAAATAATCATAAGCCTTATTGTGTTGGTAGTGGATATAATTCTACCTCTGGACACTTAAAAGTCCCGAAATTTGCTATTTGCCACGAATACACCTAAGGGCCATTTTAAACGTGGAACCTCTTCATAGTCCACTGTCACGACAGTCCCAATATTAATATTACTATCAGGAGGAATTCGTTTTTGCCTGAATTGTAGCGTATGTGTTCTATACGCCATTTTTTCCAAAATGATTATACATAGAAATAATTTGCTGGCAGATTTTACAAAGGAGTTGGCATAAGGAAATGCCCAGGTGTAATAATTTGAGGTTCTGGATCAGCTGATATGACATTCAATGGATGAGAATTTAAAATATATTCATTCTTAATTAATACGGTTTGTAATTCTTTATAAGAAAGAAGTTGGGTTCCAATTACCCGATACATATGAGACTTTAGACTCTTTAAATTCAATTCCCATAATATACTAAAATGGGGAGTGGTGGAATCATTTTCCATTCAATACGCATATTATTAAGTACACGCTTTAATTAAGATTGAAACTCGAATTAAATCGGAAATTTATAAAGATCATTTAAATACGATTTAGCGCCTCTAAAATTAGTACCGTTATCTATATCTATATAAGCAGGAAACCGGATCACGTCGAGAAATAAAACGACAAAAAGCGCCAAGGAAAGTATAGTGGTTAAGTCCGAAACTATTTCAATGTAAATTTGTCTCGGACTTATATCTCCTTACTCGGAATATATCCATGAAAGTGCGATCGTACAGTATGAAAAGGCATAGATTTCGGCAGTAGGGATACGCTCTTTATATGTACCTTTAACTAACCGTACCAGCTTAGACAATAGAAGTGCCGCACATAATTCCAAACGAGGAAGAGTCGTTATTTTAGTTAGAGATACTTTAAATTTCGCACAAAATAATCGGACAGAAATATTTCTCGTTAAATGTGTAGTATGTAAATAAATAATCCATGCGTAGATATTCATACTAGCGTCACCAAAGACTTCAATCCGCACAACGCTATTCTCGTAAACCCCAATATGTCGAGAAATGTTTAAGGTAGATACTAAAGTTAATTCCTGTGTTTAAGCTAAGAATTGTTCAATAATGTTTTTCATCCCAGTCAATATAACTTAGCCACAATTCTTTTATGGTCAATGTGGTATATAAAATTACTGAAGCCACTAAACCAAAAACACCAAATAAAAGAGCTATGGTGGAGAGCATGCTCTATTTTATGATTCGTTCTTGAGTAAATAAAAATATAAAAAGAAATTATCGCTATTTGATTCCTAGGAAAAACCAGTATCTTAGGAATGTCGACACTGTATGAAAAATCCATTAAATTCCAATTACTAGTCCATTTAACTAAGTCAAAGGCACCCTATTTAAATAATGAAATTAACTCTCGAGATACATCAACTCCATGCTCATCATCTGAGACTGAATAAAGTTTGGATTCTACCACTTTAGCAACGTCAGGGAAATGAGGACTCACGTCCAAAACTAATTAACGGGTGGCGCGCATAGCTAGACGCGAACTAGATTTAAGACCGAATATAATACGATTAAACTCAAATGTTTTTATATCTTCTTTACTATCAAAACAAACTAAAATTGATCAATATTCGTTCACAGGGTCATTCATATCCAGTAGTTTAAATTAGAAAGAAATCTCTTTGTTGATTTCCCAATAAAATATCAGGATCAGTGATCACTCTTTATTTTCTTCTTATCTTCATAGATTTATTGTCTCAAATACCTGGATTATAGAAATTTCTCGAAATAATCTGTACTAACTCTATCGCACGAATTGGAAACGTTTCCGCGTTTATTTATAACCTTAATTTAATATCTTCAACTGAACAGAAAAATCTTTCAATTATTTATCAAACTTTATTTTGGCAAAAATTAAAAGGTGTATTAAAATGAAAAAAAAACAATGCAAGATGCTGTATGCTATTAAGAAAATGTAAAGAAAACTTCTCCGGCAAAGATATATAGTTAATATCCTTGTCGCTTCAAGAAATTAACCAGAACTTTACGGCTAGAATATTCAATTAAAAATCGTCGCACTTTATTAGTTTAAAAGCTACTGATCACAGAACTTTACGGCTAGGCTATACAATTAAAGATCCTCGCACTTAAAGAGTTTAAAAGAAACTTGATACACTCTTATGACCCCCTCATTTATACTCGCACGCGAGCCACGAGACGAGCTAACAGACGCGTGTGTAAACGGTTCAAGACGCGTGTGTAAACAGTGGGCTCGCGCTCGTCTCGCGCATCGTCTTAAGAGAGACAGTCTCGAGAGACACTGTACGAGCCGTGAACCGCGAGTGTAATTGAGGCATAAAGGGCTTCAAGAACACACGAACGAAAAAATTGACAAGAGGAATAGCGTATAAAACAAAAGGCTATTTCACAATTTTAAAACGAAATAGAACAGATATTCTTTCCAAAAAGTTCTATACCTTAAAAATTGTTGTGTATTTTACTTCAATTAAATTTTAATAATATTGTAATTTAATGAAATGTTTCTACATTTCAAAAGCCATACAAAAAAAAGATGATTAAAATGTTTAAATTCAAATTAAATAAACGCCATCTGTGGGCTGCTTACTACAAATAACAAATTAAATTAGTAATCATTTGACAAAAGTCAAGTCTTAAAATGTCATTTATTATATAGATGGGGGTGAAATTATGTTTAAACAATTTTATTAATATTTCAAATAAATAATTATTCTCATGTAATAATAAATAAAAAAATAAATATTTTAATTATATATTATCACAATTTTCAACCACTTGGGTTTCCCGCTACCAGTAGATATGTTTGCAGTGCGTCTTTCAATGGGAGTTCAGCAGAACTGTAGCACATCGAGATTTGATTGCACGTAAAGTTTCGTGCTCAATGACATCATAGTCTACCGTTTAATCCTCCATTGACGTACGCGCATTGATGCCCGACATTGACAACACAAAAATATTTGGTGATTGCAATACATACTCTTAGGACGCAGTCAAGTTACCATTGATCTCTATATTATCACTGTCTTCTGTATTGCCTTGCAATGACACATGCACATAAATTGTAGAAGTTTGGAATGTCGCTGGATGCTGCATAACCGACTTGCATCGTTTTTTCATTTTATTTTCGATGCTGTCCTAGTTCTCGCATTTGCTCAGCCCTGGACTTTTCAAGTTTATTGAAGTCATTCTAACGTGAGCTTTTCCATGATTTACCTTTTCTATCATTCGACATCAACGGACATTAACGATTTATATTTATTTATATTTCATTCGGACATTAACCATTTATAAAACCTAATAGGCCATCCACGTAATTTTCTTACGTTGTTTTTTTTATTTTCTTTTCGACGCTATCGTAGCCCTCGTATTTGCCCGACCTTGGATTTTTTATGTCTTTCCTACTCTTTTTGATAAGAGTTTTCCTCTAATTTAGGTTTTTTTTCCATACCGAATATATTTACGACAAGAGACGACATTTGAATTTTTTTTTTAATTTTCTATTTTAAACCAATTTTCGCTTATGTTCTACCGAATATTTTTATTGTCTCACCTTAAGGTCTTCATAATGACATCCAAATCAATATTTTAATAAACCAATATTCTAATAAATCAAAATTCCAAATCAATATTTTAATAAAATAATTTATATTTACACCAAGCTAATTCACGACAAGCGCCCACGTGCACTTATACTAGTCCGATGACGTCACATTTAAAACAAAGACCACATAGCAAATATGGACAGACATACTCCATCTGTTGTAGGCTCAACCATTGTTAGTTTATTATTAGTCTCGTAGTAGTTAGCGATTAAAATCTGTACATATTTTATAAGAAAAGAAAGTTCGACCGGCTATCACATGCTTAACTTGCGAAAAGACATTTTCACGTCACAATAGTAAAATACCATTTTTAAGATTCGGATACCCTGTAACAAAGTCGTCTCGAGTTAAGTGTCCGCTAATAGTTTGACCCTCATCTTCAATAATTAAACGACAAATGTAGGAAAAGGAATGAAATTTTGTATTTCATTCATGTGGTTTAAGAAATTAAAAGTTCATTCAAGAATATTTGTAGTATTTAACGTACTCATATTAATAGTCTGTATGTACAATCGATCATCTACAATCCATATGGTATCGATAACACTAACCTCTCAACAATTCAATGATGTGATTTTGCTGAATTACAAAAATGGTTACGGCGATAATAAATTGTCTATCACGACTTTCGATAGAAAATTTTACATTAACCTGATGAAATTACACGCGGTATTATCAGCATGGGAAATGGGATTATTCATTAGTATGATTTCATTTTCTATGTTTATAAAACCACTCCTTCTTGAAAAGTAATCTGCCTGGTATATTTCTCAATTAAAAGAACAAATTACAAAGCCCGATATTTTTACGATTTTACACAAACATAAGTTTAATTATTGTTTATGTAATTATCACAATTACAATCAATATTATATATAGTTTATATAATTATTATTTCAGTTTCGTTCAAATATTAATATCACGAATGTGAATTGGAAGCGAAGCGTGTGCCTTTACGCCAATATTTCGCTTCCAGAAAAAGTTGCACGTGACTATCATTATATCAATTTATTAACCACAATACTGGTTCAGATAATGGTCATTTATACATTAATTTGTACAATGCAAAATAATTGAAAGAGAAACAATTGATTTCTGACCACAATACTTGCAATAAGTGCTATAACAAATTTGCGGAAATCGGAGTAAAGAGATAAATAAATTGATTCTAATAAGAGAAACATTATTATATGTTCTTGAATCTTAGGAGAGTATTATTTTTCATAAGTGCATAACAATTGCGCATTGCGAAAAAATAGCCTCTTTGAAAATTCAGCGTATATCCATTTTTCAAATATGTATATATATATATATATATATATATATATATATATTCTTTTCAAAATCAAATAATAATTGTTATAATGTATATAGTAAGGAGGGTTTCATGGATGGAATGTTTTATGAAAACGTATGTTATTTGGTTTTTCTAAAGAATCTTGAAATCCTCTATACTAATCTTATAAAGAGAAAACAACAATTAAATGAAACTACGTGATGTAGTATGATTTCTACTTTCTTTAATTTCTTTACCACGACCTAGGTTTCGTTGTATTACAACATCTTCAGGTGGGATATTAGCAAAGATCTTTACAAGAATCTGAAAGTAGAAATAATACTACATCACGTAGTTTCATTTAATTGTGAATAATGAATTTCTACAAAATTAACGCCAAATATATTCAATAAGAGAAAATAAGTTGGTTTTTTGGTATTTTTTATGACAAATTTCCCAAAATGTATATTTTATAATATGTATTATAATATGCGAAATCGAGATATTTTCTAATAATGTTCCAGTTTCTTGAAATTGCTCACACGTAACACAATTTGAGGACTAACTTACCAAAAGTATTTTTGGAACATTTTGTACGAAACAAAAGATTATCGCCGTGGTATGTTAGATTGATCACAAGGCATACGACCTTTGACGGCACAGCGCACCGCAGGGATTCTGGTTCGATTCCTGGTTGCTCATCGAACGGCGCTGGATTGGTGTTCTGGTTGGATATAAGAAATTGCTCTCATGGTAATAAGTTCACCATATGTATCAACTGTATACATTAAAGTGCATAAATAAATAAAATGTGTTGATGTACGTTTTTCATAAAGATCGAAAATCTCGAAATAACCGCGACGGACGTTCAATTATTCCATACAAATAATATTTCGTGATTTAAATGATGTTTATTAAATATAATTTTTTTTATTGCACACTTGCGTCCTTGAATATATTTAGTAATTGTTTTGGAATAGATAGAGTTTAAGGGTTTTGAATTGAAGAGAAAAGCGAATTAATGCTACAAGGCAGATGTTTAAAAATGGCTTGATTTTCCTAATTGTCGTAGAAAATTCAATCAGGAATCCCTAATAATCTATATCTAATTAATGGAAGAAAACACATTTGTGGGTATTTAGCAAAATATCTTAAGAATTATCCGTAAAAAATTCCGTAAGAAAATGATTTTAGAATTAAATTGAACTTTTTCACTTGATATCCGGAATGAAAAAAGTTGAAGCGATTTATTTGTCCTTTTAAATATTTCTGTATAAATATAGTTGACTATTAAGATATATATGTATATATATATATATATATATATATATATATATATATATATACATCTATATATACATCTATATATATATATATATAGCACACTTCACCATTGTGCCAATGTTCCAATGTCTGGGTCGAACAATTTCTGTGAGAATACCTATTTATGGATGTTTTTAGCAATATCCCTTAAACAATCTTACATAAAATTCTGAATTAATAGAAACATATATGTGGATCTTCATCACTATATCAAATTTGAAATTAAAATACACGAAGAAAACATATGTTATCTGGTTTTTCTAAAGAATATTGAAATCGTCTGCACTTATAAAGAGGAAATAAGTTGGTTTTTTGGCATTTTTTTATGTAAAATTAAACTTAAAAACTACTAAGTATATCGATCCAATAATGCTATAAAACTTAAAAGATTCCAAAAGTATATAGGATAAATTTTATTTTTCAAAATTTTATAGTTCTGTAATATACCAGCAACATCTGAAGCCTAAATCGGAGAGAAAGAACCAAGTGCATTGCCTTCTTGGCTCATGCTGGGTAAACTGTTACAGGAATAACTACGTACAGTGACTGTTAAGCATAATAGACATTAAATTTAATTTCTGTCGATCATTCTTGAATATAATTTCATTGAGAACTACTGCGTGATTGATACAAGTAGGGAAAATTAATCTCCCGATCAAAATTTAATAAAAACCATTTATTAATTTAAATATACATTTATTATTACATATAGACGCAGGTTTAGTATATTACTGGATATATTTGAAGCATAAAAGAAAGAAAATTTTATGAACTTTAATGATATAACAGATGTAAATATAAAATAGTAATGTAAGTAGTAAAGGTGTAACAAAAATATTAAAGTTTTTCCGAACTCTTTCCTTAAATCACTTATATTTTCTTTAACGTTTAACCAGAAATCGAACAAAGTTAAGAGCTGGAAGCTACGCTTATTTGCAATGTGCATAGGCCAAAATGCAAGATGTAGTAATTTATTACATAATACACAGACAAAACACACAAAGATACGACTTGATGAAATAGATTCTTTGATATCAGCTGAACTATGTTCGTGAACAGGACCCTATCTTAAATAATATTTTAGTAAAAATTGTGATTCGTAAATTATATGTAGAGCACTATATGGCCGCACGTTTTATGATTCATTATATGACTATTTGGTCAAAAAAATATCCACGCGATTTTAATGCTGAAATATAAACTATGAAAAATGGTTGTCCAGTTTATCCTTCGAAAATATCCTAACAACGATAGAAATAGCACAACCCTAATAGTTCCTAGCTCTCCCGTACTGTATAGTTTTTCAACGCTCATATTAACGTTGAGTACTGTCATTTCATCCAGGTAACCAAATATATCTGTTCAAGCTACTCGTTCGCAAATACATGCGGATAAGCTTCTAACGATGATCAAGTGGAAAATTATTTTTATTTAATACTACAAAAATTTTGAATAATAATTAATAACGTTTTTTAAATATTGTATAAAAATATGTCTCTTCTTTTTTTAATTTTTTAGGTAACGCCAGTTAAGCCACAATAAACAATATGTTTTCCTACCCAATATTTGAGAATATCAATTAATAGAAGAAAAGATTTTTTATAACGTTTCTTATATTGCGTAACTCATACAATATATACGAGTGAATACTTCTTCACACAAAAATGTATGTATGCAAAAAATAGTGATTACATAAATTATATAAAAAATATAAATATATGGCCCAAAAGCTCTTAAGCATGAAGAAAATTTATTTTACTTTACTGTTTTCGGGGTAATAAAAGCTGCCAAGTATAAGTAGAACTTGTACTATGATAGGTCCACATACTACACATCTAGCCCCTTATAAACACATGTGTACATAGTATTACAAATATTAATTTTTCAAAAAGTAAATACATTTGTTTACTATATCCAGTACAGACGTAAAATATGGTGTACTAATAATAATTCGAGCAGGTTGAGTAGTCAAACAAGTCAATAGAAAATGGTTTGGTATAATACATTATATCTCTCTTGCATAAAATATTTTTCACGTATTTTAACAGCTAATCTAAAGCTAACTAATTTAATAGTAGTTAGCTTTAGATTAGCTGTTAAAATACTGCTGTTTATGGATAGTTTGTAAGTTCAAATTTGCAAAAACTAATGCTCATCTAGTCTACAAGGTCGAGAAAAATAATATTTATTTTCAACCTCAATCATCTTTCACAAAATATCACATTTGTTTTGATCATAATTAAAGATTATATTAAAAATAGTACCGCGTATTTCTTTATTAACCACGCATTTATTTTGTATTTTGATCCTTCATTACTTGAAGCATATTCATCTGATATTTATCCAGCAATTCAGCCCACTTTTCAGCTCCGTTTTTGGATGTACTACCTGCGGTGGAGAAATATGCAGTAACGGCATATTAATGTAAGGGATACAAACCATTTATTATAATTATTACCAGATGCCAAACACCGTCAATGGTATCGATCTGGTAGTTACAAATGAGTCTATGTCGGAGGTTTGCATATTTTTAATTTAAATGTTTAAAATTTTATACGTAACTGAACGTTTTTAATTGATAATATTATTAATAAAATATGGAATATACTTGAATGGCCGTGGCCCATATAAGAGGTCAGTTAGCAATGTTTTTTATTTCTCTAGCTAAAGTATTAATACTTTTCAACTAATTAAAAAAAAAAACATTGAAAACAGTGAAAAAGTGGTCGCAGCATAAAGCTGGTCGGGGCTACAAATAACTATAATACTATATTATGTTAGCTTTAATCAATGTAATAATAAATTTCTCATATTTTATTTTATTATATAAAATAATCATGCTAGATAAAACCAAAGGATATCTTATTGTTTAAAAGTAATAAACCTTTTGTTGTTTAATGACAGATATTTTTGATCAATTTTGAGTTTTTTGTATAAATGTTTGCATATTATCTCCAATAAATTAAGTTTCATTATTCATCACTTAATATTTGACTCAAATAACTTGAATAGAATCGTTCAATATACGATGCATTCATTAAAATAAAATATAAATTAGTTGAAAATATTTCAAAATTTAATAAATTTAAGATATTTTTTGTAAATTTCACCTAAATATTTGAAGTGCACGATTTTCTTACGCGGCGTGATTTTTCGTTCTCATTTTCATTAACAGCGTCATAATTCGTTTTTCACTTAAATAAAATGTTTCGCCTGTGTGAGTGATCTAACTACAGATGTAATAATTATTATTTAAGGGCATTATTAAAACTTATTAAAATCTAGTCTATATAAACATTGTTTGTCAAAATAGAAGTGTTAAAATTTTTTTTTGGTTTTCAAAGTTTATATGAAAGATCCATCACAATTAAATGAAACTACGTGATGAAGATGTTGTAGTACAATGAAACTTAAAGCAAGTAGAAATAACACTACATCACGTAGTTTCAGTTAATTGTGAGTAATACATTTCTACAAAATTAACCCCAAATATATTCAATAAATGAAAGATCCGTGTTAAAAACATATATAAACGAACGCCACAACATATATAAACGAATTTCTATTGAAATGTGTTCACCTTTATATAAAGCATCATATGCGCAAGCAATTAACAAGTAAATGACGTAGCTGTTAAAATTAATAATCGTATAATAAAACACCTCACCGATATCCTTTGATGTTACTAAATTGTGTCTAAAGTAGATTCTATAGCATTATTACTTTATTAACAGAACGCGGAACATAAAGGCTTCCTTCTTTCATGAATTTTCCGTCGACCCTTTGAACTATCCTTTTCGTAAACACACCTGCGTGAGAAATGTTCAATGTACGTGGATACATACGAAACGTCAACGATTACTTAAATCGATGTAATTAGAATTAAGTAATGCATCATACATAGTCTATATCCATTTAAAGTAACGTCATTTATTTTCAATACATTGTGTTAAGGTTAATTTAGGCATAAATAACAATTTGATTTGTTATTTCTTTTCAATTCTTATATCTGTATTCGTCCACTCTTCGACCTAGGTTTTTATATGCTTTACCAATTATGTAAGTCTTTAGAAGCCGAATCCAAGACACTCTAGCTATTCTCTTGATGTCATTGCGTCACAGAAGTAGAAGGCGATCTGCGCCATGGATAATGTTCATAGTAATTTTTAAATAAATAACGAAAAATAATGGAAAATATTAATTTATAGATTGCACTTTAAATTAACACAAAAATTTTGCTACTTTTTTTTAAAACTTCTAACACAACTGCTGGCGTTTTTCCAAATATCGCACCTGCATTATACACGCCAGAGGAACGTAATTATTTTGTTAACAATGAAGTGTTAGTCTTCAGAAAAAAATGGATCTTAGCAACCAAGGTATGTACTGTTTAAGTTTCATATATGACATGAAAATTATATAAAATTATCCTACATTTTATAGCTGAAAATGATAAGTTCTTAATTTCTCTTCGATGATCTAAATAAGAAAATTCCTTATAACCCTTACGTTCATAGACTGTTTGAAAGCCGAAATAACCTACTTTTAAATTTAAAGTCTATTGGTTTTATACAAAATAGTATAATTACTTTTGCCTTGTTTTAAGAGATGGATGCTTTTGGAAACGTTCAGAAATTTGTAAAGTTTGGAGCTCTACACCGAAAGAATATCATAATGAGTCAATTTTTTCAGCATAATAAACTTTGGTTGATATCATTTAAATTAATAAAAAATGGAAGTTCTTTAGTTCTGGCGAGAAAGATACCTAGTCCTAATTGTTGCGCTTATATATTATGTATTTCGTTTTAGCTAATATATAGCTATAGGTACATTAATTATATGTATATTTTATATTCCTTAAACCAGTATGTATTATTTTTCAGGTCTATCAATACGTATGACACTTGTTTCGAGGGAATTAATGATTTTCTCATTCAGAGTGATGATGACAAGTCTGCTGATGAAAGTGAATTTAATCTACCTGAAAGGTTAGAAAACACATTTCAGAATTATTCTAAACGGAGGAAAATCCAAGAGTTGATGCATTTCCATTCTCCTACGTAGTTTTTTTTGTCATGCAAATTGCTGCACGTACAAATGGTGGTCATATAGCTATGGATATGAAAACATATCTAAAAAACTCTTCTACAGAAATTACTAATATTAAGAGGCAGTTTACAAAATACTCCACTAATATTAAGAGTTCTAATATTAAGAAGCAGGCAAAAGAAAATTAACAAACTGATATACGGTTAATGCCGCATACGTATGAAGAAATGCTCGTTTTATTTATTAACACAAGTTTAATGATTAATAACCAATTTTGCGTATACAAACAATTTCTGAGGAGTTCATATATCGTCCGTGTATACTTTAGCAAAAGTAAAGAATGGTGGTCTTCCTAGTACTGAAAGCATTACGATTGATGGATTAGGAGTATCTGTATACATTAAATTATTTGCTAACCTCGCTCCTAAACAATTACTGATGTCACAGAAAGCTATCTTCCACACTTAAAAATAGAATAAAATATGGTAACATTGGTTTTTTAAATGAGATGAATGTAGCAGCTCTGGTAATAGTATCTACAAATAAAAAATCAGCAGATAAGGAAATGCTTATAAGTATTTGTTTTTATTATTATATTCAGTGATACAGCTAAATATAACTGAAAATTATTTTACATATCAAAATTCCCATCACTAGTCTATTTATTCTATTATATATAGCTATTCAGGTTTTTCTTTGCTAAGGAAATCCAAGAAATGTTAATTGATGAGTTTATCAATAATAAACATCGGTTAAATAGCCTCCAAGATAATGGAATTTCTTTAGCTAAAGAACTAAAAATGTCCAATTTCAGCTTACTTCGACCAAGAAAATCGTTCTTTACTTTCGGTAAAGTATACACAGAAGAGTTTGATCACGCAAAATTTCATAGTTTTTTCTCATTAAATTTATATTAATAAATAAAACGAGAGCTTCTTCATAGGTACACGGCATCAGCCGTACATTAGCCTGTTGATTTTGTTTTGTAAACTGCCTCTCTATATTAGTAGCTTCCTTAGAAGAGTCTTTTAGATATTTTTTCATCCCCATAGCTATACGACTACCATTTGAACGTAAATGATGGTAAAATCGCAGACTAAAAATTTACGCAATGTTATTCGACGGTAATGTTGGATGACATTGCATAAATTTACACATCCTGCTACATTTTTGGTGTGAAACCTACTCTGAAGTGCATATTTCGGATAGTTTAAGGTACCAAACAGCTGAAAATATCCATACGATTTATTCACTCTATATGCTTAGATAAAATTTCTTGTGTTATTTAAAATCGCGTACTGGTTAGATACCGAACAGTAGGCTGTCAACTCTGATATTCGCAAAAACCTAGTCGACAGGCAAAACCTTGGCAAACATTTGGCTATATTTTTCGGACGGATTAGGCATGTATATCTGAATGTATTCAATATGTTTTCTTTACAAATCCGTCTTTGACAAGATCAATATACCACATATTATAAGCCAATTAAAGTCTTTTATATTAATCGCCGAATATAAGTTAAATAAATATTATTTTTCCAAGATTTGAAAGTGATGTTTGGTAGGGCCTAAATAAGTGGAGATGAAATTACAAGCGCAGGGTGTGTTCTCTGGACTCGTCTGTTATTTTCTACTGGAACCAAAAACAAAATGACTGATGTGCCCAGATAACCTCCATAGCGTTATGAAATTCATGTGAAGAGAAGGTATTTGACGTAAATAATGATGATGACGCAAATAAACCGAGAATAAAGATACACCATTCTGAACGATTTTATAACATCTTCAAACATATAGCAGATTAAAAAGAAAAGCAAAACAAAGTTTATTAATAGAGTTTTACAATATCTAGTTAAAACATATTATAAAATATATACAGTGTTGAGCAGCTTATTTAGTATGTGGGTAAATTTCAAATCGAGATGCTGAATACTAGTTGCAAATCTTTTATCATACTTTTTACAAAAAAGGAATTAAACTTTTTGAAATTTTACTTATTTAAGCGTGTTATGAAAAACCGATGAAGTGAAATTTTAAAAATATAATGAAGTTGGTAACGTTGCAACATGAAAACGACACCATGAAATTGCTCACTAAACATTTATTTTTAACGATTTTCTTGTCGGAAGTACTGAAGGATATGAGTATGGAAGAGTTTGTTTGATAATAGTGTCATCAAGCGATTATCTGATGGTCAAAAATTATACTGTGAGCACATTTGTTCGAATTATCGCAGTTACCAGGCGACCATGAATTGGCCCAGTTAAAAAGTATACTATGAACGCGTTTATCAAATTATCGTAACTATGAGGCGATCATGAGTTAAGAAAATTTATTCATATTTCATATTTCTTTCATAATGTGAATGTAGATATGTAGTACTTTATTTTTTCGCTGGCTTTCTTTTCTAAGTCAATCATCTGACAGACCGTTTAGAATTTGGTATGTATTTATTTGCATTATAAAATACTAAATACCATTAATTTTATTATTAAATTAAAATTTATTTTAATTAAAAAATTAAAATAAAATTTTAATTTAGCAATTTAGCACTGGCGTTCAACCCCACGACATGTCAATGACGTCAACCATTTTGTTTTTCAACTAGCTTTTTATTGTCCTTGTAATATCCCAAAGAAATATAACTTTTAACGGGCGCACATGAATTAACACATGACTTCTTTTAGTACATGACTTGACACATGACTTTTTTTAGTTATATTTTATTCATTGAAAACACAGTAAATTGTTTTAAGGCACAAAGCATTCTTTATTTTCTTAACACATTTTGCACTCCGTATTTCGTTTTTCCCAAAACTAAACAAACTTCTCTTTATAATTTGGTCAAACATTTTGAATGAATTAAATATAGAACACTTTTTACAGCAAGAAGTATTACAACTTTCTGTTTACCATCAGAATACATAGGTAAACGTTTCATAATTGGAAAACTGGAAAAGATTTGTTAACAAACTAATTAACAGTAAATCATTAATTCTATTCAGTTAACAGCGAGTGAATTGCGAATTCGCTGCCCGATGCATATTAATGTTATAGCTTATGCAACCTTCATAGGTTCCATTGGGAATCGTTAACATAAACTCAAGAAAGAGGATGTGCTTCCATGAGCCACTTACAGATTCATTATCGATTATTAAGAATGAAGTTCTTTCCCTTTGATAAAATATTAAAGTTTAATGTAATTTCTTTCAATACACAATATTTGTTATAAAAAAAAATAATGGCCACATTTAAAAAAACATTAAAGTAAAAAATATGTTGATACATTCATAAAACCATATGAATATTACCCGAATAAAATATATTTTAAATAGGAATATAATGTTAGAGATATTCACAATATTCGTGCATGGTTTAGTTACGACGAGTAATATAAAGTGCCAAAAGATGCTCCACTTGGAGTGTGTTAAAGAATAATCATTTGGCTTATTTTCTTTATATTTGAGGATAACAAATAATTTACGTTGAAGTGAAAACTGGAAAAATGTTCCTAGTAAATATTGCGTTCCCCATTTTAAATGGTTACGAAAATTACAAACTTTTTTTACAAAGTATTTAGCACCAGTCTTAAAAATTCAATAGGTACTGAAACACGTGAGGGATTTCAATTTTAAGAAGATGGATAATTAAAATTAAAATATATAGGATCCATTTTTCCTTTAATAACGGCTACAACTTGCTTAATTTAGAGATAGATAAAAAAACATGAGAGCTTTGAAATAAACATTTTATTTGTTTAGTAGTCTACTTACTTTTTGTCTGGGAAAGAAATAATTTTTCTTACTTAATATTCAGTAGGAGCTGAAAAACCATTTATTTTTAAATTTTTCCTGCCCTTTCTTAGTTACATCCTTACGTATTTGTTTCTTTCTTTGAATAAATTTGATACAAGTATTAATTATAATAGTTATCAGAAATAACAAACATGAAATGAATTTAAATATATGCATAATGTTAATTTATTTCAATAAAATATTTTTAAACCTTAAAAGGCGGGCATGACTGACAAAAAGTTGC
The DNA here is from genome assembly GCA_039881145.1 of Druceiella hillmani. Lineage (NCBI taxonomy): Eukaryota > Metazoa > Arthropoda > Insecta > Lepidoptera > Hepialidae > Druceiella > Druceiella hillmani. The sequence continues at coordinate 20,944,760 of JAYKKI010000016.1, read as the reverse complement.
TTACCTACATGATTTCACTTACAAATTCTCCTAGATGAGAAATAAAAAATTAAGTATTTAAGTCAGTAATAAAAACTTTATTACAAAGAAAATATTAGTTTTTTTTTTCAATCACAAATAATTTTACACCTTTTAGATGGCAGTACCTTAAATAAAATTAGAATTTATGAAGATTATGGGATGTTTTGTAGAAATGTCCACTCAATATTGTGTTGGAGCGAATTATTTTCCTCATGAAGAGACTTTTAGTTTAAATATAAGTTTCCACTGACGATTTTCATTCGTTGCCAAATCCCATTACTTATGGATTGGCGAAAATTTTGTTTCGGGGTAATGCGAAAGTAATGGGACTCGCAATATTTGGAATCTCGGTATCGTTATGGACAGCTGTTCTTCTTTTCATTATTACATAATTAATACTTGTATTTACAGTGCTCAGGTTTATCATGCGGGACCTTGGAGTTTATTTTTCCGATTATTTCATGACACAAAAATAATGAAATTTTATGTTACACTTTCATCCGGAGTAAATTAAATACTAACTCAGTTATTTATTTGGTCTCCTGGTGAATTCAATAGTGTCCTTATATTTCAGAAAACATAGGAGAAAATCATTCGTTCTTAAAATTATAGCTACTGTACGCAAATGTACAACTCACTTTCAACTTAGATTATATTGAAATAGGATCACTGAGTTTAAGAAAACTCAAAATTTATTAAAAAATTTAGAAGTTACGTTGGCCAGGGAAGAAAATGAGGTTGTTTTTCGTTTGTTCATAGAGAAAATAAATGCACTCTAAGGTTATTTTAAACAAGGAATTGAATAAATTATTTATAATATTTGCAAAATTACTTACCTGTTCATTTTCCGTAAGATATTTTTAAACCTAGAGATATTTTTAAAATAATATAAAGAAACAATGCTTTTAAAAATTTGCTTTAATTTTACCGAAAAATTATAAAGCCGTTCCTAAACTTTGAACTCTTTCAAAATATTCATGATATTTGTATGCCTGTGAATGAGGCAATATAATTTATGTCTAGTTTTGAAGGTGTACAATGCACCAGTGTGTAACGACAATAAAAATACACGTTACTGTTTCTGGTAGTTAGTTGCAATTAAGCCGGAACCAAAAAATTTTAGTCTTACATCAAACTTACAGAATTTACATAATAAAGAAAGGCGATAGCAGTATGCCTTAGGATATACAAATAGGTTTATAAAAACCAAAAGTTCTATAAATCTGCTTTTACCATTAATTACTTAAATATTACGTATTTAAATAAACGGTTCTTTATAGATCTACAAAATATCGAGGATTGCGAGATAATTGTGAACAGTATAACTGACATTTTAACTGGAGTAATATTATTGTATTAAAATAATAAACGGTGTCAAAAACGGCAGGAAGTTAATCAACTGATTCGACTAAAAGTCTCAAGGAAAGTTTTATATCTATACAATAATTGTGGAATAACGAATTGCTTCGATGAATATGGCAGACTATTAACTAATATTTTAATATTATCGTTGATGTGCGTTTATTATGTTGCCCTTGTGGTTATACAGTTTATAATTGTAACTAATGTTTTAAAGTAAACAAAATAAAAGAAGTTGTTAAAAAAAAGTTGGTTAGTTTATTTACAAAAAAAATTGTAGGTCAAGGAGTGGATCGCGAAGAATGGATAGTAAGATAAAATATAGAAAGACGTGTACAAAATAGTGGCGCCGTTTGTTCCCAGGATCTGACACAACAACAAAATCGTATGAAATAAAACATGTAGGTTTAAATAACGGCGACCGATGCTTTATCAGGACATAAATCTGTACCAGCATCAAAAATTAACATGAGAGTAAGTTTTCGTACAAGCAATATTTAATTATGGAATAAACTTTTAGATAGATATCCGATAAAACTGCAATACAAATCAATGGTTATTGCGATGATAACAAGGTAAGAAAGTTTGGTGGACTGAGAAAAATTAATACAAAAGGAAAATATTTACAAAGCCTATTTTTTAAGTATTAACTTATTTTTTTATACCAGAGAAATAAAGGACAATATTTCTATGCCTCATTTATTTATTTAATTTATGTACCTCATTGATAAATATGGTGGACTTATTGCTAAGAGAGTTATCTCTTATAGTCAACCAGAACGCCAGTTCAGCCCCGCTCGACGAGCGGTCGGGAGTTTAACCCAGATTCCCAAGGTGTATCGCGCCGCCAAAGGCCTTGTGATCAATCCAACATACTACGGCGACGATGATATTTTAATATGATTTGTAAATATTTACTAAATAAGGTGCGTATATATATTACAAAATATTGAGCCAGAAAAATGCGCGATTTTCCACGAAAGTTAAAATTATCATTATCTAATACATTTTATAAAGTAATTTATAATTTGTAAATTATTTCAGTGATTTTTATGCATACTAAAAATATATTTATTTTGTTAATAACGATATCTTTATCGCAAACTTATAGTTCATAAATGTAGGAATATGATGTATTTTTAGATATATTTTAATATACGTTTACCCCGAAATTATTTTCGTTGATCCAAAACGCCATCTAATTAAACAAAATCACAGTGTAAAATATGTTACAATAATTTAAAATTATTTCCTTATAGTATCATCAAAGTACCTGCAAATACCATAGACTTTATTTTGGTCGCATATCCCTTCGGTGAAAATGAGTAACGAATAAAACTAGGACAGTACGAACCAGATGGGGGAACGTACTAACGGTAAATTCAACTTCTTTCCCCGACGTCGTTAATCGTGTAATAGTTAAGTTTCATCCTAAGTTCTTATAAAAAAATTGATAGTTGTAAAATGAAGTAATGGCAAAGTGTAAAATTAGAAGAAATAATATTCCGTAACTGACTCAACAATTACCAAGTTTTGGATTGCCTTCTTGCACAAAATTAACTTTTCTAGATTTCCATAATCATGAAAGCCGCGTGAGTTCCACCGCATTCATAAAATGAGACTTTTCTCTCAAAAGTCCACGCTACTTAAACTTTCAGACTATCATATCCATGAAAGTTTTAAATGGCAAATAAACCTGGCGTTGAAATAAACCTCGAATTTGAAATCATTCGGAGGCTTTAAATTAAATATGTTTCTAGACAAATCTATAATAAAATTTTAAGAATAATGAAAGGTTCATGGAAATGGCCCAACCTAGTGTATGATTTATTAGTTTTTATCCGTGATTTTGTCCGCGCGGAGATTAATAAAATTTTATATTCCGTTGGTAATATTTACAATTTGGATAAACGTATAATGAAAAATGCGAAGAATTTATCATAACGATGTTAATGATTGGAAGTATGATAGTACATGAGTGATAATTTATCAAATCAGAATTCGGCGCATTCTTAATGAACGCATAAGTGCGTCAACGACATCGAAATTAAATTAAGATCCATTAAGTAGTTTAGCAAAACAAACAAACTCAGTTCGAATTAATTTTATGATATTACAATATTTCTTTTCGTAGTTTAATCTTCCATCACTTTTTGATACCTGTATCTAGAAAAAAAAACAGAAAAAAACTCTTAAAGATAGCAGTAATTTACTATGCTGAAATATTTGACGTATTAATTTACTATTATTTCATTCATTTTATATCTCTTTTCCAGTTTGATGCTATATTATTCCCAAAATTTCATTAAAATTCATTTAGTAATTTAGCAGTAAAATTATAATAAAAAGAAAAATAATTTTTGTATTTTTCGCATTAATTAGGATACAAGGAAAACTAACCTACTATAGCGTTAGGTTGTACTCTAATTGTTATGAATAATTAAAAGTTAGTTTTTACTGCAAGACAATGATATTTTAATTAATGAATTAAAACACATTAAGTAGGTAATAAAAGCACGAATAAAATCTGCTATTTCTCCGAACCAACAGTAATTAACCTCTCCACGGCGTGAAAAAAAAATAATAAGTTTGATTACGAGTGAAATTTTATATGATTCGAAAAGGCCAATCTATTTCTCTTGAAAATTTAAAGTAGATTAACTTGCTGTCTTGTGGAAAAATAAAATTAACAGTAACGATCATTACTACAGAGTGACATTATGTCATTTTAACAGAGTAACATTATGTCCTTTTAAAACCTTTAAATACAACTACTATTAAAATTCCCCTCTTTTTTTAGAACTCATTTTCAAAATCAGTTTTAATGAGCATTGAATAAAAGCTATTTAGTTTATGACGTGCGGTACGTACTCAGTTAGAGACGATGAAAACGTGAATAAAATACAATGAACAGTAAAACTCTGAATATGAAAGAAGGGTTTAATTTTATAAGCAATTCAGAAATTCCAGTTGATGTTGATGAGCACTCCCTGGTACTATCGATGTGCACCCCCTGGTGACATTTCAAGTTTTATTTAAATTTTTTGTCCGTACTCATTCGCACCCATATTCACATTAACAATTATATTAAATATAGAAAGATTTATATGCTTTAAGGACAAGTTTTTTTCCTAAGTAACTTGAAAGTGTGAACCGCGTGTTATTGCTGAAAGAGGTTTTTATGAAAGTTGGCTGTTAGTGCCTGTTAAATAAAAACCTATATCAAGGAAAAATATGGAAATTTACAAATTAATATTTCAATAATACTGATTTAAAAACGCAAAGTAAAAAGAAACATGGACAAATTACTTTCGTTATTTAAACCTACATTTGGATACAAGTGAAAATATGTAAACAGTTATACTAATTTTTAAATTATTATATTAATATTGTATATTATATACGGTACAAGCCTGCGAATATTGAGTGACAGAATCCTAGTTTAATTTTCGCCGAGACCAAAAAAAACGTTTTTCTTCTTCTGTCTATAAGTTGTGTAAGTAGAAATAACGAATCACTTCATCCCACATACGAAGTAAATCAACACCACATCATCTCTTTAGAGCACGCTTACATTCAACTCAAAATTGTAAGCGTGCTCTATGTGGGATTTAGCGATTCGTTATTGTAGCATATCAAAATAAATTTATTCCTTATTTCGAAAGAAAACAATTCTTACTATAGTGTGTAATCAATAAAAGTGTCTCTTGTCAACAAATTTTCAAATGTTACTATCACGGTCTATTTGCATTTACGTGACATTTGGAAATAAAAAGGAAAATTACGGAGAAGAGGACGTAGAAAAGAATTTTATGGACACCTACTTACGAAATATTATTTTTGACCGAAAGAAAGTACATTATGCATTTTTTTTTTTGTAAAATATTGTTTCCTTTATTCTCATTGCTTACTTATGTTGAATCATTCTTTACAATATCATGTAAGACGTATTCTGATGGCCACATCCTAATTTGGTCCGTTAGTTTAAATACTAAAACTAAAATTAAAAAATACTGGAATGAAAATTATAAAAAAATTTAATTTTAATATTTTTCGAATTTTATTAGTGAAGAATCTCAAATTATGAAACCTACATTCATTACTATGTTCCAAGATTAGTTAGATACCAAGCTGTAGTAGGTCATTTATGAGATTGTGGCGGATTAAATTGATATATGAGGTTAGAACGGATTATATTGACATATTATTAAGAGGTTGTGACGAAATATATTGATATATGAAGTAGTGACGGATTATATTATTACATATATGAGGTTGTGAAGGTTTATATTGATATATGAGGTTATGACGGTTAATAAATGACGGTGAATAAAATATTTGAGGTTGTGATGGATTATATTGATATATTAGGTTGTGACGGATTATATCGATTGGGATAGCTTCGTGTGACTCACGTCTTCCAATTCGACGAAAGGCCTTCTTAGGAAGCGTTTTGATGACGAGGGTTCATTTAGTTCTCGTAAGTTGGTGCCGCGCGGCTGTGAATGCGCGGTTGTTTATGGTTTATTAATCTAATGCATTATCTATTCACGCACGGTTCATGTGATTTGGGTGGCCATATTTCCCCCGATGCTAGCACGGTTGGTTGCGCTAGTTATTTCATATTGGTGAAGACGCATACGTTTATTCATACTAATGCGCGGCTTCCCCCGAGCTGCGTCTCCGTAGGAGTTTAAAATGGAAGACACGTGATTTTGAAACAAACTTTTGACTGACAAAGTTGATAAAAAATATGCTATATGTGACCGGGCGTATTCGAGATATAAACTTGAAGATGTTTAAAAGATTTGTCAGGAAGATTTTGTGTAATTACTCCAAAGACAAGAAGAAAATCATATTCTACTATTAAAATCCTGATAATTTTTTTACTTGCTCAAAATACGTTAACATAGTGGGCATTAAGCAATGTTACCTATATCCATATATAAAGTAATTAAAACAGTCTTTAATTTGCCTTAATTTTGGATAAAGAGATACGAAATATCTGAAAGTAAGGTGTTTGTATTTCAGAGTAAAATAAACACCCAATAGCCTCTTTTTTGTTGACAATGATGACGGTTAAGGATGAGACCATCTTTACATCTCTAATGACACAAAATTTCACTGACAACAACTTCTTAATTGTTGAAAAGTTAATATCAAAATATGTAGTTGCACCCATGCAACTCCAATCGCCTAATGTGAACCAGTGTGCCTCTTGTATGTCACCATAATTTATTCAGTAACATAATTTTTTATTTAGTATTTAAATCGCACCTGAGGTTTACAATATTTACACTTCAATCTCCCGGTTCTTCAGGTTAAAGAAAATTTCGACTTTGGTTCCCCATGTAAATAGCTTTCACAGATAGCTAATTTTGAAATAACGCGAAAGGATTATTCGTATTCAATTTACATATATTCTTTACAATCTATAGATAGTTATATAATTACCTTGCATTTTAAATTTTTACCGTTTTTTTTTCATTTATGTGTGTTTTCATTAATCTCAATGGGATACTGGCACAATAATTGTTGAATCTTTAAACAAAATGTCGGAGAAACGAATGCAGGCCATAACGTCACTGAGTAGAAAAACAAAGAGCAATAAGTGCTGGCAAATTCACACGCTGGATGTCCACTATTAGATATAACAAGGACCACAAAGGAAGTGGCTGTAATAGCCACTTCCGTTGTGGTCCTCCTGCCTTTGTGGTTGTGGAGTGAATAAACAATTCAATGTGAGTATTTCAATAAATTCCCACAGAGGCAAAAGATAAATGCGTTACGTTTTGAATACATGACCTTATGTTACCTAATATTACCCTAATCTTATTTATAATTATAATCCTAGTCTATAATATTACCCTAATCTTATGTTACCCTAATACAACAAAAATAACTAGAAGAAACATTTTTCCTTAGGAAAAACTGTATCATAAAAAAATAAAAGAAAATTATAGTGAAAATAAACAGATTTTATTGTATGTTCGATTCTTGTTTGCCAAACGTAACGTATAAAGTTTATTACCAAACATTATAAATATACCTAAGAGTTAAAAATATGGATAAATAATTCACGGCGTGATGCTCATATACCAGGACACATACAATTACTAGTGACAAAATCTTTACTAAATTAATTCATAAATTCCTTGCCAAAATTAAAAGATAATAATTTAGTTATTCGATTAATAAATCTCTGTACAGATTATATAACAAATTGTCTTTAAGTACAAATTCCAAGTAGATTGTTAGAAAACGTGTTTAAAACTACTCGTTTACTGTACTCCGTTTACGTTTTTCAAGTGACTGATTTTATCGAAGTTCATTACCAGTTTCATATATTCAAGTAACTGGAATTTTGTTATCGACTTTTTTAATTTATATTGAGTTGAATATACTTTAAATAATTTTTGGTAAAACTTGATTGAATCAATATTTTAAAGTGAGTTTAATAGGGTCTATTACTAGAAAATAACCTAGTCAATTAGATCAATACTTCTTATTTGACTTTATGTAATAAAAATAAACACATTGGCCAACAATTTTCTAATGACATCTAGATAAAAATACGTAAATAGAAATGTGTACACTAACAAGTGAAACCTAAAAAGCTGGTAAACTATTTATTTTTCTTATTTTATTGCGCCAATTAATATTAAATAATTTTACGCAATTTAATTGCTTCCCGGTTTTTCTTTAATTTTATCAAGTTATATTTTGTTGAATTCGTCAGATTTTCCACGTATTAAGTTCTTCTCTACGTGCTCTTGCGAATGTCTATATTTTATACGACTAAAATATAAACCTTGTTATTTTTTATAATCGCTCTCTACTGCTAGGAACTTTTGCAAATAATACACAAATTTCTGATTTGTTTTTATCATTTAAACACTTTTTCCCACTTGCAGGCTGTGACTCGTCATAAAAGCTAAAGTAATACATTTTTACTGCTTTACGTATGTTTCGCTAGTTTTTAGGATTTCGAATCTCAAAACAAAATCTATCGATTTGTCTATCCGTTTTTCACAGCGGTTTTTCTCACAAAACATATGACGCAGATATTGGTAATTTGGAAAAATGATAAAGCATATTAATTTGCGTATATCCTAATAGATTAAACTCCAAAGCGGAAAAGAAAATTTTAGAGCGTGCGATTTAAAATGGTTACTAGAAATTTACTTAAAGTTTATCAAAAACTATAGCGCTGAATAAAAATTTCATCACTTTTCGGGTATACACTGTATTTTAAGGCTGTGGCTTATATAGGTAACATATTTACGTCATAAAAATAATATTAATAAATATCAGCGCTGTATATCGTTATATACATATGCGTCTGTGCGTGTATCAAAATATGTACGAAAGTTCTACGAGTACTTCGTATAGTGGAACTCATAGTACGAAGGTGTGGGATATTTTATTTTGAACCCGTTTGTATAAATTCCATTCTCATTATGTTTTACGCAAATGTAAAAGTTCTTCGGTCAGAATTATAGAATACACAATTGGTAAATACTCTCATGCATGTTAGAATCGAGCTAATGAAGTATAATGTTCCCGATTCTCCAATACTCGACACAATTCAAAGTAGAATATAAACATTTTGAAAATTTTATCAGCGATACAGCTGGGTCAGTATGTAATAATTTTATGCCTACGAGTTATAAACGAATAAATACTAATTTTAAAAAATCAAAATTGATTAATTGGACTAAAATTTGGTTAATCATTCTGTTTTTTAATTTTATTTTGTGCATATTTAAATATATGCCTCTCTGTTGCTGTTATCTGATTTTACACTTTTCATTAGTAATTAGATTTAAAACATGGAAAAACTATTTTACTAAAAATTATACTTATCTTCTTCAGTTAGCTTCAATTTTCTTTAATTTATTAATTGAAAAAAAATATATTGCAGAAGATAGTAAATTAATTTTGGTGAATTATGTTCGTGGTCTTTTAAATTAATTCTTACTCCATAATACTCCATTGTAGTTATATCTATTATGATTTCAACATAATATTATATATAGCATGAACAAATATTTTGTGGACTATAGTGTATTCAGGGTATAACATTTGTTAGGAGAATAAAAGTCACCGTAGAACATAAAAAACATAAAAGCGATAAGGTAACATTATTATAATTACTTATAAGCTATTAACATCAGGACGTGTGGGATATTTTGTAATCTGTGGTACATAATTATATTGAGCGGCTCCCACCTACATTTCATTCTCTCACATTTAGATATTGAACTGATAAAGTATTTTTCTCTTTCGCTAACCTCTTTAACTAAATCGTTATGTGATTCATGATAATTATTAAATGTGCTGTTAATTCAAAATGTAATTTTTCTATGTATATTGTTAAACCTTAATGTACACACATTTAAATATTTTTTTGCTTTTTTTAAGCTTAAATTTTTAAAATTATTCTTGTGCTCTAACTATTTATTGCTTATCAAAATGGATTGAAATTTAATAAATTTGAATCCATTCTAAAGGAGCGCACTTACAAATCTTATTTTCTCAAAAATAGACACATTTCAAACGTTAATCTTTGGGATAGTTTTTTCCTATTTCTTGATCTCATACTTGTCAAAAGAATAATAATAATTTTTTTTATATTTATTAAAAATTAGGGAGAATTTATAAACATTCTGGAATATCCTTTACTTAATTCGCTCTAACAATATGATATCTTCTCTATGAATTCAAAAGACTTTAAAATGTACTTCTTAATTATATTTTGACTGTTTAAATTTGTGAATTTTAGTGTTCTAATATTTATATAAATGCTATAGAAATATTTTAATATTTGTACGAAAAAATAAAAATTTGGGTCAAAATAAATAAAATTTCAAAATAATGAGGCAGAAAAAATTTTGGTAAGTCATTTAGTAACGTAATTGAATCAATTTTGCTAAAAAGTTTATCACAAATGATAAAATAAAGTATAGAAACCTGTCCTTTTTTTTCAATCTATTTAGAATTATCATGTGAATGAAACGAAATGAAAAGCGATTACGTTTCAAATATTAAGTTTCAATCTTTCTAGACAAACCTATTAGGTTAATCGTGTGAGAGCACCAAATATTACTTATGCAGCCATCAAGACCGCACAAATTTAAATAAATATGATTAATATTTACGATTAATGAACACTAAATCTTTAATTTTTTTTGGCAATGCAACGATTGCTTCGCACTTTGATTTCGCTCAATATCTTTAATTCTAGTAATGCCCTACAAGGTCTTCCTAATGATATCAAAATCAACATCCCGACTAAACCCGTTTTCACTCTAAACTAATTTATAACTTTTGACAATGCTAATTTACGACAATCACGTACATGCACCTACACTAATCCTATGAAGTCACGGGCAAAATCAATATTGATACCACAAATACGCACAGGCAAGTTCTATTCGTTGTCGGTTCTCAACCATTGTTAACACATAATTAGTCTCTTAGTTATAGTATCTTAGTGATTAAAATTTGATGATATTTTGTAACACAAGAAAGTTCGACCTCGACTCTACTTACCGAGCCAATATAAGTTTTCACATCAAAAATTATTTGATACGGAAATTATGTCAAACGATACTTTACGACGATTATGTGTTTTCTTTAAATTAAGTGATTCTATATCTAATGTTATATTTACACGGTTTGTAATTTACAATATGAAATAAACCAGTTAACCCTATATACTACTATCACATGTGGACTTTTTAAACTTTGCATTATATTATATTAATTATGTAACCATACTATGCTGTCATTTGTGACTTTACCAAAATATTTATTTTAAAAGTAAAATATTTTAAGAAAAATGTTATTTGCAATATCATTTTCATCATTTCTCAGTCAATTCCATAATAAAAATTAGGTTCACCGTCTTTAATAAGGAGGGCATTGAAGAAGTTTTCGCCCAAACCGATCTTTTCTTTATTAATGGGTACTGTTCATGTCCTAATGAAAAGCCCTACTGAATAATTTTAGTGCCGAAAGATATAAGCCATATATTAAAATTAAACAGCTTTTACAATTGTAAGGTTCTTATTTATTTATTTATCTAGTGTAATATATTAACAATAAAATTTAACACAAATTTATTGCAATGTAATGAAAGTGAGATATTTAACATTACTAATTTCTATTAAGCTACCTTTCTAGACCCACGATAAGTACTTTAAATTACTTGAACATTTTTACTTTCGTTACACACAAAATCCCCTTAACGACATTTTGTTTGTTTTTATTTGGTGATAAAATATAAAATACATTTCAGAATAATTATGCGACAAAATAATATGATTACAAAGTACTTAAAATTAATAGTCACTAAGATATAACAATATAGTAGTTGTGATCGATTTGAATTAAATTAGAATAAGGTGAACATTTTTTTAAAACACGGATGATGCAGTGAAAATAATGGAAAAGAAGAAAATATTACACAAATAAAAGAGCATTCATTTTGACTAAAAACATTGGTTATTCGACTCAAAGTATCTCTTCGTCTCTATGAAGAGAAACAAAACAATTCCGGTGCAAATTTTACGAATAAATTTGAATTTCTGCAGACGTGCTGCAAATATGGTGAACGTGACCGAATGTTCTCATACCAACTGAACCGCATAAAAAACATAGAGTGTTGCACGTTTAAATTTTGCGATTTAATAACATGCATAAGCGGTTTATCGTTGAAATAGACATTAGTCACTAGAAATATCTACTAGAAATGTTATCATTATTAAGGACTTCACCGTTAGGAAAATTTATTTTGTATGGCTTTAAGATTACAGATAATACATCCGTAAAACAATTAGATTTGACAGAATCAGTTTTTGAGAAATTACTTTTCTATGTATCATTTTATTTTGACTGAGAAACGTTTCGTCTAAATTAAGTGATGACTTCTGAAATTAAAGTAAATTAAAAATAAACACATCATCGTTTTTGAAGAGATGGAAAAAAAAATTGCTAGTCTTGTTCTTTAAACTTCTCATTAATTTGATTTCGTTAAGTAGATTTATTTTATTATTCCCTAATTATCCTTATTTTAATTTTTTTTCAATTTAACAAAATGAGCAGAAATACTACGAGTAATGGTTTTTTTTTACCTACGATGGAACGTTACTATTGCGTACTATTTGCGTTTAGGGTTAGAGGTTGTTTATTTTTTGTTGGTGCAATCCAATGTTACAATTTTCTCTTAAACTATTTCACCGATTTAGATACGATTTTTTGTAAGATGTTTGAGATTTATTGGCAACAGTTTTTGGACAGTTGTTACAGCGATTACTCAACAATGGGCGCCGCAATAAAGATTTTGTTGCAAACGAATGTTTCATTCATCTCTCAAACAGTTTGACCTATTTAGATACATATTTCTGCATAATATTTGGCACTAATTGAGAATAGTTTTAACATAGATGTTATGGTGATTACTCACCAGGTGGCGCCGCAATTAACATTTTGTTGCAAACGAATATTCCCATTTGTCTCGAAAATAGTTTGACGGATTTATACACAGTTAGCTGCAAAATATTGGGACTAAACGGTGATGTTTCTAGGTAGATGTTATGGCGTTAGCTCACCAGGGGATGCTGCAACATTTTGTTGCAAACCAATGTTCCTATTTATCTCCAAAATGATTTAAGCGATTTGGATACGGTTTTCGGTAAAAAGTTTGTGATTTAACGACGAAAGTTATTAGCCAGTGTTACATTGTTAACCCGTCAGGGAGGGGGGGGGGAGGCTGTTATAAACATTTTTAATTAACCAAGATTAGCCACTTTGTGGACTTTCTTTGGCTGCGTCGATGTGTTATTTACGTAACATGTCTCTCAAGCGCTCTAATCCTTCCAATTCTATGGCGTTGTGTGGATTATTGAATTTTTTTTTGGATTTAGATCAGTTATTACCAGACGTACTTAGTAGAGTACGATCTTTAGACGGCGTACCGTCTAAAGATCGTACTCTACCAAGAGCCACATGAAATTGCCACTTGCCAAATAACTTTTTGAAGCTTAGTTATTAAGACTCATAATAAAAATAGACATTAACATTTTAATTAAACACAGGACAGATGTAAAGGTTTTAATCGAAAAAGTATAAAATAAAAAGGAAAATTAAAAATTTAAAAAAACCAACAACGAATGTAATCATTGTGACAGAAAAATATTAAATACTTTTTTAAAAAAATTTAAAAAAAGTATGAAGCTATTAATATAATTAGAAACGTAAGAGAATCCGTCGGTTCTGCCATGCCATTTCCTTTCCCAATATGAATTATATTGTAGCAGCATAAAAAAGCTATGCTTACTTACCTAAGAGAATTTCATAAATAAGAGAAATCAGTCACGAACTGACAAAACGGCAAAATGTTAGGCGTTGGTATGGCATTGCAGCTCCAACGGAATTTTTTATTTTGCTTTTATCTTATTATCACATAAACTTTTTATTACTATTATAGAAACTTTTAGATATATTAACAATTAAAAACTATATAAAAATATAGGTCTAGATCTTTTTTGCGAACTTACTTCCAATATTGTTCAAAAAAATATTTCATGTTGCTTTACTTTTTTAACTTGCTTACTATTTTTTATGATATTCACATTATATTTCCCTCGGAGATCCACTTACATAAAATCGAAATAAGATCATTATCATGTTTATATTATTGAATATAATTATAGTTCAAAAATTTATTTCTGGAAATGTTTTGGTTTAATTTGGATAAAGTATGCTTTCCTAAGTACGATAATATATTGACACGTGTAAATATTTGACTGTGTTTAAGAAAGTGTACTTTATTTTAATTAATATAACAAAATTTCTATTGATAAATTTTTAAACTACTATAAATTCGATACTTTGATTAAAAAAACTAGGAACGTGTAAGTTTTGGTTGTCGTATATTCTGAATATGGTGCTCAAAATTTCCATTTTTTCTTCGATTTCTCATATTCCAAACTGAGTACAAAAACAATATGGTGTACAATTGCTGCAAAATTTCATATTCGTATTAAATTATTATGAACATAAATTTCTAAACTCTTCCTACTTCTCTTTTAGTTGCAATGAAAAAAAAAACCAGATTGCTAAATATCTTACGTATATTTTGGAGTAGGCTGAACTTGAAAATAAAAAGTCTAACCTATCAATATCTAATAGTAATGGATAAGACTTAAATATATTACTCTTTCATTGCAAAGAAGCACTTTTGACGTTTGCATGAAAAATAATTGAGTATTCTTAAACTGTTTAATGTTTATGAACAATAACATGATATAATATTGCACGATATATATTTCTGAAAATAAAACGACATAGTTTGTTTAGAATATAAACTTATTTTCAGTGGACGTAGGTCCAGAAAAATATGTAATTGAAATAAAAAATTTGTTAGAAATAAATTACTGGTAATTAAATTACTATTGATAATTTTTATTTAAATAACAGTAGCATTTTTTAACGTTAGCAGGATGATGATGCCACAGTAAGTACTGTGGTGGGCAAAAGAAAAAACTTATCAATCAGTTGAACGTCTGGGGCAGTAAAACCAATTACACCTCCAGGGAATACCACCTTGGCACATCTAGCAGCTTGGTGATGGTAGCACTATGTTTCCGGTCAGAGAATTGATTTATGTAATATAGCACTTACAGAAAACTTTATGTCCTGAATTTAGTGTAGACCTAGTTTTAATGTAGTTGAAACAGTAATTTGATATATAGTAATATTATTTTATACTGTATTCTACTAAGCTTCAAGTATTTAGATATCTGGTATATTTTTTGTATAAGTAGAAGTTTTTAAACATTGATGTAATATTCATTACTTCTAATATTTTTTATTAATACTTCATCAGTGTCAAAGTATAATCGAATATCCACTCATTGAGGCCCACATTTTTCATAAATATGTCATTATCTCACTATTTATTTACTATTCTTATATTTGCACAAACCTCTGACTCTCTTTAAATTGTATTAAATCTACCTAATACGTTTATTTCTATTTTCAACTTATCCAATTAAGATAGAGCAATAACTTGCAATAAATTAGTTTAACCAAATGTTGCTTAAGTTTATTATGAAATAATTGAGAAATATGCTATTATTTATTTTCACTACCATTGTATCAGTGATACTAAACTACACCAAATAATATCGAACTGGTTAACCGTGAGCCAAATTCAAAGCAAAATAGCTAATCCGATGAAGATTGGAATGGACATCGCTTTTCCATTCAATTCACAGTGATGGATGTTAATCACCGGTGACGAGATGTACTTGTCATTAACTTGTGAATCAACTTCGTCTTCTATTGCCGAAACGCAGTGCAACAACTTAACCAAATTTAACTATTCACAAATCAGAAACAAACCAAAAAAAAATTGTGACTTTAATAAAGTACGTGATCTGTCTCCATTAAGACAAATATATAAACTTATTGAGTTACAATTTTTTTTGAATGTTTATAATTTTTCCTTATTACATATATCCAATCCAGTGGAAATCCGAAGAAACACACCATGTCTTCAAGCTTCTACGATGAGCTGAATAGAGCTGCTCTTTTTTGATTATTTGGGACTAGTGATGTTTGAACGGAGAGAGATAATTTTTTAAATATCATTGTTGTGCATCGCGTGCTTAAAACTATCTAAGTCTTGGACCGAATTTAAAAACTAAGTTAAATGTTGGACACTATTTTGCTTAAGAATATATCTACAGAAAACTATAAACACTAGGCTTTTTCACATAGAATTATATAGCCGTGAAAAAATGTTTTACTTGAATAATATAGAAGAAATCTTGATTCAAAACGAACAAGACGATAAAATAATGTAAAAACACAAGAAAAAACCCTTTCTTTTCATATCAGTACAATGATAAATTGCGCAATTTGAATGTTTCGTCATTTGTATTAACAATAAAACGACGTGCGACATTGAAATCGAAATGTGTTAAATTATTGGAAACACGTGGGTTGGTAATGAATCGGTATACCTTGGTAATGAATTTGGACAAATAACTACCCCATCTCTTGATGTTCCCTAACAGAAAAGTTCCGAGTAAAAAAGAAATAGAGTTCCAGTTTATATACCCTCTGTCTTAAATTATTATGTACTATTTTTTATCATTTCCTGCATAAACCTATAAAAAGTTCAAACTGACAGAACTAAGTTATAAAAGTTATCTATATTTATTGAGTATTACAAAATAGAAACACAAAGAAATTCCTTCCAGGGAATGAATTTTTAAATTAATGAATAATAAATAAAACTTTCCAATATCAGATAACAAAGGCGACCGAATAAAAATAAAATATACCCAAGGGCGTCAGGTCCTTTTGACTTTTAGGTTTGTATTCGCATCACGTCCGGCTTATCACGGCATTTCGTATTGAAATATATGAAAAATTAAATATATAACCTCAATAATACCCGTATAACAGAACGAAAAATTTTTGCTTTGTATATTTTATGTATCTATTTATTATATTTATAAAGAGGATCGCACAATATTGGCAAATCGGTGCTGTAGCATCGTGCCGCCGTCGCACATAACGTCCCGGTACCAGGCTACGCCTTTACCGTCCAATGTCAAAACGCCCACACACACTTTTTTGTTTAATTACGCGCTAGATTATTGGGTAAAAGATATCATTTCTCCCTGCAGGAACAATTTTTAGAATTGTTGCTCTGCGTTTATTAGTAGTTCTGTTCGTGTATTTGTTTCGATTCATATTACATGAAAATAAATGTGCCGCTATATCTCTAGAGCAATACATGCAGTGCAGACTATTACGTTGTGATATTAAGAAATTGAGCTGTTGAACAAAAACATTTAATTGTATAACAAAATTGTTTAGGTAGTTTTTAATAACCGTAAGTATTTTGGAAGTTGATTAAGGAAAAAATGTAAATATTTAAGATAACTTTGTAATATATAAAACTAAACCGAAAACGAGTAAAAAATAGGAATAATAATCGTCATTAGACGTACAAAGTATACGAATTTCACCATTGAAAAAATTTTAAAAAATCAAATTGGATAAAACGAGGCTAAGAAATTTAGATAGAAATGCACTTTTGCTGGAAACACATGTTATGAGGAAATACATGTTATCTATTAACACATGTTATAAGGTTATTTTCTAATTGAATAAATTTATTTTTTTTTTATTTTAATTTTTGTAATTTTTTAATATTTCTGTAATTATCTACATTACATTGGCATTCAAAGTCGAGTAAGGCAATACGTCAGGGGTCAATTCGCCATTCTGTTTTCTTGTGAACCATCTGCAGACCTGGTGTGTATTTATATGTCAAAATCGAACATTTTTCATTTTATAAAAGAAAAAAATAAAATAAAAGTTGTGTAAACTTTATTAAAATCGAAGTATTTTTAAGAATTTTGCAATTTATATATTGTAAATAAATTATTTATTCTTTCCCCAAAAATAACCTCATTAATCAATTTCTTCAACAGATCCACCATTTGTCGTGTTCGTGCATTAAATTATTATTTAATGCACGAACACACATTCCGACTCTCATAATATTCACTTCGACTTATTTACTCGGTAAAATTCGACGGGCATTCAGTTAGTCAATAATTCGTATTTCATCTAAATATTTATATTGCCATTTGAATTAAAACTTGTATAATAATATTATACGTTAGTATCGTACCAGAAAATGTGCGTTAGTCCGCAAAACAAAAGAAAATATAAGGTTGTGGGTATCTATAAAATATTTACTGTTAAACCACAACATAACAAAACATATTTCGAAGAGAAATGTTTAATTTTGTTACAGCCGTTTTCAGTCCTTTATGAAACTATTTTTGGAAGCGAAACTTAGCAAATTCTTAGAGTTAAACGTCATTAAATGACGTAATGTTATCGTGGTAATTCGTGGTCCATTATGTAGCTACTAACTACTTAATCGATAAACTAAAAGCAACTTTCGCTATGGGTAACGAACGTTGTACTTTTTATCATTTTTCTAGCAAAGAACCAATAATGCGAAATACAAACGACTCTCACGTCAGCTTTTCTCTTATTCACGCATGTACAAATAGAATGATCGAGAGCGGAACAGATCACAATATTTTCCGCTCCCCGCTAACTTCCCCTCCCTTTGATAAATTTTTGACATGTAATCCTACATTCTAAATTGAATATTTTATTCTAAATTGGATATTTCATTCTAAATTGGATATTTTTGTATTCTTCAAAATCGTAGATAACTCCTTAGTTCTCTTGACACTAATGAGTTGGTGGCATTTTCGCGTGATGAAATTGTTGTGACAAATAAAATTGGCATAACTAATGACCTAGCATTTGTTAGATAATAATACGGGGAAACTCTAAAGTATTCATATAAATACTCAATTGATTTTAACATATTGTTACATTATTGAAATACAGACCAAATATAAATTATTATATGATAAATTAAAATTCTACGTAGATATAGAATTTAGTTAAAATTCATTCGTGTATACAAAAATGAATAAATTAAAGAGAAAACATATAAATAACCAAACATATAGCCGTGCGCAGGAGAAATGACAATTAATTTTTATTTTAATAACATGTAAATACAGAAATACTCCAGAGATACTGAGAATAATGGGAGATATAGTCAAAATATTATATTTAATTCGAAGTAATACATCGGTATTTACCATCCAAATAAATGAATATTCAGAAGAAAAGAGAGTTCGAGTGTTTAAAATATCAAACTGTCGACAAGTGAATCACTTTTTTGTTAAAGATAACACTTTGAACTAAAATGAAGTTTATTTTCTACAAAACGCTACTCATCTAGCACAAATTTCGTATTTTTTATTATTCTATACACATTCCGTCAAACATAACACTTTATAAAGATAAGGCTGTGAAAGGATAGAAAACTGATTAAGTTAGAAAGACAAAAAAATATTAAACAAATTAAATAATTTAAAGTATTTATTTTTATTTCGAATATGAAGGTTGATTTCAAATAAACGAAGGAACTGCGTTCTGTTTTTTGTAGTTTACTGTAGTTTCATTAAATTCAAAATATATATTACTATTTGGTATTAAAATAAAAATATTATCTTTTTACAACGGAAAACTTCAGTTTAAAAATGCCATCAAATATTGAGTGGCATTACCAATAAGAAACGTAAACAATACAACACTCTTTCGCTGTGTACTCACTCTGGCAAACACCTCTTGGTTCAGGTTTTAAGAAAAAAATGAATTAAATACTTTTGTCGAAGTCACCATATCATGAATTGAGTAAAATTAACTCAATTAGTTCTATAGTGCCATTATAACCTTCAGTATTTATGCTGCTGGGTGCTATCCTAACTGCGCCCGTGTGTTTTAACGTGATACAGTAATTTTTTAAAAGAATTTTTTAAAAAGTATATATTTCTTTGTACTAAAATGACTGTTATTTTAAAACATGTCATCATTATTTTCATAAAGCAAGGAAAGTAATCCAAGAGTACAAAATATTCCAAACGACACAATTACTAGATACATTTTACTTGGTTCGAGTCATTTAATGCTCTGTAACCATAAAAACAACGTACTTGTTTTGCGAAATAAAATACGATCCTTTAGTTTATCTGATTGAATCTATAATGTTCAAAAACAAAAATGTACAGAACCTTAGAGTAATATACAGAGGGCAGACGGTAGTATTATATTATGTTTTTGATGTTATCAGTTTTTAATCAAGCAAAAGATCCCAACTACAGCTAAAAGACTTCAAAAAAATAACAGTATTTCACTTTAACACGTTATTTGACTAACCGCATGTTCTCTTTACATTTATAGTGTTTCGTGGGATTAAAAGCTTTAGTAAGAACGTCAGCTCGTTTAAAAGTTTTTGGCAACTATTCCAATCTCGGCAACATAACCAACAAGTTTATTATTATCTTAAGGTACCTAAATATTTTATGCCAAATTCTAATCACCGTATGTGTGACATTTTTCAAATTGACAAGAAAACTAACACCAAAAGATACATCCGGTCTCACAAAAACCGATAAACAGATTAAACTTCCAATCAACTGTCGATGTGGAAGACTTAGATTACAAGCGGTAACTGTATACATATTGTTATTTATCCAAATTAAAAACAGGTTTTTTTATCAATTTTAACTCTCATCATTAAATATAGCTGAAACTGTCTTAAATATCTAAGACAGTTTCAGATATATTAAAGTTAAAGCGTAATGTGACACTTAAATTTTCAATTTTTTCTTTATTATTACTATTTGAAATATCACGCGATAATATTTTCATGGTATCATTCCTTTATGTTAGAATATATGGCTCTAAGTGATGCTCGCTCAAACGTTTGTAGCTAATCCTTTATTATCCCATCTTTCATTTTATTCTGGCCATTTATTTTCAAATGACCCAATATCCTTCGCAATATTTTTCTTTTGGCCGCTGAATTAGAGATTTAAAGAAACATCCTTTATGTTCTATGACCAACTTTTAAACTTCCTCTAATTTGCAACCGAACACAGCTACCAAACTATTTTCTCTTTTGTAAACATTGCAACAATTTTCTTTAAACTCCACGCCGTTTTTCATAAGCTGACTTATCAATACCAAGTTTGTCGCTAGGTTAGATACACATAATACGTCCTTCAAATTGACTTCATACTTGCAAGTGGGAGTGATGATCATGATATCCATGTCGCTTAAGCACAATTCTAGCATAGACTTTTCATTTGCTGCCATTATTTCCTTGGTATTTGGTGTAAAAAATAAAAGACTTGTTTATTGTAATTTCCACTTAATAAAAGTACGGAAAACGCATCCATGTTCTTCACTTGTTGCTGATTATTATGTATACACTGAAATTTGAAATGTCCAAACGGCTTGCAATGATAACATTTTATATTCATTTTATCCGATTTTTTTACATTCCAGCTGGTAATAGACGAACTGCCACCATGATGACTGGAGCTGTCATTCTTGCCGTGGCAACCAACTTCAGAATATTGTCCATTTTTCTGCCCTCTACTCAAGAATGTATCATAAACCTCTTGCGCTTGAAGCTTCCGTTTGTAAACATACAATGACATGTCGATCACAGATAAAATGACAGATGTTCTGTGGCTACTGTAACTGGACTTTCTTGAATGATACAACTTGACTTGCTCACCAAAGATTGTTAGTTTTCCCCTGCGAATGCCCATTCGTGATAATTCTCGCACCCCTATAACTTTGAAACGTTAGTCAGGAATAAGTTTGACGCCATTTTTTACATTTTTAACAAACAATCCTTTTATTTTTAACAATGTGACACCTACGTCTAGGCCAACAATAACTCAGACACCACTTTTAATAACTTATTTTCTGATACCCATAGAGAAGACTTATCTTATTATCGAATGAAATGACGTAGTTATTTTTCGAGACAAAATACGATCCTTTATTTAATTGAGTCTACAATGTTGATAGAAAAAAATACAGAACCAGAGAGTACTATGAAACGGATGGCGCTATTTGTTTATTTGATGTTACTTGTTTTTCAATAATCATAACATAACAATTTATCTCCTTAGAAAGTTTTATTTTACGTCACTACGGTAGAAATATATAATACCCAGCATTATTTATTATGTATAATATACATTTTATTTTTAATTATTGTAATATGAAATATTGCGTAAATGTAAATGTTTAAAATAGTGAACATCTTCCCGATTAACTCACTTTTAACCTAACATACACAATACACTACACGACAATATGACAAATGTGGACAACTAATAAAACTGCTCAAACCGTATCATAAAGATGAATAGAACAACACTTACAAACTCATAATAAAACTAGAAACACAGTACTCTTCAAATAACAGTCGTCTGTATTGTAATAATAGTATGAATACTTTTCCCCAAAGGCGTTATGCCCAATAGGCACGTTATATCCATATAAAATGAACAATATGATCATAACGTTCGTTTTGCATGAAACAATATGGCGTAGTAATGCCACGAACGAACTCTTATAAAAGAGATAGACCGTCGAAAAACAACATATACTGTTTAGTTTCAAGTCTATCTAACAGATCAAATCTAGTAATCGAATTTTCATCTACACCCCTTTAGCCGATAGAGGGAAAATTGTATACACACGTTTAGTTTTAATGTCGATATAATATGATAACGTGGAGCTAACGTAATGATACAGACAAAACATGGTAAAGAAAACTGAAATATAGCAGAACTCTAGATTTTGGGCTCAATTGATTCAAAAAGAGGATTTTTATTCTGAATATATTGCTAATACATAAAGACAAAGTTTGCAGCATGCCAAGGTTCGCACAATCTGAAAATTGTTTATTATTGAATTTTGCCTACAAACTAAAAACTAAAAAATAAAATATTAAAAAGAAAATGCTTAAATAAATCAAATTGATAAACTAACTTTCTAGCCATTTCACAGATATATTAGCATACTATAAGCTATAAAAGTCAAATATATAAATGTATTATACAAACCTACCAAAAAATTAAGGTAAAAAACAAATAAATTAAGTAGCATAACACGTGTTCATGCTTTAGATTATTAGTTGCATAATTTAATTTGGTTATAAAATTCTAGGTGCTATTTAATGCCAAAAAATGTGATTAATTTAATTCTATCTGAATTCCCCTGAATTCTACCTCATCTAGTTCCAAATGAAATTCGTTCGCTATTTAGTAGCATATTTGATGTATTCAATGCGGGTTATTATTTTTTTTGTTGGTAATGTCATTAATATAAGAGGTAAACTTTAATGGATCATAAAGAGACTACGTAAAGTTCTATGAAATGTACTTACTCAGAGATGTATCTACGTTCCTTTCGTGTTTTTTTTATAATTATAAAATAAAAATATAACTGAGTACAAAAAGAACAACGAAAATAACACTTTTGTAGGAGCGAGTCAGAAGTTTCCCTTTATTATACTTAATAAAGAGCTAGATAATAAAGAGATTATCTTTCTTTCAAATAAATGGTGGAATAACATTTTTCTTGTGTTCGTGTCAAAATTCATCTTGAAAGAAAAGTATAAAAATGTTACAACACATCAACCACAATTTCATTAGGGTACTTTTGTTTTAAGATGTATTCTAGAATTTTGTATGTTTGGAAACAGTATCATTTTTAAGATATTCGAGCAATTTTGTCCACCCATGAACGTAACCTAAATGTTGATCTGAGCTATTCATTGTAAAGGTTCAATCCGTTCCAAAAATAAATATGACTTCCACGGTATTTATAAATTCCACACATGAACACGCGCATGCACGTACGCGTGGCTTTTGGTGAAAGACTCTTTGGGCAAAAAACGCTTCCTACAATGTAAGGAACAACTTTCGCCCTCACTCGTTGTGCAAATTGTTTAATTTGCTCAATTGAAAATAAGCTCAGTGCAACCATATAAATACGGCATTGGTGCGATCGGCTGTCGTGATCGTGTGAGCGCGGCAAATGATCACCTTTACACATATTTCCTAGCGATAGTTCTTGACGTATTGAAATTATAACACATTTGAAGACAACTTTTATTTTTCTGACTACAATATGTGTTTTATTTCTTGTTATTTCCTCATTGCCAATAGGTGAATGGCCCGGTTTTATATTGTAAATTATATTTCATTCTACTCTATTTCTGTAACGCTAGGTCCATCTTTATTTGTGGACGAAACAAAAAGTTGTTTTATAATATATTATGTTTTTAAGAGTTAAACTGAATTTTCTTTACATATAATTAAGGAGTGAAAATTAAAATGTTTAGAAAAAGTAAAAAAGCAACAGTTTGATAATATGCCACCTTCAGCAGGTCACTTTCATATATTCGCTTAATTTTTATAAATTATACAAATTCAAATTTAGTGTAAAAGAAATATTAAGTTCGACACTCATTAGGGAAATGGGAAATTTTTTCATAATGTCAAAATTGAAAACTTTTATGTTTAATTAAATGTTTCTTAAAAAAATTAATTTGTCTGTGAAATTGGGCAAAGGAGAAATTTTATTTATGAGGGAGCCACATACCAAGGGTATACCTACTATTTTTTAATCTGTAAAACGTATTATAAATTATTATAATTATCATGAGTGCTAAGTAATACAGGTTCATAAATTATTGTATTAACCATAATTACGAAAAAATTTACAATCATATATTTTACATCTGTTCACTTAATTATAAATCTTTCATTTAATTGAGCCAGATAATGAATAATATTGTATTAAATCTTTTTATATATTTTAAATTTAATCGCAATGAAACATTAGACAGACACGTAAATTAATTACTCCAAGACACAATGAAATTACAATTTTTATTTTTATAAAACTTCGTCCTAAAATATACGCGTAAGGATGCCGCCTGTTGGTCTGCGAAATATTTCAAGCCTATGCGCATTAACTTGATCACTTATATTATATTTTTAAAATAATAGAATAAAAGCACGGGAATACTTTTATTCTCATTAAATCCTTCATACAGTGAGTCCGAAAGAAATCAAAAGCGGCTGAAACCTGCCGTTTTGTGATCCATGTAAAATAGATTTTTAAAAAATAACGAGTGTGCTTTAGACCACACAACGACCCGTTTATTCACTTTAAACGTAGAATATTTAATGTACTGTATAAAATAATAACCTATAAAATTGTTCAAGAACGAAATTAAATTACTTGTCTTTTTTATGTCTGTTTATTTCTAATGTTTCTAGGATATTAAGTTGATTGCCTTTTGTATTTATTTGTAATATGTAGTGGGCATTATCAGTATGAGGGTGATGGTTATTTTCAATGAGATGTTTAGCAAAGTGAGATGTGTCTGGTTTATTATTTCGCCAGCTGGCGATGTGTTCTTTATATCTTGTGGTAAAATCTCTGCCTGTTTGACCTATGTATACACTATTACAGTCGTTATAATTAAGTTTATAGATACCACTCTTTTTATATTTATCTAGTTTTTCTTTATTATTAATAAGGGCTTTACCCAAGTTATTTAAAGTACTATATGCGCATGTTGTATTATTTATATTTTTATTATTAGTTAAGAGTTTCCCTAATTTGAGAGAAATATATTAACTATGTATGGGATAGATTTATAGTAAATATTAATATTATTTGGTACGACCGGGTGTATTTCTTGTATTAGTATTTTTCTTAATTTATTATGGTACAGTTTTGTGACAATTGATGAGTTATAATTATTATTTACTGCGATTTGTTTTATAGTTTTTATTTTTTTACGTAAATTAGGTTTTTTCTAGAGGGATGGTTAAAGCTCTGTGAATCATGGAGTGAAAGGCTGCTAACTTATAGGACCAAGGGTGTTGAGAATGACCATTAATTATGAAGTCTGCAAATGTGTCTTTTCTAAATATACTAAATTTATGTTTATTATTTTTGCGTTTATTTTAATATCTAAAAAGTTTAGTTTATTATCGGATTCTACTTCTAAAGTGAATTTGATATTGTTGTGTAGGGAGTTGGCAAAGTTAGCAAACTAGTCAAATTGTCGCTGTGTACCTTTCCAGCAGATAAGGATGTCATCAACGTATCTATAATAGTACAATATATAGGTCGCTAATTTACTGTTTAAGAGGCTGGTCTACCCCTAAACCCCATTGAAGCATCAAAAATTAGATACTTCTTTAAATTATGCATGGACCAAAATGATTTCCTATTCGATAAAAATGTTTATCAATAAGTGAATGGCCTTGCAATGGGTTACCCCCTCAGTCCCCTTTTAGCCGAGTTATTTATGAACAATCTAGAAACCAGCCCATCCAATAGCATTTATAGAACATATTAATGCTGTTGGATGTTCCTAAGGGTCATTTTTTACTAATATCCCACCTGAAGATGTTGTAATACAACGAAACTTAGGTCGTGGTAAATAAATTAAAGAAAGTAGAAATAATACTACGTTACGTAGTTTAATTTAATTGTGAATAATGCATTTCTACAAAATTAACGCCAAATATATTCAATAATTACTAGTGTTGATATTGGTTGACACTCAACAAACAAACGAACAATAAACAGTGTGTAAAAATATTAGATAATAATTTCAATTCGAACTAATTTAGATGTATTTTGAAAACAATTATCGAAAATAAATTCAGTTGGTCACAAAATATCGAGGTGAACCATTTTTCTTGAACTAAAATTACGATCATTAATATCACAATTTCATTTAAATCTTCTAACTTTTTTTTCAATTAAATATTTATAAATAAAGATTAAAATGCACTATCAATATTAACCATAATCATCGTGCGTGCGTTTCATGCATCGTGCGTGCGTTCATGCATGCGTGCGAGCATGCATGCGTGCGTGCGAGCGTGAGTGTGTGCGTGCGTGCGTGTTTACTTCAGAACCATTATTTCCATGCACAAAATAAATACAAATTATCATAGTAATCTAACTTCCGCGCATCTGGTTGCATGCACACATACGCATGCTCGTATGAGCATGCGTTTGTATGTATGCAGGCACGCACGCACGAAAACGCCTACGTACGCAAGTGATTACGCACACGCACACATGTTATTCGTTGTTTTGTATTAACTCTCCGATAAAAAAAATTGATAATTTTTTTTATTTAGCATACGAATATGAATTGACGATTTTTTTACATTGTCAATATTTATGTTTAAACATTTTGTTATGAATTAACAAATAATATGTAAACTGTTTTTTATCATGTTTTGTAAGTATTCCCTTAGATTTCTATTAGTAAAAAGCCAAAACGGAAACTTATTTGTGCACTGTATGCCTGCCTGTCCCTAGTCTCTATGATGACCCTAATGCATAGGCATTTTTGAGTTACATTAAAAATATTATTTATTTAAAGTATATTCAACAGTAATGTTTTGAATATCTCGCATAAAAACGACCTACAAAACGCTCTTTAAATGCAAAATATACATCTGTTTCACCGAAGTGTTTACGGGTTTTAACAATGTGGACACGGAACTATAATAGCGCGAGCCCAACTACCACATGCTCGATTTTTGTTATATTATGCACAACCAACAAAATATTACACGTAACTTTAATCCATGTAATATCGAACTTTACAATTGCATACTTGTAATTCTGGCCCAGAATGATACGTTTTAATCAATTATTTATATTTTTATAACCAACCAATTAGCTTCGTGTAGAAAACTTAGATTACCCTAGCGCTGTACACACTATTTTATTTCAAAATGAAGATATAAATTATACAGAAGTAATTTCGATCTATTTTAATCTGTTTTCTTATTCTTAGCATTTTTCTTTAAAAGCACAAACTTTTAGGTTTTTAAAACATTTACCACTTTACAAACACATGTGAAGTTTTTTAGTTTGATTAGATAGTAGAAATATGAATCGGTAAAAATTTATTACATGAACCACCGTCAGGCAGATGATAAATGAAATTGATATAAGTATACCACATTCAGTGGTTAATTTTTAATAAAATTTGAAACATTTCTTATATACCAAGTCCCACTTTATCCAGTATTCCAATACCTGCATATGATTACAACTAAGTTCTGCTGTTAGGCCATGTGAGGCGAGGCAGGCAATTACTTCTTTTGAAAGATCTATGTTAACTTCCACTGGTCGTTCGCCACGAGGAGAATCTTTAAAATATAATTCCTAGTTCTGAACCTCTGAAACCAACGTTTTGCATTTGCATCAAAGAATTACTTATTACTGCATTGCGTTTATTTCGAGTGATTACAACTGCTGATTGATCTAAAAAAACTTGTACAAATGACAAGGTATATGCTCTTTTTTCGCTTTCATGTTCTGATGATTATTGAAGCAGTTCGAAGCAATTGATATATACTTATATAGTTCCCCACCACTTTATATTGTTGTATTCTACATAGTTCTATCACTTTCTAAAATAAATTAGAAACTCTAAATTATTTACCCATTACTTTCCTACCAGTCTAATAATTTCCATACGCGTTTTAAATCGTCATTATAATAATATAAAAACTTATATGATAAAAGTAACCACAGATTATTCTTCTGTTTTCTAATACCATATTTATTAAACAAATTGACTACACAATATGGTGTATTGGGATTCATGTGGCGTTTATAATAAAACTTTTAAACATTACAAATATTTTGCCCTTTCCTAGGTTTTTTCCCAACTTTTCTAATTATTTTCTTGATTTCGTTACGAATAAAAACCACGAAACTAGAACTAGAAATTAGTTTACCCTTACGGATGAAACTGTAGAGGAACTTTCAGTAACTGCAGACGATATTAGATTTAATGGATTTTACTGGACATAAATTTGCTTCTGTCACCAATGACGTCATTATAATTTGTCGATTATAACATATCTCCATAATCATAATAAAAAGACAAATTTCCTTAGACGAACCTCGCAATTTCATGAACTACCTTCTTCCTGACAAAAAATTGTGACAACATTGGTGAAAATTGATCGACAAAATACACAGTTTAAGCTGTCGATGTCGTTTTCATATAAGTTTTAAGATGGCAAATCATCCCATATGATCGGTTTTTATCGATAACGAGCTAATAGTTAAATTTAGATCCCTTGAAATGTAATCTGATGGTACAATGCACGGCCTTTAATTAATGATGTGTAAAACGTTCTGTATAATGGAGATACAGATTACATGCGGAAGCTCGCAAAATATTTTACGTGGCTGATGAAAGGAATAATGCATATAGAGATAATATTATTTCAACGCCGCGAATGTATTATCTTTGTTTTGACAGGACCTTAGCTTAGATGCGCGAGTGAGATTATTGACATGCGCACTATGTATTCAGTGTTAACGTTACGTGTTATGTATTGAATAAAGATTTGTTGCGAATGAAATAAGTTGATAATTTGTTGTACATTGAAGTGAAGTGTTTAATTTGCATTTGGAAAGGACATAATAACTTATGTTTAAAATAATTTCAATGCGATCAGAAAGATTTTTACACATCAAACAATTATTATTGTAATTGGCAGAGTTCTTTTACTTTTATAATACCTTATTTTAAGTATAATTGGAGACGTTAAAATTTCTAACTTCATTATGCATTAAAGCTACTACTGTGATGAAAAAATACTAATTGGGCATCCTCTTTAAATCCAGATGTCAATTTTATGTTTTTTTGTCTGAAAACCACTTATGCCGAACCTATATTGTAAATAAGTTTGTAAGGGAGTTAACTTTCATAAAGAAAAAAATATGCCAATTTCATAATTATTAAAGAAAGGAGAAAAAAATTATAAGATTTTTATAAGAAGAGCTTTGTTTTAATATAAAAAAAGGTATAGCCGATTTAATTGAAATTTCGTAACCTATATACATCTGCTTTCTTGAACTCTATGAATGATGATCGTAGAGTATGCGTATTACGTTGGTCGGATATCGTTGGTCCTTCGTATATTGTCAGATGTTGTATTGCATCCAATTAGATAAAAAAGGTAACAAGGTAATTAATTGTTCACAAATAATCTTCAGTTCGTCAATAGAACACATAACAGCCCCTCTTGACATCAGTCGTGTTAGCCAAGGTTTCCTATTCAGAAGCACTTAAGACTTTTTAATTAAGATGAAAATACATGAATGCATTTTTAACGTTATTTAAAACTGATTATATGTGCATCTTTTTTCACAATTTTTGCTAAAATTTTAGGTTACAGTGTAAATGCTATAATGTCTTTCTTGTGTAAAGTGAAACGTATAAAATAATTAAAAATTAAAACTAAGTTATTTTTAAAATAGTTAATACATATATATTAGTAGGGCCTCACAGAACAGGCATCTTTTGCTAGAATTTAAAAAAAAGACATATTTTTTATGCACACTGCTGATGGAAACACCGGTATCTATCACAGGATACAGTAAGTCTAGTATCATTGAAAATGTTTATTCTCTAAATCTTTCTCTTATCGTCAGTAACAAATTTAATTGAATTAAAATATCAAAATTTCATTTCTATTTTTTACAATACTATCCTGTTTCAAAACGGTCAATATTTGAAAAGGAAAAAACAAAGACGTTTTTCCAATCTATCTTTTATAAAGGTCGTTGTGAAATTAGTATAGTAAACCCGCTACTGTATACTTGTTAGTGATAAGTAAGACGATATTCAATATTACTTTTGTCCCATGCATGAGATACACTACATCTCATCCCATGTATGAAATACACTATCACAACGTTAACGCAACGGTTAAACATTGTACAGTAAATGTACGCAGGAGGTCGAGTGACCCCATTAAAGCGATACACGACGCAACGCAGCGACTTTCTTATTCCGATTTCAATATTGAGCGATAAAAGTGTTAAGAAATTATTTCAAGAGAAATGTTTTACTTTTGGACGCGACTTCCTCCCACATTCGGTTTCGACTTGCGTGAAATGCTATAAATTATTTTTATAATAAGCCAATTAACCAATATGTGACACATATATATCGTTCTTCATATTGCACGGGTGGCGCTACTTGGAACCAAATTGTTTCCCTTTTTGTTTGTTGTAAATAATTTTGTTTTGTATCACCAACTTATTTGGTTAGTACCTATAATTTTATGTCTACAAACATGTCACTGAGCAGTTTTAAAATACAAACTATTCCTAAAAGACATTGTTTTATTTTAACGCGATTTGGTTGGAAAATGTATTCTTGTAGTGTCTACCATAGGCTTTTTATATAGTTTATTAAGAGTGAAAAATACAAGGAAGACCTTATTGCAGTGTATCACATTTATAAATGAACAAAATTTATTTTTATTCAAAATTTTATTTCGTTTCTACGATCCGCACTAAGTGACTTTTTCAAATTCTCTCTTAATATTAATTTCTATAAATTAAATTAAATGCAAATTACTTTCACTTAATTAAGTTTATAGTATAAAATGTTTATTTACATAATTTCATTTTTGCAACTCGGTAATAATAAAAACGTGCGCCCCAGTACAAAGTTACTGCGACAGCGTACTATCGAGACAGTCATTCGATCGACTCTATTGATTAGAAAGAGAAACAATTATGTTATTGACGTATAGCGTCAACTCACTCGATCGGCGCGATTGCTCGCAAAGATCGTGACCGAAATGTAGTAATATTAACGTTCTTTATCTGCACCCTGCTGACAACGCTCACACACCTATGGATACGAATATGCGAGTACGTATGGAATAGTGCAGGCAATTAAATCTGTTCGCTAGTATGGAGTGTCGGTATGTGCTGTCAGTTTGCATGCGAGTAAAAGAGAAGGAGTAGATTGCCAAAGCGCGAATTTATATTCGAGAGTAATAATGAGTTTTATTGTTTGTAATATAATTCTATTTACTTTATTGAAAATAAAAATAACCAAGATTATAAATAAGAAGTGGACAGTTAGTTTTTTTTAATTCTATTCGTAATGTATAAACAACGGAATTAATTTGGAGAAAAATTTATGTTACGAGATGTTTTGAATTTTTTTTCAGTTATAAAATATAATTCAGTCGTATTTTGGTAACAACCAGGACTTTAGAAATATTGTAAAGAGGTATAGATAATTACGGAAGCCTACTTTATGCGTAATATTCCATAAATTTAGCAAATTTTGATAAACAAATTGTTAAATAAGCTCAGTTTCGTGTTGTCAGCGCGTTAATATTCTTTTTTACGTGTGTGTTTAAATTCATTAAATTGATTTACATACGAGCTTCATTGTGATTTATTGTGGCACAGCGTAGGTAATCAAAAGAAAAAAAATAAATGGAAAAAGAGAAATCGGAATGACTATGATTACTTTTTTTATATCAGTTTCAACAAAGATTTTTTTTAATTTGTATCGCAGGTGTTGTTAGAATAATAATAATACTAATATTCGTATGACTTGATTAATATTTCAGGTGACGAAATCTACGTTGTTTACCCTGAATTTACACGATACCTAGTTATTTTCAAATTGATCAACGAAATTTAGAGTTTAGGTTAATTTCCGTTACACTTATAGTTAGTCTTAATACTGACTAATGAATAGGAAGTACATATGACGTACTATTAAATTCTCTTAATTTATAATTATATTATGGATAGTTCAGAATTGCAAAAACTGTAAAATTATAACACAGGGACGGATGATTATAACGAAATTATGAGGATTCCTTCACCACTGCATCCATCCAACCAATTAAGATAGTTCCTTATTTTATTTATTAATTGAAGAACTATATCAGAAATTATGTGCAATACACAGTACTAATAGCTACGGATTATACAGAAGATTCTTATGTTTTATTTTTACGACTCTATATAAGAAAGAAAAAAAATCACGTTTTCATTTAGATACGTAGACCTTTTTTAAAATGGTATGTAATTATAATTTTATAGTACAATTTTCTTCGATTAACATTCATTAACAGTTTTAGGTTACATATACAATTATCGGACCTTCTTTTGTGCATGGTGTGACACTTTATTTTATTACTATTTTTTTAAAATAAATAGATGTGTAATATGCATTACTAATAAATTAAATTATTTAAATTCGTTAGATTGTTGGGTTTGCTTTGAAATGGGTTGGATTTTGCAAAGCAAACTTAATCCCACCTAACCCAAAACGAACCTAATTCAACCCTCCCCATAGTAAATCCAACTCAATCCAATCTGACCCCAACAAACAAAAACCAAAGCAAACCCAACCCCTCCCAAACCAACGCGAGCCAACCCAATGCAAAGCAAACGCAACCCAACTCATCTTAAAGTAAACACTACCCAACCAAAAACATACCCAACCCAACCCAAAAGAAAACCTAACCAACCATATCAAACTCAACACAACCCAACCAAACTTAACCCAACACAATTAAAAAAAACAGCCAACCCTAACATGAGCAAATCCAACCCAACAAAACCCAATCCAAAGTAAACTCGACTTAATCCAAACAAGCCCAAAACCCTACCCAAAACAAAACCAATCGAACCTAACTTGACCTAACAAAACTCAACCCAAAACATACCAACCCGATCCAACCCAAAATAAAACAAACCCAACCCAAGCTGACCTGCCTCTAGAAAAACGTAATTCAACTCAAAATAATCCAACCCAATATAACCCAAATAAAGAAAACCCATCCCGACCCTACCAAACTCAATATAACTCGACCAAACTCAGCTTAAACTAACGCAATCTAAACTAAAACTAACCTAACCCAAATTAAATTTTCCTCATCCATTTTTTTTATTTTGCAATTTTAATAATTCCGCCAATAAAATAAAATAATATGACGTGAACTAAACAATACAAACTACGTTGTCTTCATACAGGCGTTGTCGCGCGGCAGTGTCGACCACACAGTTAGTTTACATAAACGTTTTTGTTCGTGTATTTATAGTTATGTATGGAAATTTTTAATTAACTAGCTTTTATCTGCGGCTATGCAAACGTGGAAAGTATAGAAAATTTAATTGTGCAAATATCCTTTTTTCATAGGTAGGAAGTGGAGTGAGGATCACAAACTTTAGCGATGATTCTGGGCGTCAAAATGTTTTGAAATATTCTCCATGTTTTCCTACTACGCCTATAAAGTTTTCGTAGATATATTTTCAAAGCCAATTTTTCGATGCGACGTAGTAGAGAGCTGAAAGACTGCATAGTAATATATTTTAATTACCCACCTATGCTGCATGCATTTTACACCATCAACTTTTTTTTAAAGTGCTCAAATAAAAATAAAATAATGGGGTAAATAAATATCTGGAAAAAAATTATTTTCTCATTTTACCTACATACCGCAGTAATATTTGATGAACCTTTTCACAATTATAAACTAAATATCTGAAAAGGTATTCTAAAAAATATGCAGAGATATAGAATACCATTCCCTTATTTCCGAAACTATTAAGCCAACTATTATGAAAATCGAAGTTAGTAAAATCAGTTAGCAGAACGTAACGATCGTCCTTGATCTTAATTTTTAAAATTTGCACCAAATTTTCCGCCTCTGGAAGAATCAATTTTCGATAAAAGAAAAAATTTCGCTGTGAAAAATAATATTTGTTTTTAGAAACACTAGGTACACTTAAAGTATTAATACCGAAGTCTATACGGAACCCTCGTAGTGCGAGTTCTAATCGTGCTTTACAGGTTTTATATATTATTTATTTCAAAGCGGCTTGCATTACACAGGTCATTAAATTCGTTAACCTTTGAATGTAACCGTGAGTGGATTCGCCTTATTCGGGTTAATAACTAGTTAGCAGTTCACAACTAATTTCTATTTACCCAGCCAGTAGGCGTATAATATATAGCTTTGTATTTGTCGACGAATAGAAAATTATATTAATCCTTCCAATGAGAAATATGTTCTACATAAAATTAATTTTCATTCTCATTTCCTTATTTAATTCCAGACTTTTCATATGTGTATTTCGTTTATGCTAACGTCATTTAGATGTGTCGAACGATAAATTTCGTGAGATCAAACGGGTTTAGAGTGATACGTTGTATGAATTGATATTGAAATATACAATCGTCAAAAACAATGTTTCATGTCCATTGACACATACATCGACTTGTATTAAACATCCATCAAGCAAACGTATCGATTGAACAACAATGAGCGAAGAAACCTTTTGTGTAGGACATCATTCCGATATTAATATACTCATACTTTATGGTCTGTTTCCGCCATTCATAAAGTCATAGTTAATAGAGTGGTAATTTCAACGGGCACCAATGCTGTATTTTATAATATTTTAATAGTACTGGGTGATCGAGCGTTGTTCGGTGTATTTCGTGTTTCCCATGGGTAGATGAAATTCCTTGTTTCATGGTATTAAATTTAGTATTAGATTTTCTTTTCCTTCTCGGTCCCTTTCCTCTTCCCCTTTTCATTTGCCTCCGTATTCACCTTCGGCTTCGCATTCGCGTTAGCCTACGCGTTCGTGTTGGAGTTCGCATTCGTGTTCACGTTCAGGTTCAGGCATTCACCCTCCTCCTCCCCTCCCACTTCCACCTTGCATTTAATGAAGTATTCAACATATCATAAAAAAGGGTAAGTAGCACCTGTAATAAAATAAAGTGGATATTTTACTTGTTGATTTATCAAATTAAAATAAAATCCGATTATCATTTCAGAGAATCAAACATCCGTTGCAACAATAATGTAAATGCAATATGATAGAAAAAGTAATTAAATGTTCCAAAACCTGTATACCTGCCTTTATATCCGGTTCAGTAATGTTGCAACACAATTTCTTTTGATTTTCGTAAACTCAACTCGGAATATTTAAGTGCCCATGTAAAGAATTAATTTTAACATATGTTGTTACACCTTATGATGTTGTTACACCGGTTATGGATATAATATAATCTAAACTCGAGTAGATTTTTAGAAAGATGCAAGAGAGAAAATTGTTAGAATAGCAAATTTTTCTAACTATGTTTTAGTAACTATTTGTTAACAATTTTACAAATCAATGGTATTTATATGAAATATGGAAAAGTTAAAACATGCAAGCAAAATGACTAAAACTATTTGAAATAAGTGAATAAAATAAAAAATAATTTAATTAATTTAATTTAATAGTTTCCATAATCTTTCTTATTTTTATATACTTTGTCATATAATTTGTTATTCTACTGTTCAATCATAAACTTGTGTCCTGTGTTATATTAAGTAGCTATGTGAGTTAAAAAAGTTCCGTTGTCTCCGGGAAATAATTGAACTTTGGTGCTACTAATCGACTGCTTTTTTATTTGTTAATGCTAAGGGAAAGGAACAAAATAATACATTTTCGAATTTAGAAATCCATTCCGATTTTATTTATGCCATCGAAAGCTTTAAATGATGTCCTACAAAAACTAAAAAAAATTATAAGTAAGTAAATTTTAGGCCCTTTATTTTATTATATAGATGATATGTATTAGTTTCGATTAAAACTAATAGAGCAGTTTTAGAGATCTCACTGAAAGACTAATTTTTTCCTTACTTATGGAAGTCACTTTTGTGTTAATGCCGTTGTTACATTTTTTGAGAAGTTATGTCTTTCTGTTATAATTCAGATAAGTTTACTACTTTGGATACTAAAACATAATAAGAATGTGGTAGATTTAGTACTATATTGTTACAATGTACATATAATTCACGCTTTATCTCATTTAAATCAAAGTTTTATTTGGAGAAAATTCCGTTAAACTTTGGTTTTATTTGCGGAGAGATACCATTTGCTTGTCGCTGTTAGAATTGATTACCATAAATCCTTCTTTTTTCGTGACAATGATGTAAAGACTTATCTTGCGACTTTACTTACGTTAAAAATCATATATATTGTATCAACTAATGTTTCTATAAATATAGAAGACACCAGAGTGGGGGAATATTTGTGTAACATCATCTTTTGCGTTACATTATTTACTTACGTACGCACTTCTCTTAACTGATCATTAAAGTCTCGTCTTTATTCATGATTGTTTAAATCAAGTTACTAAAATATAAGTAGATCTCGAGCGTATTGTGGTACTTGAGGAAGAGACGCGTTGACTACTATAAATGGAAATGTTGCTCTGTAGTATACATTACACAGAAATTACAAAAAATATATATCACTTGAGATTATCGCTGTGAACCAAAAACTAAACAAGAATGGTATGTTAAGAAAACAAGTCAATCTGAAAACGTCCAAGTTACTCCGCTTGTAGAGTAAGTTTTGATTTCAATTTCTGAGATTACGACGAAATTAAAATAAAATATTATTAATCAATTTCAAGACAAATATGTAAATTAATATTATAGAAAAGTATTAGGTCTTTACCCCTTATTCCGGTTAAAAGAAGATAAACGTAAATATTCCAGAAAAAATGCTTTAATTCTTTAATTGGTGAGTTTTTAAGACATACGCAATAATATAATAATTATAAGCCTGCCAATAAATATACAGGCAATATATTGACAAAGTGAAAAGTAATATTAATGTCAATAAATAGTTTAATAAAAGTGTTACCTTAATATATTTATTTATATATAAATGTGTATATAACCCTTTTTGTGCAAATTCTGCATGTACTTAACAAGTTTTATTTTATAATCAGGTCGTGAAATACTTTAAATATTAATATTTTCAATATGAAAATAATAATATATGTAATGAAATTGAATGCTAAGTGTCCACCATCAATAAGTTATGTATGCAAGTGTAATAAGTCTCAGTAAAGGGTTGAAGTATTCCAAACCATATTTATAATACATTTTTGAATTTTCTTTCAAGTTTCCTGTTTCTTTTTTTCAAATAATTTGGTAAATAACTATATAGTTAACACCATGAACAGCATACTCGTATAGTTGTATCGAATATGAGTTAAGCTTGTTTTAAACATACCTTTGATTTCGCGATACATCTAAAAACAAACTACGGGGCTGGAGGCTGTGCGAGATTCAACTGATAAAAACAAAATATTTTTATTTACGTGCAAGAAAAAAAATACGTACGCGCTGCACTCCATTATTTTTGGACACTGTTTAAATTTATATATTTTTATTGAATAAAATATTGACATTTTTTCGTTTAAAATATTCTTACCTTTTTTTGGTTGCAATTAAATTTGGATATCAAATACCTGCGAAAAAATCATTATTGGTTATTGAAGATTTCTCTTTTATTTATGAGTGATATAATCTGACACAAAAATGTTAAAACTTTAGTATAAAGCGTACTTTATTGAAACCACTCTGACTTTCTCTGTCGGCATTCAAACACAATTTATTGCTAGTAAATTTTAAAAGAGAAAGCCCTCTAGATTAATACGTTTTACTTCCATAAAATATTCACTCAGAACTGTTTGCATATGAAGTTGATATTGAATAAAGGTGATGTATTACTTTTGATTTCTTAAGAATTACCTCTTTTAAGTCGATTAATGACGTTCAGTATTTTTTTATAGAAATATTGCCACAATGGAGCATCTCTTTTAGTAAATCAGTATCAAACTAGCCATTTTTCAAAAATAAAATTAACGAATCATTACAATTTTACATTCTGTTCCTAACTTTATCGCATACGAACATCTATATCGGCATTGATGTACCCTGCCACATATTATTTATGCAAGCACTCAATTTCCATTTAGGTCGTTGGCTAACAAAACTAGAAATGTAACCACAATACACTGGAAATGTTGTTATCTTATGAGCGGAAATATGGTTTTGGATATAATGTTTGTTTGTCGTATACTCACGTTGACATTTAATTTAGTCCATTACCTAATGAAATTAAATTAAGTTGAGTTAGCTGTTCACTATTCTTAAATATTTGTCTTGTATTCAGTTTATCTTTTGCTTACATGATATTTGATCAAAATATAGCTTATTAAAATTGTTTGTCTACCCATAGGAATGTACATAACTCAAAAACTGTTGCGTCATTATAAACTGGGGGTTTAAACTTTTTGAATTGGCTCGGGTGTCTTAACTACTTCTGCAGCAAGAGCTATGGTCAACGTTGTGATGTTTTACCTATAAACTACCGAGAACTTGACAACTAAACACTATTTACATTATAGTATGAATGCAGCTAGTTGGATTTTTAAATAAAATAGGAATAAATGACATCCTATTTCTTTTGCAAAAGGTAACATTTATATCGAATATCAGCTTAGAAAGTTTCATGTTAATACGTATGGGCTGCTGCTAATATGAAAGGGATAGAACGACCACTTACGTCTATTGTTAAAAAGAACATACTCACATACAATACTGTTCGTTTTAAAACGACTTGATAGATTGTTTCCTTAATGATTTTGTGTGTTTAGCGTTACCTCCTAAAAGTACAAGGCCTTGTTGTTGTTTTTATCGTGTTCCACATAGTAAAATAAATATTAGTAAAAGAAAAAAAAGAGGAATAAATTAAGTCAAAAATTTTGCCCCTGCCAGTTTTGGTACCTCGTTGCTATACAAACTTTCTTGCTGCAGATCAGATACTGGAGATATTTCTACTTTTAGGATGTTTGCTGCGAAAGCCAGGCACTCAACGATGTGCTTGAGGGAGAGCTGGACTGCGGGACAATTCTTGCAATGAATTTAAGTTCTAGAATTGTTTAGGCGGATTTGCATGCCTTTAAGGTGATTAGTTCTATTGATTAGTCGGGCTGTCGTAGATGTGACATGTCTAGGGTAGTTGAGACCAGTAATAAGGGACTCTTAAAAATGTAGGTCAAATTTCTGCATCTTGCAACTGCGACAGCATTTGCAAGGGTTTCGTAAATGTGGTAGTGGATTGAGGTTTCTGGCTTCTTTAGCTAGTGTATCAGCGCACTCGTTATTATTTATATTGACTTGTGCAGGGATCCATTGCATCGTAGAGGATTTTTCCTTGCAGTGCAGCTGTTCAAGAAGAGCGTGAATTGCGGAGCTGATGTTAGTCGCTCCATTTCTAATAGCTTCTAAGGCAGATTTGGAATTCGGGAGGATAATTGATCCCTCTGTGGAATTCATAGCTTGTGAGTCAGTTAGGTACAAGTTGAGGGCTTCTTTAATTGCTAAGAGTTCACTGGTGAAGTTAGATGCAATAATGCCTGCGTCAACATTTTGATTTATCTTTCTATCGTCTGGCAAGAGGGGTGAATGCCAGCTCCTCCTTTTTTTAGAAATCTGTCTGGGGAACCGTCTGCAATTCACTGCTAAGTTTTCATTGAAGAGTTCTTCGATCGTATCCAGTGTTTTTTGTTTTAGGGCTTTAGGGTCTTCTTTTTTTGGAGCTGGGTAGCAGTAAGTTTAGATAAAAAACAACGTTCTCTGGTGATTTTATTGGAATGAGGGATTCTTGAAGATCATAGGAGGACTGTTCCAAATGGACTTTTTTCCTGATTTTACTATCAAGCTGAAGATTCCAGGATCTTTTGAGTCTGGTTGCTTCTGCTAGTTTCCAGTTGTTGAAGACTCTAGTAGAAATGTGTTGTTGCTACGAAGTTTATTTGTAATTTTGGTGGTATAAGATTACATCTGCTTTCAAGAGGAGGATTACATTTCCTGATCAACTTTCACGTTATTCGTTGACGAAACTGCGCCAATAATTATTTCGTCAGCTCGATGTTTACGGAATCAAGTTCCTGCTCGCCTATGGCAGACACTGAAGCCTAGATGGGTGCAGCATATTCCAGAACTGATCTAATAACCGTAATATATGTGTTTTTTAGTGTTTGAGACTGTCGTTCCCCCACCCCATGTGGTTCCACAAAGTATTCTGAGAATACTTATTATTCTAAGAGCTTTGTTTACTGTTTGTTTGATATGCTTTGTAAAGCAGAAGTATGCCAATCTAAGTAATGTGCAAAGAAGTAGTAATTATCTATACCAAAGCAAACATGCAGTTTATACAAATATAGCAACTTAGTAAAACCATTTAAAATAATTTGTTGCATTGGCTTTATTCTTGAGGTTCTTGGTCCATATCTGCCACAGGGTCTAATGCTTCTATAATGCTTAATCGATTTAGATACAACGGAATCTTACGATCATATTTCAGAGAGAATAATTTATTAATTTTTAAAAGGGTTTTACTAATACGATTCCATTCTTGCATTCAACATGGTTACAAGGCTGAATCCAAACAGCCCAGAAAATTATCAACTAAAAACTCTTTAAGCAAGATATGCAAATGAGTAGCCGAGACCTTAAACCGGCCAAGCATGGTCCACATACACTTGAAAAGAGATTAAATTAAATTTGCTTTAGTAAAAGGAGTGCAGTTTTCACAAAGTTCGATAAAGTTTGCAGTAAAATATTTATCGCATCCGTCAATATTTATCGTACAAAAACACATTTTAAAATTGGGAATTATCAAGAAGTGAAAATAGATTTCTACCTATTAATACAAAACATATTGTTTCTCTATTATAACCCATTGTTCCTTAATATTTATTATAAGGTTAATAGTTTCACGTAATTATAAAGAAAAAATGCAATGACAGCAATGATACACAAATAAATAAATAAAATTAATTTTGAAACCAATTACAAATATACTGTATTCGACCGAATACTAAAAATCTGGCCGAATAGATCAAATATAGTTTACAATAACAAGATATTTTGGTATTTCGTGACAAACTCTTACGCCTTTAGCATATGAACATATAACTAGATACTATATAAGAAAAAAATCGTGCGTGTCAGCACCGACGCGCCATTGGAGTTTACTGCTTAAAGGTCGGATGTATGCAATGAAATATTTCGTTTCCTACTAATACACACGCGCGCGCGCCGGCCTCGGTGGTGCTATGTGTCTCTTAGTAGTGTGCGTTACACGAGCACGCTCGGGACAATGGGATCGATTGAGACGCTTTTTAGACTAATTATTAAAGTAAATGCGTGAACATGATTTCTCTGTTATAATTTCTTTGTAAATATCTTGATACGAGATACGATTCAACTTTGGATGTGGTTTAGGTTGGTTTTTAACTAAATTTGGGGAATTACAAAATGAAAAATGTTGCACATATTTTGTGCAACTATTTTCTATGTATAATCCTTTTGTAAATTAGTGTGGCAAGCATAGACTAAGTTAAGAATACAGCCTAAAAAATGTTGTGCAAATTATGATAAAATAACTGCAATATCACACATTTTGTTAAAAATATTTAAAATTATTTTTTTCTTTGCTAATGATAATATTTTGACATATATATGAAAAATATGAAAAAAAATGACCAATTTTTCGTGTACTTATTGATTGACTTCCGCTTTTATATTGTAGACATAAAGCAGCATAAACGTTATTGATACAAGTAATAAAATTATAACAGCGAATTTTTCAAGAGATTTCAAAGAGTGATTAATTTAGCATATAGAATGATAATAGAAGCCAGAAAAACATTTTTTTGAATTGTTTTGCGAATATTATATACCCATGAGTAACATATAAAAGAAAAAAAATTCTTAATTACACGCGAATGACATTTTAGGGACATCTAGTATAAATTAAAGTAATACATACGAAGTAATGTTAAAATAATAAAACTACGTATGAAAGAAAACTTAAAAATTTATTTGTAAATAAACAAATAAACCCTGTAAAGGTTTATAATAAAAATACTTTAAAAAATTATTAAAAGTGAAAAAAACTCATATAATGTCTCCATTACGATGTTCCGTGAACCAGTCGGATAACAAGCGTCTGAATATGTAATAAGTTATTAAAGATTATTTCAGTAATTTTTCAATTTTACCTAATATAAAGCGCTAAATCTATAATATTTTATAATTACATAACCCATGTATATGAAATCTATGTTTCAACATTTAAATTTTAGGTATGCAATCAATAGCTCAATTAACAATGTTTAAATTCGTTGGCTTTAAATGTTACGAATTTCAGCGATGTCGAATTACAACAGACACATTACAAAGTCGGAATTACGGCCGAAATATCAAACCCACAAACGCACTCACCCATACACACATATATATTTGCAAATTAACACGAAGATTATCCTTTATTCACTATGTGCTGATTGAACCTGGAACTATCACATGAAATTAATAATCTTAATCAGATTGATGCTGAAATGTAACACGCAAACATTTTAAGTTAACACGGGAGCATTATATCAGACGTACATTTTCTGTCCTAGTACATTCCCCTTCTCTTTAAACATTACCTCCTGCAACATTATTTTGAATTTCATCTATAACATGGTTCTTGCAACAATTATGACGATTATTTTCTTTTAATGATAAAATAAAAATGCATAACACAAATTTTGCAACACAATGTCAATAATAACAAATTAATAAAAAATTACAAAATTAGAGATAGTTAGAATAATTTTCTAGTGGATGATTAATAATTTCTATGACTTTTAAAAAAAATTGCATGGTGTTCAAAAATATTAATATTTTTAACTCGTATTTTACCGACTTTCATTTTATATCCCACATAATGAAAACGACAAAAACAATGTTAGATATTTAAATCAAAAATGTTGAAAAACAATGTTGATCTTTGTTACTTTGTTTTGTTGTATGTTAAGATATTGGTTTTATTTTGTAATGGCTTGTATGTTACGTGGTGAAATTCCTACATAGGACAAAGGACAAAATTATCATTTTTTTCCCTGCCTCGTATCGAAAGCCGGTAAGTGTTATCCATTATCACATTTAAAAAATTAATATAAATTTTACACCCTAACGGTGCAAAGCAATTGGTGTCTTGTTACGACGTTGTAGACGTTTATTTTTAAAATTTATTTCTAAGAATTGCAAAGTATTCTGATACGTGAGCACTAACTCTTGTAATGTTGTGATGAACGCATTATATTTTCAAATAACACTATTATAAAAATAATATTCCATGTGACAAGTGCATTCTGGTCAAAATGAATTGTTACTGTTTTGTTTGATAGAAAACTTGTACTAAAGATGTATTAGTTAGTTATAGGCGCCGATTATGGCATAATAAAAATGGATTTTAAAAATATTACCACGTAAATTACAGTTTCGTGACGAAGTTTTTTCTTGCCAGAAAACACCGTGAAATTACTTCAGACATTGTTCGGTGTATTCGTCGGTAGTAAATTGGTTATCCGAACTGAATTTTTTACTATAAAATGTTGTGAGCAGCATTTATGCTTAGTCGAA
Organism: Druceiella hillmani; assembly: GCA_039881145.1. Classification (NCBI taxonomy): domain Eukaryota; kingdom Metazoa; phylum Arthropoda; class Insecta; order Lepidoptera; family Hepialidae; genus Druceiella; species Druceiella hillmani. The sequence goes on along the minus strand of JAYKKI010000016.1, from coordinate 20,900,703 downwards.
ACGTTGTTTGTCGTAAGATTTCTTCCAACTGAAAGAAAAAAAAGGAGGATTGATTGAAATTATTAAACCTAACTTAATGTTTTGTTTTTTTGTAGGGCAAAAGCGTGGCAGTTAATTGGAATGACCTCCGCAGGCGTAAACATAAATCTTCGGAAGACACTTTATTAATGAAAACTCTCCAGCCTAGGAAATTAATATATAGTGATGCCACACCAAGCCAGTGTTTACCAAAACCGAGCGAAGAAACCAGAGTAGCAGCGAATAACCAAGTATGAGCTCAGGCACAATTGTGAGACAAAACTACCAGCAAAACCTTAGCGGCTTCAGTAGGAGAATGTCTAAGGTTTTTTACATGAAAATACAACAATATTCTTATATGCTCATTTTTAGCTTGCACAACTGAATATGTATATAAACATCAGTTACGAATGTATAATTTTCAAATATCACATGCATTCATGAATTTTATTATATTTAAAGGAAGACAAACACTTAGAGGAATTTCTTTGGAGTCTGGAGTGCTGAAGAGCGGCAAAGGCGGTAAGCTGAGGAAGTCCAAACTTGTAAGGAAGATTCATTAACAGAACAAGAAGATTCAGCAGCTCAGATGGAAGTTAAGAAGATTGCAGAAACCCATGCGGTATAGTAATATGCAAAGTATACAAATTAATAAAATAAAATAAATGTTGAAACTTATCTTGTCAAAAGAATCATATACTTTATTTGAACATGAATTGCAAAATTATTTTCAAAAACAACCAGCAGCCTCCCCTCTTCCTAAAATGAAAGAAATTTGTATGAACTTGTATAATAATTCCCCAAAAGACTATAAGAATTCGACTACAATTGATGATTTAATGATGAGCAAGGTTTATGTTTTGTTAAAGATAATATCACTTCATATAATACAAAATTATAAAACCAAATTTCAACTAGTTTTTGGAAGATATTTATTTATTGATTACTTAAATGAAAATTATATTGTTATTTAAAAAAAGATAGTAATTAATGGCTAATATATTCTACAGAAGATTATTCCGAATTGATATGTAACATTAAATTAAAATGATGATTGACTGGTCCCTCAGAAATGTAAATAGGCTTAAACAAAACAAACCTTTTGGGAAATAAAATAAAAAATTACGAAACTCATGTAACTTATAAGAATTTCGGTCCCTCTTGTTAAAAATATTCTTTAGATCTTAATGTTATCTACTGTTATTTATCTTCCAATTTTTTAATTAACTCCTCTGAATAGTGATTTTTTTTATTTTTTAGACTCTAACAGCTTTAGGAAACATCAACAGAAATATGGCTCATAAGGCCTGCATCCAATCAGCCTCATAGATAAAACACAATTACCACATGTGGGTAATTTTAAATTATTAATATAATTGGAAATTATTGATGAATACCACTACATTTGATTATTCTGTGAAGTCCTTAATTAGTTGTCCTAAAAGTGTCTTAAATATAGTAGAAAATCAAAAATATTACAATTTGATTATATTATGTTCATAATTGAAATATTTCATCAATGTGAACCTTATTTTTGGTAAACATATTTATGTATAGCTATAATCTATAAATAAGTTTACTAAAAATTAGGTTCACATTGATGAAATATTTCCTTGTGTGATGAAATTGAGAATAGAGTAAAATATTTCCGATATCTCTTATACTTGAAACTGTCGAGTGGTCAAATCAGATCATTTTCAATTTAAATATAGTATTTTTATTTAATATTTTTATTTTATAATTGAAATATTTCATCAATGTGAACCTAATTTTTAGTAAACATATTTATGTATAGCTATAATCTATAAATAAGTTTACTAAAAATTAGGTTCATATTGATGAAATATTTCCTTGTGTATATCTGTTATACTTGAAACTGTCAAGTGGTCAAATCAGATCATTTTCAATTTAAATGTAGTATTTTTATTTCATATACCAGGACGTAGCCAGTGTTTGGCAGTGTGGCACAGTTTCCAGAAAAAAAACTATTCAAAATAATTCAAGTTATATTCATAGAAAAGTTGTTGACTACTAATATTGACCTATGATTAAAGCAAATGTTTATTACATCGTTTTTTTAATACTACGTAAATTTAAAAAATTAGGTGATTGTGAACAAAATCGTTTTTTTGGCTGCGCCGGTTCCTGCTAGCCCTCTCCACAAAAAATGCTGGTAATGCCAATGTCTACATGTAGTGTTATTGTATTGTGTTTCACTAAATTTTAATTCAATTCCTTAATCTAACCACTTCCCCTTCCTTTTCAATCCCGATGAAAGATACCCACAACCTTCCTGTGGTTTCCAGTGAGAAATAACATTAATATGTAGCTGATACATTGATAGTATGTTTGAAATATATCTAATCACGGAATATCACATGTTTTTGGCCCAGTGTGGGATTTTCAAAAATTTTTGAAAATGTACTTCAACCACCAATAGATATCGCTATAATCATGTTTGCATGTGTGTATGTTTTTGTTTGTTTTCATATGTTGATGAGTTGACCACATTTATTTATGCAATTACCACCCAGTTGATTCCAGAGTGGTGCTACCTGTAGACGCCTGATGCCGTTTACGATTATATTTTCGATTTTTTTTCAATTTTCTTGAATTGTATTTTCATAGTAATGATATTTAAAACATGTTAAATTGTATAGTAACGTTATTTTAATATTTGTCTTTTGTGAAATATTTTTGTTAGGATTTTAATAAATAAATTTATGAATAAAAATTACTTTTTTCTTTGATAATGCCATCTATGAGCAATAAAGAGTAAAATATTATGCCATCTATATGTAATAATAATAAATACACGACTGCTTTAATCAGGAGGGGTGAGGCGAGAAGAAAGGAGAGTTACTTTGACAGAGTTTCGCTATGTATGAAAAAGTGCGCCTCTTTCCTAATATGGATTGGTATGGAGCGTGTCCGTTCTGTACCGTGTCTGTTCTGTGGTACTGAATTCAAAATATGCACCAGGGCCAGGGATAATAATCGTTCTTATTTTCATTGTAGTTAGTATCGAACATTCGTGCGCAGAATGCCGTAAAAATTCGGCCTTCTAACTGTAACCTTAATGAAAAGATAATAAGAGTTAGGTTACCCTTTCATTAATTGTGTTTATGTCACTAAATTTCAAAAAACCTCTTGAAAATTCATCTGTCGTTTTTTCTAAAACAGAATTTTTACGAAAATACATTGTTTATTGAAATAATATTTACAATATTGGTTTTGTGATCGCTATGGAAAACGATTAAATCGTTATTAATTTGTTTTTTGAAATATCATTAAAAGTTATAGATTTATTTGATTTTTGAAAAGAAAATTCTTCACATGCGGTAAGCACAAAATATGTCACAAAATTTTTGACTCGTGATTCAAGTTAGGAAATGGTTCGCGTTCAATATAATCGAATGGGTCTTGCCGACAGTAACTTGGTAACATCGCGTGGTGTTGACATCTTCTTAAGAGAGTTCACATCCGGTAAACGTGCTCTGCGCAGACGGTTTATTCTGTTTATTTTTCAATTCTATTTCATCGTCAACATTCGAAAAAGAGTGTATTGTCAGCCTTTATACAAGCGGAACATTTTATACCAATGAATAGACATTTTTGAATAGGTAGAATTGCCAACTCTTCAATGCTCTTGTTCGGAGTATTATTGAAAAGTGTAATCATAATTTATACAATAATAGAAGAGTTAATTATAATATATATATATATATATATGTATATATATATATATATATATGTATGTATATATATATATATATATATATATATATATATATACATATAGTTTTATAAACAGAAGACCTTTATGGATGCACACTCCGCTTTATGGATTTTGAAAATAATTATAATAGAGTCGGAAAAAAAATTTATGGATAGTGTAACTAGTAAATTAACTTATTACATAACTAATTAAGACAATGGTCTTAGTGTTATGATAGTTAGGCCTGTGTTAGAATCTTCAAAGATATTACCCAATATTAAGACTTCTTACGAATGATAACGTTATGTCCACGTCACTCTTGAATCTGGACATTATAATTGCATAAACGTTACTTACATTAACGTTGCCTCGGTAACTGTCTTTTTACTTCCGAAGTTTATAGCGATAATGAATAGTATAACAAATGTTCCATGTTTGCTTAAAGAATATAAAATATTGATAAATGTGAAGTGTTTGATGTTGAAAAGGACGAATAAAAAGTGACGTGTGAACTACAGGTAGGTGATGTGGCTATGGAGTAAACAGATGACTTCTTAAATTTAGAAAATTTTGTCGAGGAAAACGTACATAAAGCAATGAGTAAATAAATTTGATAAAATGAACGGTGTTCTTATGAACAAAAGGAAAAACAAATATATTTTTAAGTTAGCAGGTAGCAGTATATAAATGAATGTGAGTGATATGTGCGGAGGATTCAGGTAGAATAAAAGAAGAATGAGGGTATAATGAATAATTACAGGTATTTATGCGGAAAAATTTATACCGGAGAATTAGAATTACGTGGTAAAAGTAAAGTTCAGCCCTGCTGAAGGTTTGAAGAGAAAAAACAATTTAAGAAGGAAGATATTTATGGAAGAAGTGAGTGAGAAAAGAAACCGTGAGCAATCTGGAAACACAACGATGATTCAAATTGAGGAATGCTTCAAAAACGAAAATGTGACGATACATACACATTATCAATGTGGGTGAAACCATGTATGTTAACAGCAAAAATCTATAAAGAATAGTATTTAATTCTGCTAATGTGATATCTGATGTCTGTCAGGTATATGTAAATTCGAGCATGATGATACAAAACATTCTATTTCGTCGTTCGGTCAGTCAAATTCTTAATAGTGTTGTCTTTACTGATCATAGTAAATTAATAAATATATATAAATTTTATTCACTTATTTACGTTCCCTACCTCTGTCAAATCTAAAAACACAATAAACAAATACAATAGTGACCGTTCTTTCTTTTTGTAATAAGTTTTATAATAATCAATTCAATTTTCAACTTAATTTGTTACTTAAACTAATTGTAGATTGTCTTAGAAAAATGTAGGGAGGCGATAATTGGTCATACATATTCTTTCACTTTTAATTTCAATTTTGTAAATCGGATGGCAACTTTTTGAATAATTTTCATTGGACATTTAAATTTGTAACCTTTTTTATTTTAATGATATTTGATAAGGACTAATTAATTTGGGTAAGTAACTGAGGGGTCAAGGTGTAACTTTTTCGAAACAGGGTAAGGATTTAGGGCACAGTTGAAAAAAAAGACATTTCGTTGAACCTATAAAAATGGAATAGCATAATTGACGTATAAAAGCTCTCTCCTCATCATCATCATCATATATATTAATACGCTAAGGTTAAGATGTTACACTCCCTTTTTAGAAAAAACCTCACAACTAATCCACATAAATTATATATCATTTTATAGATAATTGCTTGCTCTACCGGCATCCACAACTAAAACATTTATTATTGCTATTGTTTTTGCAAATTAATTAATTATTAAGATTATATACACAAAACAGCAATGCTGCCATCTAACGGCTCAACGTCAATATGATTGACGGTCGGTAAAATTTTTGTTTAATTTCAAATTAACTCACGTATAAATAAAGTGGCGCTTTAGCTCAATGCTTTTGATACTTGCGCCTCTATATGTCAATTTTAGTAAAATATTTGTTTGATCTGTCATCTGAGCTTCATAATGGAATAAATAATGCGAAGACTTCGCACGGGTCACGCTAGTATTATCATATTACTCAAAGGGAGTTAGCATTTGTTTTTGTTTGTTGATGCAAAGATAGTCGTAGTAATTTTCTTTATTAATTTCTCATAAATTAATAATCTTTATGAATATTTTTTTTAATATCATGTAAGCTTACGGAATCTTAAAAATCGAACTCGAGTGTGGAGATTGTTTCTCTACTATTAATTTTCGAAACTAAGCTGTCAAACTGGAACAAACTGTAACCTCGCAATATGCTATTTGTATGCGCATAATTTTAAAATATGCAAATACCTGCAGGCGTATTCAATGAACAATAGTGAGTGATCAAAAATTCATTAAGAGGCATCAATGTGGAACGGTCTTATTAGCATGCTGTTACCGTTTATTTGCTATTAATCTTACCATTTATTTGTTGTATATGCGGTTGGTAATATTTTTTCGTTTTAATTATGATATTTTTATATAGAGACTTTAATTATTTCATATAAATGTATAGTTTAAGAAGTTTAGGAACTGAGGTTCACAATCAATGTAAAGTGCCAAATAAAAATTGTACATGTTCGCTTAGAGTTTTGTCACACGACTACCTGGGAACATGTTAAGCCAGATGATAAAATAATTCAATCGAAGGCCTCTGTTATGAAAAAAAAATGAACGAAAACTTTCTAGTCTATTTAAACATTTGAAGAATTATATGAATTATTTATACTACTTTGTGAAAATACCGTTAATCCACAATAATGTAATTTTTAAATCGCCAAAATTTTTGATAAAATCAAAATCGAAAGTTCGCGGTTTTCCACTAACATTGTATAAGATGCTAATTTTCAGAAACTAAGTCACCCACAAAACAGTTTTGTAATTTTACATTTCATTTTACTTTATATTCAAACAAACAAATGAGTGATCTCATAAAGATTCCATTTTTCCCATTTTGAGGTACAAATCCTTAAAACTTGAAAAAACAACCTTAGTTTAAAGTATATTTTTAACCTAGTAGTAATCAAAAAGGTAAAGAAGAAAACAAGAAAAACAGTGAATTTTTATTAACTTTTAGGTCACCTCGACGATGTGTCTTGAAATAATTTTTAAAAATATTCAGAACCGTGTGAAACTTTGAAAACTGCTTTACATTATCGCTGTATATTATCACATAGGATCTAATTATAACTTCTGAGTGGATAGGTGGCTGAATCCAGCTGGAGGGGGCAGATAAATCCAGGATTCGGGGGATCATCAGGAACTTGGGCTGAGGAAATAATTGTGCAGCGATGATAATTAAATAATTTGCGATTAAACTTTGCGAAGCTGTAGCAATTTCGAGTTTAAGTTCTATTTTAATGGCTTACTTGGTATTGGAATATTTTTGACCAATATATTTCGAAAATATGCTTTGTGTAAAACCTCCTTATTTTCAATAGATGGGGAACTTCATTTACGTTATTTGATAGATTAAGAACAAAACGTGTCCTCGTGAATTAAACAAGTATATATTTTTAAATATGTTTGAAAATTAAAAACTCATTTGCCGTAAATTAACTTGGAAGTTATTCATAATAATAACATAATATTCAACTTAATTATATTTCTCATTATAAAATGTGATTAAACTAGGGCTATAGACGCAGCGCGTGCGATTGGTAGGTTGAAATGGCAATGGGTAAGCCATATAGTAGGCAGAACCGACGAAGAATGGTTATCAAATGCCGACCACTTATCGGAAGATGCAAGAGAAACCACCCTCCTCCAGATGGACACGGTCACCAGTGGACGTCTTCTGGCTGATGATTATAATAAATGAACAAAATTCTCATGTTTATTTAGAGATTACTATAATTTTCCTAACATACATTAAGTGGCAGGAGAAATTAGGTGGACCATCTCACTAATGTATTAAATATTGCTACGTTCTGAGATTACTTATATAAGTATACCTATTCCAAAATACTTTCATAGTATTGCTTCGTCAAAATCTTACGCGGTTACAAGCAATTTGCAAGCAAAATAAATTAGCTAAACACAATTTTTATTGACTGATATACCTATTGCAGTGGCACATAGGTAATGAGGAAATGATTTATAAATTGATATTATAAAGGTATGAATAAGCCAAAAAAATTCTCTTACAAAAATATTATTTTGTCTTCAAAGCAAAAGTTGTCTCAACCGTTATACAATCGATATTGATCCCGCAGAAAAATTTTATTAAATGAAAATCCATACACGAAGCAGCAGGGAACAGCCACCCATACCCGGGAATTGAGATGTAGCCGCGGGTTTTTCTCTTTGAACCTGTACTCCCTAAGCCCCGAGTAATTTATTTTCATTCAATTTAATTCACTCTCCATGCAAATGCATATGGCTAGCCTTACACGGCTGGCTCTCTAATACCATTGTTTTACGCTAAGTAACGTTCGCTTACTATTTAGATTTATCTGTAGACAGTAAGCGTCTTTTGTGCAAGCCGCTTCTGCATATTTATATCAGTCGTTCTTTACTTATATTATGTCCATATGCATGTAATAATCAGAACTTGCAATGTTAATAATATTGAGACATTTCAAATATTTTTTTTATTAGATATCCATGATAAGTACTTGAATTATTTTGAAAGCGTTCCGTGATTCTTTCAGAACCTTTCAGAGTAAAGAACGATTTTTTACAGGAATCATACTTGTAGAAATGATAAACAGGTGCTATTTTAAAGTTTCTTATGGAGCGTTTTATTATTTAAAATTCCTGTATGTTACTTTGAGATGTTTCAGTAGTTCCGGAATCGTATTAAGTAATATTTATTCGGACGGGCTTTTTCTAGGGCTTGTTTAAATTTTTATTGTCACAGATAATGCTAGATGCATTATGAAACGTCAAATAATTGATCAATTATTTGGCAAGAATTTAATAAATTTGATAAATTTCATATATCATTTTCCTTTTCTGAACTGATAAAACTTTTCATTTAGTGCCATGTCTATTAAAACTATCCCAAAATGCGAAATGTGCATAAGCGTTGGTGTGAGTATCTGTTGTGCAAGTGAATATCGTGTTCCATTATGCATGTTTTAATTGTTTATTAACCCGTTTTAAAAGTAAAAAACATTCTTTATTTTTGAATAGAAACTTTAGAATTACCTTGGTTTTATCATTTACGATACTTGCATCAGCACAGAGCAATCATTTTGCTCTTTGTTTGGTTTGTTAAGGAATTTCAATGATGTAAAATATTGAATCGTTGGGGTCCTGGTGACAAACATTTATCAAAATATATTGTTCTATTTTCAGAGTTTATTTGAATATTTTAAATGATTACTGACTATGGTATAAACATTTTAAAAAGCTATTATGTTTGGAAGACAAATATAATTGAAAATAATGAATTGCTATTATTGCATTAAAAAAAACATATAAAAGTTGAACGCCTGTCAACATTATGACCGACATACGATCAATTAATTTATAAATGTTAACAAAGTACGAGTAAATGCTTTTCTGTAAAATTGAGTAGAGGTAACTTGTGTAAAATTAATAACATCCATTAGTTGTAATAAACGGACCGATGCTCTCGAAAATTTTTTTTTTTTTTATACAATATTCTGTGGTCTACAAATACGTCGTACTTCATTTTGATATATTTTAGATGGCCCAATTTTAAAACGATGATAGGAATGAATTAATTACAGGAAAGATATATATAAAATTATTCAAACACCATACTTAACATGATATTAAAAATATTGATTTTAAACTTATTAACAGACTGCGTGTGAAAACTTTATTCATAGAAAAAGCAGACAGACATGCAAATATTTTTCTTCATAATAGTATGAATAGGAAGTTTCAAATAATAGGAACCTGTAATTTTCTATATTTTTAAGATTTAGTGGCAACGTTTTTTTTGCAATGATTGATAAAATAAATAGAAAGAAAGGATAACTATATATTGTTTTGTTTAGTTCTTGTATATATGCCATTTTAAAACTAAATGGGATGCTAAATTGTTTTCATTTTATGGTATTTACAAAACATTTTATAATCATCGTGTGCTTATATGTGTGATAAGAACCTGAACTAATTTTCGGAAAAAAGATATAAGTCTGGCGAACCTTTATTTGCACATTTATTCTATACTGATATGAAAGAAGTTAATAATTTATCTCATATATTTTCTTTCATTCTTGACTCACAACATGAGTTTTAGCGGGAACAACACCATTCAAAACAAAAACAAAAAAGTTATTCTTGTTCTCTTATTTGCATTTTGAATATGAGTACCAATTGTTGAACAGTCAACCCTGTAGTACTGTTGTACTTGTGGTGAATTATTTCAGAAAATCACACTAATTTTTATGGTTCTGTAGCATGGAATCTTGAAACGGAAAATGGAATCCTTATGTAATTCCTTCATGCTTGTGTACGTACGTTTGTCATAGAATCTGAATTCTTTCTTTTTAAGGGTGATTGTGATGTAATTATACAGGAATTAATTCTTATAATTAGCGTGCATGGAAGAAAAATAGATTTTCTCTTTAATGATATTCCGCTCGACTTGGTGACAAAAAGTTTTTATTGGAGTAAAAAATATTAAAGAGATTTTTTTTATTAAAAATGTAACTTTTTTTTCAAACGGCATCTCTTCAGCAAGATGTGAGTCTCTAAAATGTTGTGCAATATATCCTAGGATAACTGCGTTTAGTAAGTTCTTCAATGCAACACTAATTCGATCGACTTATATTAAGAGATTACAAAAATGTAGACAACCATGTTATTGCGCGTAGCAGGCTTCACAGAATCTTGATAGTAGGCGACCACAAAGACAACTTAGTCGCATATTATTAAGCAAATCATATGTAGCGTATCACGAGAGGCACTCACTCACATTGCCCCATTTAATTAGCGACAAACACATGGCTACAGAACCTTAATTAATGAGATTAATTAATATCCCACACACACTTGGCTGTGTTTTATATATTAAATTAATGCACGTTCATTCCTTTCCTTGTATAGATAGCTATTTATTTCCATATTTTCCATTTCCTTCTTTCGCTCTGATTTACTTACCTTTAATCTTTTACAAATTGTCTGTTTGACGTAAAAAATCTTTCTTCTGCCAAGCTCTCAAAAATAAAGTATACGTGTCAAATATGCGCAAAATACCTTTAACAAACAGATAATAAAAATTACAATATACTTCCCTCTCCCTTTAAAGAGAACCGAAATATATATTTTAAAATAGATATTTTCTTTCTTATAATATAATTTGAATATCAGGTAAAAGTTGTCTTCCACGTACTCTCCTATTTTCGAAATACGCAATTGCACAATGATATGCCACACAGAGTGTTAAAGTCTGAGCTGATATTGATCAAAGAAAATCAACGTAAGTTTCTAGATAAGTGCCGAATATAATTGAAATGAAGGATATGATGCATTTTTAAGAAATATCTCAGGAAATAGTAAGAAAAAATATATATTAGGACCAAAACTAAGAAAAAATCGTAACTCATAAACAGGATCCAACAAATAACATAATGATTGTCATTACAGGTGCGAAAAGTGTTTTTCTAAAATTTTCTTTTTCAATTTTTATTGCATCTTTGGCAGTGATTTTTAGAAAAGGTTGATAATTGTCATGTTTTTTGTTCCTTAACGTTTTTTGTTCCTTACGTTTGATGGGTACATTGACGTAGATCATTAGATACAGATTTTTGTTTTTAATTTTTTGTTTGGATGTGTTAGTATAGATAAATGTCCAATATCACATCAGGACAAAAAACTTCATGTATGGAAGGTTGCTTTTCAAATTATTTTATGGTTTTTAATAAAATATTAGCTATTCCACATTAGTTTAATACATGCTAAGGTTATCAAAATTACGTGAGGTGAAGCCAAACTGTTACGAAGGAATATATCTCGCGGTAAGAAACTTTTCATCAGGTTTAAGGAAAAGTTCGGATATTGTTTTTTGTCGTCGAATATATTAAACAATTTATATTATTTTTCACTCTGTAAATATATTTCTTAATATGGGTTCTTCCAATACGAAAGACACATATAATATATTTCACGTATGTATATTTTACCCGTGTTTTAATTAATATTAACAAATAAGTTATATGACTACATAATCTGTAAAATGATTAATAATTGACACCGCCTAAAGAACAACATCGCAGGGTTTTTATTCAAGATGTTAATGAGTGTACCTCAGAATAAAAATAAAAATAAAACATTGTCACTCACACAATCGCTTTAAGCCTTTCACATGGATCGAACTAATAACGTTGTTGGCATCTCTTTAATTTATTAATTAGACTGAGAATAATTTCAATGAAGTAATTGCTAAATGCCGTTATCCTGATATTTTATCCGATTTTATACAAACATAATTAAAAACAATCCCCTTCAATTGCTCCTACTCTCGAAGGATGTGTTATAAAAATATAGTTGGATATTTTCAATTGCAGTTTAAAATGCTTCTGCAATGACATTTCATTTGATGGGGTTCGTGAAAAAAAATCATCCCGCACTATGGGGAGGTTTTAAAAATTAAATATACTTTTTGTTTATTTTTGTTTTATCTTCTTTTTGTTTTTAATTAAAACTTGATCGCTATCGTGAGGTATTTTAATTTTTTTTAATTAAGGAGTATTTTTGAACTATTTTCTTTTTTTATTTATTAATTAAGAAAATGCCAACTATATTTCTGGACATCATATGTACTACAAGTGGCGTATAAAAATGGGTAATAAAACAATTAACCAAATGAATAGCCAGATTTTAAAACCTACAATATTTGTTTTGAGAAACTCGAAACAGCGCAGACCTGGCAGTGAGTAAGCAGGAGCGGTCATAGATATGAATGCTGTAGTGTGGGGTCCACATACCTTTTTTTAAACTGACCTAAAATATTGCCTCTTATTTCAGAAAAAAAAACAAAATTTCCTAATCTGTCGCAAAGACAACAAATGACTATTTTAGTCATTCTGGCAGTCGACATGATCTAAAATATAGTTTTAATCGAGGAAAAGAGATCTAAAGTGTCAAGGAATATACTTCATAGCCGAACAAAAAATTGTTTGTGCATTTTTATTCGGTGTTAAAAAAATTACCCTACAAGGAAAACCTTCCATTCTAATTTGTCACGGAGTAATGAAATCCATGCAAGAAATACTTACTGAAAAATAGAGGAACCTGATATAAAATTAGGTTTTAAATATAAGAAAAACATAATTTTATTTCATTCAGGATTTCGATGAAAAATATATAAAACTCACGCACCTACATTTATTAATTATTACTGTAGATATAAAAGAATTTTAAAATAATTCGATTTAAAAATGGTATTTATGTAAAACAGTAACTCCTTGTTTGACAACTTCGAATCAATTACGCTGATAAAATCCACTACAACGTTTGTTATGTTATCTCCGCCTTCATACGATGAAATTTATTTCCTACCTAAAGCAACATTTTTACTCAACATACGTGACCTATATTACTTATCGTGGAAAAGTAAATGGAGTTTGGAAAGTCCATAGAACGTTTATATAGGTTTGCACACAGGTAAAATATGTCCTATTAAGATAAGCACAATTTACATGCCACAAACGAATTTATCACACGAACCCATGTTGGAGAGGCCGCAAGGTTATATTGAATTTAGTATGTAATTTTTTTTAGAATTTTTGAAGGCATTTGTAGTCTACTTTTACCTAGTAATATTGGTTTACATATTTAATATGAGATGTAAACCTGCATGACATGGAAAGTTGTCGCACTAACTAATTTTTCTCAAGTTATTTTTATATTTTTTCCTGTCATGCTATTATTTTATGTTCTTCGTGTTAACATGGGCAAAACAATATTTGACTTTACCGAAATTATACGCATTGGTATATATCGTAATGATAAAAAAAATATGTAGTATTTTTCGTTCCATAGTGAAACAATTGAAATATATTTTATACGTATTTCTCTTATATCTTCCCCAAGTTATTAACTTGCATTCGTCAACATTTTAATAAAATTTCCAACACATTACACTAGTACGGATGAGTCTAAAATGCCAATGTAATAACAATAACAGCCATAACGGAAAGAACGCCGCGCGCGAAGTAAAAGGCTGCTGTCAGGACATTTGTTGAGCAGTAAAGAACGATGTGAATTTCTCCGGAAGAACTGTAAATTTTTTTATTCTTAAGCCAAAGCTTTTTAAACCAAATGTTACACAAAGCTATTTTGGAGGTAATTGTTTCAAAAAGTTTGTTTTTAGAATTACGTATCAGCAAATTTTCACGTTAAAAGAAATTTACTGGTACAAAACTATGCGTTCATTTTTGCAACTTTTGCATGGCAGTAAATTAAAATTTATTACCGGAATATACAGACGGACATGCAAGAAAATCACAAATTAAATCAGGTACCAAACCTGTGACATAAAGAAAGCGTATTAAGAATGTAATAAAAACTAGATTTATTTTATATTGCCTAATAAAATATAAATAAATTTAATAACCTTTGAATTGCCTTGTATTTTGAAATATTATTATCAAAGAAGAATAATGCATTAATTTCTTAAATATCGGAGAAATACTTGTGCGATAAGTAATAATTATTTAATAATTATATTTACGTTTAAAGATTTAAAAAAATATTCCTAATATATTTTTCGCTTCCACGTTCACAGTCTATATACTGCTCCCCTGATCTTCTGCCTCTCCAGAATGACAACATTTTTAAACGCAGTGTAAGGAAGTAATCGTAATTTAATAAGAAAAATTAAAAAATAACTTAATGTGTTATATTTATGTTATCTCTCCTCTCTGACATTCAAACCAACTTCTGACATTTCCAATGCTTCTCTCCATTCACAAGTGCATTTACATATACAGATGAGCACTACATTTTACTTGGTACTGGCTACAAAAACTCTAGTACTAGCAGTATTTTGCAAACTTTTTGTATTCGGTAACGATATTGTATCGCAAAAGTTCCACCTGGGTACTCCGGTTTTCATTATTTTACTTTTTTCAGTGCGGTTACTATTTGGTGGTTACTTGAAGTCGGGTAAATTTTGGAGATTTTTAATGGCTATAATATCTCATGTTATAAAGAATTTCACGAACTGACTATGAATGCTATGTCTACAATAGATATAACGAGTCCATACTCGACGAGTTTACATACATCAGTGAAATATTCCTGTGATTATCTCCCAGCTCCGTGATTTTGGTCTGGTTTTCCCAAAGAGTTTACTTATTCGTGTGGCCTTAGGCGTGTCAATATTTTAAAGACTTTATTACTGGTCTATCATTAGACATACCATTCAAACTCGATCACTGTGCTGTAAATACTAGTCAATTTTTCGTGATACATTCAAGTTAAAAAAAATCAAACTCGACACCCACGATAATTATTTAAAAACCGCATATCCTAAAGGCTCATTATTTAAGTAAACAGTATGAGGAATAAGGAGTAGAAATCCCGAATTCGATAACAAAGTCTCTGTTTGAGGTTGGACCTATATCATTCAAAATTGTTACGGCACCAGTACTGTTCAATTTTGCAGAATTGTATGGTATAGCTTCAATTTCCATTGTCAGATTCTTACCAAAATTTTCAATCTAACTCACCACGAGTTGGGTTGATTATAAGGCATACAGCCGTTGACTGCATGGCTTATGACGGGGACCAGGATTCGTTTCCCGGCCGCTCACCGAGCGGGGCTGCACTGGTATTCTGGTTGGCTGTAAAATACTGCTCTCGTAGCAATAAGTCCACCATATGTATTAATAAATACATTGTACTAAAAAAAAATAAATAATAAATAAAAAATCATTACATGAACTTGTGTTTTGTGAGCAAGTAAGTTTCAACTTTAATACAAGTTAATCTAAAATAGATGTTGATTGCATATAGTAAAGTAGTAATAAATTAACTGCTTAAGCTGTATGAGGAACAGCACGGAGGACCTCTGGAGGACCTCTGGGTTGTGTTCACACCATGCTTCTACTATATACAGAAATTGAAATAGAACATAATTAAGAATTTTTTTTTCATAAAGTATTGACTATTTAAATATGAAAAAAATTTCAAAAATACGATTTCTAATATAACCACGATTCGATTCCTAATACAAATACGATTACGATTCCTAATACAAATATTTGTGTAGTTCACCTTATTTTTTTATGAAAAATTGATACTAAAGTGAAAATGAAATAAGAATTTGAAGTAGAGAAATAAGTGTACATGCCAATGATATCCAAAAATAAAATTTACAGTGGTACTTAAAATTATATTAATAATTTTAAAGAAACTAATCCACATCAAGAGTTACTTGTAAATGAATGAGGGATAGTGTGAAAATATCTGTGGCTTTGAATTCATGTTGAGACTTCTCCCGTCCAGTAAGGGTAATCTGTACGAAACTTTACAAACACTTGTTTTACGGAGACGCTTGTTGCTCCACGGTTTCCTGATCCAATTCTGTATTTAACAACATTGGCTTTTGCTGTGGTCGACGTTGAATATTTACGAATTTCTACATTTTTCTAAAATTTCCCATGACGCATGTATGTACGAAAATGAGAAAACGTAGATATGTGAAACTAATTGTCAACTAATTATACTTTTTACTCTGGGACTGCGTTCGTTGGTTAACGTTTGTGAATTTTTTTATTACTACGTGGTAATACGTCTTTCGTCTTACGCAGATGATCGACAATGATTGGTCTTATGATAATGGAAGAAAATGTAACATACGTATTTAATTCTTCATTGCACTGTCCAATAAACATGGGTCCTACAAATAAATTGAGCAATTCTGTCCGACATACGACAATCTGAACATTGTTATTTAAAATGCGCTAACAAAGAAAGGAAAAAACATAGGACTTAACACTTACTATCGGAGACGCCACATATTTAGTCGGGGACATACATCTTGGCATATATTGCAAGTCGGTGGAAATTAGGCGGAAAGTCGGCAACCGATCTTGTCCTCCAGACATCGGCAGTTGTCGGACGCCGACTCACCACCTGCTAAAATTTCTCTTTGTAGTGCGTGAATTCATATAAAAATGTTGGTAGAGTTACATGAAATAAAACAGAACTATTTGTATTTTTTAAAATTCTCGTCAAACAAATTATAGCGGTTCGTCATTTATCAATTATATTTAATTGTCTTAATTTTTTCTTACATTAAGACGTACTTTTTATCCAGCGATAAGGTGTTAATCGAAAACGGTTAGGTCAATGAAGCATTCATTTATGCAGTGATACAGCGTAGTGGTAGAGTCACCTTAAAATTGAGTGTCAATGCAAATCAAAAAATATACAAGCGATTTCTACGGACACCTGTCGCATACCCCTGTCCGCTTACCATATTTGTTTCTTGAAATAAGTCATATGCTGACCACAACTCCTTATATTCATTTGAGCGAAACTAACATAGTTCTATGACAAATTTTTGCATCATCCTTATCATTTACATCCTGTCGTTATAAAAGAAGTAAATACTTTTTAGCATAAATCTCTGAGTATTCATTTCCAAGGTTATGAAACGAAACTCAGATATTAGATTTAGAACCTTTCACAATTATAACTTTTTATCATTATATAGCTAATATTTTCCTAAACATGCGATAATATGTTAAGGAAAATATCCTTTTCCTAATAGTGATATTATTATATAGCTAATATATTTGTAACCATTACTTTCTCCACTCGAATAATAGATTCTTCCCAAGCCAAAAATACGAACAAAAAAATAGTATAAGTACTTTAAACCCATTTTCCATTTTTACACAATTACAATTTCAAAGTGTTTAGTAAAATTATGAATAAGCATAAATGTTATTTATTCAAATTTGTTTAACGTGACTTCAATCACTTTGAACACTGAATAATTTCGTTTCGGAGTTAAGACGATTAACTTTAAACAATTTTAATGAATGTGTTTTACGACCTCGAAAGCTTTCTTCAGTAAATATTTCATTTTACGGCGCTAAGCAAAGTAGTAACTTAATAATTCTTGACTAAAAATATCAATTATTCAAAAATTAATCAATCTTGTAATCACAGGTACTCTAGCGTCAGTAATGTAGCAAGATATTCAAGAAAGTATATTGCCAAATATGTATAAATTTTTTAATCAAGTTGGAAGTTTATAAACATGTTATATTTGGTTTTACTTTGGATGATAAAAACAAAAGAAAGTATTGCATGAAAAATTAATTAGACGTTTTGATTAGAGTGGATTTTAAAGTAACTTTTTCGTTCACATATCCATCGCATGACCTGACGATTAAACTATTTTAACGATTTTGATAAAACTTGTTGAAAGATGAATATTCAAAAGACTTCAAGAAAAATTTACGTAACTTGCGCAAATTCTTGCAGCTAAGGCAGAGCAAGCAATGTTTTGTGTTATGCTTAAATTATTACTGATTTTTAAGTAAAACAAAGCAAAATATTCTTTTGTAAACACGTTGTTTATTGCTCACAAAATTACATGTTTTATTGCTTACAAAATATTCTTTTGTAAGCAATAAAACAAAACATAACAGAAAAACTTTGTTTCTTCTTAATAAAAAGAACATATGAATTGGCTTGCTTTCTATGAGAAAATGTATGAAGCGTAGCTCTAATATTATTGTAAATTGTTTATAAGTTATACGTTTAGTGCCGTTTATTATATATTTAACGGCAATAAACTTGTAACTAATATTTTGATAGCGTAAAATTAGCTTCCCGACATTATATATTCACTTCTTTTACAAAAAATTAATGATATAGAATCTAGTATAATGTATGTGTCATGTTAAAATTAGATTTTAAATTGCGAATGATTTCTTCGCGTGTTTTATCCCATGCTTTTATTTTCAGATGATACTCATTAAATAATTTACTGCTCACAGAAAAAAAATTGTTTACACCTTTTATACAAATTTAAGATGATTATTTGATTTTTGTTGTAAAACTTAAAAATAATGGTTGGTAGAAAAATTAAAAATGGCTAGTTTCAGTGTTGTAAATTTATTGCTATCCCAAGTGGACACAATTAATGTTTTTTTTTCGAAAAAAGTGGAGGAGTATTATGCATTAGCACATTGGAAATGTAACTTCTTAAGGGTTCATGCAGGTTTTATTATGAATTAATGTGGATAATTAATTATTATTTAATGGGAATAAGAAATGTCTCTCCTTTAGGGTTCACTCTGGTATGCGCGCGAATTATTTTTAAGTTGGGCCAAGAGATGGCGGTAGAGTCACCTTAATAGGGAAATATTATTACGTGTCACACGACTGTTCAATACCAGCGTGATGGTATATTTTAACTTAAGATAGGACAATTCAAAAATAATAATGAAAGTTTGATACCATCAATGTGTGATACCATCTTTAATTTTGACGCCAAATTTAAATAATGCATTTGTTTATTATTTTTATATTAATATATATCCGACAATACTTTCATTAGAAATGAATACAGGTATAAAACTGTTCTTGCTATCCTAGAATACAAACAAAATTGTAACTACAATCACCCTACTAATAAAATTTTTAAAACTATAATTACAGTGTGGGGTATTCCCGAAAAATATATTTGTATATTAAAGTTATGACGTCGGATGGATATCTTAGTATTGTCCTTATATGTTAAACGTTTAATTTGTTAGCAGAATAAATGATATACGGCTCTTGTTATAAATTATGTTTTATATAATTTTATTATATCATTATATATAAAAAAAAGTATTGGATATATAGGATGCTATAAATATTTTGTATTAATTAAATAAACATAAAATTCAATGCACAAAAAACATGCAGCTAATTTTGATTATAATTTAATAAGCAAAATACATTTTTAACACTCTTAAGAGTTTAAATACTTATTCTTGCGTTTTGGTGAAAAATTTGGTCAAACAATAAATATGCGGATTGTTCCCAATAGCTATATCGCTGTTTATTTTTTGTGAATGATAAGTACCTTTACTTAATTCAATAAGTAAATGTGACAGAATAGTCTTTATTTTCTTTGAAAATGGTTTCTTGTGTTCTGACTTGTTTTTACGTACATCCATTACAGTGGAATTCAAGTTTTAACTTCTATTTTTATGTATGGATACTATACATCTTTCTTTTCAAAATATTAAAGATTAAATTCATTTTGAAAACGAACAGCTGGTAGATAGTTTATTTTTCATATAAATTCACATAAATTAATTTTTCAGACCGTAACGAATGACAAGTTATACCAAAAAAAATGTTTTTTCTTTTAAATAATCTTTCAAAACTATAAAAGGTATTTGAAAGCATTTTTTAAAATTATAAATGTACATAGTTCACACAAATGCAAAAAATCATTTAGCAGAAATGGAAATATATTTCCTGTACAGGTCACCTGTGAAATAAAAAAAAACGTAAAATGAACCTTGGTAAAGTTTACATTAAAAAAAATTATTTTCGTCACAAAATTCAGTTATAAATTATGTAAAGTGGTTACTATTCGCTCGATATGTATAGTGATAGCCGTTTGAACCTCCTTGTGTTACAATATACCGCCAAGTTTCAATCGCACATACATTAAAGTTGAAATTAATTTTTAAAATGAAGAATCAATTATTTAAAGTTAAAATTTAACTGGCGAACAATATCTTTTTATATCTTTTCATGAAAAATTTTCTATTTGATTTCTTCCCAATTCAGAAAGCTACGATTTTCGCTCTTTTCTTTAAACATTATAGTAATTAAAAAGGTATAAAACAACTAGAATATTAGAAGGTACGTAAGTACCTGAAGGTAGATAAGTACCAACTAGAATATTAATATATGAGTGTATGTTAGAGAGAAGAGAAACATCGACTTGGCACCGATTACAAAAATCTCTATCGGAAACGACATTGTACCGCGAAAATCCCAAGTAAGCAATCGTATTTTCACTATTTTTACATTTTAGTGAGCTTATAATCCAGTGATTATTTGAAGGTAGTAATTTGTAAAAAAAATTATTATGGACGGTGTGGAATTTTCGAGATAAGGAATAATATTTGAAAAATAGTCCGCTACGTGTAAGTAGTATATATGTTAATGAAATTTTGTGTAATTTATTATGATATTATGTAAATTATTGTAACAAAATGTAAATTATTTCAAAAAACATAAAATATCGTAACAAGTACATTTTAGTCAGATTGAGTTACAAACAAAACATGTACTAAATTATATTTTGGTTAATTAATTGTAAGCACCGCTTTCTCGCTTAAGTTGTTAGTTTTATATATATATATATATATATATATATATATATATATATATATATATGTATATATATATATATATATAATTACATAATTGAATTGTTCTCTCTAAAAGAAATGCCTTCTTTTTTCTAAACCTTGGTCAACGAAACGTCTCAATCATTTGCATGGATTTACTGATGTAGAAGTTTGCAATAAATCTACATTGATACTTTAGTAAAGTTTACTATTTGTTAACATCAAATGAATCATGGAACAAGTTCTGTATTATTGAATTATTCCCTTAACTGTTTGTCCTTTTTGGTTAAAATTTTCTTACTTAAATAAAGTCGTAATTCTGAACTCTTGTTTAGTTATTTTATGAGAATTTGCCTGAACATAAATATGAATATTTAATGCTTATATATTGGATATTATACATTTCTGACATTTTTGAAATGTTAACATCTATAGCATAGTCATCTATATAGTAGGCAAGTAATATTATTATTTTTACCAATTCTTTTTTTCAAAAAAATTACAACAATGTCGACTAAAACATTTAAAATTGAATGACACGAGGTTGGTGGTTACAGAATTAGCTTCAGTTTACACTACTAAATTACATTTCCATATTAGATTTATTCACGTCTGCGAAATAAAATGTATTGTTAAATCAAGAGCTAACGACTAACAATATATTAATAAAATTTACCTTAATATTAATTAAAGTTAAACAATTAACATAGTATCGATAGATTGTAAAGATACCAATTACCACTTTACGTGTTGACAGCTTTATTTAAGATTAAATAATCACATAGTCGCTGTTAATTCATTACAAATACAATACCACTCTATCTGAATTACAAGATGGAGAATAGAGAATCACACAGTTGTTTAAATCTCTGGTATTACAATCTTTACTTTCGCGGATTTAAATTTATTTCTGCACAAAGCCTAATACAATACAGAAAGCCGATTGGTGATCTTTAGTATATTTCCAAATAAGGTTCCTGGTCAAAAGACCGCATCGCATCGCATCTCTTGATAGTACCGAGAAAAAATTATAAGATTGTTATATCAGCATTTGTATATTTATTTTCATAGTAAACAGATCGGAATACTCTCTTTACATAATTTAAGTCAAAAACACTTTTATGAAATTTTTGTTTCACAAAATCAAATTTACTATTTACATGTTTGCATAGTTAATTAAATTTATCATTTTTGCTTACATTTACCGTACTTTGATTGTCAATGTTTAAACACACATTCATTTGATTGTGCACACTCAAGTTAGTCGGCAAATGTTTAACCGTACCTTCTCTTTTGTGAATGCATAGATTGCCATAAATTATAGTTCTGGAGTAGACAGAGCCACATCACCATATCATTTTGTTGGTGCTGGCTGGATAATATGAAGCGGCCCCGTTCTTGTCCCATTCACTAACGATAAGGAACGTATTATTTGCGTTATGCTTATAGCGGAATCCGAGTCACTTAGTTTCCTATAAATTCTTCAATATTTTATTCGCTGTATTTCAGAATGACTATTACAAACGTGAAAAAGTACCTACCTGGCTTACGGAGAATATTAAGTCAAGCGTACTTACAATTACTGTTAGGATTGCCGTCCCTTATATCGAATTTATTAAGTAGTCGATAAATATATTTCTTATGAATAATGAAAATGTAATCGCTTCATTTATTTGCATAACAAATTAATAGAAGGATAACATTCATGTTAACGAATGTCACTAAATTGTCACTTAATTTCATTTCTTGCTTAGAGGGTAGAATTCTATTTCTATTTTAATTGACATTTGTCATCTCTCAGTGTCAACTTACTTTATTACTTCTTGTTAATTCAAAGATATAAAACAAGATAAACCTTCTCGTTTTATTGATAGTTATTTTTTCCGGTTGTTTTGGAATGTGGTTGTTTCAAAGTGTCGGAGTTTCCATAGTTATGTTCGATGGACATGTATTACGGGTCTCATGTATTCGAAAATACACCCACAATCTACGACGATGCCTCTGGACTCTGAAAAATTACAGGAACTCTCGGAGATATGAAATATAGACGACTCATATACTCTATCAAGTTCAACGAAATATAGTTTCTGTTCACAGTGGGTTCTAAGAAGCCTGGGTCTCTTCTTTTTGTCACTTTTCTTGAATTTTTAATTGTGAATCTTTACCAATTTGTATTACCCAAAATAAAAATTACTTTTCTTGCTCATCCATTTTCTGACTTTACTTCCTATTTTCTTTTCTGACTTAATTTTTTTCGAAGTTTTGTATTTCAATGCGGTATGATTTATATAATAAATTTTGGGGCTTTATTGATGATGTAAGCAGCTGTAAATTCTGCCTCCGCCCTAAATTATTTTGGGAGTAAGTTCATATTAAATAGCGGTCATTGCGACGATTCAACCGGTATTTTGTTCATGCGTTCTGCAATTTCTTTCTTTTCGGGCGTGGTTGTTTTTTATATAATCCCAGTGCTATTTAGGAATACAAAAAAAATTGTTCATATTCTCGAGTCCATTATTATAGCGGATTTATTTGATATTATAGTTTTCTAGTAGATTCTCAAATTCCTTAAACGCTTATATTGTTTGTGATTTCTTGTACAGAAAATAGGTGAATACCTTTTTTGAAAAATCGTCTATAACTATTAAGAAATATTTTGCTCCACCGAGCAACTTGGCTTCCGTCGGACCGCAAACGTTCGGGTGTACTAGTTCAAACCAATTTGTGGTTGTTGTCTTTTTGTATCTAAGAGGCAATTGTGTATTTATTTTTAAAACACGTTACGCATGTCAATTATTAATAATATTCCTCTTGGATAATTGCGCACTGTCAGTATTTTTATTATGTCAGATGCACATGCATAATTGTTATATGTAATTAGCCGGATTGATTTAACTTACAGTAGCCACAATTTAGTGTTTTTAATTGTTATTAGCCTTTATTTTGTTATTATCCTTTATTGTTAATTAGACAATTTATGGCACAAAAATATAAAATTGTGAAAATACGTCTTAGTGCACGTATTTCAAGATTATTTAAGTGCATATTTAATATTGCGCACATATTTATTTTAAATTCTGTGTACTATGTTTGGAAATGCAATAGAATTTATATAAACACTCAAAAAAGTTATACGTACGGTTTTTTTTAATTTTTTTATTTCACGGCAAAATATTCCTTTTATTATTTCGAAAATAGCAACAATCACCACAGTTTTGTTTTATCACACACAAAATTGAGCAATAATTAGAAAGTCTTTAAAAGTTTTTATTACAACAGTACTTTCTGCTAAGATACACGCAAAAGCTCTTAAACAAATTTAATTTGAGCAATAAAGAAAGATATCTCCGCCAAATATTACAGTTAATACTTTCCTATTCCTTTTCCTATTTCTTTCCATCTTTGGTTTAATACTTTTATACTATTTTCAATTTAGTTTTCAAAAATATCATAAACCCATTAACCTTTTCGTCGTCATACAATTATATAAAAGATCTTGCAAATTTAAACTATTCATCGTACCTCTATCAAGAACAGATTAATGTCGGGACATCGCACAGGTCGTGCTAGATCTTATAAGTTGGTTTCTGGCAGTAATATCTAAATCAATATAGTTATAGCGATAAGAATAGACCGACGTCGTGGTGTTTACTTTGTCAAAACTAAGTCGTGGCATATAAAACAGTTTAAAGTGAACTGAAAACTCATTTATAGAAATAAAAAAAATGTCAAACATGAGATGAATTTGCACAACGAGGGTTCCGTAAATATTTAGATACTCATATAGATTTAAAGGTACGTAGCATTTCTAATCAAACCATTTAAAAATTATAATTTTTCGGATTGTAAATTTATTGCGTTTTGTATCTTTTATAAGTGTAAACACAAATTATTTACTTAATTGTGTAATTGGCCTGCGCTGTAAAACATTCCATTACGTCGACTTTCAAGATTGTAACATAACTGGAAGTACACTGCAAGTTTTAATGATTAGTGAATACGAGTACTATGTGAATAAAAAATACACTTTATATAGCCATACTTTTAGCCATTATATTACATTTATAAAGCGACGTAAGGCTACAGACTTTAATATGATATTAATTTCAACTTGGTCTGTGAAATCGTGTTATAAATACAAGTATAATCTATCTGAAACGTTTTTGCAACAGATATTATATTATTTTAGGCGAATTAAAACAAGACTTTTCAATAGGTATGCATTATTGGAAAGTAATTTTAGGGCTCCGTACTTAGAAAGTAAAATCGTAACCCTTACTATGAGATTTTTGTTTCTGTAGGCCACTGCTATTTTTCTGTTATAGTTATACATCGGATTATATGCATTTGCATGTTCGCATAAACAAATGCATAAAATGCTATTTTTACAGCGTTATTGCATGTTTTAGTACTTTTCCATTGATAGTGCTTATTTCAGTAGTTAAATGCGTTAGGCGTGTTACATTACGCGGAACGGTGGCAGATCGCAGCCAGTGACGTGCCGTGCGGGCGCCTCACACGCACTCGGCAAGCGCACTGAACCCGATCTAGTAGCTCCAACTAGGCGAAAGCATTTGCAGGATGCGGCGCGTGTGGGGGAAAGGAGTACGGCACTCGTTGCGTCACCCAATTCAATTGTTTTTCATTCAGTTGGTCGCTGTGTTTGTTTACATACCAAAATCTTGTTTTGTTTTGTTCAAATAATGCCGCCAGTGAAAAAATACCCAGACTTTAATGGAATGATTTTCTGAAAGGTTCATCAACATATGATGACAGAAACCTACAAGGAGTCGCCAATAATTGCTTCTAATTCGGATACTACAAAGAAAATAGAATTCAAAAATATTTATGTGAGTTATTTGTTGCTTGCAATATTCTTTTCATCAACTAAATAATGAAATATGCTAAGGATGCATTAAGAAATATTGTACTGATAAGACAATTCCTGAAGAATCTTCAAAGAAATTCTAAGTGAAATACGCATCGGTCTTTCGAACAATTTAATATGGATACCAGCTTATGAAACAACAGATCCATGTGAATAATATACAGCAAATTTGATTACTGGGAAATTATCCAAAGAGCCCTCTACTCACCATTTGGTTATCTACAATGTCCTAGAAAAAATAAATCTTTCAACTATCGTCCGGATCATAAATGATTCCATCAAATCACTATTTCCCGATTCTCCTACGGGCGAGAGAACATGTTTTTATTTCTGGTGGTGTGCTGGTTAAGCTCTAAAAGTATTTTACCATTTTATATGGTAAAAGCTGGTCAAGTTCCAAAATTTGCTTCAGATCACCTGTCTATTCCACGGATTACATTGACTTGCGAAAGAGATTATGAAAAATTTCGGGATTGTAAATAAATTAATTTCCTTTACAAAGAAAATATTTTTAAAAGCACCACCGTGAGTACAGGCACATAAAGAGCAAACTACCAAACTTAGCACTACCCCTAAAACTAATATTAACGCGGTGAGGAACTTGATTGAAAGCTGAATTTTTTTGTGTTGAGAATTTTGAGGCCGTAAAAGAAGTAGTTAGCCGATTGGATAGTTAAGAAACCGCCATTGCAATTAATTCAAACCAGCTGGCATTTATGGATCCTTCAATCAAATAAAGTATTGCTCTTATTGCAACCTATTTTAGCAATATACCCGACACCATTGAGGGACTAGAAACTAAAAGCCTTCCTCTGTGCAAGTATATGGAAATATTGTAAAAAATAATCGGATAGAGTAACGCACTTCTGAGTTCACTATCAGAAAAGGTCCGTGGCAAAATAAATACTGTTCTATATAAAAATCCGGGTCTGGAAGAAATAAAGAAAGTTAACGCATTTATCAACGGCACCGGCCTAATGAATGCTTGAAAAGGTTTCTACAGGAATAGCGTCAAATATCAAGTTCTGTCCAGTAACGTCAGTTGACGTAGAGAGGTCATTTTCAGCCTATAAATTAATATTAAGTGACAAACGTCACAAGTTTGCTGTAGAAAATCTAAAAAAATTGTAATACATTAAATTTTGAATATATATATATATATATATATATATATATATATATATATATGTATATATATATTTATATATACATGTGTGTGTGTGTGTGTATAATTTGAAAATAAACGTATTCTAATAATAATAAATAGTATTTTTTGTTGCGCATATTTTATCTATATTTTGGCATTTTGATAGAGCATGTAATCCGATGTATAGTTGTAATATTGCTATTGATTTCAAAATTTGTCACAGCTGTAGAATTTACTTTTGCCGCTAAGTCAATTCCAGCAATGCAGTTATACATTTAGAGTAAAAATTTTGGAAATATTTTTATTTTTATTTAAAATAAGAACGAAAATGAGAGCTTTAAAATGAAAAATAGGCAAATAAGACGAAAAGGAAAATCACACAAAATTACTATGTTAACACATTACACACACACGTTTATACTATTTTTCTTTTATTTTGTAGCCACGTAGCTTTTAATTTATTACCAAAAATATGCAGATATATCATTCACTTCATTTTTTAAATTTGCAGGCCGGAAAATCTGGAATAATTTAGACTGATTTTGTATCTGAAAGTTCCATACATTTATAGTTTTTAAGAAAAAAGTTGTTAACCCTTAATCAAACTCTGATTCCTTATTTTTTAAGCATTAATCATTAAATACTGTCAATTCCAGTATTATCTTGCTTGTGAATTGGCAATAAAACACAATGGTTTCTATATTGACTTTCAGTTTTTGGCGCGTGGGTCCAAAATTCGGAAACAAATTCTGGTATTATGGGAAATTAACAAAACTATGAAATAAGTCTTACATGGTGAATTAGCCTTTACTAATGCTTTAATATATGGAAAGGGCATTTTTATAATCATAAAACGACATTTCGTCTCAAAGTAAGAAATGAAAAATCCTCTAAAAATACACAAATTTGGATAGTAATTGACAGTTTTAATCTTTTTATCTTTAAAATATACCAGAACTACATTTGCAACCATATAAAAGGCGCAATAACATAAATAATCCACAATATCATTATTAGTGCTAATGTTAATGAAAATAAAAATTTACTCAAATTAATCTTGACTTTAACAGTCTTTAAAGTTATACACCTAAGTAGTGCACAGCCTTTGAAATTGTTCGTAAAATTTGTATTTAAAATGCCCAGCGTGTTCTTCTAACTTTTGTCATAAATATCAAAGTCATATCAGCTGATAGAATTGTGAAATCAGCGCAGCAGAGCGTTGTAATAGATACTTTAGAAACGTCTGGAATACCAGAAATTGCAGCTAGATTTTGAATTTCTTACTCCAGTATTGAAATGTTTCATTGGATGTCAAGGAGGGGTTTAAACATCCGGTTCTTTAATTTTTTAAATTTACTAATCTTGTCCTAAATGCTGCGATATATTGTTTTATAATACAGCAACAATTTTATGTTATTTCCATAATTCTACCATGTTCTCAGGGTAAAGGTTTTTAATAATGATGTTTTCAACATTTTCTCATGCGTTGAAAATTATCTATTAAACCTATGAATAACTTTGGCTTAGGTTATATTGACTGTCTCGATTTCAAAGTGATCATTATTAACCAATTTATCTTCGACTTCATGTTTGTTCATGTAGTTTGATGATTCAAGAATTGAAGCGTTTGATTCTTTGCTAACTTAACGTCAATCAATTTAAATTATATTTCGCAAGCTAAATAAAGTTAATGGCGAATTTAAATAAAATTCCCGGTTTCACCATAATACTTCCACCATAAATTGGTGTTACGACGTCATTTCGGAATGAGGATTTTAATTCATATAAGTGGTTAAACAACAACATTATTTTTACTTGAACTGAACTGAAAATGCTAGTATTTTATATAGTATCCAATGCGTTATAAACTAAGTTAACATTAGTAATATTTATTTACGTAGTAAAAACATAATGTTATAGTTTGTTGTACGAACAACAACAACGTAAAGATTTCTTACATTTGGATCTTGTGAGTTGCTTTCCTTCATTGTGTGATTATTTTTACACAAGCATGAACGCGGAGGGATTCCCAAATGCGTATGGAGATATATCCGCAATCACTAGAGAATTCCTGAGTAACAGACGATTCAATTTCCCCCGTAAACATATTATGTTGTGTAATTTGAAATTTTCTACGCGGAAATTTCTTCGACATAAATAGAAGAATTCCGATATAGCATATCCATAAAAAATCTAAAATCATATGCAAATCAAAATTAGTTTAAAGGTATGACATTATAACCCGGTTTTATGTCCCAACTGATATTATGCCCGGAAATCGAACTTAAAAATTTTTTAACGAGAGAACGTGACAATAGTTCCGTAATTCAATTACGATAATAATAATTTTATTTAGCCACGAGGATAAATTACAATGTCACACTCACGGACGTCACTCAACTAATATCCCAATGTCTAATTTAGGCCTAACTTTACTAGTTTGCAATGAAATTCATTTTCAAATAAAAATTTCATGGATGTGAAGGTTTCATTGTGTTATCCATTTTCAATTTTTTGCCGTTACGTGTGTTTTTTTAAATTTTTTGCGTTTATATGCCGTTATGATTTAAGATGTCTTCAATTGTTAAAATAACCGAAATACTTAGATTTTTAAAAGAGTAAATTTTCAGAATTTAATAATTTCCTATCGGTGTGTTATTCACAGAATTATCTCGTCACAAAATTCGGCATAATTTTGTTGCATCGAAAATTTTAACCTGAATACAAAATTTAACTTATATACGTTTTCACATAAAAAACATATTACGAACATTAAAATGGTATTAGAGCAAATTATACTTCGTTTTAGGTACAAAATACCAAGCACTTGCCAAAATTCTGCGGACTTATTTCGCCACATTTGTGGTGAATTAACTATAAAATGTGAATCGAATGCAATAAATCTTTTGGAAAAAAAGCTTATATACTTTACTTTGGATTTCCCGTCGTTAAAAAATATATAGGCTGCCAAAATATTTTGCAATAGTCGCTCAAGAATTTTGAAGGGCGTGACTCGAAGGAACTCATGAGACCACGCCATTTGCAACGCACATGATTTGGAATGAACCACAAAACCTTGAAAATGATTGTTACTTTTGTAAACCTATGACGCAAGAATTTACGCTATTGTTATTTTTGTACACCTAACGCAAGGATGGGGAAAAAAATGACTGACCCGGACATTCCGTCTGCACAAAGTTCAGTCCCTTGAAGCAATATTTTACCGCCAATGTTTCCTAACAGTAAATAAATTGTGAATAATGGAATCATTCACGGTAAATCTACTTGTCTTGTCCGAAATACTGCAATATATTGTTTTATGATACAGCAACAAATTCATGTGGTTTCCATATTTCTATCATACTTGTGCTCCCAGGATAAACGTTTTTAATAATAACGTTTTCAACATTTTATTATGCGTTGCAAATTGTGAATAAATTGTGAATTGTAAACGAAATGGTGAATAATGAAAACATTGTGTACACAGAGTTAATTGAGCAAAAGATCTGTAAAAACTCTGAGAAATGGCTTGAGATATCGAGTTGAAAATAAACCTATACCGGTGACCTACAACTTAGTAAATCGGCACAATAAGGTCTTACAGTACAAATGTGTAGCTAACGAAGGTTAACATAATTTCTTTATAAGTTGTCTTAAGATAAACCATAGCCTCACTAAGTTGCATTAAAAACTATTTAGTATTTTATATAATAAGTATTCGTAAAGAGCAATCACATAGAAAACTTTGAAAACTATTGTTTTGGCTTGTGTTAGTCTCAAATCTCTTCAGTAATTTTCACCAAACTACCTTCTACGTATAGATTTGACCCTCACTTACGATTTTATTATATATGTGTACAGATGTGCCTCGTTCCCTGCATCCTGTTTCTGAAAGCACTCAATAAGTTAAAGTAGGTATTAAAGAAGTGTGTTGTTATTAAGAATTAGTCGCTATTATCAATAAATACCAACTTCATAACTGTAGGTAAAATTGTAAAGATAATCGTTTTGACTAATAACCAAAGTAGACAAGAATTAAACAAATATGTATAACGAATAACTTTTCGTCTCACATAAGCTTTAAAAATACCATTATTACTTTTAATAGTATGGAGGTTAGTTATATTAATCAGTTATGTAAGAAAAGTATATATGACATTTAAACTTTTGAATCTTTATAAAAATAGAGAAAATTTGCAAATAATAATAAATATATTTAGTCACCAACAATACGGATAACATTTGTTATCTGTGTCATTATTTAACTCATTGTCAAGGAAGTCCAAAATAATTATATTATCTGAAAGACGAGATTTACTTACCTCTCTCCTTTCTTGTAGTGACATCTCATGACATTGTCTCACATTTAATAATGAACCTTGTCGTGTTGTTTGATAAATGTTACGCAGCCTCGTTCTTTTTACACCACAGATATTATAAGTTTTATTAAGTTTTATTAAAATTTATAATAAATTAAAAATATAAATTCAAATCGTAATTTAAAATACGGTTTTATCGCATCAGATATTTCTATTTCTCGTTTGAAATATTATTGATTTTTACGTTTCGTTAAAATGTAAAGGTTAAAGTAATTTTTATTCAATACAAATGTTCTGAAAAATTCAAAACGTGAATTTTTCATTCATTATAGTAATTTTTTTGACCCAAATAAATTTTTTATTCACTGAAGTAAATTATTTCTTATATCGTGGAGGAAATATGAGCTATATTAAGCAGCATTCTCCTTTAACGTCATAATGATGTAATACGTTCCTATATAGGCTCTTGGAACAACAGATTTATTTCCTTTACAACTTTTAATAATAATCATGAAAATATTTGTTAAAAACGTTTTGTTAAGTTAAATATTAGTTAATTTAATAATTAAAGTTAAATTTTAAATATTAAACATTCTTTTTTTCATGTATATGATACTTGTATCACATAGTAATACTTTTTGTTTACTTATCTTTTGGTGGGTATTGTTTGAACGGACGTGGCATCATATAAACCAATATAATTGGTTGTTTTTCATTCAAAGGTATAGGTTTGTGAAAGAGAAATTAAATACGTAAGTATTCGTAAAACAAAAAAAACGCTCAGTATTTGAAGTAGAAACAGGCTACATTAGCGCGAAGCGACTTCCGTGCTGATGTTCTTTATCACTTTTCGTATATAATAATGAAAAAGTTAAAGCAAACGGAAAAGAGAATGAACAAATATCATGACTGGCGAAACAAAAAATCCTACAGGATTTAACAATCCACAATAAAGGAAACTAATCTCATTTTATTAAAAAATCTCTTGCGTTGGCGACAATGGCCGTCAAGAAAACCTCTCAGCCATTGCATCACACGCGGCGACGAGTATGTTACGTGCAGTTATTTCGTCACGCTACCAATTTTATGGAGAAATATCGCGAAAATATTTTTTTTATGTCTTACATGAAAGAGAAAGAATAAAAGAACCATTTCCTGTAGTTCAGTTAAACTTTGTTTAAATCCCCCCATTTGTTAATTCGGCTAGATTATTTTGAATCTACTCTAAACAGAAATTTGCTTAAATGATGTATGTAAATTATTACACCTATAGATGATGTACGCATTGGATGAGACTGATAATTTTCTATACTTTTTCAGATGGCATTGCGTTTTAGAAACTGTAATATTGGGTATTGATACATAGAATACAGAACTGGAATGGTAAAGGATAAAAGAACAAAATTAACAATGAGTGTAAAAAAAAATTTATAAACCTTTTTAAAATAGGAATTTAAATAACCTTTACCAAGCAATTGAAACAGTTCGAGATTTTGATGTATTATTAATACATTATTATGACAAAAATTAAATGAAGAATGAAGACTAAATCAAAATAAATGTTAAATCAACCTCGATCAACACTACTCATATTCAAGTACAACCATTATTTACTTGCTGGTATTTAAACTTCTTGCTATATATGCATATGGAGAGTATTTTATTTGTCGTTTATAATTAAGTTTAATATTCTTTGGGGCCAACGTTTCCCATTAAAATTGCTCACTATAACACCATAGTCTAAAATGTATCGGAAAATATGTCTCTACCATTATGGTCAATAGTTTTGAGCTCGTAAAAATAACCTGCTTCCTATACATTCTTTTAGGTTCATAGGTTTGCCACAGGCTGGTCACATTTATTCGTATACTGCAGTATTTAGAGTACCTGGTAATCAGTGAACACTGAAAGACTACTACCTTCTTCAGTCAATCGACCTGTGACAGACGTTCAAATGGGTTTTTAAAATTGTTATGATCGCCATAAAATCGATATAAATAATATTGTCATATAATTGCTGGTCGCAAAAATCTTCCACGTCGTTTTGTACCGAGTTTTTAAGAGTTATAACAGAACAATTTTAAGAGTTATAACAGAACAATTTTCTACACAGTGTGTAATGCCTCATAAAACTAATATCCTATTAAATTAAGTTATTTAATAAACCAACCAATGCAAAGAAATGATCACAATATAGTAACCAGAATAGGTCGAGAATGGGACCCCAGAATAGGTCGACAAGTGATCCTTACGCATTGTTTTTTTTTCGTTACTCTTTACAGTATATATACGTATGCAATGTAACCAGAGCTGGTTTGTAAAGATGAATTTTCATTGTATAATATACGCTTTTCCCGCATAAATTATTTATCCTAACTGAAAGTGAAAAACTAATAAAGTTGGCCTAATAAATCCAATTTAACGTTTTCATTTAAACAAAAATGTAATATGAATATGGGTACGTTTAATTTGATATTCTCGAAAAGCAATTTTAATTAACAAACAAAAATTACCATTGGTTTTAGAAAAATATATTTCTTGTTCAATAATTTTCAATATTTTTTTAAAAATATTTTCTCCAAAATAACATTCCTATGTTCATTACTACAAATTAAAAGTAGTACTTTTGTGTGCCGTTCGTCACTTACTTACAAGGTTATTTTATGATAAGCTCTTACATCGTTATACTAATTTCTAGTTTCTTTTGTGTAGAAGAAATACAGCATGATTCGTTTAAAAAATTGAACGTATAACTTAGTAAAGCTATCAATTTATTTATTTATCTACTAGTCATTATACCACATACAGAAAAATCCTAACACTGCAAATTGTATTAGTATGCACACAATTATAAAATTTTCAAATACTTGTTACCATATGCAATGAATGAAACTGAGTAATAGAAAATGCATTAACGGACCTGGCATCAACATTGGACCGCCTCGTTAGCATGCTAATTACGTTTACCTTTTGTTATTTGAACGTGCAGTTGGTAATTTATTCCAGTTTTAATTACAATACATATCGAGATACGCAAACTTTGGTTAGTTCACGTAAATGAAATTTAAATAGTTTATGAAGTTTAAAAAGCCAGTTCCACGTACCAAGTAAGCCGTAAAGTTAGAATTACGAATAATCGTCTAGTTTCGTTTAAGACCGTTGCTTGGAAATAAGTTAAAATAAAAAATAATAATCCGATGCACCCACATTTACTTGATTATATTTTAGTGTCTAGGCAGACGACATTGGTTAAATTTATAAAAACGAATGTATATATTTATGTGAATATTTTCATATTTCACATATTTTAATATACTTTTTTTACCTTTTTAACCCTATTTAACGAGGGACTTCATATTATTATAAAATTTTAAATCTTTAATTAATTTATAATAAATTTAAAATGAATATCTGCAACTGTTAAAATCGTGTTAAAAACTCAATCTTCTAACACAAATAAAGATAAAAACAGAATTTTTACGAAAATACATTGTTTATTGAAATAATATTTACAATATTGGTTTTGTGATCGCTATGGAAAACGATTAAATCGTTATTAATTTTTTTTTGAAATATCATTAAAAGTTATAGATTTATTTGATTTTTGAAAAGAAAATTCTTCACATGCGGTAAGCACAAAATATGTCACAAAATTTTTGACTCGTGATTCAAGTTAGGAAATGGTTCGCGTTCAATATAATCGAATGGGTCTTGCCGACAGTAACTTGGTAACATCGCGTGGTGTTGACATCTTCTTAAGAGGGTTCACATCCGGTAAACGTGCTCTGCGCAGACGGTTTATTCTGTTTATTTTTCAATTCTATTTCATCGTCAACATTCGAAAAAGAGTGTATTGTCAGCCTTTATACAAGCGGAACATTTTATACCAATGAATAGACATTTTTGAATAGGTAGAATTGTCAACTCTTCAATGCTCTTGTTCGGAGTATTATTGAAAAGTGTAATCATAATTTATACAATAATAGAAGAATAGAAGAGTTAATTATAATATATATATATATATATATATATATGTATATATATATATATATATATATATATATATATGTATGTATATATATATATATATATATATATATACATATAGTTTTATAAATAGAAAACCTTTATGGATGCATACTCCGTTTTATGGATTTTGAAAATAATTATAATAGAGTGGGAAAGAAAATTTATGGATAGTGTAACTAGTAAATTAACTTATTACATAACTAATTAAGACAATGGTCTTAGTGTTATGATAGTTAGGCCTGTGTTAGAATCTTCAAAGATATTACCCAATATTAAGACTTCTTACGAATGATAACGTTATGTCCACGTTACTCTTGAATCTGGACATTATAATTGCATAAACGTTACTTACATTAACGTTGCCTCGGTAAATGTCTTTTTACTTCCGAAGTTTATAGCGATAATGAATAGTATAACAAATGTTCCATGTTTGCTTAAAGAATATAAAATATTGATAAATGTGAAGTGTTTGATGTTGAAAAGGACGAATAAAAAGTGACGTGTGAACTACAGGTAGGTGATGTGGCTATGGAGTAAACAGATGACATCTTAAATTTAGAAAATTTTGTCGAGTAAAACGTACATAAAGCAATGAGTAATAAATTTGATAAAATGGAAGGTGTTCTTATGAACAAAAGGAAAAACAAATATATTTTTAAGTTAGCAGGTAGCAGTATATAAATGAATGTGAGTGATATGTGCGGAGGATTCAGGTAGAATAAAAGAAGAATGAGGGTATAATTAATAATTACACGTATTTATGCGGAAAAATTTATACCGGAGAATTAGAATTACGTGGTAAAAGTAAAGTTCAGCCCTGCTGAAGGTTTGAAGAGAAAAACAATTTAAGAAGGAAGATATTTATGGAAGAAGTGAGTGAGAAAAGAAACCGTGAGCAATCTGGAAACACAACGATGATTCAAATTGAGGAATGCTTCAAAAACGAAAATGTGACGATACATACACATTATCAATGTGGGTGAAACCATGTATGTTAACAGCAAAAATCTATAAAGAATAGTATTTAATTCTGCTAATGTGATATCTGATGTCTGTCAGGTATATGTAAATTCGAGCATGATGATACAAAACATTCTATTTCGTCGTTCGGTCAGTCAAATTCTTAATAGTGTTGTCTTTACTGATCATAGTAAATTAATAAATATATATAAATTTTATTCACTTATTTACGTTCCCTACCTCTGTCAAATCTAAAAACACAATAAACAAATACAATAGTGACCGTTCTTTCTTTTTGTAATAAGTTTTATAATAATCAATTCAATTTTCAACTTAATTTGTTACTTAAACTAATTGTAGATTGTCTTAGAAAAATGTAGGGAGGCGATAATTGGTCATACATATTCTTTCACTTTTAATTTCAATTTTGTAAATCGGATGGCAACTTTTTGAATAATTTTCATTGGACATTTAAATTTGTAACCTTTTTTATTTTAATGATATTTGATAAGGACTAATTAATTTGGGTAAGTAACTGAGGGGTCAAGGTGTAACTTTTTCGAAACAGGGTAAGGATTTAGGGCACAGTTGAAAAAAAAGACATTTCGTTGAACCTATAAAAATGGAATAGCATAATTGACGTATAAAAGCTCTCTCCTCATCATCATCATCATATATAT
This sequence comes from Druceiella hillmani, assembly GCA_039881145.1. Lineage (NCBI taxonomy): Eukaryota > Metazoa > Arthropoda > Insecta > Lepidoptera > Hepialidae > Druceiella > Druceiella hillmani. Next base: position 20,863,626 of record JAYKKI010000016.1, on the reverse strand, counting down.
TAATACGCTAAGGTTAAGATGTTACACTCCCTTTTTAGAAAAAACCTCACAACTAATCCACATAAATTATATATCATTTTATAGATAATTGCTTGCTCTACCGGCATCCACAACTAAAACATTTATTATTGCTATTGTTTTTGCAAATTAATTAATTATTAAGATTATATACACAAAACAGCAATGCTGCCATCTAACGGCTCAACGTCAATATGATTGACGGTCGGTAAAATTTTTGTTTAATTTCAAATTAACTCACGTATAAATAAAGTGGCGCTTTAGCTCAATGCTTTTGATACTTGCGCCTCTATATGTCAATTTTAGTAAAATATTTGTTTGATCTGTCATCTGAGCTTCATAATGGAATAAATAATGCGAAGACTTCGCACGGGTCACGCTAGTATTATCATATTACTCAAAGGGAGTTAGCATTTGTTTTTGTTTGTTGATGCAAAGATAGTCGTAGTAATTTTCTTTATTAATTTCTCATAAATTAATAATCTTTATGAATATTTTTTTTAATATCATGTAAGCTTACGGAATCTTAAAAATCGAACTCGAGTGTGGAGATTGTTTCTCTACTATTAATTTTCGAAACTAAGCTGTCAAACTGGAACAAACTGTAACCTCGCAATATGCTATTTGTATGCGCATAATTTTAAAATATGCAAATACCTGCAGGCGTATTCAATGAACAATAGTGAGTGATCAAAAATTCATTAAGAGGCATCAATGTGGAACGGTCTTATTAGCATGCTGTTACCGTTTATTTGCTATTAATCTTACCATTTATTTGTTGTATATGCGGTTGGTAATATTTTTTCGTTTTAATTATGATATTTTTATATAGAGACTTTAATTATTTCATATAAATGTATAGTTTAAGAAGTTTAGGAACTGAGGTTCACAATCAATGTAAAGTGCCAAATAAAAATTGTACATGTTCGCTTAGAGTTTTGTCACACGACTACCTGGGAACATGTTAAGCCAGATGATAAAATAATTCAATCGAAGGCCTCTGTTATGAAAAAAAAATGAACGAAAACTTTCTAGTCTATTTAAACATTTGAAGAATTATATGAATTATTTATACTACTTTGTGAAAATACCGTTAATCCACAATAATGTAATTTTTAAATCGCCAAAATTTTTGATAAAATCAAAATCGAAAGTTCGCGGTTTTCCACTAACATTGTATAAGATGCTAATTTTCAGAAACTAAGTCACCCACAAAACAGTTTTGTAATTTTACATTTCATTTTACTTTATATTCAAACAAACAAATGAGTGATCTCATAAAGATTCCATTTTTCCCATTTTGAGGTACAAATCCTTAAAACTTGAAAAAACAACCTTAGTTTAAAGTATATTTTTAACCTAGTAGTAATCAAAAAGGTAAAGAAGAAAACAAGAAAAACAGTGAATTTTTATTAACTTTTAGGTCACCTCGACGATGTGTCTTGAAATAATTTTTAAAAATATTCAGAACCGTGTGAAACTTTGAAAACTGCTTTACATTATCGCTGTATATTATCACATAGGATCTAATTATAACTTCTGAGTGGATAGGTGGCTGAATCCAGCTGGAGGGGGCAGATAAATCCAGGATTCGGGGGATCATCAGGAACTTGGGCTGAGGAAATAATTGTGCAGCGATGATAATTAAATAATTTGCGATTAAACTTTGCGAAGCTGTAGCAATTTCGAGTTTAAGTTCTATTTTAATGGCTTACTTGGTATTGGAATATTTTTGACCAATATATTTCGAAAATATGCTTTGTGTAAAACCTCCTTATTTTCAATAGATGGGGAACTTCATTTACGTTATTTGATAGATTAAGAACAAAACGTGTCCTCGTGAATTAAACAAGTATATATTTTTAAATATGTTTGAAAATTAAAAACTCATTTGCCGTAAATTAACTTGGAAGTTATTCATAATAATAACATAATATTCAACTTAATTATATTTCTCATTATAAAATGTGATTAAACTAGGGCTATAGACGCAGCGCGTGCGATTGGTAGGTTGAAATGGCAATGGGTAAGCCATATAGTAGGCAGAACCGACGAAGAATGGTTATCAAATGCCGACCACTTATCGGAAGATGCAAGAGAAACCACCCTCCTCCAGATGGACACGGTCACCAGTGGACGTCTTCTGGCTGATGATTATAATAAATGAACAAAATTCTCATGTTTATTTAGAGATTACTATAATTTTCCTAACATACATTAAGTGGCAGGAGAAATTAGGTGGACCATCTCACTAATGTATTAAATATTGCTACGTTCTGAGATTACTTATATAAGTATACCTATTCCAAAATACTTTCATAGTATTGCTTCGTCAAAATCTTACGCGGTTACAAGCAATTTGCAAGCAAAATAAATTAGCTAAACACAATTTTTATTGACTGATATACCTATTGCAGTGGCACATAGGTAATGAGGAAATGATTTATAAATTGATATTATAAAGGTATGAATAAGCCAAAAAAATTCTCTTACAAAAATATTATTTTGTCTTCAAAGCAAAAGTTGTCTCAACCGTTATACAATCGATATTGATCCCGCAGAAAAATTTTATTAAATGAAAATCCATACACGAAGCAGCAGGGAACAGCCACCCATACCCGGGAATTGAGATGTAGCCGCGGGTTTTTCTCTTTGAACCTGTACTCCCTAAGCCCCGAGTAATTTATTTTCATTCAATTTAATTCACTCTCCATGCAAATGCATATGGCTAGCCTTACACGGCTGGCTCTCTAATACCATTGTTTTACGCTAAGTAACGTTCGCTTACTATTTAGATTTATCTGTAGACAGTAAGCGTCTTTTGTGCAAGCCGCTTCTGCATATTTATATCAGTCGTTCTTTACTTATATTATGTCCATATGCATGTAATAATCAGAACTTGCAATGTTAATAATATTGAGACATTTCAAATATTTTTTTTATTAGATATCCATGATAAGTACTTGAATTATTTTGAAAGCGTTCCGTGATTCTTTCAGAACCTTTCAGAGTAAAGAACGATTTTTTACAGGAATCATACTTGTAGAAATGATAAACAGGTGCTATTTTAAAGTTTCTTATGGAGCGTTTTATTATTTAAAATTCCTGTATGTTACTTTGAGATGTTTCAGTAGTTCCGGAATCGTATTAAGTAATATTTATTCGGACGGGCTTTTTCTAGGGCTTGTTTAAATTTTTATTGTCACAGATAATGCTAGATGCATTATGAAACGTCAAATAATTGATCAATTATTTGGCAAGAATTTAATAAATTTGATAAATTTCATATATCATTTTCCTTTTCTGAACTGATAAAACTTTTCATTTAGTGCCATGTCTATTAAAACTATCCCAAAATGCGAAATGTGCATAAGCGTTGGTGTGAGTATCTGTTGTGCAAGTGAATATCGTGTTCCATTATGCATGTTTTAATTGTTTATTAACCCGTTTTAAAAGTAAAAAACATTCTTTATTTTTGAATAGAAACTTTAGAATTACCTTGGTTTTATCATTTACGATACTTGCATCAGCACAGAGCAATCATTTTGCTCTTTGTTTGGTTTGTTAAGGAATTTCAATGATGTAAAATATTGAATCGTTGGGGTCCTGGTGACAAACATTTATCAAAATATATTGTTCTATTTTCAGAGTTTATTTGAATATTTTAAATGATTACTGACTATGGTATAAACATTTTAAAAAGCTATTATGTTTGGAAGACAAATATAATTGAAAATAATGAATTGCTATTATTGCATTAAAAAAAACATATAAAAGTTGAACGCCTGTCAACATTATGACCGACATACGATCAATTAATTTATAAATGTTAACAAAGTACGAGTAAATGCTTTTCTGTAAAATTGAGTAGAGGTAACTTGTGTAAAATTAATAACATCCATTAGTTGTAATAAACGGACCGATGCTCTCGAAAATTTTTTTTTTTTTTATACAATATTCTGTGGTCTACAAATACGTCGTACTTCATTTTGATATATTTTAGATGGCCCAATTTTAAAACGATGATAGGAATGAATTAATTACAGGAAAGATATATATAAAATTATTCAAACACCATACTTAACATGATATTAAAAATATTGATTTTAAACTTATTAACAGACTGCGTGTGAAAACTTTATTCATAGAAAAAGCAGACAGACATGCAAATATTTTTCTTCATAATAGTATGAATAGGAAGTTTCAAATAATAGGAACCTGTAATTTTCTATATTTTTAAGATTTAGTGGCAACGTTTTTTTTGCAATGATTGATAAAATAAATAGAAAGAAAGGATAACTATATATTGTTTTGTTTAGTTCTTGTATATATGCCATTTTAAAACTAAATGGGATGCTAAATTGTTTTCATTTTATGGTATTTACAAAACATTTTATAATCATCGTGTGCTTATATGTGTGATAAGAACCTGAACTAATTTTCGGAAAAAAGATATAAGTCTGGCGAACCTTTATTTGCACATTTATTCTATACTGATATGAAAGAAGTTAATAATTTATCTCATATATTTTCTTTCATTCTTGACTCACAACATGAGTTTTAGCGGGAACAACACCATTCAAAACAAAAACAAAAAAGTTATTCTTGTTCTCTTATTTGCATTTTGAATATGAGTACCAATTGTTGAACAGTCAACCCTGTAGTACTGTTGTACTTGTGGTGAATTATTTCAGAAAATCACACTAATTTTTATGGTTCTGTAGCATGGAATCTTGAAACGGAAAATGGAATCCTTATGTAATTCCTTCATGCTTGTGTACGTACGTTTGTCATAGAATCTGAATTCTTTCTTTTTAAGGGTGATTGTGATGTAATTATACAGGAATTAATTCTTATAATTAGCGTGCATGGAAGAAAAATAGATTTTCTCTTTAATGATATTCCGCTCGACTTGGTGACAAAAAGTTTTTATTGGAGTAAAAAATATTAAAGAGATTTTTTTTATTAAAAATGTAACTTTTTTTTCAAACGGCATCTCTTCAGCAAGATGTGAGTCTCTAAAATGTTGTGCAATATATCCTAGGATAACTGCGTTTAGTAAGTTCTTCAATGCAACACTAATTCGATCGACTTATATTAAGAGATTACAAAAATGTAGACAACCATGTTATTGCGCGTAGCAGGCTTCACAGAATCTTGATAGTAGGCGACCACAAAGACAACTTAGTCGCATATTATTAAGCAAATCATATGTAGCGTATCACGAGAGGCACTCACTCACATTGCCCCATTTAATTAGCGACAAACACATGGCTACAGAACCTTAATTAATTAATGAACCTTAATTAGATTAATTAATATCCCACACACACTTGGCTGTGTTTTATATATTAAATTAATGCACGTTCATTCCTTTCCTTGTATAGATAGCTATTTATTTCCATATTTTCCATTTCCTTCTTTCGCTCTGATTTACTTACCTTTAATCTTTTACAAATTGTCTGTTTGACGTAAAAAATCTTTCTTCTGCCAAGCTCTCAAAAATAAAGTATACGTGTCAAATATGCGCAAAATACCTTTAACAAACAGATAATAAAAATTACAATATACTTCCCTCTCCCTTTAAAGAGAACCGAAATATATATTTTAAAATAGATATTTTCTTTCTTATAATATAATTTGAATATCAGGTAAAAGTTGTCTTCCACGTACTCTCCTATTTTCGAAATACGCAATTGCACAATGATATGCCACACAGAGTGTTAAAGTCTGAGCTGATATTGATCAAAGAAAATCAACGTAAGTTTCTAGATAAGTGCCGAATATAATTGAAATGAAGGATATGATGCATTTTTAAGAAATATCTCAGGAAATAGTAAGAAAAAATATATATTAGGACCAAAACTAAGAAAAAATCGTAACTCATAAACAGGATCCAACAAATAACATAATGATTGTCATTACAGGTGCGAAAAGTGTTTTTCTAAAATTTTCTTTTTCAATTTTTATTGCATCTTTGGCAGTGATTTTTAGAAAAGGTTGATAATTGTCATGTTTTTTGTTCCTTAACGTTTTTTGTTCCTTACGTTTGATGGGTACATTGACGTAGATCATTAGATACAGATTTTTGTTTTTAATTTTTTGTTTGGATGTGTTAGTATAGATAAATGTCCAATATCACATCAGGACAAAAAACTTCATGTATGGAAGGTTGCTTTTCAAATTATTTTATGGTTTTTAATAAAATATTAGCTATTCCACATTAGTTTAATACATGCTAAGGTTATCAAAATTACGTGAGGTGAAGCCAAACTGTTACGAAGGAATATATCTCGCGGTAAGAAACTTTTCATCAGGTTTAAGGAAAAGTTCGGATATTGTTTTTTGTCGTCGAATATATTAAACAATTTATATTATTTTTCACTCTGTAAATATATTTCTTAATATGGGTTCTTCCAATACGAAAGACACATATAATATATTTCACGTATGTATATTTTACCCGTGTTTTAATTAATATTAACAAATAAGTTATATGACTACATAATCTGTAAAATGATTAATAATTGACACCGCCTAAAGAACAACATCGCAGGGTTTTTATTCAAGATGTTAATGAGTGTACCTCAGAATAAAAATAAAAATAAAACATTGTCACTCACACAATCGCTTTAAGCCTTTCACATGGATCGAACTAATAACGTTGTTGGCATCTCTTTAATTTATTAATTAGACTGAGAATAATTTCAATGAAGTAATTGCTAAATGCCGTTATCCTGATATTTTATCCGATTTTATACAAACATAATTAAAAACAATCCCCTTCAATTGCTCCTACTCTCGAAGGATGTGTTATAAAAATATAGTTGGATATTTTCAATTGCAGTTTAAAATGCTTCTGCAATGACATTTCATTTGATGGGGTTCGTGAAAAAAAATCATCCCGCACTATGGGGAGGTTTTAAAAATTAAATATACTTTTTGTTTATTTTTGTTTTATCTTCTTTTTGTTTTTAATTAAAACTTGATCGCTATCGTGAGGTATTTTAATTTTTTTTAATTAAGGAGTATTTTTGAACTATTTTCTTTTTTTATTTATTAATTAAGAAAATGCCAACTATATTTCTGGACATCATATGTACTACAAGTGGCGTATAAAAATGGGTAATAAAACAATTAACCAAATGAATAGCCAGATTTTAAAACCTACAATATTTGTTTTGAGAAACTCGAAACAGCGCAGACCTGGCAGTGAGTAAGCAGGAGCGGTCATAGATATGAATGCTGTAGTGTGGGGTCCACATACCTTTTTTTAAACTGACCTAAAATATTGCCTCTTATTTCAGAAAAAAAAACAAAATTTCCTAATCTGTCGCAAAGACAACAAATGACTATTTTAGTCATTCTGGCAGTCGACATGATCTAAAATATAGTTTTAATCGAGGAAAAGAGATCTAAAGTGTCAAGGAATATACTTCATAGCCGAACAAAAAATTGTTTGTGCATTTTTATTCGGTGTTAAAAAAATTACCCTACAAGGAAAACCTTCCATTCTAATTTGTCACGGAGTAATGAAATCCATGCAAGAAATACTTACTGAAAAATAGAGGAACCTGATATAAAATTAGGTTTTAAATATAAGAAAAACATAATTTTATTTCATTCAGGATTTCGATGAAAAATATATAAAACTCACGCACCTACATTTATTAATTATTACTGTAGATATAAAAGAATTTTAAAATAATTCGATTTAAAAATGGTATTTATGTAAAACAGTAACTCCTTGTTTGACAACTTCGAATCAATTACGCTGATAAAATCCACTACAACGTTTGTTATGTTATCTCCGCCTTCATACGATGAAATTTATTTCCTACCTAAAGCAACATTTTTACTCAACATACGTGACCTATATTACTTATCGTGGAAAAGTAAATGGAGTTTGGAAAGTCCATAGAACGTTTATATAGGTTTGCACACAGGTAAAATATGTCCTATTAAGATAAGCACAATTTACATGCCACAAACGAATTTATCACACGAACCCATGTTGGAGAGGCCGCAAGGTTATATTGAATTTAGTATGTAATTTTTTTTAGAATTTTTGAAGGCATTTGTAGTCTACTTTTACCTAGTAATATTGGTTTACATATTTAATATGAGATGTAAACCTGCATGACATGGAAAGTTGTCGCACTAACTAATTTTTCTCAAGTTATTTTTATATTTTTTCCTGTCATGCTATTATTTTATGTTCTTCGTGTTAACATGGGCAAAACAATATTTGACTTTACCGAAATTATACGCATTGGTATATATCGTAATGATAAAAAAAATATGTAGTATTTTTCGTTCCATAGTGAAACAATTGAAATATATTTTATACGTATTTCTCTTATATCTTCCCCAAGTTATTAACTTGCATTCGTCAACATTTTAATAAAATTTCCAACACATTACACTAGTACGGATGAGTCTAAAATGCCAATGTAATAACAATAACAGCCATAACGGAAAGAACGCCGCGCGCGAAGTAAAAGGCTGCTGTCAGGACATTTGTTGAGCAGTAAAGAACGATGTGAATTTCTCCGGAAGAACTGTAAATTTTTTTATTCTTAAGCCAAAGCTTTTTAAACCAAATGTTACACAAAGCTATTTTGGAGGTAATTGTTTCAAAAAGTTTGTTTTTAGAATTACGTATCAGCAAATTTTCACGTTAAAAGAAATTTACTGGTACAAAACTATGCGTTCATTTTTGCAACTTTTGCATGGCAGTAAATTAAAATTTATTACCGGAATATACAGACGGACATGCAAGAAAATCACAAATTAAATCAGGTACCAAACCTGTGACATAAAGAAAGCGTATTAAGAATGTAATAAAAACTAGATTTATTTTATATTGCCTAATAAAATATAAATAAATTTAATAACCTTTGAATTGCCTTGTATTTTGAAATATTATTATCAAAGAAGAATAATGCGTTAATTTCTTAAATATCGGAGAAATACTTGTGCGATAAGTAATAATTATTTAATAATTATATTTACGTTTAAAGATTTAAAAAAATATTCCTAATATATTTTTCGCTTCCACGTTCACAGTCTATATACTGCTCCCCTGATCTTCTGCCTCTCCAGAATGACAACATTTTTAAACGCAGTGTAAGGAAGTAATCGTAATTTAATAAGAAAAATTAAAAAATAACTTAATGTGTTATATTTATGTTATCTCTCCTCTCTGACATTCAAACCAACTTCTGACATTTCCAATGCTTCTCTCCATTCACAAGTGCATTTACATATACAGATGAGCACTACATTTTACTTGGTACTGGCTACAAAAACTCTAGTACTAGCAGTATTTTGCAAACTTTTTGTATTCGGTAACGATATTGTATCGCAAAAGTTCCACCTGGGTACTCCGGTTTTCATTATTTTACTTTTTTCAGTGCGGTTACTATTTGGTGGTTACTTGAAGTCGGGTAAATTTTGGAGATTTTTAATGGCTATAATATCTCATGTTATAAAGAATTTCACGAACTGACTATGAATGCTATGTCTACAATAGATATAACGAGTCCATACTCGACGAGTTTACATACATCAGTGAAATATTCCTGTGATTATCTCCCAGCTCCGTGATTTTGGTCTGGTTTTCCCAAAGAGTTTACTTATTCGTGTGGCCTTAGGCGTGTCAATATTTTAAAGACTTTATTACTGGTCTATCATTAGACATACCATTCAAACTCGATCACTGTGCTGTAAATACTAGTCAATTTTTCGTGATACATTCAAGTTAAAAAAAATCAAACTCGACACCCACGATAATTATTTAAAAACCGCATATCCTAAAGGCTCATTATTTAAGTAAACAGTATGAGGAATAAGGAGTAGAAATCCCGAATTCGATAACAAAGTCTCTGTTTGAGGTTGGACCTATATCATTCAAAATTGTTACGGCACCAGTACTGTTCAATTTTGCAGAATTGTATGGTATAGCTTCAATTTCCATTGTCAGATTCTTACCAAAATTTTCAATCTAACTCACCACGAGTTGGGTTGATTATAAGGCATACAGCCGTTGACTGCATGGCTTATGACGGGGACCAGGATTCGTTTCCCGGCCGCTCACCGAGCGGGGCTGCACTGGTATTCTGGTTGGCTGTAAAATACTGCTCTCGTAGCAATAAGTCCACCATATGTATTAATAAATACATTGTACTAAAAAAAAATAAATAATAAATAAAAAATCATTACATGAACTTGTGTTTTGTGAGCAAGTAAGTTTCAACTTTAATACAAGTTAATCTAAAATAGATGTTGATTGCATATAGTAAAGTAGTAATAAATTAACTGCTTAAGCTGTATGAGGAACAGCACGGAGGACCTCTGGAGGACCTCTGGGTTGTGTTCACACCATGCTTCTACTATATACAGAAATTGAAATAGAACATAATTAAGAATTTTTTTTTCATAAAGTATTGACTATTTAAATATGAAAAAAATTTCAAAAATACGATTTCTAATATAACCACGATTCGATTCCTAATACAAATACGATTACGATTCCTAATACAAATATTTGTGTAGTTCACCTTATTTTTTTATGAAAAATTGATACTAAAGTGAAAATGAAATAAGAATTTGAAGTAGAGAAATAAGTGTACATGCCAATGATATCCAAAAATAAAATTTACAGTGGTACTTAAAATTATATTAATAATTTTAAAGAAACTAATCCACATCAAGAGTTACTTGTAAATGAATGAGGGATAGTGTGAAAATATCTGTGGCTTTGAATTCATGTTGAGACTTCTCCCGTCCAGTAAGGGTAATCTGTACGAAACTTTACAAACACTTGTTTTACGGAGACGCTTGTTGCTCCACGGTTTCCTGATCCAATTCTGTATTTAACAACATTGGCTTTTGCTGTGGTCGACGTTGAATATTTACGAATTTCTACATTTTTCTAAAATTTCCCATGACGCATGTATGTACGAAAATGAGAAAACGTAGATATGTGAAACTAATTGTCAACTAATTATACTTTTTACTCTGGGACTGCGTTCGTTGGTTAACGTTTGTGAATTTTTTTATTACTACGTGGTAATACGTCTTTCGTCTTACGCAGATGATCGACAATGATTGGTCTTATGATAATGGAAGAAAATGTAACATACGTATTTAATTCTTCATTGCACTGTCCAATAAACATGGGTCCTACAAATAAATTGAGCAATTCTGTCCGACATACGACAATCTGAACATTGTTATTTAAAATGCGCTAACAAAGAAAGGAAAAAACATAGGACTTAACACTTACTATCGGAGACGCCACATATTTAGTCGGGGACATACATCTTGGCATATATTGCAAGTCGGTGGAAATTAGGCGGAAAGTCGGCAACCGATCTTGTCCTCCAGACATCGGCAGTTGTCGGACGCCGACTCACCACCTGCTAAAATTTCTCTTTGTAGTGCGTGAATTCATATAAAAATGTTGGTAGAGTTACATGAAATAAAACAGAACTATTTGTATTTTTTAAAATTCTCGTCAAACAAATTATAGCGGTTCGTCATTTATCAATTATATTTAATTGTCTTAATTTTTTCTTACATTAAGACGTACTTTTTATCCAGCGATAAGGTGTTAATCGAAAACGGTTAGGTCAATGAAGCATTCATTTATGCAGTGATACAGCGTAGTGGTAGAGTCACCTTAAAATTGAGTGTCAATGCAAATCAAAAAATATACAAGCGATTTCTACGGACACCTGTCGCATACCCCTGTCCGCTTACCATATTTGTTTCTTGAAATAAGTCATATGCTGACCACAACTCCTTATATTCATTTGAGCGAAACTAACATAGTTCTATGACAAATTTTTGCATCATCCTTATCATTTACATCCTGTCGTTATAAAAGAAGTAAATACTTTTTAGCATAAATCTCTGAGTATTCATTTCCAAGGTTATGAAACGAAACTCAGATATTAGATTTAGAACCTTTCACAATTATAACTTTTTATCATTATATAGCTAATATTTTCCTAAACATGCGATAATATGTTAAGGAAAATATCCTTTTCCTAATAGTGATATTATTATATAGCTAATATATTTGTAACCATTACTTTCTCCACTCGAATAATAGATTCTTCCCAAGCCAAAAATACGAACAAAAAAATAGTATAAGTACTTTAAACCCATTTTCCATTTTTACACAATTACAATTTCAAAGTGTTTAGTAAAATTATGAATAAGCATAAATGTTATTTATTCAAATTTGTTTAACGTGACTTCAATCACTTTGAACACTGAATAATTTCGTTTCGGAGTTAAGACGATTAACTTTAAACAATTTTAATGAATGTGTTTTACGACCTCGAAAGCTTTCTTCAGTAAATATTTCATTTTACGGCGCTAAGCAAAGTAGTAACTTAATAATTCTTGACTAAAAATATCAATTATTCAAAAATTAATCAATCTTGTAATCACAGGTACTCTAGCGTCAGTAATGTAGCAAGATATTCAAGAAAGTATATTGCCAAATATGTATAAATTTTTTAATCAAGTTGGAAGTTTATAAACATGTTATATTTGGTTTTACTTTGGATGATAAAAACAAAAGAAAGTATTGCATGAAAAATTAATTAGACGTTTTGATTAGAGTGGATTTTAAAGTAACTTTTTCGTTCACATATCCATCGCATGACCTGACGATTAAACTATTTTAACGATTTTGATAAAACTTGTTGAAAGATGAATATTCAAAAGACTTCAAGAAAAATTTACGTAACTTGCGCAAATTCTTGCAGCTAAGGCAGAGCAAGCAATGTTTTGTGTTATGCTTAAATTATTACTGATTTTTAAGTAAAACAAAGCAAAATATTCTTTTGTAAACACGTTGTTTATTGCTCACAAAATTACATGTTTTATTGCTTACAAAATATTCTTTTGTAAGCAATAAAACAAAACATAACAGAAAAACTTTGTTTCTTCTTAATAAAAAGAACATATGAATTGGCTTGCTTTCTATGAGAAAATGTATGAAGCGTAGCTCTAATATTATTGTAAATTGTTTATAAGTTATACGTTTAGTGCCGTTTATTATATATTTAACGGCAATAAACTTGTAACTAATATTTTGATAGCGTAAAATTAGCTTCCCGACATTATATATTCACTTCTTTTACAAAAAATTAATGATATAGAATCTAGTATAATGTATGTGTCATGTTAAAATTAGATTTTAAATTGCGAATGATTTCTTCGCGTGTTTTATCCCATGCTTTTATTTTCAGATGATACTCATTAAATAATTTACTGCTCACAGAAAAAAAATTGTTTACACCTTTTATACAAATTTAAGATGATTATTTGATTTTTGTTGTAAAACTTAAAAATAATGGTTGGTAGAAAAATTAAAAATGGCTAGTTTCAGTGTTGTAAATTTATTGCTATCCCAAGTGGACACAATTAATGTTTTTTTTTCGAAAAAAGTGGAGGAGTATTATGCATTAGCACATTGGAAATGTAACTTCTTAAGGGTTCATGCAGGTTTTATTATGAATTAATGTGGATAATTAATTATTATTTAATGGGAATAAGAAATGTCTCTCCTTTAGGGTTCACTCTGGTATGCGCGCGAATTATTTTTAAGTTGGGCCAAGAGATGGCGGTAGAGTCACCTTAATAGGGAAATATTATTACGTGTCACACGACTGTTCAATACCAGCGTGATGGTATATTTTAACTTAAGATAGGACAATTCAAAAATAATAATGAAAGTTTGATACCATCAATGTGTGATACCATCTTTAATTTTGACGCCAAATTTAAATAATGCATTTGTTTATTATTTTTATATTAATATATATCCGACAATACTTTCATTAGAAATGAATACAGGTATAAAACTGTTCTTGCTATCCTAGAATACAAACAAAATTGTAACTACAATCACCCTACTAATAAAATTTTTAAAACTATAATTACAGTGTGGGGTATTCCCGAAAAATATATTTGTATATTAAAGTTATGACGTCGGATGGATATCTTAGTATTGTCCTTATATGTTAAACGTTTAATTTGTTAGCAGAATAAATGATATACGGCTCTTGTTATAAATTATGTTTTATATAATTTTATTATATCATTATATATAAAAAAAAGTATTGGATATATAGGATGCTATAAATATTTTGTATTAATTAAATAAACATAAAATTCAATGCACAAAAAACATGCAGCTAATTTTGATTATAATTTAATAAGCAAAATACATTTTTAACACTCTTAAGAGTTTAAATACTTATTCTTGCGTTTTGGTGAAAAATTTGGTCAAACAATAAATATGCGGATTGTTCCCAATAGCTATATCGCTGTTTATTTTTTGTGAATGATAAGTACCTTTACTTAATTCAATAAGTAAATGTGACAGAATAGTCTTTATTTTCTTTGAAAATGGTTTCTTGTGTTCTGACTTGTTTTTACGTACATCCATTACAGTGGAATTCAAGTTTTAACTTCTATTTTTATGTATGGATACTATACATCTTTCTTTTCAAAATATTAAAGATTAAATTCATTTTGAAAACGAACAGCTGGTAGATAGTTTATTTTTCATATAAATTCACATAAATTAATTTTTCAGACCGTAACGAATGACAAGTTATACCAAAAAAAATGTTTTTTCTTTTAAATAATCTTTCAAAACTATAAAAGGTATTTGAAAGCATTTTTTAAAATTATAAATGTACATAGTTCACACAAATGCAAAAAATCATTTAGCAGAAATGGAAATATATTTCCTGTACAGGTCACCTGTGAAATAAAAAAAAACGTAAAATGAACCTTGGTAAAGTTTACATTAAAAAAAATTATTTTCGTCACAAAATTCAGTTATAAATTATGTAAAGTGGTTACTATTCGCTCGATATGTATAGTGATAGCCGTTTGAACCTCCTTGTGTTACAATATACCGCCAAGTTTCAATCGCACATACATTAAAGTTGAAATTAATTTTTAAAATGAAGAATCAATTATTTAAAGTTAAAATTTAACTGGCGAACAATATCTTTTTATATCTTTTCATGAAAAATTTTCTATTTGATTTCTTCCCAATTCAGAAAGCTACGATTTTCGCTCTTTTCTTTAAACATTATAGTAATTAAAAAGGTATAAAACAACTAGAATATTAGAAGGTACGTAAGTACCTGAAGGTAGATAAGTACCAACTAGAATATTAATATATGAGTGTATGTTAGAGAGAAGAGAAACATCGACTTGGCACCGATTACAAAAATCTCTATCGGAAACGACATTGTACCGCGAAAATCCCAAGTAAGCAATCGTATTTTCACTATTTTTACATTTTAGTGAGCTTATCATCCAGTGATTATTTGAAGGTAGTAATTTGTAAAAAAAATTATTATGGACGGTGTGGAATTTTCGAGATAAGGAATAATATTTGAAAAATAGTCCGCTACGTGTAAGTAGTATATATGTTAATGAAATTTTGTGTAATTTATTATGATATTATGTAAATTATTGTAACAAAATGTAAATTATTTCAAAAAACATAAAATATCGTAACAAGTACATTTTAGTCAGATTGAGTTACAAACAAAACATGTACTAAATTATATTTTGGTTAATTAATTGTAAGCACCGCTTTCTCGCTTAAGTTGTTAGTTTTATATATATATATATATATATATATATATATATATATATATATATATATATATATATATATGTATATATATATATATATATAATTACATAATTGAATTGTTCTCTCTAAAAGAAATGCCTTCTTTTTTCTAAACCTTGGTCAACGAAACGTCTCAATCATTTGCATGGATTTACTGATGTAGAAGTTTGCAATAAATCTACATTGATACTTTAGTAAAGTTTACTATTTGTTAACATCAAATGAATCATGGAACAAGTTCTGTATTATTGAATTATTCCCTTAACTGTTTGTCCTTTTTGGTTAAAATTTTCTTACTTAAATAAAGTCGTAATTCTGAACTCTTGTTTAGTTATTTTATGAGAATTTGCCTGAACATAAATATGAATATTTAATGCTTATATATTGGATATTATACATTTCTGACATTTTTGAAATGTTAACATCTATAGCATAGTCATCTATATAGTAGGCAAGTAATATTATTATTTTTACCAATTCTTTTTTTCAAAAAAATTACAACAATGTCGACTAAAACATTTAAAATTGAATGACACGAGGTTGGTGGTTACAGAATTAGCTTCAGTTTACACTACTAAATTACATTTCCATATTAGATTTATTCACGTCTGCGAAATAAAATGTATTTTAAATCAAGAGCTAACGACTAACAATATATTAATAAAATTTACCTTAATATTAATTAAAGTTAAACAATTAACATAGTATCGATAGATTGTAAAGATACCAATTACCACTTTACGTGTTGACAGCTTTATTTAAGATTAAATAATCACATAGTCGCTGTTAATTCATTACAAATACAATACCACTCTATCTGAATTACAAGATGGAGAATAGAGAATCACACAGTTGTTTAAATCTCTGGTATTACAATCTTTACTTTCGCGGATTTAAATTTATTTCTGCACAAAGCCTAATACAATACAGAAAGCCGATTGGTGATCTTTAGTATATTTCCAAATAAGGTTCCTGGTCAAAAGACCGCATCGCATCGCATCTCTTGATAGTACCGAGAAAAAATTATAAGATTGTTATATCAGCATTTGTATATTTATTTTCATAGTAAACAGATCGGAATACTCTCTTTACATAATTTAAGTCAAAAACACTTTTATGAAATTTTTGTTTCACAAAATCAAATTTACTATTTACATGTTTGCATAGTTAATTAAATTTATCATTTTTGCTTACATTTACCGTACTTTGATTGTCAATGTTTAAACACACATTCATTTGATTGTGCACACTCAAGTTAGTCGGCAAATGTTTAACCGTACCTTCTCTTTTGTGAATGCATAGATTGCCATAAATTATAGTTCTGGAGTAGACAGAGCCACATCACCATATCATTTTGTTGGTGCTGGCTGGATAATATGAAGCGGCCCCGTTCTTGTCCCATTCACTAACGATAAGGAACGTATTATTTGCGTTATGCTTATAGCGGAATCCGAGTCACTTAGTTTCCTATAAATTCTTCAATATTTTATTCGCTGTATTTCAGAATGACTATTACAAACGTGAAAAAGTACCTACCTGGCTTACGGAGAATATTAAGTCAAGCGTACTTACAATTACTGTTAGGATTGCCGTCCCTTATATCGAATTTATTAAGTAGTCGATAAATATATTTCTTATGAATAATGAAAATGTAATCGCTTCATTTATTTGCATAACAAATTAATAGAAGGATAACATTCATGTTAACGAATGTCACTAAATTGTCACTTAATTTCATTTCTTGCTTAGAGGGTAGAATTCTATTTCTATTTTAATTGACATTTGTCATCTCTCAGTGTCAACTTACTTTATTACTTCTTGTTAATTCAAAGATATAAAACAAGATAAACCTTCTCGTTTTATTGATAGTTATTTTTTCCGGTTGTTTTGGAATGTGGTTGTTTCAAAGTGTCGGAGTTTCCATAGTTATGTTCGATGGACATGTATTACGGGTCTCATGTATTCGAAAATACACCCACAATCTACGACGATGCCTCTGGACTCTGAAAAATTACAGGAACTCTCGGAGATATGAAATATAGACGACTCATATACTCTATCAAGTTCAACGAAATATAGTTTCTGTTCACAGTGGGTTCTAAGAAGCCTGGGTCTCTTCTTTTTGTCACTTTTCTTGAATTTTTAATTGTGAATCTTTACCAATTTGTATTACCCAAAATAAAAATTACTTTTCTTGCTCATCCATTTTCTGACTTTACTTCCTATTTTCTTTTCTGACTTAATTTTTTTCGAAGTTTTGTATTTCAATGCGGTATGATTTATATAATAAATTTTGGGGCTTTATTGATGATGTAAGCAGCTGTAAATTCTGCCTCCGCCCTAAATTATTTTGGGAGTAAGTTCATATTAAATAGCGGTCATTGCGACGATTCAACCGGTATTTTGTTCATGCGTTCTGCAATTTCTTTCTTTTCGGGCGTGGTTGTTTTTTATATAATCCCAGTGCTATTTAGGAATACAAAAAAAATTGTTCATATTCTCGAGTCCATTATTATAGCGGATTTATTTGATATTATAGTTTTCTAGTAGATTCTCAAATTCCTTAAACGCTTATATTGTTTGTGATTTCTTGTACAGAAAATAGGTGAATACCTTTTTTGAAAAATCGTCTATAACTATTAAGAAATATTTTGCTCCACCGAGCAACTTGGCTTCCGTCGGACCGCAAACGTTCGGGTGTACTAGTTCAAACCAATTTGTGGTTGTTGTCTTTTTGTATCTAAGAGGCAATTGTGTATTTATTTTTAAAACACGTTACGCATGTCAATTATTAATAATATTCCTCTTGGATAATTGCGCACTGTCAGTATTTTTATTATGTCAGATGCACATGCATAATTGTTATATGTAATTAGCCGGATTGATTTAACTTACAGTAGCCACAATTTAGTGTTTTTAATTGTTATTAGCCTTTATTTTGTTATTATCCTTTATTGTTAATTAGACAATTTATGGCACAAAAATATAAAATTGTGAAAATACGTCTTAGTGCACGTATTTCAAGATTATTTAAGTGCATATTTAATATTGCGCACATATTTATTTTAAATTCTGTGTACTATGTTTGGAAATGCAATAGAATTTATATAAACACTCAAAAAAGTTATACGTACGGTTTTTTTTAATTTTTTTATTTCACGGCAAAATATTCCTTTTATTATTTCGAAAATAGCAACAATCACCACAGTTTTGTTTTATCACACACAAAATTGAGCAATAATTAGAAAGTCTTTAAAAGTTTTTATTACAACAGTACTTTCTGCTAAGATACACGCAAAAGCTCTTAAACAAATTTAATTTGAGCAATAAAGAAAGATATCTCCGCCAAATATTACAGTTAATACTTTCCTATTCCTTTTCCTATTTCTTTCCATCTTTGGTTTAATACTTTTATACTATTTTCAATTTAGTTTTCAAAAATATCATAAACCCATTAACCTTTTCGTCGTCATACAATTATATAAAAGATCTTGCAAATTTAAACTATTCATCGTACCTCTATCAAGAACAGATTAATGTCGGGACATCGCACAGGTCGTGCTAGATCTTATAAGTTGGTTTCTGGCAGTAATATCTAAATCAATATAGTTATAGCGATAAGAATAGACCGACGTCGTGGTGTTTACTTTGTCAAAACTAAGTCGTGGCATATAAAACAGTTTAAAGTGAACTGAAAACTCATTTATAGAAATAAAAAAAATGTCAAACATGAGATGAATTTGCACAACGAGGGTTCCGTAAATATTTAGATACTCATATAGATTTAAAGGTACGTAGCATTTCTAATCAAACCATTTAAAAATTATAATTTTTCGGATTGTAAATTTATTGCGTTTTGTATCTTTTATAAGTGTAAACACAAATTATTTACTTAATTGTGTAATTGGCCTGCGCTGTAAAACATTCCATTACGTCGACTTTCAAGATTGTAACATAACTGGAAGTACACTGCAAGTTTTAATGATTAGTGAATACGAGTACTATGTGAATAAAAAATACACTTTATATAGCCATACTTTTAGCCATTATATTACATTTATAAAGCGACGTAAGGCTACAGACTTTAATATGATATTAATTTCAACTTGGTCTGTGAAATCGTGTTATAAATACAAGTATAATCTATCTGAAACGTTTTTGCAACAGATATTATATTATTTTAGGCGAATTAAAACAAGACTTTTCAATAGGTATGCATTATTGGAAAGTAATTTTAGGGCTCCGTACTTAGAAAGTAAAATCGTAACCCTTACTATGAGATTTTTGTTTCTGTAGGCCACTGCTATTTTTCTGTTATAGTTATACATCGGATTATATGCATTTGCATGTTCGCATAAACAAATGCATAAAATGCTATTTTTACAGCGTTATTGCATGTTTTAGTACTTTTCCATTGATAGTGCTTATTTCAGTAGTTAAATGCGTTAGGCGTGTTACATTACGCGGAACGGTGGCAGATCGCAGCCAGTGACGTGCCGTGCGGGCGCCTCACACGCACTCGGCAAGCGCACTGAACCCGATCTAGTAGCTCCAACTAGGCGAAAGCATTTGCAGGATGCGGCGCGTGTGGGGGAAAGGAGTACGGCACTCGTTGCGTCACCCAATTCAATTGTTTTTCATTCAGTTGGTCGCTGTGTTTGTTTACATACCAAAATCTTGTTTTGTTTTGTTCAAATAATGCCGCCAGTGAAAAAATACCCAGACTTTAATGGAATGATTTTCTGAAAGGTTCATCAACATATGATGACAGAAACCTACAAGGAGTCGCCAATAATTGCTTCTAATTCGGATACTACAAAGAAAATAGAATTCAAAAATATTTATGTGAGTTATTTGTTGCTTGCAATATTCTTTTCATCAACTAAATAATGAAATATGCTAAGGATGCATTAAGAAATATTGTACTGATAAGACAATTCCTGAAGAATCTTCAAAGAAATTCTAAGTGAAATACGCATCGGTCTTTCGAACAATTTAATATGGATACCAGCTTATGAAACAACAGATCCATGTGAATAATATACAGCAAATTTGATTACTGGGAAATTATCCAAAGAGCCCTCTACTCACCATTTGGTTATCTACAATGTCCTAGAAAAAATAAATCTTTCAACTATCGTCCGGATCATAAATGATTCCATCAAATCACTATTTCCCGATTCTCCTACGGGCGAGAGAACATGTTTTTATTTCTGGTGGTGTGCTGGTTAAGCTCTAAAAGTATTTTACCATTTTATATGGTAAAAGCTGGTCAAGTTCCAAAATTTGCTTCAGATCACCTGTCTATTCCACGGATTACATTGACTTGCGAAAGAGATTATGAAAAATTTCGGGATTGTAAATAAATTAATTTCCTTTACAAAGAAAATATTTTTAAAAGCACCACCGTGAGTACAGGCACATAAAGAGCAAACTACCAAACTTAGCACTACCCCTAAAACTAATATTAACGCGGTGAGGAACTTGATTGAAAGCTGAATTTTTTTGTGTTGAGAATTTTGAGGCCGTAAAAGAAGTAGTTAGCCGATTGGATAGTTAAGAAACCGCCATTGCAATTAATTCAAACCAGCTGGCATTTATGGATCCTTCAATCAAATAAAGTATTGCTCTTATTGCAACCTATTTTAGCAATATACCCGACACCATTGAGGGACTAGAAACTAAAAGCCTTCCTCTGTGCAAGTATATGGAAATATTGTAAAAAATAATCGGATAGAGTAACGCACTTCTGAGTTCACTATCAGAAAAGGTCCGTGGCAAAATAAATACTGTTCTATATAAAAATCCGGGTCTGGAAGAAATAAAGAAAGTTAACGCATTTATCAACGGCACCGGCCTAATGAATGCTTGAAAAGGTTTCTACAGGAATAGCGTCAAATATCAAGTTCTGTCCAGTAACGTCAGTTGACGTAGAGAGGTCATTTTCAGCCTATAAATTAATATTAAGTGACAAACGTCACAAGTTTGCTGTAGAAAATCTAAAAAAATTGTAATACATTAAATTTTGAATATATATATATATATATATATATATATATATATATATATATATATGTATATATATATTTATATATACATGTGTGTGTGTGTGTGTATAATTTGAAAATAAACGTATTCTAATAATAATAAATAGTATTTTTTGTTGCGCATATTTTATCTATATTTTGGCATTTTGATAGAGCATGTAATCCGATGTATAGTTGTAATATTTCTATTGATTTCAAAATTTGTCACAGCTGTAGAATTTACTTTTGCCGCTAAGTCAATTCCAGCAATGCAGTTATACATTTAGAGTAAAAATTTTGGAAATATTTTTATTTTTATTTAAAATAAGAACGAAAATGAGAGCTTTAAAATGAAAAATAGGCAAATAAGACGAAAAGGAAAATCACACAAAATTACTATGTTAACACATTACACACACACGTTTATACTATTTTTCTTTTATTTTGTAGCCACGTAGCTTTTAATTTATTACCAAAAATATGCAGATATATCATTCACTTCATTTTTTAAATTTGCAGGCCGGAAAATCTGGAATAATTTAGACTGATTTTGTATCTGAAAGTTCCATACATTTATAGTTTTTAAGAAAAAAGTTGTTAACCCTTAATCAAACTCTGATTCCTTATTTTTTAAGCATTAATCATTAAATACTGTCAATTCCAGTATTATCTTGCTTGTGAATTGGCAATAAAACACAATGGTTTCTATATTGACTTTCAGTTTTTGGCGCGTGGGTCCAAAATTCGGAAACAAATTCTGGTATTATGGGAAATTAACAAAACTATGAAATAAGTCTTACATGGTGAATTAGCCTTTACTAATGCTTTAATATATGGAAAGGGCATTTTTATAATCATAAAACGACATTTCGTCTCAAAGTAAGAAATGAAAAATCCTCTAAAAATACACAAATTTGGATAGTAATTGACAGTTTTAATCTTTTTATCTTTAAAATATACCAGAACTACATTTGCAACCATATAAAAGGCGCAATAACATAAATAATCCACAATATCATTATTAGTGCTAATGTTAATGAAAATAAAAATTTACTCAAATTAATCTTGACTTTAACAGTCTTTAAAGTTATACACCTAAGTAGTGCACAGCCTTTGAAATTGTTCGTAAAATTTGTATTTAAAATGCCCAGCGTGTTCTTCTAACTTTTGTCATAAATATCAAAGTCATATCAGCTGATAGAATTGTGAAATCAGCGCAGCAGAGCGTTGTAATAGATACTTTAGAAACGTCTGGAATACCAGAAATTGCAGCTAGATTTTGAATTTCTTACTCCAGTATTGAAATGTTTCATTGGATGTCAAGGAGGGGTTTAAACATCCGGTTCTTTAATTTTTTAAATTTACTAATCTTGTCCTAAATGCTGCGATATATTGTTTTATAATACAGCAACAATTTTATGTTATTTCCATAATTCTACCATGTTCTCAGGGTAAAGGTTTTTAATAATGATGTTTTCAACATTTTCTCATGCGTTGAAAATTATCTATTAAAACTATGAATAACTTTGGCTTAGGTTATATTGACTGTCTCGATTTCAAAGTGATCATTATTAACCAATTTATCTTCGACTTCATGTTTGTTCATGTAGTTTGATGATTCAAGAATTGAAGCGTTTGATTCTTTGCTAACTTAACGTCAATCAATTTAAATTATATTTCGCAAGCTAAATAAAGTTAATGGCGAATTTAAATAAAATTCCCGGTTTCACCATAATACTTCCACCATAAATTGGTGTTACGACGTCATTTCGGAATGAGGATTTTAATTCATATAAGTGGTTAAACAACAACATTATTTTTACTTGAACTGAACTGAAAATGCTAGTATTTTATATAGTATCCAATGCGTTATAAACTAAGTTAACATTAGTAATATTTATTTACGTAGTAAAAACATAATGTTATAGTTTGTTGTACGAACAACAACAACGTAAAGATTTCTTACATTTGGATCTTGTGAGTTGCTTTCCTTCATTGTGTGATTATTTTTACACAAGCATGAACGCGGAGGGATTCCCAAATGCGTATGGAGATATATCCGCAATCACTAGAGAATTCCTGAGTAACAGACGATTCAATTTCCCCCGTAAACATATTATGTTGTGTAATTTGAAATTTTCTACGCGGAAATTTCTTCGACATAAATAGAAGAATTCCGATATAGCATATCCATAAAAAATCTAAAATCATATGCAAATCAAAATTAGTTTAAAGGTATGACATTATAACCCGGTTTTATGTCCCAACTGATATTATGCCCGGAAATCGAACTTAAAAATTTTTTAACGAGAGAACGTGACAATAGTTCCGTAATTCAATTACGATAATAATAATTTTATTTAGCCACGAGGATAAATTACAATGTCACACTCACGGACGTCACTCAACTAATATCCCAATGTCTAATTTAGGCCTAACTTTACTAGTTTGCAATGAAATTCATTTTCAAATAAAAATTTCATGGATGTGAAGGTTTCATTGTGTTATCCATTTTCAATTTTTTGCCGTTACGTGTGTTTTTTTAAATTTTTTGCGTTTATATGCCGTTATGATTTAAGATGTCTTCAATTGTTAAAATAACCGAAATACTTAGATTTTTAAAAGAGTAAATTTTCAGAATTTAATAATTTCCTATCGGTGTGTTATTCACAGAATTATCTCGTCACAAAATTCGGCATAATTTTGTTGCATCGAAAATTTTAACCTGAATACAAAATTTAACTTATATACGTTTTCACATAAAAAACATATTACGAACATTAAAATGGTATTAGAGCAAATTATACTTCGTTTTAGGTACAAAATACCAAGCACTTGCCAAAATTCTGCGGACTTATTTCGCCACATTTGTGGTGAATTAACTATAAAATGTGAATCGAATGCAATAAATCTTTTGGAAAAAAAGCTTATATACTTTACTTTGGATTTCCCGTCGTTAAAAAATATATAGGCTGCCAAAATATTTTGCAATAGTCGCTCAAGAATTTTGAAGGGCGTGACTCGAAGGAACTCATGAGACCACGCCATTTGCAACGCACATGATTTGGAATGAACCACAAAACCTTGAAAATGATTGTTACTTTTGTAAACCTATGACGCAAGAATTTACGCTATTGTTATTTTTGTACACCTAACGCAAGGATGGGGAAAAAAATGACTGACCCGGACATTCCGTCTGCACAAAGTTCAGTCCCTTGAAGCAATATTTTACCGCCAATGTTTCCTAACAGTAAATAAATTGTGAATAATGGAATCATTCACGGTAAATCTACTTGTCTTGTCCGAAATACTGCAATATATTGTTTTATGATACAGCAACAAATTCATGTGGTTTCCATATTTCTATCATACTTGTGCTCCCAGGATAAACGTTTTTAATAATAACGTTTTCAACATTTTATTATGCGTTGCAAATTGTGAATAAATTGTGAATTGTAAACGAAATGGTGAATAATGAAAACATTGTGTACACAGAGTTAATTGAGCAAAAGATCTGTAAAAACTCTGAGAAATGGCTTGAGATATCGAGTTGAAAATAAACCTATACCGGTGACCTACAACTTAGTAAATCGGCACAATAAGGTCTTACAGTACAAATGTGTAGCTAACGAAGGTTAACATAATTTCTTTATAAGTTGTCTTAAGATAAACCATAGCCTCACTAAGTTGCATTAAAAACTATTTAGTATTTTATATAATAAGTATTCGTAAAGAGCAATCACATAGAAAACTTTGAAAACTATTGTTTTGGCTTGTGTTAGTCTCAAATCTCTTCAGTAATTTTCACCAAACTACCTTCTACGTATAGATTTGACCCTCACTTACGATTTTATTATATATGTGTACAGATGTGCCTCGTTCCCTGCATCCTGTTTCTGAAAGCACTCAATAAGTTAAAGTAGGTATTAAAGAAGTGTGTTGTTATTAAGAATTAGTCGCTATTATCAATAAATACCAACTTCATAACTGTAGGTAAAATTGTAAAGATAATCGTTTTGACTAATAACCAAAGTAGACAAGAATTAAACAAATATGTATAACGAATAACTTTTCGTCTCACATAAGCTTTAAAAATACCATTATTACTTTTAATAGTATGGAGGTTAGTTATATTAATCAGTTATGTAAGAAAAGTATATATGACATTTAAACTTTTGAATCTTTATAAAAATAGAGAAAATTTGCAAATAATAATAAATATATTTAGTCACCAACAATACGGATAACATTTGTTATCTGTGTCATTATTTAACTCATTGTCAAGGAAGTCCAAAATAATTATATTATCTGAAAGACGAGATTTACTTACCTCTCTCCTTTCTTGTAGTGACATCTCATGACATTGTCTCACATTTAATAATGAACCTTGTCGTGTTGTTTGATAAATGTTACGCAGCCTCGTTCTTTTTACACCACAGATATTATAAGTTTTATTAAGTTTTATTAAAATTTATAATAAATTAAAAATATAAATTCAAATCGTAATTTAAAATACGGTTTTATCGCATCAGATATTTCTATTTCTCGTTTGAAATATTATTGATTTTTACGTTTCGTTAAAATGTAAAGGTTAAAGTAATTTTTATTCAATACAAATGTTCTGAAAAATTCAAAACGTGAATTTTTCATTCATTATAGTAATTTTTTTGACCCAAATAAATTTTTTATTCACTGAAGTAAATTATTTCTTATATCGTGGAGGAAATATGAGCTATATTAAGCAGCATTCTCCTTTAACGTCATAATGATGTAATACGTTCCTATATAGGCTCTTGGAACAACAGATTTATTTCCTTTACAACTTTTAATAATAATCATGAAAATATTTGTTAAAAACGTTTTGTTAAGTTAAATATTAGTTAATTTAATAATTAAAGTTAAATTTTAAATATTAAACATTCTTTTTTTCATGTATATGATACTTGTATCACATAGTAATACTTTTTGTTTACTTATCTTTTGGTGGGTATTGTTTGAACGGACGTGGCATCATATAAACCAATATAATTGGTTGTTTTTCATTCAAAGGTATAGGTTTGTGAAAGAGAAATTAAATACGTAAGTATTCGTAAAACAAAAAAAACGCTCAGTATTTGAAGTAGAAACAGGCTACATTAGCGCGAAGCGACTTCCGTGCTGATGTTCTTTATCACTTTTCGTATATAATAATGAAAAAGTTAAAGCAAACGGAAAAGAGAATGAACAAATATCATGACTGGCGAAACAAAAAATCCTACAGGATTTAACAATCCACAATAAAGGAAACTAATCTCATTTTATTAAAAAATCTCTTGCGTTGGCGACAATGGCCGTCAAGAAAACCTCTCAGCCATTGCATCACACGCGGCGACGAGTATGTTACGTGCAGTTATTTCGTCACGCTACCAATTTTATGGAGAAATATCGCGAAAATATTTTTTTTATGTCTTACATGAAAGAGAAAGAATAAAAGAACCATTTCCTGTAGTTCAGTTAAACTTTGTTTAAATCCCCCCATTTGTTAATTCGGCTAGATTATTTTGAATCTACTCTAAACAGAAATTTGCTTAAATGATGTATGTAAATTATTACACCTATAGATGATGTACGCATTGGATGAGACTGATAATTTTCTATACTTTTTCAGATGGCATTGCGTTTTAGAAACTGTAATATTGGGTATTGATACATAGAATACAGAACTGGAATGGTAAAGGATAAAAGAACAAAATTAACAATGAGTGTAAAAAAAAATTTATAAACCTTTTTAAAATAGGAATTTAAATAACCTTTACCAAGCAATTGAAACAGTTCGAGATTTTGATGTATTATTAATACATTATTATGACAAAAATTAAATGAAGAATGAAGACTAAATCAAAATAAATGTTAAATCAACCTCGATCAACACTACTCATATTCAAGTACAACCATTATTTACTTGCTGGTATTTAAACTTCTTGCTATATATGCATATGGAGAGTATTTTATTTGTCGTTTATAATTAAGTTTAATATTCTTTGGGGCCAACGTTTCCCATTAAAATTGCTCACTATAACACCATAGTCTAAAATGTATCGGAAAATATGTCTCTACCATTATGGTCAATAGTTTTGAGCTCGTAAAAATAACCTGCTTCCTATACATTCTTTTAGGTTCATAGGTTTGCCACAGGCTGGTCACATTTATTCGTATACTGCAGTATTTAGAGTACCTGGTAATCAGTGAACACTGAAAGACTACTACCTTCTTCAGTCAATCGACCTGTGACAGACGTTCAAATGGGTTTTTAAAATTGTTATGATCGCCATAAAATCGATATAAATAATATTGTCATATAATTGCTGGTCGCAAAAATCTTCCACGTCGTTTTGTACCGAGTTTTTAAGAGTTATAACAGAACAATTTTAAGAGTTATAACAGAACAATTTTCTACACAGTGTGTAATGCCTCATAAAACTAATATCCTATTAAATTAAGTTATTTAATAAACCAACCAATGCAAAGAAATGATCACAATATAGTAACCAGAATAGGTCGAGAATGGGACCCCAGAATAGGTCGACAAGTGATCCTTACGCATTGTTTTTTTTTCGTTACTCTTTACAGTATATATACGTATGCAATGTAACCAGAGCTGGTTTGTAAAGATGAATTTTCATTGTATAATATACGCTTTTCCCGCATAAATTATTTATCCTAACTGAAAGTGAAAAACTAATAAAGTTGGCCTAATAAATCCAATTTAACGTTTTCATTTAAACAAAAATGTAATATGAATATGGGTACGTTTAATTTGATATTCTCGAAAAGCAATTTTAATTAACAAACAAAAATTACCATTGGTTTTAGAAAAATATATTTCTTGTTCAATAATTTTCAATATTTTTTTAAAAATATTTTCTCCAAAATAACATTCCTATGTTCATTACTACAAATTAAAAGTAGTACTTTTGTGTGCCGTTCGTCACTTACTTACAAGGTTATTTTATGATAAGCTCTTACATCGTTATACTAATTTCTAGTTTCTTTTGTGTAGAAGAAATACAGCATGATTCGTTTAAAAAATTGAACGTATAACTTAGTAAAGCTATCAATTTATTTATTTATCTACTAGTCATTATACCACATACAGAAAAATCCTAACACTGCAAATTGTATTAGTATGCACACAATTATAAAATTTTCAAATACTTGTTACCATATGCAATGAATGAAACTGAGTAATAGAAAATGCATTAACGGACCTGGCATCAACATTGGACCGCCTCGTTAGCATGCTAATTACGTTTACCTTTTGTTATTTGAACGTGCAGTTGGTAATTTATTCCAGTTTTAATTACAATACATATCGAGATACGCAAACTTTGGTTAGTTCACGTAAATGAAATTTAAATAGTTTATGAAGTTTAAAAAGCCAGTTCCACGTACCAAGTAAGCCGTAAAGTTAGAATTACGAATAATCGTCTAGTTTCGTTTAAGACCGTTGCTTGGAAATAAGTTAAAATAAAAAATAATAATCCGATGCACCCACATTTACTTGATTATATTTTAGTGTCTAGGCAGACGACATTGGTTAAATTTATAAAAACGAATGTATATATTTATGTGAATATTTTCATATTTCACATATTTTAATATACTTTTTTTACCTTTTTAACCCTATTTAACGAGGGACTTCATATTATTATAAAATTTTAAATCTTTAATTAATTTATAATAAATTTAAAATGAATATCTGCAACTGTTAAAATCGTGTTAAAAACTCAATCTTCTAACACAAATAAAGATAAAAACAGAATTTTTACGAAAATACATTGTTTATTGAAATAATATTTACAATATTGGTTTTGTGATCGCTATGGAAAACGATTAAATCGTTATTAATTTTTTTTTGAAATATCATTAAAAGTTATAGATTTATTTGATTTTTGAAAAGAAAATTCTTCACATGCGGTAAGCACAAAATATGTCACAAAATTTTTGACTCGTGATTCAAGTTAGGAAATGGTTCGCGTTCAATATAATCGAATGGGTCTTGCCGACAGTAACTTGGTAACATCGCGTGGTGTTGACATCTTCTTAAGAGGGTTCACATCCGGTAAACGTGCTCTGCGCAGACGGTTTATTCTGTTTATTTTTCAATTCTATTTCATCGTCAACATTCGAAAAAGAGTGTATTGTCAGCCTTTATACAAGCGGAACATTTTATACCAATGAATAGACATTTTTGAATAGGTAGAATTGTCAACTCTTCAATGCTCTTGTTCGGAGTATTATTGAAAAGTGTAATCATAATTTATACAATAATAGAAGAATAGAAGAGTTAATTATAATATATATATATATATATATATATATATGTATATATATATATATATATATATATATATGTATGTATATATATATATATATATATATATATACATATAGTTTTATAAATAGAAAACCTTTATGGATGCATACTCCGTTTTATGGATTTTGAAAATAATTATAATAGAGTGGGAAAGAAAATTTATGGATAGTGTAACTAGTAAATTAACTTATTACATAACTAATTAAGACAATGGTCTTAGTGTTATGATAGTTAGGCCTGTGTTAGAATCTTCAAAGATATTACCCAATATTAAGACTTCTTACGAATGATAACGTTATGTCCACGTTACTCTTGAATCTGGACATTATAATTGCATAAACGTTACTTACATTAACGTTGCCTCGGTAAATGTCTTTTTACTTCCGAAGTTTATAGCGATAATGAATAGTATAACAAATGTTCCATGTTTGCTTAAAGAATATAAAATATTGATAAATGTGAAGTGTTTGATGTTGAAAAGGACGAATAAAAAGTGACGTGTGAACTACAGGTAGGTGATGTGGCTATGGAGTAAACAGATGACATCTTAAATTTAGAAAATTTTGTCGAGTAAAACGTACATAAAGCAATGAGTAATAAATTTGATAAAATGGAAGGTGTTCTTATGAACAAAAGGAAAAACAAATATATTTTTAAGTTAGCAGGTAGCAGTATATAAATGAATGTGAGTGATATGTGCGGAGGATTCAGGTAGAATAAAAGAAGAATGAGGGTATAATTAATAATTACACGTATTTATGCGGAAAAATTTATACCGGAGAATTAGAATTACGTGGTAAAAGTAAAGTTCAGCCCTGCTGAAGGTTTGAAGAGAAAAACAATTTAAGAAGGAAGATATTTATGGAAGAAGTGAGTGAGAAAAGAAACCGTGAGCAATCTGGAAACACAACGATGATTCAAATTGAGGAATGCTTCAAAAACGAAAATGTGACGATACATACACATTATCAATGTGGGTGAAACCATGTATGTTAACAGCAAAAATCTATAAAGAATAGTATTTAATTCTGCTAATGTGATATCTGATGTCTGTCAGGTATATGTAAATTCGAGCATGATGATACAAAACATTCTATTTCGTCGTTCGGTCAGTCAAATTCTTAATAGTGTTGTCTTTACTGATCATAGTAAATTAATAAATATATATAAATTTTATTCACTTATTTACGTTCCCTACCTCTGTCAAATCTAAAAACACAATAAACAAATACAATAGTGACCGTTCTTTCTTTTTGTAATAAGTTTTATAATAATCAATTCAATTTTCAACTTAATTTGTTACTTAAACTAATTGTAGATTGTCTTAGAAAAATGTAGGGAGGCGATAATTGGTCATACATATTCTTTCACTTTTAATTTCAATTTTGTAAATCGGATGGCAACTTTTTGAATAATTTTCATTGGACATTTAAATTTGTAACCTTTTTTATTTTAATGATATTTGATAAGGACTAATTAATTTGGGTAAGTAACTGAGGGGTCAAGGTGTAACTTTTTCGAAACAGGGTAAGGATTTAGGGCACAGTTGAAAAAAAAGACATTTCGTTGAACCTATAAAAATGGAATAGCATAATTGACGTATAAAAGCTCTCTCCTCATCATCATCATCATATATATTAATACGCTAAGGTTAAGATGTTACACTCCCTTTTTAGAAAAAACCTCACAACTAATCCACATAAATTATATATCATTTTATAGATAATTGCTTGCTCTACCGGCATCCACAACTAAAACATTTATTATTGCTATTGTTTTTGCAAATTAATTAATTATTAAGATTATATACACAAAACAGCAATGCTGCCATCTAACGGCTCAACGTCAATATGATTGACGGTCGGTAAAATTTTTGTTTAATTTCAAATTAACTCACGTATAAATAAAGTGGCGCTTTAGCTCAATGCTTTTGATACTTGCGCCTCTATATGTCAATTTTAGTAAAATATTTGTTTGATCTGTCATCTGAGCTTCATAATGGAATAAATAATGCGAAGACTTCGCACGGGTCACGCTAGTATTATCATATTACTCAAAGGGAGTTAGCATTTGTTTTTGTTTGTTGATGCAAAGATAGTCGTAGTAATTTTCTTTATTAATTTCTCATAAATTAATAATCTTTATGAATATTTTTTTTAATATCATGTAAGCTTACGGAATCTTAAAAATCGAACTCGAGTGTGGAGATTGTTTCTCTACTATTAATTTTCGAAACTAAGCTGTCAAACTGGAACAAACTGTAACCTCGCAATATGCTATTTGTATGCGCATAATTTTAAAATATGCAAATACCTGCAGGCGTATTCAATGAACAATAGTGAGTGATCAAAAATTCATTAAGAGGCATCAATGTGGAACGGTCTTATTAGCATGCTGTTACCGTTTATTTGCTATTAATCTTACCATTTATTTGTTGTATATGCGGTTGGTAATATTTTTTCGTTTTAATTATGATATTTTTATATAGAGACTTTAATTATTTCATATAAATGTATAGTTTAAGAAGTTTAGGAACTGAGGTTCACAATCAATGTAAAGTGCCAAATAAAAATTGTACATGTTCGCTTAGAGTTTTGTCACACGACTACCTGGGAACATGTTAAGCCAGATGATAAAATAATTCAATCGAAGGCCTCTGTTATGAAAAAAAAATGAACGAAAACTTTCTAGTCTATTTAAACATTTGAAGAATTATATGAATTATTTATACTACTTTGTGAAAATACCGTTAATCCACAATAATGTAATTTTTAAATCGCCAAAATTTTTGATAAAATCAAAATCGAAAGTTCGCGGTTTTCCACTAACATTGTATAAGATGCTAATTTTCAGAAACTAAGTCACCCACAAAACAGTTTTGTAATTTTACATTTCATTTTACTTTATATTCAAACAAACAAATGAGTGATCTCATAAAGATTCCATTTTTCCCATTTTGAGGTACAAATCCTTAAAACTTGAAAAAACAACCTTAGTTTAAAGTATATTTTTAACCTAGTAGTAATCAAAAAGGTAAAGAAGAAAACAAGAAAAACAGTGAATTTTTATTAACTTTTAGGTCACCTCGACGATGTGTCTTGAAATAATTTTTAAAAATATTCAGAACCGTGTGAAACTTTGAAAACTGCTTTACATTATCGCTGTATATTATCACATAGGATCTAATTATAACTTCTGAGTGGATAGGTGGCTGAATCCAGCTGGAGGGGGCAGATAAATCCAGGATTCGGGGGATCATCAGGAACTTGGGCTGAGGAAATAATTGTGCAGCGATGATAATTAAATAATTTGCGATTAAACTTTGCGAAGCTGTAGCAATTTCGAGTTTAAGTTCTATTTTAATGGCTTACTTGGTATTGGAATATTTTTGACCAATATATTTCGAAAATATGCTTTGTGTAAAACCTCCTTATTTTCAATAGATGGGGAACTTCATTTACGTTATTTGATAGATTAAGAACAAAACGTGTCCTCGTGAATTAAACAAGTATATATTTTTAAATATGTTTGAAAATTAAAAACTCATTTGCCGTAAATTAACTTGGAAGTTATTCATAATAATAACATAATATTCAACTTAATTATATTTCTCATTATAAAATGTGATTAAACTAGGGCTATAGACGCAGCGCGTGCGATTGGTAGGTTGAAATGGCAATGGGTAAGCCATATAGTAGGCAGAACCGACGAAGAATGGTTATCAAATGCCGACCACTTATCGGAAGATGCAAGAGAAACCACCCTCCTCCAGATGGACACGGTCACCAGTGGACGTCTTCTGGCTGATGATTATAATAAATGAACAAAATTCTCATGTTTATTTAGAGATTACTATAATTTTCCTAACATACATTAAGTGGCAGGAGAAATTAGGTGGACCATCTCACTAATGTATTAAATATTGCTACGTTCTGAGATTACTTATATAAGTATACCTATTCCAAAATACTTTCATAGTATTGCTTCGTCAAAATCTTACGCGGTTACAAGCAATTTGCAAGCAAAATAAATTAGCTAAACACAATTTTTATTGACTGATATACCTATTGCAGTGGCACATAGGTAATGAGGAAATGATTTATAAATTGATATTATAAAGGTATGAATAAGCCAAAAAAATTCTCTTACAAAAATATTATTTTGTCTTCAAAGCAAAAGTTGTCTCAACCGTTATACAATCGATATTGATCCCGCAGAAAAATTTTATTAAATGAAAATCCATACACGAAGCAGCAGGGAACAGCCACCCATACCCGGGAATTGAGATGTAGCCGCGGGTTTTTCTCTTTGAACCTGTACTCCCTAAGCCCCGAGTAATTTATTTTCATTCAATTTAATTCACTCTCCATGCAAATGCATATGGCTAGCCTTACACGGCTGGCTCTCTAATACCATTGTTTTACGCTAAGTAACGTTCGCTTACTATTTAGATTTATCTGTAGACAGTAAGCGTCTTTTGTGCAAGCCGCTTCTGCATATTTATATCAGTCGTTCTTTACTTATATTATGTCCATATGCATGTAATAATCAGAACTTGCAATGTTAATAATATTGAGACATTTCAAATATTTTTTTTATTAGATATCCATGATAAGTACTTGAATTATTTTGAAAGCGTTCCGTGATTCTTTCAGAACCTTTCAGAGTAAAGAACGATTTTTTACAGGAATCATACTTGTAGAAATGATAAACAGGTGCTATTTTAAAGTTTCTTATGGAGCGTTTTATTATTTAAAATTCCTGTATGTTACTTTGAGATGTTTCAGTAGTTCCGGAATCGTATTAAGTAATATTTATTCGGACGGGCTTTTTCTAGGGCTTGTTTAAATTTTTATTGTCACAGATAATGCTAGATGCATTATGAAACGTCAAATAATTGATCAATTATTTGGCAAGAATTTAATAAATTTGATAAATTTCATATATCATTTTCCTTTTCTGAACTGATAAAACTTTTCATTTAGTGCCATGTCTATTAAAACTATCCCAAAATGCGAAATGTGCATAAGCGTTGGTGTGAGTATCTGTTGTGCAAGTGAATATCGTGTTCCATTATGCATGTTTTAATTGTTTATTAACCCGTTTTAAAAGTAAAAAACATTCTTTATTTTTGAATAGAAACTTTAGAATTACCTTGGTTTTATCATTTACGATACTTGCATCAGCACAGAGCAATCATTTTGCTCTTTGTTTGGTTTGTTAAGGAATTTCAATGATGTAAAATATTGAATCGTTGGGGTCCTGGTGACAAACATTTATCAAAATATATTGTTCTATTTTCAGAGTTTATTTGAATATTTTAAATGATTACTGACTATGGTATAAACATTTTAAAAAGCTATTATGTTTGGAAGACAAATATAATTGAAAATAATGAATTGCTATTATTGCATTAAAAAAAACATATAAAAGTTGAACGCCTGTCAACATTATGACCGACATACGATCAATTAATTTATAAATGTTAACAAAGTACGAGTAAATGCTTTTCTGTAAAATTGAGTAGAGGTAACTTGTGTAAAATTAATAACATCCATTAGTTGTAATAAACGGACCGATGCTCTCGAAAATTTTTTTTTTTTTTATACAATATTCTGTGGTCTACAAATACGTCGTACTTCATTTTGATATATTTTAGATGGCCCAATTTTAAAACGATGATAGGAATGAATTAATTACAGGAAAGATATATATAAAATTATTCAAACACCATACTTAACATGATATTAAAAATATTGATTTTAAACTTATTAACAGACTGCGTGTGAAAACTTTATTCATAGAAAAAGCAGACAGACATGCAAATATTTTTCTTCATAATAGTATGAATAGGAAGTTTCAAATAATAGGAACCTGTAATTTTCTATATTTTTAAGATTTAGTGGCAACGTTTTTTTTGCAATGATTGATAAAATAAATAGAAAGAAAGGATAACTATATATTGTTTTGTTTAGTTCTTGTATATATGCCATTTTAAAACTAAATGGGATGCTAAATTGTTTTCATTTTATGGTATTTACAAAACATTTTATAATCATCGTGTGCTTATATGTGTGATAAGAACCTGAACTAATTTTCGGAAAAAAGATATAAGTCTGGCGAACCTTTATTTGCACATTTATTCTATACTGATATGAAAGAAGTTAATAATTTATCTCATATATTTTCTTTCATTCTTGACTCACAACATGAGTTTTAGCGGGAACAACACCATTCAAAACAAAAACAAAAAAGTTATTCTTGTTCTCTTATTTGCATTTTGAATATGAGTACCAATTGTTGAACAGTCAACCCTGTAGTACTGTTGTACTTGTGGTGAATTATTTCAGAAAATCACACTAATTTTTATGGTTCTGTAGCATGGAATCTTGAAACGGAAAATGGAATCCTTATGTAATTCCTTCATGCTTGTGTACGTACGTTTGTCATAGAATCTGAATTCTTTCTTTTTAAGGGTGATTGTGATGTAATTATACAGGAATTAATTCTTATAATTAGCGTGCATGGAAGAAAAATAGATTTTCTCTTTAATGATATTCCGCTCGACTTGGTGACAAAAAGTTTTTATTGGAGTAAAAAATATTAAAGAGATTTTTTTTATTAAAAATGTAACTTTTTTTTCAAACGGCATCTCTTCAGCAAGATGTGAGTCTCTAAAATGTTGTGCAATATATCCTAGGATAACTGCGTTTAGTAAGTTCTTCAATGCAACACTAATTCGATCGACTTATATTAAGAGATTACAAAAATGTAGACAACCATGTTATTGCGCGTAGCAGGCTTCACAGAATCTTGATAGTAGGCGACCACAAAGACAACTTAGTCGCATATTATTAAGCAAATCATATGTAGCGTATCACGAGAGGCACTCACTCACATTGCCCCATTTAATTAGCGACAAACACATGGCTACAGAACCTTAATTAATGAGATTAATTAATATCCCACACACACTTGGCTGTGTTTTATATATTAAATTAATGCACGTTCATTCCTTTCCTTGTATAGATAGCTATTTATTTCCATATTTTCCATTTCCTTCTTTCGCTCTGATTTACTTACCTTTAATCTTTTACAAATTGTCTGTTTGACGTAAAAAATCTTTCTTCTGCCAAGCTCTCAAAAATAAAGTATACGTGTCAAATATGCGCAAAATACCTTTAACAAACAGATAATAAAAATTACAATATACTTCCCTCTCCCTTTAAAGAGAACCGAAATATATATTTTAAAATAGATATTTTCTTTCTTATAATATAATTTGAATATCAGGTAAAAGTTGTCTTCCACGTACTCTCCTATTTTCGAAATACGCAATTGCACAATGATATGCCACACAGAGTGTTAAAGTCTGAGCTGATATTGATCAAAGAAAATCAACGTAAGTTTCTAGATAAGTGCCGAATATAATTGAAATGAAGGATATGATGCATTTTTAAGAAATATCTCAGGAAATAGTAAGAAAAAATATATATTAGGACCAAAACTAAGAAAAAATCGTAACTCATAAACAGGATCCAACAAATAACATAATGATTGTCATTACAGGTGCGAAAAGTGTTTTTCTAAAATTTTCTTTTTCAATTTTTATTGCATCTTTGGCAGTGATTTTTAGAAAAGGTTGATAATTGTCATGTTTTTTGTTCCTTAACGTTTTTTGTTCCTTACGTTTGATGGGTACATTGACGTAGATCATTAGATACAGATTTTTGTTTTTAATTTTTTGTTTGGATGTGTTAGTATAGATAAATGTCCAATATCACATCAGGACAAAAAACTTCATGTATGGAAGGTTGCTTTTCAAATTATTTTATGGTTTTTAATAAAATATTAGCTATTCCACATTAGTTTAATACATGCTAAGGTTATCAAAATTACGTGAGGTGAAGCCAAACTGTTACGAAGGAATATATCTCGCGGTAAGAAACTTTTCATCAGGTTTAAGGAAAAGTTCGGATATTGTTTTTTGTCGTCGAATATATTAAACAATTTATATTATTTTTCACTCTGTAAATATATTTCTTAATATGGGTTCTTCCAATACGAAAGACACATATAATATATTTCACGTATGTATATTTTACCCGTGTTTTAATTAATATTAACAAATAAGTTATATGACTACATAATCTGTAAAATGATTAATAATTGACACCGCCTAAAGAACAACATCGCAGGGTTTTTATTCAAGATGTTAATGAGTGTACCTCAGAATAAAAATAAAAATAAAACATTGTCACTCACACAATCGCTTTAAGCCTTTCACATGGATCGAACTAATAACGTTGTTGGCATCTCTTTAATTTATTAATTAGACTGAGAATAATTTCAATGAAGTAATTGCTAAATGCCGTTATCCTGATATTTTATCCGATTTTATACAAACATAATTAAAAACAATCCCCTTCAATTGCTCCTACTCTCGAAGGATGTGTTATAAAAATATAGTTGGATATTTTCAATTGCAGTTTAAAATGCTTCTGCAATGACATTTCATTTGATGGGGTTCGTGAAAAAAAATCATCCCGCACTATGGGGAGGTTTTAAAAATTAAATATACTTTTTGTTTATTTTTGTTTTATCTTCTTTTTGTTTTTAATTAAAACTTGATCGCTATCGTGAGGTATTTTAATTTTTTTTAATTAAGGAGTATTTTTGAACTATTTTCTTTTTTTATTTATTAATTAAGAAAATGCCAACTATATTTCTGGACATCATATGTACTACAAGTGGCGTATAAAAATGGGTAATAAAACAATTAACCAAATGAATAGCCAGATTTTAAAACCTACAATATTTGTTTTGAGAAACTCGAAACAGCGCAGACCTGGCAGTGAGTAAGCAGGAGCGGTCATAGATATGAATGCTGTAGTGTGGGGTCCACATACCTTTTTTTAAACTGACCTAAAATATTGCCTCTTATTTCAGAAAAAAAAACAAAATTTCCTAATCTGTCGCAAAGACAACAAATGACTATTTTAGTCATTCTGGCAGTCGACATGATCTAAAATATAGTTTTAATCGAGGAAAAGAGATCTAAAGTGTCAAGGAATATACTTCATAGCCGAACAAAAAATTGTTTGTGC
The DNA here is from genome assembly GCA_039881145.1 of Druceiella hillmani. Classification (NCBI taxonomy): domain Eukaryota; kingdom Metazoa; phylum Arthropoda; class Insecta; order Lepidoptera; family Hepialidae; genus Druceiella; species Druceiella hillmani. The sequence continues at coordinate 20,824,434 of JAYKKI010000016.1, read as the reverse complement.
ATTTTTATTCGGTGTTAAAAAAATTACCCTACAAGGAAAACCTTCCATTCTAATTTGTCACGGAGTAATGAAATCCATGCAAGAAATACTTACTGAAAAATAGAGGAACCTGATATAAAATTAGGTTTTAAATATAAGAAAAACATAATTTTATTTCATTCAGGATTTCGATGAAAAATATATAAAACTCACGCACCTACATTTATTAATTATTACTGTAGATATAAAAGAATTTTAAAATAATTCGATTTAAAAATGGTATTTATGTAAAACAGTAACTCCTTGTTTGACAACTTCGAATCAATTACGCTGATAAAATCCACTACAACGTTTGTTATGTTATCTCCGCCTTCATACGATGAAATTTATTTCCTACCTAAAGCAACATTTTTACTCAACATACGTGACCTATATTACTTATCGTGGAAAAGTAAATGGAGTTTGGAAAGTCCATAGAACGTTTATATAGGTTTGCACACAGGTAAAATATGTCCTATTAAGATAAGCACAATTTACATGCCACAAACGAATTTATCACACGAACCCATGTTGGAGAGGCCGCAAGGTTATATTGAATTTAGTATGTAATTTTTTTTAGAATTTTTGAAGGCATTTGTAGTCTACTTTTACCTAGTAATATTGGTTTACATATTTAATATGAGATGTAAACCTGCATGACATGGAAAGTTGTCGCACTAACTAATTTTTCTCAAGTTATTTTTATATTTTTTCCTGTCATGCTATTATTTTATGTTCTTCGTGTTAACATGGGCAAAACAATATTTGACTTTACCGAAATTATACGCATTGGTATATATCGTAATGATAAAAAAAATATGTAGTATTTTTCGTTCCATAGTGAAACAATTGAAATATATTTTATACGTATTTCTCTTATATCTTCCCCAAGTTATTAACTTGCATTCGTCAACATTTTAATAAAATTTCCAACACATTACACTAGTACGGATGAGTCTAAAATGCCAATGTAATAACAATAACAGCCATAACGGAAAGAACGCCGCGCGCGAAGTAAAAGGCTGCTGTCAGGACATTTGTTGAGCAGTAAAGAACGATGTGAATTTCTCCGGAAGAACTGTAAATTTTTTTATTCTTAAGCCAAAGCTTTTTAAACCAAATGTTACACAAAGCTATTTTGGAGGTAATTGTTTCAAAAAGTTTGTTTTTAGAATTACGTATCAGCAAATTTTCACGTTAAAAGAAATTTACTGGTACAAAACTATGCGTTCATTTTTGCAACTTTTGCATGGCAGTAAATTAAAATTTATTACCGGAATATACAGACGGACATGCAAGAAAATCACAAATTAAATCAGGTACCAAACCTGTGACATAAAGAAAGCGTATTAAGAATGTAATAAAAACTAGATTTATTTTATATTGCCTAATAAAATATAAATAAATTTAATAACCTTTGAATTGCCTTGTATTTTGAAATATTATTATCAAAGAAGAATAATGCGTTAATTTCTTAAATATCGGAGAAATACTTGTGCGATAAGTAATAATTATTTAATAATTATATTTACGTTTAAAGATTTAAAAAAATATTCCTAATATATTTTTCGCTTCCACGTTCACAGTCTATATACTGCTCCCCTGATCTTCTGCCTCTCCAGAATGACAACATTTTTAAACGCAGTGTAAGGAAGTAATCGTAATTTAATAAGAAAAATTAAAAAATAACTTAATGTGTTATATTTATGTTATCTCTCCTCTCTGACATTCAAACCAACTTCTGACATTTCCAATGCTTCTCTCCATTCACAAGTGCATTTACATATACAGATGAGCACTACATTTTACTTGGTACTGGCTACAAAAACTCTAGTACTAGCAGTATTTTGCAAACTTTTTGTATTCGGTAACGATATTGTATCGCAAAAGTTCCACCTGGGTACTCCGGTTTTCATTATTTTACTTTTTTCAGTGCGGTTACTATTTGGTGGTTACTTGAAGTCGGGTAAATTTTGGAGATTTTTAATGGCTATAATATCTCATGTTATAAAGAATTTCACGAACTGACTATGAATGCTATGTCTACAATAGATATAACGAGTCCATACTCGACGAGTTTACATACATCAGTGAAATATTCCTGTGATTATCTCCCAGCTCCGTGATTTTGGTCTGGTTTTCCCAAAGAGTTTACTTATTCGTGTGGCCTTAGGCGTGTCAATATTTTAAAGACTTTATTACTGGTCTATCATTAGACATACCATTCAAACTCGATCACTGTGCTGTAAATACTAGTCAATTTTTCGTGATACATTCAAGTTAAAAAAAATCAAACTCGACACCCACGATAATTATTTAAAAACCGCATATCCTAAAGGCTCATTATTTAAGTAAACAGTATGAGGAATAAGGAGTAGAAATCCCGAATTCGATAACAAAGTCTCTGTTTGAGGTTGGACCTATATCATTCAAAATTGTTACGGCACCAGTACTGTTCAATTTTGCAGAATTGTATGGTATAGCTTCAATTTCCATTGTCAGATTCTTACCAAAATTTTCAATCTAACTCACCACGAGTTGGGTTGATTATAAGGCATACAGCCGTTGACTGCATGGCTTATGACGGGGACCAGGATTCGTTTCCCGGCCGCTCACCGAGCGGGGCTGCACTGGTATTCTGGTTGGCTGTAAAATACTGCTCTCGTAGCAATAAGTCCACCATATGTATTAATAAATACATTGTACTAAAAAAAAATAAATAATAAATAAAAAATCATTACATGAACTTGTGTTTTGTGAGCAAGTAAGTTTCAACTTTAATACAAGTTAATCTAAAATAGATGTTGATTGCATATAGTAAAGTAGTAATAAATTAACTGCTTAAGCTGTATGAGGAACAGCACGGAGGACCTCTGGAGGACCTCTGGGTTGTGTTCACACCATGCTTCTACTATATACAGAAATTGAAATAGAACATAATTAAGAATTTTTTTTTCATAAAGTATTGACTATTTAAATATGAAAAAAATTTCAAAAATACGATTTCTAATATAACCACGATTCGATTCCTAATACAAATACGATTACGATTCCTAATACAAATATTTGTGTAGTTCACCTTATTTTTTTATGAAAAATTGATACTAAAGTGAAAATGAAATAAGAATTTGAAGTAGAGAAATAAGTGTACATGCCAATGATATCCAAAAATAAAATTTACAGTGGTACTTAAAATTATATTAATAATTTTAAAGAAACTAATCCACATCAAGAGTTACTTGTAAATGAATGAGGGATAGTGTGAAAATATCTGTGGCTTTGAATTCATGTTGAGACTTCTCCCGTCCAGTAAGGGTAATCTGTACGAAACTTTACAAACACTTGTTTTACGGAGACGCTTGTTGCTCCACGGTTTCCTGATCCAATTCTGTATTTAACAACATTGGCTTTTGCTGTGGTCGACGTTGAATATTTACGAATTTCTACATTTTTCTAAAATTTCCCATGACGCATGTATGTACGAAAATGAGAAAACGTAGATATGTGAAACTAATTGTCAACTAATTATACTTTTTACTCTGGGACTGCGTTCGTTGGTTAACGTTTGTGAATTTTTTTATTACTACGTGGTAATACGTCTTTCGTCTTACGCAGATGATCGACAATGATTGGTCTTATGATAATGGAAGAAAATGTAACATACGTATTTAATTCTTCATTGCACTGTCCAATAAACATGGGTCCTACAAATAAATTGAGCAATTCTGTCCGACATACGACAATCTGAACATTGTTATTTAAAATGCGCTAACAAAGAAAGGAAAAAACATAGGACTTAACACTTACTATCGGAGACGCCACATATTTAGTCGGGGACATACATCTTGGCATATATTGCAAGTCGGTGGAAATTAGGCGGAAAGTCGGCAACCGATCTTGTCCTCCAGACATCGGCAGTTGTCGGACGCCGACTCACCACCTGCTAAAATTTCTCTTTGTAGTGCGTGAATTCATATAAAAATGTTGGTAGAGTTACATGAAATAAAACAGAACTATTTGTATTTTTTAAAATTCTCGTCAAACAAATTATAGCGGTTCGTCATTTATCAATTATATTTAATTGTCTTAATTTTTTCTTACATTAAGACGTACTTTTTATCCAGCGATAAGGTGTTAATCGAAAACGGTTAGGTCAATGAAGCATTCAGCTGCTCACTCAGCTGCAGTGATACAGCGTAGTGGTAGAGTCACCTTGAAATTGAGTGTCAATGCAAATCAAAAAATATACAAGCGATTTCTACGGACACCTGTCGCATACCCCTGTCCGCTTACCATATTTGTTTCTTGAAATAAGTCATATGCTGACCACAACTCCTTATATTCATTTGAGCGAAACTAACATAGTTCTATGACAAATTTTTGCATCATCCTTATCATTTACATCCTGTCGTTATAAAAGAAGTAAATACTTTTTAGCATAAATCTCTGAGTATTCATTTCCAAGGTTATGAAACGAAACTCAGATATTAGATTTAGAACCTTTCACAATTATAACTTTTTATCATTATATAGCTAATATTTTCCTAAACATGCGATAATATGTTAAGGAAAATAACCTTTTCCTAATAGTGATATTATTATATAGCTAATATATTTGTAACCATTACTTTCTCCACTCGAATAATAGATTCTTCCCAAGCCAAAAATACGAACAAAAAAATAGTATAAGTACTTTAAACCCACTTTCCATTTTTACACAATTACAATTTCAAAGTGTTTAGTAAAATTATGAATAAGCATAAATGTTATTTATTCAAATTTGTTTAATGTGACTTCAATCACTTTGAACACTGAATAATTTCTTTTCGGAGTTAAGACGATTAACTTTAAACAATTTTAATGAATGTGTTTTACGACCTCGAAAGCTTTCTTCAGTAAATATTTCATTTTACGGCGCTAAGCAAAGTAGTAACTTAATAATTCTTGACTAAAAATATCAATTATTCAAAAATTAATCAATCTTGTAATCACAGGTACTCTAGCGTCAGTAATGTAGCAAGATATTCAAGAAAGTATATTGCTAAATATGTATAAATTTTTTAATCAAGTTGGAAGTTTATAAACGTGTTATATTTGGTTTTACTTTGGATGATAAAAACAAAAGAAAGTATTGCATGAAAAATTAATTAGACGTTTTGATTAGAGAGGATTTTAAAGTAACTTTTTCGTTCACATATCCATCGCATGACCTGACGATTAAACTATTTTAACGATTTTGATGAAACTTGTTGAAAGATTGAAAAGACTTGAAGAAAAATTTACGTAACTTGCGCAAATTCTTGCAGCTAAGGCAGAGCAAGCAATATTTTGTGTTACGCTTAAATTATTACTGATTTTTAAGTAAAACAAAGCAAAATATTCTTTTGTAAACACGTTGTTTATTGCTCACAAAATTACATGTTTTATTGCTTACAAAATATTCTTTTGTAAGCAATAAAACAAAACATAACAGAAAAACTTTGTTTTTTCTTAATAAAAAGAACATATGAATTGGCTTGCTTTCTATGAGAAAATGTATGAAGCGTAGCTCTAATGTTATTGTAAATTGTTTATAAGTTATACGTTTAGTGCCGTTTATTATATATTTAACGGCAATAAACTTGTAACTAATATTTTGATAGCGTAAAATTAGCTTCCCGACATTATATATTAACTTCTTTTACAAAAAATTAATGATATAGAATCTAGTATAATGTATGTGTCATGGTAAAATTAGATTTTAAATTACGAATGATTTCTTCGCGTGTTTTATCCCATGCTTTTATTTTCAGATAATACTCATTAAATAATTTACTGCTCACAGAAAAAAAATTGTTTACACCTTTTATACAAATTTAAGATGATTATTTGATTTTTGTTGTAAAACTTAAAAATAATGGTTGGTAGAAAAATTAAAAATGGCTAGTTTCAGTGTTGTAAATTTATTGCTATCCCAAGTGGACACAATTAATGTTTTTTTTTCGAAAAAAGTGGAGGAGTATTATGCATTAGCACATTGGAAATGTAACTTCTTAAGGGTTCATGCAGGTTTTATTATGAATTAATGTGGATAATTAATTATTATTTAATGGGAATAAGAAATGTCTCTCCTTTAGGGTTCACTCTGGTATGCGCGCGAATTATTTTTAAGTTGGGCCAAGAGATGACGGTAGAGTCACCTTAATAGGGAAATATTATTACGTGTCACACGACTGTTCAATACCAGCGTGATGGTATATTTTAACTTAAGATAGGACAATTCAAAAATAATAATGAAAGTTTAGAAAAAATAAAAATGTGTGATACCATCTTTAATTTTGACGCCAAATTTAAATAATGCATTTGTTTATTATTTTTATATTAATATATATCCAACAATACTTTCACTAGAAATGAATACAGGTATAAAACTGTTCTTGCTTTCCTAGAATACAAACAAAATTGTAACTACAATCACCCTACAAATAAAATTTTTAAAACTATAATTACAGTGTGGGGTATTCCCGAAAAATATATTTGTATATTAAAGTTATGACGTCGGATGGATATCTTAGTATTATCCTTATATGTTAAACGTTTAATTTGTTAGCAGAATAAATGATATACGGCTCTTGTTATAAATTATGTTTTTTATAATTTTATTATATCATTATATATAAAAAAAAGTATTGGATATATAGGATGCTATAAATATTTTGTATTAATTAAATAAACATAAAATTCAATGCACAAAAAACATGCAGCTAATTTTGATTATAATTTAATAAGCAAAATACATTTTTAACACTCTTAAGAGTTTAAATATTTATTCTTGCGTTTTGGTGAAAAATTTGGTCAAACAATAAATATGCGGATTGTTCCCAAAAGCTATTTCGCTGTTTATTTTTTGTGAATGATAAGTACCTTTCTTAATTCAATAAGTAAATGTGACAGAATAGTCTTTATTTTCTTTGAAAATGGTTTCTTGTGTTCTGACTTGTTTTTACGTACATCCTTACAGTGGAATTCAAGTTTTAACTTCTATTTTTATGTAAGGATACTATACATCTTTCTTTTCAAAATATTAAAGATTAAATTCATTTTGAAAACGAGCAGCTGGTAGACAGTTTATTTTTCATATAAATTCACATAAATTAATTTTTCAGACCGTAACGAATGACAAGTTATACCAAAAAAAATGTTTTTTCTTTTAAATAATCTTTCAAAACTATAAAAGGTATTTGAAAGCATTTTTTAAAATTATAAATGTACATAGTTCACACAAATGCAAAAAATCATTTAGCAGAAATGGAAATATATTTCCTGTACAGGTCACCTGTGAAATAAAAAAAAACGTAAAATGAACCTTGGTAAAGTTTACATTAAAAAAAATTATTTTCGTCACAAAATTCAGTTATAAATTATGTAAAGTGGTTACTATTCGCTCGATATGTATAGTGATAGCCGTTTGAACCTCCTTGTGTTACAATATACCGCCAAGTTTCAATCGCACATACATTAAAGTTGAAATTAATTTTTAAAATGAAGAATCAATTATTTAAAGTTAAAATTTAACTGGCGAACAATATCTTTTTATATCTTTTCATGAAAAATTTTCTATTTGATTTCTTCCCAATTCAGAAAGCTACGATTTTCGCTCTTTTCTTTAAACATTATAGTAATTAAAAAGGTATAAAACAACTAGAATATTAGAAGGTACGTAAGTACCTGAAGGTAGATAAGTACCAACTAGAATATTAATATATGAGTGTATGTTAGAGAGAAGAGAAACATCGACTTGGCACCGATTACAAAAATCTCTATCGGAAACGACATTGTACCGCGAAAATCCCAAGTAAGCAATCGTATTTTCACTTTGAAGGTAGTAATTTGTAAAAAAAATTATTATGGACGGTGTGGAATTTTCGAGATAAGGAATAATATTTGAAAAATAGTCCGCTACGTGTAAGTAGTATATATGTTAATGAAATTTTGTGTAATTTATTATGATATTATGTAAATTATTGTAACAAAATGTAAATTATTTCAAAAAACATAAAATATCGTAACAAGTACATTTTAGTCAGATTGAGTTACAAACAAAACATGTACTAAATTATATTTTGGTTAATTAATTGTAAGCACCGCTTTCTCGCTTAAGTTGTTAGTTTTATATATATATATATATATATATATATATATATATATATATATATATATATATATATATATAATTACATAATTGAATTGTTCTCTCTAAAAGAAATGCCTTCTTTTTTCTAAACCTTGGTCAACGAAACGTCTCAATCATTTGCATGGATTTACTGATGTAGAAGTTTGCAATAAATCTACATTGATACTTTAGTAAAGTTTACTATTTGTTAACATCAAATGAATCATGGAACAAGTTCTGTATTATTGAATTATTCCCTTAACTGTTTGTCCTTTTTGGTTAAAATTTTCTTACTTAAATAAAGTCGTAATTCTGAACTCTTGTTTAGTTATTTTATGAGAATTTGCCTGAACATAAATATGAATATTTAATGCTTATATATTGGATATTATACATTTCTGACATTTTTGAAATGTTAACATCTATAGCATAGTCATCTATATAGTAGGCAAGTAATATTATTATTTTTACCAATTCTTTTTTTGAAAGAAATTACAACAATGTCGACTAAAACATTTAAAATTTAATGACACGAGGTTGGCGATTACAGAATTAGCTTCTGTTTACACTACTAAATTACATTTCCATATTAGATTTATTCACGTCTGCGAAATAAAATGTATTGTTAAATCAAGAGCTAACGACTAACAATATATTAATAAAATTTACCTTAATATTAATTAAAGTTAAACAATTAACATAGTATCGATAGATTGTAAAGATACCAATTACCACTTTACGTGTTGACAGCTTTATTTAAGATTAAATAATCACATAGTCGCTGTTAATTCATTACAAATACAATACCACTCTATCTGAATTACAAGATGGAGAATAGAGAATCACACAGTTGTTTAAATCTCTGGTATTACAATCTTTACTTTCGCGGATTTAAATTTATTTCTGCACAAAGCCTAATACAATACAGAAAGCCGATTGGTGATCTTTAGTATATTTCCAAATAAGGTTCCTGGTCAAAAGACCGCATCGCATCTCTTGATAGTACCGAGAAAAAATTATAAGATTGTTATATCAGCATTTGTATATTTATTTTCATAGTAAACAGATCGGAATACTCTCTTTACATAATTTAAGTCAAAAACACTTTTATGAAATTTTTGTTTCACAAAATCAAATTTACTATTTACATGTTTGCATAGTTAATTAAATTTATCATTTTTGCTTACATTTACCGTACTTTGATTGTCAATGTTTAAACACACATTCATTTGATTGTGCACACTCAAGTTAGTCGGCAAATGTTTAACCGTACCTTCTCTTTTGTGAATGCATAGATTGCCATAAATTATAGTTCTGGAGTAGACAGAGCCACATCACCATATCATTTTGTTGGTGCTGGCTGGATAATATGAAGCGGCCCCGTTCTTGTCCCATTCACTAACGATAAGGAACGTATTATTTGCGTTATGCTTATAGCGGAATCCGAGTCATTTAGTTTCCTATAAATTCTTCAATATTTTATTCGCTGTATTTCAGAATGACTATTACAAACGTGAAAAAGTACCTACCTGGCTTACGGAGAATATTAAGTCAAGCGTACTTACAATTACTGTTAGGATTGCCGTCCCTTATATCGAATTTATTAAGTAGTCGATAAATATATTTCTTATGAATAATGAAAATGTAATCGCTTCATTTATTTGCATAACAAATTAATAGAAGGATAACATTCATGTTAACGAATGTCACTAAATTGTCACTTAATTTCATTTCTTGCTTAGAGGGTAGAATTCTATTTCTATTTTAATTGACATTTGTCATCTCTCAGTGTCAACTTACTTTATTACTTCTTGTTAATTCAAAGATATAAAACAAGATAAACCTTCTCGTTTTATTGATAGTTATTTTTTCCGGTTGTTTTGGAATGTGGTTGTTTCAAAGTGTCGGAGTTTCCATAGTCATGTTCGATGGACATGTATTACGGGTCTTATGTATTCGAAAATATACCCACAATCTACGACGATGCCTCTGGACTCTGAAAAATTACAGGAACTCTCGGAAATATGAAATATAGACGACTCATATACTCTATCAAGTTCAACGAAATATAGTTTCTGTTCACAGTGGGTTCTAAGAAGCCTGGGTCTCTTCTTTTTGTCACTTTTCTTGAATTTTTAATTGTGAATCTTTACCAATTTATATTACCCAAAATAAAAATTACTTTTCTTGCTCATCCATTTTCTGACTTTACTTCCTATTTTCTTTTCTGACTTAATTTTTTTCGAAGTTTTGTATTTCAATGCGGTATGATTTATATAATAAATTTTGGGGCTTTATTGATGATGTAAGCAGCTGTAAATTCTGCCTCCGCCCTAAATTATTTTGGGAGTAAGTTCATATTAAATAGCGGTCATTTCGACGATTCAACCGGTATTTTGTTCATGCGTTCTGCAATTTCTTTCTTTTCGGGCGTGGTTGTTTTTTATATAATCCCAGTGCTATTTAGGAATACAAAAAAAATTGTTCATATTCTCGAGTCCATTATTATAGCGGATTTATTTGATATTATAGTTTTCTAGTAGATTCTCAAATTCCTTAAACGCTTATATTGTTTGTGATTTCTTGTACAGAAAATAGGTGAATACCTTTTTTGAAAAATCGTCTATAACTATTAAGAAATATTTTGCTCCACCGAGCAACTTGGCTTCCGTCGGACCGCAAACGTTCGGGTGTACTAGTTCAAACCAATTTGTGGTTGTTGTCTTTTTGTATCTAAGAGGCAATTGTGTATTTATTTTTAAAACACGTTACGCATGTCAATTATTAATAATATTCCTCTTGGATAATTGCGCACTGTCAGTATTTTTATTATGTCAGATGCACATGCATAATTGTTGTGTGTAATTAGCCGGATTGATTTAACTTACAGTAGCCACAATTTAGTGTTTGTAATTGTTATTAGCCTTTATTTTCTTATTATCCTTTATTGTTAATTAGACAATTTATGGCATAAAAATATAAAATTGTGAAAATACGTCTTAGTGCACGTATTTCAAGATTATTTAAGTGCATATTTAATATTGCGCACATATTTATTTTAAATTCTGTGTACTATGTTTGGAAATGCAATAGAATTTATATAAACACTCAAAAAAGTTATACGTACGGTTTTTTTAAATTTTTTTATTTCACGGCAAAATATTCCTTTTATTATTTCGAAAATAGCAACAATCACCACAGTTTTGTTTTATCACACACAAAATTGAGCAATAATTAGAAAGTCTTTAAAAGTTTTTATTACAACAGTACTTTCTGCTAAGATACACGCAAAAGCTCTTAAACAAATTTAATTTGAGCAATAAAGAAAGATATCTCCGCCAAATATTACAGTTAATACTTTCCTCTTCCTTTTCCTATTTCTTTCCATCTTTGGTTTAATACTTTTATACTATTTTCAATTTAGTTTTCAAAAATATCATAAACCCATTAACCTTTTCGTCGTCATACAATTATATAAAAGATCTTGCAAATTTAAACTATTCATCGTACCTCTATCAAGAACAGATTAATGTCGGGACATCGCACAGGTCGTGCTAGATCTTATAAGTTGGTTTCTGGCAGTAATATCTAAATCAATATAGTTATAGCGATAAGAATAGACCGACGTCGTGGTGTTTACTTTGTCAAAACTAAGTCGTGGCATATAAAACAGTTTAAAGTGAACTGAAAACTCATTTATAGAAATAAAAAAAATGTCAAACATGAGATGAATTTGCACAACGAGGGTTCCGTAAATATTTAGATACTCATATAGATTTAAAGGTACGTAGCATTTCTAATCAAACCATTTAAAAATTATAATTTTTCGGATTGTAAATTTATTGCGTTTTGTATCTTTTATAAGTGTAAACACAAATTATTTACTTAATTGTGTAATTGGCCTGCGCTGTAAAACATTCCATTACGTCGACTTTCAAGATTGTAACATAACTGGAAGTACACTGCAAGTTTTAATGATTAGTGAATACGAGTACTATGTGAATAAAAAATACACTTTAAAGGGCCACACTTTTAGCCATTCTATTAAATTTATAAAGCGACGTACGGCTACAGACTTCAATATGATATTAATGTCAACTTGGTCTGTGAAATCGTGTTATAAATGCAAGTATAATCTATCTGAAACGTTTTTGCAACAGATATTATATTATTTTAGGCGAATTAAAACAAGACTTTTCAATAGGTATGCATTATTGGAAAGTAATTTTAGGGCTCCGTACTTAGAAAGTAAAATCGTAACCCTTACTATGAGATTTTTGTTTCTGTAGGCCACTGCTATTTTTCTGTTATAGTTATACATCGGATTATATGCATTTGCATGTTCGCATAAACAAATGCATAAAATGCTATTTTTACAGCGTTATTGCATGTTTTAGTACTTTTCCATTGATAGTGCTTATTTCAGTAGTTAAATGCGTTAGGCGTGTTACATTACGCGGAACGGTGGCAGATCGCAGCCAGTGACGTGCCGTGCGGGCGCCTCACACGCACTCGGCAAGCGCACTGAACCCGATCTAGTAGCTCCAACTAGGCGAAAGCATTTGCAGGATGCGGCGCGTGTGGGGGAAAGGAGTACGGCACTCGTTGCGTCACCCAATTCAATTGTTTTTCATTCAGTTGGTCGCTGTGTTTGTTTACATACCAAAATCTTGTTTTGTTTTGTTCAAATAATGCCGCCAGTGAAAAAATACCCAGACTTTAATGGAATGATTTTCAACATATGATGACAGAAACCTACAAGGAGTCGCCAATAATTTCTTCTAATTCGGATACTACAAAGAAAATAGAATTCAAAAATATTTATGTGAGTTATTTGTTGCTTGCAATATTCTTTTCATCAACTAAATAATGAAATATGCTAAGGATGCATTAAGAAATATTGTACTGATAAGACAATTCCTGAAGAATCTTCAAAGAAATTCTAAGTGAAATACGCATCGGTCTTTCGAACAATTTAATATGGATACCAGCTTATGAAACAACAGATCCATGTTAATAATATACAGCAAATTTGATTACTGGGAAATTATCCAAAGAGCCCTCTACTCGCCATTTGGTTATCTACAATGTCCTAGAAAAAATAAATCTTTCAACTATCGTCCGGATCATAAATGATTCCATCAAATCACTATTTCCCGATTCTCCTACGGGCGAGAGAACATGTTTTTATTTCTGGTGGTGTGCTGGTTAAGCTCTAAAAGTATTTTACCATTTTATATGGTAAAAGCTGGTCAAGTTCCAAAATTTGCTTCAGATCACCTGTCTATTCCATTGACTTGCGAAAGAGATTATGAAAAATTTCGGGATTGTCAATAAATTAATTTCCTTTACAAAGAAAATATTTTTAAAAGCACCACCGTGAGTACAGGCACATAAAGAGGAAACTACCAAACTTAGCACTACCCCCAAAACTAATATTAACGCGGTGAGGAACTTGATTGAAAGCTGAATTTTTTTGTGTTGAGAATTTTGAGGCCGTAAAAGAAGTAGTTAGCCGATTGGATAGTTAAGAAACCGCCATTGGCATTAATTCAAACCAGCTGGCATTTATGGATCCTTCAATCAAATAAAGTATTGCTCTTATTGCAACCTATTTTAGCAACATACCCGACACCTTTGAGGGACTAGAAACTAAAAGCCTTCCTCTGTGCAAGTCCATGGAAATATTGTAAAAAATAATCGGATAGAGTAATGCACTTCCGAGTTCACTATCAGAAAAGGTCCGTGGCAAAATAAATACTGTTCTATATAAAAATCCGGGTCTGGAAGAAATAAAGAAAGTTAACGCATTTATCAACGGCACCGGCCTACTGAATGCTTGAAAAGGTTTCTACAGGAATAGCGTCAAATATCAAGTTCTGTCCAGTAACGTCAGTTGACGTAGAGAGGTCATTTTCAGCCTATAAATTAATATTAAGTGACAAACGTCACAAGTTTGCTGTAGAAAATCTAAAAAAATTGTAATACATTAAATTTTGAATATATATATATATATATATATATATATATATATATTTATATATACATGTGTGTGTGTGTGTGTGTATAATTTGAAAATAAACGTATTCTAATAATAATAAATAGTATTTTTTGTTGCGCATATTTTATCTATATTTTGGCATTTTGATAGAGCATGTAATCCGATGTATAGTTGTAATATTTCTATTGATTTCAAAATTTATCACAGTTGTAGAATTTACTTTTGCCGCTAAGTCAATTCCAGCAATGCAGTTATACATTTAGAGTAAAAATTTTGGAAATATTTTTATTTTTATTTAAAATAAGAACGAAAATGAGAGCTTTAAAATGAAAAATAGGCAAATAAGACGAAAAGGAAAATCACACAAAATTACTATGTTAACACATTACACACACACGTTTATACTATTTTTCTTTTATTTTGTAGCCACGTAGCTTTTAATTTATTACCAAAAATATGCAGATATATCATTCACTTCATTTTTTAAATTTGCAGGCCGGAAAATCTGGAATAATTTAGACTGATTTTGTATCTGAAAGTTCCATACATTTATAGCTTTTAAGAAAAAAGTTGTTAACCCTTAATCAAACTCTGATTCCTTATTTTTTAAGCATTCATCATTAAATACTGTCAATTCCAGTATTATGTTGCTTGTGAATTGGCAATAAAACACAATGGTTTCTATATTGACTTTCAGTTTTTGGCGCGTGGGTCCAAAATTCGGAAACAAATTCTGGTATTATGGGAAATTAACAAAACTATGAAATAAGTCTTACATGGTGAATTAGCCTTTACTAATGCTTGAATATATGGAAAGGGCATTTTTATAATCATAAAACGACATTTCGTCTCAAAGTAAGAAATGAAAAATCCTCTAAAAATTCACAAATTTGGATAGTAATTGACAGTTTTAATCTTTTTATCTTTAAAATATACCAGAACTACATTTGCAACCATATAAAAGGCGCAATAACATAAATAATCCACAATATCATTATTACTGTGCTAATGTTAATGAAAATAAAAATTTACTCAAATTAATCTTGACTTTAACAGTCTTTAAAGTTATACACCTAAGTAGTGCACAGCCTTTGAAATTGTTCGTAAAATTTGTATTTAAAATGCCCAGCGTGCTCTTCTAACTTTTGTCATAAATATCAAAGTCATATCAGCTGATAGAATTGTGAAATCAGCGCAGCAGAGCGTTGTAATAGATACTTTAGAAACGTCTGGACTACCAGAAATTGCAGCTAGATTTTGAATTTCTTACTCCAGTATTGAAATGTTTCATTGGATGTCAAGGAGGGTTTTAAACATCCGGTTCTTTAATTTTTTAAATCTACTAATCTTGTCCGAAATGCTGCGATATATTGTTTTATAATACAGCAACAATTTTATGTCATTTCCATAATTCTACCATGTTCTCAGGGTAAAGGTTTTTAATAATGATGTTTTCAACATTTTCTCATGCGTTGAAAATTATCTATTAAACCTATGAATAACTTTGGCTTAGGTTTTATTGACTGTCTCGATTTCAAAGTGATCATTATTAACCAATTTATCTTCGACTTCATGTTTGTTTATGTAGTTTGATGATTCAAGAATTGAAGCGTTTGATTCTTTGCTAACTTAACGTCAATCAATTTAAATTATATTTTGCAAGATAAATAAAGTTAATGGCGAATTTAAATAAAATTCCCGGTTTCACCATAATACTTCCACCATAAATTGGTGTTACGACGTCATTTCGGAATGAGGATTTTAATTCATATAAGTGGTTAAACAACAACATTATTTTTACTTGAACTGAACTGAAAATGCTAGTATTTTATATAGTATCCAATGCGTTATAAACTAAGGATAAAAAGTACTTCACAACATTAGTAATATTTATTTACGTAGTAAAAACATAATGTTATAGTTTGTTGTACGAACAACAACAACGTAAATATTTCTTACATTTGGATCTTGTGAGTTGCTTTACTTCATTGTGTGATTATTTTTACACAAGCATGAACGCGGAGGGATTCCCAAATGCGTATGGAGATATATCCGCAATCACTAGAGAATTCCTGAGTAACAGACGATTCACTTTCCCCCGTAAACATATTATGTTGTGTAATTTGAAATTTTCTACGCGGAAATTTCTTCGTCATAAATAGAAGAATTCCGATATAGCATATCCATAAAAAATCTAAAATCATATGCAAATCAAAATTAGTTTAAAAGTATGACATTATAACCCGGTTTTATGTCCCAACTGATATTA
Source organism: Druceiella hillmani (assembly GCA_039881145.1). Classification (NCBI taxonomy): domain Eukaryota; kingdom Metazoa; phylum Arthropoda; class Insecta; order Lepidoptera; family Hepialidae; genus Druceiella; species Druceiella hillmani. The sequence goes on along the minus strand of JAYKKI010000016.1, from coordinate 20,807,994 downwards.
TGCCCGGAAATCGAACTTAAAAATTTTTTAACGAGAGAACGTGACAATAGTTCCGTAATTCAATTACGATAATAATAATTTTATTTAGCCACGAGGATAAATTACAATGTCACACTCACGGACGTCACTCAACTAATATCCCAATGTCTAATTTAGGCCTAACTTTACTAGTTTGCAATGAAATTCATTTTCAAATAAAAATTTCATGGATGTGAAGGTTTCATTGTGTTATCCATTTTCAATTTTTTGCCGTTACGCGTGTTTTTTTTTAATTTTTTGCGTTTATATGCCGTTATGATTTAAGATCTCTTCAATTGTTAAAATAACCGAAATACTTAGATTTTTAAAAGAGTAAATTTTCAGAATTTAATAATTTCCTATCGGTGTGTTATTCACAGAATTATCTCGTCACAAAATTCGGCATAATTTTGTTGCATCGAAAATTTTAACCTGAATACAAAATTTAACTTATATACGTTTTCACATAAAAAACATATTACGAACATTAAAATGGTATTAGAGCAAATTATACTTCGTTTTAGGTACAAAATACCAAGCACTTGCCAAAATTCTGCGGACTTATTTCGCCACATTTGTGGTGAATTAACTATAAAATGTGAATCGAATGCAATAAATCTTTTGGTGAAAAAAGCTTATATACTTTACTTTGGATTTTCCGTCGTTAAAAAATATATAGGCTGCCAAAATATTTTGCAATAGTCGCTCAAGAATTTTGAAGGGCGTGACTCGAAGGAACTCATGAGACCACGCCATTTGCAACGCACATGATTTGGAATGAACCACAAAATCTTGAAAATGATTGTTACTTTTGTAAACCTATGACGCAAGAATTTACGCTATTGTTACTTTTGTACACCTAAAGCAAGGATGGGGAAAAAAAATGACTGACCCGAACATTCCGTCTGCACAAAGTGCAGTCCCTTGAAGCAATGTTTTACCGCCAATGTTTCCTAACAGTAAATAAATTGTGAATAATGGAATCATTCACGGTAAATCTACTTGTCTTGTCCGAAATACTGCAATATATTGTTTTATGATACAGCAACAAATTCATGTGGTTTCCATATTTCTATCATACTTGTGCTCCCAGGATAAACGTTTTTAATGATAACGTTTTCAACATTTTATTATGCGTTGCAAATTGTGAATAAATTGTGAATTGTGAATGAAATGGTGAATAATAAAAACATTGTGTACACAGAGTTAATCGAGCAAAAGATCTGTAAAAAAACCCTAAGAAGTGGTTTGAGATATCAAGTTGAAAATAAACCTATAGCTGTGACCTACAACTTAGTAAATCGTCACAATAAGGTCTTATAGTACAAATGTGTACGTAACTCTTGTAGTACGAATTCTGTTTGAGCCTGACAGGTTTTTTCATATTCTATTTGTAGATAATGAAGGTTAACAAAATTTCTTTATAGGTTGTCTTAAGATAAACCATAGCCTCACTAAGTTTCATTAAAAACTATTTAGTATTTTATATTATAAATATTCGTAAAGAGCGATCACATAGAAAACTTCGAAAACTGTTGTTTTGGCTTCTGTTAGTCTCAAATAATACTCTTCAGTAATTTTCACAAAACTACCTTCTACGTATAGATTTGACCCTCACTTACGATTTTATTATATATGTGTATAGATGTGCCTCGTTCCCTGCATCCTGTCTCTGAAAGCACTCGATAAGTTAAAGTAGGTATTAAAGAAGTGTATTGTTATTAAGAATTTGTCACTATTAACAATAAATACCAACTTCATAACTCTATGTAATATTGTAAAGATAATCGTTTTGAATAATAACCAAAGTAGACAAGAATTAAACAAATATGTATAACGAATAACTTTTCGTCTCACATAAGCTTTAAAAATACCATTATTACTTTTAATAGTATGGAGGTTAGTTATATTAATCAGTTATGTAAGAAAAGCATATATGACATTTAAACTTTTGAATGTTTATAAAAATAGAGAAAATTTGCAAATAATAATAAATATATTTAGTCACCAACAATACGAATAACATGTGTCATTATTTAACTCATTGTCAAGGAAGTCCAAAATAATTATATTATCTGAAAGACGAGATTTACTTACCTCTCTCCTTTCTTGTTGTGACATCTCATGACATTGTCTCACATTTAATAATGAACCTTGTCGTGTTGTTTGATAAATGTTACGCAGCCTCGTTCTTTTTACACCACAGATATTATAAGTTTTATTAAAATTTATAATAAATTAAAAATATAAATTCAAATCGTAATTTAAAATACGGTTTTATCGCATTAGATATTTCTATTTCTCGTTTGAAATATTATTGATTTTTACGTTTCGTTAAAATGTAAAGGTTAAAGTAATTTTTATTCAATACAAATGTTCTGAAAAATTCAAAACGTGAATTTTTCATTCATTATAGTAATTTTTTTGACCCAAATAAATTTTTTATTCACTGAAGTAAATTATTTCTTATATCGTGGAGGAAATATGAGCTATATTAAGCAGCATTCTCCTTTAACGTCATAATGATGTAATACGTTCCTATATAGGCTCTTGGAACAACAGATTTATTTCCTTTACAACTTTTAATAATAATCTTGAAAATATTTGTTAAAAACGTTTTGTTAAGTTAAATATTAGTTAATTTAATAATTAAAGTTAAATTTTAAATATTAAACATTCTTTTTTTCATGTATATGATACTTGTATCACATAGTAATACTTTTTGTTTACTTATCTTTTGGTGAGTATTGTTTGAACGGACGTGGCATCGTATAAACCAATATAATTGGTTGTTTTTCATTCAAAGGTATAGGTTTGTGAAAGAGAAATTAAATACGTACGTATTCGTAAAACAAAAAAAACGCTCAGTATTTGAAGTAGAAACAGGCTACATCAGCGCGAAGCGACTTCCGTGCTGATGTTCTTTATCACTTTTCGTATATAATAATGAAAAAGTTAAAGCAAACGGAAAAGAGAATGAACAAATATCATGACTGGCGAAACAAAAAATCCTACAGGATTTAACAATCCACAATAAAGGAAACTAATCTTATTTTATTAGAAAATCTCTTGCGTTGGCGACAATGGCCGTCAAGAAAACCTCTCAGCCATTGCATCACACGCGGCGACGAGTATGTTACGTGCAGTTATTTCGTCACGCTACCAATTTTATGGAGAAATATCGGGAAAATATTTTTTTTATGTCTTACATGAAAGAGAAAGAATAAAAGAACCATTTCCTGTAGTTCAGTTAAACTTTGTTTAAATCCCCCCATTTGTTAATTCGGCTAGATTATTTTGAATCTACTCTAAACAGAAATTTGCTTAAATGATGTATGTAAATTATTACACCTATAGATGATGTACGCAATGGATGAGACTGATAATTTTCTATACTTTTTCAGATGGCATTGCGTTTTAGACACTGTAATATTGGGTATTGATACCTAGAATACAGAAGTGGAATGGTAAAGGATAAAAGAACAAAATTAACAATGAGTGTAAAAAAAAATTTATAAACCTTTTTAAAATAGGAATTTAAATAACCTTTACCAAGCAATTGAAACAGTTCGAGATTTTGATGTATTATTAATACATTATTATGACAAAAATTAAATGAAGAATGAAGACTAAATCAAAATAAATGTTAAATCAACCTCGATCAACACTACTCATATTCAAGTACAACCATTATTTACTTGCTGGTATTTAAACTTCTTGCTATATATGCATATGGAGAGTATTTTATTTGTCGTTTATAATTAAGTTTAATATTCTTTGGGGCCAACGTTTCCCATTAAACACCATAGTCTAAAATGTATCGGAAAATATATCTCTACCATTATGGTCAATAGTTTTGAGCTCGTAAAAATAACGTGCTTCCTATACGTTCTTTTAGGTTCATAGGTTTGCCACAGGCTGGTCACATTTATTCGTATACTGCAGTACTTAGAGTACCTGGTAATCAGTGAACACTAAAAGACTACTAATTTCTTCAGTCAATCGACCTATGACAGACGTTCAAATGGGTTTTTAAAATTGTTATGATCGCCATAAAATCGATATAAATAATATTGTCATATAATTGCTGGTCGCAAAAATCTTCCACGTCGTTTTGTACCGAGTTTTTAAGAGTTATAACAGAACAATTTTAAGAGTTATAACAGAACAATTTTCTACACAGTGTGTAATGCCTCATAAAACTAATATCCTATTAAATTAAGTTATTTAATAAACCAACCAATGCAAAGAAATGATCACAATATAGTAACCGGAATAGGTCGAGAATGGGACCCCAGAATAGGTCGACAAGTGATCCTTACGCATTGTTTTTTTTTCGTTACTCTTTACAGTATATATACGTATGCAATGTAACCAGAGCTGGTTTGTAAAGATGAATTTTCATTGTATAATATACGCTTTTCCCGCATAAATTATTTATCCTAACTGAAAGTGAAAAACTAATAAAGTTGGCCTAATAAATCCAATTTAACGTTTTCATTTAAACAAAAATGTAATATGAATATGGGTACGTTTAATTTGATATTCTCGAAAAGCAATTTTTATTAACAAACAAAAATTACCATTGGTTTTAGAAAAATATATTTCTTGTTCAATAATTTTCAATATTTATTTAAAAATATTTTGTCCAAAATAACATTCCTATGTTCATTACTACAAATTAAAAGTAGTACTTTTGTGTGCCGTTCGTCACTTACTTACAAGGTTATTTTATGTTAAGCTCTTACATAGTTATACTAATTTCTAGTTTCTTTTGTGTAGAAGAAATACAGCATGATTCGATTAAAAAATTAAACGTATAACTTAGTAAAGCTATCAATTTATTTATTTATCTACTAGTCATTATGCCACACAGAGAAAAATCCTAACACTGCAAATTGTATTAGTTCACAAATTCACAATTATAAAATATTCAAATACTTGTTACCATATGCAATGAATGAAACTGAGTAATAGAAAATGCATTAACGGACCTGGCATCAACAATGGACCGCCTCGTTAGCATGCTAATAACTTTTACCTTTTGTTATTTGAACATGCAGTTGGTAATTTATTCCAGTTTTAATTACAACACATGTCGAGATACGCAAACTTTGGTTAGTTCACGTAAATGAAGTTTAAATAGTTTATGAAGTTTAAAAAGCCGGTTGCACGATCCAAGTAAGCCGTAAAGTTCGAATTTCGAATAATCGTCTAGTTTCGTTTAAGACCGTTGCTTGGAAATAAGTTAAAATAAAAAATAATAATCCGATGCACCCACATTTACTTGATTATATTTTAGTGTCTAGGCAGACGACATAGGTTAAATTTATAAAAACGAATGTATATATTTATGTGAATATTTTCATATTTCACAAATTTTAGTATACTTTTTTTTTACCTTTTTAACCCTATTTAACGAGGGACTTCATATTATTATAAAATTTTAAATTTTTAATTAATTTATAATAAATTTAAAATGAATATCTGCAACTGTTAAAATCGTGTTAAAAACTCAATCTTCTAACACAAGGCAATAAACAGATACAGCATTTGAATTTTTTTTTTTATACTGATTCACTAACTGATTAACTCTCTTATTAATTTTTTAGAAAAAGTACTTCCCTTTAACCTAGAATCTGGAAATTGAGCATCGTAAAATATCTCAAGATACAAGGGAAAAAAAAATTCACTAACTTTTAATTATATTTGCAAACATTACGTGACAAATTTAATATTTCCAAATCAGGGTTCTGTATCCCGGAAAGAAAAATGAAACCCTTATAAAATCACTCACGTATTTGTCCATCAGTCTGTCTGAGACGGACAGACAGATACGTGAGTGAGTTTTTCTGAGAAAAACAGAAACCCCTTGAGGTAGAAATTTTAAATGTGGTGTAGTAATTAAATATATTAACCTGTACGTACGCCAATAGTTAATATTTAAAAACATTCATATCGTAATGTTAGAAAAGCAAAAAAAAATCAACTCCAAAAATTGTTTTTAATGTCTTTACTACTTGCAATCATTAATGATTCTAGGTTTTTGTAGAAATTTTTTTTCATTGTGGTTTTTTTCACAGGCATCCATATTTCAGATGGATTGTCTCCACTCTCACAGATGGTCTTCAAAGGAAAGTGGTCTTCGTTGAGACTATTCAGACTACCGGAATATGGTCGTTTGATGTGAATAATCTTCTTTAATCACTGAAGGCATATTCTGGAGACATAGTTTAATAGTTAATCTACATTTAAAAAATCTACTTTATACCACCGATAGTTGGCCAAAATTTGTACTGTAACTAAATTTAAAGCCTATCTCTACTCTTTTGTATTTATATGTTCTTTCTAATCAATCAATCTCAATCTCATTATTCGTCAGTTGGAAATCGCAAAATGCGAAGGCAACTTTCCGAGAGACCGTATGTCAATCGAAGGATGTTCTAAAATTTTAAGACTTGAAATAAAATGGTAATAGTTTAGATTAATGGATAGTCTTTTTCAGCCATCAAATAAATGAACATGTCATAATACAGTAAAAATGAAATATCCCGATCCGTTATTTTATTAGAATAAAACTTTTTAACAAAAAATTTAACCGACTTCAAATAAACGGAAAAGTCTAACCTAATGAGAGTATGAGTACTGGTTGGAATTTTTCCAATTAAAAATAAATTTGTAATTGGAAAGTTAAGTAATAATTAAAATGTTAATATAAATAGTGTTCACGGCAAATAGGAGTACACGCAAACATGGAGTTAAAGCAGACAGGTCGTTAGGATCGGTTGATAAGGGAGTGAGTGGGTGGGAATTAAGAACAGCCTCTATCTGCACGAACAATGTCTCCAATTGGTCAAATTAGTATTGCCCATAATACGTTTTAAATGATATTTTGTTGCCTTTACGCCCGCTTCCCATAAACCACCTATCGTGAAGGAAAAGGGGGATAAACGAAAAATTAATGCCTTCTTCTAACGCGAAAGTGTTTATCGCTGATTCAGAGGACTTGAGAATTCTATTTAATTCAATATTTGCTCCAATAAAATTTTCATCCGTTATCACAATTAATAGTGTGAGTTTACCTCGATTTGATACAATTCTACCCAAACACAATACAAATGCATCTAAAGTGAGATCACTGACCAACTTCAAAAAGCTTTCGTTAAAAAACATATAAATAAACTGAGGACTTCATACTTTTTGAGAATTTATTGTCTCTTCCCCTCTTACTCGATATTTAAAACAGACCCGCAAAGTCAACGCCACATACTTAAAATGGAAAGCCCTATCAGATGGTAAGCTGCCCATTAGTTGCTCCATAACCTTATCACGTAAATGCGTACAAAGTTCGCACCGTTTTTCTACCCTTCGGGCTAGAATTCTATCCCTCAAAGGCCAATATTTCTCGCGCATAGAACTGAGAATCAATAATGGACCATGCTTAAGTTATAGGTGTTCATGATCCATTAACATCCGCGTAAAATTATGCTTATTATCAAGAAGGACTAGGATGTATTTTATCGTATACATAGTATGTGTTGATTAGATTGTTATCATGAATATTTAAGATCAGTGAATTGTAAATTTTCCTCCTTTTTTGGAATGTTTAAACTCATGTTTTGCTATTCAAGTTTTTACTGAAACTGATGTCTAAATTCGGAAATCTAAATTTAGAAGCAAAGTATTGCTCACCTAATATTTTGGATGATCCACGCAATGGCACACGAAATGAAACTCCACCATCATTAAAACGATTAGTTTTATAATTAGTGTAATCTCTTTAACGTATTTCACATTTAGATGTGACAGGAATTTTAGAAACAATTTTACTTTTATCTTCACTGAAATTACTCTTTATGTATCTTGTAATATTATCACCGCCGCCTACTGGTTCAACTACCAACCAACCAAGTTTTGAATTTTGTAAAGTTGGTCTTAGTAGTTTTTGTTCAGGACTAATAAGTTCGTAAATACATCTGCTCCTAACATAATGTCAATTCAAACATAAATTGATTAAGTTTTTAGACTTACTTTAAATAGAAAGAACCTTGGCGGCAACTTCTCCAGCGCGGCTTAGATTGTGGTGATAAAACTGTTTAATTCGGGATAAAATGAAAATAGAAAAATCGCCTTCGTATTCATAATTTTGGTTAGGATTAGATATAAAGCAACTATATAAAAACGAATGCAAAATTTCGTCTGTATCAAAATAAAAAATTTAAGAAATAAGTAAGATATTCTGAAATATATGAGAAAAATACCTGGAAAAAAATTAATTTTTCAGTACTTTTCAAAGCCTTGTGTTATATATCACGAATTACGTCTTAAATTCAATATAACTTAGCGCCTTTTCCAACATGGGTTCGCGTGATAAATTGCTTTATAGCATGTTGTAAATTATGCTTATCTTAATGGTACAAGTTTCACGTTTGTATAGACGTATAGGCTTTCTACTGGTTTTCGAAATTCAATTTACTTTTACATGATCAGTAAAGTGGGTCACATGTGGTGGATCAAATTCGCTCCATGCAGGAAATTAATTTAATCACATAAGCAGTGTATGAAGGCAGGGACAACTTTAGAAAACTTTGCTGTAGGTTTTATCTACATAACTGATTTAGCATTACCATAACGGAAGATAGATTTTTAAAAATATACCATTTTTAAAATGGAATTAATTTAAATGGATTCTTGCAATTTTTGACATAATACATTGAAATTAATTCTTAGCATTGTCGATAATTCAAAGATCGTTTCTTTCTTTAGAAATTTAAATCTTTTTTTCTGTTAGATCCACATATCTAAATAAAACACTAATTATTTAAGTGGCTACTTGCGGCAAATATTTTATTTTACAAATTTTCATGTTTTAAGGGATATAAGGCATGATTTGCATACGTTATTCATTGATATTATGAATGCATTCATGATTATGGTAAATTGTGTATTTAAAACTTAATTACCCACTAAAATTCTCTAGTTTTGGGTAATTACAACACATATGGACTAAACTTAACCATTAAAATTATTTTTTTGTAATTCTGAGCAGAAAATATCGCACAGGCGATTTCTATTTGGCTCTCTGAAGTATATTATTCGATACCTTAGGTTTTTTCTTTTCGGTCAGTAATACAATTCAGATCATATTGACTACTATGGTAACTATTGTTTCTTGCCCATAGAATCAAAGTAAAAAATTCTGTTCATTGCAACTCCACATGAGTTGTGATGAACAGAATTGTTTACTTTGATTTTTTTACTTACTCAAAAAGAATGACATCTTACAAATTTGCGATGACTGCCGACAATAATCGCGATCACAAAACCCAACCGTACCCTATATCCCTATCATAAGGTTTCACATATCAACTAGCTAATAAAACCATATTTAATATTATAGGTTTATATCTCGCGTAATATCAAATTTCAGTTCCGAAAGCCGATATTAAGAAGACAGCGATCATCACATCATTTGGCCTCTTTGACTTCCCAAGTATGTGTCCAGGATTCAATTCAAACGTTCCAAAAATATATGTACGAGGTAATCGCCAGACTTGATTTCATCTTTTCCTTTATCGATGGAAAACGGAATATCGTCAAAAGTTTGAAGCAGTATTCTAGTAGCTGATAGAAAACAGTATCACTCTCAACCGTCAATTTGCAATTTTAGCAAGGAAAAGGATATAATTCTCAGATATCGCGTATCTTGTATCTTAGGACTGTATCAAGCCGCGGAAGAAAAGATCAAGACCGTGATCGACTTCTTCAAACCCAAAATTATCCCCTTGACGTTTTCTCAGTATGACTTAACTCACAAATGCAGATGAATGCATAACCTACGCAACAAAAAGGAACAAGACAAAGCATCCATATGTTACATCATTTCAGCATGAAAAACGCAGATATACTCGCTCACACGTAGTGCAACGCACCCATCACTTGTTTTATCAATGAGTCTAATCTAAACACTCGGCTGCTTCTCTAACAGTTTTCTTTTAATCATCAAAAATACAGTACCTACGATTGTGTTGACTACAAGCCGCTTTCTTTCATCCTCAACAGGCCACCATCGCTCGTCGACACGCCAAGAGGAATGAGACATTTTCATTTAAAAATGTATAGCCTATATCAGTGAACAAGACAACATCGTAAATAATACTCTCAGACGAGAGTGTCCTAGCCAATTCTACTCATAGCTGACTGGTTTTATATATACTAACAGGTTTTTATTTTGAATGAATTGTGAAGAAATATATTGAGCAAAGTTCAAATTTTACCGACATCTTTTGGTAATTACAACTATTTTGAAATCTATTACTTACTACAAACAAAAAAATAAAATACGTTTATTTTGCGCTGAGCCTGCGATAATTTACAATGGATGGGTGTTTCTAAATTGTAGCCCAAAATAATAGCTCAATCCATATGCTCCCCATTCAGCTCCTCGCATATGCGATGTGATACGGCATTAGTGCGGTCGATAGCAGGCTGCACGGTAGATTAGTGTTTTTCAAATATATAGTCGGAATGTATTATTATTAATATTAAAGATAATAGCTAGCCTTCGACCGACTTTTCTTTTTTAAATATCCCCACTGAATTTTAAATACTAAAACAGTATTTGTAGCTACGATATTTTTGCAATGAAATAACATTTTCAAATTGCAAAGTAATTAGATGGCTAAAACATTACATCAAAAACCAAACTTACCTAAAGCCATTTGAACAAAATATAGGTATACTAAATATTATTTTGCGGTTAAATTTCATTTCAATTTCTTATGAAATAAAGCGTTATTTCCCTCTATTTCACTAAAATTATTTTCTGTAATTGAGGCTTATGTTATCCATTAATAAAGTAATATTTTTAATATTCAAAATAACAATGTTTGAATTAAAACAACATTTATAAACAAACATGTGCCTATTTTTTATTTGATATTATTTGACATGAATTTAGTACTTGAATACATTCAAAAGTGAATCCAATATAATCGTCTTTGTTGACCATAAAAAACATGTATACTTTAAAACTTATACAAAGTTATGGATATAAAATATTAGAACAGAAAAAATTTAAATAGAGAACGGGACATCTAGGCAGAGAAAATGAAACATCGCGGTGCGGCGGCGCGGTGCCGCACATATTGCTTTACCAATTACAAACTGCAGAGGGTAATGCAGATTTATTTCGACCGGAAAGAATGTTTATTTAATCTTCATGTCCGCTGTCTAAACCCTTTATAAAGATTAATACCAATGACTGTGAGAACTTTTTGTAGTAAAATTGAAAATATGCCCTTAGGTTTTTTTATGTTACTACATTTAACACTTGTGTTTTCCTTTATAAAGAACGATTATATAATAATAAAACTTAATCAAAGTGGTGAAATGATGTCAGAAGAGCTTTGGAAGTGGTCTGTACCAGAAATATAGTGCATCAATTTTAATTGTTCTTGTTTGAAATTTAATTTATCGTTAGTATTATTTAAAACAGCTATTTTTCTCTTCCCAAGTTAAAAGATTTTCTCGATATACTTCCTCACGAATCCATAACATGAAACAATTGCTTTATCCTGTACTCTAAATTTCTAAGTGCAAGTGATTTTTTAAAGCAAAGATATTAAAGGAATTAAGTGAAGGAATCTTTTGATTTTTTTAATTATTAATTTAATTTTGAATAAGATTTTAAAAATTTATCCTGATTTTGATTACAATGTATAATCTTTCTAACATACACTTGAATTTATTAAAAAATTGGCCCAATTTTAGTAGTGGTTATTATTTTTAGTTATTTTAAATAGTTCTTAGAGTTTTAGGCATAAAAAAACTTCGATTATCGTAATTAATTTAAGGAATGATTTAAGGCAATATTAACTTTTATTAAATGCATCCGGAATCCTTTTGAGGTTTTAAAATATAGATAGAGCGTAGTGCGTCCAACTGCAGCAGTGCGAGAGAACATATTCGGTTTTATCGGCCCTCTTCAAATACCAATACCAATACCTACCTACGATTTTCAATTGGACGCGTATTAACACATTCAGTGCACCATACGATTTTGAATATGCTACGCCACTCTGCTATTAACAAAAAAAATATTATAGCCGATTTTTAAATTTTTTTTAATATACTTGTTTTAACTACTCTGTAAGTATGAAAATAAATTCCAGTCATGCAGACTCTTATGTCCATAATGTACCGACATCTGCACTGACCATGTCAACCTTGTTATGCGCTCCTCCATTTATTGCGTTGAAAATGGATCTTCAGCCCAAAACCACATAACGCTGCTTTCGTAACTTAGCGACTTAAATAATAATAATAATAGCATGAAGTTAATATTTACATATTTTTACTAATGAATCCAATTGTTTGAAAAACTACTCATTTTGAAACTAAATAACAATTTATTATTTTTTTAAGATATATTGCTGTTGCTGGTACTACAGTGTTTCATATAATATTATAAATAGCATGAACGAAATGTTTTAAATTTATACAATTCATTTAATAAATAATATATCTTGTCATATTTCGATTATCACACAGAAACTAACATATATATTTTCCTCTTTACAGTAACGAATTAGTTTGCGGACTCTAGCTTCTGTGCTTTGTTTAAGCACAATCTGCTCGGCAGTAAGCCAAATGATTTTACAGAATGCATTACATGTTTTGATATCGCCAGTTTGAGAATTAAAATGATCGTTTTTTTCGAAATGTTTGTATGTACGGCTTTTTTGGTGCAAATAATTACTATTTTTCTACTCATATATTATGCCAACCTTTTTTATATTACCAAATCAAAATTGATATAAAACTGTTAATTTTAAAAAAAAATTGTTACAACTGTCGGAGCAAATTTTAAAAGGTCAAGAAAGTTTGTAATTATTCTTTTTTGCTATTATTAGTATTCTTTTTATCCTTTCAGTTCATTTACGAATAAACATAACTTTCATTTCAAAAGGTTTTCGTTAAAGTTAATTTATTAAATTTTGTCTTAAGAGGGCTTAATTTATATCGTTTATTATGAATTATAGGGATTATGTTTTTGTGATTCTTGAAATGTTCGTGAGCGTGAGCATAGACAAATAGCATAATTTTCTTTTTCATTTCGTCTCGTACGAATTAAAAACAAAGTATAACAATATTGAGTTGCAAATTTATAAAACTGTTGGCCAATAGCCAAAAAAGAATTTGTAAAATTTTATTTCTGCACATTTTCAATATTCTATCTCTGTGGATCACATATAATATCTAGGTAAACTTTATATAAAAAGTAAAATTTAGCCAAAATAAATTTTTTATCAATGTCGTTATCAAGTGAAAACACTGAAAAATTATTATCCTTGGAATGAAATAAAATATTAACTGAAATCAAAAACAACCTGGATGACGATTCTGAAATTTTGAATAAAATCTTTTTTTTAAATTTCTGTTCCTATTTTCGATTCTCATCACCTTGATTTCACTTTTTCTCATTGTTTTATTCAATGAGAAAAAGTACTAATAATACACTAATTTTTGTTAACATTGAAATACTTGCCTTTGAAACAATTTTACCACAGAGTACTTCTTAGAAAATACTGCGACTTTCTATTGTGATGTGGAGATTCAGTTTAGTTAGGACATCGTTTAGTTCCGACTTGCCAGGTACTTAATCTTAATAGTACAATAAAACATGGGTAATAAACCAATTATTATAAGCAGTGGGATTACAAATTCAACTAGAAGATTAGAATAACACACAAGCATACCGTTAACCTAATCCTTTACTTTCTTTCGGTTAAGATTAATGAGTACTGGTCAAGTACGCTTAGAACACGAAATAGTTTAGTTAATTACGCGATTATTGCCTTGAGGTTTTGTAAGCGGCGACAGCTCCTAATATATTATACATTATTTCTTTTATATAATGTAAATTCACCGAGTTAACTTCACAATAACCTGCTATGAAGTTTCAGTGAAACCTACTATGCGCAATGAACAGGTTGCAAATACCTCGTTAATTGAATAATGCAAATTCATCCACATAATTTAGTATTGATGTATCTGACAAATGCCGCTACCTTGTTTCTTTTTATATTTTTAATACATCAGAAAGAGGATGGAGGGATAACACTGAGGAGGACTGCAACAAATTTTTATTACATTTATGAAAATCACTTCCTTGGCATCGCATGCGATAGAGTCCCTGAGAAAATATCCATATTAAGGTAACTTGATTATGTCTTTTTATCATTTTAATCACAATCTCACAATGAAATAGTTATGATGCTTTGACGTACAGAGAAATTAATAAGATAATGGAACAACATTTTACTTTCGGAAGTGCATCCCAATCTCCGCTCCTTCCACAATATTCTATTTTATATAATTTATTATTGTTTCTTACACAATACTCAGATTTTATTCCATTTTGTTTAATTGCTAGAAATTGAAAAAATTTCTTAATTTTTTTAATTCAAATATTCCATCAATAACTACTATACAGATAAAAATCACGACGATAAAATTTTGATATTTCTATCTAATATTGCGCGAAGTGATATAGATACTGTGAACCAGGCCGAGTGAAGTATTTCAAGCAGACTTTGGATGCTCGATTGCTTTCCACATCATTTAATTCAAGGTCGTGGCAGAGACTTGAGTTTTATAATAAGAAAATGTCTACAATTCTATCTTACTTAAATATTTCTAACTCATTTTGCACAGTAGTAACAATGGAGGTCATATATGATGCGGCCTATTTCGTTTATAAAATGGAAAAACAATGATAATGAAAACTATTTAGCCGTTGAACTGACAACTTACAAAGTAAGTAGTCGCGTCTTTGTATAAGGGTAAACGTAATTACACGTTTTCATTATTTTATTTGCCATGTCGCGAGTGAGAATGCAATAGCATTAAAATAATATTTGGATTTATTAACATTAATTTTTTTAAATTTTACTTCTTATTGAATAGAAGTTTTTTGATCACTTCTGTGGTCTTAAATAAACTAGTTTACTGCAAATTAAATTTTTAAGTTTTCATATGCATTTAATTAGCCATTCAATTCATGCTTTTTTTAAATCATCAATATATATGTCCAATCGTCATACAAGATCTGAAGTAACAGAAATCATTTTCGTCGCTGTTGGGATATAGTCATCTGAAATAATCAATTGCCAACAGAATAGAACTTCTGTGGGGTCACTTAACATTATTTATCTAAATAAATTTTTCAGGGAATATTCTTGCAGTACAGCTGAAGTTTTGTTAAAAGAATGACATATAGTTAATATTTTGAGAACAGTTTCTGTTCTATTCACATTGTTTCGAATTTTACTAAAACAATTTTGAAGTTTTCTTTAAAATTTGAAAGTCGTGTCTAAAATAATTACCTTTTGTCATATCTACATGTGTCGAAGTATGTATATATGAAAAAAGATAATTGTGTGTGTGTGTGTGTGTGTGTGTGTGCGTGCTCTTATAAGGTGTGTATTAAACGATTATTACATAGATTATGGTCTTGGAAAATATGGGCCCCAATCAGTAATTTTATTATTTTTAATCCCTATTGTAACTTATGATAAAGTGAAAAAAGCCTAATTTTCAATTGAGGATTATATCTTATTATTAAAAAAATCATCTAAATAACTAATTTATTTACTGACCTTACTTTAAAGTTTATTCGTTCTAATTACAAGACCACTTTATTGCTTTGAAATACTAATCCTTTCCAAGAGTTATTAATATAGATTAGAATCATAACAGTCATTTTTATTGGATATATATAGAATCTAAAAGAAGTCACTTCCCACAACAACCTTAGATCCCTGAATATAATCAAAGGGCATATATCAACATAAATATATTTCTACGATAGCTTGAATGTACAGCAGTTTAAAATTATACAAAATGCAAGGTTTACTTATTTGTTCATAATTTGAAGGGCATTTAATGGAGGATAAATACATCAGTTAATGGTAATTATAATTGTTTATATTAAATGAACTTCTGTTTATTTAAAATAAAAAATTATAAAAGTTCATGAAAACAACCCTTTGCGTAATTTAATTAAACCTAGCCTTTACAGATTTATTTCACGAAAGACGTAAATTAAATACATCATAGAAGTTTTTTGTGAAATTGATCTTATCAGGAATTTATAGAATAAACAATGAAGAAACGTGAAGGGTAACCTGTAATGCATAATATCATTTTCGTAAATTTGAAACTAGTCTTAAATTGTTGTTCTTAAGTATAAAATATTTTTACACATTTTTTTCAGTTTCAAACCATAAATTTGTCTCTCTTTTGACAACATTTCTATAGTATTAATATTGTAAGAGATAATTTCTTCATAGATTAATTATGACGTCATTGATTACAATAAGTACACATAGAGGGAAAATGAGGAATAAAAAGAAATGTTAATACAAATATTCATGTGAAAAATACATTGGTAACATTATGCGCTAAACAAGCTAGGCCACAGTAAAAAAATCGATAATAACACGGAACAGAATGAAATTTAAAATAGACACCTATGGCCAAGTTAGGAAATAAGTTTTAGTTTACTTTTGAATACAAACAGCGTAGCGAAATGCTCAAACTTAAGACAAGTTGATTTTATGTTGAGCGTCAAGAACCGTGAAATATTTTCCATTTAGTTATGTATATATTGATTACTTTTTTTTCTAAAATATTCAAGGGCCAAAGTTTTGATTTAAGACCAAAGAATTACCTTTTTCTGTCAATCGGAAGACAACAAATAAGCCCGTGGAACTCGTATGTTTTCACAAATCACTGTGAAGAGCTAGTATTTGAAGTAAATAGGATGAATGACGAAAATATTTAAAGTGTCTATTGTGTGAACATATAACTATGGACCGTACAAGGCTCGAAAATGTATTTTCAAACGTTGCCGTTTACAACACAAACAAATATGGATAAATTTTCGGAAAAAGCTAACGAAGTTTAAAACGGTTACAGCGAACCTCTTCTCAAGAAAAATGAGAAGTGCAGATAATTCCAATATTTTTTGGTCAATGTTAAAATATTAATTTATTCTGTGACTTTATTACTGATGACAATAAAACGAATTTATCGAAGTAAATGGAAGAATCTCTGAAGCACAAACAGGGAAACATTCGCGTTCTGTTCTAACTCGTGCTCACCTGATGTTTATTTTTTAATCAAATGCTTTTTGTTCTCTTGTTGTTGTTCTCATACAGATTACTTTTCGGCACACAAAGTTATTATATAATTTTATTAATATAGCATTCAAATGACTATAGTTCGGCGTATATTTTACATTTATAGATTTGACCTTTGACGACACTTATTCAGATTTTAACCGACATTTCCTAAGTTTATTTTAACGATTTCCTAAATAGATTGACAAAATCCTCTCCAAAACCACATTGGTGAAAATCGGTTCAAGGCGGTATTCTTTCACCTCAAACCGACGAAAATAAAATATGAATTTCACAAAGAAGTCTTACAAACTTATTCGTCATGGTGTAAAGGAGTTTCCAAACCAATGTTTCAATTCATATAGCTCAGTATAAAAGCAAATTTATGGAACTCGTTCTAAGCTTTCATTCATTCAAGATTAATCAATGTAATTATATAACGCCCTCGAGCACACACAATTGAGAATCGTCGCTTTCAAAAGAGCTCTTTACTGAACTTAATTAAATGGTAGTTGTGTAGTCACCCCATATTTCGAAAGATTATGCACGATTATGAAAGCTTAAAGAACTACAGAAATGTTAAATGACATTGAAAATGAGAAACTCTGAAAATGTATATAGACAAGGAAAATAAAATACAACCTCATATTTTCTATGACACGTGTACTAGGTATCCTTACAGAGGAAATG
The DNA here is from genome assembly GCA_039881145.1 of Druceiella hillmani. Taxonomy (NCBI): domain Eukaryota; kingdom Metazoa; phylum Arthropoda; class Insecta; order Lepidoptera; family Hepialidae; genus Druceiella; species Druceiella hillmani. Next base: position 20,790,100 of record JAYKKI010000016.1, on the reverse strand, counting down.
AAATATTTTATTAAATATTTGCATTCTTAGATTCACAATACGACATATTTCGACAACTCTTTGAAGTAGCAGTACTAATGTTTTAATGTTCATCCAAAACTTATAGTAACCCCCTTTTGGCATGTATTTTATTTCTTTATTTATTTATTTCTGTAAGCTTAGAAAAATAAGTATACTCATTATAAAACTTAGATCTAAGTGTGCACATTACATGGGGCATTTACAAAGCAAGATTTGTATTTATTTTCTGCCAGCTTATAAAACTAAGTATACAGTTGCAGACTTATTGCTATAAGAGCAATCTCTTACAGCCAACCACAATGCATTGGATGAGAACATTAAGTACTGTGGCAGACTCTGATTTTTAAACATTAATTAATTCCACTTAAAAATAAAATATATAATATTATGTGGTAATAAGATAATATTAAGTAAAAACCAAAGCAAAGCGATACTTAAGGAGTAGGGAAAGACAAGAATGGGTTATAATGGAAGGGATTTGGATTTGCCAAATTATGATAGATAATGTATTTTAGACGACTTTTCAACACAGACAACGAGGACGCACTTTGTATATTTGTAGTCAGTTCGTTCCACAATCGAGTAGAATATACCAGAGCAATGCCAGAGCATATATATATATATATAAAAAAAAAAAAAAAAATATATATATATATATATATGTATATATATATATATATATATATATATATATATATATATATATGTATGTATATATATATATATATATATATATATATATATATATATAATCCATAAGATTTTCCCCTACCATAAATCGTTCAATGCGCCTAATGAAGTTTCCACTAGGAAAAATAAAATAGAAATACCGGTACCCCTTGTAATAAGACAGATTTCGTGGCAAATACGCAATATCAAGTTTTTCAGTAACTCAGTGATGAGTATTATCATAATTGCAAATATAAACTCTTCCTGCTTCACTTTAGGTTCGATGTTACCCGGCATTACAAGCAACTGATCACTTGCTTCCATTTGATAGCGAATTACAAAACATCTACTTTTGAACGCTACAAATTCCGCTTTAACAAACACCTTCAGGCCGAATTCAGTAGACTAATTTGCCATTTTCTATATCTGTTTCTGATCCACATATCTAGTTGGTCCTGTACGATAAAGGGTTTTGATGATATTAATTGTGGTATTGTTGGAATATTTATGTTAAATAGTAAAATTAATGAAGATCTCTTTTCATAGTTTCACTTGCTTTAACAACATTAGTATCTCCTGGAAAGTTTCTCTTCATTTGGTTAAATGAAAATGTTATTTTCATCTTGATTTTATGAAAATGTTACTTTCAGCCCTGAAAATCTTCTAAAGCACGAGAGTAGGTTAAACTTCAGTATATATGTAGTTTGAATTTCTTACTCCAAAAATTTCTGATTGAATTTAAAGAAATTTGGCACAAGTTGTCGATATTTTCCTTACACGTTTTTAAACACCAACGTCATCAAGATTGCGCTAGTGGGAAAATAAATCAATAATTATAATTTTACCACGTTTTTCGCGTCGCTATTGTTCAAAGAAACAATACCAAATGTAATACAGAACCTAAATATAAGTATTTTTATTATCTATACATACATATATATCTCATATATATATATATATATATATATATATATATATATATATATATATATATATATATATAAATGTGACATGAAAAAAAATATTTAACATGTAAAATTACTTTCTTGTTTGCGCATTCAGCGTCATTAATGACAATTTAACTTAATTGATATTAGATCCTTTTCTCCTCGTTATTATAACAAATTATCAATTATTTAATATCAATGACCAGTTTGATCGATCATAATGAGCTTGTAACTATACGATTGGTGAAACCAACCTCATGTAAAGAAAAAAGCTGGTCAAATGGTCTACTTTACGAAGGAACCAAATTATGGATTAAAGGAAACATCCTTCAATCTATAATTTGGTTGTTATCTATTGTAGTGGCTGATTTTCACCTGCATGCATCATATTTAGCATCACATACAAAATTGATAAACTATTGTATCGTTGGTAGAATGAAATTTCATGAATGAAATTTTGGTAGAATGATATCTTCAAGTATTACGACGTACGACATTCTCTCCGAGGATTGCTCTTACATTACCTTAAGTCGCCATCGCATTCACTCTTATGATCCTAGAAGCAAATAAAATTTTTGTTTAAATTATCCTTTTCAGTAGTTTATATCCATTTATCCTAAAGAACAAAGACCTGAACAAAGCTTCAAACTTGATACTGAACATTATATTGCATTTCAGTGGAATATTTACGTAATTTTAAAAACCAGCATCATCATTGATCAATAAATTAATTTGCTCAAATTACAGATCTTCATTTTCCAAAATCACATTGAAAAAACTTACTTTATCAGTAGCTCCAGGTTTCACGAACACTACTCTAGGTGACACCAAAGATAAATTACACAAACGTTGACGTTTTACAAGGTTACCCGCAATGTCCTGAAAGGAGTTTCTAAATAAGTATTTCAATTAATGGCATTCAATGGAAAACCAATTGGGTAGTGTTAGTACAAAGATTGTATTCAAGCACAATTAATTAATATTTTTATATTAGATTCTCAATTGTAAACAACGGGGAAAGGTGCTTGGAGGAGCTAATATGTGACACATTTTGTGACTTTATTACAACTTAGTAATGATACTATAGATTTTTGTTGCAAATTTATGATTAATTTTCAAAGAATTGCTTGAAAATTCATCAGCATTTTCTTCTAAAAAGATTTTCATAAAATACCCAGCTCTTTAATATAATACTTTTAATATAAACATTTTTATAGAACCCAAAATTAAAAAAAACCCTGTTATCTCATAGTTTTAAGTTCTCACTTATGTCGACTGTCCCCACGACTCCCTATCTTTTTTATGTTGTTATGTGTAATGTACATTTTTATTTTTTTATTTTTGCACATGACCAGCGCTTTGGGGAAACCTATGAGTATGACATGGTTTTTTTTAAAACAAATATATGTATACATATATATATATATATATACATGTATATATATATATATATATATATATATATATATATATATATATATATATATATAATTATTTTCAAGTCGTAGAATATTTTTATATTTCTCTCCTTTCACTCTTTTTTTTCAGAATTTAATGCCACACACCCTCAGATACATGAACCAAAAATTGACACGAACCCCAGAGTTCAGTCTTAAAATTTTTCAGAATTTCTCGATATTTTTACGCCTGTGGAAGATGTGCTAGACAATATATTAATAAGGTGAAAAATACATTAATATTTATAAAAAGTTTAACAGAGACAGTTTGTACTCTTAAATGTTAATTTTTTTCTATATATCTAAGTACGTAAGGAATCGTCGTAGAATGCGTTTTATTATAATTTTCATAATTATTTGTGACTTAATATGGAAAATTTATTTTAGTGTACATTTGTACAGATAAGAAAATACAACTGTGTTTATTGAATTATACCGATCAATCTTTTTTATTGTAATCAATTAACATTTACGACTTTCCTTTTGTACCATATTCAAAATAATATATGACCTTTAGTGAATAATACACAATACATTTATACCGTTAAGTACTTAAAATTGTAAATCAATTAGAACTGTTGTAAATTTGTAATCAAGAGACACCGAGTTAAGTTTCTCAATCTTAATTATTTCATTACAATTTTTGTGATTAACACCCACCTTCAGAGCAAAAGTAACTTCACACGTAAATTACAACCTGGGAAATGATATTTGAGTTTTAACACTTAACGTACTATGCAAATAACAGCCATGGGAGGTTAAAATTAAAGGTTAAAATATGAACGAGGGCAAGCCAACAATTTCTCAACCTAAGGTACTTGCAGGCAAGATGAGTTTTCCATTTTATAGTTCTTGGTTTACGAACTCCTAATTAGAATACAAGAAATGTTTGACGTTATTGTATTCATTAAACTTTAAGTAATTGAACTGTAAGCAAACATCTCGCCTGAGACACATCTGCGGATCTACCCATTAGCAAAAAGTAAATTGGAGATATTTTGCTTAGCCCTTGCACATTAAAAATCAGCTCACGCTGGGGTCCAAAATTGTTGACGCCTGTCTTGTAGAGCAGCGTTGAATCAAAATTTCACTGGAATTTAAGGGGTCATGGAGCTATGGCTATCATTGCACGACAATACGATTCAAAATCAAAGTAAGGAAAACGCCGATGCAGATATTCAACATGGAAAAGTCAGCTTCCAAATCTTGTCTTAATATTAGAATATTAAGACAAAATTGGCCACTTCGTTTTCGGATTCCAAAGATATAATTCTAGTGCATAAAATTTGACAATAAATGGAGAATATTACACGCGTTTATAAGCAAAGTCAATACGAAGCGAATACTTAGAAACTGGCAGTAATATTAATTTCAAATCTTTTTTTTTACGTAATGATCAAACGAGAATTTACTATAGTTTTCTTATGTATGTTTTTGTTCGAAAAATATATTATTTACATCCGAGATTTAAATTGATATGTCATAAAAGTATGATACTTTCTATTTTGAAAACGAAGTTATAAATTTTAGAATATACGCTAAATCATTTTTATCTTCCTCCTGTATTGAGGCTTCAAGAAATATTTACAAATGTTGTAATACTAGTAAACAGCATAGTTGTAACTTATTCAAGTCTTGCAAATTTATTAGCGTTTCGAGTATACTCAAAAAGACGATGTAATGTTATTAATTATATTGATTGGCTAAAACTTTTTGACCAAATCTGCTTAATTTATATTGTAGTAAGTTTAATTAATAAAAGGTTTGTCACAAATGCCTTGAAAGAATTTATTTAATTCAACTATTTTGTTTTTCTAATCTGAGTTCATGATTAATGAAATTTGTGTTGAAGTGATCGTATTGAGAACGACTTCGAGTACTCAAGTTTGTAGAGCGAATTGACTTAGCGGAGGCCAATGGCATTGTTACATCTGTATAAAATTTATCTCACGAGGTAAAGCTATAGTTCCATAAGGTCCGATTTGATATGCCAAAATTGTAGTTTCAAAACGTCCGATAATTAAATTAAAGTAAAAATTTCAAAATAGCTATTAAAATTTTCGCAAAATATTAATTCCTCTCTGCTGTTTAACCATAATTATTTTTGAATTCGTGCACTTGGTTTTATATAAATATTAAATAACCAATGTTGAGACTAACCCATATAAATTATTCAGAGTTTCATGACTTAAATTTACAAAATAAAATTTTGTTTAACATTACTGTTAAAAATGAAAAAAATATTGATTCAACTTGGTATTTAGTTCAAAATGGGCTCGAAAAATTACGTCGGTATTATCAAAGGGCAGGCGTTAAAATTCTTTTAAATCTAGATATTTTTCTATAGCAACATATAGTTAGAATATAAAAAAAATGTATCACAAACATTTTCCAGTAATGGAATGAATGGAACTATTATTAATATCTATAATGTTATTAAACTTAATAAAAAAATATATCCTGTATAATTTTACTTTTTCCTTATTAAGTTACATAGAGCATAAATCGCATACACAGTTACAAAAGGTTTTCTTTACGATACGTACCTTTACATATGTATTAAAGTATAATTTTTGAAGTATTATTGAATTATAACTCAACTTTGTAAATATTATACCTACGCCATATTTAATATAATTTTGCTACACGTTACCACTAAATATAATGAAAACTTATAAATGAGATGAAACCGTACTTTATTCATAAAAATAGTATTTTGCAAAATATGAAAGAGAATTTTCTAAATTATTTTTTTATATTTTTACGGTTTTTTGTATTTATGAATATTTTTTAAATAAGATATTGGTTATTCTGTTTTTAATATACTGTTTAAAATGGAATAAGAAATAGGCTTTTAAGCATATTACTTTTACTGTTTCCATTGTAATAAAATTTTCTAACTTTTGAAAGTTTCTAAGTTTCTAACTAAATGAAATTTCTTAAATAAGAAATTTATATCATATGTTATCCTTTTCATTTTATTTCTCATAAATCAATATTAAATTTAAGCATTTTGACGATTAATATCCAAACACGAACACTGCAATAGTCATGCATATATTTACACACGTGTTGATGCTTGTAAGCTTTCAAAAACTGTTTTAATATTTGTAGAGATTTCATCCACAGTTCAAAAATTTCTTAAAAATATTTAGTTCCAATTAGTTTTTACATAATTTATAAATTACTTTTAACATAAATTATTTATCTTTTTAGTAATTTTACATTAAAACATTAATATTTTGTTATTTTGCAACCAACTTGATAGAAAAAAATAACGACGGATCAGTTCAATAATTTTTGAAATTATAGCGTAAAAAAGAAATCGCTTTACGTCAGTGCGCATAACAAATTCAATTGCCAATCAGTTGGGAATTCTATCCGATATTGTCAAAATACGCTATTCTATTGCTTTTGTTTTGGAAAAACCTTTAACAAAATAAATCCAACGATGGTCGTGTACTTTTTATATTGTCAACGGAATTCACAGATGGTCAGAGTTTTGTTTTCAAAGTGATTTGTCTGGCGGTCAGCCAAACTTCTGTATGGAAGCAGATGAATAAACCTATTGACGTTAGCGATACTTTAAAATTGTTGGACTGTCAATTGAAATTCACATTTCTAGAAAAATTTACTTTATTTCAGACAATGTTAGGGAATTATGGGATAGTTCTGTCTTTCCTCTTAAATATCTTCTTTCTCTTGTACACATATTAGTCTCAATATTACTCTTGAAAGAGAATAGATAAATATTGTATCATGACTTCTTTTGTTATCACTTCACAAACCAATATTATTCAATAAATTCTGTAATTTTGTTGTAAGTGGACATTATTGATAACTAATAAACTGCATTAGTTTTTTAGGACACCAATGGGATTTTATAAAAAGAAAAGTCCTAACAGTTTATAAATTAGGTAAAACTAATAAAACTTAAAGCAGATACGTAATTATTACACTAAAATATTTAACTAAGATTCATAAATTGTCGAACATATTTGGCGTTAATTTTGTAGAAATTCATTATTCACAATTAAATGAAACTACGTGATGTAGATCTAGATTGCAAAGATCTAGATTGCCAGATCCGCTAATATCCCACCAAGATTTGCTAATATAACACCTGAAGATGTTGTAATACAACGAAACCTAGGTCGTGGTAAAGAAACTAAAGAAAGTAGAAATAATACTACATCACGTAGTTTCATTTAATTGTGAGATTCATAAGTTAAAGTTAACAAGTGAATGATTTATAAATGTAATGTAAATAAGGTAAATCACGACAAGTTTTCTATTTAGCACTAAAGAGAAAAAGGAAGAAAAAACATCTTTTTTAATACATGAAACGTAATGTTGTCAATCAAGATAATTTTTACTTTCACTTTTAAGAAAAATTCAAGATGCATTTTTACAAAAAAAAATTGAAATTGTTGTCTACTCAAGACTACAACTTACAAGTGAAAACTTCGGCAACTAATACAATCGTATTTGTATGTGGGAAATTTTCAATATGAAAATTGAAAAACCAAAATAACATACGCATATTGTTTTAAGTTTTACTCAAATAAAATATTATTAAAAAAGAGAACGTAATTTTTAAAACGACTCACTCCGTGTGGGACTGTGAACTCGTTCGATCGATGCCGAAGAGAGCCGAGTTTATCCGAACAATAATGCAGTGCACATTCAACTGATCACATCTTATCAGATTTGAACTTGGAACTCGCTTGGCCGATACCGATACGAACCGATTCAGCGTCACCTACCTGAGCGTTACGCATCATTCAATTTCTTGACATTTCAATTTCGTTCACTCCTCAGAAAAGTGTTCAAGTGTTCCATCAAGTGTTCCATTAAAGACGTTTTCACATCAAACTATCCAAAGTCAAACAAAATAAGCGTAATCCGTCAATATTTTAGTAAAATAAAACTTATAATTTATGCGATACAGTTCTAAAGGACATAATTATGTAATATAATGTTTTTGTGATCTGCAGTGGGTCAGTGGTCGAAAGCAAAAATGAAGTTAATTTATCTTTCTCTCTATTTATTAAAGTTTGGCAAAAATTAAATTATATTACAGGGAATGGGTTTGCAGACCCATTAATGCTACTACATTGATTAATAACTTATCCTCAATAATGTGGCTAATGATATATTACAAATTTTAGTTTATATTTTTCCTTCATCGGAGAGACTTCTCAATTTTCAAAAAACTAAGCCAATTCTCATTAAGCCTTTCTGATATTTCTTATTTATTGGTTAAAAAGATATTACCGACATTTTTAAAATATTCATCTTGAAGGCAAAGATAATAATAATTTTAACTCTTCAGACTATTAATTACTTAAAGCCTTTACGAAACCCAATCAAGAATGACATATTAAAACAAAAAATTAATCTTTAATAGTGAAAAAAATTATGTTTCATCGATGTTAAGTATTTATACATTCCTTAAAAAGTATGAAGCATTGACGAAGTTATTATACGATTTATATGGATTTGGTTCTGTTAAGAGCCCCGATGCATAACTTTAATCTCAATAACGGTATCACGGAGCTTATTAAATATGATAAAGTTCAACAAAAGAATGGTTAAAGACTGAGATTTTTTTTAAATTGCAGTAGATTTCAACAAAAATATTATAAAAGTTTGACCGAAAAAATTATACAATTTGTAATATGTAATTAAATTTTAAAAAATATAATTTAAAATACTCAAATAAATAAGAGGAATGTGTGGATTATCGTTTAATTATGAAATAAAAATCAATATTATTAGCTTAATAATACATATTCGCAAAAAGATCTTGAAACTTAATTAAAGTTTATTTTGGGCACTCAGAAGTTATTGTTAGTATAAATATGCAAATTAATTAAATTTCACCTTTAAATATTTATTGTCTATTTCAAAAATTTTAACTATATTAAATATGGTGGCATAAATTTTTTCACAGATATAACAAGTCATGGCTAAAATTCATAATTGCACATTTTTCGCGTCTATATTTGAGCACAAATTGGATATTTAATTAGACATATCATTTATACGTATCATAATATTCATATTATTTTTAAGAATATAAATATATCGTAAAATGTTTTTTTTACATTCATAAAAATATTTTGAATTTCTCAAAAATTACGAAATTTAGATTCAATTATTAGATACACAGCTTCCAAAAAATCTTCCATCTTACTCGTCTTTTTGCCACATTTTTAATTCCTCTATGATTTTTCCAACTCTCTTCCGTCACCCATTGCTCTCCATTTCAAAGCAGATTTAGGTCAACATTTTCTTTTCCCATTCTGATTTCAATGTGTATAAAACCTAATTTTGTTATTATTTGAAGATCAATATGATCCATGATTTGATTCGGAGAGTAGAAACTTAATATTTAATATAAGCATCTACTCGTGAATACTGGGAATTTCAAGCTTTGGAGATACAGAGTAGAATGGATTTCACATCGGCGTTGACCAAATCAGTTTTTATATAATTAAAAAGTCTTGATGAGCTCAATATTTTGCTTATCTAATACTTTGCTGGCCTTTCATATTATGATATGAATATTTTTATTAGAGCTTCCGTTTCTGTAAATAAATCACTGTGTTGTCAAAACAAATTTAGGTTAAAATACCATTAATATTCTCATAGGAAAAACGTAACAAAAATTGGAGTCAAAAATGTTCCTTTTTAATAAATTGGGAATACGAACACTTTTTAGGTAATTATTTTCTATACTATTTACTATATTTTATACTAATTACCTATATTTTTAGAACCACTTTTAAAATTTGCAATTTAATATGATGCGTTCCTTATAACAAACCCTCAAGCCTCTTATAGTCTCCCCCATACATTTCCCAAAGATCTGTCCCGTGTTGCATAAATCCAGCAGCTTCCCCCGACCTTCACAAGTTTCAGATGACCTGGTGTAGTGGATCTCCACCTGGAGGAAGGTCGTCTACCTTGGTATCTACCGATAAGTGGCCGTCATTCGATAACTTTCTTCGTCGGTTCTGCGTACTAATTGGCCTCCCCATTCCCATTTTAAAGTACCAATCGGACGTGCTATATTTCTAGCCCAAGTTGTATCATGTTGAAGAGTTGAATATTTGTTGAATGGTTGTATCATGTACAAGATTAAATATTATATTAATATTAATTATTAATAACTCCCCACGTAATCTACGGTAAATATTTTTTTAATTCACAAATATATTTTTAAAATAAACCTGTTTGATTTAGGAAGACACGTTTTGTATTTAATTTATCAAATAACGTAAATGATGTATCCCATACATTAATAAAGGAGAGGTTTTACACAAAATGTTAAGGTAAGAAAAATAAACAATGACCACGAATAGAAAAATGATTTTATTGATCTAAGTAATAGGTAGAAATACTCAGCCAACTATTCTATTGTTAAATGTCAATATAATGAAATGTTAATATATATGTGATCCAAAAAGGTAGATAAAAAAATCATAACTGTGGCTTCCCGTGAACTCAATTTTCCAATAATTTAAAGTAACTTCTTCGCCGGTTTAGCAGAAATTAACACAGTAAACATAAAAAGTCAATATTTAGATTTGCTCATCAATCCAATTTAACAAATCAAGCAAACGTGAAACCAATTAAACTATATGTTAACATAGTGTTCTTAAAACATCTACGAAATGTATTAGACCCAAATTTCCAATATCAAGTAAGCCATTATAATAAAATTAAAACTCTAATCTTAGGCATTCTATTGGATTGTTTCGTAAAATTTAATCGTAAATTATTTCATTATTATAAATTTATTGCCGTGCAATTCATTTATTCAGTCCAAGTCCTTAATAAATCCCTAATCCTGGATTCATCTCTCAACTACTGCTAGATGCATCTACTAGTCCTCCGAGGAAGTGCAATTAGATCCTAAGTGATAATGTAAGATGATCCTAAGTGATAATGTGTTCGTACTTCAAAGTGGAAAAAATTGAAACTTTATGAGATCATTCATATGTCTGTGTACGATCGTAGTCTGTGTATGAATCGTGAGACGTAAAAACTTAATACATAAAAATAAAATATATTTACATATAAATATTTCACTAGTTAATATTAACAAAAATTACAAACAATTTTTAGAAGGATCAAGTACAGTAATATTTTTTTAATTCATTGATCGCAAGGGGTTGAAAAAAGGAATTTCAAGAATTGGAAAGCTACTATTTTTTCAGAATTACTATTTTCTAGATGTTTTTTTTCAAATTATGAAATCACTGACAGACATATCAGCTCACTATAATTTCCAAACAGCTTGCGTAAAATTTGTAAATTAATCAAAAACCTATTGTAAATACTTCGAATATCTCTTTTAAAAATGGGTAAATATCACATCTTAATTGGTTAATTTAACATGTTTCAAGTAGTCGTCTGACAAAACACAACGCAACCATGTATTCTTATGTGGCACTTTATATTTATCGTGAACCTGAGTTCGTACTAACGAGACAGTCAAACATTGATGCACTGCCTCTTAATGAATTTTTGTTTACTCACTATCACTCATTAAATATGCTAGCAAGTATTTCCATATTTTAAAATTGTAGCATACTAATGGCATTTGTGATGTTCAAGCTTCATGACAACTGAGCAGACACCTGAAAAAATCGATTACTTTTATTTAGCTGTAGGTTTAAATATTTATTTGCAATGTGGAACATTTCTGTTAGATGCGATATTGCACACTAGCAAAATGATGTGACAGCTTAGCTTCGAAAAGTGCCAGTAGATAAAAATCTCTACGCTCGAATTCGACTTTCAAGATTCCTTAAACATACGTGACAATAAAAAAAAATAATCTTCAAATCGACAGTAAAAGAAGAAAGAAATAAGCTCATACCCATGTTTTTGGTCCGTAATTTTTTGGTATTGTAAAAATAAAGTGGGAATAAATTATTTTTAAAGTGCAATAAGCATGCAAAAACAGTGTGCTTTTAAAATTAACTTCTAAATAATTAAAACTTTTTTCAATATTGTATTTATAAACAAAAAGAATTACTATCAATCAAGAATTACTATCAATGTATTTTTAAACAAAAAGAATTACTATGCATCAACATACAAAAACAAAAGCTAGCTCCCATTGAGTAACTATATGGCTTGTGATTTTTAAATAATATCCGGAAAGAGATTTATATGTTAATTGTGCTATTCCATTATATTATCCAGTCAAAATAAAAAAAAATAACTAAGAAATGATTTGGAGTAAGTATATAATAGCAGTTTGGTCCCAGGCTGTAAAATAATAGCACGAAGCAAAGTATATTTGGAACCTCGTAATAAAGTTCTAAACTTTAAGTTCCATTTAAAATGGAATTTAGATGTAAGTTATATTTTAGTTTATGTGTTAGTTATATTTTAAAATGGAATTTAAATGGATTCTTGGTTCAACGAAATATCCTTTTCTTTTAGCTGTAACCTAAATCCTTGCCTTGTTTTAATAAAGTCACACCTTGACACCTAAGTTACTTACCCAAATTAATTAGTTCTTTTCAAATATCATTAAATCAAAAAAGATCATAAATATAAATATCCATTGAAAGTTATTACCAAAGTTGCCACCCGATTCACAGCATTTCAATTAAATATGAAAGAATATGTATGACCAATAACCACCCCCTTACATTTTTGTAAGACAATCTACAATTAGTTTAAGTAATAAATTAGGTTAATAATTGAAAGAGAAATATAACTATGATAAATCACAAAAAATACACCTTCTAAATTAAGTTCTAATTTAATCAACAGTAAAACTTGTGATGATTCAGCACATTTTAACAACTTTTTAAATTTTCTTCGAAAAAAATTCAAGAAAACTTTAAAAAATTAAACATGTTTAGAAGTCGTATAAAAGAATAATCTTTCAAGTGTTACTGATCGTTTATTTTATTGTGGGCAATGAGTTTGAAATTACTAAACAAGAAATACAATTTTCTTAAAGCAATGGTATATTTAAATGGCTTTTAAATAATATGAAATGGAAAATATTAATATTTACTTTATACAATTTTCATTTGGATTATAACGTCAAATTAACTTTATCAGACCAACTTTGTCAGTTACAATCTCTGTTAATTAGTTTCAATTAATGGTTTTAAATATATTACGATTTTGAAGAATACTATAGTTTTAACGAAAGTATTATTTCCAGTTGCGATTATACAATATATATTTTCAATATATACTTTTAAAATATATTTCACATACATTTGAATAATGCAATTCAATTATTTAGCTTCAGCAGTTACCGTATTATCTAGTAATTCTAATTTGCTTCAGTGACTTTATATTTCAATAAAAACATTTTTATTAACAACTCCAGTATGTATAACGAAATACGAATTTATTTACAAGTAATATTTATATAGTTAATATTTATTTTGTCAAAATGTATTTTCATTATGTGTATGAAAGATATATTAGGAAATATATTTACGTTATAGAAAATTATTATTTGTAAATAATATACTAGGAATACTATGTACCCGTAAATATTTTAAGATATATTCACGTTGTGGAAAATCAATAGTTTTAAATATTTTAATAGAACTATTTTTTTAAAAATTCATAATATTAACTTTCTCACAGAATAGTAGATGAAGCTCTGCAAAATAGTAAATGAAATATCTGCAAAATAGTAGACGAAGCTAATTAACTTTCCAGTACAAAATTCCTTACCACCTGTCCTAGCTCGCTACGACAGACTTTCGAGAAGTATATGCATAAACGGTAAGCCGATTACGAAACAAGGGACACGAAAAGTGCGAAAGAGGGCATAAATAGTGCGCTTACTTTCGGAAACTGTATAGAAGAATCAAGGCGTCCAGCGACTTGGAACACTAATGCACAGCTATCGATATTCGAGCATAGTACGTGACATGAACAGGTAGAGAGAGTTGCATGGGAAAAAAGAGATGTTTCTTCACATTTCCTCTGCTCTTACTTTAAGGTTAAGACTTCGTCAAAGTTTATTTTTATTTAATCATTACACTTTTTGTAAATGATATAAATCAGTATATATATAACTAGTCTTCATGGTTTTTCATTCCGATTTATCTTCTATTCCATAGGAGACACAGAGTACTAACGAACCCGCAAGAATTGATTCCCATCTTGGGATAATAATGTTTGACAGCAAACGGTTTTAATTTTCTCATATGAATAAAAGTAAAGGGTAATAGCAATAAAGCCAGGCGGTATGTCAAAAGAGCAACTTTTTTCACTTGTAACCCAAGTAAACTTTCAAAAATTAATTCTTTCAGAAATCACATAGCTCTTTATATAATTAGGTACAGGGCCGGCGTTTTTGTCAATATTGTGAATAATTATTTTTTTGAATTACTATTTTAATATATTTTGCTCCTTTAATTTATTTTAGTACTTTCCAAAATAATTAAAACCCTCAGTAGGTTGACAGTTAAAAAAAGGTATGTATGTTTTTAAACTTAAACTCGGGACATCGTCTGGAAACTGTGACTGTGACTAAATGGTGGTCATAATTTTCCTAATGGGATTGCATTTGAACTTTATGTCAATTTAAAAATATTTCTGTAGCATTTTACCATAGAATTTTATATAACTTACTTTTTTCGGAAGAAGTATTTAACCAATGTATAATATTTTTGATCAAACTGAGAATGTTAAGAAAGGATTAATCGGATTAATTATTTTACCACGTTTTTATTAGCTTGCTTTCTCATCTGTTGGTTTATTTGTTTGTCTCCTACAAATATTTCAAAACAGTTTTAAAGAAGCTTCCCGTCGAGCAAAATACTTGAAAGTCTTGAAAACATAGCTCTGAAATTGATTACTATGGAATATTAACTAATCCATGCAATAGATAATTGAAAAGAAACTAGAGAATAGCTATCGTTGACAAAACTCACAAAATAGCTTATGTCATTTGTGGTGCGATAAAATTGTTAGTGACTTTGGTGAATTTGCGCCCCACGTATAAGTATAATTTTCAGTAGCTATTAAAAAATCACAACCACATATTTCCAGGACAATATGTATAAATCTGTATCGGGTTATAAATATTTATGGAGTAAGAGAAATTATCTTAAATTTTTAGTCCGTTTTAAAAATGGGAAAAATGAAAAAAAAATTTTCATGTTAATAATTATTTTATATCTGTAGGATACATGAAACAAACAACAAAAATGTATGCATTCAAATAAATATCAGTATCTGGACCAAAGTAACAATGCCAATACTTTCTAAGACATTATGTCACGGACACTGCACTATTGAATTAAAGGTACCGCGGAAACCTTCACGACTTCCTGGAAAAATGACACCTTAAATTTGATATAACCTAAAGCCGTTCCCAACATGGGTTCATGTTATATATTGCTTTGCGGGATATTGTAAATTGCGCTTATCTTAATAGGATATATGTTTTATTTATAAACGTTTAAGTGCGTTCTATCGGAGTTTCGAAACTCCGTTTACTTTACTATGATAAGCAAGTATGTGGGTCACGTGGGGTGTGGAAGAAACTTCCTCATGCGTGGGAAATAAATTTGTTCATTTCAGACCCACGCGGAGGCGGAAAAGATGATTAAAATCATCGCTGCTGTTTGAGTTTATCAGTGAGATTATTTTATTGTTTTTAGTTTAAGGGACCATTTATAAAAACCCATAAATTTAAATACCTGTAATGTTGGTTGTTTAGTTACAAATTATTAGGTTTAAGAAAATTTAAAACCAGTGATTGTGATAATCTGTTTGGGGATTGGAAGAAAGGGATTATTGTTTGACCGGTACTTCCAAAACAAAAGTAAATTAAGCGAGAATATTATTAAATACCAGACTGGGTTAGAAAACCGTGATGTCATTAAAACAAAAGCGATTTATAAACTATCTCAATATAAATCCCCGCTTTGTCTACGTCGCTTGAACCTGAACCTTTTTATGAGAAGCAGTAACATGTAATAAATTATGTCCACTAAAAATTTGCACCTACTATTTTTTACTTTTTGATAAAAAAATATACAAATGTTTGATTTTAAGTTATTCAAGAATGAATAAATGGATGTGCACAAGTAAGATGTTCGTTATTTTTGAGATAGCTCAAATTAATACTAGTAAATTACTTATTAAAAAAGACTTGAGAGGTGTCAAGGGAAACCCGGATGGAACGAAGTTCCTTTCGATTAATTAGTGAAGGAATTGTAATAAAATTTTATTTCTTTTAAGTTATAGTAGTAATTATTGTTATTATTTTTTATTATTTATTATGTACAAAAAGCCTGTATACACTCAACAAAAATAATCGTCGCGAAACCACACTGTTCAATGCGAATTAGAAAGACGAAACGAAAATAACTGGCTCGCTTCGAGAGAGAGACAGACAGAGAAACACGCATACGCCGCACGGCTTGCAGCGCGCCCGCTAGCAACTATAGCAAAAAGTGTCGTTACAACTTTTGGTCTTAATTTTTTCCGTCTAGCCCCCTTTCGCAAAGCGCGATAAGGAACTTCGTTCCAAAAATTGTGTTACTGTAACTGGAAGTAAAATTCATGAAAATGTAATCAAAATCAAGGGGTGTCTCCTCTCTGACTGACTTTAGTATTGATTGCTTTTGGTGATTTGTTTTGATAATCAGTTCGTATTCAGGTTACATTGAAGTATACGACTGTGATGGATTCTTATTAAGGTTATTAATTTAATTATTTATTTAATTTCTTGGTGTGCCCACGTAAAACACAGAAACATAAAATATATTTTTGGATAAAATTGGCAAGTGCAATCTTATTCTATAATTTTATTTCCTATTTCCTTTTCACTTTTCGTCGTCAGACAGCATATTGAATAGTTTAATAAAAATTAATGAAAAATCTGCACAAAGTTTAGAATGATAATAGGAATCTTCTTATTAAAGATTTTTTATAAATTTTGTCAAATAGGTTATAAAAAAACATTTCTTCTGAATTATACTATATTGTTGTTTGGTGCGTAGATATGATAGAGAAGTACGAGAATTTTGTTTAATAATTGTGGAAAGAAACCCTAACTGTGAAGGTTAGACTAATTTTGACCTAAAATCACAAGAGCAGAATGGCGCAGTGGAAGCGTGCTGGGCCCATAACTCAGAAGTCCGTGGATCGAAACCACGCTCTGCTATTATTTTTCTCTCAACGAAAAAATATAGCAATGTACTTCATCCATACATTATTTATTTATCTGTATGGTCTAATCTTCTATCTATATCTTCAATTTTAACTAATTTTATAATCAATATATTAGTAATCAATGCAAATAATTAAATAGTCAACGAGATTGCCTCTATGCGTATAATGTTAGGTTACTCCATTGAAACTATGTTAATAAAACTTTGGAATCTTTACTTACCACTGCTTAGCACTTTACTTACTTTCTCTCAAAATGCAAGCTTTTATGTATATAATTGTCTGTCGCAAGCTTGTATGTATTGACATCATAGTAAACGCATATTAATTTACATACTTTTTGGGCTGATAAAGCGATAATCATTTATTTCTCGTCTGTAACTACAGAGTTTCATCGACTGCTGCAACAATTTTTATTCGGAAATATTAGGGCGTGGGCAAATTTTACACTCCATGTTGTTTTCAGTTTAATTTATAATATGGAGTAATATTTGAATCGATCAACTATAGCGACCTCAAAAAAATTTCCTTTCATCCTTTTAGGCAGTATATTTTCAAAGATATATTTAAAAATATGTAAAATAATTTTTCTCCCCTCTTTATTTCCGAAACGACTTAACCTAATATTTAAAAAAAATGGGCTTTTCAGAAGCTTACGCAAAGATTGCAGGAGAATTTTACCGATTATCCTAGATCTTGCATTATATGTTTCTTCTTTGTTGTACACTCTTGATATAGTAGTCATGGTCACGTTTAGGCTGGTCATTGACTAGTTTAATTTCCTCTATTTTGTCATTATGTGTATTTATATCAATTTTGTCATTGTGCGAACGCAATTTGAAGGTTAGAGTGCCTGATGGATTTTATAAGGTCACAGTATCGTGTGGGATCCTCCATTTTCCCTACACTACAAGACATTCCATTGTGTTTTTATTACAGGTGTGGAATCCAGGGAACTTCATGTGTTACGGATGTTGAATTCAGAGATCATAGTTGCACAGTTGACAATAAATTTTCTTTTATTTTGAGAACAAAAAATGCGAAAACGGCGCCTTGGCACTTGTGGTGTTGAGGCTCACAAAGCTGTTCATGTAAATGACGAAATAAAATTGTAAATGATTAGAAAACCATTTTCATTAAATATTTTTACCTTCTAACCCAAATATAATTCACGTTATGTTTGTTATATATTCTTACACAAATCACTCAGGCTGTACTTTGACACATATCTACCCAATCTTATATCAACGGCAACAATACTTACTTCACTTCTAGCATATTTATTTTTTTTTAATAAATATAATATTTGTTATTTAGTACCATTAGGATATTTCTAAAAATCATTATTCTTAATGAGACATTACAGTATACTTTACCTACAACAAAAGTCTTCTCCAAAGATGCCTCGCGCTTTGTATTAAAGTAAGTAATGACCTAAATATAAATTAGTATAAAAAAATGCTCCTAAAATAGGCCTGTGACTTATTGTAAATTGTGTTTCATTGTACTGCCATAACCTGTTTACGAACTTATATTTACTTTCCCATTATAAATAGCTATGGTGGGCATCAGTCAAGTAATTCATTTCGGGTGAGCATGTGTCTCAAAATATATGTTTTCTTCTTAAGTCTAGAAAATCAGAAGTAATTTTATAAGGGTGGGCAAAGGACTCTGTTTATGAGCTTGCTTCTCGAATATAATAGACCAGTGTCGAAGCCTTCAAAAAAGGTAAAAAGTACAAAAAAATCGTAGTAGAATGAAACCTATTGGAAAATGTTGAGAATATTACAAAAATGAAAGGAAAAATAAATTACGGTCGATTCGAGGTCGGGAAGTGGGAGAGGGTGGGTTTTTAAGGGTTAAAATCGGTTTATCTCGATTTCCGGCAAAACTACAAGTCTTATGGAAAAAAGTTAAATATCAAAGTTGTAGGTAATAAAAAGATCTACAACTTTTGTATTTACACTTTTTTCTCATAACCTCAAAATTCACATGAAAAACTCAAAAAACCACGTTTTTGGTTTTTTATTTTTATCTTTTACAAAAATATTTTTTTTTTCATGAAATTTGGTGAGAACTTACCTTTGTATATACCAAACACACAAGAATTTTTTGGATTTGAAAAATTAATTTTTTCTCCTTATTTTTATTCAATACCGAAAAAGCACCCTAATTTTCAATCGAAAATTCACGCGTCAAAATATTAGCTTTTTTAAAAAAGTTGATGGGCTTTTTATTTGTTGGAATCTCTACTTTCTGATAGTGTAATAAAAAATATACGTCACTATGGAAAATATTTTCAAAAAATTTAAAAAACGAAAAAAACTCGAATTCAAAAATTATTTTTCTATAATTATGTACAAATTTGAGCTATTTATTAATATTAACGCTGTAATTACTCATTTAACGTATGATTCTAAGTTACATTGATGAACAAACAAATTTTCTATCCATCAAACATAAAGATTGTAAAATAAAACATGGGAAAATGGTTGTTAAAAATATTCAAGATAGGATTTAAAGGGAATTTTATCTAAAAAATGAGGATGTTACAATTTTTTTTTCAGTAAAAAAGCTGGTTTATTACAGTTTTATTATATTTTTGTCATAAAAAAAATCTCATACTATATAAATGTTTTTCATAATATTTTTTAGTTCAATATTTTTGGTCTTTTTGATGGTATTCCTTCGTCGTTTTCCGATTCTAGCAAATCTTGGGAATCTTCAAGACCATCACCGTCTTCGTTTCCAATATTATTTCCAGTCTGCATTATTTCTTCATCCACAATTTCATCCGAATCATTAAGTTCCTCGTAAGATTTTTTTTCTACATTAGAGCATTTTTCAGAGGCATGACAATTTGAACATAAATTTGTCCATTTTAATCCAGTTTCACAACTGCAGCAAATAGTTTTGAGCAGTATTTCCGGAATTAATTCCTTTTCTGTGAATTTAGGTATAATACCTCGTTCATGTAGTTTCCAGCCCCAATCTGTAGCTGTCAGTTTGTTACCCAGCCAAGTTTGAAGCTGATAATATGCCCTGTAACAATGTTGTTCTGCTGCACCTTCTGTGTGTGGAAGATTCGCCAATATGAAAGATGATTTCATTTTTGCGAATTGATATTTTGTAAATCTTAATTGATTCAGCGTTAGATTGTCATTTTTACACTTATAAATAGATTTTATTAATTGTAATCCATTATTTTGGATATCGTGTTTGTTTGCATCTTTTTTATAAAAAATATTGGCCACATTGGGCAAATTTTTAGCGTCTAATAATGCATTTACGATACTTTTCTTTCCTTTTCCGGCAAACCCAGATGTTGTATCGCAACCTGAAAAACAATGCAGAAGTGCAATGATATTTTTAAATGATTCATATTTGAAACTCTTAGACGTAAAAAATTGATCTTTTACTGTTCCAGAACCTGGCTTGAGAAGATAAATGTCATGATTATTTAAATTTAATTGATTCAAAAAGACCAAAAGATCAATATCTTGTCCCACAACAATGACAGTTTTACTTATCTCTCCAGCAACTTCTATCGAGGTCTTAATTATATCAGCATCAGCATCTTCGTCCGCTTGTTTACAAGAAAATCCGTGAGACTGTAATATTTCCATTAACGATTTTATATAAACTAATAATGCCTTCACAGTTTTATCATAAGTATAATTAAATTTGTTTGTGCAAAATAAATAAAATTATTATATTTTAATCTTGTACTAAATTATCATTTGATTTTAATTTTGTAGGTTATGTTACGGTAAATACGCTATTTATGAGAGAAAATATTACTATTTTTATCTTAGAGCTGATTGATATAGATTAAAATACAAGTAATATTTACCTTGCTATGTAGATTCCAATAGTTTCGTTTAAAGTAAATTTGTCACAATTTTCTAAAACAGCCTGCACGTTTATTTTTATAAATGATGTTGTTCACTGCTCTGTATCTTGTATACTAGCAATACTAACGGTTCTTACAGCTGCTACGAAAGAAGAGGTATAGTAATAAGTCCGACCCTCCTAGTCCCTTCCCCACTTCTTTACGAAATATCTATTCATGGACTAAAATTTTCTGAAGGTCACTCAGGTATATAAATTATCTTCAAATAGTAATAAATAAGCATCTACGCATTTAATTTAAAGAAAATTTTATGACTTTCTTATAATATTGTAGATGTTTTATCAAATTTACACATTATTAACTTAGTTGTTTGTTAATTATAGTAGTATCTTTTAATTGAAAATTTGTTTGTTCATCAATGTAACTTAGAATCATACGTTAAATGAGTAAATACAGCGTTAATATTAATAAATAGCTCAAATTTGTACATAATGATAGAAAAATAATTTTTCGATTCGAGTTTTTTTCGTTTTTTAAATTTTTTGAAAATATTTTCCATAGTGACGTATATTTTTTATTACACTATCAGAAAGTAGAGATTCCAACGAATAAAAAGCCCACCAACTTTTTTAAAAAAGCTAATATTTTGACGCGTGAATTTGCGATTGAAAATTAGGGTGCTTTTTCGGTATTGAATAAAAATAAGGAGAAAAAATTAATTTTTCAAATCCAAAAAATTCTTGTGTGTTTGGTATATACAAAGGTAAGTTCTCACCAAATTTCATGAAAAAAAAAAAATTTTTGTAAAAGATAAAAATAAAAAACCAAAAACGTGGTTTTTTGAGTTTTTCATGTGAATTTTGAGGTTATGAGAAAAACGTATAAATACAAAAGTTGTAGATCTTTTTATTACCTACAACTTTGCTATTTAACTTTTTTCCATAAGACTTGTAGTTTTGCCGGAAATCGAGATAAACCGATTTTAACCCTTAAAAACCCACCCTCTCCCACTTCCCTACCTCGAATCGACCGTAATTTATTTTTCCTTTCAATTTTGTAATTTCTCAACATTTTCCAATAGGTTTCATTCTACTACGATTTTGTTTGGTTTCAAAAATTATCGACCCTGGTCTATAATGAGAATATCTTCGAATAGAATGAGATTTTGAATTTAAATGAACCGATGATAGATTCATATTTATAAATGGAATTTTGTATGCATTAAAATACAATAATTTATATTGTATGTGAATACCTTTTTGAGCTCCGATCACTTGTCTCGTAATGGAACCTGACCGTTACGTAAGCTTCGAGCTTATAATTTTTCGACTATAAGCTGCCATTTCAGTGTTAAGATATCAAATAGCTCAAATAACTATAAATTTGGCAAGATAATAAATCTCATCTGCCTCCTGCCTTTATCACTAGAGAGCACAGCCCACTGAGCAATCATTTAATATGGCTGGATGATTTCAAATCATCGATGTGAACGCACGTGTTTTCCTATCTTTGCAATTGATATGTCGATAGATAGAGTAAATTTCCAAGTTTTAAATTAAATATTGATTTTGTTCTTTGAACATTTCAGTCGGTTTTTTTTTAAATATTGACAAACATACGAGTCAAAATCGATGTGACTATTATAGCTCGTACCAAATACAAAGATATATTTTGAATGTTTATGAAAAGAATATTTACGTAGAAAAGACAGCCTGTAGAGGGTCTGGAGTAGATAATCAGCTGTTGATACTTCATTCTCTGTGACACGTCCTTTACTAGCTGCAGATTTATAAGAGCAAAGAAATAAAAAAGTGTCTTGTCCTTGATTTCTATTTAAAATATATATAGCAAGTATTTTGAATATGATAGTCATCATATGATCATCCTCACTCTTATAGGGACCCATTTAAATATACAACTACGCCCATTGTTTAATTCAACCGAAACTTCAACTAAAACTTCAAAATATTATGCGAATTATTATGAGAATATATAAAAGGGTTTTTTTATTTTAATTTGGGTCACCACTAATTTTTATTTCAATGGACAATATTACATATCGCTTGCATACTACATGTTAAATAATTTTTTAAAATTATTCCTAATAATATTCTGCTATACGAGTCTAATAGCAAAGGTACGAGTATTTTACTTTGAAATACTCAAATATTATCAATCTATTCGTCGACATATTATGACGCACAATAACTTTTTGATTCCTTTGGAAATTTTACATTTTCAAGTTTTACAGCTACTTTGGCTGCGATTTCATTAGTGTGAAAAGAAGAAAAACGTAGTCAAAAAATTAATTCGATTCCAGGATCAAGTCTACTCTATATTCATCTACATGACATAAGTTAAAAGTAGGCAACATTTTATGAATTACGGTTGAATATTTGAAAGCGAGTCCAACAAAGGAATGAAAAAAAAACTCGCTTTCGTATTTATAATACTGACCAAGTTTAGATATACAGCAACTGTATCAAAATTGGTGCCAAATTAGTTTTATCTATGTATATTAACGTAAAATTTATTAAAGCATAATGCTTCGTCCAGAAATATATGATACAAACATGATCACATGATACATATAACTAAAAAAAAAATTAGTGCGCCATTAGTTCAGATGTACTACAAAAGCTTTCAAAGAAAAATTACGTACTAAATTCGATTCTACCTAGGATGCTTTTCAATATGGGTTGGAGGGAAAAATGATTTTGCGGCATGTTGTAAATTACCCTCATCTTAATAGGATATATTTTACCTTTGTACAAACCCTTAACGATAAGTAACGTTGGTCACGTGTGGTTGGTAATAATGTTGAGTTATGCGGGAAATAAATTTAGCCATTTGAACTTTGTATGAAGGCAGAGAAAATTTTAGCAAAACACTGTTTGAGTTTTATCAGCGTAATTGATTCAAAGTTGTCCGACGTGGGAAAAGTGTTTATCATAGATACTATTTTTAAAACCGTGTTAATATAAATTGTAATCTGTAAAGTTTAATCGTTATTTAATTGAAATAGCGGCGCGAGTTGAATACATTAATCATATATATCACAAAAATTATACAGGACCTACAGACAGACATCGTTTTTCCTTTAAAGTTATGAAGTACTTCGTAGTCATCAAAATCATTACATTTAATTATTAGATTTTATTGAAAAATAAATTATATCTTTTACTTTCAAACAAACTACGGCTTTAAAAATTATTCCTTTTTCGAAGCGCGATTTTATCGAACTAGTATAGTTTTGATATTTTACGTTATTGTTTAATTAATCATAACGTAATATATCATTACAGTGGTGCTTTTTTAATTCAACAAATTAACAAGCGAAACCCGGCTCGACACAAAATGAGCTGACAACTTATCATCACAAAAAGTTCACCTCTAACAAGTTGTTTCCCTTACCACAGCAGGTGCACGTGCGCTTTCTCACCTCGATAAGTAATTTCATTCTGAAAAATCATTGAAAAACCAAAAGTCAACAATTATTCGAGCTGGTCGCAACCAGAAGTCGACATTGTTCAATAACACACGTAGTTAAGCTGCTGTAATATATTGATTGACATTAAGCAATTTCGGTGTATTTTTCTTGAATATTCACGAGCGTAAGTATTGATATAAATTTAACTAATGAGGAAATCGCATTTTACGTTAAAAAAAAACGGCGTCAGACATGCCTTCGATGTCAATATGCATGTATACATTTTGAAATTAAAACAATATAAAAGTGATAAATTACATCAAGATTTACATTCTGTTTTGGTAGTTAGTGTTAGGTAGGTTGTTGCAAAGTCGCTCAAAAGCCTTTTGACTTTTTTACGTGAAGGTAAAAAAAAAATAATTAATGCTGAATCTCACAGGAAGGATCAAAATTACCCAAACGGAACCACACACATGGTTATTTTTACTACCTACCGTCGGAGATCTAAGAATAAAAAACGTGATAAGTGTGAACGAAAACATACCCGCTTTTTTCATTCTCAAGTTTTTTTTCACTATTGTAATATGTAATTTGAGTTTCCCCAAAAACCTTCATTATTTCAAAAATATATATTATAGCATTTTCATTTTTATATACAGAATATTTTCTCCATGCGTTTAAATTTCCGATAAATAAACTTTATCATGGTTCAATGTTTTTGTTTCATTATAGATGCAGGTAATTAGTGTAAAAGGAAGATACTTGCTCTGATATTGTCTTCACTACCTGCTACTTGTGCTTAATACTATGTTCATTTCCGCTTTGCTTTTGCGTTTTGAAAGAAATTAAATAATTGCAGCGGATATTTGAGGTTGTCGATCGGAGTTCAATGTTCGTTACGGGGAACAATTAGACTCAGAATCGTTTCACTTTTGCATCGGTATACGAGAAAAACACAATCATCAACGTATTGCTTAGTTAGCGTAAGTTATTAAACTTATTACACCAATATACTTTGAGCTTCTTTATTCTACCTAATTTAAATTCAATTAAGATATTTATTACCAAATTTTTTTTTAAATTTGACCTTAAGCGACGTGGATAGTTTTACCGTAATTTGAAAGAAATTATTTTCAATTATCACCATGGTTTTACAATTATTTTTTTTGTCTTCATTTTCCTCGAATAATTCGTAAAATCGAATTAGTAAAACGAAGGCAATTGCACCAAATACGTATCGCATATTTATAGGGTTTTTTAATGTACACTTGTTAACATTGTATGGTCTATGTACTACATTACTTCCAAGCCGGAGGACAAATTGCGTAATAACACCAATTTACAACGTGTCTCTGATAGATTTGACAAAATTTGAACAAAAATAAAACGCAAAAAGTAAAGTCTGACCAGACAAAGATATTATGGTTTCGTTTTTGTTATTTCGATATGTGGCACTAAAATAAACAGCACGCGGGCAAAATAAATATTACTTAAATCATGAAAAGGTGCATTTTTAAATGACAACTTGTAACTGAACAATGGATTTATTTTTGTCACAATGAAAAAGTATAATCCAACCAAATTAAAAAGATGTACCAACTACGCATTATTCGATTTTATGAAAGTCACAAAAATTTGATTAACATTAGTTTTTTATTTCACATTACTACAAAAATTTAAACCCTAAAAAATAAAAAAATAAAATTTTAGATACTCGAAATTTGGATTTAATATAGATACACGCCTCTAAAAAGACCGCCGTTTAGGTTGGTACTATTTGTGGAAGTGCACAACAACATTTTAGTGAATCACGGCATATAGTTTTTAGGTTAATCAATGCTATTTGAGTCCGGCCTGGTGTACGTAAAAAGAATTTGTTAAAAGTTAAAAAATATGGTAGACTTAATGTAAAGCTAACATATTATTTAATTCAATATGGCAGTTAATGATAAAATAATGTAGATAAGATCTTTTGCGATGTGTGGGACTTGTTTCGTAAGTTGATGGACAAACCCGTTAATTGCACAAGTGCTATTTAATGTTGTCAATATAAAGTTGAGGGTATTGAAATAAATTGTGTTTCGCTCGTGCATATGAGGAAATAAATCAAGAAGTTTAAATTTTCTTTGATACGCATTTCTTGTTAAATTCAATGGAATTTCTTATATGCTTAATGTCTTTATTAATAAAATCTTTTGTTTAAAAATTACTCAAAATATTTAATAAAACATTGCCGAACTACTAGCGCTTAAATAAATGTATAGTTTTATTTACATTATAGCTTAAATTCAAAATGTCAACTTCTAATTCACTCACAGCATTAAATAGTTTTATAAAGGATTTATTTCAAATATTAAATTTGTTTAAGTTGATGGGCGGCGCTGGCACTAATTTCAAAAATAAGTAACTTGGTAATTTATTGTTAATGATAGGTACTATTTCGAGTCAATTATTTTTTACTTTTTAGTACCTATTAAAATTTGAAGTCGTTTTTTAATGAATGTTTTATTTTAGAATATTTAGTGAATAGTATAGTTATCACACTTGACCTAACATTCAATTATTATATTTCTTGGAATATTGTAGCATTTTAAAGGTCGTGGGCAAATGCTAATATATAGACAATTTTACTTTTGCATAAAGTTGGTTAACAACAACAAGCAGCCGTGAGTGTGACCTGTTAGTCAGTCCTTGCAAAATAACTACTAGTAGCAAATATTTTGAATCCCGATTCATTACTGCCAACTGTTAAGGAGATGCATGGTAAATCTCCAGAACTCATCAGCAGATCTTGACCTTGACAATGGTATATTATTTATTTCTAATATCTCAGATATTAAGCTCATCAATGTGTAGTTATTTTACATAGTAGTAAATATCTTGAATCACAGTTGATTTACAACCATTCGTTAAGATGTTCCATCTTAATTTCCGAACTTCATCATCAGACTCCCATATTTATAAGGGTTCACTTCGATGGTACACTCTTTGAAATAAAAAAGAATCACGTAAATTGGGTCAGAAATACTGGAGAAATTGTGTACATAGATTCAAAATAAATACCCGTCGAACAATTAACCTCCTCCTTTGTTGAGGTCGGTTAAGAGTGAAAAATTATTGTACTTTCTTCTGATGCCTGACAAAGTAAAAACGACTCTCTATGAAATACTAAATGTTAAGAAAATGTTTCAAAACTCAAATACCTATAGTAAACAAATAGTACGTTTGAATTTTTTTCGGAAAGATTAAATGTTTGGGTTGTTTACGACATATAACAGAATAGTTGAAATTGTAGTCAGGCCCAGGTTGTGATGCGCATGCTGCGCATTACATTCATTCACAATTATTAATACGTTTCTGTTGTTACAATAATAACAAAACCTGTCAAGCACGAGTAGACTCTGCACTACGTGGACTCCGTACACATTTCGAAGATAATAAATATTTAAGCGTACTTCACATTTTCGATGAACTATTTAAATTCATTAATTTTCCACTAAATGTATTAATATATTATATTTTCAAATATGTAATTAAAAACTATGAAAACAATATTTTTATATTCCTCATAACAAGCCCTTTCAAATGATATTCTAAATGATACATAAAATGGGAAAAAATATTTTAAGACTTTATTTATCTACTCTTCAACTGTTATAGGGATATTTTTAAAAAGTTTGTGGAGTAAAAGGGTGCAAAATATGTGATTTAATAAAATACACCACTATCCAAACTTTCAAGTTTTTGCGTCACATGGTTTCTTAGAAAATAGAAGAATGTACATGAATCGCCTCCTACAGCTTTCGTAGGCATAAAAACACGGAGAATATTTCAATAATTGTGACATCTAGTATCACTGCTTTAGTTTTGCTACAATCTTTGTGTGTGCTTCTGAGGACACATATTTTTTCGTCATGTTAGGTTTAGTAGTTTAAAAAATAAGCGGAGGGGGGAAACAAAATTTTGTCGTATATTTTTCAGTATATCTATGAAAGTATAATACCTACAATTATCAGTAAAATATTTTTGAGCCCCTTATAACTAATCCTTGCAAACGACATGCACAGTGAGCGGAATTTAAAAAAATCAAGGTGTAAATTAAATATTACCCTTTGTCAAATTTACAAACGAATATTTTTGAGTTACATCTTTATTGCGATATATGCAAGCTAATATGTTTAATTATTGTGACCAATTCCAAGTTTCTGCGTTAAGTGATTTCTGAGAAAATGACTGAGACACGTATACCGACAAACACGCGAGTAAACAAATGTAAGTAGCTAAATAATATGGAATAATATCCAATCATTATGTCGATTAATTTATATGGTTTGTCATTTTAATGTAACAAATTATTTCTACCCTTAATTACTTTACTGACTTATTTATGTTTGTGTCCCTCCACGGTTATTAACTTTATATAATACTAAGCAATATACAGACAAAGCAAATTCATATGGAGAGTTTGTCTTATGCTTCACTATAATCAATTCTATAGCAAGCTAATTATAATATAAATAAACGTGTTCGTGTGAACTAATTTTCCAATAAAAATATAGAGTTCATGAAACGAAATGTGTATAAACTTAAGACTGGCATTTAACGGTATCGTAATTGCGCCACGATTATCGATTCATGTACGTAAAGAAGTTTTATTTCAAAATTATTGGAGTCATTACAAAAATAAAATGTATATAAAATATGATTTAAACCGTTACTCTTTGTTCTAGTATTACTAATCATACATATAATTATAATAATATATTAGTTTTATTATAATTAGTCATTATTTGTGATGGAACTCAGAGTATGAGTGTGCTGAACAATAGTCTGTATTTGAATTAAAAATAATAGATGTCGGTTTTCGATTTTAATGACAAAGAAAAATGTTTGATTTGCAGTTATGACAAAAAAGAAGAGTTATGTATTCAAATTAAATTAATTTTTCTTTCCTTTCGTGCGGAACATCCGATACTTTATTTTATTTTTCTGTTTATTGTCAAAGTACTTCCATTATATTTAAATGTCTAACAGTATTTATTGTAATATTTTTGAGATCGAAAACATAATATATTTTCTCCTCATATTTTCTATCTTTTTGAGATAGATCTAATATTATTTTTTAATTTCATCATTCAAAATTAACCACTAAATTGTACAAAATTGTGTTCTTGAGTTATTTTCATTAATTTTGTTAATTTTAATAGCATTTTTTTATTCCTAACACATAAAATGTATACATGGAAAATGTATAACGTTTGCAAAGGCACGTTTTTAGAAAAACAAAAAATCATAAAATCATAGAAAGCATCCCAGATGACGATGTTTTATGAATTTAATTTCATAAATGAACAAACAGAACAATTTTTATTTTGACTTCTTGTCTCTCTCTTTACACTTTCTTATTAAAACAACTAGCAATAATGTCGAACTGTGACTGACTTTTCCATGATTATTTTTGTTAGAGTTACTAAAAAGTCTCAACAATTTGAGAGAAAAAAAATCATTGTCAAAGTTGCGATTTCGAATAAAAAATATTAAATTTTTATTCAAAAACATACTACACTCAGTTCGATGCCAAAATCTTCTTATGAAAAATTGAATCTTTCTTTTTTTCCATCTTGATTCTATATATTAAACTGAGTTGAAAATATTAATGAACTATATGGAAATTCTGAAACATTTCTAAGAAAATTGGCTAGAATTACTAATATAAATAACAGACCGGCTTTTTTACCGCTTCTACGCTAATGTGTAGTTATTTTTTTTCTATGCTTTTCCATGTTTTATTCAAATATTCTATTAAAAACGCAATATTTCTTCGGTTTTCACTTGTACTGAATGCTTATCTAAGAAAAATCTTTTTAAATGAAACAGGTAATTTGTAACAACTTACAGTTAAGAAGACCACTGTATATAAAAAAATAAGAATGAAGGCAAAAACTAGAATATATAATATATGGAGGGTACTTACATCTACAAAAAGGTAGAAATATCATTGAAGAAATGAATGTGTATCGAGTGAAAATTTGAAAACCGCATAAATATTTTATCGGAAACACATTAATTAAATATTCTATACCCACATGTTTGTAGATAATTACCGCATTAATTAGATATTCCCTAGCCACATGTTTATAGATAATTACACAAGATATATTGGGTGAGCTTTTTGGGATATGTTGTGTGCGATTTGTTATATACTTTTGTGACATATTGTGTGTGCTATTTGGACCAAAGTTATCTTCGTAGTCACCTGCTATGTTTCTAAGGAGTCTGATAAACGCATTAATTTTATTGCCAATATGTCTTTTATTCATTAATGTAGGTTGAATTTTGTATTGGAAAAATTGTCTTTAACATTTACGTGTGCTTAAAAATTTAAGATGGAATACATTAAACAACATTTTAGAGACTAATATCTTGCTATAGAAGTAACACTTAAAAAAAATTAATATAAATTTTTGTTTGCATTTCCAATATAACTACCTCTTTAATAATACTCCACTTAATGGAGTCGACAAAAAAAATGTTATATCATCATTTTCGATGTATGAGAAAATAATAAAAAACTTTTTTCCTTAAATGTTACGTGTACATTTCCACATATGCACTGGGT
The DNA here is from genome assembly GCA_039881145.1 of Druceiella hillmani. Classification (NCBI taxonomy): domain Eukaryota; kingdom Metazoa; phylum Arthropoda; class Insecta; order Lepidoptera; family Hepialidae; genus Druceiella; species Druceiella hillmani. Next base: position 20,758,917 of record JAYKKI010000016.1, on the reverse strand, counting down.
CTTTCAGGGAAATTACATCATAATCAGTTTCATATAGAAAAAAATATGATGTCATGAAATGCGGTCGGATAGGCGGACTAGACAATATTACTAGGATTTTATTTTTTTCCATTTGGCAATGAAACCTTGAAGAAGATATTCGACTTTTCTTAAATAATAAGTTACATGTGCAACAGTATGTCAACTAGTTAACGATTAGTGTTTATATTTGAAATACAAATGGATAACAAGAATAACGTTTTTGTATTGTAGTACTTAATGTTGCAATGGCCAAATGTTTTGTCATAGATTGCAAATTTAAGAGCTTCTATACATTAAAAAAGTATGCGAGTAATTAATTGTCACAAGTATATGTCATTTTATATGAACATTGACAAAGATTGACGGTCAGCCTAGTATTGCCCAAATAAGGACACGATAACAGTAAATATGTTTGTAAAACAATGGAATTTCTACAAAACATAATGAATTTTGCTTCACATTTAGATTGAAATATGGTAGTAAGAGTATTAAACAAATTACTTTGGATAATCTTCCTTTTTTATATATCTTGTTCTGTAAAATAATAAAGATGTAGGCAATATTAATAGTTTGCTAAACAAAGGACAGTATTATTAAAAACTATAATAATTTTCCATTAACTGCATTAACATAGGAAGGGAAAATACTTGTTTATCTATTTGCTTTTTGTTTTTATTTTTTTTTCTTGCCTACTCACACGGTTCAAATAAAAGCTTTAAGTATCGTACCTAGCATGATTTCTTGAATAGTATCATTTGTAAAATCGATTCGTTTATATAATATCGCCCTTACGAAATGTGACCAACTACTGGAAATGTACCAAAACAAAAATGAAACATTTGTACGGTATAGACAAGAGAAGCCACTGAAAATAAACTTCACATTTATATATATTACTGGTGTCACAGGTTATTTGGATAACTAGTGCTCACTGCAATTTGTTTCAGCATGTCATTTCACTTGTATGTAAAAGAGAGAAGGGAACTACAAGTTGTAACCAATATATCATTTTTTGAAAGTGATATGGATATTAAAATTAATTTAATCAATTTGTGAATTTTAAAACTCATATAAGAATTGTTTACATTTTTATACACTGTTTTACATATGAGTTCTTACTTATCATATTAGCATAGTAAAGATTCATAAAATTTTGTCAATAATATTGGTTTGTCATTTTGAATTTAGACAATCAAGCAATATTTATTTGTCTGTTTGGTTTTAAATTTTAAGCTTAAAAAGGTAGTTTAGATTGCGTAAACATATTGGCACGTGTATAAAGATTGGCACAGTGTATAAAGATTATATAAACATATTGGCAAGTGTATAAAGATTGTATAAACATATTGGCAAGTGTATAAAGATTGGCACTATTTTTTTCCAAAAAATCACAAAAACGAATACAATTTATTTTATTTTCACGCTTTTCATAAGTGGAAAATTTTCTTTATAAAATTGTGAGTCATAACTTTATAAAGTAAACTAGCAACTGTGTATAGATATTATATTTTCTGTAAACTTTTGATCAGCTGGATCTAGAGAATTCTTCCTTGAATTAGTAAAAAGGTGTGGGGTAAGGTTGCTTAAGTCGTACCCCCTAAGGGAATACCGCTGTAATATTTACTGTAATGTAATTAAAACAAATTATTTTGCATTTATTAAATCTTTATTTAGTTGCCTTTTAATCAACATCCATATAAATTTGAAAATATTTTATTGAAATAGGTATTTTCGCATTTTTCGAAAATGTAGCTTAGGTACGACTTAGGCGCGTAGTCGCCTAAATCGTACCGGGTATAGCCTAAGTCGTACTTAGAAAATAGACTTCAGTAAAGCCATAACAATAAACTATATGAAATGGTAGTTCAAAACAAGAGATCACATGAACAATTAAAAAACTAAAAGTAATTAATTCTGAAATAAACATAACTTTTTTGGTTACAAAATTGAACCTAATAGCTAAAATAAAATTATAATCTCTCCAAAAACTTAAGTAATTCTTAGAAAATTAACGAGACTGAACACAAATGTCACAAATATATTTCTTAATTTTACTCTCAACACCAGCACATAGGTCATGTATCCAACCTTTACATTTTAAGCACCGAACCATATTTTTTTCGCGATCTTCTTCACATAGTTGGCATAACCACGATTCTTTATCTTTAATTTTTTTGTTTTTCTTCTTCTTGCATGTTTCATCTGTATTTTTTCTTTTGGTACTTTTATTTATTATTTTTTCTATTTTGACACTATTCAAATCGAATACAGGCTTCTTTCTTTTACTTTTGTTTTCCTTCGCTTCCGTTTCATTTTTATAAGGAGTTGAAGTTAATTCCATTGTTGGGTTAGTAGCTTTTGTAATTTTCTTAATTACTGTTTTTATGCAAGGCACAGGAGATAAACTATTCAACTGAGACTTTATTTGTTGATTATCTCTCAAAATATTATTATCATGTGATGTATCTTGTGATATCGTAGAAAGTTCAAGTTGAATGATAGATGGTGTTGAATTCCTGTTTGCTAAGGGTGGTGTTGTAATTTTTGGTGGTGTTGAAACTATTGGAGGGCATACATCCCTTACTGATGGTGATACATCTACTGATGTTGTTAATATTGATGGTGATGTAATTCTGTCTGGCGTTTCTGCAGTTGGTTGACTTGAATGACCAACTTCTTCATTTGATAGATCAGAGACGTATACAGAAGCTACAAAATCCTCTTCTTTTATAATATTTCAGTCACAAGGCCATAATCCAGTTCCTTTAAAATCATTTAAGGCAATATCCGTGCGAACCGACCTAGGATATGCTTTTACAAGCAGCTCTGCAACATTAGCTTGTTTTATGACACCGCCAGGATTTGAGCGTAGCCACGTTGATGCGGCTTCATTGTAAGAACATTTCAACGATTTAAAAAACGATCTGTCTAGCGGCTGTAGGCGATGTGTTGTGCAAGCTGGAAAAGAAAGCATTACTATGCCATAGTCGCGAGCTATCTGAATCGCTTCTAGATTTTTGGTATGTGTGCTATGACCATCTAGCAGAAGCAGTATTTGTTTTTGGTCGCCTTTTTCTAACCTCGTGCACTTGATAAAATGTTGAAGCAATTAACAAAAATTTCTGACGTTATCCAACCATTCTTTGAACAATCAAATGCTGTGTTTGGCGGAGCTCCATTTTTTAAAGCATCATTTAGTCTACTGCGCTTAAATATCATCATCGGTGGTATAATTTCTCCTGCTGCATTCATCGCGCATACGCATGTTGTCGTCAGGCCCCTTTCTCCGCTTGTGACTGCACCTACTTGGTGTTTACCCTTTTGAGCAATCACTTTGGAAGGATTATGAATGGTAGATAATGCAGTTTCGTCCATATTATATATTTCATGTGCAGCAAACTTGTATTTATCTAATATTTCTTCGTACTTGTCAAAAAAATCATTAACGCGTTCTTTATTGAACCCTTTACTTCTGGCCATCGATGTTGGTTCTGGAACACGCAAGGACAAATCAGGATGCTCTTTCATAAATCTATAATACCACTTTTTGCCTGCTATTTTCTTTTCTTTATTAAAACGATGAGGTAATTTAAATTTTTCAGCAAGCTCGAAGGCAAGTTTCCTGAACTCAGTAGGGGTTAGTCTAAAGAAATACGACTCTAAGTTAATTAAATGCTGTGCTAATATTTCTTCCATTTCTGGAGTCATATCGTTAGGTCTTCTGATTTTTTTGCTTTATTTAATCCTTTCAAATGCCATCGCAGAGTAGGCTTCGGTATATTATATCTTCTATATGTTTCGTTAAACCCAATTTCTCCATTCCAATGTTTTTCCAAAGCTTCATTAATATCCTCATCCTTCCAAGTATTATACTTTCTCTTCGCCATATTTATTACCTGATAAAATGATAAGAAATTTATTAAATAATTTTCTTAATACCTAAATCGTACCGGTACGAGTAAGAGAATTTGCAAAGGTACGACTTAAGCAACGGAGTCTTTCTAGGTTAAATCAAAGTAACCGATATAACCTTCAAAAGTACTGAAATTTGAATACGAAACGATTATCTAAAAAGTATTACAAATACATGTTATCATAAAAAAATATAAACATCATGTTCCTGCTATAGATAGCTTACAATGAGACATAAATTTTAATGAAAACAGGGAAAAAAACTTACTTTTTAATTATTTTTGCTTCACGCAGCCGGCTGGCCCTCCGCTTGTTTTCGTGTATTTGCCCGACTAAATGGTTCTGGCTAACGGCACTAGATGGTGCATTTGATAAGTAACAACCGAGATATTAGCGCGGTACGACTTAGGCGGTGGTACGACTAAAGCAACCTTACCCTACAAGGAAAGGATTCACAATTGCGCTCATTTTTAGCAAAGCTATTTATTACAAGTAATCGGTTATTTACCTTTTTACGTTCACTTTTTTTTTACTTTTACATAAGTTTACTTTCGAGAGATATCTGTTGATTTCATGGAAAAGAATTTACTCGTGCTTTATGAACATTTTAAAGTTATTTATTAAATGTTGGTCAAATTCGTTTATTCGTCTGAAATAACAAGTGCAGATAGAAATACAATTTAGAAAACATAAATTTTTAAATTTCGTATTTCTTTATTATTTACGCCAAAAGACTATTTTCAGTGGCGTTTTCTTCATACAAGTTTAATGATTTTTTAAATTATTTAATGTCATGGCCAAAAATATTTAAAAATATGCAAATAATCGCCGAGAACACATCAATATAAATGGAGAAATGGTTGTCATCGAACTCACTTTCCAATTTCCTCTTGCGGTGCGGACAACCGGATTCTGATTCGACATTTTGTACAATTGCAATTCCTCAGTGTAATTACACAAACTACAACTGTGTTGGTGAAAGTGTAAGAAACTGCAAAGTTAATCTACTCGTATCGTTTCTAGAGTTTTTGAAATATTGATAAAAGCTTTTTACTTTTAAAGGGGTTAAGAAATCTTAAAACATGCATTTTAGAAATTGATATTTATTACATTTTGTACACCAAACACATACATACGTACATATACAAATACGCATAAGTACGTATAGAACTTTGGATAACCGTAATACACATGGCGGGAAAGGGAAACTGTAACCAGTAAAGGAAAATAAGACACTAACTTTGCCGCTTTATTATATTTCTACTTAATTTATTAGCATATTGACAGTCATCTATGGTGGTAAAAATTAAACAAGTCCTAGAAAGAGATCCTCTGGATGAAAAGTAATAAATACGATAACGTACGGGAGATTTTAAAATTTTAAAAAGGTATGCAAGTAATTTTACAACAATACTTGTTCTACCAGTATAAGTTCTGTAAAAATCGTTCTTTATCCTAAACAACACTGCAATAAACATTCGTTAATTGGTAAAATAATTTAATATTTATCACGGATATGTAACAAAAAAAAATTATATTTAGTTATTATATTTATATTTTAAGTTATTTGTGTAATTATATCACAACTAAACGGTATCGACTTTTAAATGTTTTCCTTTATTATAAGGTTATTTATAACTGTGTATATATATATATATATATATATATATATATATATATATATATATATATAATTTCATGATTTAACACTGTATTAATGATGCAATTGACGAAGCAGTCGCCTTGTTCTAGTTAAAAGCGCGTTAAAAATGAAGAGGTTTGAGCTTTTGGGAGAGTCTTTAATGAGATAATTTCCTTTTGAAATTCATCCATTCGACGAAAGACCATCTGGCTGAAGCAGTCACGTCTGTGAATATAGCTACAATGAGAAAATGTGTCAAAAAATAGAAGAATTACCTATCGTCTGATTCGAGAAGTATTGTGCATTAGTATGATATAATGTATTTTTCTGTTAGTGAAAAGCCAATAAAATAGTATGCGATTTATTTTAACCAAAAGTACTTAGTTGATTCTAATTTGATGCTCAATTGATTGAAAGATTTCAGAATGCGACATCAAAATTTCACTTAAATACTTAAATGGCACAACATTATAATGCCTCAGCACACAGAGCCCAGGACACCAGCTTTTATGGTCAATTCTATGCCAATTCTTCCAGATTTATTTTATTTCAGTCCAAGTATAAAACGTTGATTTTAGTTTCTTTTTAAATGTAGAGACATAACACAAAGGGGGACATTTTTAGCAATAACTAAACGAAAGCGAACGTGGGAAGCGATATTTGGCAAAATAGTATTTTTAAGTGTGGCTAAGGAAATATGTCGTCGCCGTGGCGTGTTGGGTTGATCACAAGGCATACGGCCTTTAATGATGCGGCGCACCGCGGCGACCCGGGTTCGATTCCCGGCCGTTCGTCGAACGGGGCTGGACTAGTGTTGTGGTTGGCTGTAAGAGATTGCTTTCGTAGCAATAAGTCCGCCATATGTATCAATTAGATACATTAAAGTAGATCAATTAATAAAAATAAATAAATATAAAATTGGTATTTATTTTCACAAGGGTATATTTATGTAAAACGAAAATGATAAAAAACCCGCTATACACGAGTCAGAGACCGTGGGTTCCATATCATATACGTGCTCGATAAATTTGCGCTCGCAAACAATAATTAAACCGCAACCACATTTTATACGGTGATTATCAAGATTTTGCACTGAACTTTTTTTCAGGAACTTCAAATATCCTGTATGTTTTTCTGTAAATTTGAAAATACTGTCTAGTTAGGTTTAAACTTTTGCATTGCTCCAGTTCCCATTTACGTTTTCAAATTTTGTAATGCTCTGGTTTCGGAGAAAAAGGTGGAGGGGGGTTGAGAACAAACATTTTAGTGTAAATTTTATAACCTTTATAATGTGTTATGGGCGATCTATTTTATACCATCGCACTGAACCTGGTCGAAGAAAATGTAATTTTTCGACGCCCCATTTTTTTACCGAAACAGGAAATAAAAACGTTTACTTAAACTGTTACGAAAAAGCAAGGTATATAACTGCGACAATTTTCAAGCCAATAGCGTGTTTAATCTCTATGAAAACAGTTGTTACAAACGGAGAAACAAATATCGCAATATAATGAATTCTTAATCTATTAAAATATCACAGTATAAAGAATTACACACGCAACTTGGGTTTAAACGTTGAGTTTTAATTACTTGTGACTAAATCCTTATATCATCACATATATCATATATCATACAGTCAAACTGGTATCCAAATATCAGTTTGACTGTATACCATAAGAAATATTGAAATAAAAAAGTCAATAAAAATTAATTAATTATAAGACTTGATTATAAAACCAAAGTGGCAATCGCGAACAAAAGATTCTAGATCGTAGACATGCACACGTAATACGAGTGTTTTGCTCTTTTATATAAACATAAAAAGTAATAAAATAATAAACTAATCAATAGCTGTCGAACATTAGGCTAATAAAAAAATCAATCGCAATAAATTTATCAGAGCTGAAATATGATGGGCGGTCTGATCAAAGCCAGACAAAATGAAGTAATATACGAATTACACTTGTAAAAGTACGACACAGTCGCAAATAAATACATATATTAAATCAACCAAGTTTGTATTATAGCACAAACATAGTTTTATGATTTTGCTTCAGGAGTAGCAGACCGAGTTTTAATAAAAATAACGTTTAGAATCTAAGCTGCGAAATAACATAACTATAGCAACGATATTAACGCGACAGTTGAAGTTGTCTACTGAAAACGCGCGGATTGGTGAGAACTACTTGGTGTAGGAAAAAAATTAATTACCTCACGAATTAGCTTTTCGATCACAACTGAAAACAATAGGTGCCATCATTGCCGAATTAAAATTATCCACACTTTGCCAGTTTCAATAGAATTAGTACTTTTTTTGACCTTAGAAACGTATCGTTTCGATCGCTCCGCTTACCAGAACAAAAAAAAAAATCTAATTTTAAGTCTTTGAAACCACATATTTGTTATGTACAGACGTACTCGCAAACTTCGATACATTTCGTGTTTAGTGGAGCGTTTATTCACTAACATTTATTTTAACAACAACCTTCGTCCTATATTTTAATTGACGCTTCTTCTTGATGTTAATGCAATACTTTCATATTTTTGATGAAAATTTTGCTTTTCTGTTACGACTAACGTGATAGGTAACTAATTTGACCGTAGTTTAATTTTTTATTTATTAACGTTTTATACTACTTTCAGTTCAAAGTACTAACCAATTCATTAATTATAAGAATGCAAATTTAATAAATAATGATATTCCACTAGTTAAAATGTAAGTGGTCTACATGAAAAAACACGATGTAATTTTTAATATTAATTTTTACGTAATTTTTAACAAAATATTTAAAAACGACGTCTGTAAATTTTATATATATTCTGCCATTAATTTGAATTAATATTATTTTCAGCGTCTCAAAAATAAATAACAGGCTATATCGCACTATCATTGCAAATCACAATTGCTCTAACGGGATATTTGTTAGTAATAGGGCAGTAGAGAAAGCGTTTTTCAAAGAAAAACACACCTAATTCTTTCATCCGTAATTTTAAAAATTATAAGATGTAATTATAGCTTAAACTTCTTTTTCGAACCCTTTTTAACATCGGTTTACAAAATTATTTCAACACAGTAATACAAGTAAAACAATTAATTTTTTCCAAAATTATTGTAAAAATAAAGTAAACATTTTGAATGAGTTAACCATTCAAATTTAAGAGATTATGAAGGTGATATTTATCTGCTAAGTATGTTAGCGCATATATTTCACCTTCATTGTGTCACAGACCTAAGAAATAATTTTTCACAACCTATGGATTAAAAAGAAGTAATAGATTTATAAGTGTAGAGCCGTCATGGCGCTTCAACTTGCATGCATTTCCCAGATATTCTATTTGAGACATTTAACTTCGTCAAAAAATAGTCAGCATATTTGATCTCAAATCTAATTTTGAGCACTGCTTCCATCTCATTCTCCTTCCCAATTTTTTTTCCTTTAATGATTTATTCCGGTTATTATTTATTATTGGAAGCCAAATGTGGGCTGTAAGGAGGGTGGCTTATTTCCTCAAACCCATCTCCACAAACGTTTGCGTTGATACCCGCAAACTATTACGGTGTGTTATCTTGCAGAAAATAATTCTTTTAGAAAGTTTGCCCTATTTTTTTAAGGTTTTAACACCATAATTAGAAACGCTTGTAGTTTCGGCGTGCCGATATTCATAAAGAAATTAAATGGAAAATTGTCACAGCTAAGTAGGTTCTATTAGATTTCATGTAGTATTCGATCAACTTAAACTATGTAGTTTGATACGTAAAAAGTTTATTGAGACGTATAAGTGATTCAAATAAATTGTAAAATTTACTTTCTGTATAAAAATAGATATTTATTATGTCTCTGAAAGATGAACTAGGCAATAAAATATACTTATATATACGTGGTGAGAAATACGTGGTACGAGAATATTATTTCAATACGGTGTATTTTGATTTTACGCCTATGAAAGATACAGCAGGCAATATATTTACATCGTGATAAATTAATATTTATAAGTAGTTTAATAGAAACACTTTGCACACGTAAATATTCAGAAGTGTTTAAATGCACGAGCATATTTAAGTCTCTCGATGCTAGTTCTGTTTGTATTAGATAGGTTTTTTCCATAACATTTGGGCAAAAGTTTTTAAAAAAGTAATGTTTTCAAAGTTTTTATTAGTTATCCCCGTACAGAACGGTATTGTTGACTTAGGCAAGATGATATTTGCAGTATAATTACTCAAACTTAGTGAAAATAATGACCTCAAACTTTTCCATTCTATTTATCTATTAATTTTTAAAATTCTGTTATTTTTAATATGATATAAAATATGAGTTAGATATAATAAATGATTAAGCTAGAACGTTCTACGATTTCAATATTAGGTCAAAGATAACATTTTTTATGTGACATATAGGATTTGTTTATCTTACCAGGAGAATTAAAAGATAATTTTCATTACGCCCTTGACCACCGGTCTTACCTTCGTTATACGTAGTTCAGATTTGGGTACCGAACTATTATTTGACCTATCGGGGTTTATGTGTGTGAATTTTGGTGAGTTATTTGGGTTTCGCGTGTGTCATTAACATAAGTAATCTACTTCTTGTCATCGAAAACCAATTACTTTAGTTAATTGATTTTCCAACTAAAGTCAAAAATCATGACGGGATACAGATTTAAATCTATTTTTCTTTAAAAAAGCACATAAAATCTTGACATGTACTGCTTTTAATCGAGCTCTTCGGTCAATTCATGTCTTAATATAAAATATTCTGGAACTTTTGGCAACTTTTCTAGAAAAGACCCAAACTTATGATTAAAAAGTTATAGTTAACCCAATATTAGTTAAATATTAACTCAATTTAAAATGATTAATTACTAAAATATAATAGATCATTGATTGTTATAAAAATGTTAATCATAAACCACCATCGATGACAGCTGTGTAAATAAATAATTTCAAGCATGCCACGGGTACAAAATTATTAAATATAAAACTTGGATTCTATTAGTTTTTTAAACAAAATATCGAAATACTTAGTTGTAATTGTTCTTTATTTTCTTTTTATTATGCGTACTTGTTCGGTAACTATAATTTTTTTTCAATTCTCGTTAACATCTAAGTACAATTATTGTAAAAAATATTATCAATATTATGAATTATGTTCCCAAAACTAATATTATTTTATGTATTATATGCAAAAATTTTACTTCTTAGGCTTCTTCGGTTGAGATAATTTTAAAATAAATGTTCTTGACCTTAAGTAATTATTTATTACAAAATGATAATTTTCTAAACGTAAATAACTATTACTGAATTGTTACCTGTCTACATACCACTAAACGGACTTAACTAAGTGAGAGGATTCGGCTGACTAATTTGCTAGAGTATCGCTTATTTTATTGCGTAACGTCCATATTTAATTTTAAGTGAGTGATCCAAGATATCTGTGAAACAAAAGATGACGAGCAGTAGGCGCACTAAACTGACTAATAACTACACTGGGCACTTCTTCGTATTGTCATGAGATGAAACAGTACTCTAGCTATCTTTTACTCTCTCGCTCTCTCTCTCTCTCATTATTCGACAATATTTTAATACAATCCTACATAGAAAAATATACGAAACACATCAGCGAAAGTTTCATTTAAATCAAAATGGTTAGTTTCTAAAATTACTAAGTATAAAAAAATAAATAAAGGAAGAAACGAGTAAATATTAAATATTTCTTTTAAAGTTTGCAATTTTCTTTATTTTATGACATGTAAGTGTCATTTCTTAATGTTTACTAATCCTTGAGCTAGTAAATAGAGCCTAAGTAAAATCCAATTAATAATGCATTCAAATATTCATATATAAATGGGAGGTATTTGTTCGTTCAACCCGTTGCAGAGCAACTGCAAATATTATGAAATCCTTCAGACTCGAGGAACTGCTACCATGCACAATCAATAACATGTCGAATAATGTAAATTTGTTAACATAAATACATCGACGGACTCAGGTTATTACCCTGTATCTACATTTCGCGACTGGCGAAGTAATTTAGTAGAAACGAAATAGCATTCCTGAGAGAATAATTCAAATGGATTTCATTAGAGACAGCGCAAGATCAAGAGACGTTTCGACGAGCAACCGAAAGTTAATTGAATTCCTTAAACCTTCCATTTTAATCTGACTATGGACGGTCAAGTACGCAGGCAGTCTCAAAGTAACCATATTTTTGCATCATAAGTGCGCTCGTACAAGTAACAGACAAAGGTCTATTGTTTATAAAATCAAGTCTTATTCTTCATATTATTCAGCAAGTGCATTAATTGTGTTTTTACGGTTGTTGTACTATAAGTTACATTGACATTGATCTCGGTAAGTTGAACGAAAAAGAAAAATATACTTTTCTCTGTTTTCTTTGTATTCCAATATAATTTACTCTCTCCATTCTCCATTCTTTTAAGAATTCGACTTGAAAAATTTATTTCGTTGAAAAATTGCTTATTAATTTGAAAATAATTTGAAAATTTTTGTATAACTAATTATTACATTTTCATTGTTACATAAGTGATGTTAAATTGAGAAACAATTTGGAATATTTTGTGAAATGAGATGCCCCGTAAAATGTGGGATGGACATTCTATACACATTTATACAATAGGATGTATTATACACATTTTAAACAACTCAGACGACTATTTTAACGATATGTAATATTAGTGTCATGATAATAAATCAATGACTAATAAAATGGCTCTACGTAACTTGTTGAGATTAAGAGTTGACAGGAATTTATCAATTAGTTACGTGGTTGGGATGATAATCTTTCTTTTCAAACAATTTATGCCAAGAACCAAAAAAAGAGACAATATCGATCACAGTTTTGATGAATAAATATTTTTTCTAAGGGCGTTAACAAAGTTTCAGCATACATTGATATAAAAAAAATGTAAAATTAGTGACATTTTCAACTTTCTTTCTCGTAATACTAACAACTCGTTGAACACTCTACGTAAGTTTGTGCACATATACTCATATAATGTGAATTTTTTTAATACCGGTACAGAAAATCTCAAACAAGTCAGTGGCTATTTATTACAAAATATTGGAAAAATATGTTAGTACCAGAACAAACTTTTTCAAAAATATTTGTTTTAATTAATAGTAATATACCCTACAAGTTATTTAATGTATTGCACATTGATTGAAGCACAGAAGATTGAAAAAATGTTTATTTCTTGCATAATATTTTTACGAACAATTATGAAGATATTTGTAAAAAGAATTTTTAGATTGCGATAGATAGGAAAATTAATAAGACACAATAGAAATCAAATTAAAATCTGTCAAGTACGAGTAGAATTAATGCTAAATAAATAAATATTATTCCTATTAAACTATTTACAAAATTGTAATTTTTCAAAACAAAAATATATTCATCCTACTCAAGCTTTAACAGGCGCGTATAATATTTTTTTTATGTTATATTACTACATATTAACGATTATTTTCTCCTTTACTTGTACTGTGAGACCTTAATTGTTGCCAAATTTCATGATTCCATTTTTAGGGTTTTTTTACGTTGACTTAGAGGCTTGGTTTTATAGTTCTAAGAGACCATCTTTTTACAGCTTCAAGGGACTATATGGTTTAGTACTTTGTATTAATTTCAACTTGATACCTCCAGGCGTTCCTGAGAAGTGATACTATTTTCTTATTTCTTTTTAAGGTACCAAACCCTAAAAATTTATTCATTTTGAAAAATTAGAATGAAACGGTAAGTTTATGTGACGAACAGTTTATTTAAAATGGAGAGGGAATTCGAAAATTTGAACTATATCTAATCTCTTTTCTATGGCCAAATGAACTTGACAATATATTTTCTTTATTCCAGAAATAAATTTCTACCTAAAACGATATTCATTTATATTATAACGTATATATCGGCTAGAGAACAAATATAGTAAATTATGTATTGAGAAATAATGACGAACATATCTTTTTACCTTTCATTGTACGTGCTGAATGTATTGTTAAATTTATTTCATGATTTGTTAATTCAATGAGGGATACGACTTCATTAAGAGACTCATTTATTCTTTTATGAATTCTGTTCATACTTTTTTGAAAAATAACGTAGGATAACTATCTTATAAGGATAAATACTCCTCTCTACAACAGCAGTTATTATTATTTTATTGTCTTCATAATATTTATTGTAACGTATAATATCAGTTTTTCTCAAATTTACATATTTCGTACAGTGATTTAATTTTAATTTTATATTGACTAATTGTAAGTTTGTCTAGAGTATAACTCATACATTATTTCCTTCTTTTTTTCACTTATTTTTTTAGTTTCTGTTTTTTCATGTAAAAAACATAACTGTTATTTTTGTTCCCAATTATCATCGATTTAAATATCACAACGGCCTCATTCTACTATTTTGTTCTGAGTTTAAACATCATAGGAAGTGGGCAGTACTTGGGTCAGTAACAAAGTGGGCGTGTAAAATAATGTATTTTTTACTAATTAATATTTCATTTAAGATAAATATTTTTAAGTAAATCTTCCGTTGTTATAAAAAATTGACGCAGGGAAAAACAGGTATTTCGATTAGCGATAAATATTTTTCACTTACGTCACAAAGTTAAGATGAAAGTGAAGATGTTAACTTCACTTAATGCGACTAAAATTGATGATTGAATTTTCAATTACTGCTATATATATATATATATATATCTATATATATATACTACGGAATCACAAAACAAACTTTTTTATGTTTTCATGAAATTCAATCAAACAATCATACAAATTGTGGCCACATTAAATACATATACGCTGCTCTTATGAGTCACGTATAATTTGATACTTGACAGCTGGATAGATACAACAATTTCATAATACAAACACTGACAGATTTCAAAAGTACCAAAGTATAATTAAAATTTGTCTTGCAGTAGTTGAATGTTTGTTTTGTCAAAAGTTTTGTTTATTACAAAATATTATTTCGAAGACATCGTAAACTCAAGAATACCGGATGATGTGTTTAACAAATTCGAACAAAGAATTTATTTTTCACAGTTAGGTTCATATTGAACTTATTCTCGTAGAAGCACATTTTTTTTAGTTTCAATATCAATCGATAAAGAACATGTTTTGGCTAAAAGACTTTTTAAGAATAAAAGGGTAATTTTTGGTTTCGGTTTCTGTGTTAGATGGTACCCTCCAATATTTTTCGTTAATTTTTGAAATCAAGTTTGACTCGATGAAATTTTATTTAAGAAATAAGCAGCGCAATAAATGGCTTCTGCCTAGAAATAAAGGGGTATGTCCCTTCCATATAGTACAGACGGTGCACTTCCCAAGATTTTTCGTATTTCTCATCCAGCCCTGCCATTTTGTCGTGGGTTGTAGAGAGCTGTGCACTGAGTACTTATCCCTCAATTCTCGAAAGATAATTTTATGGAAATTTTTAACAATGTATCTAGAACAAATTTTACGATGTTTATAACCCTGGTTTTCTTTTTACTTATCGGCACGATACAGGAAATACATATTAAATTAGAAAAAGATATTAAGTTCCATTTGTTCTTTGAAACATTTTTCAATATTAACCATATACAGGGGTTAGTACGCTTTACCGCTACACCAAATTTCAAGTTTCTATATCAAACAATTTCCGAGAAACATTTTGTTGATATTTATATTCATATATCTAGAACTATTATACACAAATAATAATTATGGAATCAATATAGAATTGCTTTTTTGGAACAAGATAAAGGTAAGTACATATAAGTTACACGAGTTAATAAGCTTTATCACTATGTTAAATTTCAAGATCCTACGTCAAACGTTTTCTGAAAAAACGGCCTTGACCGACGAGTGCGATACGTGATTCACTCAAGTTTTCGTTTCTCCTTGTCGAAGTGCGGAATTCTAAAAATCTGACAAATGCATATTGGAGTCGGATTTCGGTAATAAAGACACAGTCACATATTTAGTTCATAGAGCAATTGTGCTTTATTTTTATGTGAAAAACAATGTTTTTATTCCTCGTAGATAGTTCACGAGCTATGAGGATTAGGTTGACAACATATAAATCAGCCATCACTATACTCATACTTTTCCACTTTTTACATGTAGTCAATAAAATCAATCGCTAATGAAATAAGCACTTTTGGTATCTAACACTTGTTGCCGTGCAGGCAGAGCTAAAGTTCCGTCCTTGTAGAAATCTTCGGGGCTTTGACTGAAAAATCTGTGAAGTTCGATTTTGATATAACTTTACATTTTACAATAGACAGGGAGAGAAACAGATAGTAATTTGATGGCGAAAGATCTGGAGAATCGGTGAGTGAAGTAGAATACTCTATCCGAGTAAAAGTAGTTTTACAGGCGTTAAACAATAAATTATGCTTAGATTTGAAGGAAGTTTAACTGTGACTTTGCTCAATTTTTCACAATTAATCTTAGCTGTAAATGTATTGTTAGAATGAAACAGTTCCCATTGAATAATTCAATAGACAACTTCATTTATATCCCACCATACATTCATAAGTATATTTGGTCCAATATTACATAATGGTCTAAGTACACCTTTTTCTCCAGCAACTAGCCACTGATGTTTACGTTCAAAATTAGCATAAGCTACCCACTTTCCATCGCCTCTTACCAGATACTTTAGCTTTGCGTTGATCCAAAGGGAACTCAGTAGCACATCAGCTCTCCTCTGAAGTTGAAAGGGTGTTGATGTGATAACCAAACGGAATATTTCTACTTATTTCTCAAAGCATGAAGTGGTTTTTCTATTGCCGTACAAGAGCATGAAAATAGCTCTTCCAAACAACGCAAACTTAATCTGGAACGTGATTCAAAACAGCTTTTAAATTTTCCTAAATCAATTGTAGGAGATCGCTTTGGATGAGGATCACCGGACAGATCAAAATTCTCTTCTTTGAATCTTTGAAACCAATGCTTGGCTATATTGTAAGAAGACATACTTTCACCTGTCGTTGTGTGTATATTGGGTGATGTTCTGTTGTTTTTTTTCAATTGCAAATTGAATAGAAATTTCAATGCCGCACTCTATATATTCTACAAGAGCCCTACAAGAAATATTCTAGAAGCTCCTATAACATTCCAGAAATCGTTCGAAAAAAGTAACGGATTTATAAGTTGCCAACTAATATAAGCTGCACGTGTCACTAATTTATTAACTGTGTTTTGAACGACTCAGTTATTTATCCTGTAATTTAGTTGAGTATAGAATCATCGGTCTAATCTTATACCGTGAAAACAATTTGGACATAAAATTCCTATTCATTTGCTACAGATATACAAGAACTTTCCTGTAAGTATAATTTGAATGTAACTATAATGGTTTGTTTGTGTAACTGAGAAATACTTCTGTGCTCTGATTTTACAAAAGAAAATGAATCATAACACACCATATATAATAATTTGCAATGGGTGTATAACCCATCCCCATTGGGTGTATAACCCATGGAGATTTGGCAGATTTGCCTGGCTACGATATTTTCATACTTTATTTTAAAGTAATCATTTAATTATCAAAGTCTAAAAAATGGACTCAACACTCATTGTCTCGCTGCACTTAAATGGTAATGCTCAATATTTTCACGTCTTATCTTCAATGATACTCTACATGTTTAGGTAAATAAAAAATTGCCCCGTATTTTACACGTACGGGAGCGTCTTCAGAATTAAATTATGTAAAATTTCAAATATTATTATTTGTTTAGCGTCAAAAGAATATAAGAAATATGTAAGTTTGACATATATTCCTTTCTAGTTTATGAAGTGTAGGTCTCTGGCAGATGAATGAAGGTATAGCGCATTAACAGTAATACACGTAGACAGACAGCATAATGACAATAAGCGGTAATGACTATATGCACCTTTCGAACACGGAATCTAAAGAGTATAGACTTG
The DNA here is from genome assembly GCA_039881145.1 of Druceiella hillmani. Classification (NCBI taxonomy): domain Eukaryota; kingdom Metazoa; phylum Arthropoda; class Insecta; order Lepidoptera; family Hepialidae; genus Druceiella; species Druceiella hillmani. The sequence continues at coordinate 20,741,407 of JAYKKI010000016.1, read as the reverse complement.
CAATTTTTGATATATTTCCAGGTCTTTATTGCAAATGATTTTTTATTATTGAATTAATCTTATCATTATAGCAAAAATTCCACTGGGCGGTGTTTGGTAAAATATAAACAAGTTTGTACGCTTTATCATGTTTCTTTTATAGAATAAATAAATATAGTGGTTTCACTACTATATTTATTACAATTATAATTATACTCGTATTTATCACAATTATACTCGTAATAAAAAAACACATAATGTGATATTGGCTGTCTATAGAAGCATTCAAAATAATTTTATATTATATAATAAAATGTGTAATCAATTAAATGTTTGTATGAGATTATGTGGGCATATCATTTTTGGGAAATTTGGAAAAGCTCGTAATACTTATATTCACGATAGATTGCAGAAGAAATATGGTTACAGATTTACTAATTGAACATTAATATATAACAATATGCGTGCGTAAACAAAAAACCAACCGATACAATCCCTACTGGACCATTTCCAAATAATTTTTTGGTACTCTAAATTGAAAGAATCAAATTAAATTTCGGTCGGTCACCCACCGTCCAATGTAGCTTTTTGGTAAAATCCGGTCAATCTACTCTTCAAATGTTTTTTCTGTTCGATTAAGTAACGTAACAACTCGATTAGTTACAAATAGCTAGGCTAAGTTGACGAATGTTTTCATATAAATTATTTCATTTAGGTCTTGCTTGCTTATGTGCGATATTAATAACTTTAAAACGTAGTAGATGAGATGTATATAAATTTAATTTAAATGATATTTTATTAAAAAAAAAACATTATAAGGTAAACAAGGTAAAAATTTAATAATTTTTACTATAAATTAATACAAAAACTACAAAATTTTGCCCATGAGAGAATCCCTCCTGAGCCGTCTTTTGGAAACTAGTTTGAAGCAAAAGAAAAATCTGTGGTTTTCCTTATCTAAAAGTATTCATAAATCCTGCCAATGTTGATTTTCAAAATGTTCATTTTCTCAAAAGTAACAATAATTTGAAATTAAGAATGAAAATGTTAACGTTTATATCAATTTCGTTTTATTTACGAAAATACAATACATAAGAGCCTATATTACTTGCAAATTGTTTAAATTAGTTTTTATCTTGCCTATCATCATAGATACGCCCTTTCTATGGCCTTTAGTTTAGACTTTAAAAAAATAATATTGGATTTTTGTTCTTTTTTGCACCCACTGCGATCTTCCATTCTCTAGCTCTGTGTTACGCTTACTGCAAACTGCTGCTAAACTTCTACAAAACTGCACTTGCCATCTTTTCTCAGGAACTAATCCTGGACAAATCATTCCGAGTTAATTCATATGGCTTACATAGTTTTGAATATATTTCGAGTTCTTTCATCAAATAAACAAACAGCTATATAAATAGTGACTTTTATATAAAAAGAACATAATTAAGCAACCATAGCCAAATTTTACATGACCCCTACAAAGTGTACGGAGTTAAGCCCACAATTAGATATAGACCCTCTTACATATATTTATCAACGTATTTAAACAGGTTTACATATATATATATCAAATATCTGATGAAAGTTTAAAACATCAAGAAATAAAGTTAAATTTTAAAAGCGTGCCAATTTATGTCATATTCAGGAAACTGTAAATTTTGTTTCAAGTTTTTTTTAATTTTGAAACTTTGGAATTAAAAATAAAAGCTCAGATCGAGAATATATCCTTTGTTCTCGATTGAAAAGGTCTAGTTTCTTCTAAGATATTATTGATCTATTAACACGTCGCCAGTTCTTCTTTTACAAGCTCACTCTTTACAAACATTTTGAGTTAATTTTTATCTAAAAGTTATGATTATTATAACCTAGGAACAGGACATAATGATTTTAAATAAACATTCCTGCAGACTCTTAAGACTTATTCCTAGGCTTGTTGATAGGCTTGTTCCACAAAACTATAATAGGTTGAAATATGAAAAATCAATAAAACTATTCTACTAAAAAAAGCTAAATACTAGTATTTTATGACTTGTTAGTGAAGAAAACCGCCGCCTAATAGTTGCATTTACTAATTTTTTTTTAAAGAAAGAAACAGTTCAAATTAGATGAAACATAAGTTTCATTGTAGCTGTGATTTATGATCAAAATATAAAAAGAGTAACCAATTATTAGTTCTCCAATTTCAAAACTAAATAGTAATATTTTAATATTTTATGTATAATCAGCATGTCAGTCGATAATGGCATTTGAGTTTTCATGAATCGAATTTTGTGTCAGTTATTACAGTACGCAACAAGCTTTAAAAGTTTTCGTGCGCAATGAACTATCGGAACTTTAAATATGAGGATGTGATAAATATTTCTGAAAGATAGTCGTACTTTAAAGAATAAAGAAAACAGTAGTTCATTTAAATTATTTTAAATGTATTAAGAAAATATATTATATTATAATAGGATATGGTGCCTAAAATAGCTTATAGGAAGTCTCTATAATATTCACTCAGTATTAAGTAGGTATTAATTCACTGGACGCTATCTTCATGCTGGATAACAGGTGATTGTTTAAGATTCGATTTATTTCCCGATTTGATGATGAATTTAAATTTGTAAAAAATTATCGTTTTTTTAATTATATTATTTGTGGCGAGTATATTTTCTTTCGTGTATGACTTTCTTCTATTTCAATATTTAACGAAAATTTCTATTAAATTTTCGTTAAATATTGAAATAAAAGAAAGTCACATACGAAAGAAAATATACTCGTGAGCAAATAATCAATATTACATTGAAGAAAACAAAGAGCAAAATATGTTTATCAATATATATATATATATATATTTATATATATATATATATATATATATATATTTATATATATATATATATATATATATATATATATATATATATATATATATATATATAATAAATTATTATAATAAACAATTAAATAATCTTACTTTACATTGAGTAAGGTAAAATAGGAATGCAACTTCCTTAGTACTTCTGATGACATAATACAATGCAAAGTAATAAGTACTGAAATAGCTTGTGTCACGTTTATTTAATATTTATTATATTAGCAATATTATTTAAAAGTTAAAGCAAAAATAACAATAAATAAATACTATTTTTCATTGTACTATTCTTATTCAGTGATTTTAAACCTTCCGATGTACGTTTCGATTTAATAAATCTGGATATATACCGAAAAAATGTTATTGGGCAATATCGCTCCATCGTAATGAGAAGAAATTATTCATAGGCGAAAGTAATTCCAAACGAAACAAAGTTTAATTCAGTCATACTTATGATATTTGGCTAAATGATCACATTTGATTAAATTAATTTATTTAGGTATTTTTAGGGTCGTTTGTTTTCCAGCTTATAAAGTAGTAAATAATACTTCATTTCATAATGAATTCATTAACAAGTTGATAATGATTGAATCAGTGTAATATAAGACTCTCAGTGATTGTATTCGCTTAACTTTTTTAGTCTGAGATTTTGTTTCTGCTTCATTAATATTCTACATGTGTAATGGCAATTTACGCTTTAGGTAAAAGTTTTTACCCCACGTAATTCAGCTAAAAAGAAAAGGTAATGATTTTAGCACTGTTTATGTAAATTGCCACCGCACCACTTGCACAACTCGCTACACTGCACCACAATGAATATTAAAAACTGACCAAGTGCGAGTCGGACTCGCGTATGAAGGGACCGTAGCACTAAACAATATTAAACTTAAAAGTTTGTATTTCTCAAAGATACTGCGAAAAACCCATACGGGCGGACAGGTGGCACGACGAAATTACAAGAGTTCAATTTTTGCCATTCAGCTACGGAACCTAACAAAATCAGGTTTAGAAAATTATGTTAAAAATAAAATTTACTTGGTAAACTTTACTGGCCTGACTAAAATCTGTAACTGTATATATAAACAACATTTCTTTTATATTTTTTTTCCATTCGAGCAAAGCCGCGGGCGCAAGCTAGTTATTCTCCTTGTACGCTTATGTTTTCTAGCGATTCCTCCATGAAATGTTGAAATCATTATTTTTAACGAGGGCCACTTCTAAATAGTGATATAAATTCGTCGACGATAACATTTCTGTACTTTATCTATTGATGACAAAAGATGCGTTTCCATAGATTATTTTGATGTATTGCGCGTCGTTTGTTTCTTTGTTGCGTCATTATCAATGTCGGCCTCAAATTGTTAATTAGAAATTTTTGTCTTTTCTTTCGACATTCGAAAGTCTTCGAAAGTATAATTTGGTCACTTAACAGACCCGAGACATCCCTGTTATCTCGAGGACCGACTTTATAGGCGTTTGTGCAAATACAAAATATTTTCTTGTCAGGTGAAATATATAAAGATATTTTTTGGAGCTTCACTTAGTACATAAGTTAATTTTTGTAAAGTTACCGTAAAAATAGTCCTTTTTAACCGACTTCAAAAAAGATTAGGTTCTCAATTTGTCGGAAATTTTTTTCCGATTTCCATAATTCTTTTTTTATCTGAAAGACGATCTGATGGTAAAGTCTGAAAATGAACGATAGGACTCTTCATGGAATGGCAATAAATCAATTATGGGTCAAAATATATGCTACGGGTAGTTGGAGTATTACTATAGGGTATTACTTTATCTTTACAAAATAACTACAATACTTTACAGGTCAGGGTCTGATGATGAATTCTGGAGATCAACAATAGATCTCCTTAACGGATGGTTGTCAATTAAATGTGATTCGAGATATTTGCAACTGGTATTTGTTATTTTTCAAAATAATTACGCCTTCGACGATATCAAAATCTGGTGATGCGTTCTGGAGATGAACAATGGAACTCCTTATTGAATGGGATTAAATAAAACGTATTTAAAGATATTTGCTACTGATAGTTTTTACTTTGCCAAATAATTGCACCATCGACTAGGCCAGGGTCTGATGATGAGTTCTGAAGATGAATAATACAACTCCTTAACGGATGATAGTAAATCAATCGTGATTCAATATATTTACTACTAGTTGTTTGTTACTTTAGCTATTACTTTGCAAAATCTGATATTGGCTTTTGGATATGGAGAACGGAACAACTCAAGTAGTGGTTGTTACTTTGCATAATCTGACATTAGACTGTTAACAACTACTATCGCTTCGTTTCTATGTGTGGTTGATAACCAACTTTAGACAAAGAGGAAATTATCAGTATACTAATTTTTCCCGTGACTTTTAATAATTGTAAAATATTCTAAGAAAGAAGGTAATTGAATGCTAGTGATAGTGTGATTATTACTATTAGTTGTCACTATAAATTATAAAATAAAATATCTTTTAAAAAAGCGACTTCGAATAAGTTGGTACGTAAAAGTAAAAAACAATTAACTCAAAATAGGTACTCATTTATTCGCAATAAGTAACTAAGTTACTTATTTTTTACTGCACTTCAGATTAATTTAAATAAATGTAAACTTTTATATTATAGATAAGCCCTTTACGAACCTATTTCGTATTGTGAATATATTATTAAAAATTTACATTATAAATTTATATTATAAACTAAATTAACTTATGAATTGTCGACGACAGTAGAAGTTGGTCGACAGTGCTGGCACCGAATTCAAAAATAAATAACTTAGTTATTTGTTGCGAATTAGTAGGTACCCATTTCGAATTAAATATTTTTTTACTTTTTAGTACCTAAATTTTTTGAGTTGGTTCTTAAAAGATGTTTTATATTTTTCATTTCACCCTTTTAACTCTACATGGAAGGCTAAATTTAATAATTATGAAAATAAGTATCTAAATAACCTATACATGGAACCATAACGTCGACTTCTTCAAATCGTTTTACATAAAATGAATGAAATTACAGAAAGTATTAATTTTCCTAGCGGATTGTATCAGGTGATCAAATAGATACTTAATGGACATTATAAAATATTTATGTTATTTCTCAGGAATGAAAACTAATTTCGGCATAAACTTACTTGTATCAGATTATAATTTAATTGCGTGCCGAATTTCGCGTATAATAGTTTCAAAATTATAGAGTTGTAGAATAATAAAACATATATCCATCCTTACGTCCAAATATCCATACAGACTTTTGCTTATAAAACATTACTTAAGTTAATCGATAATATGATCATCCTATATTAAATTTACGTTTTTCCGAAACGCATAAATTTATAAACGCGACTTAAATGTAGCAATATAATTTTAATAAGCACACACACATATTTTAGTCTTAAAATGAATGAGATGTTGAGGGTATTTGTTGCAGATATTTTTCACAATATCTTTAAAACTATTTTATAAAAAAATTTCCAAAAAAACAAATAGTTTCGGAATCATTTTATTTGATACCGACCTCTTTCTCTTCAATTGATACCCCTCATGACGAATGAAATTATTTTATGTTCTGTTACTTTATTTGTCATCTTTATCATTTCCGTACAAGTTGTTTTAAATGTAGAATATATGAGTATTCTCCTTTATCACTATGCTAAATTTCAAGTGTTTATGGCCAAGTGTTACTGAGAAAAACGACTGTGATCGACACGTGAATAAAGGTTTCTATAAGAATTCCTTTTTTGAAGTAAGGAACTCTCAAAAATATTGTGTTGGTAAAAAATTTCAACATTGTGAAGAATGTACATTCTAGATTTCGACAGAATTCCATGTACAATTTTATAGTGTGGACTGACTCCACTATGCTCCAAAGTGGCCTAAAAAATAGATGTTTTTTTTAACGAACAGCGTTGTCTCTAAACAACGTTCGGCAAAAAGTAAGATTTCAGATTACCTGGTGGTCTTAGGATGATTTAATATTAACTAGTTAAAGATAATATGTAGTAACTTAATGTTTTAGGCATAATATGTTCATGAATATATTCTATCGAGATGACGATTTTAAAAACTCTTCGACATATGAAAAAAATATTTCTTTTATACAAATGGTACTTCAATTGTAATCAATTGTACATCACTGAGATAGGATTGTATCAAAATGTCTTTTCAATTTTCTATAAAAAAATATAATAACCTGAATTTATTAAATATTATGAAAGACATAGTTAAAGATGAGGAATGATATAGACCCAATAATATTTTTTCAATCACTATATTTTTTTAAATTTGAAGAATTTCTGCGGCGAATTTACAATAAATAATCTCCAGGTATATTTTATAAGTAAAAATGAAAAAAAGTATTTAGTAGAATAATAGTGCAAGTAGTGCTGTACATATAACATATAACATAGAAAATATTTATTGGAATAATTTTTGATGACATATAACTCATTAAAAGTTAACTGATTTTATCTAGTATTTTTTATGTTTTCTATATTTTATTAAAAAAATACCTTTCGAAATTTAGGGATCCTGGAGGCCGCTCCCAAAGTTATTTAATAGGTAATTCGTTAAAATCCATGAATTGTAAATAATATAATTTTAATCAAACATAAAATTTCCTTACTTGTTTTTAAAAATTTCCTTATTCACATTACTATAAAATGAACCGACTGCCTTTGACAAGTTAGCCTTAAAAAGTAGTGAAATAAAAACAGTCGTGCTCATTCAAAGCTTTGTTAAGGATCAATAGATAAACGAGATAGGGCTTCTCGTTTATATTTAATAGATATTATATTTAACAAAACACTGAACTTGGCCGAGTAGTGCGGTTCGGCAAATGATTTTTCAAATAGTGATCTAATGTATTTATAGTCAATATATGTTTTTATCTTTTCGTTAATGTTTATGCTTCTGTAATAAATATATTAATATTTTATACTCATGCATTTGTCGTACACAGCTTGTGTGAGGGCAACATTAAAAGGAGCTATAGTTTCAAAGTTTTGCAAACACTGCATTTTAAGCAACGTCCTGGGATGTTTACGTAATTTTTAACCCGTTATTTATTTTAATAAAATGTTGATATGTGCATACATTATAAGTATATTTATTTTATAATTCACAAATTTCCACTGCTGCAATAATGGCAAGGTCAAAAAATATATTGTCCAATTTTGACCCTGTTTGAAAATATATTGTCAAACAGGGTCAAAAAATATATTGTCCAATTTTGCCGTACAACATATGTCATATTTTCAATGATACATGTAAATTTATATAAAGAATTAGCGAATGACAAACTGATAATCGCTTTTTTTTTTTCTCATGTCCATTTTAGTTAAACAAATCCCTTTTTCATTTTTGTTTAACTACAAATCGTATTTTATTTCAACAAACATTTTATATCCCTTGGCTTATTTCTTAAACTCTTTCTAAGTTTTCCTTACGTATAATTTTTTCTTTGATCGATATGATACTGTAACATCATTTAATCAATCTTCAATTTCGGCAACAAAGTTTACTAGTTGAAAGATGATAAATGCAAAAAAAATCATAAGTATCATGTCAAAACTTTTACGGGTCATATAAATTAGAGACACTATTTACTCTGGAATATTAATTGAATTTGATACGTAAAATAATGTTGTCATATATTCTGTATTCAATTATTAAATGCGTCCTCACTGTGTTAAAACACGTAAAACACTATTAATAGATTGAAATAAATTAACAAATGTATTTATATTAAAAATAATAAAACCATATAATTTGCTGGAAGATTCATCTTGTTTGATTTGTCTCTGATTCATGAAACTTAAACATAGTACCATCAAATTCAGCAAGACGGAAGTTAGTTTGCAAGTTTATGACGAGCGTTTCCTGTTACCAGTGATTAATATCCGCTACAGGGAAGTGAACGGCAAAGCGCCTTCCATTCCTGAAATTTTCGGATTAGTGAAGTTACTGTGAATTCACCCCGTGATTAGATTCCTGTATGCAGTTGTACAAATACACTATTTGTGGTAATATTATGATTATATAACTTCTGGTAAATTCACAATTGATTTTCTAATTTAGTTGTATATTAAAATAATATAGTCTACAAATTAATTAGTTTTTGTATGATAATATGTTGAGGATAATTTTATATTTATTATTATTAAATAATTAAATCGAATCCCAAATTGCCTAAACCACTGTCAAAACTGAAGATTTTCTCTTTTATTAACTACTATTGTGAACAAGTTCGCTTATGATAGAATGAGTAACGAATATACAGTGACAATTATTTTAGTTTCAAACACTTTAAATACATTTTAATATATAGTATGACAATTTTGCAATAACATAAAATTTGTTTAACTTTAAAGAAAACCCCGATCTAGGTTACAATATTTCCTAAACTTTTTCGTACCACAAATGTGAAGCACTAATATAGAATTAATAAAGAATAACGGATAGGGAATATTCCTTGAAAATATCACACACATTAATGGTTTCCCAAAATTACAATTTTATTCAGAAAATGCTACTATTAGTTAGAAGTTAGAAATAAAAACAAAGTCTGATCATATACTGACGATAAAACAAGTCATTATGACTTGTTTTATTTATACCTAGATATATTTAATTTACACCTAGATAAAAGTACAGTGTAAGATTAACTGGTTTGTCTCATATTTTAACCGATACACCTACTGTCTAAATATTACTTATTAGACAGTATTTGTTCACTTAGATAACTTTTGTGATGCTTTGACAAGGGTCCAATTTGGTGGAATCGCTTCCAAGGATATAAGGGAAAATCAGATAATGATATCATGTTTGGCTTCGTTTTCGTTTGGACTAAATGTGTTAGCCAATCGAAAGGTTTGCTTATGATTTTGGTTCTAAGCAATAGATATGATACTTATAGAAATTAATGCAAACGAATAAATATTAGGAAGTCGATATAGACAATGGAATTGATTATATATACATATATAGACAATGGAAATAATTGGATTATTTTTTAATTGTCTCATTTAGCCTTTTGGTCATAATTTGTAACCAGGAGGGTTTGGTAATTAAGGAGGTTTATAAGAATTTTGTTATGGTATACCCATCAGATTTGGACTCCGTGGAGGGGGCGGGGAGGGGGAGGGGAGGGGGAGGGAGGGGAGGGGAAGGGGAAAGCGAAGGGGAAAGGGAAGGGGAAGGGGAAGGGGAAGGGGAAGGGGAAGGGGAAGGGGAAGGGGAAGGGGAAGGGGAAGGGGAAGGGGAAGGGGAAGGGGAAGGGGAAGGGGAAGGGGAAGGGGAAGGGGAAGGGGAAGGGGAAGGGGAAGGGGAAGGGGAAGGGGAAGGGGAAGGGGAAGGGGAAGGGGAAGGGGAAGGGGAAGGGGAAGGGGAAGGGGAAGGGGAAGGGGAAGGGGAAGGGGAAGGGGAAGGGGAAGGGGAAGGGGAAGGGGAAGGGGAAGGGGAAGGGGAAGGGGAAGGGGAAGGGGAAGGGGAAGGGGAAGGGGAAGGGGAAGGGGAAGGGGAAGGGGAAGGGGAAGGGGAAGGGGAAGGGGAAGGGGAAGGGGAAGGGGAAGGGGAAGGGGAAGGGGAAGGGGAAGGGGAAGGGGAAGGGGAAGGGGAAGGGGAAGGGGAAGGGGAAGGGGAAGGGGAAGGGGAAGGGGAAGGGGAAGGGGAAGGGAAGTGGAAGGGGAAGGGGAAGGGGAAGGGGAAGGGGAAGGGGAAGGGGAAGGGGAAGGGTGGGACTGGGGACTGGGAAAGTGTATGTGGTGAATTGCACACATGATTTTTTTTTATTTTTCAACATAGTCTCCTTGTAAGTCTATACACTTCTTCCAGCGATGCTCCTATCTTTGTAACCCGTCCAAATAGTACTCGGCGTTTTTCTCTGCAAAATAATGGTTCACGAAGGTGATTGCCTCTTCATTAGACGAAAATGTCTGTCCTCCGAGCAAAATGTTTAGATGAGGGAACAAAAAGAAGTAGCTAGCTAGATCTTGTGAGCAAAGCGGATGGCCAAGCAGTTCAAGCCGTAATTCGTGGCAACCGTTGAGGTGTGAGACGGTGCGTTGTCTTGGTGAAACAGAATTTCCTTTTTCTGCAAATGTGGCCTTTTTTCCGCAAGTTCTGCCTTCAGTTTGTCAAGTAATGATGCGTAGTATGCTCCTGTAATGGTATTTCCTTTTTGAAGGTAATCGATTAAAATAACTCCATGACTATTCCAAAAAACAGTCGCCATCACTTTCCCAGCTGAAAAAACAGTTTTGGCTTTTTTTGGAGCCGGTTCCCCCTTTGCAGTCCACTGTTTGGACTGTATTTTTATTTTGGGTGTATAATGGTGTATCCAAGATTCATATACAGTAATTAATCGGCGCCAAAACTCGGATTTATTGCGCCTAAACTGCCCCAACAGAGAGTTGGAAATGTTCATTCGAACACGTTTTTGGTCTAATGTGGGCAAACGCGGCACCCAACGCGCGGACAGCTTTCTCATGCCTAAATGTTCAATTAATATGTGACAAATCCGTTCTTTTGACACGTTCATAACCTTTGCTATCTCTCTCACCTTAATCCGGCGGTCGTCTAGCATTATTTGGTTAACTTTGGCGATATTTTCGTCGGTAGTTGCAGTTTTCGGACGGCCCGAACGTTCATCGTCTCCCAAGCTCTTACGGCCACGTTTAAATTCAACTGTCCAAAATTTCACTGTGGTAAATGATGATGCAGAGTCCATATACACAGAATCCAACTCATCTTTGATTTGCTTAGGCGTATTGCCTTTCAAAAACAAATATTTAATGACAGCTCGATACTCGATTTTATCCATTTTCACAAACACACTCACTCAAACGACTGTTACATAACAATTGCGCGTCCAAAATGGCTGGAACTTTGGCGAGTAACTTTCAACAGATGAACAACAAAATTCACTAGCTTTTATTTACGAGTGCTGCCATCTTCACGTTGAGGTCGGAAACTTTTCAGGCCACCCTCATATATGTTATTACATTAGAAATTAATGTTATAATTTAATATTTAATACTGCATTAATATCCGTCGATATTACCAATTAACTTTCGAAACAGACTCTATTAAGTTATTAGTTTATTAATAGCGAATTGCGGTCGTATACAAATGGTTTTTTGCTAGTGTTTTATATCGACACATTTGCGTGATGGATGTTTAACATAAATCGACATTTTCAATAGCCGTTAATGGATATGAAATATCAATGTTGACGGTTTGATACCTTGATTTAATTAGATATATCGTATTACTCTAAACCCATTTGATATAATGTTATTCATCTTTAGACATATTGAAATGACGTTTGCATAAACCAAATGAACATGTGAGATGTTTGGAATTAAATAAGTCAATTAGTTTTTTAACAAATTTCGGATTTTTAACACAGCTATTGACTAAAGAGTATATTACGTAAACTGTAAAATGTCTAAGCCTTCTAATTAAATTATGTTAGTTGTAAGATTTTCTTTAAAATTAATTCTCTCAAACGGCTTCAAAATTTTCTTCCACTTTTCTTTGTAAACTAAAGTACGTATTTCACGTCCGCGGGCGTTGAGTGAAATAATGCGTGTAATGAAAGAAAAATATTGTCTTGTTTAGTTCCCTAGATATTATTTTATTTTATCGGCGATATATAATATATATATTTATACACAAGTGATTAAAAGAAATTTCCTAAATTCACTTTTAGGTTGGCTTTGCGTTGGGTTGGGTAGGTTTGGGTAGGATTGGGTTAGATTCCACTTACTATGAATTGGGTTGAGTTGGTTTGGTTGGTTAAGTTTTGGTAGGGCTGGGTTGGGTTTCCTTTGGCTTCTATTGGGTTGGATTATATTGGGTTGAATTAGATTTTTTGGAGGCGGGTCTGTTTGGGTTGGGTTGGTATGCTTTGGTTTGGGTATTTGTTAGGTCAGACTAGGTCGAATTGGGTTCGCTTTGAGTAGAGAAGGGCGTGTTTGGATTGGGTTGGGTGTGCTTTGAGTTGGGCTGAATTACGTTAATTATTTTTATTATTATTGAACTGTGTTTGCTGGGTTGGGTTGGGTTTGTTTGGGTTAATTGGTTGGGTTGGGTGTGCTTCAGATTTATTGGTTTGCTTTGGATTATGTTTGGTTGGATTGTATTTGGTTGAGTTGGGTTTGTTTTAGGTCGGGTTGTGTTGGGTTTACTTTAGGATAAGTTGGGCTGGGTATGTTTTACGTTGGGTTGGCTCCAGTTTGTTTGATTTGTGTTAGGTTGGATTGGGTTGGGTTGAATTTGATTTGGATTGGGTTAGGTTAGGTTCCCTTTGGGTCGGGTTGGGTTGAGTTTGCTTTGGGTTGGGTTTGTTTTTCAAAAAACCGACCCACTTAAACAAATTTATTATTTTATTTAATTTGTAATTTAAATTTAAAACCTTAATTGCTAATGTACTCACAGTGCAAAATAGTTTCGTGAGGTGCGTATTTATAATATAAAAATTTGCATTTCTTTAAGTTGGTTGGCAATGCAGACTTCAGAAATAAGTAACTTATTTATTGTGAATAATAGGTACTTATTCTGAGATAATTATTTTTTACCTTTTGGTATCTACTTTTTATGAAGTCTGTTTTTTTTTTGAAAAATATTTTATTATAGTTGTAGCAGATTAGGTCTCAAAATACATAATATCATTTATAGTTGTCAAGAAACAGTCGATGATGGACAAGGTAAATTTCGTTCGTAAAGTTAGCTTTTTGAACAGGCTAGTCTAGTTGTAATGTTACAATATTTCATTCAAAACGCAAGTTTATTTCTATATAATGTGTAATAAAACCTACAAGAATACATCAACTACGAATAAGACTGATAATAATTTCGTATATGATACTACTTTCCTGGAGATAGAACATATCTATGTTAATATTCATGTATATATGTATATATATATATATATATATATGTATTATATGATAAATAATGACACCGACCTTTTGCTGGCCATTTTGTTCAAATCAATCTCTGTATAAAATGTGTTTAACTTCAATTATACTATTAATCCCCCAGACGTTCGGACTTCAATTCCTCACGATAATTAATAAAATTTATTACTCTTAAACGAGCTAATGACAATTACAGAAGGATTTTTGAAATTGAGAAAATTGACCTTAAAACTAATTAAATTTTATCGCAGACTGCATTTTTATTTTCTTTTATTAGGTTTGTTTTGATTTGGTATATATTATTAAGAGAATTTCTATATACATTACGTGTCCAGTTTCCCTTTTGGGGTGAATATTATTACATAACATGGCTTTTCTTTTTAGAGGAGCTTTTTCCAGAATACGTCTAAAATTGTTGGTAAAAATATTTTATTGGTAATTTCAAATCTAAACAGATTCTAAATTACTTTTCTTAAGGGATAGTGACAATTAAAGTTTTCAGTAATGAATTTACTTGGGATATTATCTGTAATATATATTAATTAAATATTTATTTCAGACTCCATCACTGTTACGCGCATCGTCCACATTAATATTGAAGGTATTCGCTTCGTCAAACAATCGTAAATATAGTTAGCCAGCAAATTATTGATAAAAACTTTCAAACGCTTTATGAGATGATAACAACTTGAAAGGGTTGATATATTATTTATATTCTATATTAATCTATTGAAGAATTAAGTTACTTCAAAAATATTACAATTTTTTTTAAATAAATAATTCAAGTAATATTTTTTTTACATTCACATTCCATAAGTAATATTATTCGCTAAGAATTTGCAATTATATTACACAATAATATTGAGATTAATTTAACTTATGATATGTTTTAATTTTTTAAACACATAAACTTGTTTTTAAACAATTTACAACATTATTTATCAAAATATACATATATTACGTTGAAATAATTATGATGGTATTGTAATTTTGTCAACTTAATGTTTACCATTAAAACTGCGGCCAATAAAATATTTGATAAAAACTGCAACTGTCCACAACCTGACAATATTACTTGTATATTAAGAGACTAACACTAAAACTATTAATTCAACTGAATACAATTCATGATAGCTAATAGTTAGTACAATATGATGGCTTAAAGTTTCCCCCTTATCATACCTAATATAGTATGTGTATATGTTGTAGAGCTGTAGTTAATGCTGACCACATAGTCCGAGAAAAAATCATCTGGGAAAACTGTTTCCGATACAATAACAGTAAGTATGAAGGAATTATAGCTAGAAAAATATCTATGTAAAAGTCGAAGTTTATGTATACAGAACTTGTTATCACAAGTAAGCCACAGTAATTGTTGAAGTGTAGGTACACCATGCCCACTTTTTCAGAAGAGTGAAAAAAACTGAGTCGTTACGCTCGGGTTGGTGACGCTGAATTGAATAAAGTTGACTCCCTTCAGCACCAGCCAAGCGAGTTCGTTGTTCGGGTAAACTTTGCTCTCTTCGGCATCGGCTTAGCGAGTGTATAACATGGAGTGCGTCATTTCAAGAATAAAGTTTTAATTTTTATTAAAATTTTTTCGAGTATAATTGAATTTAATACTCGTATGTTATTGTATATAACCAGTGTAATAATTCAAGTGTATACAGTACATTGTCAAATATTTAGTACTTTATTTTAAAATATTTTAGTACAATTCGCACATGCTATTGTATTTTTTGTTTAGTTTTCACTTGTATCGTGTGGTCATAAGCACAGCCAGTGTTTTTTAAGTTAAAAAATTGCATGTCGAAAAAAGTAGGCTGTCAACCACAAACTCGAAACAACACAATATAACATTATCTCATGTTATATATATATGACTTTGAACTCGAAACACTTTTATACTAATATTTTCTTTGATCTAACAGACGCTCAATACATATCGCGACTAATGAATTTTTTTTTAAATATGGATTTAGAATCATATTAAAAAATAAATTTCAATATATATATATATATATATATTTATTTATTTAAATATATATATATATATATATATATATATATATATATATATATATATGTATATATATATATATATATATATATATATATATATATATATATATTTTCTATTTTTTATTTTATAGACCTCTATTTGTGTTAGGAGTGAGTTCTCGCGTAACGTGTAACGACGTTGTTGAACGTTACTATTTATTTATTGCGTTTCAAAAAGATCTTTATTCCACGCAAGCTTCAATTAATACAATTTTCTAGTTTTGCCTTGCGAAATAAGTGTACTTTGTGAAATAAGTTTCCAATTCTTCTATCATACTTCACACGTAAACCTGTATATACATAATGACTAAATATTCATACGTAAACCTGTATATACATAATGACTAAATATTCATACGTAAACCTGTATATACATAATGACTAAATGTTCTTCATTTTCCATTGAAACCCGTATTTTAATTATGACGTATTTGAAAAATTGGAATTTAATTTTTTTCACAAAAATTAAAAACTTACGTTCTTATTAACTTATGTTTTGTAAACAACGTCCTTGTTAGCAGCGAAATCCGTTACTCAAATTTGTATGATTTTCTAAGATTCTGTAAACTTTCAAAAATGTTATCATTCGCATGTTTTGCTTGTACTTATTTATTATGGTCGGACAGACATTCTTTTCGCACATAATCAAATATTCCTTTCCACACATTTACACTGAATTTCACTTGATGGCAAATGTAAACCCAAAAATGATTACTTATTGTTTTTGATTTTTTACGGATCATTGTCGCGTGGTCATTAACTTATAGGTCGCATAGCGATACATGTATACGCAATTAAGCCAAATGGCATATTGATATAGGCGTCCGTTGCTTCGGTCGTACCGTGGTATTGGCGAATGAGGTAGGGGGGGGATAGGTTATATGTCAAAATAAACAGATTAAGAAATGAGTGGCCTATGAGCTTTTAAATATAATGGTAGGATTAGAGTGGGGATATCTTCCTACCTCATCCGCTCTCGTAGAACAAAATGAGTGCTAAGTCCACGTCACAATTTGTTGCAACATTTGTTGTTTCAATATTCAGTTTAAACTAACGGAATAGATATAAGTAAATATAATTATATTTAACGTATTTATCAGCCACACGTCATATATATGAAACTACAACCCTTTGCCTACTTCCCTCATATTTACTGAAATCAACTAAAATTTTACTTTATTAATAAATAGTTTTAACACAATTCGAATGATTAAGTCGCAATAATAAACTTTTGGAATGCTGACAAAGTTTTACAATGACTTGTTTGATATTTTCACTTCCAGCTTCATTGCTATTGATGGTATTGGCATTATAATGTAGATTATAACATTACTACAAACATTTTCAAGTTTATCATTTATTTCCGTTTAATAACACGCACTACTTTACGCTAAATGTAAATTAATGTAAAAAGTATTTACTGAGACATATTCGACAAATTTATACAAATCTTATATGATTGTGGTGTGGTGGAAACAATAATAAAGAATCGAATAGTGACACCGGCTCTGATTAAATTATATTTTTAAATAAATACATTTACTACAAAGCGTACAAAATTTATGGTAAAGAAATTTATTAAGTTGTTAATATTGTTGTCATATTGTTGCTCCAATTTCCATTCGGGAATGATATGCACCTCGTTGAAACATGCCAAACTTCCACTTCCATGAAATCATTGCAAAGAATAATATAGGCATCACAGAAATTATGCTAAAAAATGTAGACATCACCGAAACCATACCTGATTGCTTTAAGTGGTATCTAACGAATGTATCAACGACTTGACAACTTCTAATTTAACGTTAGACAGACATAAATTATAAAAATCATTAGTGTTGCGGACGTAACAGCACGATTTATTACGTACTTTATTGTAAGCACTCGTAAGTCTACAAAACAAGTCTTAAGTCTGTCAGTATTGTAGATATAATTACATAGCTTTTATATCATAAAATATTGAAGGAATCTATCCAAATAATCTTAAAAATATTTCATAATATAGGATCATAAAAAACATTTTGATAAAAATCTGAATAAAATCAGCAATATAATAGATTCGTCATGCTGCCTCGGAAATACGCGACACGAGGTAATTAGTAAATTTATTTAAAATAACTACTTGTGCAATAACTAGCAGAATTTGTGAAACAGCAAGTATAAAAACATACGATTATGTTTATGTGTAATTTTGTATCAAGTAATGAATGAATAAATGGAAAAATACTCTAATAGCGTAATGAAGTTACATTATTTCTTGCAATAACTACTTTATATATGTCATTGGTAAGATGAGACTTGTCAAATGTTAGAAGAATAAAAAAAGAACGGTAATGTCAACATTTATTTGTAATACAAAACTAATCTTTTCCCAGAAATGGATCGAATAAATAAAACGTTAAAAGATAAACAGAATCAAAAGCAGGAACAGTGACATTTCCAAACAATAATCTCAGAAAACTTTCATCCCCACGGGAAAACTCTCATTTTTCAACAGTTATGCTTCAGCGCCAGAGCCGACAGATATTAACTATTTATTTACTTTGACTTGCGAAGCAAACGCCCAATCACAAAGAAGTATCAAGTGACACAGTTTGCGAAATAAACATCTTTTCAAGCACTTTTGACACTTTGGTAACACTTTGACGAGGGTACATTCTGGTTGTGTCTTGCCGAATAATACAGTGAAAAGTCGAATAATATCATCGTGTTTTACTCCACTAAGCCTTAAAATGCAAGCGCTTTTCAGTAAAAACTAACTATCGCAGAACGAAAGATTCTGTGTTGAATTAGCTCTATGCATTTTGATCTCCTTCACTAAGGGTATGATGAAGCCGAAATAAATTCTTCAAAAACTAGACTTTAATGTAATACTTGCCGAACGGGTTAATCATATATATATATATATATATATATATATATATATATATATATATATATATATATATGATTAGCAATTAAGTCCACTGATCTATCTATGGTATAGTGAACTTGAATATAAAATGTTATTATTATTTCAGCGTGGTCAGAATAAACACAAAATATATAAAATTGTAAGTCATAGACTCTATACTCGTACTTTCTTTTTGACTATTTTAGGTAAATGTTATTATTTTGATTTTGAATTGTCAAATTAGTTACAAAGGGATTTCCCGGTTTAAAAAGTAGCATATGTAATTTTCTGCCCGCCAACAATCTTTGTGCAAAAAATTACGTTGATCTATTGCTCTTTTGAGACGTGAGACAAGAACAAAGAAACACACTTTCGAATTTTCTATATTTGTTGGGATTTTTATGTTAGTTAGGATAAGATTTTCCAAGTTGGTAAGTAACCTGTGTCATTTTCCTGTCGGCTCACTATTTCTGTGAAGGAAATCACTTTGATTTTGTTGCTCCATTTTGACCTGAAAGAAGGACAAACAAATTTTATTATACTTACTGATTTGTAAATTTTGGGTTTGCTATATTAGTTATGATAAGATTTTCCACTTGAAAATGTAACCAGTATTATTTCCTGGCCCACTAAATATCTCTGTGCAGAAAGCCATGGCGATCTGTTGCAAATGGATTTTTTAATATTTTTTGAGATTGTGATATTAGTTAGGATGAGATTTCCTGGGTTGGTATTTTACCTATGTAATTTTTTGTTCCCCCAACTTTCTCTATGTAGTAATCCGCGTCGCTCTGTTGCTTCGTTAAGACGTAAAAGAAGGACAAAAAAACCCTTTCGAATTTTAATATTAGTTGAGATTTTTATTTTAGCTACGAAAATATTTCCTAGACTGGAAAGTAGTCTGGGTTATTTCCTGGTTCGCCAACCAAGAAAGTAACGTTGATCTGTTTTTCCATTCCAACGTGCAAGAAGAACAAACGAACATATTTTCGAATTTTTAATATTTGTTGGGATTGTTACATTATTTACGATGAGATTTACTGAGTCGAAAAACTATAGCATATGCCATTTCCTGTCCCGCCATTGTGCTATCTTTGTGTAGAAAATCACATCGATATATTGCTCTATTGGGACGTAAAAAACGACAAGCAAACAAACTTTTTACATTATATGTAAAAGAAATTAATTCCAGCATATATTGGCAAATGATAACAGCATCTAGAGTGGACTGGGATGGAAAGTATTCGACAATGTTCAGATCCTTCATGGTTTGTAACGCTGGATAAATAAGCAGCAAACAATACATGTGTGCTAATATATATTTTGATTCTTTTTATTCAGAAATGGTTATTTTCCCAAAAAATGTTAGAAGATATACAATTGAATTTTGAAGTTTGTGTAGAACTAATAAGTACTACATATAATATCATAAATATTTAAGTTATTGTGAATTAACAACGTTAATTCACAATAGCTCCACAATTTCTTGAATTGTTTGGACGTAATTTCGTCGTTTGCTTTGAAAGATATTCTCATCATTTGAAGGATTATCCTCGCTAAATATTTTAAATACGACACTTGGTTTACTTGTCGGTTTTTTACAAAAACAAAGTGTGTTGTAAAAATAATTAGCATTGGCAATTTTATTAATTATACAGATTGCTATTATTAGCAAAGATGAGAATATAAAAAAAAATCTATTCATCATTTGTGGATAAGCAATTCTAATTAATATGCAAAGGACATGAAAATTTTAAAAGGCAATAACTTATTTTATTTTCATGTAAATATTATCAGGAAACAGAATACAAAGGAATTTGTCAACAAAAAAAAAAGATTTCGTAAAATGACTTATGTCTTGTGGAAATTTATTTATATAATATAATAAATTATAAAATTTTTATTTCCATAAAAATGTATCAGTGGACTTAATTGTTAATCATATATATATGTATATATATATATATATATATATATATATATATATATATATATATATATATATATATGTATATATGATTAACCTGTTCGGCAAGTATTACATTAAAGTCTAGTTTTTGAAGAATTTATCTCGGCTTCATCATACCCTTAGTGAAGGAGATCTAAATGCATAGAGCTAATTCAACACAGAATCTTTCGTTCTGCGATAGTTAGTTTTTGCTGAAAAGCGCTTGCATTTTAAGGCTTAGTGGAGTAAAACACAATGATATTATTCGACTTTTTACTGTATTATTCGGCAAGACACAACCAGAATGTACCCTCGTCAAAGTGTTACCAAAGTGTTAAAAGTGCTTGAAAAGATGTTTATTTCGCAAACTGTGTCACTTGATACTTCTTTGTGATTGGGCGTTTGCTTCGCAAGTCAAAGTAAATAAATAGTTAATATCTGTCGGCTCTGGCGCTGAAGCATAACTGTTGAAAAATGAGAGTTTTCCCGTGGGGATGAAAGTTTTCTGAGATTATTGTTTGGAAATGTCACTGTTCCTGCTTTTGATTCTGTTTATCTTTTAACGTTTTATTTATTCGATCCATTTCTGGGAAAAAATTAGTTTTGTATTACAAATAAATGTTGACATTACCGTTCTTTTTTATTCTTCTAACATTTGACAAGTCTCATCTGTATGCAAACGAAATTATTTGACAAATTTCAGATAATATCCTACTTTACTTTTTTGAAGTGGGTTGAAAAGGGTGAATTTATGTGTATATTAACATTTGAGGTAGAGATATTATTAATACAAATATAGGTATATATGTACATATATATATATATATATATATATATATATATATATATATATATATATATATATATAAAAGGATTCATGTCATACTTAACTAACTCGCTTCTCTTCGTTTTACTACTTTTCAGTGACTCCGCTAATATTGTAGTAGAATAGTCTATAACGAGTTGTTGCCTTATGCAACAACTGGTTACAAGCTATTCTACTACTATACTCACGAATTAATCACATACTATATGCCACTGGCCCTTGTTTCATTTGTCCGATGTCATGTGACACCAATGTTGTATTACCGAATATATGATGATTAATTTTTCTTCACATTGAAACTGAGATATGCAAATACTATTTATATATATATATTTGGACTGCATAAAATAATTTTTTTATATTGCCGTAAAAAGAAATGGAAAAAAATTTTGTTCATTTGATGATAACATATAACAACATTATAAATAATAGAATATTCAATTAAATTCACTTAAATTAAAAGTCGTTATTTTGACGATTTAGCAAAACAAAATTTGACAAGCTTTGCTTATAATTTGCCTCGAAGAGATATTAATCATAGCCGCATACAGCAAACTCACTTAACTTATTTCAATTAAATTGTATTTCTATAGAATAGAAAACAAATATTGCGATTTTGTTATATTTCTACGGTATCGAAGTATTCCAGTCTAACCGACTCAACCCGCATTTGTGAAATGTAAAAATAAAAAATAAAGGATAATTTTATGGATAATTTTATTACTCTCGCATAAAAAGCAGAATGTGTTGCCTACCCATTTGTCCCTCCGGTTTTGTTTTTATTGTAACTTATCATTTGCATAATTTTGCACTAAGCTTTGTCAAAAAAATTATGGTAATTGACTGAAAAATTTGGGTTTAGAGCTTAGCACTCTGTCGCCGCTATGTTCGCTAGGGAAAACCCTTAAATTATTTAAAACCCATTTACCAATATGAGTCACATTTCGGTACGATAACATTAGATGAAATTTTAAAATTTTACATTCGTTCATACTTGTAGTCTGCAATAGAATAGGAACATTGGAATATTAGTAAACAATTTGGATTCCATATTTGTTTTATATTGTATTATAGAGTTGTCAAAAATTTAAAAAAAAATAGTGAATCTAATTTTGTTTTGGAATTTTAAATAAAATATATTTTAAATAAATAAAATATATTTGTTATTTTCATGGTTTTTATAATGTATTTTTTCTACTTATTTAATACAGTTCATTTAAACCTTTTTTTCGTTTCATTTTTATTATCCGTGTTAAGGAAATATCAGTACGTACGAGTATTATCGGATAGCAACAGAATTATATTAACTTCAAAAAATTATAAGAATATACTCTACTCAAATCCTGTATTTTATTAAATCTTGTGATGAAGTCAACTTTGTAAAAGCCAAAGTATTAAAATAGGAGTTATAAATATTAGTTTGTCGCACCTTTGACGGATAGCTCATACATCTAACATGCTGACCTAGTAGTTGCTCACCCGTTCTCTTTATTTATTTATTTTAATAATACGTTTTAACTTACGGTTTGATGTTTTTAGCTAAATGGCAATGTTCTTGGTTGTATCGTGTCTTGGTGGCGGTACTTGAGTTTCGTTGCCAGTTGAGGGCATTATTTGAAACGATTTTGAAGAAGTTAATAAAAAAATTTAGTATCAATTAAAAGAAGTTTTTATCCTTTAACTTATTTAATTACAATAAGAACTCATGGTTATTCATACAGAATACTGACGTATAGTTAATTTTACATAAAATTATGTCAATCCAGCCCAAGCCAAGGCGAGTTACTCTTATTCGGTATTGATAATAAATTTGGAACTATCAAAATTAAATGAAAATAATTTTTAAAAGATCATCACATATTATTAATTTAATGTTAACCTTTTGTTGTTTAAATTTCTATAATATGTATATATATATATATATATATATATATATATATATATATATATATATGTATATATACATATATATATATATATATATATATATATATATATATATATATATATATATAGATAGATGTATATATATATATATATATATAAACATATGGCAGGCTCCATTGCCACATTTTCATTCTGCTACAGTTTTCATAGATGCAAAATTCACAATCTCATTCATATGCTGTGTAATTTTGCATACTCTGTATTTTTTAACGTAACTAAGCTGAAATGAAGAAATACAGTTTTGTAATATTTATTCCCAAAAATTTAATACCAATACTATAATTATATTTCCAATAAAATAACTGGTTTACATTTTCTACATAACATTTACGTACGTTCTAGTAACGGTAACTCTTAAAAAAATGGTTACAAATGTTAAAAATGATTTAAATCGTAGTATTTCTTAAATAGGTAGGAGTATAAAGGTAGAATAAGCTTGTCACATACAAACGAGATGTGTTCTTACTTCATGACCAAACATGGCAAGATAGCAGGTGGCATACATAACTGGCTCGAAGGAAATCAAAATATATAAATTATTAAATAATTTTAATAATGAAAATTTAAAAATTGGTCCAAGTTGGTGAATTATAATTATCTATTAAATTGTAAGTCAAAATCAAAATGAACTACTTTAAAACAAGTTGGCCCATATCATGCAAATAAAAAGCGTTGGTCTAAAAATACGCAGAAGAAATCCACTCGTTCAAAACCATTTAATATGCATTTTTTTCAAAGAAAATTGAAAACGTAATAGGTTTGTATTGTCGAAAGTGAGTTCTAAATTGAAACATTGTCTGCCATAACGAGGTATCAATTCATTTTCTGTAAGTTAACTTCATTTATTCAGTGTCTAAATGGAGACATAGCTCAACAGTGGCTTATTGGCGTATTTCGTTTACTTTTAATAATTGTTTATAAAACATTTGTTCCTCCAAACTTATCAGTTTGGTTCAAATCGACAATAAAGCGACTTGTGAAAAAAGATAAGAGTAACCTATTTGCTGTAACAAAACTGGTCAAAATGAAAAAGAAATACTTTTCCCCGATAAGTTTGGGCGGATGATAAAATGTCAGAAATGTTCAAAACGAATACGTACTAGATTTATGGGCCTGCACTACTTTCTCTTATCAATGTCTTAAGTTAAACTTTTGATTGTTATTATTTTGTTTGTAGACTACTTTCCTTTATTTCACCTTTACTTTCTAATTCTGTTATAAGTATTTTCACGTAATTTTGTTATATATTTTATAACTTTTCAGTCTTTTTTAATGGAAAAAATAGTTTTTTGTGATATGAAAATTGTTGAAAGGTTTATTAAATAATGTTGCTTTCTTTAATGTGGTCAGTATCTATATATAAGAAATTAATAAAACTGTGAATTTATTATAATAAAAATGAGAAGATAATAAACACGCCAGTTTAGAGATTACTAAAAGCTATTAATGTGTGAAAACTTTGGGATGGAGTAAAACTTAAAACTTAAAATGTGGGATAAAACAAAGTGGAAATCAATATTTAATATTGTTAATTAATATAAAGACGTATGAAATATCACTTAAGTTATAATCGAATCTGGGACGAGACTATTTAAAACATGCTAAAATCAAGAGCCATATTAACAAATAAAACTTTACGAAGTATTTATCGATGAAATGTATCCAAAATTATTGGAATAAAGTTTTATTATGAATACCGAAATTTAATATAGAAGGCTCTTAACTAAAAGTTAAAAATTGTTTGTTACTAAATTCATATTATAAATTATGAGTTAATAGTACAGGTAATGAACATCCATGTATCATTCTGCCCCTACTCGTATCTAGGTTGATTTTTTTGAACTGTTCTTTTGGGTAAATTTCAGTAAAAATATTAATTATATACCCAGAATGTAAAGTTGAATGTAACAAAGCTAAGGAGAGTTAAGTTTCTTTAATATTCTGAAGAGAATAATAAACATATTTTTTCGAAATTCTGCATATAAAAATATTATGATCTCTTGAAAAACTCTCCATTGTCCGCTTGCGAGTCAAGTAAGTAATCGTCAAATGATTTATGAACTTGAATTGTCAAATGATAACTCCCTAAACCTTGATTTCTTTTATATTCTAGAAAAAGCCGATCGATTATTTATAATATAGAATTATTGAATGATACTTTATAACATGATCATGAAAAATATGGTAAAAAATTTGCTATGAACTTCAATAACTCCAGAACCGCCGCCAATTTCGCAAAACGGTTCCTTCTAAACTTTAAAGGTATAACTAGTTTTGATTAATTTTTCTCTTAGCAATCATTAAATCTTATAATTTAAAATCAATATGTACATTTGTCATCAAATTCATTAATAATAATTGTAAATGATGTACTTTTCACAGTCCTGTCGATTTACATGAGATAATAGTGGTCTGCATTAGTGCAGATATTTTAGAAGTGATTTCACGTGTCATGAATATTTTGGAGTCTCATAAAAGTTACGTTTTTAACTAGATGATCACACAATATGTAATGTAAATAAAATGTTAATTGGCATTTACGTCAAATGGCCTGCTTTTGTTCAGGCATTATACATTCTGAATGCGTGTAATGACACAATAAACGTTATAGAGTGTGCAGAATAATTATATATTTATGCATGTACATATTTGTGTAATTCTTCATTGTAACATTTGCTTATTTTGGTCTCGCTGTACCTTTACCTAGTCCTAGGTAAACTTTTAACCTAGTACACCAACTATGGGCTAAGCCGAATTTCTTCCTTCTAAAAGAGTTTTAATTAATCTCAGTATTTTAAAATACGAAGTAACATGTCTCACTTGAATTCCTGTAAAAGTAGAATGACCTTTATTTGTGAAAATAAAGTTCTGTGTAATGCCAGTTAATTTTAATTTTGTTACGAATCTCAATAACTAAATAAATGAAAACATAGAAAAATATATAGATTTTCCCAAAAAGGTTACATTTTTACCTAAAATTTATTATGTCTCAAGGGAAAAAATTGTATTTCCATCGCGAATAAATTTACACAATGACGTCCTTTGTCACTGTCTCGTATCCAATAAAAAAAAGTTATAAAGGCAAGAAGTTAATGAAATTCTGTTGCCCCCGGAAAGAAAAGTCCTGCACGTTGGGAAATTCATAAGAAAGCAGGATAATGACCTTTTATTAATGAAACTGTCGTCACACTAGCGATAATGTCAAGAAATCATGTCACACGTGCCAGCGATTAGGTTACTGGCAGTTTTCCTTTGTCTTTCTGGCAATTTTTTTGAGAAAATATTCGTTTGATATATTATGTATCTTCCGTTTTCCTTGTTTAGATTTTTGTAAGTTTCGCTTGCATGTGCTATGTAGTAATATATCTAAAGTGTTTCAAGTTCATATTGAAATATATTTAAACGGTACGCATTTACGCAGAGCATAATACCAATTTACAGACTATATATATCTGTATTGCGTTTCGGAAAAATCAGTATTGGTAGGCAAATTCTGTACATTATGTACAGAAATAGACTACAGTGTTTGTTGTTGACCTAGCAATTCTATTTTTTTTCTTGTTTTCGTTTTTGTATGTTGATGTTAAGTAATTAAATATGAAAAATAATATTTTATAAAAATGTGTGTGCGATGTATAATCAATTAAAGCAAATTTTACTCATTGTCCGCATTATAATCAACTTCAAAAAAGAAGAAAGTTCTAAATTTGACTGTATTTTTTAGTGCATGTTACCTGATAAATATGGTAGTTATACATCGTTTTGGAAAATTATTTTTTAATGATAATTTGTCTCTAAAATTTTGACATAACTAAGGGCGACACAAATCTCTCCTTAGCGAATACAGTATACAAGGATAGAGCTGCAAGGTGGTGATAAAAACGTGTCAGTGATAAGTAATAAATTCATCGAGTTTGTACTCGTTTGACTTGTCTTGACACAAGTAAGAAATTAACAGAGTAAAGAGGTAAGTAAATACTTATGTATATAAGTACATATAAAGCATAAAAGAGCTAAGGTATAAATTGATAGCTACATAAATAAGTACGTATAGGTACAAACAAATGGATGAATCGATTAAAATATTAGTAAGGAGGTAGGTAGATAAGTATGTATATACAGTTATATACGAATACGTATAGCAATTAGAATATTAGTAGGTAGGTTAGTATATACAAGGTGACGTGAAGTATGAGGATATTATTGGGCAGATATGCACCGGTAAATAATTATGCATGAAACACTGACTACCGTAAAATGAAAAGTAAAAATGTGATTTATATGATTTGCAAGACTCGAACTGTATTTATGGTATATTCGAATATATATTATATTATTGTAACGCGTAAGTTCCAACTCGTAATTTTAAGATTGTATACTTTTCAGTGCGCTTCTTATTGGAAGGTTATTTAAAGTCGGTTCGAATAAGAAAACAGAAGTTATGAACATTTAATATAATGTTTACGTTGCTACTAACTAGCTAAAAGTTAGTTGTGATTTGTGAGCGCTCTGGGACGTATATTATTATGTAAGAATATATACTATATATCCGACCAACGCTAAATGCTTTTAATTGTGGTCGCTTGTGTTTATAATTCCTGGTCCAACGTTATTTATATATTTACGGACAGGAGAATAATACGAGACGGAGTTTATGCCAGGCATTTCATTTCCCAGAAAACAACGATCATTGGGACAAGTCATTTAAAGATGCATCTGTCAGTTCTAATCCATTTTAAAAACATACGCTGTTCGAAGTTATTTTATCTTTATATATTTCCAGTCACAACTAGTGCAATTATGGAATAAATAAAAAGACCGAAGATATTCTGCAAAGAACCTGTCAAGGAACACAAAATAATGGCTTGGGTTTCACAAAAGAAATGTACACAATGTGCGGCAGGTTGTTGGCAGAATTTGAAATGACAGCACCAATCAATGTAGTATTCAACAAAAGAAGTGCTCAGAGAGGAATGTGATAGATTTAAATTAAAAATTCGGGCTGTTCGGTAGTTTAACACTGTTTTAATTAAATTTACGTACAACTACGTTCAGTACAAGAAATGTCAGGGAGCAGAGAGATAGAGGGAGCAGAGCGAGTGAGACATAGACAATGTACATTGCGTAGTTCTTATTTTAATACAATATAAATATGATGCTAGTGTGCAACAATAAAAGCTCGTAATTCAAATTAATTAATATGTTAATACTCCTACCAAATTCAAAACTACCCACTCTATATGTTTAAACAAAATTAAATTATGAATCGAGATTACTGTACTGATTAAGGCCACTTACTACAATAATATTTTCATTAAACAACTCTTATTTATGTTTTACATTTGAGATATGTAACAAGACGGTAAATTTAGTATAATTTGTCTTACTAAATTTTAACAGTTCAATATTGTTTCTTTAAAATTTAAATTTTTCTTTGATTAATTTCAGCATAACATTTTTCTTTCACATAATTGTATTTAATATTTATGTGCCTGCAACACTTGTGGAAATCACTATTTTAATGATATTAATTGCACTTTGATTTTCAAGGTTATTGCACAAAAGATTTTGTTTGAACTCACTAATATCACTTAGTGGTTGTTTTAACTACATAGCTTCTGTGGTGGCTGCACAGGCAGCTATGATTTCTGCATCCATTGTAGATAAGGCTACGGTTTGTCGGTGTAAAGTAGACCAGGTGATGGCTTCATTTATAAGAAATACAAATGCAGCAATTCCGGCCGTCTTTACTCGACATCGTTTTTATAATCAGCACCACTGTACTAAATTAATTCTGTAGTATCAGGGTTTAATACATAACACAGACCTTAATTTTAGTTTCTTTTCAATTTTTAATTATTTTCTTCACACCATTTCAGTGAGTGTAGTCATAAAAATGTAAAATCTGCTCATCTGGTTTACTGCAAACATAATATCTGGTCTGGTTACGGTTGTTAAATTAATGAGTGATGCAATTGCTTCTGTATACGGATAAGTCTTTTCATGTGGTCCATTAGGCTTTTACTATTTCACGTGTAGGAAAACTATGGAGATTTGCATTATCCATATTGAATTTTCCTAATATTTGTTCAATATATTTTATTTGAGAATAAATATAAATTTATTGCATCTTTCCATCTGCACGCCCATAAAATTTGTAGGTGAACCAACTTAAGTGAAAGTTCGTCTTTTCATCGTATGTTCATCTTTACAGAGTAGCAAACCGTCATCAACAAAAAGCCACAAACAACATATGACATCATGATGCTTTCCAATATAAACACATTTATCTGCTTCGCTTTATGCCAAACCAAATTTGTGTAATACTGAATTGAGTTTTGTGTTCCAACACCTAGGAGCTTGTTTTAAACCGTAAAGAGATTTAAAAAGTTTGCACACAAAGTCAGCTTTGCAATCCAAATCGTCAGGTGGACTCATTAGTATCGACTCCGTTAGTTCACCATAAAGAAAGGCAGCGGTGATATCACATATGGATCATTTGTAATTTTTGATAAGCTGCTATAGAAAATAATCTACATATAGAATCGTATCTAATTGTTCGTACGAATGTTTCATCATAATCAATACATTATGTTGTGCGTGTTCCTTTGCACATAGTCGAAACTTCTAACGGAGACCTGTTGATTCATCCTTGATCCAAAAGACTCACTTCAGCCATTCAGCTTTGCACCCGGAGGCTTTTCTATCAATGTCCACGTTCCATTGTAATGATATACTTCCAGTTAAATATTGATCCACAACTTCCATTTTTCAGAGTTAGCTGATGAAACTTCTTCATTATAATTCAGAGGGATAGAGGTGATTAAACTTTTACCAGTGCCTAGAAGTCCATTTTCATTAAACTTTTTGAATATTTTCTTTCCAGGTCTCAAAGTCATGTTTGATTGAAGTTGTGCTTTGACTAAGGTATTTGGTACAAAGTCACTTCCAGAAATGTCTTGATGAGAGTAATATTCATTGACAATAATATTTATGGTGCGTGTAATTGCAGTTGTCATCTTCACTTAACTGATTTTGATTGACTTGTCGAGTTTGACAGATTTACAGGAACATAAACTCTTGACAGTAGGCTCTAGAAAACAGCATCTCTGCTGTTTAAAACTGTTCTAGATGAAGGAATTATAAAATCGTAACTTCCTTTGGAAAATGTATCATGGCTTTACAACCGAATATCTTTAGACGTTCAATACTTGGTTTCTTTTTAGACCACATCTCTTCTGGAGTTTTGAATCCGAGTGACCGACTCAGAGCTCTATTATTGAGTTAAGCAGTTGTGTGTATTACTACGACCCAGTATAACTTAGGTAGGTTTGTATTTATAAGTGGTTGGTTTGGTTGTTTTTTGCAGAATACCAGCATGATTTTAATATTTTTTGAAGTTGTTGTTATCATATTCATAACTAACACATTTTATTTCATAGTCTAATTGTTTCTCCACTTGGTTTTTAAACTGTTTAAACTATCTATGGCTTAAAATTTTCTACGAAGGAAATAAACAGTTATCTTCTTGGAATAGTCATCTATAGAAATGATGAAATACTTGGCTTCTCCTAGTGAGATGGTTTCCATGGGACCACAGACATCAGAATAGACTAGTTCAAGTAATTTTGTAACCCTTGCATCGGTATGTTGCAAAGGCAAGCGCATCTGTGTACTCTCTAGACATATCCACAGGTTAATTTGTCTATTTTCTTAGATAACTGCATACCATTAGGTTTATCCTCAATTTTTTTGAGATCTTGAAAATTCAGATGTCTCATAAATATCTAGCTTATTAATATCAGATATGTATGCATTACCATAATATAGGTAGCCTGTACATATTGTTGATTAATCTTGCAGTGCTCTGCTATTAAATTTCATTTTACCACAACTTTTGCTATCTAACTAACTGACAGTAATTTTTTGCCAGTTCAAGAACATGTAATACTCTTTGCAGCAATATTTTCTTGCACTGCCCCCTGTTGCCACTCACGGCTAGACTTAATTGATCGGAACTTTTCACTGTTAAAGATTCGTTATTTGTTACCATGATTGTTTTGACAAGTTATACTTTCTCTTCTTGAAGATTACCGTGTTTGGTCATATGTATTGAAGCGCCGGAGTCGATATACCAGGCAGCACATTGCTAGTAGAAACTATGAAAACAGCAGCATAACTTGAATTTTTTATGTGATTTCTTGCTCGGTTTAGAATTGCACTTCGTACTTATATGTTCATATTTATCGCAGCTGAAGCAGCGAGGACCTTTAGGTTGACATTTCTTATAGACATTTGTTTGGGTTGGGTTGACATTTTTTTTTCTTAGGATTAGCGGAAAAAGCTGTTGTATCACCTTCCCTTGATTTAACATATTGTAATATTTTAGCCTTCACCGAGTTTGCACTAATCTTAATACCGGAAGTGTCGATGGCTAGGATTATGGGTTTATATGAATTTAGTAGACTAGAGAGCAGTAATGTGCCCAGTCAGTCATCGTGTATTTTAAACCCTATGTTTCTCAGTTTATGAGCAGTTGTCATTATTTTGCTCATATATTCCTCTATTTTTGACATGCTGTAAGATTAGTTGTACATAAGTCACGAAATAAACACACACGACGTGTTAGCTCTGAGTTGTCAAAAGCGCGCGCCAGTTGTTCCACACTTCCTTGGCAGACTCGGCTTCTTGAATGTGAACGTAGTTTGTCGAATCCACAAATAAACTAATTCTTCATTTTGCTTTTACACCTTTCTTTGGATCTACAGGTGTTTCACCTTCTAAACAACCCCACAATCTTATTTACTTAGGGTATATTGTTAAGCAACAAATTAATCTTATTTCATATTTTTGTTAATCTTCAGATAAATATATAGATAGGAATTCTTTGACCGATGGCATAATTTTGTAGGTTTTAATGTTCAGATATAATTGAACTTTTGAGTAAAGTTGCTAATGGAGCAATATAGTCATTTGCTACTTCGAGGCCCGAATAAGTGTTTATTAGCTAGTTAAAATGACATTTTAGGGTACGTTTGGAAAATCTCAGTAGCGTATTTTCTCTGGTGCTTTTTCTTTAATTACTTTGTTTTGTGCATATTTTGTCAAGATTGCTTAAATAATGAATGTTTTTGACACAACTGATGGTAATAGAAGAAAGCCAAACAAAATATCTTAATTTTTTAAGGACACCTGTGAGCAAAGATAGAATTGTAACAGTGAGGCCTGAAATTTTCGCAACATAATATAACAAGAAATTTGGGATAATTCACTTACTTTCAATTATTGTTATTAAATTAAAATACAACATGGTAGGTTATCATATTTAAGTTGTCTTGACATGCAATATTGCAAGTATCAGGCCTTGAATACAACCCAGATATTTTGGAACATATTGCCAGTTCTTTTTCTTCCACTTCAACCGAATAACTGGCAACAGAAAGTCCACCGTCTCTTTTATGTTGTTCCCGCTTGTGAATGGTCATATTCTTCTTTGTCTCCTTTTTTAACATTCATGTATTTTATTTTAAAATGTTTGCTATATTGTGTCTACAATTTACAAATAAAAGTACACCACGAGCAACCAGAACGAAGGAAACAAAAAAAAAACATAGGTTAGTTTTGGGCGTGCTGCACTGAATGTCAAATGTAAAATTAACGTTATGTTATTGTCAATTTCTAATATGTTGAATTATATATATATATATATATATATATATATATATATATATATATATATATATATATATATATATATATATATTCACCTCTCTTGCACCCGTTTAATATGGACTACACTACAGTTGACTATTCTATGAACAACGTCCTATTAGAAAACGCAAAACGCTTAGCTGATAGATAAATAGTTCAGTTAAATTATTTGTAAAAGATAAAGATCCTCAAATAAAGCGAATAAAAATAGTCGCTTTTTTGAGGATTTAAAAATTGGGCCTTAACAACCTGATTCTAGTTACAATACAAGATGAAGTGATATTTATCTAGACATGAACTATGTTATTTTGCAGCAAATTGTTGCTATATTATTTCGCAGCAAATGGTATGGTTTTTACACATTAGTTGTATTTTAAAAGTACTTCTTTTTTTGGCAATACCCAATACAATTTTAGTCACACAAATTAAAATAGATGCTGCATGCGTCTAAAGTATTATCAATTACTTTTACAGCGGAGCCTTATTTCCTTATCTTATTTTAGTAAAGAAATATTATAGCATTTAAAAAAAAATTTACGTTCAGAAATAACATTTTTGAATATTTGTAAACAATTATATTCAAAATATCTATATATTCATCCATTTGTCATTAAATTTATGCTGATATATAAAGAAATCTTAGAAGCCGCAGATGCTAATAATATTTTTAAGATATGCACATTCTTGTTAACAAATGCAACGAACAAAATTTATTGATCGAAAATACATAAACACGAATTGCTTTAATATTCGATGCTGATTACCTTCAAATGTTCTTTGTTAGATATACAATAAGTAATTTACTTTCTTCTTAGTAGTGACATACTCTGAAATACTTGGGCACTAATTAGGACATAATTTTTTTTTGGAAGTGGTTATTTCACGTGGAGGTTAATTAGGGAAGAATTATTTATTTTGACTTGAATACCTAATTTAAGAAACTCGGTTAAACCTTTTATTTCCAGTTAACGTAAGTTCAGTTTTCCATTCAAAATAAATACTTTGTAAATGAGTATCGTAAACGCTGAATATTTGGCATAATCTTCACTCGTAACTCGGAAATGTGTTAAAAAATTAGCGATCTCTACTCTTACTCTTCTCTTACTCTTGTCACTTATCAATTTGCAGATTTATGGTGTGAAACTAAGATTCTAAGAACTAGAAATTGTCTTAATTTAATTATCAATATGTAAAGAAGAGATAATGATGAATGTTTTGAATATTAAAATTAAAATATGGCGGATTTCACTATATAACATACAATTACCCGTATTTTTCACAGAACCTTTAGAATTGAATGTCTAAATTATAAACTTTGTTTCAAAGAAAATCAGCTTCACATTATTATGCATTATGAGGTCATAACTTTTCCTCTATCCCGATTCTCTTTTGTCCTTGTTGGCGTTTGAAATCATTTACCCCACAGCTTAATATACTATAACCTATTAGAACGTAAGCCGAGAATTTAACCTCGTTCACAAGTATTCAAGTCTTATCGAAATCTATTAAGTAATCTCAAAGTGAAGCAAATCTAAATAGATATGCAAAAACTTTGAACTTAAATTTTTATATTATTTTTCTTTACATCATGCATTGGAATCGATTTTTGAAAGGAAAATATCCATTAAGGAAAAAATATTGATTTGTCTATAGATTTTATATAAACTATAGGATGCACAAAATGGAAATATTGCTTCGGATGAATATTTTCTATTTAATAAAAAAAAGTAAAAAAATTGTTGTGTATGACAAACGAAAGAAAAATATTAAGTGCTTCTGCCTATTTACTAAAAAAATTATAGCGAATTTTTTAAATACCGCAAAATTGTGAAGTATTAATATATTAAAGTGAATAGTAACGTATATTTATGTAGTAACTCCATTCCAATTAATACTGAGGGTATTTAAATAATATATACAATTCGAATGCAGAAAATTTCGAGTACCACAGGCGAATAGTCTGTACGAGGCATATCAAATTATAATTGTATTCTTACTTGAAATAAAATGAGACCAGTGTAAAAACAATTTGATTATTGATATAGTCGAATAAAATTACCATATAATTGAACCACCTTCCAAAATGTTATCACGATGTTTTTCTTTCATATTTTTTTACCGTTTTATGTTTTATTGTTTTTTTTTTCAAATTAGAATGCTGGTCACTGGCACATCTGGCACTCGAAAACTGTTAATAATTATTTGATAACACGTTCATTAAAGAACGATTACAGCTGAAGGGTTGAGTTCGCTAGTAGATCTCGCCCTTTGATGTCAGTCGATCCGTGCCTTGGTGGAAGTGAGCAGTCATAAGTGTTTGGAACCTTAAGGTAAATAGAGGTGAGATCTAAAGACTATATAAGAACAATGTGCATTTAATATTGTACTTGGTCTCTTATAGGTGAGTGAAGATTTATGTCTAGCTAGATTTTAACCTGTAATTTTTTTCTTCTTAAAGTAGGTAGTCAACATAATTTATCTAAAACATTATTCTTATCCCAACGCGATGTATAACTTGTTTTCCGAGCCTTACAGGGAATAAGTTTGGCAATTAAATTATATACAATGTATTCTTTGATTAAAAATCAAAAATCGTATTAAATCAGCATGTGGGGAGAGAAAGTAAAAAAAAATTTCAACCAAGGCTTTTCGGGAATTGTTGGGAAAAATTCTTTCAGCATAGCGCAATCACACTTTTAAAAACGTTTTCGTTGAAAAATCGTTATATGGGAGATGGCCAGTTTTAGTTCAATTTTATTACTATGTCTATTTTGATAGCCTAGAATTTCTGATTAATGTTAAAAAACAACGAGCTCTGTAATTGCACTAAACTCTAATAATTTTTATGTTCCTTTTAATTAAAAAGATATACCTTTTAATTTATAACGATGCCGTTAATATTTTTTTGGAAGAATCATATTCATATTTATGATTTATATAAAACATATTATAATTCTTGTGCCAAAGTATGTTCAGATTTCTCTAAAAACCTTTCATAACTCCTTTGATATGTGACGGAACTTCTAATATAAATAGGTACTTATATTAGGCCAGTAAACGAGATATACACATGTACGCCGACGCAGATTTATAAGGAATATTGCAAAATATGTATGGATTAAAGCTGCCCCATGTCTTTCATTTAGTTTTTGAATACATCCACTTTGGATTTGGTAACATGTTCAAGTTTCAGTAGACAAAAAGATATTTAACGTGTTGCATACGAGTGATTAATGTGTGTTATATTGTATACTAACGAAGTTTTTCAAGCATACTCTAATTTTTACTAACGAGCATGTGACATAATAATTTTTTTACATAGTGTAATAACAATTCTATATAAACTATACGATGATTTTATAATTTTCGGGGTTCTATATTAAGACAAGGAACTCTTATAATTTCATTATTTCCACTCTTTCATTCTTCAGCTCTTCCGTTTTTCACAGTTTCATAGTCTTCAGAATTAAACTTATATGCGTAAAGAATTGCAAGTTAAATTCACAACCTTTTTCCATGTCTATGATATGCTAGTACCAATTTGGTAAAGTCGTGCAATAAAACATATTAACGACTGAATAATAAAATTTTTTTTCTATTTAGTGAGTCCCAATGGAAATGTCCATTACCTGAAAATGTTTAATATATTGATTATTCGATAAAATATTTGTGAAAAGGAGAAGTTGAAAGAAAAACAACCAAGTCTGAACTTCAGCTCTCTGTAGTATTCACTGAAGTTAGTTCCATGTTTAAGATATTTAGTATAATTTCAGTTTTGGATATTTAGTATTTGGAAACTTAGTATTATAAAACAATTTTAGGGACTGTAATACAGATATTCCAGTGTAGATGTATGCTTCTAATACCCGCGAAGAATTATTTACTCTATTTCGGTTTCGCGAGGTCGTGGTTGTACATATATTTTCGTATGTACCAAATATGTGCAGCCTTTTTCCTATTTTTATTTACGATACATTCAGATACAACCATTTCTAAAAAGAAATAGAGGAAACCATAAAGTTGGAATATATACGATGAATTATACTCATGTATGTCAGAACATTACACGACATACAAAGGACTAACCGTAATATTCAAGTTTTTTGTATAATATTTCAGATATCGTCAGTTTGGTGTTCGTATGTTTTAATAAAAATATAAAAATGAAAAAAAAGCTATTGAACGTTGAATTTTGATACAAAAATTAAGTGGAGAATAATTTCAACCAATAATTGGAAATGGATTTCAAAATATTCCGTCATCGAGAAATTACACAGTTAATATTTAATGACAAATATCTACGAAAGACCAATAAATCCCTCAGTAAAATTTCTACAACCTGGTCTATACAACGAAAAGATGTAATTGGACGAAAAATTTCCATAATTTTATATTAAAACGAGCATTTTTTCTACTTTATACGTATTTAAATGTTACAATGTCGATGAATCACTGTTGGTTTAATATCAAGGATTTGAATGATTTGTTGTTGTTTGCGTGGGACATGTAAAAAAAGAAGTTGCAAAATCGTGCCCGAATACCAAAGTATTGATACAAACGCTAATAAGCAACAAAATATAAACAAAGGAATGTGCGGGAAGTATATCACTTGCTAGAATTAAATTCTTAAATGTAAACCAGTTAGTTAACGCAAAATACTTGGTAAATCTAAGAAAAATTTTGTTAATTTACGATTATAGATTAACTTATAGTTTATAGCGAAAGCATCATTTAACATAGATTAAATTCATTATTTAGAACAGACAGTATAGATATTTGAGATTAAGAAATTACAATAATTTAAATTATTTAAAGATTAAATAAAGTAGATAAAATTTAATAATATTTCCATTTCAATATTTTCAAGCAACGACATAATGGTATGTGGAATATAGTATAGGACATAAACCCTGCTTTATTTCGGCTTCCGATCTTTTATTTTTTTTTGCGTTTTAAATATTGTTATTTATGAATATTGTCATTGTTGTTAGGATATAATAATACATAATAAAAGTACTCATTTATCCTCACTGCCATGTTATATATACACGACAAAGAAACATTTTTCATGATAATTAAATTAACAGTTACTAGTTTCATGCATATATTTTTCGTTTCCGATTAAACAACGAAATAACATTTTTTATTTAAAAGTATTCTACAAGAGAACGTGACTCAAAATTTATAAAAGGTTTTACACAATGCTATTACTGAGCACGATTTTTTTTTAAATTCAGTTATGAACATACATATTTAGCTAAAATTTATTGTCTTGATAAAAATCGCATAAATATAAATACATTTTTCAACCCGCAAACCTGCAAGTTTTTTCTAGCCCAATAATCGATAAAACTTTAATATTTCTGCCATTTTGTTTTCTAATCAAATGACTCCTAACATCAGCAGGTAACTATTTGAAAAAGGATTCCTCCTTTACACGTTAAACTTAAAGCAATATGCACGCAGGTGAGATTCTTAAATTCTTCCAAAAAGAAAGGTAAAAGTAGTTATGTATTTTAAGTGGAAAATGAACCGCCAAAATAGATTACAATTACTTTCATATTGTCAACCGCCCGGAGTTTCCTCCCCTTGAAATTTCTCATATATCAACGCCTAAACTGTTTATTTATGTGTAACTAACAGATGGGATTATATGGCTTGCAATCTTTCAAAATTATAGCCTAGACAATGTTTTTGATTTCGTTTATTTTTCCTTGTTTTTTTCAGTATGATTTACTACTAATTGTTTTACCCCATATCGCCCGCTAAATACAGTTAAAAACATCTTTAAATTGACTAAAATTTTATTAGCGGTTTTCCGGTACAAGACAATACTCATTCCTCCTCTCTAACTCGTTACCTTTTCTGTGGATTATATTTCACGATCTAGCCCTTTATTTGACGGCATACATTACGTACATTACTTTCGAACGGAAAGCGAAACTGTTTAGATAAATGAATAGGGTTATGGCCTTTCAGTGTCTTCCCATCCAACTTGTTAGTCCAGAGGAATTTTTCCAATGTTATTACCTCTGTTCCTGGTAATGTTTCAAAACTATATATAAAGATCCTGTAAAGGCATATGGTTTTCAATTTCTTTAGATAAGGCTTATTGGATCAAATCGTGCAATTCGAGTAATTTTTTCTAGTCTCATTTTTTAATGGCATCTATGGTTTTTGCCATACATGGTTCCACGATACAGGATCCAAGTCTCAGAGCTGAGTAAGAATAAATATCACAAGTGTGGTCACTATTTTATATTTCATCTTTACTCAAATACCACCATCTATCCATAATCGACTAAGTTGTGATGTAGCATTTTTTTACCAGTTCGATTCCTATCCGCACATCTGATGCGCAAGTATAGTTGCTGTTTACGAAGGAACTCAGATATATAATATTGTCAACGAGTTATACAAAAGATAGGTACTACCACAAACGTATTTTTTTAATCTCTTTTCGAAATGAATTTATATTTTATCTCTCCATAATTAATCCAAGGTATGTACTAAACTTTTTGCTAATATATTTCATTCTAATCAATAATGTTTTCATCTCTACTTGGCTGAATGCAAAAAGGATGGTACAAGCATACGACAAAGCGGCGAAACATGAATGTCGTACTTTTGCATTTATCCGTTCTACCCTCCTAGTTTTCCCAAGTTCCCCTTATTATGTGTTTACCATAAATATTGAATGGGATGGAGGACCTTGATTCTTTATCCAACCTTGATAACTCTCTCGTGGTTAAGGTGCATCGACTACATAATGTTAAGTACCGTGATATTCCGAAGTCTATCAATATTAACTTACTCCGTGTAAACAAGAGAAAGCTCAATTGTATACGGAATTGATGTAACTGTACACATAACGAAGCATGATTAGTATCAAATTGTATATTGTTATATATCACGTTACTGCCCAGCGGTCCTATAAGTACATCATCTATAGTACTTGTTTGTGCTTTGTCATAGTCGGTCAATTCATCTATTAGAATATAGTATTTTCACTACCCATAGTTGCGTTATAGAAGAAAACATCGGTGAAATGCCAGCTATACTCGTAAAATTAGTGTTCCGTGCTGATAGTACGGAACCACACTTAAATATCAATATTAATGGAATCCGACTACGTACTTAAAAGGTCCGCATTTGTCGCACTACACGTCTCCAACCACCTCAATGACGTACCACGTAGCGAGTGTGTGTAACTAGCTAAGAGGGAAAGACCAACATTTTTCCTGACATCGTGAGAATTTTTTTTGAAGGTAAACATTTTATCTAACACTAATAGTTCAACAGTTATAACAAAATAAACAATTAGATTGTCTATAAAAACTAAACCCCTAAAATTTTTCAATCCCAATAATTATCGGCCAATCTATGTTTAATTCTTAATGTTCGTAATTTTTCTTTAAATTTCCTAGCAAAGTTCTGCTTTAATACACCATGCTGGAAAGGTGACAGATGGCATAGTATAAATATACACTCAATAAATCAGGCTTTTGTGTTATGATATTGGTCTTAATGAAACAGTAATATAAAAATTATTCAAAATTTTTAATTCATGGAAGAGTCATAAACTTATGTTCAACAATTTTAACCAAAACATAAAAATATTTCTTTAAAATTTACTTTTAAATTGTAGTAACCAACTTAAAAAAACTGGCTAAGTACAAGTGAAACTTGCACGACTAGTATTCCGTATCGTGATATAGACAACTAATATTCCGTATCGCGGTATAGACTACTATTCCGTATCGTGATATAGACTACTAATATTCCGTATCACGGTATAGCCTAGTATTCCGTATCGTGGTATAGACTAATAATATACTACCTTAGAAGCATATGTGAAGTCCTTACCAGTCGCCTGTGACATACGCGCAATCTGTGGTTGTTAAGCGTTCTTATGAACCGTTTTATGTATTTTTCTTTAATAGTTCCCCTGTTACTAAAGATCATCATTCATAACGATAACAACCGTCTTGATTGATGAATTGCTTAATGCCAGTATTTGCCATGTTGCACTAAGCGTTTTGGATTGTCATTAGTAGGGTCTTTATAAATTTGGCCAGTCCAACCAGTCAGCCTCAAGGTTTTATCCCCTCGACCTTCTGCATCAGAATGTCTTACTTCAGGTACTTTCTGACAATATGGCCGAAATTCCGGAAGATCCAAAATTATTGTGTAATGTTTTATTTATTTTAAAATGAGAAATTTACACCAACCATTATTTTACGCTGCCATTAAT
Source organism: Druceiella hillmani (assembly GCA_039881145.1). Lineage (NCBI taxonomy): Eukaryota > Metazoa > Arthropoda > Insecta > Lepidoptera > Hepialidae > Druceiella > Druceiella hillmani. Next base: position 20,700,008 of record JAYKKI010000016.1, on the reverse strand, counting down.
ACTTTGGTCGTAATTTTTTTTAAATAATCGTTTAAATGAATTTTTCTTTAACAGAAAATTATCTTCAATAATGCAACACTGATAATTTTTGATCAATACACATATGCTCCTATATAAATGTTCTCGATTTTTTTTTAACTTTTTAACGGACAGTTTTGAAAAAAAATTTCAGAACTTTTTGGTAATTTTGTTAAAATATCAGACTAAACAATATTCTAAACATTTTTCAATGCGCGCTTTAATGAACTTTCATTTTATACTCAACAAAACTTTGAAATATTTACTTTGGCCTCGTCTTTCCTCACCAAAAATGACGAATTAATTTTTTAACAAAACAGCTTGAAGTCGGTCACTATATGCTAAAACTATGCCAAATTGTAATTTTCTATATCAAATTGCCCCCAAAAACATACTTATGATAGCCAGGCAGACAGGTGATTTATCACTGTTCCGTTTTTCAATACTCAAGTGAAACATTAAAAATATTAAATATCTGAAATCTTGAAAATAGGATTCTCCTAAAACATATTAAACTTTAAAAGTATGAAATGTGCTTATAAATTTAAATAATACAAAGATATTTATTTAGATTTGTAAACTAAACAATTACAACTTTTCACAGAGCAGTTCAGAAAAAAAGACGGTTTAATGTTTTATTGCATTCCATCATAAAAGATGCCTTCCTCTTAAATGGAAATGCCTTTAGTTTTAGCATTAGGTGCCAACATTTGACTGGAGTAAGATATACCCTATACATTAATCTAAATATCAAAATAAATCTATATAATTCTATAATACTATATAATTCTATAATACTATATAATTCTATAATACTAAATGCTAAGGCGTTTGAATTTAAAAAATTATTTCGTAATTATTCATATTTTAGGAATAAAAATTAATAATTATATTGTTACAACGGTTCTGTTCATATATAAAAAACTATTTTAATTAATAAATAACATAATTTTCTACAAAACTTTTCAATACAATTAATTTTTAGAAGGCGTTTTTCTTAATGGTCTAAGTTTTGCAGTTTTTTTAATAATTTTCGTTTAATACATGATTGTAAATTATGCTATGAAAGTTTTCGTTTATTATCAAATACGTTTATTTAACTTTTTGAGATCCATCCCAGACAATTAAAATTTAAATCTAAATTTAAACTCCTTTCTCGGTGATTTAGATAAATAGGAAATAAAAGACAAAAATATTAGTTCATTTTGAAGTTGAAAAATCAAAAAGTATTCTTTGATAACTGCATTTTCACGCTGGGAATAATATAAAACATATTGAAATGAAGGTCGCCTAAAAATTATATGTAGAATATTTATTCAAACAAATATAGTTATATATCAAAATCATGAGTCCTCTTTTCAGTAATCAACATAAAAGTGTTTTCAAAATGCCGACTATTATAAAATAATATGCGAGTCAACGCTATCAGAGTTGCCTATATTTACAATCCAAATAAAGTGACATTTTTTCTTGGTCCAGATTATCTACAATAATCTGGGACAGGTAAAATCCTTCGAAGGCCTATACCGATATCGGTAAACCGGGCTCTGTAACAAAAAAGGTCAAAAGGAAAAAGAAATAGTTTTGCATAATAGGCTTTGGGCGGACGACGAGCCGTCAGAAGGGATCAAGATTACGTCCGTCTCGGGAATTGTCCGGGCGAGGGTGGAGCGCTGGGCACGTACCGTTTTCTTCTATAAACGTCTGAACGAATTTCGACTGATATACGTTGTACGACTATTGAAATTTAGATCGGTAAGTGATTTGATGGAATTTGTGGTAATGGGAAATTATGAACTTTCATTTGGATTAAATGTCATTTTCGATGGTTGCTAGTAATTTCATAGAATTTTGTAAAAATTAAAATATTTTTCATACATTTCTCTTAGCAACATTTTATAAAAGACTCATTTTTAATGAAAGACTATTTGCGAAATATTTATTTATTCGATTAAAGTTATTATAATTAAGTTAATTAGGTCAATATCAAGGTATTTAATTATCTTTATGAAACTCAAGATCTTAGTACATTATTAATTAATTAATGCCGTGATACACATTTATTATCAAAAATATTTTCCATGAAAACGAGTTTTCCTTGTATACGACAATCATAGGAAGAAAATGAAGAGCACCATTTAAAATCAAAAACCGGTTTTCTGAGATGATTTAGATGCATAAAATATTTGACAACCAAAAATTATTTACAATGACGGAGTAATGAAAATATACGGAAGAATACGGAAAACATTATTAGATTCGGCTAAAGGCTCGCTAAAATATCAATAAAATTACACGAAACATGATCATCAATGATTATGTCAAGTAACGGAATATCGATATAAGGTGATAGATCGGATGAATTCGTAATCCGAGCATTACCTGTTACCCAATCAATCAACTCCACTAGACTTATTATTATCGGTCTAGACAATTTTCTCGGTGTGTCTCTTTATTGCTCTTAACCCTTTCATAAACACAGTGAAATTGACATTTTAAACGTTTTAGAATATCTTATATTAATTATATATCTAGGTCTTCACTTGATCGAAAGTGAGATTATACTAACTGGCAGTATTTTTTACAAAGTGGAAAATTTGTTTGTAGGTTTAAGAATATTAGGATTTTTATTCGAAAATAAGATTGGAAAGCGTTCTGTTCTTTATAATCATCTACGCCTATAAATTGTTAAAAATTTGAATTCCATAAGAAATTGGTAATTTATTTTAATGATGCACTAAATGACTATTGAAAAACATACGTTCATAATTGGTACGCATGTTGAGCATTTCATAAAAGCCTATTGGAAATAAGTTGGTGTCATTAAGAAGAAATAATCTGAATATCTGGGGGTAATTAATAATTAATTGCTTTTTCACTGTACTAACCACTGAAGTGAACGTTAATAAAATATGAAAGAACATATGTGTATTATAAATTAAAAAAATAATATATGCCATTTCAACAACTGTATTTCATATTTGGTATAATTTAAAATGTAAATTAAGAGCGTGATACATAGAACGCAAAAAAGGAGAGAAAAAACACAAGAAATGACAGATACGCATCGATTATCTTCTATGAAAAACACTAGTTAGTGCTATTACACTTGTTTGTATTCCTTACGCAAAACAATCAATTGTAGAACAACTCGTTAGTCTCACACCGGATAGTTACAACACTCAATATTAAGTAAAAATAGTTAATTTTGGACATCATTACATTCCTATGTTTAGAGATTTTAATATGTATGAAATTTTTACGTTGGTGTACGGACAAAAGAATAGTCAATATAAAATTAAAACAAAATTAAAAACAAATTAATGGGATAAAAGTTTAAATATATTTATTTATATGAAAATTTAAATGAAGAAACCTTTTATTTTGGCTTGCTTGCGCGCGTTTGCGCACACACACGCACGCGTGTAGGCACGTACGTACACACAGACACACAAATGTATATTATCTGTATTTAGTTTCATTAATTACGCAATGTAGGTATGAAAGTCATAGTTTCTCTTGAAAATGGAAACTCTATTACGTAAACGTGAAAGCTTGTTTTTATGTAGATTTTTCAATAAATGTTGCATTGAATCATTCGTTTTTTTGTTATTTTATATGAAATTAGTTTTAACTTTAGAGAAAAAAACAAGGAGATTTAAAAATTATCGGATTCCGTAGCATTAAAGAAACACACCTATAAAGTTCGGAAAGAAAAGTGCTAGCGAAAAATAATGAATAATGAGTTTTAAATTGTCCATCTTTTATGGCAAAAAGATAGACGGATGAATAAGGTGAAATTACAGAGGTTCTTTATTTCCTTACAGATCTCTGAAAATAGTTTAAATACAATAATTATAACACATAACGATGACCTGAATATGACAATTAGAGAGGGAAAACGAACGGAACAATTCATTAAGAGAGCATAATATAAAATAATGGATAATAGAGTGAGCGTAATTACAGGAAACATGATTTTCTTGAGACGACTGGTTGTACACGACGGGTTGACGCTGGTGTACACAATAAGGGAATGATTATGAAGGAATGAACAATGTTTCGATTGGGTAACGTTTGCGTTGATCATGTGAACTGTTTAACTGAATTTATCTTGTAGTTTTAAGCAATAAATGTTTTATTTGACTATCCAGTAATGAAGACGATTAAAAATATGGTAAATAAGTAATTAATAAAGCACACTTTTGCTATTTACATAAAATATTTATTTTTTTCACAATAAAATATCTTAAATAAATGGGAGAAACGTTATATTGTACCATTGATTTAATAAAAACGATTAGAGTATGTGGTAATTAACCAAATAATAAAAAAAATTTTTGTTATTTACATCAAACATTTTTTTTTTTCCTCCAAATAAAATATATAAGATAACTAAAAGAAACCTTGGATTAGAAATTTACTAAACAATAAGCAAGAATTTTGCCATTACTTTCAAAATTTGTATTATATTTTAGGCAACTATGGGTTCACAACAGTCGAATTTGTGTATTTCAATTTTCTGTTCTTTGTGGGATATTTCCCGAATATAAACTGCATAATGTCTTTACTTAAGCCTATTTACGTTTTGCTGGGTATATACTAAATGTATTCTTAACTTTAATGGAGCATCATAAAATTGATTATTGTCAAATTTAAAATATATTTAATATTCTAAACTCTATTGCTAATTTGCACACATAATTTTTGGAGGTGTAGAATTTCGCGGAATAAAAATTTTAAATTTACTCACTAATTTTATATGCTTGTCCAGTATTAATGCAGATATCTAAATTATGTGAAATTAATGTTCAAATGCGATCATAAAATCGAATCGATTTTACTAATTAATTGATTTCTAGTTAAACTATATTAATATGCATTGTGACATTAATGAGTCTTCGCTAGTGTTAAATTAATAATACCATGGAATGAATTGAATTTGAGAGTGATTAGGGACCGTTTTGACAATTGCAATCATGTATTTTTAACAGGATGATTAAAACCAAAATGAAACTGAAAGCGTAAACACTGTTACATGAAATTCAATAATCTCATGGTAAAGTCATCAGAAATGAAGGCAAAAATATTTCGCATTAGGAAAACATTTTTATCTTGAAAAAGTTACTTGTACTTATTTATACACTGAAGCAAAATTCTCATTTATATTTAGTTCAATAAATTTGAAAATAAAATACTTTTTAATATTAAATAAATAATTTTAAAATCTTAGGCATATTTTAGTTCAATCCATATTAACTTTGCTAATCTAAAAAATGTATATAAAAAATAATCCTACTGTTTGTTAAAGGCCTGCTCCATCTTTAATATACATTAGTCATATAATTCTTTGTGATTATTTTAGCTTTTTCCATATTTGGGAAATAATACTTTCTGAAAGTACTGATATTTATTTGGGGATTAAAAAGAAACATAACAATGATTTGATATTTTTAGAATAAAATAATCACATACAGCCAAGTTTGAATCTGGCACCTTTACATGGATACAAGGCGACTTAATAATACCATGAACTAATTATTTTTCATCAATTACCAGTATCGGATGGTAACGTACCGAGCGGTACTTCGAATCTGGTAATAGGTTCATTAAAAAGGCTATTACAACTGAAGGGTTCAAATCGTCAAACGATTTCGCGGCCGAGTCGTGAAGCAACGTTGACGGAATTCACAAGCTTTTAGACGATAAGACCTATCGCAGAAATAAATTTACAATACCATGGAAGCAATGTAGTACCTATTGAATAAAAAAATCATTTGTGTTTTTTTTTGGAGAGTTCTTCGTTATTTTTTCACTATTAGGCATTATCATTTTTAATTTTTAGCTGGCTCAACTTCCCAATTCTTCCGAATAATATGCACACAAATACCCGCTTATTCCAAAGGTAGAACCACCTGATGGTGGAATCCGCCTACAGTCTTTTAATTTATTAAATAAATTAAAACTGAAAGTAAAGGATAACTATTCGTTTAATATCTTCCTTACGAATTATAGCTGGTATGCACGAAAACGTAAACTGTTAGATCACATTATTAGTTAGGAAATAGTTTGACAGCCATTTTAGTTGGTTTCAATTTTCAGCAATAGGCTCGAATTACTGAAATCAATCAACTGAAAGTAAAGCTATCAGGTTGCGGTGTATGGCCCACATCTCAAATTAGTATTCATATTTATCAAATTAGTATTTAAATTAGCATAAAATATAAATTTGTATTTATATTTTATGCTGATTCAGTAATTAGCCACATCAAGTAATGAAACATTTACAATCGTGACCTTAAATTAAATTGACGTTAGCGGGTTTGAACAATTGAATTGACGCCGTGACCAAGTAGTATTTAAAGAAATATCTAGAAACAGGTGAAATTTATTTCTCAGATGTGAAGTTATGTTGGATTATTTTAATGCCTTTCCTTATATTTCAGTTTATTATATGCGATTAGTATATTCGGTTATTCTATAGCACAACAATTTTTTAGGTATTACGATTATTTAAAGAAATACCTTAATAGTATTTCTCAGTTGATATTTTTATACATTTATTAATTTAACTATAAGTGTTGTTATAAAATTTACATTATTATATAGAGTAATTTTGCTTTTATTTAGACATGTTATATAGTTTGAAACTATTCTCGAATCACCTGTGATTTCTATTTTATTAGTAAATATTAAAAAAATGTCCTGAGTGTATTTAATACAACAAAGCGGCAAAGTTAATAAAATACTAACAAAATATACAATTTGTGTAAAGCAAATATGTGTTGAAGGCTGTATCTAAATGGGTAGTCATGACTCTTGACGTTATAATGCCAAACAGTAAAAATTTGCTAACTAGTAGCTCTAATCTCGACCGGACGAAATGGATTCCTGTAATTATAGCTTGATTTCTCTACTTTTCTTATTTATTTTTATTATTTTTTGTAGATAACGCCAATTTTTACGAAAATATAGAGCAATAATTTAAAATGGCTTTAATCATTAATATTTATCAGATAAAAATATCTGGATTATATTTAACTTGAAAATGCCCACATGCTACTCAATATGTGATATTTTTTTTATTTTCCTATGAGATTGAAGTCTGTGTGGCTCTTCCAATGAAACAGAAAAGGAACTCCTGACAGTGCTTAAAAAAAAATTTGAAGGAAACTTTTGAATTTCAATATTTTTGCATCAGGGTTTACTTAATATAATATAATCATAAAAATGGGTTCCTCATTTTAAGGGCTCCGTATCTCACAAGTCAAAAAGGAAATCTTATAGTATCACTTCGCTGTCCGTATTTCGGTCTGAGAACCTTTTTGTAGGAATGTGTGAAGATGACAAGTTAAAATTGATGTCACATATTTAGATCTATGGTCCTTTGGAGTTGTAAAAAAATCAAGCTTCTAAGTCAACACCATCAAGAAAAACCATAAAAATACGGATATTTATGCTGCATTATTTACTTCGCGTTGACCTAAAATTATAAAATTTGGCAAGAAAAGAGGTCTCACAGCACAAGTAAAGGAAAAAATCGTAAAATTATAGGTAAATCACATAAAGAAGATACATTTTCGAATGTGCGCCTATTAAAGATATAACAAGCAATATATTTTCGAGTAAAAATTCAAATTTAGCAAATAGTTTAATGGGAATATTATGTATTTTAAAATGTTTATAAATGTATTCGGAAACATCGTTGTTCCTCTCGTGCTTGACGGTTTTTTAATGTAAAGAAAGTGATATAAAATATAATTTTATCTTCTTCGGAATATAAATATTTTATATCAATAAAACTATTCCGTTAATTACATGTATATCTGCAAAACTGTGCATACGCATTCCAGTCAGAATGAATCGCCTTTATTACTTATCTATCCATAAGAAATTATTAATATATTAAAGAATATATTCTTTTATAAGTTAACGACTCCTTCTACATAGATATACCTGATAAATTGATAAAAAATTCGAATTAATTCTCTCTTCCGATTCCAGTACTATTTCATTATAGAGAATGAAATATTTTTCAGCAAGAATAATTTCAATGTAACGGTTTTGAAGGAATAAACATCTTTTCTCTTCCAATTTCTTTTTCCTATTTCATCAGAATCCATATATTAAAGTGAATACTTAGAAATATTTTGGTTTGTTTATAAATGTATAAACATCACATATAAAATATTTGGATGTAATAATACATCAATTTGTGATAATTAACCTTTTAATTATAAAGATTGACACTCACTAATCACGACAAAGCACGTTCTTGGACAAACAGCCGTCAATTACGGGAAGAAATGCGATTTAATGAAAAATCACGAAAACTAAGCCGAACGATTTCACTTTATTTCTTTGTTGCTGAGTCCAGTTGATTAAGTCGTATGAGACCCCTCGAGGGAGACGGGACATAAGCTTTTAGTGCTATTATTATTAAACGTTTTGATCATCAATAAAAGACAATCTGCCGCTACAGCGTCCCGTCGAAAACTGTTGCCAAACGCTCACTTTTTGCAAGTTTTTGAACCGCCCGAGAAAAATAAATGGTAGAAAATATTTTAATTAGCAATGGCGTGGCAATAGTCACCAGTACTTGAGTTAACCGCGGAACCGAGGCGAAGTAAGAGTCTTGTTGGAGCGTGATTTCAAGGCATACTATTTGGTCTTAGTGATACTGGATTTTCAGTTTGCTTTATATCAAAGTTATTGCTATAACTGTGTCATAGCAATGAAGTGAATAATTCACATCTCTGACGTATTTTAAAAATTCTTGAAAATAATTTCAAATGAAATTCAGGACTTTTGACTTGATGGATATCAATACCTAAGGATAAGAGGGGAATCATAAAACTGCACATTTCCAAAACCCATTGTTTACTTGATTGTCACTCAGGTAATAATGAGAGTACATACCATTTTAAATCCACGTTTAACAAGATTCTAAACCAAGAATTCGATATAAAACCAGATCGCAAATTACGAGTTATGGAACGTCTCTTAAAACGAATTCACACCAAGTAATGATTAAGTTTAAGTAAATTACCCTGTAATTACCTTATTTCTAATGAAATTAAACGTAAAATTGATTTCGCGTTAATTTTGCAGAAATTCATTTTAATTTAATTTTTCACAACTAAATTAAACTATGTGATGGAGTATTATTTCTATTTTATTTAAATTCTTTACCACGACCTAGGTTCGTTGTATAATAACATCTTCAAGTAGGCAATTTGTAAAGATAGATATCTTTACAAATTGCCCGCCTGAAGATGTTGTCTTACGACAAAACCTAGGTCGTGGTAAAGAATTTAAATAAAGTAGAAATAATACTACATCACGTAGTTTCATTTAGTTGTGAAAAATAAAACTAAACGTGTAAAACATAGATAAATGAACTTTAGTGTCGCGTTCTTTCGCCTTCAGATTCGAAGGCGAATTATGATACGTTTTGGATATGATGAGAAAATGTTGTTTATCTACGCTAAATCAATTTTTAAATACTTATTAGTTTCTATAAATTATCAAACAAAATACTTGTTAGTGTTAAAGAAACCATTTAACAAATCTTCGACAGTTTTTAATATTATTGCTGTCATAAGCATTTGCTATATACATAATCCCCCCCCTTAGATTTTCTCCTTTCTTTATTTTTATCATTGTAGTTCTTTCCATATTTCAAAGATAACGATTATGCCAAACTGTAAAAAAGTGACACTATCGATTAGTGAAAGTGTAAAGAAATGAGATTTTATGCAAAAAAATGAAATAAGTATTATTTACTAAAAGTAAAATAGTTTTGTCTCTAAATTAGTATTTTTTATTTGTTTTTTTGGGTTGTTTTAAAATTACTCGTCACAACAAAAAAGAGGGAGGGAGATTCAATTAGCAATATCCTTAGTTTAACAAGTTACAAAAGAAATAAAAGAAAATTAGTATCTAGCATGGCCTCCCACCGTCAAAACAACTGCTACAATTCTTCGTGGCATATCCTGGATGACATTTTCAATGTTTTATTGAGGAATACGAAGCGTATTTTAAGTTTTTCATAATTTTCTCTGGGAATCAGCTCACACTAGGCTCTTATAACTATTTTTAGCTCTCGCGATATTTTGTGAAGTTAGATGTACAGATCTAATATACCATTTTAGAATATACCATAGATGCCCAATGGAATTGAGGTCGGGACTTCGTGCTAGCCAATCTAAACAGTAAATACTGACGTCAGATATGTAAGCGCCTACTTCACCCGCTCAGTGTGCTCGAGCTTTATCTTTCATGAAGAAAGCAGCAGCTCTTATAAGGGTTAGTACAGATTGGTGTGAGGAATTAAGATTTCCCTTACGGATCATTTGACATCTAGTCAGCCATTTTCAACAAAAACTATTTCCGTACGATTTTAGGAAGTTATGCCTGGCCGAAACATAAGAGAGTCTCCGCCGTAAGGTGTTATTTCTTAAAAACAAATTTGCATAACGTTTTCCAGATATTTTGAGCATTTTGCGACTTCGTTCCTCACTAAATAGAGAAATTCTTGCTTCATAAGATAATAAAACAGTACTACCCTCTACATCGATCCGTGTTCTTTTTGGGCAAACCTGGTAATACGGTGCCCACAGAGTAATATAGGAACTCTAACTAGTCTTCGGCTGTATCTCAACTTCTCGAACTCTACTTTTGACAGTTACCTACCTACAGATGTATTTGTAGGTAGATTTTCGATTTCATAAAGCTTGGCTCACAATATATCGGTCGTTCCTGAGTTCACTGTGCCTTTGTTTTCCCAATAGTGATCTTATCGCGAATGAATTGCTATCTTGGAATCTTTTCCATGATCTCTGAACAGTAGAATAACTTACATAAAACTAATGCGAAATATAAAATTGAGTGAAGCCTTCTTCAAAAAGAGTTATTATATCACCAGCGACTATTGTTATGGTAGACCATAGTACGTTATGAAATTTGTCACTAAAAACAAATTCACACAATTTAACAGCAATATTAATAATTAATGTTTTTTAAACAGTTATTTTAAATAAACAACACAACATCGAATCACATCCTCCTACCAAACCTTTTAATTCCAAGCAAATATCTTTAAAATAAATTTAACATTTTCAAATTCAGAACGTTTTATCTAACTTGCTAATACTTTTTAATACGCAGACAAATAATTTCGATTACTCGGATGTATATAAAACCCCTTCTGTTTAAATATTAACATAGCTATAAAGAAAAGCCTTACGTGCCTCTCTTTTTTACAAAAGCGTATATATCTGAAAACTTTTTAGAAATGTTCAATACAACCATTTTGAAAATATAGGAGGAAAATGGAATTAAAAATACAAAGCTATAATAGCTATCAAAATTATAATCATGTAATTTTCTGCAAACTGTTTTTTATCGAATGAATTCAAAATATAAAAATTGTACATTAGTTTTCGTTTGATGCCTATTAAATATTTCTTGTGCCCTAATTACGCTGTACCATTTAACTGTAAGTTTTGAGCACAGATTGTATAATTTTCAAAGATTATCGGTGGAGAGGGTGTATCAATAATATTAGCTTTTCTAAATTCTGCGCTCAGAGGTTCGGTTCCCATGTCTTAAAACCGCCTATAATTGAGAGATAGAGCTAGGATAATACCTTTGTAGCCAAAAATGAAGCATAATTGTTCTCTTCAGAACTTCAAGTTTTTGCAAACACTTATTGCAGTGAACAATAGGGTAAATTTAGCAGCCTGCAATTTTATTGGTTCACATAACTTACTCAATAATAATATTTGCAGAATGAAAGGACTTGGGTGGATTTTTGTGAAACCGAGAGAATTAATTTGGAATTTAAATTATTTCTCTTGCTCTCACCTATCATTATTTAATGTTGTTTTCACCTATTTTAGACACAAAATTAAAATTTATTGCTTGCATAAATATTTATTGTACAAATTTATATTTGCATAAATATAAGTTAAAGTCTATTTTGTCTCTCTAAACTATTTCTTAAACAAAGGGAACACGTTTTAGGTTTTTCTCCATTGCACCAAATATGGCTTATATATATCTTACGATAAAAATCCATTATTAACAGGGGCAGCAAAAATTTTAAATAAACATTATAATTGAAAATAAGCTTATATTATGAATAATATTTCCTATGAATATGTAAGGAAAATTGTAAGAAGTCTAAACTTGTCAACTAAAGCCTGTTGGTTTTTCCTAATAAAAGTTACAGAAGCTGTTTAAAATATTTTTATTCAGTTATCTTGTATAGATGAAAGGTTTATTAAAAGCTGTAGATCAACAATTTTACAAAACTCTTTTATAAAAAACAATTTATTTATGTAATTAATAATTGATATTATTTCAAAAAAGGAAACCAAAAAACAAAAAGCCTAAATTTGTTAAAAAGTTGCCTATTTTAATTAAAAATTATTTTCTAAAATATTTATTAATTTCTTCCTCTTTAAAATACCAATGTTTATATTATTGTTTAATATTTGTTATATTATTGTTTAATATTTATTTACGATAACATTATTCAATTACTTACTTGAAAATTAGTAGTGAAAATTTATTTAACTCATGTCGTCTTAAATACCTTCAGTGAAAGTATATTACGTACTTTACTAAAACTTAATTGAAAGATCAGTTTTACGTATTTAAATAAATATTATTCTGATGAGGAATAGAACCAAAAATTGGAGAAATTCATGACAATTTTCATAGAACTAAAAAAACATTTAGTGTTATAAAAAGTAAATTCTTATTTATGAAAATATATAGTTTTTTTTTAGATTTTGTAGATAATAAAGCACGAATATATGTTTGATGGGAGCATTTCGTGTTTAACGCGCTTAGCCATATTCGAGTATATTACGATTATGCTTCGAATAGCGCCCGAACTAAAATTAAACAGTACTCATATCACAAATTATAGAAACATCCAGGGCAAAATAAGCATTGATAAACGGATACCCTAAATAATGTAAAAAAGGAGTATATTATTATGAAAGCTATGTTTAATTTCGCAAGCGATATAATCGTTATATGATATAACTGATAGAATTAAGTGAACGAAACAAAAAATAAATGTTTCTTTACTCAGAAAAGGAGTAAAAAACGTGAAATCGGATGGTAATATAAGCAAACGACAGGCTACAAAATTAAAAAGAACATGTCTGAGTTTCATTTATTTTTTCTTTAAATTTGGTCATTTTCATAGCTGTTTTTATTTGCTAATATGTGGACAACTTTATTTGTTCACTAAGGAAACAGAAAACAGTATCAAAAGAGACCAAGAAATTATTAAAATGCAAAATATGATGACGTTTAAAAGTGATAAAGCATTTCGTGTGCGTTTAATTTTTCCACAGATAATGAAGTAGTTAACTGCAAATGGAATGGTGCTCGAATGAACCGTAAAATTGACTACAAACGACGGGGATGATGTTTCAAGGAGAGTAAAATAAAACATCGGAAAGTAGAAACAGGCTTTTCTCGTCATTTTCACTATTGAATGTTTAAAAGCAAGTTGAAAATTTTTGTTTAGACATCACCTTCTTATCGTCATAATGCGATGAAACTTTCTGCAATATTTTACTTCAGGCTCTTTAGCATTACTCTTTAACCGCCTGTTGTCCGTCCATCCGCCCATTTTCCTGTCAAAGCTCTTTTTCTCTGAAAATCCTTGACATTAATATCGTGTGTTGAGGCCTATAACCTTACATTGCTATGAAAATTATTATCATTTATATATTTTAGCATATTGAAGCGTTATTTTTGTAATCAAACAATAGTCTCACTCACTGATCGTCCAAACCCATACCGTACTTTCGGTCAACCTACAATTTTGAAAGTCGATATAGCATGTATGGGGAAAAATCACTGATTTCTAAATCTTTCTGGAATTTGTTTTCATAAATAATTTATTTTTACATCTAGGAAAGATATAGTGGACAATATACTTATGTTGTGAAATATTAATATTCGTAAATAGTTTAATTAAACATACTCTGAAACATTAAATGTTTATAGGTGTCTAGATGCGTGCGGAATTCTCATTGTGCAAGTTTTACTTACGTTTGACCGGTTTCTTTCTAATTAAATATGCCATTTTTCCATGCTTTGTTAGTTAGGATGGAGTTTGATGGAGTAATATATTGCATATCTTGCACTGACCACTCTGTTCTATTTGCACTACAGCCTAGCGCACTTACATTTATATCATGATCAGTTTTGGAGAATGTAAGAACATATTCTATAAAACATTTGTACAATATATTATTAAAAATTGAAAATTCTGCTCTGTAAAATGACATTTTAAACGGATACCATTTTAATAAGTTATCTGTTAATTAATATGGAGAATATTTTACACACGAAACAATTTACAGGCTGAATTTATTGACAGATTCCTCTTATTTTTTGTATTCTTCTACTTTATAATTAGAATACAATCTTATTAAAAGTATAATTAAGGAGTTATTATTGTAGTACTAATATGAGTAAGAAGGATATCAGTGAGCTATCATATGCAAAAATACATTTTTTTCTAATTTTAATTATAGTATTAGAGATGATAGGTGTAGTATAGCTCAACCAACATTACCGTAAACAACATTTTTTTTAGGAAAATAGTTCATTATAAACAAATAGAAATGATATTAAGTGGAAAATACAAAATATTAGATTTTGTATTTTCAAATTATTATAATATTCCTTTATCCGTTTTTAATCGCCTCAAATAAAAAAAGTGTTTTACATGACCTCAAAAAATAAAGCTACATAAAAAAATCTTACTGGAGGTCGTCGAGAGAAAAAGATATAATAATATCATATCAATGGACGACATGATGCCGGCAGGTTTCCCTAAATTAATTTTTAAAAAGGAATTTATCTTAATTTTTTTCACATCTTCGAATGTACATGAATAAAATTACGAGCAAACGTTCAAATGAAAAAAAAAATAAAATAAAATTATTAAAATACAAAATGACAAGAATTGAATAAAACTTTTATTTCTATTTCTTATCTCATTTTTCACTTATACCTAATGAGATATAAAATTTTAAAAATATAATTGAAAGCAGAGAAGTTAAATAATAACAAATAAACATTTCTCATCTTTGTTTCCACCAAATAGTTGATGATTATAATAAAGCAATATGATTTAAAATATCATACATCGGTTCATAAAAATGCATAAATAATCACTTACAACAAATATTCCTTTCACATCAAGGGTGTGTTGCAATTTTAATACCTTTGTTATCCTAACCCTTTTGAGGTCCCAACACTTGGCGTGATTTTTCCGTAAATCCGTAAAAGTCGGATGGGGAAAAGAAATAACGAATTAAAAAACAAAAAGATGGAAAAGCCATACAAACGGTACGTTGTAAGCGCCCGGAAACAATGAGAAATGCGTACAAAAGAGCAAAAAACTGCGAACCCCTAAATATAAACTGCAGCCTGATATTAGCTTAATTTTGGTACACGGGAGATAATGCGGGGTGTACAGGCACGCACTTTTGTTCCAGCATATTTGCATTATGTATTTTATATTATTTACAAATACCGGAATTTACTGAAACACAGAGAGGTAGTGAAAAAAAGAGGATCATTGTAATGAATCTGATTTACACGACCGTTTCTTTATTTTGTTTAGTATTATTACAAATACATATTATGTATTTGTAATACATAATATTACAAATACATAATATAAACAAATTAAAACAGTATAATGTAATACAGACTCTTCTTTATAAACTACGTGTATAAACTAGTAAGTCAGTACAGTCGGTAGTAAGTACATTTTCAGTATTAAAGGAACCCGGTGAATGGATCTTTGTAGCACTGCCGCAAAAATAATTTTAAAGCTATTTGATAATTTGATAATCCTTCCATTTCATGCTGTGTTTTCCACAATGTCCGTTGGAAGCAATTTGAACAGCAGTTCTGTAGAACCTGAGAAAAATATTGCGGAATACTTCATCATCGTTACGCAGTTGATATCCAAATAGAAAATTTCAACCTGATATCAAAAATTTAATGGTGGAATTCACGAGGAAATCCTGTTTGTAGTTTTTAATGTTTTATTTTGTGTTTACTCTCTCCAAAATGTCATCTCTGTCCTTTGTATTCACTTTTCCGGTTCAATTACCTTAAAAATTAAGTTATTGAATATTCTATATGTTATTAATTATTTAATTATCGTAGAGAAAATCACTGTCACACGAACTGGTTTATCATTTATTTTTTGATCACATTTAACTTTGCGTTTTTCAAATTGTAAAATATGAATAATAATTGAATATAGTTTTTAATTTTCCATTAAAATAGACGATAGAGAAATTTTGATCACTCTTAGGCTTTTATTGTTAGATTTTCTTTTGTGTTTTGAAAAGATCATGCCTTACGGCAGAGGCTCTGTCATGTTTTGAGCAGGCATAATTTCTACAGATCTTTCGGAGTTAATTTTTGTTGAAAATGGCACTTTAAATACATAAAAAAATCCTAATTCTTCGTGTAAAACTAGCATTAGACCTTATAGGAATTGCTGTTTTTTTCAAGGACCATAACGCTCGAGCACATCGATTGGGTGAAATAAACGCTTACCTGTTGAAGGATTCGCCGTTTATATTTGCCAACACGAAGTACCAACCACAGTCCAATTGGACATCTGTGGGATGTTCTAAAATGTTATTATTGTTCGAAATGTGTTAGAGCTGTATATCCAGCTCCACAGAAAATCCGAGAGCTTAATACAATTATTACAGCCGAATGGAAGTGTATTCCCAATGCAAACATTAAAAACCTGAACTAGGACACGCCACGAAGAATTACAATAGTCGTTTCAGCAAGAGGAAGCCACACGCGATATATATTTTCTTTTGTAACTTTTGTTAAGTAATAAGCCAATTTAAAACCTTCCTTTTTTGTTGAAACTGGTAATATTAAAATAATACAAAAAAAACTATTTAAGAAAGTCTAGTTCATAAAACAAAAGTTTTTACTCTTAGTAAATATTGCATAAAATATAATTTTCTTACACTTTTACTTAGAGTAACAAAAAATTTTAATCTGCCCAATAGACAACCCTAATTTATAAACTAAAACAAAGGGTTGACTCGGATGTAAAACGTAAAAGATACGCATGGAAAATACAGGGTATATTTTACTCACAAACATTTTACCTGTACGTATTTCAGACGCTTACACCCGTATATCCTTATGACTGTCGCCCCCCCTTGCACGTTCATGCTCGCCTAAAGAAAACCAGCTTAGTTCAGCTATTTACATATTTTATAAAATAGTATTATTCATCTTTCATAAATATGGGTCACGCAAAAGTACCTTAAGATATAGGGTTTGATACCACAACTTGGGTTAACCGTCGTATTCAATTGGTATTAAATTATGAATATACACATTTTAACCATTGTGGAAATACTCGTGCTAATTAATTAAGAATTTAAAAAAAATTGGCTATTAAAAACAGAAAGTTTGATGCTACAATGTGGGTAGATCTGCCAAGTTTTTACCTTCTTATTCAATTAATATTAAATTATCAATATATAAATTTTTAGCTCTGTGAAAATACTTTAACCAAAATTACCATATGCTATAATGCTCTCGTATCAGTGTCGTCCTCTCGCGAGGTCCATCATTCTTAACTCAGAACACCATAGAATCTAGTGGTGCAATACACGTAGTTTAAATTCAATTTGTCACTTTTTCTGTTATTGTAACCTGTTTTAGCATGTACAAATAATCAGTCTGACCGCGATTCCGCTCGCGTTGATTTTAAAATCCTATGAAGTTATTCTAAACAATAAATTATTTAAGTGATAAATTTCATTCGTATTGATATAATAGACATTCACGACATATATTGTTCAATTTATGTAAATATTGACGACATTTTTAAAAAGTTAAAATTGATAACCTTAACAAATTTAGACGTCTGTTTTTTTGTGTATAAAAAATTAAATGACAATGGAAAAGAAATACTACATGCATTTAGACATATGTGTATAAATATATATATATATATATATATATATATGTGTGTGTGTGTGTGTGTGTGTGTGTGTGTGTGTGTGTGTGTGTATATATATATATATATATATACAAAAGAGAATATACCTTTTTGAAAATTGGTTGGAATAAAGTAGTTAACGACGGTTTGCTCGTAAAAATGAAAATCCTGTCACGTTAAAATGCAATCGTTATTGCTAGTTATTACGCAATTTTTTAATTGAATGTAATGTTTTTTCTTTCGTTTAATAAAGTAAACTAAATTATCGAAATATGATAATTAGAAAAAAACCGTTTTATCGTATAGTTCACAAAGTTTAGGCTGTTATATTTTTTAAAATTTGTTTTTATACTATTACCTAAAAACTTTTTTTTTCTTTCTAGCTCAGTTATTTGTGGTCACTATAGGTGTCACATATGTATATTGTGGGTGGTAACGTTTTTTGCTAAGTGCAATATTCTTGTAAAAAAATTATTTAATAATGTAACTGATATAAATACATTTACATTTTGAATAAACTAAAACCAAACCTTAAATGGAAATAAAGGCACATAGTGACTGATAAAATATATTACCTTCACAATCGGCTAGCAAACGTCAAATTCAAAAAGCTGTATGATATTACATCGACAAACCTGATACGTTGCTCTCCTGATAAGAAAACATTAATGATAGTTAAAGGAGTACCCTTAACATTCGCATACATAGTAAACCCAATACATCTAACTCTTGAAAGTCTTTCTCGTGTAAGCATTTCGCCCTGCCCAGACTCCACAGATAACCTAATTATAGGTGACTCTCGCAACACCATTGCTAATTAAAATATTTGCAACCGCTTATCTTCGTCAAGTGATGCAAAAACTCACATTTGTAATGAAAAAAGGGAGCGTTTTGTAACAGCCTCCCGCAATATCCTTCGGCGGCAGATTCTGGCTGATTAATGATCGCAGTGCTTAAACGTGATTGTACTGGGGGTGCATATCTCGTCAGACTCAGGGGTCCGTAAAACTTAATTAACTCGACACTCGCAAGCAAATGTTGTGAAATAACTTGGATTAAACTCATTGACTTTTAATTTACCTCTATATAAATGGCAGGCGGACTAATGAGGTAAATATCTTGTTAGGATTAGCGACTGTCAAATCTTTGATGAAAGTTAATATTCAAAAAGTGATATTTCATTACCTACGATTTTTACATGTGTTATTTATAAATATTTAAAGCAATTGGAAATATAGCTTTAATATATCTCTCCTAAAACATATGGAGTGTAAAAAATAACAAAAACAATTAAATTGAAGAAAAAACGTAAAAATCTATATTTTTCCTCAAAAATATTCTATGACTTGTAATTTTAGAGTAATGGAACCGTGCAAAAAAGTATTTAGATCGTTAAACGTTTGTCGTTTATTTCTAAGTAACGGAGATTCTCATGTAAAATGTTTAATGAGATACATCATTAAAATACAATAAAGATTGAAAAATTATGAAGAGGCAGACATTTTGTCTTTTTAAACAAATTATTTTTCTATTAGAAGAGAGGAAACAGCATCAATTTTTTTTTAAATGGACACCCATTCTTTTATTTTTTATATATATTTTTCTGTTTTCTTGGAAGTACCATACAAATTGCTGGATATTTCGCCACGACGATTAACAATTGAAAAGCTATTTTTAAAAAATAGTGGAAACCAAACTGGCGATTTTTCAAATGAGATGAGAACAAATAGATAAAATATTAAAATTAACCACTGATTGTCTACTTCAATTTTGGCCCGCCAAGATTATGGTTTTGTAACTTTTTATGGTTATTTCATATTAAGCTGTTTTTAATGTGTGTTACAAAACACACAAAACAAAGGATTTGAGAAATGATAGAACCAAATCAGAGTTTCTTGCGTAATGAAGTTTTTGACATACGAGTAGATCTAGTATTTAAATGAGTCTAAAAACGGAAGATTTGATGGTCCACGAGTATGTAGTCATTCAGTTGAAAAAAAAACATTTCAAAACCGAATTTGTACTCCATTGAAATATCTCTTTTCTACGACACCTCACATATGTATGTTGAAAAACTTTCCTTTCAGTCTCAATTTTCATTTTGCAGGTAACTCTGAAAAATATATATTTATATTGAATATAAAATAGTCATTTATATTTACTTTAGAAGCCCTTTATTTACACTTATACCTTTTTGCGTTCTTTATTTACCTTAAAAGTTTGAAGTCCATGACGGGAGACAGACGACCTTGTCATAAAAATTATTTGCCATTTTGACATTTCTAACAATAAATCCTGAAAAGTGAACATTACCCTACCATATTTTAAAACCTAAAATTTACGCTGCAGGAAGGGCTCTTCGCCATCGAAGGTGGCAAAGCGCCCTTTCCGCAACTTTTCTTCCAACGGATGTAATCTTGATCTGTCCTAAGGATCGGTCGCCTATTAAAGCATAGCGTGGTAAAAACTGTTCCTTTTTCCTTTGATGTTTTCTATTACAGTGTTTAAAAATAATTGTATGTATGAAATTTAACTTCATAGATCTTAATATAGTTTCCAACTCGAAAATATTGTGACATATACTGACAACATTAAGTGTTTTCCTTCTTTTATCTGGCATTGGATCATCGCTTCGCAGATAATAGCGTTTCGGTATTGTCGAGCATTTTCATTAGTTTTTTTATAAATAGTCTAGTGGTTTTTTTGTTTATAATAGCATTCAATAGACTTAAATAAATGTGTTATTATAATTAGGCCAATGGATTACTTACTACGAAAAAAGCATTGCCGAACTCTTCGGAAAAGTAAAAAGATTCACTGTGATGTATACAGGAAGGCCAATATATTTGATCAAATTTCACTTCAATAACAGTATTTTTGCATCGCTATCTTATTTTTAACTACCTGATTTTTAGTATTGCAAGTTTTAATTGTTTATTATAACATTGCGTGCAATATATAGTAGCAAATATATCAATTGTCGTATTATTTTTCATATAGGTTTTATTGATTTCATTGAAATGATACTAAATAGATCAGAATCTTACTATTGTATATCGATACAATACAATGCCTTTGATTTGGTTGTTGTATTATACAGTAATTATTGTCTTTAAAAAATGTTAGACGAAACTAATATGAAGATTTTTTTTCTTTTTACTGATTTCAAAGTTCACTTTTTACCTTTCGAGGACCAAGTGGTTTTTTTTTTATTTTCTGTATCAACTTCTGCTTACAATAACAATGAATAGAAACCTGTTCATGTCCTATTTGAAGGATAATGCGATTTAATATTTCACGTTCTTGTGAACACTTATTTTATAATCCGTAATTTATCATAAATCTCTAGTTTTGGATTCGAAAATCTTTTATTTTACATGAAGTTCCATAAACTATTTTAAATTCTGGAAGGTTTTTATTATTATTCTGTTTATTTCATAAATTTTTTAGTATTTAATGTTTACAAATTTATTATTTCTACCTGATTTATCCACAGCTATTTATTTATACCAAACATTATTACATTATACCAAACAATGGAAGTTCATCTAGTAATAAAGAAAATGGGCAAAATTAACTTTAATTTAAGTAGAAGAAAGTACATAGGCAGAAAAAAACAAATTTATTACATTTATAATTGAATAATAATGAGATAAATATATGACATTTATAAATTAATATTTTATAAATTTATCTCTCCGATTTGTCTTGTCCATCAAAAGCCAGTACCGTGAATGTCATGTCGCGAGTCGCCCAAAGTAATCTGAAAACGAAATCGTTTAATGATTTAAGTCCTTAATTTTTAATTACCTTTTTAAAAGCGCATTATCAGTAATATCCTTATAAATAAGTTCAGGGCACTACTGATTACGTCAGTAGACGTTATCGGCATTTAAGGGAAAATAATTACTTAACAGAATTATTAAACGAGTTAATCTTGGAGAACAGATGGCCGACAGTTTCAAGTTTGTCTGAGCTTTGCTAATTGCCAACGTGGTAAAGAATTTAAATAAAGTAGAAATAATATAATAATATAAAGTAGAAATAATAATATAGTTTCATTTAATTGTGTACAATGCATTTCTACAAAATTAACGCAAAATTTATTCAATGTCTGAGATTAATTTATTCTGAAAATATCAAATGATTTTTATATCTAGTTATTAACTCTCAATTAATTGTTGAATTCTGTATAAGAATTATCTTATAAATATAAAATACACTACAGTGATAAAAATGAACTACATAGAAAATCCAGGACTACTCTACGTATAATATGAGCAAGGAGTTTATGTATATAGCAAATGGTAGTAATAGCGCCAATATAAATTTTTTGGTAAGATTTTTAAATAGTTTATTTAACAGAGTATTCTGTTTGATAACTTACGGAAACCAATAAATATTCAACAATTTATATGAAGCCCTAAAAATGAGTGATCGAAAAGCTACAAGTAATATGTTCAAGATAATCAACCCTCTCTCATCATATCGAATATATATATATATATATATATATATATATATATATATATATATATATATATATGTATATATATATATGTATAAATTCGCCTTCAATTTTGAAGACGATACTGAATGCGACACTAAAGTTCATATATCCATAATTTACACGTTCAACTTCATTAGATTATAAGGTAATTTACTAAAAGATAATCGCATTACTTGGTATAAATTCATTTTAAGAAACTTTCCGGAACTCACAATTTGCGATCAAATTTGAAATTGAAAAAATCCTCCTTCTTGCTAGCAAACAATGGGTTTTATCGAAATGTACACTTTTATCCTTCCTCTGTTATACTTAGATAGGGAATCTATTAAATTGGGGGTATGAATTTCAGGAGAAATTATTTTCCTTGATCTTAATGTCATCTTCAAACAAGATTACTCAATTTACACTTGCTGTGAAGATAAATTTATGATTATCATTTGAATTCATTATGCTGTGAAGATAAATTTATGATTTTCATTTGAATTCATTATATCTAATACATATTTTAAATACATTTGATTAGTCTCTTCTTTATTATACACTTACGTTTATTCTTTTTGAGAGGTCCGTGGTGAAATAACAATTCCGTCAGTCTCCTTCCATTCATCTATCTGTGTATCACAGTCTTAGAGTTTCTTTTGTTTTAATTATATGTCGTAATGATTTTATTTCAAACAGAAATTTCATATACGGATCAAAATTAGTATGTTCGCAAATGTAAAAATAATTGTAATATTCCTCCCCAAACATTACGTTAAAGTCGAATAGGTGTTACAAAATAACAATAATATTACGTATACCATTTTTTATGTTTAAGCACCGTTCGTAGAATATTAAGTTTCAAAGTACGCGGAGGTTAACTTTTCTCTAATTTAAAAACATGGACTCGATAAATTGAAATAACTCTAGACACTAACATTCGATCAGATATTTCAAAAATATATTTCGGTTAATTTTCATCCAAAATTTCTAGAGATATAGACAATTATGGAACCCTATTTCCTGCATATCCCTATATGCGCTTCACTTTTTTTATTAGGCTTAAGAACATTTTATTAGGCTTAAAAACATTTTCAATATTTAATTTAATCTTAATCAAATTACTATCACTAAAATATAGTGGTACCTTTGAAATTTAATATCAAATTGGAGAACTAATTATATCGTGAACTAATTTCACCAACGCTGAATTTTACGCCTAAATGTCACTCTACTACAAGACTTTTATTTAGACTATATTTCACGAATAATCTAATTTTACCGCGGCAACGTTATTACTAATAAGTATTTTCTATCATTTGTCTCCCTCGAGCGATACAAAAACTCGCATTTCAAATGAAAAAAGTGAGCCGTGGGGCGCTTTGGAGGCAGATTGTCCCTTATTAATGGTCAAAACGTCTAGGAAACACACCCCGTTACACTCAATGGACCTAAAACGTCTTAAATAACTGGATTCGACTGTAAACGAATGGACGGAAACAAAATTGCTCGGCTTAAACTTATTGGCTTCACTAGATCGCGTTTCTTTCTCATACTTGACGGCTCTCTGCCCCAGAAGGTGCTTTGTCGATGATAATGAGTATCAGTCTTCATGTTTAAAAGGCTAATTATCAGAAACTGACGCATCATTACGTGCAAATATTTTATATTTTATATGTGGTGTTTTCACATCCACAACGTAAACTGAAATATATTTTAATTTTGGTTTTAGTATAAGGCCTCAGATCAAATAAAAAGAAATTAGTTGGGAGGAAAAAATATGGATACTTATTCAACACCATTAAACTGAAATTCTGTTAGCTGAAATATGTTTCATTATTCATAATACTGGAATCGGAAGAAAAAATTACTTTTAAGATTAGGCGGTTTTTAGTCAATTTATGAGGTACTCGAACAGTGTTTTCCCTGCAAAAATATACCTTTTTAAAATAATACATTACATTTTAGATCATTGTAATACTGCACACGTTATTTACTTTTTTAAGTAAAAATATAAATATTCATCTGCTCATTATTGTTTCATTATGAAAAAACAAAAAATAACAACACGAACGAACATGCGCTATTTACTTCAAAGTTGCACAAGTCATTTATTAATGTACAACATTTATACGCCACTTAAAAGAAGAAATAGTCAAATTCTACAGTAGATCCCTTTACCCTAAAAATTAGGAACACATTTTTTTTTTATTTTATTATTTTACATAAAACCTGATGCAAAATATTGCATTTAAAAATGTTCTTTAAAATTTCACCTAAAGCCTTGTCAAGACGTCCTTTTTTGTATTTTATTGGAAGATCCATGCAAACTCGAATTTTATAGGGCAATGACAACTTTTTTATTACATATTGAATAACGCGTGGACGTTTTCAATTGAAATATAATCCAGTTATATTATTTAAGCGCTGGGGATAGTTCACTATGACTAACAAATTACTATTAAAAGGCCATTTAAAATAATTGCTTTAAATTGTTTTAAATAAAACCACTTGTGAAAAAAAAAATAATTAAAACAAATAAAAAAAGTAACGAGATCTAGCTCCGATTATAGGATTCCGTTTCATCAGATGTAGATTAAAGCTTCTAGTTAGTAAATGTTTACTGATCGACATTATGGCGTCAAGAGTCACAACTACCGATTCAGACAGATATATAGACTCTTCAATATATTTTCCCTTTCCACTACTCTTATGTTTTGTCAGTCTATTGTTATCAGGCTGTTTCGCTATATTAAATACACGTAAGACTTTTTTTATTATTATTTATGAATAAATTATAGTACACAAATTCTAAAATAGTGTTAGACTATATAAAATATCTTAACTGAAGTGAAATGACTCTACGTAATAGAGCAAAATTTCATGACTTATATTTAAAATGAAATATTTTATTTGGAGAATAAAAAGTATTTTAATGTAAATAACAAAGAATTGCCTTATTAGTCACTTAATTATTATATTTCTTTAATAGTTTTCATAAATAGATAGTCCAATTTAAAGTTTCTCCTATAGGACTCAGAGACTCTAATATTTCTTAGTTAAATTCATAGGATTATAGATTTAGCACTTAACCAATTCACATTATCAACGCAAACGTTTTCCAGTAGAAACATTGTTTGTTCCTTCATAACCATTCCTTTACTATTTACATCGGTGAGTAAGCTCAAACAAAATCATATCTCCTGCAATTATATTCGCTCTATTATCCCATATTTCATATCCTGTTCTCTTTAAGACTCGTTCCATCTTTTTTTCTCTTCCTTATTCTTATATTCAAGTCATTGTTATTTATTAGAACTACTATTATATTATAACTAGTTTCAGAGTTCTGTACGGAAATAAGAAATATCTATAGTTTCGTCCATCTGTCCATACGCCACAAAAGGCAGACGGTTTAGTGATGGCAAAAAAAACGTACAAAACGGGAATCCTATTCAAAATAAATATTGGATACTCTCAATTATAGTAACTACTCGCTTATTACTCTATAGTGAAGTCTAGAGTGTAAGCGTTTGTAAATATTTTTAAGTTGAAATCATTTATCACTATGGATAGAATCAACAGCAACATTGTGTAAATAATCCCCAATCCATCTTTTATTAATTTTATTCTCTTAATAAGGCGATTTCAAATAACTAAATAGAAATACTAACTTAAAAATAGAACTTTGGTCTATTTTAATTAAATTTCGTACGCCGACCAAATAAAATAATGCCCCCTTGGGTATGGAAATATTACAAGTGGTCGGTTTTCTAGCCTCAACCTTTCTGTAACAATGATGTAAGAAATCTTGATGGTTTTGACAATTAAACTGTTAATATTTTAGTAATGGTCAATCTGGTAGGCCGCTTCTTTATTGCTTTTAGTATTCTTTTCATGAAAATTTTAGCCTAAATTGGGATGTTTGCAAGTTCATTATTAAAATGGTGCTATTTCCTCAGAGATACAATTTATTGTTCATTATTTTTCAGCCAATGTTTGTCTTTCGCAACTTTATAGAATTTTAAAAATTCCCTTGCTTTTCATCTAAACTGAAACTTAATTTCATGTAACGGTGTACAAATTTAAATGAATCAATGCAACACTTATGAAGAAAGATATTTATAACGGATGCTAAATTATATAATTTAGCATCCGTTATAAAGTTCTCCTACATTGTATAAAGTTACTTACATGTTAATACTAGAGTAGGTATATATATATATATATATATATATATATATATATATATATATATATATATAATATATAAATATTGCTTCATCAAATTCAATAATAACTACTTTATAGGAAAAACACAAAACTGATTGAACGTCTGTTTTACAGTTGTCGCCATATAATTTATTTCGACGATATTAAAATCATAAGGAAAATACATTATTTCAATTTTTATTTCCTTCATTTGTGTTTAATATTGTTTAGGTTTTTATATTAATTATTCTTTCGTACATACGACAACTTAAGAATTCTATACATATTAGAATTTCTAAACATATGAAATTCCTAGCAAATCAAAAATGTGAGCAATTGCTTACTTTTATTAATACTGATTTTTATAACGACCCGTTGTGAGACTAAGCAGTTATTCTCCAATTGTGTGTTTGAGTAAGGGAACACAAACAAATTTAATGGCACCAACTAATGTTTTTCATATATAACAAAAGTTGTATATATTTTATTGCTTAGTTTTATCCTCTCACTTAATTTTTTCGTTGCATCCGCTTTCTAGACACCATACTCTCCATTTATACCCTAAATTATTCAAAATTAGAAACATTCTATTTGTTATTTTGTATAGTTAAAAGTATAAATTGAGTTGATGTTTAAAGAACTTATATTTTATTTTACTCATCACGTATTTTTGTTCAATTTGTGTTATGTTTACATCATTAGTTAGTTTTATGAGAAAACAATTGAGTATTATTATTACCAACTTATTTTCAATAAACCTATTTAAAATCCGTAACTCGCGTACCAATCATGAATGAGCGTTTAGCAATAGGTATTTAGTATATCATCAAAATAAATTGATGTTCATTAAAAAGAAGCCAATTTTTTACTTAATTGAAATTTTAAATAATTTACGTGCCTAGACGATTATGTGATCAAATGCTTGCGAATGTTATTGTCGTTCCAGATAGAAGCCCTAAAATTCTTAAGCCTGTAAATATAAATTTCCACTACCAGTTAGGATAATCTCATTTCTGATAGCAAGAAGATCTGCAAATATAATTAATATAAGACGTTCAACAATTTTAAAATTTCA
Organism: Druceiella hillmani; assembly: GCA_039881145.1. Taxonomy (NCBI): domain Eukaryota; kingdom Metazoa; phylum Arthropoda; class Insecta; order Lepidoptera; family Hepialidae; genus Druceiella; species Druceiella hillmani. Next base: position 20,672,171 of record JAYKKI010000016.1, on the reverse strand, counting down.
ATTTTACTGAGGTTTTAAAAAGGTTGAAAGGAAAAGAAGGAACACGCAAAGAAAATTGTGTAAACCGATATTTATAAATAAGTCAAGAGGGGTTGATTGACTGGGTAAAAACCCATCTAGACTTATTTATATAAAAATAATGTGTGCATCAGTAATTCGGCCTATCATCTTATATTGATATTCCTTTACTTAACAAAAGTATTGATATTGAATATATTTGGCGTTAATTTTGTAGAAATTCTTTATTGATAATTAAATAAAACTACGTGATGTAGTATTATTTCTACTTTCTTTGAGTTCTTTACCACGACCTAGGTTTCGTTTTATTACAACATCTTCAGAAAGATCTTTCTAATAGCCCACCGGAAGATTTATAGATTTTTTTGATCTATCGCAAAGATAGATCTTTGCTAATAGCCCACCTGAAGATTTATAGATTACTTTTGATAATTAAATGAAACTACGTGATAGTTTCATTTAATTATCAAAAGTATTGATGATAACGTTATATTTCACGTATTTCAATTGATATTTTAGTGAGCTTTTAGTCGAATCTAATATTATTATTAGTAGCTTTTCGTTTATTTTCATGAACCTATAATTGTAAATACTTGTATTAGTTTTTCGTGATTCAATTATTTTATGTGTATAAATCATTTCCTTAAACTGGTTTTTAATTTTAAATGGTGCTCTTATTTTCTTCCAATATTTCTTGCACATAAGCAAAATTCGTTTCTATGACAAACATTTATAATAATAAATATACAATACAGTTTTAATATTCAATCACGTACTAAGACTTTGAGTTTCGTAAAGAAAATTAAACATATTGGCTTCGACCTAATTAAGTTGATTATGTCAACTAAATAAATATCTTCAAAGTATTCCTGAGTAATAATACATTTTTCCATAAAATATTGCTAACAAAACTTTTTGAAAAGCATTTCCATCTTTACAAAAATACGTAAAATTACTAGCACACATATAAAACGACATTGAATCCAAAGTAAAGCTCGTCATTTCCAAATATCACAAATTCCTTCAAAATATCCACCGATCTATATTTCACTAATCGTCCAACGTATATCAATCGAAGAGCGTTCAGACGGTGATACTAAAAAATGTTGCGCGCCTAGGGCTCCACCCTTGCCCGGAAAATTCCCGAGACGGACGTAATCTTGATCCCTTCTGACAGCTCGTCGCCTACCCAAAGCCTATTATGCAAAACTATTTCCTTTTCTTCTGACCTTTTTTATTACAGCACCCAGCTTACTGATATCGGTATAGGCCCCTGAAGATCTTTACCGGTCCCAGATTATTGTAGGTCCGAACAAGAAAAAACGTAATTTTATTTAGATTACAAATATAGGCAACTTTTATTATGCTGGCTAGCAACGTATGGCAAGTAGGTATGTTGACAACTCGTGTATGTTAATTACTAATAAAAAGCAAAATTACAAATATTGAAAAAACCCGCGGCGGATGTATTGTTGCAATTGAAAAACCATTAAATAATTTTTTAAACACCCCCATCCCCCCCAAACTAAAAGAAAGTAAGAACCTCTCAATGTAAGTACAAACCCAAGAAAATCCGTTTTGGCTGCCATTGCCATTTCCGTTCCCAATATCAATTTCATTGTAGCAGCATAGAAAAGCTATTTTCGTACCTAAGAGAATTTCAATTAGACACGAACTGAAAAACTGCAAAATTATAGACATATGCAGGACATGGCAGTCGCAATGAATTTCCTAGGGTTTGTGATCATATTAATAGGTTCTTACTTTCTTTTCGTCGGAGGATTTTCCACAAAATAATTAATCATTTTTCAGTTAAAATGACTACATTTGTCGTGGGTTTCTTTCAAAATGTTTAATTTTGCATTTTATTTTATACTTTTTTCAATAAAACGTTTACATTTCTCGTGGGCTTAACTAGCATTTTTGTTTTGCTTTTTTATTATTAATCCTAATAAATAAGCTTTTAAAAAAAAATTCAAAATGGCAAGCTTGTGTGGCTCTTAGTGAAGTACGGTCTTGAGACCGTGTAGTTATAATTGATTAAAAAATCCACACAATAGCATAACATTGGAAGAATTAGAGCACTTGAGAAACATGTTACATCATACATTGACGAAGCCGAAGAAAGGTCACAAAGTAGTTAATCTAGTACAATTAAAAATGTTTATTGCAGCGCCCTCTGACTATTTAACAACATAACACTTGACTAATAGCCTTTGCCGTTAAATCACTAATTTGTTGCCAAAAACTGTATCTAAATCGGTGGCACCGTTTAAGAGATAAATTAATATATTGGATTGCGCACACATTTAATAAAAACCGAAAATTTTAAAGGGTAATTTGCAATAAATTACGTGTAAAACGAGAAAAAACTTCAAAATTTAAACCGCAAGGAAAACGCCTTCTAAAAATTATTTAGATTAAAAAGTTTTCTAGAAATTTGTCTTATTTCTCAATTAAAATATTTTTTATGAGCGGAACCGTAGTAGCAATATGATGTACATTTTATAAACTGTTATTATGTAAATGTAAATAGTTATAAAATAACTGTTTAAAATTCTAGCGCCTTTACGTTAATTAGAATTATATAGTAGATTTATTTGGATATTTACATTTTTGTGCATGATATGTCTTACTCAAGTAAAATGTATGGCTCCTAGTGATAAAATTTGGCAGCATTCCAGGCAACAAGAAGGCGTATTTTTACGAGTATAAAAGACTGCGATTAAACGGTCTCTTTTTTCAGAAATGCTCATTGAATAAGTTGTAATGGTTTAGTTTGCAAGTTTAAATATATAATTTTGTCTGCATTAAATTTTAGGCATATTTTATATTTTTAAAATTTAATATGTTCCAGGATGATCCAATTCCCAAGATTTCACAAATTTAATGTTTTTAATGTTTCATTTAATTATTGAAAAAAGGAACACTGATTAAATCACCTGGATGTCTGTCTGGCTGTCATATGTATATTTTTCAGACACATTTGATATTTAGAAAATTGCAATTTGGCATAGTGATCGAATTACAGGTATTGCGTTTAAAAGTTAAATTATCATATTGGATGGTGAGGGAGAATGCGAAAAAAGTTTTTGAAATTCTTGTTCAATATAAAATGAACGGGCATAAAAGTGTGCGTTGAAAAATATTTAAAACATTGTCTATTCGAATATTTTAACGAAATTACCCAAAAGTTTTGAAAGTTTTTTGTAAAACCGTCGATGAAAAAAATTACTCTCTAAATCTAAATTACAAAGTATTAATGGCAGCATAAAATAATATTTGATGAAAATTTCTCATATTAAAGTGAATAACAAATTACACACTCTTTTTGGCTCCTCAGATACTCCGGCCATGCTATCATAAAGTACCCGAAGTATGGCATCTTTATGGGAAAGATTGAGGGAAAAAAACCTCGCGATGACTGCTTCAATTGGAGCCAGATTTACAAGCGCCCTACAAAAGACGATTCGACAATTCAAAAAACCGTGAAATTATTGGAATACTGGCTACTGGAAAGCCGAAAGTACTGGCGCTAAGCAATTCAAATCAAGTCGGTTCTTATGGGTCACGATTCTCAGTAATGAAGAAACCATTAAAGAAGATGTGAAATGTTTCATGAGAACGTTGAACAACCAAAGATTGTTAAAATAACTTCTCAACACTAAAGGTCTCAACATAACTTAAAAAGATTTAGTCTCCCTTCACTCCCACATTTTCCTGCCTTTTTTAATTTTGTTTTATTTTATATAAATCTTTAGACTTTAATTGTTATTTATGTTTCCTTTTTTATAGTAAACGAGCCGAAGCCCTTTACATTCTTCTTTCGTTTATCATAGACAACTAATTTAAACAATTTTTTTGATTAAGTAGGAAATATTAATCTGGAGCAATATCTCCAGGAAATGCGTCTAATTGTTTATAAAAAATATTTTTAAAAATAAAATAAACAGTTGTATAAATTAAAAAAGTAAAGATTATTTTTAAAATACAAGTGACGTGTAAAAACCACATGACTTTAAAATAAACATAAAACTTGTACCAATAATTCACAAACGAAAATACAGCCGATGACAAACGTCGGTCGGAAAGGTAAATTTCTTAAATTTACCTATTTGTTAACATAGTAGTGCAGTATATTTATGCGATAATACAGTGAAATCTCATTGACTTCAAAATGAAACTCATTAAGTTTTTGTTTTTATACAATTCAAATTTTGTTTTATTCTATATACTTCTATTGGAAACTAGAATAATTTTGTTATGTAAGGAAAGTAATTGATTCCATGACAACATTTACATATTTAGTATAGATGGCGTACCTACTGATTTACAGGAGAAAAAACAAATGTTCGTTTATTACCGAGATTTACATTTATTAATGCACTAAAATAAAGAATAAAATGTACTTTTTTTTAAAGAAATTTTTATTTTATTCACTATGCGTGTGGTCTCTCCATGCACAGTGAATAAAATAAATATTTCTTTACAGCATCACGCTCGTATAAGTAGAAATATTGTTTTTCCAATAAGTGATCAATATTGTTATTATATTCAAGTTGTAGTATTTTTATAGTCCTTTTTGTCTATATATCATTTATATATTTTTATTGTAAGGTTCATTGTGGTGATTTTGCCATTTTTGAACTATTGAAGTAGTCAAATTTATTATTTTTGTCCCAAGTTTCATCCAGATCCAATAGGAAGTGTGGCTCCCCGAGCAACGACAAATTTGTTATGTATCCCATATGTATGTAACAAATTTATGCGGTGGTCTTGGATTTGATAAGGGGTATATCTTTGTGCACAATTTGAATAATACGTCTGGGATTACTTAACAAATAATTCTGGAAAAGTATTCTGGGAAACTTAATAACTTGTTCATTAAAAAAAAATAATCGGATAATTGAGTTCCTGCCTGTAAGATTTCAATTTGAATCTTTTCCAGAGTTAACTATTGGTATAATACGCGTGTTAGTAGGTTATTACTATGCCTAATCGCAAAGTTTTTATGCCTAACGGTAAAAAAAGTAAAGAAAAACGTCTGTGATAAACGGACAGAGAGACGAATGTGGATATGATCTTATGAAGAAAGTATTTTCCCCTTTTAAAATGCGTAATGCCAAAAATCGGCTGTGAACTTGATTGGATGTAATGTAAAAGACAAGAAGCAGCCCTGACACTTCTTTTTTTTATTTATTTATTATAGGTTTGAAAGTTAAGTGTTCTTACACAAATTGTTCGAAAAACTTTATTGCCACCCGAGCAATACCCTGCAACCAACTAAAGCAACATCTGGTGAGAACCATTACATGTTAGGGAAAATTATATATTACGGAAGACTTCAGCAATATAATTGAAAGTGAAAAAATCTCACAATGTATTTTAATTTACAATAAGTTTAGTTTTAACATTGACAGGTAATAGTGAAGAAGACTGAACAAGAAAGAAGGAATCAAAGAGTTATTAGGATTCAAGGCAGGAACAACGTTTTAGGCAACTTTTAAAAGTATAAATTTTCGATGCACTTCGAACGTTAAAATTATATTTGTTTTAGCCTTTGACGGCATCTACAATGAAGGTGAAGTGAATGTTAGGGAAGAAGGAGAATTCAATGTCAATTAATTCAGACACGACGGAGACTACACACACCGTTGCTCTAGTGATAAAAACGATCATATTCTGACTATTTAAATTTGAAGTCACGGCGATTAATGAACATATTTATGATGTTTATAACGAATGGTCAGACAATTTGTTAAAAAAATTGCACGCAGATCGGATCAACGCTTCTCGAGTTATAAATGTACATTTGAATAGTAATACAGAGAGAGAGATGATTTTTATATCAGGTAACGTATCAATTTCCCCCGCTTAAATAATAGATTATAATATCGTAAGCTTATATGAACAACCGGGATCTTTTAAACCTCTCATATAGACTTAGCAAATTAATCTTTGTAGTTTCATTCATCACCTGACGAAGTTTCTGTTGATAAATGTATTTGCTTTCCGGAAATGACGCAGCCTCTTTCATTGGAATCACAATAAAAAAATGCACTAAAACACATCAGTCATTAGAAATCCATCGTTGAGGATTTCAATCTATCGTTTACCATTATCCTTCTTTAGGGTATTGGGAGAATCTTTTGTTTTGATGTGCGAGATGTCTTTATCTAGCGACTCGTCGGAATATAATTATTTCTCAGAATTTTACCTAATATATTTTACTGATAGATTTGTCCTGGGTTGAATATTTTAATGCGGCATACATTGACTTGATGAAAAAAAACACATTATTATTATAATTACAGAAAGACATATGTCACTAGCTTTTAAAATTTCCCTCCACTTAAATATATTCCTTGTTCACAATTACTTAAGTTGGCCTATGATAAATCTAAATATTTATAAAAGTATTATCAATATAAAAAAATGGAGACAACCATAAGATTGTCTTACGGTTAATTAAGACTATTTATAATTATGTACGTAGCTTTTCAAGAATAAAAGTTAGAATTTACATGTGATTGGGTGTTTGTGTGTTTTGGTTTATAAATATAAGTCTTTTTAGGACAACTTTAACAATGCTTTTAACAAGGTTATATAATATATCGTTATTGGGTATAAGTGAGTTTACCTATATAGGTATATATGTGTACATACATAGTGAACATACCGTGGAAGTATACTTACATTAACAGTTTTAAGTTAGTTTTCGGTTAGGTATTGTGTAAATTTACCTTAAGTAATTTAGTAACATGTATTGTACCTAATGACCAGATTAATAAACGATGTACTGCAATATTCATAGTATTAAAAATTAGTACCTTTATACATATTATGTGTCCAAAGTGTGTGCTTGTAAAATATGAGGTAAACCTGATTTTGAATTTAAGTACTAACAAAGATTCTGATAAAATAATATTAAAAAGTAAGCATATCAATGGTGTAAACGTATCAAAATAAGCATATCAATGATATGGCTGCGTAAGGCCTCTGGTAAAAGTTTTCTATACTTCAAAGTTTCCATCCTGCAAAAAGTCAATTCGATCCCGAAAATAATCTATTTCTCTCCAGCAGAGATCCGCTGATATTTTCCGTATCTCTAACGTAGACAAAATAGCTGGTCATTGCGCATTGTCGAAAGCTCGAGATATACAAGTTAATAAGCTGAAGAAATCGCATCCGATGTTGATATTCCGGGGCGAAAATCGACTCTGGCTATTCTTCATCTGGCTCTGGCGAATAAGATAGCTATGCCAATAAAAGCGCTGGTGCCCGCTCGAGCAACTGCGTAATGGCCGGAAGAAATGTAATGATTCTGTAAAACGTTGGATCGTTAGATAATTTCTCATTACTTCGTTGTGACTTTAAGCCTTCCCACTTTCAATACCTTCCCAAAGTGACATTTACAAAGACAACGGTTAAATACCACAAGTATCTCATACGTTTCTGCACACCCCACGACCTTAACAACCCTATCAATGGGGCTTGTTTAAACCAAGGTTCTTCACAATCTCGTTTAAATCCGAGTGGCCCAATTCCGGCTTAAATCTGTTAACTAGAACTATATTCGCTGCATTCCTGTTCGACGGTGTAAAGTTCAGGGTTATCATCAGGGAAGAACGATATCAAGGTGTATTCAAGGGTACCGCAAATATTTCCCATGTAACTTGCATCGTTTATGTCGAGGATACAGAAACAAAGGGGTTTTATAGATGTATCCGTTGAATTTGGCTTTTTAGTTCACTCAATAGCCAATCAAAGAGTCAGAGGAGTGTTTCGGTATAAGAACAAAATAATAAATGCGGCCGAGCTTCAATGAAAGCCCGATGGGCTCGAATTAGTGTGTCAATATTAAAATACATTTAATGTAAATAATACCGGGTGTGCCAGCATCACTCAGTTGCGCGCCGTTTCCCAAATGTCAAATTTCGAGTTCAGGCTAACGCATGTATTGTATTAATATATGTTATGGAGTTCTATATTGATAAGGATATTATACACTATTTGCTATGTTAATTTATGAGTAAAACAAGTTATCAAAATCTAACCACCGGTTAAAATTCTGGCACCATTAATATGTATATGACAGTTTAAATTAAGTACAAGTAAAATTTAGTATAATAACAAGGGCTTATTCGCAGAAGTGTTAGGTTTCGTGGTTTTTAATTTTTAATTGTATGTGTGATTGTTTCATCCCTGATTATCTCACAGACTAAACGTGTTAGAATTATTTCGAAACCAATGTAAGTAAAAAAGTTATGGATATTATAGTACTGAGCAAAAGATTCATAAAGTGTTGTATTTATAGTTTGATAATACTAATTATAATGGAAACCTATATCCATACAGAAAAATATTAATATGCAGAAAATTACGTATTGGCTTATATTTTAATTTATAAATGAGTAAATTGTATATGGACAAAAAAGTAATTTAGGGGGACTATAATAAAAGTGATAAACCAAAAAATATTGTTTATGGATTTTTTGCCTCTTTGTTCTATTTCTATATTTGTTTGTGTAAGTATCAAGCAAGAACAGTATTTAGATTAGACATATTATTCAGATAATTATTAGAAGTGATGAGTATTTAAATGAAAAGATTTAGCTAGGTCTGCATACAGAAAATGTTTCATAGTAATTGATCCATTAAAGAGGTCCTATGGTAAGTTAAGATTTCAATATAAAACACACTTACTTGAAAAATATTTAATTTTATTTTGTCATGGTAGTTACGTGATATTGTGCTCCTATATTTCTTGCCAATACATTTAATTTAATAATATATTCTAAATTTACACGCCGTCTAAATCGTAGGCATAGTTAGTTTTTATATAAAGTATGATTAAATATCTCTCTTCTAAAAAAGGGTTACTTTGAATAAAATATACTAAGCTTCTAAAACATGTTAGGAAAAAATAAATATAACAACTGGGAAAAGATCCGGGATGGATACTATATCAAATAAAAGTGGCAAGTTACAATAAGTTATTTCATGTTGCAAATAAAGGGTTTGACGTTGTGATTATTAATCGGTGATATAATTACAATGATTTTATGACTCTGATCGTTTATCTCGAAGATATTGATAGTGTAAGAGAATTTTGTTTGGTACTAACTAAAATTTAGAATGAAATGGCTGTCCTGACTATTGCAGATTATATAATAATATGTGTTTATGAAAAAGGCGCACTGCTATCAGGACGAGGAAATATATTTAAATTAATTAATTAATTTTCGTTCTCTTCATTAGTTCAAATGGCAAATGATCTATTTTTCCAAGATGACATACCGCAAATTTGAAATGATTAAACGATAAATGGAATCCAAATTCTATGACTGAATCCAGCTTCGCCATTATAATTATCGATTGAGACCCTGACCCAGGGTTTGTCATGGGTGATGGGCTCCACTCTCGTCGTAATAGTTTCCGGAAGGGACGTAATCTTGATACTAACAGACGGTCCGTCGCTAGAAGACAACCAATCGCTAAACTAGTCTTTTTCCTTTGACCTTTTTTCTATTGCATATGTATTGTCGGCATGGGAATCAAAAACTTTTTAACTTTCTGGGTTATTTTTGATCGAAGATAAATAACATGGGATCTTATTGTCACCAAATATATTTATTGTTATTGTGCTTCTTGCTGCCTTAAAGCAATGACCTCATAGGGATGAGAGTTTTAATATTATCGATAGTTTACACACATTTTATTGTTGAGCACTACATGTTTAGCTTCCAAATTAAAATAGTGAAAAAATTCATTAATGTCTTGGATATAAAATTCATGACTCATTAAATTGATTTTATGTTAAAAGAAAATAATTTACTATTGTATAGAAGCAATTGTAAGAGCATAAGTTCTGAATTCTCTCAAAAAAAAACATTCATTTAAATTATGTAAAATTTATTTGCAAAAAAAAATTATAAAATTTAAGTAAAAATAGTGCCAAATTGGATTCAGCTGGTTTGTAGAATGAGATCATATTTGATTTAGTTTATTCATTGTAGCGGTAAAAGGAAAACTATTTATAATTTACGGCTTCTTTCACTAAAGCAAATATTAAATTTTTCAACATACCATATTTTAATTCTTGCGTAAAAGTCTTGTCAGGTAACATTTTATTATATTTACAGGGTTATTCCAAATTTGTAATTTTTTTTTTCACACGTTTTATTGACAAAGCAACCACAGCACCACCTGGATGAGAATGTAATGACGGAGTATAAATGTATGCTAATGGAATTCCATATGACTGTATATTACCCGTGATAAAACAGAAGATTAGAAAATATTGGTATGTCAAGCTGAGGCTGGAAGCCAGTCTATGCTTTCATAACTTTGGATCTCAATTGTATAAGCCCTTATTTGTGAAAGCTTGTTTTCTGTTAAAATATTCTGTGAATTTCTTTCGACCTATTTATATCAAACTATCCTTTTTTCCCCGTTCTTTTTATTATACTAAAAGCATTTTCATTTGACTTACAAACTTTTAAGTAATAGCATATAATAGACTCCTAAAAATTATGAAATAAAATAAACTGGAAAAAAAGTGAAATCAGCAACCAACTCTTCATAAGCACTGAATGTTAATTATATACGCTATTTAGTATTGTAAAAACAATGAATATATATAAGATAATCATTTCGTAAAAGTACTACTATTCTTTTGGCCAGATATACTATACTATATATAAGTATTACCATTATCTTTCTCCATTTATATTCTAGTTCCTTGACAACAAATATCTCAAAATAAAGTGAACTCATTTGCACAATTATCATATTAGATATCTTTGGTACACACTTATTTTTTACTCCTTATTATTGATATCATTTATTATTTAACTATAGATATTTATACGAAGACACAATATCTGATACTTTTCGTAAATGTTAAACTAAGTGTTCATCTCATTATTGACTCTAATAGATACATCATTATAGTAATTCATCATATTATAAAAGTTTCTTTTTAATAGTGTTTCATCTAGTCTCTAATTCGAAAAAAGGTTTTTATAATTTGTCTTTCCTAACTTTAATATAAAAACACGACGTCCATAAATGTGCAATAGCTTTCTATTCCTATCTAAATTATATTAATGTCACCGGTATTTTTTGGACAAAATTAATTTTATGTCTCGCAATATACTCTTAGTATATTTTGTTACTTGTACAATTAAAATTATTTCCATATTCAGTGACGATGCTGTAAGGAATTGAATATAGTTTTTCGTCAATCGTATTCAATATTCAAAAGTGTCTCAATGATTATATAGCTTTCAAATTTTGCTTTTTTATTGCGTACTTAATTTATTACTGGAGAGAGATCGAGGTTGCATCTTTAAAAATGCCAGATCGAGGCTTCAGGTTACATGCTTATATTATTATTTAAGCCCAACACAGATGTGCGTATTTGCATATGTACGTAACACTCATGTGAGTATTACCATACATCGCCAAATATATTCTTTCCCTAGTATATTTAATCCTTTGTGGATTATGTAATTGGAATGGTAGATGGAGGGAAATTATTAGCTTATGTTTCTTAAAAGTTTAGAAAGACAATTGAATAATGTACCCATATTATTCTCCTTGTACAATTATTTGAATTCTCTGTGTCTTTTAGTTTCAAAATTAAAGATAATATGTCTTAGAAATATCAAACCTCAGCCACATATTACCCAATCCAAAACCAAGTAAGGTCGTAATTTGGACCTCCTTTATTTCTTTTTATAAGAATTGCTTACCTGCAATCATTAGCTTCTATTTGGTTGGAAATTTTTTTGAGTATTGAAAAACAATCCGGTAGTGTACTATTCCAACAAAAGACTAGCTTATTAACCAAATGAAGTTTGATCAATAAACTATATTTTAATGAAAGTAAATGTATAATAAGATTTACGTCAGTTACATCATTAAAGCCTATTATAAACTCTATAGGTGATCGGATTTATCCTGCTTTATTCCCACGATTTGTATAACTTCTGGTATATGTTGATTTTGTTTATGTTTCTGGTTCATATAATTATTGGATCAAGAAAATCAAAATACGAATCTAATTTATATAAACGATAGAAATTTGTACATTTTTACGATACAACATATAAAGTTATTATTCTTGTTTATTTCCCTTAGACCCTGTAACGACAAAATGCCATGCATTTTAACTCCTACGGGATTTGCTCTTGGTCATGATTTTTTTAACAATTAACCATATAACCTCATAGTTTTGGACTTGGAAGCACTTTTAAACGTTTGTATTAACCCCTTTTTATAAATATCCAGGATGGAAAGATTTTCTATAAAATACTTAGTTTTCCAAAAGTAGAAAGCTTCAAGAAAAGACATATTCAGAATAGAAGACAGAATATTTAGGTACATTAAAAATAAAATGCATATATTCATTTAGCTAATATAACTAAATAATAATGCATCACAATTATATTTTAAGTTCGACTATGTACATATTAGGCGCGACTATAGATATTATCGTGTAGGGAGGTATATTACTGATGATTCAAATTTTGGTGCTCTAATTATTAATCAATTTATATATTCGTCATCTTCATTGTCACTATTATTTAAAAGATAATAAAGAATAGTAGAATGAAATAATAAAAGTTTTTAGAAATAATTTTTTTCGTTTCAATTTATAATAATGGACTGTAAACCTAATATTAATATACGACATTTCAATATCGTCTATCCTTCATATAAGGTCCCAGGTAAGTGTGGCCTAACAGAGATATTTGAGCATGAACACAGACAATTTTTTATTCGTAAAATATAAAGCTTATCATTACAATCAATGTCATTATTAAAGGTGAAATATGCAAGAATTCTATCAAGTTTCACTTACCACTAATATTTTAGGTCGTCATTAGAAAATTTACACAATGGCATAAGTTATGCAGACACAAATATATAATGACTAAAATTATTCCTCCTTAGGATATTAATATTAATCCTTTGTTTCAATACCACCTAGATAAATTTCTTAATATTTAAAATTTATATATTAAACTGAAATATTAAATTTTGACTGCACCTAAAATAATATTTCCAAAAGAATTATTAGTTAGTCACTTTTGGATAGGTTAGCTAATTAACCTTTTACAGTTATGATTTGATAACTTGCACCTCTGTGTTTTTTCAGACATTTAAATAATCAATACACAATATCAAGTAACGTTCAGTATTGCTGATCAATATTATTTGTTTTATCAAGATTAATTTTGTGACGGACGGGAATTACTTCAATAATTATAATATTTAAAGATATGCATATAAGGTGTTTTATCTTTTATTAGTAAATAATATATTTGCGTTAAGGATATTTCCTTAACTCAGATTAGAAAGAAAACTTTTGTGACTAATATATAGTCACAAAAGTTTCCTTTGTAATCTGTTAAGTAAATTTTATGTAGTGAGGTAACTAGCAACTGTATATTAAAATATGAGTATGAAAGTGCAGTTTGCGTCGTAGTACCTGGAAAAACAAGAAAGTTAAAAAATAGTTTATATTTGAATTTTAACTTTAATGTATCTACCATCAAAACCCTTAGGAATGCATTTAGCAGTATCTTCTCATGTAGCATACTAACGCTCATTCAGGCCAGCAAAAATTGCATAAAAAATAAATTTAAAGAATAAAAAAAACAAAACTAACGCCTTTTATACAATATTTCTTATAATATTTGTTACAATATTTGGAATAAATCTCTTCCATTTTTTATAAAACAGTGATGCATGTGCATATTTGTAGTGCACAAAAGTTGAATATATTTGGCGTTAATTTTGTAGAAATTCATTATTCACAATTAAATGAAACTACCTGATATAGTATTATTTATACTTTCTTTAAATTCTTTACTACGACCTAGGTTTCGTTGTATTACAAGAAGATGAATGTAATACAACGAAACTTAGGTCGTGGTAAAAAAATTAAAGAAAGTAGAAATAATACTACATCACGTAGTTTCATTTAATTGTGCACAAAAGTTAATAATTGTTGCATTGGTAAATAATTAAAAATATTTTTTGATACATTCAGTGCAATATTAAGACGTATTTTTTATTTCTAGTTCTACAAGACAAATGATAATAATAGCAATAACATTTTGAATATAAAATTTCAATTAATAAAATAATAATAACACGAAGTGTTCAATTTGAAAAGTCGCTGTAATATTACTAATGACCATAATGGAATTGACGGTAACAGAACTCTTAAAATCTTAATTTATCATGTGACGATTCATTCACTGTAGAATAAACCTTTTCTGTTAGTAATATTTTTCAACTTTTTGAGACCCTGTACGGTTTGTTTTTAATGCTTTTTAAACTATGCCTTTACTTAGTTCTATATTTTTGTCATGCTTCCCTTTTTCATATACATTATTTATAGTTCCATTTTCATACTTCGAAACGCTTGCTAATATGAGTCACTGGATCATAGAGCCACTAAATACGTAACGTACTCGTATAACAAAATGTGTAGTCAAATCACAAACAGAAATTAACAATTAACATACGTAAATAAACTGTTTTCGGTAAATCTCTTCTTTTCAAACAATATTTTATAAATGGCAAACATCACAAATTATAATTATGACATTATATATTTTGTTTGCATTTGTGAAATTTTTTTATGAAATAATAGTTTATACAATTTTTAGTAATAAAATTTAAGATTTTTTATAATGATATTCAAAACGACTCACAGTTTTCAACATCCGTAAAATTTAAAAATTATAGTTTTGAACTTATTTTTATTTTTATCACGGCAACTCGAATACGCTACATTTATTCAACCTCGATCTCCTAACGGATAAAGCGATGGTAGAATCTGGATATAAGTTTTCCGTTTAAAGCTAAGTAAGAAATTCTCAATGTATATTTCAAAATGAAAAAATTGTACAGCTGGATAATTTGATAAGTAAAAAAATTAATTTAGATAGAACTCATGTCAACTACTGATCCATATATTTTTATACATATACTTTTTGACTTATGTCGGTAAAAGATAAAAAAATATTTTAAGGTCTTCCTTTACCAATTGACAGAATTTTAATGGCAACATCATAAGGACAACTAAATATATTC
This sequence comes from Druceiella hillmani, assembly GCA_039881145.1. Taxonomy (NCBI): domain Eukaryota; kingdom Metazoa; phylum Arthropoda; class Insecta; order Lepidoptera; family Hepialidae; genus Druceiella; species Druceiella hillmani. Next base: position 20,657,036 of record JAYKKI010000016.1, on the reverse strand, counting down.
AGCCTGTACTCTCTAGTTCAACTCGTTAAAAATCTTTTTCAAAGAAGTAAAAATTTACCAATGAAAAGCAGTAGTTACAGAAAGTTGTTGAAGATTATAGAATACAGCAGTGCCTGCAGTAAATACTGCAGTGAAAGATGCGGATCTATTTTAACACATTTAGTGTGGATATCGACATTTTATCTACAGACTGAGCTTATTCTAAACTTTGTTTTACGAGTAGAAAAAAATTAAAATTCAATTAATTTTATGATTGGTTCCATTAGCAAGCGTGTCATGTAACGCATCGAACGTGAAAATCCATTCTTTGTCATTGTCATTTTACAAATAACGTAATGGCGAAACATATAACTCAAAAATTTGTAACAACATTAGAGAAGGTAAAAATTATTAAAAAAAAACGGTATACGGTACATGTCTACCATACCCAGTTAGATCGGAAAAGGTGTTTAGGAGATAAGAGTACCCGAGAAAGGATAAAATTTATGCGACCTTACCTAATATAAATCTATCTCCAGTTACGGACAAAAGAATGGGGTCAAAGATTAAACTAAGATAAACTTTCCAATTACAATATGATACACGTGCTTTAATAAAAGATTTTGATTTATAATTAACAATGAATTATGGTTGAAACAAAACGTTAAGCGTTATTGAGATTTATTTAATGGGTTCTTAAATATAAATTTATTGCAATTTTTGAACACGAGGTCGCTGAATTTTAATCTCCATTGAATTATTGTTTACTGTTTCGTGTTTTGTAAAGTTCTGGAAATATTTAATTGTAATTAATGGCAGGTATCTGATTATTATCTACAGTCTGTTGCGAGCTTCAGAACCAACGTTTTTCAGTATTAATTTTTATTTTATTTTATTCCAATATTAACTTTTTTTCGTTTTTGTCGAATTTGACATAGGGTGAAATTTATATTCACATAGCAGTATAGCTCGCTGTTAAATAGATTATCGTTAGTACTTAATACATCTTTGTATGCAGTTAAGGTTTGAATACGCTGTTTTAATAAAAATATTAGTAAATTTATTTCAAGGCTGCACAGTTAAATTTTCCCTATTAGGTAGACTTAATGCTATGCGGAAATCGAAAAATGCATCAAGTTGTAACTTTAAAAAATACCTAATTTTAATTAACTTCATGCCAATAATTGTCGTTGGCTTCGATAGTATGTTGAAGTACGAGGAAAGCACTTTGAATTTAAAATTTAGATAAATAAACAAATTAATTTGAATTTTAATTACTGTGTACACTTGCACAAACTAATTAAGCATATGTATCTTTTAGTTTATTTCGTTAATTTACTGCGGAATACCATTGTAATATTTAAGCCAAGTATTCGAAATTAATTAATAACGAAAGTTTCACTTTTGTTTTCTAGATTTTTTGCAACATATAAATAATAATTCACCTTGGTATTTGACAATATATCACATCTTGGGTTATCATGTATCTCTCGCCTTACCCAGAAGCGTTTAATTTTTAAAAGGTCCATTTCGACAGCTGCCACGAGTGGTCGATCGGTAGATGACTGATAAACGATTGTCGTTAAGCGCATCACTCCATATAGATAGTAAATAAGCACACAGCAATCGTTTCACGTAACTATTATAATAGATAATACAATATATTTATTATTTTATATTGTTATACGAATTGAAAAGCGGCGAAGAATATTTAACATTTACGTATACAAATCAAATTGGCTGAAATGTAAGTACATATCTCTACCTGGACACAGCTAGAGAGATATGTATATAACTAATCATTAAAGTTGCATCGAATACGAGTAGTAACTTTCGTTTTAAATGGGGTATAGAAAATTTATCGAGAACTTTGGCTGAATATTTAGCAAAAGTATTTAGACAGAGCCTAGCGATTATCAAAAAGCGGTATTACGACAAAACTAATGCATAGAACTTACATGTAAGTTCAAGTTTATGATAGTAAAAATAAAACATTGTTTCTATAAAATATTTCTTAAGACTTAACAAAGATAAACACTTTTTGTATAATTCCTCAAGCATATTTTATTCAAGGGCCTTATTATGTTGAAAAACCATGTGACGAAATTGGAAGTGATTTATTTGGATGAAGTGGAATATAACTGACGAACCCATAGAATTAATACATTTATTATTATTATAAAGCTGTAATATGTAAAATAAATGTGTACAAATGTTGGTGCAAGCAGATCAAATGCCAAGAATACCATTGCATTTGCGAACACAACGCCCATACAGATACGGCAACACTAAAAAGAAATGAAAATGTCTTTGCTTGGTAGAATTTAGCTTAAAAAAATGTATGTTGAAGCTAAGATCAAAATATCTATCTGCATTTGGAAGCAGCATTTTTTCGAAAAAAATAAACTTCCTAGTAACTCAAAAAAAAATTAATATTGCAAACTACAGCTTATTTAAATTAAGTATAATAGGTATATTAAGCAAACCCTTAAAAGTGATAAAATATTGAACGTATACATATTAAATAAGTTATTGAAGCAACTTTGAATTTAATTTCATTCAAAAAATCCTATTTTCAAATGGATCACAGATATTTGTTATCGACCAAATACTAATAATGAGGTCCGATTAAAAAACGTATAACTTCAAAGAACAAAAATTAGGTAGATACTATTTACGTTTATAGGCTTCTTCATAATTCACTATCAAAATAATAAAAACGAATTGAGAAGGGGCGAAGAATGTATTAAAAAAGGTTTTCACTGAATGGATTCTCAGGAAGATGCTAAAGTAAAAATGTTAGAAGAGCAAATTTAGATATCATTGATTTGGCGTCATGCAAAATGTTATACATGACTAGATACTGGATTATATGTAACATAGAGCTGAAATATAGATAAATATACTAAAATTATATGAAATATGTAAGTAAAATGAAAAAAAATTGCTGGTATATCATTTATATCATATTGTAAAAAGAAAAAGTATTAAGAAATTTAAAATTAAATAGTTTTAGCAGTCCTCATTTTTTTAAATTGTTAATATAAGGTATTTTTTTAAATGTCTAGTTGTAAATTTGCATATTTCCTTATTTATGTTAATTATTAAATGGGAATCAAAATAGTCTAACGTGGGTTTAACATCAGCAAAATGACATCCACAATGGACAGGTTATATTTTGCCAAAAGGGTGATAACCGAAGGATTCGGTCGGTATTTCTACAAGAAAATGTTGGTTAATTTCAAGTGTGCAATTGTTATGTAATGTCGCTTTAACCGGTATATTTTCCTTTAAACCATATTTTTTTTAAAATATTTAAGAGCAGTTTTTGAGCAAATACGTTGCAATCAACGTTTCACACAAATTGTACTAAAATCAATTTGTACATTCACCAAAATGATGAAAATATTACGTTAGCATCCAGAAGAGAGTCAGTGAAAATCTTATATAATCTGAAAGGGGAGCTTATAAAATCAAGAAATGAAGAGGGCATCCGATTGACTACGGACTTTTATTTCTTCGATAGTGCTTAACAAAACAAATAAAGTGATAAATTTTCTAGCTCAAAAATACGATCCGAAATTGAGTTGTGCTACTCAATACACCAACGTCATCACCGTGTTGGGTTGATCACAAGGCATACAGCCTTTAACTACGTACCGAGGAGACTCGTGTTTGATTCCTGGCCGCTCGTCAAACGGGGCTGGGCTGGTGTTCTGGTTGGCTGTAAGAGATTGTATTCGTAGCAATAAGTCCGCAACATGTATCAACTAGATACATTAATGTACATAAATAAATAAATAAAAGTTAAACCTACGTTGTTTTGATATACAGATATTGTCTAAAAATTATTATTAAAATATATACAGCAGTTCAGCAGATATTACCACCAAGCTGATTTTCTTTCCATATAACCAAAAGTTACTATTTGACTGCTCGCGTGCGAAAGAGAAAGATAATATAAGTGTTAATGTCATAATAAACATAGCATAATAAACATAGCAAATGTTTACATTTTTGTTCGCTCAGATTACAGATTATTTTCTCTAGTAACATGGATAAGTCTGCTACTCGAAATCGTTCAACAATGTTTGTAGCATAATACGAGGTTGGTTAATTTAGTATTTAATTTTGACTGTTTATCACTTTTAGTCGGATTGACGATTTGTGTTATTTAAATAAAAGTTTCCTTTTGCGAAGTGTTTGCTATGTACTTCGTTTTGTTTACGAAGAAACGCTGCTGGCTGCTGGTGTTAGAAGATGTGGTCACGGATTTTCGCAATCGATATTGCATTTTATGCCACGTATATGAATTATATAAATCTTATCCCCTTATGTATTAATGCTCTTCAACATAAATAATGAAACACGCATTTAGTAGTTTCAACCCTTAAGGGGTGAAAGGTGAAAATAGCCACTATTTTTGGCCATGCATGTAAAATATTTCTATTTTAAATTTTGACTTAAAACTTGGCATTGGCACTTTTAAATACACATAATGCAACACATATTAAAGTATTTTCCAAGATTTAAAACCTGAGTGTGTAAAAAGTGGTAATTAAAATTGTATGGGAAAAATATTATTATTGTAAATTTTTATATGAAACTTGGTATTAATACTTTTCAACTCAAATAATGAAACGTATATTTACCCATTTCCCAGATTTAAACCCTAAAAGAGTGAAAAGTGGTGGCTAAATTTGTATGGAAAAAAATAGGTATATTGTAAATTTTTACTTAAAACTTGGCCTTACTGTTCTTAAATACAAATAATTAAACACGTACTTAAGCACTTTCCGAGATTCAACCCCTAAGGAGGTGAGAAATGGTAGCTAAATCGACAAAGGAAAAATATTTCTGTAGTAAATACTTACGTGAAACTTGGTGTCAATGCTCTTCAACACAAAAAATGAAACACGTATTTGAGCATTTTCCGAGATTCATCTTCAAAGTGGTGGCTAGTTTTGTATGGGAAAAATATTTCTCTTGTAAATTTTTATGTTAAATTTTCGTATTAATGTTCTGCGATACAAAATTGAAGACATATTTAAGCATTTTTCCTGATTCAATCCCTGAAAGGGTTAAAACCGGTGACTATATTTGCACATTTTTTTCTGAACTTGGTAATAATTCTCTTCGATACAGATAATGTTATACATATTTAAGTATTTTCCGATATTCAACTCTTAAGGTGCTGAAAAGTGGTAGCTAAATTTGTATGGGAATTATATTTCTGTTGTAAATTTTTACGTGAAACTTGGTATTAATTATTTTAGATACAACATGTTAATTTTAGGTACAATCTTGTGCACTACTTTTAGTACGGCGCGCCACACAACCACACGCGTCACTGTTTGCCGAGACCGTCCGAATACTAACGAATCTTCACTAAGTTAAAATCACAACATCGACTGCTTGAATGGGCACACACATGATGTCACACGTCTTTGCGAGCGGTTGAATTTTCTGCTTTTTTTTTATGTGACTTAAAAGTTATTTAAGTTGGGACACTTGCTCGATAAAATATTTTGATTGATCACGAATCATCTACGCGAGTGAAGCCGCGGGCGAAAAGCCAGTGTCAAAATAAATTTGAAAAAAAATCAATCGACTGTATTAGTTGAACTTTTATGGTTGTTCTAATAATGATAAAATCAGGCAACCACATCTGCTAAGGTTTCGAATATATATGTCCTTTTAAGCAAATTTTTCACAGTGTTTTTGAAATCAAATCCAGTTCATCTATTTAACCGTTGTTTCATAGCCGAACACAAATATTTAGGTACAGAGTTTTAACGTATAAAGATAGTCAGAGTGATTGCATCGGCATCTTAAAATGAAATAGATAATATTAGTGGAGGTGCCATTATTTATACTGAGCTTGTGGCTTCTAGAATTTTGGAAACTTAGAATTAAGGATTCAAGTAAAAATTAGGAAATTCCACGTAAAATGAGAAAAATTGTGACAGTAAGATTTGAGATACAATAAATAAGCTGAGCGAATTACTAAGAAGGTTTTAGAGGGTTTTTATATTCAATTTAAACTAATGTTTGTTGCAACGTATCTCCACTACACGGTGCGTCGAATATATTGGGCGATAACGAATGCTAGAGCTGATAGTACCACATCTCCATTGTAATGTTATCGCATTATCCCGCGTAAACTCAATTATTTTTACAGCACACGTATTTTATAAAAAATAAATAAATTTATAATTTACATCAAATTCTTATTTTTGAAACAATATAAAGATATCTAATAGTCAAATACGTGGAAGAAAAATCAATACATGGTGAGATGTTTAGATATTAAAATACGATTATGACTATTAAATAAAGTTACTATTATATAGTTATTGAGTTAACGATATTTATAGAGCAAATCTCGTATCATAAAATGAAAATTTAATAATTTTTTAATACTCTGTAACAAAATTACTAAAATGGGACACTAATGGAATCACTTCGATGTCAGTCTGTCCGTCCCTTATAACTGATTTCCTTAAAAACTATTTGTTATAAATATTGATACTGGACACACGGATAGAATATGGTGGGCAACTATAGAGAAGGAATATAAAAAAGTGAATTGTGATTAATTTTTGAATTGATTTCAGGGGTAGTTTGGGAAATAAAAAACGATTTGTACAAGTTTATCGTTTAGAGGGTAGAAAAAAAGCTTCTTGAAAAACTAATTCAATCATGTACATGACATATTGTTTTATGAATTCCTTTAAACCTTTTTTAGGAAAAACGCATAAAAATTTATTTCCCGTGTCCTTTTCACCAGATGGATTCACACTGAGAAATGTGTAAAAATTCATGAATATTGAATATTAGGCATAGATTGAACGAAAATTATCAGGACTGAAAAGTCCTAATGCAATTAATTTTTATAAATAATTTAATTGTTAATTTCTCAGTTACTGCGCAACCATTGTTTTTAACGAAAAAAAATTCACCTCCGCGCGACATGATACAATGGTTGGAGGCGTTTTTTGTGACAAACAGGCACAAAGTCGGAGTAAATTACTATTAAGTGAGGGGGGAGGCTGGTTGCATGGGACATTAATTGCGCACATAGGAGAGACAAAAATTGAAAAAAAAAAATTATTTCATAAATATATTTATTAAAGATATTTCTGAACATATTTGAGAGAGTATAATTTTATCATTTTGCTTTCTTTCCTGTCGCATTTTGATAAAAAATGATGGTGTTTTCCACATAACTTCATTTTCACTGTATTTATATTAATTTGGTTAATATTAAAACCGTCCCGTTAAGGGTAATTATAACATAATAACATTGGCAAATATTTTCATTTCGGAACACAACAAAGTCAAGTAAAGTATCATTGTGTGACTCCCATTTGCTCGACGCGCGTTTACCAGGCATAACCCTCGTCAAGGAGTCGCAAAAATGTCAGCAGCCAATGAAAAGACAGAACAGATTGCAAATTATATCACGCTATATAAGAGAAATTGAGGCAATATGTTACATTTTTATGATGTAAAGCGTAAACAATTTCTCGAAATCCTATCTGAAATAAACGGATATCCTAAAGACGTCTATTATAATTATGTATATAAAAACATTCGTTATTAAGAAATGAATAAGTTTTAATTTTATGATATGAGATTTGCTCTATAAATATCGTTAACTCAACAACTATTTAATAAAAACTTTATTTAATAGTCATAATCGCACTTTAATGTGTAAACACCTCACTATGTATCGATATTTTTTCCACGTATTTGACCCTTAGATATCTTTATATTGTTTGTATTGTGTGTTTGAGTTTACTCCGGATAATGCACTAATGTTACGATGCAGATTTGTAATATGGTACTGTCAGCTCTATCATTCATTATTCGTAATGCTAAGTAATCGTAATGGCTCAAATAACATACATTTCTATGGGACAATGAAAAGATGTTAAGAAATTAAAAGATTCAGTTATACGTTCGACTTTGTTTTTACTATTAATATAACAAAATGTTAAACAGGTTTTAACGGTACATATAAAGATTCTAAAATAATCACCTATATTTTGAACGCTCGTACTAAGCACTGATCGAGGTTTACTTAATGTTAGTTTAATTTAAATTTATATGTATATTTTAGGTGTAGCGTTAATGTTTGTTGTACGTATAAAAACGCTGTTACTTTTTATTTTATTTGATTCATAATCACAATAAATTCGGTCTAATTTTTGAAAGAATGCAGCTACGAATATTATTTTTAGAGAAAATAATGTAGTATATATATAAATGAAGATCTACGTACGTAGTTCTTATTAGAAGGGTAGTTCTTACAAGGAACTTTAATTTCTCTTATTTAGAATTTTTCTTATTTGGAAATTAATAATAAATGAGCATTTTAAATTTATTTAATTCTGTCATTGAATATCTCATTAACTTTGAAACCCTCATAATGTGAAAAATATCATCATCATCCAGGATAGGTGTATTAATTTATATTACTTTTTTATAAAAAAATGTAAAACGTTTGGAGATATTTCAGAAAATTCCCTGTTCACTCCTTTCATTTATCTAAAAGCTATATAAAAAACATGAGGCACTCATGTCACTCACTCAAGAAAACAATTATCTTCTCTTAAAGAAATTTATTTTAGAACATACTTATTAAAATAATCTGAAGCGTGCGCTCATATATTCTAAAATGTTTACTTTTATGTACATGAAAAGTGAAGATTCTAATATTTATATGTAGCTTACCAAACGGTGGCAACCAAATAATAATAAACTCAAATAATAAAATTCAAGACTTTTCCACAAAGACAAAGGAATAATATAACTCAAGATACTTTCTATAAACCTCGCGGTAAACGATGGTTTTAATCGAATCGTCGAGTTATTCGTCGAGTTAATCGAACTAATCGAGCATCGCTCTAAACAACGCACCGTCATCAGCCGATGAATTAATGAGACCATCAGCATGGCGGACCATCATCTAGTGCGGAGCGTGGAGGAGCTCGGTATCATCCACTTAATATAATCAATAATATTTTTTATAAAATCTATTTATGAGTAAAATATTTTCTTTATTTTTTTTGTCGTTTCTATGTCCAAGAGACACAGAGTCCGCGATCGGTGGTGGAAAGAAAAAAGCGGGCTCAACACCAATATGTTTATGAATTTGCGATGCGCGACGCCTTCGCAGTATGCTCTGCCTTACTCATCGACTATTCATCTTTGCCGCAAAGCTCTGACTCAACTTCCGAGTGACGCTTTCTCAGTATTGTATACCATGTTGCTGTGTATAAGTGTACGTCGCGCAGCACCAAATTCATTTATTATCTAGACTTATACGTCTAACATCGTCTTTCCACATCTTACTTCAAGTAAACTACTCACCTTAGAACTCGCTTCAGTAATATCCCCTCATTAAGAATATCATCTGGAGGAAAATATCTACTCGATGATGCATCCGCGTTAAGAATATCATCTGGAATCATCACTCTTCGACGACTAACCTATACACATAGCACTAGGAACAGCAACACAACTCACTGCCATTTTGCACAAGAATACAGCCATTCTGGAAAGACTGGCTACGTCTGGGGTTCGGCTGTTTTGTGTCAATAATAAGCGATTTACATAAAAGTTCGCTGCAAATATCTTTAATTGTCATCACGCAACTAGAAAAGAAGGTCATCGAACAGATTAGCGACATCCTCAGAAAGTATAAAAACAAGACAGAAGCGTTCTAAAAATTAATAGTCGACACGGTATTGGGCAACCAGTCTGCATCTACGCAGGATGAGAGACTTAGCTAATAGCTTAATGTCCGACAAAATAATGCGGTTTTTATGACTGAATCGACTATCAGCCCATACTCACGGCCTGCTTATTTTAAACGACAACATCTTGAAAAGTACAGCATTAGACGACCTTGCATTGATCGCCAACAAGTTGCTTGAGCAGACATAAGAAGCATCTTTAAATTCCTAAATGCTACTGCTGTACTAAACGTAGAAAACGTTTGAGTACAGCAGTAGCGAAATATTCATTTAACTATTCCCAAGCCAACGTCCAGGTTATCTCAGGGCTGCTTTAGAAACCCGTAACGTACCGCTGTATATTAGTCGCTACAGTCAACAAGCCTCTGTTGATATTCCTAAACTCTTACTCGACATCGCGAAATTCAGGTCAAAGCCGCGAAATAACTTTCCCCGTAATGTTGCTTGGCACCAACAATCGCTTTGCAGTCGGTTAAACTTTAGCTACCGCCATCGATCACATGTGGATTATGTTACTAATGCTTTAAATATTTACTATAAGACTATAGCAATATGCACTTTTTTCCGAGAAATCCAAAAACCACATATTTTTTAAATTTTTTTCACATTGGTATGTTATCCTCCGCTGACACACCCAAATTCAAATTTTTGAAACGTCAGAAAGTGCCTAGAAGTTTGTATGGTCATTAGTGAATGACGAGTAAAGAAATTAATGAAATTTTCACATTAATAAAACCTAAACTAATTTAGCTAGAAACATTAAATTTGATGTGTCTGTTAAATCTGCTAACTACACCATATTCTTAAATTTGGTCTCTCAAACATTATTCAGACGGAAGTTATGCTGCAAATAGCTGCGAGGAAAGTATACAAGTGCCCTGCTCTCCTTGGCTCGTCATAGCGACGGAAATACCGGGTCTCTGGATACGATTACATAATGTAATTTCTATTGAAAAACGAACTGAATGTGCAAAAGTTATGGCGAAAATAAATTTTCGACAATTTTCTTCTATCTCTTCAAACATACTTGTTATAGGCAAGTAATGCGGTGTGGTATTGCCAGCTCATCCACTGTTGTCGATTAAATATTTTCAATAATTTTTGGTTTGAAAATAGAGTTGATGAAAAAATGTGGCATGTTTTACAATATTTTCTTCCAACTTTTTGACGCATTTAATCACGTTAATAACAAGAAAATAATAATTTTCTGTCAATATTTAATAGCCAAAAAACTATCAAATACCTGTTTGTAAGTTCATATCGAAAAACTCATCTAATCTAAATGTCTTCCCATAAAAAATGTTTTATATCAAAACGAATTTTTTTAGAGGAAAAAAATAAAAGCGATCCATAAAATCATGATACAAATTAAGTACATTTATGTAAATGCAACCTGGATTTTAATTTTGTTTCTCGTTCATCAAAAATAAATTCACCGTTTTTGATCAAAATTGAAATATTTTTTCAATTGTACAAAAATAAATATAAACATTGTTTACATTTATTTTGTAAAATTAATGAAAGTGAAGAAATGCTTCTTTTTTACTCTACTTTGTCTTCGAATTATCTCTTAACATAGCATATTGAAAACTCTCTTTGAGATAATTAAGAATTGTTATGCACTCAATCACTCGCGGAACATAAGATAAACTATCTTCCTAGTTATTATTAGTTATTAAAAACAATTAAACAATTTTTCAAATTTCAAGCCATACTATAACGTTTTTAGATTTTAAAATAATCCAATACAAAAACTATCAACATAAGATTTTAAAAAAATATTATTTTTGCTTACGAAGATAAATTGGTTTTAGTGAAACTAATCTTAAATTATTATGGAAATATATGTAAACTGCACTCTTTCAAATAAAATAGAAAGGTATTTTGCAAATTAAATCTTAATTATCAGTTTTCTTTTGTAAATATCACGTTTATAATTACCAAATTCGAAGGTAATGTATTCTAAATATTAAAACACATAGCATGTACGGTAAACATTTGAATTCATGAACTTGCTGCACAAGTTTAAGACCTTTTGAAATAATTTCTATTTATTTAGATTATTTTATATTGACGACATTTTTAATTACTTTTCACGTATAATCTCGATAATTCAAAATTTTCTTGTCCTCATTCGTGCAGTAAGTAACATCCAAAATGTATGCACTTAAGATTTAAGTTAATGCAGCACAAAAGTAAATAAAGTAATTTTTTGGCACTATTGCAAACACCGTTTTCCGGCACATGTACAACCTACGCCACAACGGTTCCGAACGTAAATTTTCTTTTATTCAGCGCGAAGAAACATTATTAAAACCTGAAGCTGCTTATTTCGTGAAATTATAACATTATAAAACTCTGTGTACTTTTACTCTCTATCTTTCTCTCCCTCCTCTTGCTTTTTCTTCATCTTTTTTTGTTACGGAAGTCGTGCTGCAATATTCAGTGCCGGTTAACTGAATAAATTCAAAATATTTACCGGCTTTAATCGCGACACAAATTAATTAGGAAGTGTACTTATTAATCTCTTGCTTGCTGGGTGGAGTTATTACGATGGTGAATTAATTTATCACCTTGTAAAAAACAAGACGTAAAGGAATTAGGGATATACGAGTAATAAAAATAAACTCAATTGGATGACATGATTGCTTATTTCACGTTGTGTTATCTCAAAGCTTTGATAACATACTCTTGTGATTGTGTTTAAGTTATTACTCAGTGTTAATACTTGTAAACCTTTTTTAAACGTTTATCACTAATAAGCACTGTAAATTGTTTTATTTTAAAATCGTATGACATGAATTAATTTTCATGTCCATAAGCTACAAATTTCATAAAAAGGTTTAAACATTCTCTGCCACTAGAAAAAATAAATTAAATAAGTAAAATAATGAAAAATATGTCAAATAATAATATGTTAGCCATTTTCAATCGTGTGAAATGACGCCGAATTCACGAAATGGAAACAATTTTGTTCATTTGAAAAAATAATTCTACAAATAGATGTTAATGAAATTCAGAATGAAAGTCAATTGAAATTCAGAAAGTACACGTTACATAAAAGTTCAACAAAGATGTGAAAGTCATACGTAAAAAATGTAAAAATTTTGAGGAAAAAATTCTGATAATTTTTTTGCAAACTTTAGAAAATGAAACATTTTTTAGAATTTCCTATTTCAAAAGAAAAAAAAGAAATTCTCTTCAGATCACTAACGTATCCATCCAACTGTCCATCATGACATTTTTTCTCAGAAACCATTTGACGCAGAAACTTGAAATTTGATTGTAAAAAAAATTTAAAGCGCAAATATTTTGATAGCAAATACTATTTTTTTTTATATAGAAATTAAAAAGCAGGCAAATGAAATGACATAGAAGCCAAAACAATTATTTCATTTATCATTTGGGGCACCAAATTAATTAGCGTTTTAAAATGATTCCCAAACTATTTTTTTAGAATTTTATATAAGTTCGTTCCGGAGATATTATCGAATGTGTCCGCATAAATATATACATCTAAAGGCGCTAGAATCACAATCATGAAAAAATAAATTAGGAAAAAATACTAATTTTACCTAGAATTTTCTAAATAATCATGGCGATATTTCGGAACGTCATAGTATTTGAGAAATTCACGATCATTTTACATGTGTGTAAAACATATACTAGCTTATAGAAAAAAATAATATTAATATTTGTAAACAGTCTAATAGAAACTAGTGTCTTGGTCGAAATTTAACTGTTATGTAACTTACCTACTCACTTTGTTGATAACACGAATAAGTCAATTCAGATTGGTGCTATAACATTTTCCTTTTCCAACACGTGTATATTAAGCAAACTGTAAACAAAATATAAAATAAACATTTTTTTGCCTTGACATACACTCCACAGACTATTGGAAAAGGAACATTTAAAATAACATAAAATTCACAGCTCGAAACTGGATTAGTCAATCTGACATTTCACAATTTTTCAGTGACAACCTCTACTCTATACGACTGTTTATACACTATTATGTGTTTGACACTGACAGTAAGAAGGTAAACAATGGATCTTTTATTGTTGAACGTAAACAAGGAATCTTTTAATGTATTTGTAATATGTAATTTAATGTATTTGTTATTTGTAATATATAATATAATTAGCACCTTTCTGCACCTCTCCATACAAACTTTGCTATGCTAAATCTCACACTCTTCCGTGCGCGTAATATGCTCAAAAAGGGATGCAAAGTTTTCTCTTCACATTTTAATGTACATATATACCTGTACATATAAATTTTAGCTTTCGCACATTTTCTCGAATTTCACACTCCTCTGCGTCCGCAATATGCATGAAAAACTATAAACTTTTCTTTTCACTTATTAACATAGAGATACTAAGCACTCATTGTACGTTTATATTTACTTAAATGTGTACGGAACACTGTAGTATAAATTCTACTTGTATTTAACGGTATGTTTTCTTCTTACCATCGTGCGCCGTATGCAAAATAATTATTGATACACTTTGAAGAATTTCTGATTTATTATTAAGGAAAACATGAATGAAAATACTTTAAAATATGCATTATCCTGTAATGCATATTTTAAAGTTTATTGTGCCTCTCAGGAAAGCTAATCACATTGAATACGGTTCAATTATTTTGGGGAACAACATATACCTATGTACATATTTGTCTCATTGTTACCTGTTGTTTTTAAAGCTTTTAATTTAAGTCTATATTATATAAACTTGTTTAAGAAATATTAATTTAGTAAAATGAAAATCCTAAAACAGGCAAATTTGATTTAGGGTCACAAGTTATAAATTATGTTAATCAGTTTTATATATGCAAAAGTTTGTATGGATGGCCGGATGAATGGATCAATGAACTTTGTAATTTTTAATTGATCCTCAAGAAATTTGGCAAACAAAATCTGAAGTTGTTCCTGAGGGATAGCATTCCCTCACTTAACTTTAATGATGTTTATTAGGTTCCTACTTCATCACCTATCAGTGTGCCTGTATGAAGAAATTCTGTAACTTTAATTCTAACATTCATTAACTCACACCGTGTTTCCCATAGGATAGTGCACAAATTTTGTTCCGTTTTGTAATGCCCTCCCTACCTTTTTTCCTTCCAAATTTACTCAAAAGATTTATGCTTAAATTTGGAGAGAAAAAAACCTGGTTCGATACAAAGGTTACATTATTCCACGTGTAGTCGTAACTAGTAGATAATATAAATTAAAATAGATACAAGAGAAGATATTATTAAAATATTTATGAAGAAAAGTTGAAAAGGGGTAAAAGTTGTTAAATTATAGAGAACACGTATTTTCAGACATTTGAAAACTTCAGTTGAGATCATTCTTGAAAACCATTTATTTTCACTACTTAGACGTGATCCTCGTCAAAAATAATGATCTCAACATCTCAATGAAGCATCGTTATAAACATATTAACGTACAAGTCGAATAAGAAAATAATAAAATTGTGCAGAAAATAGATACGGAAATGGAGTTATCAGAAACTACGGAGGACGTATTCTTATTAAAAATCTGAATTAAATTAGTTTAACTATTTAAGTTACGCATTGTTTTTGACTTTTAACCTTGAATCAATAATAATATAAAATAAATGTATTACACATTTACATTTGGAACGCTAGGGTTGCAAGAAGTATTTATAAAAGTGAAATTTTCGAAAAAAAAACTTAGTTTTAAGTAATGTTGTAAGTATTAAAGAACTAATTAATATATCTTAATTAAGGTTTCTACGTCTGAAATCTAAACTGAGATATACTTGCTTATCATTTAGGATGCATTAAAGTCTATATGTATCGAATATGTATATACTACAAATTCAGTGTCTATTGTCACTTGTAAAATTGTTCAAGAAAATTAGTCTCATTTGTCTACTTTATGGTAAGTTATCTAACAAATAAAAATAAATTTTGTGCTCTTATGATTATATACCATAAAGTTTTCATAGTATTACCAACTAAATAACTTTTACCCACTATTTCGCTCACGTAGTATATTTTTTTATAGAAATAGGCATAAATTTCAATGTTATGATGCTACGAGCATCAAGTTTTATCATGAAAATAATTTTCCAGACTGTAATTTTAACATTTCTTGTGTACAGTGTGGCGCGTCATACCTTACATTTTTATCAATACCTTAAATTTTCAGTTCAAACTACCTCGCCGACAATAACAATAACAATAAACAAACTACCCGAAAACATATAAATATCACTAGTAATTTTTCTTCACTTGCAGTATGACCTCTGTGTCAGCATCAGTGGCTCAACTTTGCAATAACATATTCTGGTACTTGTTTGTTTATTTGTGTTTTTGTGACATGGAAATTCAATGTCACGGTATATATTACAATATTTAATGTATTATTTTTATATTTTGCAGTATTTGTAATATTTTAGTGCTATGAAATTTAATTGTAATGTGAGATAAAAATGCATAATTTTGATTTCTCTCGGTCCCACAATTTTAAGCAATGATGCGCAATTGTTGAAGTATGTTTTTTACATATTGATATAAGTGTCGTCTAATGTAAAATATGCGGACCAACATAGCCTGATACAGCCTGTGGATGACATGGCTGTTTATGTTAACTCGTGGCGTACGTTTTTCGTAGTATGTCTACGATATTTTTACAATGCTAATTAAACTGTACGTTTTTCTTTTCGGATAATTCACTGAAATGCTGTTAGAAACCTTTGATAATGCAGAGAATATAGAAATGTGTCCTATACAAAAACGAGTGAATTGAGTGAAAGGAGTGAAAAGAACTTAATTTGTGTAAAAGGGTTGACAAATACTATAACCTTGTCAATTCTAGCAGATAAAAATGTTTAAGAAGTATGCTGACTACTGTTTATATGCTGACTACTGTGTATTGAATTAGCAACGACTGATGAGCAATGTAAATCTGAATGTGATTTGGCTCAACGTAATGCATCTCCTGTGGTTGCGGTCGACGCTTTTTTATATTTTATTTTAGTGATCTTAGCAAAAATCCAGACTTATGAAGTTAATGGGATTATCTCAGGTTGACAATTCAGCAGTTAGTCCATTACTCAACAATTCGGATACCTCAACATAACAAATATTAATACAGATGAAATTTTATCACTTTTTGTGAAGGTTAGGCTTACGATACATCAATATTTATCAATAATGAACTTTGTTAATGGTAAGCCTTCTAGCAAAGTTTTATCATCGTATCAGAGTATTTTAAAAGTTAAGAAAAAGTGCTATCCTAGTAATATGGTACTGACGGAATCAATAGCCGAGATCGAGTCGCAAAGTATCTTAGATCACACAACTTCGCGTATCTTAGAGTCAAGGAAAATTGCTTTAATAATATATAGACCA
The DNA here is from genome assembly GCA_039881145.1 of Druceiella hillmani. NCBI lineage: Eukaryota > Metazoa > Arthropoda > Insecta > Lepidoptera > Hepialidae > Druceiella > Druceiella hillmani. Next base: position 20,639,906 of record JAYKKI010000016.1, on the reverse strand, counting down.
ATTTCTTTGGTTTCCAATTTGTGAAGAAAATTTTTCTATATCTAAGAATAAGGAATTTTAATTTAAAGAAAATATTACTTTCTTGTGTCCGACAACATTCACATTAGACGAACGCGTTTTCAACATCTACCATTCTTTGCAACTCTCTATAGTGGATAGTAAAATTTGTAGTATGTTAAGTGGAACATCATCTAGTAGGTGTTATATTTGTGAAAATAAAAAAGTTGAGTGAGAGAAGAAAGTGATGTAAAGCGTTTTGAATTTGGTTTGTCACGTTTAAATTAATAGATTCGTTTCTTTGTGTATTTCCTTCACGTTTCTTATAGAAGCGATTTTAAAAATTGGCAGGTTCGGTCAGATGACGACAAAAAATGTTATCTGACAAGAAATTGTACGTTTGAAATTAGTTTAGGTCTCGATTAGGCTCAATTACAGATAAACCACGAAGTGGGATATCGAACGACGAAAATACCGCGAGAAAATTATTTTTGAATTAAGATGTTTCAGCCGAAATTACAGATTTAAACAGGGATTTAATTTACCGTTGCTCTACAATTTTGCAAGTTTTATATTCGGCACAAAATATCAATGTTTAGTCATTTAGTGAAGTCAGTTGGGAAACTGTGTGAATTTTGGTACAAGAATATCCATGATACAATCTCTCAGCTTCCGTCCACGAAGTACTAACATATGGCTTAGAAATAGCAAAGCTTGCATTAGTGTGTCTCGGAAAATTATATAAAGAAGAAGCTGCAGAAGCTAATAATAATAATTTGAAGGCACTAGGCGAGACCATACTCGAAAATGGCTCGGAGGCTTACTAATACCGATTTAGTGAAAAAACTCATGTGAGAGTCAGACCCCTTCATTACCAGCCTACGAAAGTTTCCCCGAAAAGCAGGAGTTTTTGTATGTACAGATATTAAGTTTGCTAATAGTTTAGAAAATCTTCTAATTGTTTTTGTAAGAATATTTGAATGGAGTTATATTATTTTGCTTAAAAAATCAAAGCTTTTCCTAAATTTCAATACCGTTTTTTGTTAATTATTAATTTTTTTTTATTTTATTTTATTTTGAGGATAGTAGAATCAAAGTCAGTTTATTTAATGCCAAATCTTGTAATTAGTAGTGGATGGTATTAATTAATATTGACATTGAGATGTATCATTTTTTACATTTATTACAATTTTTTTTCTTGTTATTGTAATCAAATTATTGATAAATTTTTGTATAATATAATAATTTAAGTAATAGAATTACATTTTGAGTTGGTATGATTGAAGGGTTTTATTAAAATAAATGAAATAGATATTTTTAAAACTTCAATGTTTATTATTCTTTTATTTAACACTCTCTTATTATTCCCATTCATATTCATATATGTTTGTTAAATATGAAGTAACTAATTTTAAATTTAATGTGTAAACAAATTGGAGGTGTCGTTGCGAGTAATTTTTTATCCAACCAATTATTTATAATGAAATAATTTCGACCATGACCTATTTTTTTATAACACGTCATTTATTGTGTATTTTCTTTAATTAAAAAAATAGTGAAATTCGCATTTTTGCTAAACTGCACTGGTTCTAAAAGTAAACATAAAAATATACATAAGTAAATAATATTATCTATGACAATATTTGATAAACATCTTTCGTTATTTCCGTTTCTGATATAGAGATTGAATTCGTTACCCCGCACTGTTATCCGCAGCCTGCCAATACTAACCATTGCATGGACACATTACATCACGCAACACTTTTCTTAATTATTTTCGTTTCGTTTTTTTATTTTTTTGTTTGAACTAATATACAGCTTATTAATTATTTTATACTAGTTCTTCTATAAATTTAGCAAGTCGAATTTTATATTTAACCTAGTAAAAGGATATGTAATTTATATCTGGTCATGGTTGTATCTTCACAATTTTGTTTATAGATCTAAAATAAATATCAACTAACTTTTGGAATTTTATCATTAATTTACTGTTCAGTTGAATAATCTAATATTTAATTATTTTTTTACCATTATATTTGAAATCAGAGTAATGAACAAATTTATTCAAGACATAAAGACATGGTCATGGTTGTATCTTATTATTCATACACATTAAACATATGTGATGAAGGAATAAATGGTATCGTACAAAGTTAAATGAATCAATATCAAACTCAAATAAAAATATAAATTTGAGATAAATTTTAATATTGCTTGGGTTATACTTCAATTCCCAAACACCAGTCGCTTCTGTCAGGACATCGTTACATGTTATGACTCCACGTTTCACTACAGTGCAGTGCGGCGGCTAAAACTTTCAATGAAGCTGTTGGTCGGCGCAAAGCCTGAATTTTCTTAAAGTTGGATAAATGGGTTGAATTTCTTAAAGACGTTTTGTTAGTGTACTGCAGCCTACGTTGGTCTAATTTAAATTACAGATAATAATTTAAAACTCGTTTATCCCAAAATAAGAACTATCCATATCAATTAAATATTTACGTTGAATGAAATAATTTTTATGAAGAATAAACTGAGCGGTTTACAGCTTAATGCAAGCAAACGTGGTAAGCTATTCGAGCAGGTATGCTGGAATACCTACAGATCAACAGGTGTGCTGGTATGGGCAGGTCATTTGATAAATGTGGTGGAAAAATAACCAAGAAAACTTGTAATTATTTGTGTAACATAAGAGGTTTTTAGAACATTTCTTCAGTTCAGTTGCTATACACTAAAGTGAAACAAGTTCCAAGTCAGATCCAATAGAGTCTAGTGAATGGACAATTCTGACTGACGTCCCTTCAGTATTACAGACATGTATTTTATTTTATATAAAGAGAAAAAACAACCAAAAATTATATGAAATATTCTATGAACACTAACATTTCAACAAAGAATAAAGATAAAATAATACATTTATAAAATATCCAATTAATACAACAGTACATAAATGTGACAATGTTGATTTAATTAGGTGAAACACTATTTTTTTTAAATAAAATGAGTACGGAAACACTTGTTATTAACTTATCAATTAAATTAAGCTGCAATTATCTATCACAAGTTATCTATGTAAGGCACTCATTTTAAATAAGTTAGAAAAACAATGAATAAAATAAAATGATAATAACATTACTGATCCATCTGCTGTGCATGAATTTCACGGAATCTATTCTTTACATCTGATTGAAACAGGGGGCATGGGCATGTAAGGATGTCAAGTGTCAATGCTTTATTATATTAATGACACAACCGCCGTAGCGATGCTCTGACACTAGCGTTTGTTCGTGCGTTATCGACATGAAATAAGAGATGGCTACGAGTTGGTTTAGGAGTTCGAATCTTTATCTGCCTCAGTAGAGATGGACAGTCATAATTGCCTTGACAGATGTTAAATATAATAAGCAACTCTGGTAATGAACGTCTATGATAGAGGGCATAACATTTGTAATTATTAATTAATATTTAATATAATAATTTACAGCCACCTATACGATGCTGCAGAGCTTCTTAATTTTTTGTATGTTCTCGATACTATCAGAATAAGTGGCATATAATGGATTCCAGACAACAACAGTGTATTGAAGTTGTGATGTTACAAGAGCATTGTACAAGGTTAAGCATGATTCAGCATTTTTAAATACTTTAGCTGTTCTTAATACCAAGCCAAGCATTCTATAGGCCTTAGATACTCAATATGCAAACTAAAATGCAGTTCACTAACGAAAATGACACCAAGGTCGCTCATGTTGTCAACTTTTCCGAGTGAGTCCGAGCACCTATCGCATATGTAAAGTTTATTTGCTTGTTATTCTTTGTGAAAGGGATTTGTTTGCACTTCGAATAACTTAAATGCAGTTTGTTCTCTGGGGAACTCTTTCTTTACTGTATACGATCCACGTAAAAAAATATTTTCCATAATTATAAAGATGTTGTTTATTTAATTTTAAAGTACTTTTGGGGTCTGATTTTGCGAATGAAAATTGGCGATACACACCCTTGAACTACCAAGAAACTTTGAATATAAAAAAAAACCGGTCAAGTATGAGTAGATCTAGTATTGCAGGGGTTTCATACATATTTAGGCACTTGTGAATATGTAAGTGTATATAGTATTTCTATTAAACTATTTCTAAATATTAATTTCTCTTTCACAACGTAAATATATTGCTCTCTATATTTTTCACAGCCCTAAATGCATAGAAAGGCTACGTAACCTTAAATATTTATACGTGCCTAAATGTGTATGGAACCCTTGCAAGGCGTGTCTTACTGATACTTAAAAGAGTTTCCTTTTCGAGGTACGGAAACCTAAAAACGTATAGATAATAGAAATAACGATTTAAGTGAAGTAAATTTGTCATAGGCATACAGCATATCTACTCACTTATGGCTCAATAGTTCACATTCAGGAATGTTTACATGGATATATCAGAAGGGTAAATACAATCTCTAATTTTTTTGCTTTCCCGCATCATGTGGAACATATTATGAAGAAGCGATTTATATAGATTCTATGAAATTCTAAAATAAATAACTTTGGAACTTTACGTCTGAATGTTTTATGTCAAGGAATATTTTCTCCAAAATGATATGATAGATAAATTTGATATTAGGTGTTATGTTAAAACACATTAAACCGCATATATATATATATATATATATATATATATATATATATATATATATATATAATAAAATTACAGATCAAAATGATCGAGAGAGCAAATAGCAAATGCAGGATACAAACAGAAAAAGAAAGTTTTAAAGATTTTAAAACTGTGTTTAGAGTCTTGCGTAATTTAGTTCTAGAGACGTTGTTCAAAATATTTACAAAAATATATTTAGAAAGTAAAGGTTTAAGTCATCAGTGCAGAACCTTTTAGACTCCACGACAAAATAACATAAATAAAGAAAAATGCACGTCCTGTGCCATTTGCAAAATATTTACTCCTGCACTTTTAGACAGACGCTGTTAACTATGCTTTTTACTCGTTAAATAAAAGTTCATCGAGTCAAACCAAATGTAACAAAGTGGTAACAAATATTGTATAGTACCTTCTTCTTCAAAAACCGATGTCGAAAATTGTTTTTTTTCCAAAATATACTTTACTCCAAAATGTTTTTCGTTATCGATTGATATTGAAACTAGAAAAAAACATCAGCAAAAAAGCATAAAACAGCAAAAGTTTTTACAGCAAAAAAGTCGACATGAAACCAAGTATAAAAATTAATACTATTTTTCCAATTTATTAAATACTACATGGGGTCTTCCTGAGTTTAAAATGTTTCCAAAATAATTTTTTGATAAGAAAATGTTATCACAGAGCGTATATTCTCAAATACTGCGAAAATAATCGTACTTCGCGAGGCAGTCTATACTTTTGAAATATGCTAATGGATGAATTCAGGATTCATTGAATTAACCGAATTTTCAGTCAGCAAGTTACATTCATATTTTTCAGTGGTTTTATATTAATTCTCTACAATATAATTGCATTGTTGAAATAATGTTTATATGTATATTTAAACATATGTTATCATGTATTTTAACTGCATTTATCGTAAATATCATGGTTTAAGTTAAATATAATTACTATTAGTTGAAATAACAGTTTCTTCCTGTTTTATTTTTATTAAAACAACGGTAGATTTATTTTGTCAAAAAAAGATAACACACAAAAAATATTCATCACTAATGAAACACACCAATGTACATATCCACTTTGTTATTCGTCTACGTACTAACCATTCACGATGATGTTTAAATTAAGTAGTAGAAAGAGATCATGGTAATATTTAAATTTGGCAAAAGAATTAACAATTTATACTTCTTCATCAGAAAAATTAATAAAATGTACTCAAACCAAAGAGAATAATACAATAACACGTCGAATATAGGCTAGATAAACATAGAATTAGTTATTATATGTAATTAAACTTAAATTATTATTTGTTATAGGTAATTTTAGTCAAAATAATTTCAAATCTTGTCTTGTAAAATATGGTTAATAAATGATTTTATTAAAAAAATTAGTTCAAATATTAATGATAAGCTACGTAACTGCGAGAAAAAAATTGTAATAAATAATGGAAATAAAATTAAATAACAATTTTTACTAAATAGAGGGAGGACATAAGACTTGCCGTAGAGAGGAGTATGACTCTATAAATATTTATCTCATGGCATATTATATAGACGTATGAATATAATTCCTGAATGAATAAACGGATTGACTCAATTTCCTTTGGTAAGTCGTATCCCCAATGGAGTTGACGGATCATGAAATAAATTTAATGTTGTCAGCAAATACTAGGAAAGGAAAAAATATACATTTGGCATTATTAACTTTTGTATAATTAATAATATGTTTTCTTTCATTTATTTATGTTATCGGATAGTTGAATATGATATTGGTAATACAGCTATCAAATAGCTATCAAACTAAGTTAATTTTCAAAAGAACTAAGTTAATTTTCAATTTAATAGTCCAAAACCATGTATTGAAAAATATACTCTTTAAAAGATTCTATAGAAATCAAGCCGAGTTCTGTGAATAATTTTTCCTTATTCACGAGATCATTTTATTGAGAGCCATTGCAAAATTAAAAGTTTTATAGCAGAGAAGATCTTCAAACAGACCTTGTAATTTTTTTTATTTAAGTCACTAGATTTATATGAGGAAAGTTTATTTTCCTTGCCCACTAGATGGCGATAAGCTGGATTTTTGATAATATTTAGGTTTTACTGTTTTGTGCTTATACTTGATACTTTCATATTTATAGCTTCCTTTTTTTTAACAAGTTTAGGCCAAAAGTTATCACCGTTTCATTTTAAAATTATAAATATTTTCATAACACGAGAGGCCTATAAATCTAAGGCTACCACACCCTTTGCCGGGCGCGTTTGATTCGCAGTGGGCTCATTTTTTAAGGGTTCCGTAAAACAATAAACCTGTCAAATACAAGTAAGTGTCGTACAACGAGGGTTCCGCTCACATTTAGTCATTTATAAACAATCAATGGGTACATAAATGTAAATGGTTAAATAGAAATACCTAACATACTATTTAAAAATATTAATTTTTCGCGACGTAAATATTTTGTCTGCTATATTTTTAACAGGCTAAAAAATGATGCATATTTCAATTATGTTATTCTTCATCATGTGAACATACAGATATATCATATAGTACATCTTTTGCAGACATAATAAATATATATTTGAAAGATAAACTTATTTTTGAAATTGATTAAACTCACTTGTAAGGAATTTCTATGAATTTTTAAAGACCAAACTATATGTCCTAATTTGGTCGACTATTGCTCGTAAACTAATAGCGTACTGTGATAATTTTCCGTCCGGTTTTGTTATACATATTGCTATTGTGAACACCTTTTAGTATTCGAGATATTAGTGTGAGGGCACAAAACTCGAACAAAAATAACCATTTTAAAAATTAATATTTCGTAAACGATGTATCGGAAAAATGTCCATGAGGAAACTCGAATAATTTTGAAAGTTCTATTCGGCGACACCCTACGTAATGCGGTATGAGAAAAAAAATCACCACCATTGTACATATTAGAGAGGTAATCTAAAATTATTTTTTTAAAGATTTTGTTTTTTAAAACCTTGCTTGCGTTACAAATATGTATAACCTTGCCAAATTTCAGCTTTATAGCCTTAAAAATCTGCGTATGAAACGGCTGTAACCTATAGACGAACAGGAAGACGAGCATAGGGAAACTATAAGTTTCCTTAATTTGGCTAAGGAACCCTAAATATTAAACTGTGTGTTGCAGCCGTTTTTCTGAGAAACCGCCAGCGTTTAAAACATATTAACTCATGCGTATCTCAATAGTGTGGTCACTCAAAAATTTTTGCTAGGTAATTTTAGAGAAAGTAAAGTAAGCATTGGAAAAAACTTTAATTTCATATAATAGAATGGAGTATCGCTTGAAAGTAATTCAATTATATTTTATCTTCAGAAATTAACTTTAAAAGCTGCAAAAAACAATATGTTATTCCCTTATTTCCGAAACTACAGAACGTATTTACCGTAAATACATATTTTCAGTCGTGCCACATTTTTGATATCGAAAAATAAAGGTGAAATAATATACCTATTTGTCGGTCAAAACTACAATGGAAAATATATTTGCAGTCTGTGTTATATACATATCTATCTGTTTTAGGAATAAATGTTTTTTATAAAACCGTGATTTAGATAAATGAAGCATATTAAATATTCAACTAATTACTGAAAAGGCAAATAAAGATCTTCAGAAAACACCATATTAATTTAACTCTAGTTCCCTCCTAATGTTTGTATCGATTTTCCCTATCAAGGTGACCGAGTGCCTGTATTGTATTTTTTGAGAGGAACATCATAAATGCAATATTTTACAAATTATTACATTTTTTAAATAAACTTTAAAAAAAATAAAAATTATTAAGTGTTCCCAATACATTCAGAAAATTTTTAAAAATACCGCGAATCGCTTCGGGGATATGCACTGCGTGCCGTGCTCATGTTGGTTCATCTTGGCGGGGCACTGTCGTGCCCCTAGGTAAATGTAATGAATAGTTTACGATATGTGGAATAAAAATATATGTTATCCCAACTAATATTATAAACTCTACACAATGCCGTAAATGCAAAGTTGTTTTGTTTATTTATTCGTTTCTTGATAATACAGTAAAACAGCAATGAATCGTTATTAAAAGACAATTTTCATTAATCAACTCTAATAGTTACCAAATGGACCAACCATAATAAAATTTGGTCCTGTGATTCATGTTTATAAAGTTTGATCGGTGATCATAACAAAAATTATCTACGCAATAAAAATGCTACTTTTAAATACATATTCTAATTTATGTAGAAATATTCAACGTCGCTCGAGAAAACTATTTCGTATTAATTGTGTTTAATTGTTTATTTATTTTAATGTACGTACAACTATCAAAGTTCGAAAAAATCATTAAATAAGCTTGCTTCATATCTTTCTACAAATCTTGTTATCAGAACAGTAAATTGATTTTACGAGATATTTTTATTCAATTCATATTATTAATAAGTTAATGGCTATTGAGGAAACTGTTATTATTTCCTGTTAAGTTGTTAATTATATTTTCAATAAAGATTCTTCAGTTTCAATAGATTCAAATATCGAAAAAGTATTAATTGCAAAAAGTAAAAAAACAAAAATGAGATTCATCGATGTTGATATGTGTTTCGATGAATTCATCGAAACACGTATTTTCCTCTTTGACTAGCTAGTTATAATAAAACGAATTCAAAAAGAAAAAAATGTATGAAAAGATCCATGCCACTCAAGTAGACGCTCAGGAAGACATTAAATTAAAAATTGTTAGAATGATAAATTTAACTGCATAAATATTTAGACGCATAAATGAAAAATAAAAGTCAATGAAAATTAGTTAAAGTATGTAATTTAATTGTGAAAATTTACTTCAATAAATCTTATTTTATGAAGAAAAAAGGATTAAAAAGTTACAAATTTAAATTTAATAGTAATACATTTTTCTATTCTTCGGTCTTAACATTGTGTCTCCTACTATTTAAAATAATTATCTAATTCAAAAAACATAACACTAATTCTATCAATGCCACCCAGAAGTTTTTAATATAGGGGCTGTATTAGTAGGTGTCGTCTTAAGCTAAATTTCAAGCGAACCATTAATAAAAATATGAACATATCGGACAATTTAAGTTAATTTTTTAGATTTTTTATATGAATTGAATACTTGAATGCATTCAAATGTGAACTTTATATTTCATGTATTTTGTCGATTTCTGAGTAGTGGAAATAAATACAAATCACTGTGAAATTCTATTTCATGTCAGATGTTTTAAATTCTTCCTTGCAAATCCAAATTTAAAAGAATTTGAATGCGATTTTGAAGCCGTTTACCACGTCTTCCATAGCACGTGTTGATTATAAAACAGGTCTGCTTCCATCTACGTTCCCTATCGAGCTACAGTTGATTAAAGCTGTCAAGTTAAAATAGGATTCCTTCATTAAGTGCTTTTATCCAAACAAGTGCTTTAAAAAATAACAATAAGGATTGTTGTCATAATCAACTTATTTTCATTTAAGAACTTGTATTTTACTTCTTGGGCTAAGCGATGGATTCGGTGTCCGAAGCGGTTGATGTAAATTAAATTTGAATAAAATACCGTAATGATCTTTGTGCTTAAATTCGAATACGCAATCGGCCCGATCCATCAATTGTAAGTCATTCAGCTGACAATGGGAAGAGCTATATGTCTGAAGCATAAAATGTGGAAGTAAAAAGTTCGATAGAGTCAAAGGAGTCGATACAGTGCTAATATCAGTAAAGTTGCAAAATGTAGGTCATATTTTATTATAGAACTGCTGATTAATGGGGTAGATGACTTCTCTAGCAGTAATGGCAAGGAAGTAACACTGATGCCAAGGGAGTAGCACTCCTACAAAAGTCGATGGAAGTGGATTATAGGCAAAGCTTCACACAAATCCACACGAAATCTATTAATACTATCATCAAAATGATGAAAGTTATGTGTGTTGACTAAAAAGAGAAAAATGTTTACTTTAAATTAATAATTTTTTTTGAAAATAATTTAATTAGCAAAGTGAATTCATTATAATGACATTTGCGAAAATCATTAACATTTTTTAATGTTTCCAACGAGTCGAAAACTGCGTTTGGCAATCTTCATCTGCATATATTTATATAATATATTTTTAATTTCTTTTATTTTGAAGCATTATTTATTTTGAATATAAAAGTAAATTGAGTTACGAATTCAAATTAATCTAGTCTGTCCGATATTTTTCACATATTTTTTCTGTTTTTTTGTTCAAATCTATTTTCATTCGTTTTAGATATTTTACAAAGCAACATCTTTGATAAAAGTAACCATTAAAATAAATCGTGGTGATAAATGTAAATCTGACTAAATTAAAATTAAATCAAATTCTTTTTCTGTATTCGGTAACCGCGGGATTATATTTATCATACCTCGCTGGTATTTTGCCTTTTTATTTAATCGTAGTTCTAATAAGTTTGTAAACTAAATATATGAAGAATTTAAGTTTTTAAAAGAGTGCGATTGATTCAAACTCGTATTATTTAATTTGAATACCGTTAAGCAATAAATATTTTGGCGGTTATACGTGAATAAATAAAACGAATGAATTATTTGAAAGATTTGAGAAGGTTCTTTATATTCGATTTACTTTAGTGGACTATAAAGTATCCCGTATATGATGCATCATATATATTGAGATATAATAGGAAGCTGCTATTTACAGGGACAATACTAAGAAGCAAACTTTTATTATCAGCAGAAAATAACAACAGCAACATATTTTTACAGAAGTAAAAAATAAAATAAAATAAAACTTACCGCTACGTAATATATTTATATAGATCTCCAAAAAGAGATAATGCAAAAGGGGCTTAATATGCAAAGATATTATGCTGATTCGTATTTTACTTTCCCAAAATATTCCACACAATCAATTGCAAGCTTTAAATCTGAGTTGTTGCCGTTTGGAATTCTGTTGAGTTATTGCCCTCTACTTACTAAAAATATAAAGAAGTAATATAAATAAGTTTAAACATGTAAAAACATAACTCATCATACACAAAAGATACATTATTTTAAGACAAATACACGAAAATGCTCGAGTGAGACAGATAATTTTTCATTTTATTACACTAAAGAATTTAGGTATCGATGAATTGCCCATAGCAAATAATGGTAAAAAATAATTAACGAAAGTTGCTGCATTATCATAATATAAAATGGCAGCTAACGTACAGCAACACATATTCTACTATGTACAAATTCACTCACCGTTGATGCCTAGAGGCAATCCTTGTATCGTTCGTTATTTCTTTTCGGTTAGAAGGCTGTAGACCGGCTGGCGGTGTACTGGAGATAAACAAGACATCACTTATCCTAGAGTTTAATTACACAATAACGTCAATTGTGTTTCTGATTACCTAGGTAATTTTAATTTACCTTATCTTAAATGTGAGTGAGAATTGATTACTTACTATTATATGAACGAAAATGAAAGCTTTGTTACTAGAAGACATAAAGCTTTTCAGTACATTTTTAACTAAATACTTTGTCGCTCGACTTCTTACTCTCATAGTAATGACACTATGTAACTAATTCACAATTTTAAGTCATCTTTACGTGATTTATATCCATATTTTCAGTCAGGCGACCATTCAGTCTGCTATAAGAAGCTGTTAGACTTTTATCCATTAAAATATTCAAAATTTCCTCCCCTGATTTAATTTGACAAAAAAATAAATCATAAATGAGTTTAAATTTATTCGTTTTCCTTTTTATATTTGCTAGTGGTCGCCCAGTGGTCGAAATTCGACCATAATAAATGTAAATTATAAGTTATTTAATATAAATTATTAAAATATAATGCTCAAACATTATTAAGGTTCTATTGTCAAAGACTATATACTACTATAACCACAGATTTCGCCAACGCTGTTATTTTCCTATTTAAAAAAAATAAATTATATGGAATTCAAAAAGGAGAAAAATAAAAAATACCTATTTTAAAAAAAATTATTGAAACGGAACATGCTGTAAGATGATGCGAAATAAAAAAAATTATGCGGTAAAAAATGCTCTCCATTAAATAGCATTTTTTATCGCATATTGCGATAATATAATTAACGATTTAAAACTTCTCTGAAAACAATGTTTTTTGTAAAAACTCTTTCATCGTTTGCTAAACGTCCTTGACCGTTATATTCGGAAATATAAAACCTTAAACCATCGAATGAACGGACTCTACTTGCTGCGACATACAATTGCCCATGTGTGAAAACTGGCCGATTCAATAAAATTCCAACCTTTTGGAATGTTTGTCCTTGAGACTTATTTATTGTCATCGCAAAATCAGGTATTATAGAAAATTGTGTTCTTTGAAAGTTAAACGGTAAAATAGTTCCAGAGTACGTTAAATTTATACGTGGAATCAAAATTCTCTTACTGCGTGCGATCCCAGTTAAAACTTCGCAATCTATTGAATTTCGATGCATAAATTTGATGCGTATTCTTGTTCCATTGATTAATGCATCCTTAGTATTTAAGTTTCTGATCAATAAAACTATGCAATTAACTTTCAATACTAACTTATACGGTGGTAAACTACTAATAGACAAAGAATTTAAAAACTCTAGCGGATAGTTATTGATGTCATTGTCATTATCACAAATTATTTTATCATAGCTATGATATGTTCGCTGTTCACCAGGAATTTGATTAAGTATATCAGTATTAATCAAAGTACAATCGTTATTTGTAGGTGCTAAAATAACAGAGTTCAATATATTTTCTGAGAGTATGTTATTGGAAATATTTCCATACACCTCATCAATAATATTGTTTTTATCTCCTATTAATTGATGAGGTATTTCAATAACATTTTTACCAAACTGAGGGAATAATGGGGCCTCATCATCACCAATTTTTTTCAAGAATTCTACAAATTCTATTTCATTTGTTAAAACTCTCATATTTCGAGTAAATGTAACTTTATGAAAATTAGGAAAAAATCATGCCAATTTGTAACACAATTTTCAATTAAAGTTCCAAGTGATCCATGTGCGATTACTGGTAAGATTTGCAAAAAATCACCGCACAGAAGTATAGGTTTCCTCAAAATACTCTATGTTTATCGTTTTCATCACATAGATCACGCAATAATCTATCTTTGATTTTCAACACTTGCAAAGGACACATAGAAACTTCATCAATAATTATCAATGATGATGAATTTATGAAACTACCGTAGCTACTATTTGCAGTAATATTTGATACAGAATTTTCTAAAATGACGAAAGGCAATTTAAACACATTGTGCAAAGTCCTACCTCCAAGTAATAAAGATGAAGCTACTGAACGCAGTTGGAATACAACGAAGATTAAGCGAATTTAATTTGTGAATTAATGCTGTTTGAGTGAATGTTTTGCCACAACCAGCGTGAGCGGTTAAACAAAAAACATTGGATCCAGTATCATGATACAAAATGTGAAGAATAACTTGATCAATGAGATTACGCTGTTCAATATGTGCACTTTCATAATACACACAAAACAGCATCTCTTGTTCTATTATTGATATTATATCATTTTCGGCGAGTATGTGGAAACTGGTAAACCAAGAATTTGACAGGACAAACTATGAACATTCAAAATATCATCAATTCCTAATAGAGCTCTATTAAAGGATACTTCTTCGTTGTAAAATCTTAGAAAATCTTTACTAAGATATACTTTAAATTCATTCCATAACGCTAATGCATTGGCTGGCACATTTACTGCACAAATGTAACCAAATAAATTCCGCATTTGTTTTGGTGAATGTAATTCTTTTGATTCATTTAAACATTCCCGCCATTCATTATAATTTGAAGCTATTCCGCGAGCATGGCACGCTTCAACAAAAGAAGGGTATAAAAATTCATTGTGTATTTTAACATCCTCGAATGATTTCGGACAACAGACGTGTAATAAAAGCAATCGTATATGAAAAAGTTCGATATCTTTTGGTGACACTATATATATTCTTGTAATGATTTTATCACCTCCACGGCTTCTCTTCTTCCATTTATTTCGAGAAGCATCCCACACATTCCTATGCATTATATAGGAATTTCAGTATATTTATACTCTCGTGCTGATGGATCTGATCGATTCAACTCAAAAAATGCTAATAATTTTGTTTGTCTTTCATTATCAATTACTTGACGTTCTTGCCCTTCTCGGAAGTATACATTCTGTCGATGCGGTAAATGAATATCAAGTCTGATTATAGTATGTGACTGAAAATGCATTGGTAATTAATAAATGCGTCATATGGCTTCGGTTGATCCGACATAACGACCAATTAAAAATTCTATATTTTAATTGGTCGTTATGTCGGATCTATATGTTTCTAATTTCTATATTTTGACCTTGTTCATTTCTACCAGACTCTAGTTCAACAGATGCACTGTCATAACCTTTATACACTTTTGACTGTAGTACATACTTCAACATTTATATGGCAATTAAATTTAGGAAGTAAATATGGATTGTATGGTACGACATACCGATTGTCAAGGCAACTACCACGAACTTTTGTATTAATACCATTATCACGTCTTCTGTATAATGGATACCCATTTAACGATTCACATGTAGTTTCATTAAATCGTTTTGGATACTCTTTTATACATTTTCCATCTCTCATACATACAGAATTAGGATTAAGTACTCCGCATGGACCATGCATCATATGTTTTACAACATATTTATGTAATGTTGGATGTGTTTCTATGTGAGGAATCTCCGCAGATATAACTTTATCAATATCTATAGCATTAACAATTTTATCTTGCTCATTTAAAGTGAGTAAAATGGGAGCATGAGGCAATCCTCTTTTTTGAAATTAAATTGTATAAATGAGTGCTTCAACTTTACCAAAGATATTATTTTGTATAAAGCCCTATATGAATGCTTTCAACTTTGACTGGAATACACGCACAATAATATCAGGTCTAAAATTAGCAGCTTCACCTACACCAATGTTGTTAACTATTTCTGGCCAACTTGGATTGCAAGTCATTGTAATAAATAAAGAAGGCTTTTCGAAATATTTTATAAATGATACTGCATCTAAATAATTATGGTACATATTTCTTGGAGATCCATTAAACGAAGATGTTAAAATTATTCTACGGCCAAGATTACTGGCATTCGTGTTCATTTCTATATAATCTGTTAAATTGTCGTAAACTTCAGATCTAAGAATTGTTTGATTTTGTCGAATGCAATGTAATCTTGAGCCCTCTATTCTCACATACATATCAACTATCCACTGCAGAAATATTTTTTTGTGAATGGTGCTACATGCTGAAATCTTCTCTAATCGCAAGTCGATAGGCTGCATACTGAAGCATGGCTAATTTTTTTCTGGGTACTCTTGAATTAGATATAGTTGGTACGTTATGAGGAATATTGATATGCCACCCAGTATCACCATTTGGAAAAAGTAATGGATGTGCTCAAGGGTCTAATGATGAATTTAAAATTGAGATATTTTTGATGATACTATTAACTTTTGAAAATGAAATCATATTTCGTTCAAAGGTGGCTCACCATCAACTGTACTAAATATTACTGCTACATCATTTTGAACTGCATCATTGAAATGGCGTTGATTTAAATCATGATTTACTTTAATGAGCATACAACTTTCTTTTTTTTATTTTCAACTCTGTGACAATGATGTTTCATTACAATGAATGACCGAACCAAAGGATTACTGCGTTCCAATTCAAGAGATATTTTGCACATTATATTGTTATGGCATGTTTGATTAAAATGTTGTTGTTATCTATAATTGATAATATATAATTGATAGTGTCGACATCATAAAAATCGAATTGCGCACAACATGGTGAGCCAACATATGCCGCATTCATTGAACTTGATCTGTGATAAAACATCATGTTTTTGAAACGACACACTCCACTTGTAACTGCCCCGCAAATTTTAGCTTCTGAGCTAATCATACCAAATGATGAATTATATTTGCGAATGTTTTCAAAATAATTTTTTGCCTTACTTTTGATTGAAGGTTCATTTTAAATAAGTCCATAATACAATGATTTAAAATATTCATTTTGACTTAAGGGCGGTAATATTGCTTTACCCTTATGACAACATTAAGTGAATTCAGTCCTGTCAATTAAAGTCACTTTAGATTGAAAACGTTTCGCATTGCAAAACCTGCATTGTAAATCCATTAATCCACAATCATAACTATGAAAAAGTCTTGGAATTACATTTAGTGCACATTTATATGTATCTCTAAAAATTACTTCTTCATTTGTAAACTATTAATATTATTTAAATTTGCGTTTGGTTTATTAATATGTGTATGCGAAACAAACTATGAATATGACATTATCATAATTATGATTATTTTTGACATTCAGTAAGACTATAGACAAATAATATTAATCTCAGTTTGACCATAGACTTCAACCATAAACAATATAGTACATATGTGTGTGTACATATGTGTGTGTCAAACGCATGTATTTCTAATAAAAATCTATATATCTCTTTCTATGTAAAAATATTAGCTTTCAGCACTCTTCTCCATATAAACTTTAACTGTGTCAAATTTCATACTCCTCCGTCCGCGTAATTTTCGTAAAAGAGGTACAACGTTTTTGCTTCACGTATTAATATTATGATTATTATTAATAATGTTACATTAAATGATAACAACTGTAATTCTAGATAAAAGATCAAATTTTTTACTATTATATATGAGAAAATAACAAAGTTGAAGCACAATAACTTGAGAACTGTCTGGCAGATAAACTACAATGGAAAGTCAGCGGAAAAATAAAACTATAGACTACTCATATGTCAATTGTATGTATATACATGTGTGTGTCAAATGCATGGTAGTGTGTGTAATGTTTTATTTATTGATTTAATGTACTTTATAGGCATTATTATTGAAAAATATTAGCGTTCTGCACTTCTCCTACATATAAACTATAAGTATGCCAAATTTCATACTCCTCCGTCCGCGCAATTTTCATAAAAAGGGGTCCAAAGGGGTTTTTGCTTTACGTATTAATATATAGATTTATCTGCTATCAAAAAAGTATATAAAAGCGTTACAAAATTTTGTAACGTATCATTTTTAAAAATGTTATTATTTAGTGATGATATGCATCTCGGAATATTTGTATATATTTTTTAATAGCTTGCTATTACTTAATATTATAAGTTATAAATTCATTCAGCAGGATTCGATTCCTTTAAATCATTACTACTCACAAACCATTAAAGTTACACTACCAGTTTTACTGTTCAACTATTTAAACAATTTGTGTTTATGCTTTCATACATAATATACAACCGTTTGCACAATAGTTTAGTTGACATTTGTTTCTCGTTAGGTACGGTTATTGGTATATAATTTTCATGGCTGACATAGAAGTTGCTAATCTAGCTTTTTTCTTGTATTCAGGAATTCCTTAAAGATAATTATCATTTTGTTACACGCAGGTGTATTTTTGCTAAACGTTACCTCCTCAGTGGCACTTGCAAAGTAATGACATTGGCAAACACTTTTTTCGAACAAAATGGAGCAAAGTAAAGTAACGCTACTCAACTTCCCATCGTTTTATGCGATTCCGCCAAGTTTAGTCCTGAAAAAATCCTCATAAAACTGCTAAAATCAAATAAAAATTTTGCATATTTTGCAAATTATATCACACTATATGAGAGGTATTGAGACATTGTGTAATGTTTATTTATATATTTTGTAATAGCTAAAACAATAACTTTCAAGTCGAAATTATAATAAGCAAGTATTTGGAAATCTATATTCTATTTATGATCATGAAGTTGTATTTTAGAATATGGCAGTTAACCGTAAAGGCGTCAACAAGATACATTTTTATGGCACAATGAGAAATTATTAACAAATTATTCGGTTTGGTTACAATTTTAAACACATTAACATCTGGGTTTTTCAAATAATAGTAAGTAATTCCAAAATCATGCAAATCACTTTAAACACGAATTATAAATACGCATTATGAAATATGTTAAATCTTTTACAAACTATATATGGTTACGTTTAAGGTAAGCTGGATTGACAGTTTAATACAGCTTACAAAATCCACATATAAGAAATATAAAAATTCTAAATTTATAGATTCGTACACGAAAAATATCACACCAATGACTCAATTAAGATTCTGTCAAAATACGCAAAACAAAATTTCTGGTGTTGTAATAATGTATGAAACGTTTACATTCCCTTTCAAAATCGTTGAAACACAATATTTTGTACAGCTCTGTATGAAATTTATTCCCCCTCATGCAGCATGTAGCACGCTAATAATTAACATGGAACATTGTAATTAATATTTAACTAAACAATACACCGACTTCTTTGACAACGTCACATTGTATTTGAAGCCGCATCGACTAAAATTTACGTAAACAGCGGTAGAGAGGGAAATAACGATTAAAACAATTCGCCGTCTTGTAAGTTATTTAACGCGCCTTTAAACTATTATTAGTCTTCCCGGTCCATTTTCACGTATTTTGCTAGATGTTATTTTTTAGTTATTATTTATAATTGCACTGGCTTGTGAAATAGATAAGTGGTTATTTGAAACGCAAATATTGATTGTTTTCTCTCTCGATTTCGGTATAATTATAAAAAAAATTTAAAATGTATTTCGTTACTTTAAGAGATACTTTAATTTTTCCAGGTATACTTCGTATCTGGAGAAGTAAAATATTTCGATAACATTTTTTATCCGCTGAAGTCCGCAAAATTAATGATATATCAGCTCTTAGAGAAATTATTACAAAAACGTTATTAAATATTTAATACACTTCAAACTCTCAGTGGATGTAACCGAAAGTTGCAAGAATTCAGATTAGTGACAGTTTGGGAAGAAAAAAGTAATCGGAATGCAGCCAAAAGAAGAAGAAAAATTCTGAAATTCACTTTTCCATTTAGGCGCAAAAAAGAGTTGTACAAAGGAATCTATCGACAGTGAAATTCTATAATTAAGACTATTGTTGATAATATTTCGGTGTATGGTTTGGTTTCATTTTTATTTTTTGTATTTTATACTTATATCAATAGATTTCTTAATTGTTTTGTTTTGAAATTAGACGTTATTTTTTTCTTCACTTTATTCAGACATATTTAAATTCGACGATGAATGTTTATTTTCACATTTTTCTTAGTCAACTAAAGCTACTTGATCCATTTTTTGTTGTTTATAAATATTTCTAGCTCTAATACAATATTTTAAAAAGTTGTTACACTCAATATATTGGGTCAGAGACTACTGGGATTACATCAAGTAGCGTAAGTTGCTTTTATTTGATGAGCTGGCCAAGGCTTTGGGGGAAATGTTCTGCGCAATATATTGTTGAGAAGATGGATCTTCGCAAAGAATTATGAGACAACATAGTTATCAAGTTTTTGTAAGAAAGAAATTAAAAACCGCATCACCCCTTGAACTTTGAGTAGAATTATTTTTACCTCAGCACTGCAACAAATAGGGTTTGTAAATAGTATACCTTTTCACCAAATTTATTTGTTGTAGTAACAATAAGTAATAAAAGATATTAGGTGTTATAACTTCTCTGTTAAAAGTCTTTTTAATTCATATAATATAAAATATTTTAATTTATAATATGCCTAAGTATATTTTCAATATTATGTACAACTTTTCGAAAACCAAATTCATTGATATTGATAGTAGATTTTTTTATGTAACTTCATAAATCGTAATTTCAAATTCTATATTGGTCAAAAATCTTACTTAAATTCGAATAAAATAAATAACAGAACTATACGTGCCCGATTTGTATCTAGAGTGGATTATGTCTTTTGTGGAATGTAAAGGTGTACCTGCCGAATGATGAAAGTAAATAATTTGCACCATTTTGCTTTTTGGTAGAGTTACAAAATAAGAATATATAAATGAGTTTTATTCTTTCCTTAACGCTCTGTATATACAATGTTTATGAAACTGGAGCAAAATTTAAGTTCTCAAAATTTTGTTCTTTAATATAACTATGAATATTGATAAAACTATGAACATTTTGAATATTTGGAAGAACTAAGTTAAGAAAACTTTTTGTGTCGACTAAATATAAATAAGTAAAATTTATGATATAAATAAAAACTAAAAACACCCTTTTGTAAACATATCATTCTTTAGGATACATCAAACGAGCCCAAATGCGTTGAGTTTACTGTTAACCATCAAGAAGTACCCAGGACCAACTCCCTCTTCCATCATCAGAACTTTCTGGTTATAAAATATAACCAAAGCCTCAATGAGACCAATCTCGATGATTTTATTGTTAGCCACATATATATTGTTAGAATAATACTTGAGTGGGCAGAGAATAACATTTCACGGTAGTTATTTGATGACAAAAATAATAATACGTAAAGGGTAACCAGAAGTGTTATAAGTTTAAGAAATGAATTCCTTGTTAGTGAAATATTAAAAATCCCATCATATTGAATATATAATCATCTAAATAATATGGTCGGCATAAAGTCTCTACGTTTATACAAATAAATAGATTTGAAATTATAAATTCGTACACCCCATGGTAATTATTAATTATTATCGTTTGTTTGAATTCTGTTGTAATTTTAAATTAACTGAGGAGGATATTAATCACCAAATACCAGAAGGTCTCGTCACAAACTTGGGAACCAGCGTCTCATACTGCTGAAGTTTTCGGGGTACTTAATAACTTTTAATTTAGTGAATAAGAGGAATACCAAATAATTACGTTTCTTGTAAGGATATTTGTGGCATAGTTTATTTTAATATACATAATTAATTTATTTTATAATAATTAATTAATAATGCGTCTTAAATTAGCGACACAGGAAAGACACATTTAAGAATGGAAAACAGAATTTAGGTCAAAATCAATTGAAATTCAAGGGTGGGTAGTCTCTCCAATATTAACAGGCTTAATTATCTATCAAAGTTTTACAACTCCGATAATTTTAAATGTTCCTTTTCGTCCGACAGCAAAATGTAATTGCAAAAAAATTTTAAGTACACGAAAAAACTCACAGTTGAAATAATAATAAATTTCAGAAAATAATAATAATTTTTGAACGAGAATGAAAATGAAAAATAAATTAAAAACATGAGTTGAGAGAACGATAATTAGTATGAAAAAATAATAACGTAATTGAGTGGTGTAAAATATGAGATAACATGATATAATATACAATTATTTTATATTATATTATACATTATAATATGACATGTCATCCTACTAACATCATAAATTTGAAAGTACTTTTATTTTTTGTTTCTTAGAAATTCACCAAAAATCTATTAACTCTTTTGACATGACGTCGGCACTATAATAGCTAGCTTACAATTTCGAGATTTTTATTACCCATATTATATGTACGAGTATATATGTGTTTAATTTTTGAGAAATAGGTGATAATGATAACGTAGTGACAGAAAAGTTTTTGGTCGATGAGCTTTTGTAATGAACTCGGATGAAATTTCATAGATACACTAATTATATGAACGTTTCTGTCTTAATTATTTCGATTTTAAAAAAGCTCTGAAGAAAAGTTCGCGGCAGTCCATATTTGATAGATTAATCACAGTTACTATTCTCAAGAAATTTCGTGGGACAAAAGTGGAAAATATTAATTAAATGTTTCCGATGAATAAAAATCGACACATTGTTGTTTGGTTTTAAAACTTAAGAGAAATGAAAATGTTCTTGAAACAAAAAAAAATGGAACGTATTTTAATGAAGTTCGGTGCTAGGTATTCTCACATAGTGAAAGGAACTGAGGGGGTGGGAGAAACGGCACGAGGGTTTCCTATCATGGTTACAATATTTTTGTTAAATAAAATAAAGTGCAGGACAACGCTCATGAAATGAAAAATAAATTTTAAAAAAATTATTCAAAAAATCTAATTTTGGCACCTGATGGAAAGACATTTAACTTATTCCATAAAGAAACCTTTTAAACATTATTTTATCTATTTTAAAACGTATACATATGAATTTGGGTGCACATTGCCTTTATTTAGTTATTCCATAACTTTATGTCACATTGCTACAATTCTACATAAGAAACCAAAAAGTAATTTGGGGACCATTCCCTATGAGCGATATACACTCGGTTATACTGAGTAGCATAGGTATCAACGAATAATGTGTGTGTAACTCACAGTTTTCGTCGTTAAAACTTGAAATGAACGGAAATTACCCAAAGTTTGATGTGAAATGTAGATACTATCATATCCACGTGATGCTTGAAAGCATGAGAGTCGCATCGTTCTAGAAATGTTTATCAATAACGAATGATTTATATTTGCTTGAAAGGTTTAAAATAACCTTAAATCGAAAAACTTAATGACAAAAAATTCCACTTTCACGTAAGGAATATATTGTTTCAATGGATTTAACATTTCGTAGGTTATTTATTCTGGATATGGGTATTTAATGAAGAGATGGTCTTTGGCAAATTCTCTAGTACGGTTTTCACTAATCTTACAAATACTTTATAATGTTAACTAGTTGATTGATTGGTTACGCATAAGTAACTTAAATTGCACTGAAATAAAAAAAATAAACTTAATACGTTTGATGTATTGAGTAATAAAAAATGACATCTAAAGTAGTAACGATAATAGATTCAGGTAAGAAATTAAAATTATAGAACGATAATCTAGTACTACACACGTCGTGTTCTAAAGACCCGGTTTGAAGGAATTAAAAGGTATCATGAATCATAATGGTAGCCAACTATTTTATATCAAAACTCAAATATTATGTGTGTATCTTAAGAATGGTATGTGTCATTGTTTTGTATTATCTTTTTAATTTAGTTCACAACTTTTATATTTACCACATAGTTGCTCAATACCTTCGAGCAACTATGTGAACCTACCACAGGAAAATTACGAAAAAAAGTGGGCCAACGAGTGAAATTGAGGGTCAATGAATTTAGTAAAAATAAAAATTTCACTTAGTTTGCGTTTCTACATTGGTTGCCTTCATGAAGCTCATTTGAATACAAAATACTTGAGATCAACTGATAGTACTGGATGAGTGTACATAGCCACGATACCAAGGCAAGATCAAAATACTCGTGAGAAGAATATCTTGACCGTCGATATTAAAAAAGCATTATTCTTTATGAGAATACATTATAACTCATGAGAAACTGGAATGACATGAAGGTTGCAATCCGTTTCAGAGGTATATATTAAAAACATACTAGTTTATGAAATAAAAATATTTGGAATGACGGATTCAAAGACTTATTACATTGTAAATGTAGGGGTCGATTTACTATCGATAGTAGAATAAATAAAAGTTTCCCAAGTTTCCCAAATTATACTTCTGAAAATATTTAAACATTTTTAATTAATTAAAAAAATTGTATAAAGTTGGTCTTTTTAGAATAATATTGATTCTTTGCTAAGTTTGAAACATAATATTTCCTCTTTTTAAAAAGATATAGGAAAATAGATAATTTCTTTGCCACGCGAAAAATAAAAGAAAAATTAAAAACTTGAAGATTTTATCATGAAAATTGTTTATCAGTTAATGTTCTGGTAGGCTGTATTTAAAACTTTGTATTTAGCACGTTCTTTCATTTTTGATCATGATGTAATTTATTAGTAAAATGTCTAAAATTATTTAATTTAAATAGTATTTCACATGGTTGTTTAAACCTAGAGCACATTACGCGTTTGTAATAACCGGTAATAAAATGCTATACGAATAATGAATATCAAATTATTTTTATCAATAATAAAATATAGAAATATTGTGATTTATTATAATATATATTTTAAAAAAATATGGGCACAATGAGCATAAGCAATACAGTTAGTTCATTTTTCGACTTGATATATTTTCTTATTTTATTAATATCAAAGTTAATATTCTGGCATTTGAAAGTTATATAAAAATAACTTAATTTTAATAATATGGTCTAAAAAATATTATACGGCTTAAGTGGGGGGGGGGGATTGTTTCCCTCAAAATCGGGAAGTAATTTTTAATCTTCTATTTCCAAAAAAAAGAAAAAATTGAGGGTTGACTTTAATTATTTTAATATAATTGAAGTGCTCTTGACGGAATTTGGAATATTTTAAATTGCACAAAAATATACGAAATATTGTGAATAAAGCTTCTTTTTTATTCTACTTTTATTATCGAACTACTCCTTAATCTAGTACAGTGAAAGCTCTCGTCGAGATAACAAAAAATGATGGGCGCCTGTACTTAGTCCTTATACTGTGGAGAAAACCTCGCCGAAGGTATATAAAGTACCTTCCTAGTAGCACTTCCCCAATATCATTTTACCAATTCTTGGACAATAAAATAAGATCGCGAGATTTAAAAATTATCTAATACAAATGATAACAAACTTTTTTTGTTTACGAAGATAATTTGGACTAGACGAAAGTAATCATGAATTACTATATAAATATGTGCTGTTATTTTTCAAATAAAGTAGAGTTACTTCGCAAGTTAACAACATTCAATTTATGATTACCAATGCCAAACAAATATTCACTCTTAATACTAAAATACTAAACAGATGCTAAACATTTTTTTTATTCTTCACAAATTTTAGCTGCCTCTCTTATTGAGCTCTGAAAATGGTTTCTGTTGATTTGGACCAATTTACATACTAGTAGACGACATTTTCAATTATTTACACCCATAATCTGATTAATTATAAGTTTTCTGTTCCTCATTTTTACACATATTTACGTACGCCATGTAAATACTTAATGTTTAAATAAATCTAGTACTAAAATAAAAAAATAACACTTCGGTACTATGGAAAACACTGTCGACCGGCACATATATATAAACAGCGGTTCCCTGTGAAAATTTTCTTTGTTTTGCACTTAGAAACATGTCACTGCTTATTTTGCGAAATTATAACACTGTAAAATATAGTCTGTGTTCTTTTAGTTTCTCTTTAGATTATTTTTCATTTTCTACCTCTTTCTCCCTTCTCCCGCTTTTTTTGTCTTGGTTGGATGGATATTACGGTGCAATTTTCAACGCCGGCTTACTGAATAAATTTTAATATAGGCCGATTTTAATCTCAATACAAGTCAATTATGTAATTAGGAAGTATGTACATAATTTGTTGTTTATTATGTGATGACAATCTTAAGATGACGTATTAATTTACAACCTATTAAAACATATTAGCTTTTGAAGACTAGTTAGATTTAACGAAATTATTTTTAAGGATATTCCGAAAAATTAAAAACCAATTTTTTATCACCTAGAGTTCTTTATCTATCTATCTTTTTTAAAGTTACGTTATTGAAATTATAATGTTCCCAAAGTGACTGAGTGTCTCTTTGGGTTGTTACAAAAAAAATATTAATTTACAATATGGAAATATAAATAAATAACTTATGTAAAAAATTGATAACGGGTAAAGGAATAAGGGATATATAGGAAATTGGAAAATATTCGTAATTTTTATTGAAAAATTATCTTACGTGGTGATATGTCGAAGTTTTTGTAACATAATTCCGTGATTTTGTGTTTTATTTATTACCCAGTTTCCATATTTGTAACTCAATTACGTCTTAATTGCATTGATAATAATTACTGTAAGTTGCTTTCAACTAAAATCCTGGGACATGCCAATTAAAAAAAAGGTATACGAAAACTCTACCTGTATCAAGTGCAAATAAAATAAGCGAAACAATGGAAAATGTGGTAAATATGACGCCACCTTCACGAAAAGGAAACATCTATTTAGAATTACTTTGTCCGTCTGAATGTCTTTACGCTGCAAAATTGTTAGTAAAATTCAGAATACATACGTTTTATTAGACATCTCTTACATTATTAAAAAAATATGTAAAGTGAATATATTGATTAGTGTTTTTGGCTAAATTTAGACAACGCAATATTTTTTAAGATTTCATGCTTAAAAGAGAAACTGAAACCCTTAAAAGATTATTAAAATGTCGATCGTCTGTCACAACCGTTTTTTTTCAGAAAATGTTTGAAATAGAAACTTAAAATTAGGCGTAGTGACAAAAATACTAATACGCTCAAATTATCGAATGTATAAAGTGGGCAAATGAAGTAAAAGAGAAAAATACAATAATTTCGTTTATTCCGATGGATAAGGATTAAAGATGTTATTTTTTTTTAAGTAAGATATTTCCAGAAATATTAATGAAAATGTCCACAAAAATAACTCAACATTTTGTAAAAAAACATGATTAGAATTTTACCTAAAGTTTGTCGTATAATTGTATCCTAAATATTACAGTTTTTGACAAATTCATGATAGTTTTACGAAACATATATTGGCCTTTACGAAGCATTATTATTTATACACAGTTTAATAGAAATACCATGCAGTTCTCATATGGTTATATTTGCTTAAGTGCATATGTAACCTCGTAGTACAAATTCTACTTGCAGAATTTTTTCTTTTTACTACTAAGCAGGTATGGAAAATAAGTGAACAATTTGTGTGAGTCTGTTAATCTATTATTGTCGTGAATATTTGATTTGAATGACTTATAAAATTTTGGTAAATTTGCCATTTTTACATCGAAAGTAATGATGCACTTAGAATTATCATTTGCCAATTTATTCGGGATTACGGCTTCAACAGTTTGTAAAATCATATTCCGAATATGTTTAACACCTAAAGACAAGTCATCAAAGGCGTATAGAGCATTAAAATTAGATCTTAAATATATTTGGCGTTAATTTTGTAGAAATTCATTATTCACAATTAAATGAAACTACGTTATGTAGTATTATTTCTACTTTCTTTAAGTTCTTTACCACGAATTAGGTTTGGTTGTATTACAACATCTTCAGGTGGGATATTGGCAAAGATCTTTGCTAATAGCCCACCTGAAGATGTTGTAATACAACGAAACCTAGGTCGTGGTAAAGAACTTAAAGAAAGTAGAAATAATACTACATAACGTTATTTTGGTTTAATTGTATAATTGTCACTAAAATTAGGTACACTATCTGGGTTCATTGCTAATTCACAATCAACAATGTTACCCATCATAGTTTCAAACTAATTTCTCATCTCATCCAGCATACCAGACTGACGCAAAAATATTTCGTTACCTCTCGAGTCGTAAGTCTTTAATCCTAATGACTGATTGTGTAACCGTGTCATCAGCGCAAAAAAACGTTCTTTTTTGCAGTTAATATTAAAAATTGTTTATCCATCTTGAAAAAGAAACTTGTTATAAATATAAGAGAAGTTCAAACAAAATGTATATAATTATATTCGCGAAACAAAATTCTCTGAAATTCACTAAAAAATAATATATAAGAAAATTCAACTAAAATATGTTCAATTAAATTCGCGAAACAAAATTCTTAAAAGATATCTAAAACTTGTTAAATAATTGTACAAATTTTCAATATCGTAATAACTATTATATATGCGTATATCAATCTCAATTGAAGGAATTCTAGCACGTAATAATATTAAATATTAGTTGTGCTATATTCACACAAAAAATATAAAAACAAGTTAGGCTAGATATTAATATTATCAGATGGTCCCCTGAAGATGATGATGCAAAATCTCGACTCAAGGCTGGTCGTCGTTGGTCCCCAGGATAATTCACGATGTGATTTAAATTGGAGAAAACCTTTTAAATATGTCTCCCGAATAAAAAAATCAGGACCATTTTCATTATTTATTTTTAAAATACACAAATCATCAATCTTCTTACACTCATATTTTAAAATTAGGATATAGAACTTCCTTGTATTAATGTTCCACAGCACAGTCCGATTTAAAATTGAATTGTTTTACCAAAGCCTTGCTGCTAAGATGTGTATTCATACACTCTAAGAGTTCAAAGAAACTGATATTTTACGGCTACGGTATACAGCAATTACTCTAGCCTTTTAGAGTTTGAAGTAACTAATCACAGAACTTACTGCTAGGATATATAATCAAAAATCCTCGCACTTCAATAGTTTAAAGTAACTGATCACAGGACTTTACTGCTTGGATATACAATTAAAGATCTTCGCACTTTAATAGTTTATAAGTAACTTTGCGGCTAGGATATATAGTTATTACCCATGCCCGTTGGGAACTCGAAAGCAACAGAAAAATGATTAACCATGTATTCTTGTAGAAGGTTTCAAAAAGACTGAAATTTTGCTATTTGAAAAAGGAATGCAACCGAAATTCCTTCGAGAATATTCTATACCTCACAAAAATTATTCCATATTTCAATAAAATTTAATATTATATTGTTGGCCCTTAAACATTGGAAAGCCATACACAAGAAAAAAAAACATTGGAACTATTAATCATTTGACAAAAGGTCAAGTCGTAAATGTCATTCTTCACACAGGTGGCGATGAAATTACGTTTAACAAATTTAATTGATATCTAAAATAAATTATTCTCATGAAATAATTATAAAATGAAATAAAAATAAAATATCATCATTTTGAATTATTACAATTTTGAACCAATGTGTGCTGTAATAATCCGCCTAAATAAAATTGATTAAGCAGGATAATGCGCTAACATTACGACGGAGATGTGTAATATTGTACTGTGAGCTCTAGGATTCATTATCGCCCAATATATTCGACGTACCGTATGGTGGAGATACTTTACAACTAATTTAGGGATGAAAACAGGAAAAATGATTAAATATGTCTTTCATTATTTGTATCGCAGAACATTAATACCAAGTATAACATAAAATTTACAATAGAGATATTTTTCCGGTACAAACCTATTCACCATTTTTAGCTCCCTAAGAAGATGAACTTCGGAAAATACTTAATACGGTTTCATTTTTTCTATTTACGAACATTGATTTACTTCAGAAATATTTTTCCCGTGCCAATTTAGTCACCACTTTTCACCTTCTTAGGGGTTAAATCTCGGAAAATGCTTAAGAATGTGTTTAATTATTTGTATTGAAGAACAATAACACTAAATTTTAAGTAAAATTTACAATAGAAATATTTTACTATACAAACATAACCACCACATTTCACCACCTTAAGGTTGAATTTCGGAAAGTGCTAAATGCTTGTTCCATTATTTGTTTAGAAAGAGCATTAATACATGAGGGAAAAAGATTTATATAATTTCTGTACGTGGCAAAAAATGGAATATCGATTGCGAATATAGCGAATCTAACACCAACAGCCACCAGCGTTTCTTCGTAAACCAAACGAAGTATATAGCAAACACTTCGCAAAAGGAAGCTGTTATTTAAAGAACACAATGCATCAATCCTTCCACTAAAAATGTTAAAGAGTCAAAATTAAATACTAAATTAACCAACCTTATATAATATATTATCTTTCTCTTTCGCACGCGAGCAGCCAAGCAGTAACTTTTGGGTATATGGAAAGAAATCAGCTTGATGGTAATATCTTCTGAACTGCTAGATTTTTTTAATATTAAATTAATATAATTATTAGACACCATCTATATATCAAAACAATGTAGGTTTAACTTTTATTTATTTATGTACTTTAGTGTATATAATTGATACATATAGCGGATTTATTGCTACGAGAGCAATCTCTTACAGCCAACCATAGAACCAACCCAGTCCCACTCGACGAGCGGCCGGGAATCGAATCCGGATCCCAGCGGTGCGCCGCCGCGCAATTAAAGGCCATATGCCTTGTTATCAACCCAGCAGATCACGGTGATAACGTTGGTGTTTTGGGTAGCATAACTCAGTATCGGATTGTATTTTTGAGCTAGGAAACTTATCACTTTATTTGTTTTGCTAAGCACTAAAAAGCAAAAAAAAGTCCGTAATCAATCGAATGCCTCTTCACTTCTTGATTTTATAAACTCCTCCTTTCAGATTTTACAACATTTTCAATGACTCTCTTCTAGATGCTAACCATTCGACGTTATTTTGATGATGTTAAGGCTATGTTAGACTAATTTGATTCCCAGTCAATAATTATCATAAATAATGGGAGATGCAAACTTACAACCGAACATTTAGAACAAAACATTATATTAAATTGCTAAAAAAATGAGAAGGACTGCTATTAGATTTTAAATATCCTAATACTTTTCTTTTTGCAATATGATTGATAAGAATGAAATAAATGACATAAAAGTATTTTTTTTACATTTTACTTACATATCGCACATAGTTTTAAAATATTTCAGCTCTTATATAATGCATATAATCCAGTATCTAGTTAGATATAACATTGTGTATAACGCCAAATGAATGATATCTAAATTTGCTCTTCTAACAATTTCTATTTTAGCATCTTACCGAGAATCCATTCAGTAACAACTACTTTTGGTATATTTTTTGCCCCTTCTCAATTCGTCATTATTATTTATACAGTGAATAACGAAGAAGTACATTACCATAAATAATGCCTACCTCGTTTTTGGTCTTTTAAATTTATCCATATTTTTAAATAAGTAAATCTTTGTTCAATTTAGGACCAAAATTTCTTGATAATTGAAGAAAAGTTTATAATGCTTATGTTACTTTTTCATCGCAACAAGAATACTGATCCGATAATTACAAATATTGTCACATTTACCACTATTTAGTAGCTTAATAGGAAACAACATCAACGATTAGCTTATATGTTATTAACACACTAATAACGATAGTTCATTGGAAATCTCTCGTGCAGTTGACATTTTTCCAGCAAGATTATTTGCCCCAAAATTTTCGATTATGCTTATTTAATAATAACTTTTCTTATATTTAGTATTTGAGTGAGGGCATGTAAATTAAAATAAATTAATAATTAAACAATATAAATCTGACAGAATACCTGCTAGCGATATCAAATATCTGTATATATGAGAATTTAGAAGCATTTGAATTCTCTTACACACAGCCTATATTTAAACTATTTGGTAATAAATTTTTGGTACAATCTTTGATTGAACTTTGAAAACGTAAATTTTTTCATGGTTTATCCATTCGATAACCAGTATGGTTAAGTTTTCTTTATCGGGCCTGATTATTAGTATTTTATCGATACCAAATATTTGTGATCCATTTGAAAATTGGTTTGTTTTAATCTGAATTGAATACAAAACTGTCTTAATAATTTATTCCATATGTGTATAATTCAATATTTCATCAATGTTAAAGGTTTGTCCACTGTATCATACATAAATTAAATAAGCTGTAGCTTGCAACGTTAAATTTTTTTTGAGTTGCTGGGAGGAAATATTTTTTTTTTCGAATAAATGCTGCTTCCGAGTGTAGATTTGCTCTTAATTTTTAACATATATTTTTTAAGCTATGTTCTACCAAGCAAAGAGATTTTCATTCTTTTTGAAGTGTTGCCATATCTGTGTGGGAATTATTTTGTGTTCACAGATGCAATAGTATTCTCTGAACTTGATCTGCTTGCACCATCATTTCTACATATTTCTATCATATATTATAGCTTCATAATAATGACAAATGGACGAATTCTCTTGGTCAGTCACATTCTAGAGTTCATTGTACTTATTTTATTTCATTGAAAGGAAACTATTGATCATAAAATTCTATAATTCATCCCGAATTTCAGTTACAGAAGCGGAACACTCATCTTTATAATTGAGCCATTTAAACAAGAAGTCACAAAATCGATCATGTTAAGAGCTTTGATTATTCGGGTTTTGCGTTTATTTACCATTGGCTTTATCATGGTAAGTGATAGTTTCGGTTAAGTGACTGTTACTATTACAACTAATTAATATATTGAGATTCTACTACTATTTCACGTTTTGTTAAACTTTATCATCAAAGAATAAGTTTCAAGTAACTACAGTAATGACAAAATATTTAGCAGGACCTTTAATACCTGGAGGATGAAATATAAAGTTTACAATTTTCTCAATGAAAGAGATTTACTTACCACACCAATTTTTCCAAGTTTTCTAATTCTTTGTGTCTTTTCGAAACATCACGTCTGGAATATTATTATATATAGGGTCATGGAAGAATCAGGTTTTGATGACATTGAATTTTTTTGAGTCCATTTTCTTTGTAGGAAATCTACTGATCGACATTTTCTGTTCTGCAATTCGGTATAATTACATTTCGTTTTTGTCGCATTCTATTTCTGTTTTGTTTTTAATTTACAAAAAATGGACATTTTGAATTCAATATTCTATTAAATTGCACAAAATTGACCTATTAGACAGTAAATTTGTTTTAATTTGAATACCATAAAATTGGCAATTGGGAATAATTTTCCATAATTAATTATAAATATTATGATCTATTTTAATAGATCATAAGAGAATAAAAAACACGTCGTGATAATTTTTTTAAACGTACCTAAATAAGGATGACTCTTTTTCACTTACGCTATTTCTGCCTAACAATCGCAGGAATGCACAGCTTGCTAATTAATAAGGATTCTTTCTTTTTATGAACAAAGTTATGTGGAATTGGGGTTAACTTCAAGTTTACTAATGCAGAAATGAGAAAACCAATTTCATGTATATCAGATAATGATTTTGATTTAAAAAAGTATATCAAACCTTCGACTATATTTTGTATAGGATACACTTAACCGCTATCAGATATTTATTTCATGAAAATCGACTGTTTGCAACTAATTTCTCGCAAAAAGGTTACGATAAGCTTAATAAAACATTATTTCAAATAATTGTACTTTTCTTTGAAAACGAAGAAAAGGTAATAAATGCTTATTTCATCTTCTAATTCGTTGAGAAAAGAAAAATATTTTTTTAAGAAAAATATAATGTTCTGCTGGCTAGTAAATGCAACGTGACTGTTTTATATTTTTTCTTGATGAATTTTCTCCAAACGCGAATACAAACATCGACTAGCGCATTATTGACGGAATTATTTCTCAGCTCTCTCAGCTTATCGTTTTAGTCGGTGTCTTCTTTATTTAATTTTTTGAGTAAAATATTTTTTTCGTTGATAAATGAAATATTGATATTTAACTACGTAGCGTTAAATTAGGATATGATGCTCTCCTAATGATGTATATCATCCAATTTATATGGTAATACGATTACTAATGATAAACTTCATCGTATTTGACAATGTTTGAACATGGAGGAAATATTGTCTTTTTTTACGGACAGGTATTTGAATCTAAAATTAATATCCAGTTTTTATTATGGTTAGTTATTTATATAAATCAACTCGACGTATGGCTCATCTATATTTCGTGGTTTAAGAATCCACTGACGTGATTTTAATTTATGGAGAATATCATGATATTAGCTCTAGATGTCCTTCAAATTCCCGCATCATTATTCAGGCAATCCAAAGAATATGAGAACATAGGTTCATAATCCACCGCAAAAAAAAAATTGTGGATCATAAATCACAAATTTAAATTTAGAACTATTAGGAACGAATATTGTATAATTTTATTTATGACCCAACATTAAGTCTGCTTAGAGCAGTTCGTCGTTTCGGAATGGCCCATATAAATATACACAAGATTTTAAAAGGAAATAAAAGGTAAAAAACTAAGGCCCTACAAATATAGGAAAGTTCAAATTTTGTTGTTGAGATATATTAGTTAGGAAGTCTACTGTCAGTAAGTGGCGCCAATTTTCCGTTTAATATTTTGTGGAGAGATGAAAACACTTTCAGACGTAACGTCATCTGGAATAGACTAAACGACTACCTTAAAATATTTATAAAAACTAGTATGACTGACATTTAATGTCGAATTCATATGTTAAATTTATTGCAAAGGACTATCAGTTCTAAAAAACTTGGAATAAAAGTTAGTGAAATTTTATCTAAACGGTTTGCTTCCAGTTTTAATAGACACGTCTACTGTTAATAACCATTTCTTCTTTCACTTTATATTGGCAGTATAAAAATGTATCAATAATGTTTTCATTAACTAAAGTGAATGTTAAATAAAAAGTTTTTATTGCCACAATTAAAACGTAGTATTAATAAAAAGCTTTTGAGGATAATATATATATATATATATATATATATATATATATATATATATATATATATATATATATATACATATATATATCTATATATATATATATATATATATATATATATATATATATATATATATACATATATAAATGTTTCTATAACATATTTTCCACGCGATTATTCCATTCCTTTGTATTTTACGTTGTTGGTGGTTGAAGACTTTCAACGCCATCATTAGGTACAGCTGCCTATATATATGAAATCACGGTACACAGCCATTCTGGTTAGCTGACCTAGTTAACGGATGAATTCTGCTTAAATAGTAAAACTTAATAGTTAAAACTTAAATACTAATAATATTTTCCATTGCTTAATCAATTTAAATAAGGCAAAGTAAACAAGAGTGATTAACAAAACTATAAAACACATATTTCCATCTTAATTATAACATAGTGTCAACAATCAATATTAGCTTCATGGGCTTTAGATTCGTTGCACACTAACAAGCGACATTGCTTCTTGTATATTAGTGAGTTTAAGACTAGAAAATTTTCACTCCGGAGCGCGGCAATAAGTCCTTAAGACGATTATGAATAATTTCATCTCAATTTTGTTTTGGGCAATGAAAATCAAACAAAATAGAAAGATTGAATTAAAAGACAACTAAGCTCCCACATATCACTGTTGATTGTTTCTGTATTCCATCTTACCTATTTAAAGACAGAACATCAAAGAAATGTACTTTCAATAAAAATATGTCAAAAGGTGAATGTTTCTTACCTGTTATGGTGTTTCTAGCTTATCATGATTAAAGTAAACAAAATTTAGCTGAAGCGAAAGACCAGAAAATAGCGCTTAAAAATTATAAACAAATATTATATAACAAAAGATTTCAAGTGATTATCTATTTAACAATGATTTTGGTCATCAGCATGCGGTTGATGAGCAATCCTTGGTAAACAGATATTCACTTCAAATATTATGTTATTCAACTTAGTTGGGAACTTCACAGAAGAACTTTTTCAGATAACGCTTAGAACTTAAAGTAAATATCATTTATTCAACATAGTTTGGTTATTCTTACAAGTTAGAACAAAAATTCTAGTATATTTCTAATTTTTATTACTTCCAGGAAAATTTACTTGCATTCCACCTTACCTAACCTTTTCATATATCATTTGGAGTCAGCCCTTTGCGTCATTTTTCGCCAGACCTGTCTGTTCAGTTTAGATTTTTTTTTCGATCGATATTGAGATCCAACTTATGGGTGATCGAATTCAATCTTCACTCTGCTATTATATTTAGAGCCGTTCGGATTGTATGATATATTGGTCTTCTCATAACGTGGCCACACTATCTCAGCCGTGTTTCTTAGAATTTATCTTCGATTAGACCAACCTTCAAACTGGTATAGTTGTTCCTAATAATGTCAAGTCTAGTGATGTTTTCTTTCAAATCGGTGTCTTTATCCTTGTTTTGTGCATTTCTGATGTATGTACTTTTCGTTAGAGCCAGCGGTTTTGTAACACCTTTCATTTTCCGCGTAACAGTTTTTTCTTATGGCGTACCATACCTAAAAACTCTCGCAACTTCATCATGCCGGTATTTATGTGATGTATTATAACAGCATCGATCGTGCCATTGTAGTAATAAGATACCTTAAGTACTTAAAATGATAGATTTGGTCAAATTCGGGTTGATTCTGTAGCTTAACCGTGTTACGTTGTTGGAAACCAAATAATCTGCCTTTTTTACTGACTTTAGTCAAGCAGGCTCTAATGTGAATCTCCAAATTTCAAAAGATTGTTCCAAATCTTCAGGCTTATCCTTGAGGGGCAAAATATCGTCCGCGTGAAGTAGATCCCAAGATGATTGTTTTTGTTTCCCTGCAGTGAGATTGTTTATGGCAAGGTTCAAAAGTAGTAAACTTGGAACCGACTCATTGTATGTATCTATTCCTTCTTCAAATTTGTCACTTACTCCTGATGGACTCCTTACGTTGGTGTTCATGTTTTTGAACATATCGTTACTCTTACATAGTCTTCAAGTATGTTTTGCGACACACCAATTGCCAGATTAGATGTCATGGTACTCAGTCGATTCGTCTTTGATCTAGATTAACGTCCTTCGTTTTCTTTTCTAGTAAAATCTTTAAAATATGTGGTGCATTCATTCTCAATTTTCCTGCTGACTTTCACATTGATTTTCATTAACAACTGTCAGTTGGAGCCGTTGGTTGTATCTATCACAAATTTTCATGATATGAGTTTCATAGCGCGTTAATTTTCACACAGTCTGATTTACCCCCTATTTTTGAAGAATGAGATTAGCTAACTTTTCTCTATTCGTCACGTAATCACCACGTAAGATTTTATTGAAATAATGTATCAAGAATTGTATACCACTTGCTCTTAGCCGCTTCCACATCTTCCATCTTGTTCGATAGACATGCTATTTGCAAACATTTTTCGCTTAACGATTTGATTATTTTTTCCAAGAATTGAATGAAAAGTTTTTTAAGTTTTGAAGTGACACTTTTTTTTACAAAATAGAAATATATCAATAAGTTCATTTATCGAACAAAAACGGGTAACGAAAGTAATGTGGCAAAAATTAAAATTGTTAACTACAACAAATTTAATAACATTTAATCATTTTTAATTTACTTCAATAACTTAAATTTAACATTCAATTAATGAATAAATATTTTATTTAAAACTTCTAATTTAAAAGCGTATTTTTCATCCATATGTTTTTAGGATTGCTTAGCCAAATGACTAAAATGGAATTTTTATAATTTCATTTTGTTCGTCTCTCCGTCTGTCTGTTTGTATATCACAGCAAAACTATTGGCACTACATATATGAAATTTGCTTGGTAAGTGTCTTGTATGAACTGCTGTACAATGAAATAATGGAATTATGAATAATATTAAGGGTGGAATTCAATACTTATAACCGAGGAATGAAAAAAATTAGTGCACATAGGCATGCGGGTTATCGTTAGTTAAGTCTTGAAAATGATACGGAGGTTCCAAAATAACTTTTATTTAAGTCAGTAGTTGGTGAGATACGTGTTTCTAAATTGCGCCCTCCGCTAACTTTTCAACTAATGTGCGCAAATTCTAAAAAAATAAAGTTAGTGGAACTTAAAATAAACGATTTTCAAAAATAAGTTCGAATAAAATATTTTGTGTAGTTTTTGAGGTATGGAATATTATCCGTACCAAGCGCAACAATGACTTTTTTCAGTGTCTAAGAAAAAACAAACTTGTAAGTTTATATTGTTCGGTGCTGAGGGACCCTTCTTGCGCGAGTCTGAATCGCACTTGGCCTGTTTTTTTGATTATAAATGTCGATATCATGCTCACATATTGCTATCACACATTTATTTTTGTGGTGATTTTATTTTATTTTTGTGGTGGTTTATTTTTGTGGTTTGGGTGATTTAAAGACTCAGTAGTCCGAATTGTAACATTTCTCTATATACTATTTTTTTTCTCTATATAGGACCGCTATTTATTATTTGTCGTGTGTAGTGATGTTAAATAATAAGGGTAGATAGACAAATTACAAGCAGATTGACGTCAGTACCTTAATTTACAGTGCAGATATTAACGTTGGAAAATCATTGGGTCTTTAAAAACAATTTTTTAAAAGAAGCCGTAGCGAAATGGACACGTCCCGATATGAGAGGCATTATTATTTATAATTTTAAGCAAACCCAGATAAAAAGTGTTTTAATCAACAAATTGTGCTATTCGCTGAGGTCTGTTATTCCTTAATGATTATCAAGAAGTGATTATTCGATTTCAATGCTGTATATTTTGAGCTAGTGAGACTTGAAGAGTTTACTGCATCAACAGTTTATAATTTTCCGCACGATTAATTAAAAATAAACAAGCTTTGCGGTAATGGGTACTATAGTTTATGTGGGAAAAATAAAAAAAAAGGAAGAGTATTTCATTATATTTTTGTGAATATAAAATATTATAAGTGTAAAAATTTAACAAAGACTAATTAAATTATATCAATTCAATCATGATACCTGACGTAACTTGGCAATGTCATTAGGGTGTTCAAAAGAAGTCACAGAGCACAGTGTGGGTGCGAGACGAAGATCCCCCAAATTCAGTAAAAGAGTGTTTTTTTAAAAATCCGAAGATTTTAAACCTTATTCTTGTAAATTGCTAAAATTTTATAACAGTTGCTCACTTCAATGAATAATGTTTACCTCAAGTAAACAATAATTAAAGAAAACAAAAATCAAGATAATTACCGCATCTTCTTTATAGTTCATACTTAACCTCTTATGATTTTGTTCTTTTGCCTTATATTAAAATCACCTAAAAGGTCGACATTTCCGCCAAGCTGATTAGGATATTGTATAAAGTTGCTCTAATGTCCCAAAAGAATTTTAACAAGCATTTTTACTTGGTTCATTCTTACAAAAGATTGCATAGGCAAAATTTGTTTCGGAAAAAAAAAGGATCAAGTAATAATGAAAAATTTAACGTGTTCGTATCTTCATCATTATTTTAACAACTTTTTCTGGTGAAGTAATTAAGCATATAATTAAAAATAAAATTCCAATATAAATATTTAAGCGCAAGGTTAATAATTTCATATAGTTTTTTAAAAATGTACTTTTGAAGTTTACTCACTCAACTTACTCACATATTGACTACGTTCCCAAATAAATTTTACGGGTATCACTGGAAATGGGTATCACTAATCTACGAGTGATACCCATAGAATTATTTCAAATGCACGCCTTCATATGAAATAATTCTATGGTTATCACTCGTAGATAAAATGACCTATGTACCTAGTTAAGAGAGTTGAAAATTTTGGCAACAAATAACATAATTCTATTTTTTTTTAATTAACAGTCGCTTTAAAAAATATTAACCACTTAAAGACTTATTAGGATAAAGTTCGTAAAATAATATTACTTGGACTAATCCAAAAAAGGGTGTTAGTTTCCACATTTAGAAATATTGACCATACGGTCGTTTATTTTCTTTAAAATTTTCCGCCTCCTGAAATAAAAGGAAATAAAATTATTGGATATATGTAATCTTTGAAATTGCTCATTAAAATAGTTAATGTGTATTTTTGGGTAAATAAAGAGAGGAAACTAGAAAAATTAGTAAATATTTACATACCGAAATACCTTACAACATACAAGCATAAAAATACATAGAATAAAACAATATAAATATAAAAAAATAAAATAGAAAATATACGATTGAGAAAATTTTCAATGTGACTTATCTCCGAAACAAGATTGGTAATTGCAGTTCTTCTTTCTTGTATTTTAAATATCACTAATTTTCAAAATATGTTACCTGTGATATGAGAAAATAATAACTATTTCATTCTTCTTCTGTAATTGAATAAATCTTATATATGTGCAATTATAAACAAACAATGAATAATTTTGTGTTTATACGCTTATGAAATTATAACATCGGATACAAAAAGGAATCAATAAAAGAATATTGTATATATTGTCACTAATTTCTGACCAAATCTTTGAGTCTTTGAATAATTAACACAAATTTTTAAAATTATCATTCGAAAAGGAAAGCATAGAATGCAAAATATCTAAAGTAACTTGGCTACAAACAAGCAACAACAAAAACAGTTCGACAGCTTTCTGGCGTTGAATTTGCTATTAAGTCATTGTCCATCTGTTATGATCTATTATTTTTAGCACATTGTGTATTTACATGGAGTGGAAATACTGGTAAAATTCTCAAAAATTCTATATTCGTTATTTGTCATCAAAATTCCAAAAGTATTTTTACCTAATACATAACTATATATATAGAAACTGTGTACCCGTAAGTAAAAAGTGGTAACGATATTGTTCAACCTATATAATGTGAAGCATTAAAGATTGAATAAAAAAAGGAGCTGACATTTTCATATATTATTCGTTATTTACTTACTGAAAATCATATCTATATTTACACGCATCTTTAAACTTTATTATGAGAACTTTTTGTGACGAAGTAATTAAACATATAATGAATAATGGAATTCCAGATAAACGTTTTAGCGCAATATTAATAATTTAACATTGCTTTTTAAATGTATTTTTAAAATTTACTTACTCACATAAAGTTAAGAGTACTTTACTGGATACGTTAAAGCTCATATATATATATATATATATATATATATATATACACACATATATATATATATATATATATATACACACATATATATATATATATATATATATATATATATATATATATATATATATACACACATATATATATATATATATATATATATATATATATATATATATATATATCCTTTTATTGACATAGGTATGTTTGAAGTACTATCAAATCTCTATTCTATCATTTTCATACCATATTATAGCCATTTCCATGTTAAAAGTTTGAATGTTTGTTCAGAAGCGCATACTCTTCTTTAGATTTAGGTTTATGATGACGTTACACGATTCTCCTATTTATATTTTTTAAATGTTATTTTAAAAAAAAAGTGGTTTGTCCGTGTTTAGCAAATAGGTGATGAATAAACGGAGGGAAAAAGTAAAGTGATAAACTAAAAATGCATAATTTTTCATTTTATTCAAGGCAAATTTTGCATTAGACTTAAAAATTGCAGCAGGTTGCTCGCACAGTGCGTTATGTTATTATATTTCATATAAATTGACATTTGATTACGTAAGTATTGAACATGTGAAAAGGAAACCTTCTCAAAAGTAAAATTATGAAAATGATTAGGTATGTTTCAGTGGATTTCCTATCTGAAGAGCTACAGCTCTTCAAATACACAACTCTTCAAATTCTCTCTACAAATACACAAACCTGTCTCTATGAATACATAAACCGTACATAAGTAAATTTTCTAAGGTATCCTCGGCAAATGGTGATTTCCTGATTCCTTCTTAATTTCATGTATATTAGTAACTTGAATATATATATATATATATATATATATATATATATATATATATATATATATATATATATAAGATCGTCACAAAAATCTAAATCTGTCAGGAAATCTGTAATATGTGATAAAACAGGTTCTATTGGTCTAGGCTGATATTTTAGATCTTGTTACATTGTTAATGGTACATTTGTGTGCAAACTTTTGTAATTTCTTTTTTTCACACTGCAGTAAACGTTTTTTGTTAATAATTGTCTAATCTTTCTACTTAATAATAGTGTTACCGCCTCGGTTATTATGTACTTATCTGTAAATTTGTTTTCCACGTCATTTTCCTGAGGTACATGTACTTTATAAAATCATAAAGTACATGTGCATAAATACAGGGGAAATTCTTATGACTAATACTGCATAATTGAATGATATTTAATTTCACTAAAATATATTAATAACTCTTGAAATAAATCCTAAACCTCAATAGTTATTATAAAAATAATTATTTCCAGTATTTTTACATCCTCTTGAATAAACATATAATGGGACCATATTTTACCTCTTCCAACTCATCGTTATTTAATGGTACGACGTAACATTCATGCCACTTCATCCATTAATATTTCTGCGAAACTTGGAACTTTTTTATTTTTCAGAATAATTTTTCAAACACTTTACAGAACACTCGACATCGTATAAATAATGGAAATTTTACTATGACACGTGAACAAAAAAAATGGATGTGAAAATGTAACTGAAACTTTTTCTAATTGTTAAGAGTATTTGAGTATAAAATTCATCTCGTATAAATTGCCTTTATCTAACAAATTAAACTTCTATAAGCGAAGAGGATTATCTATCTTGTTAATTATATATAATGGTTGTATGTAGAATTCTAAAAGGGCGCAATTTTTACAAGTAGTGAATAAAAAATAAATGGAAAAACGGACGTGTCTTAATTACGAATATTTGAAAATTAAATAAGATATTCAATTACTTTACAAAAAATACATAAATTAGAAATAATCAGAAATATAATATCGAGGGAATTCTTAAAAACCCTTAAATTTTTTACATGTTATCTATCGCTACAATCTTATTTGTATTTATGCTAATATTTTATAGGTATTAATTCTATGATATACTAGATGTAGAGTTAAAAACGTTAATTTCTTTTTGTTTTGTAACCGTAAAACAGGCTGATTTTACAGGCAAACTTATAGTAGAGGTGAATAAAAAAATGGTTACCAATGTCCAAACATTAATATTATATAGTTCAATAAAAATTTTAATTATATTGAAGCTTTTCCTGCTGCGAACCAAGAAGTGACCGTGGATGCGATATCAATTAATGTGGAGCTCGTCATGTCATAGTCGTATTTATAAAACTTCATTAATGCTGTTAAATTATGAAGAAATAATATCGTAGCTTTCTAATAATTTAAATTGGTTTCTTGACTCGCTAACTGAGCTTTTCAGATATCGATGGTCGATGCCTAAAATAGAATTTATGTGCGTGTGTGGGTGCTCGAGTGTCGTCTCGAAAATATGGCGGCTAACGCGAACCATGATATTTTTTTTTGTAATATCACTTATTCGCTGTTTTGAAGAGTGTCGTGGCTAATGGAACGATCAAATACATCACTTTTTGAAATCCGTTTAGTATTTTGAGCTCCACAGTAGAACCTATGTATTTGAATACATTCGGCAAAGTAAAAAGTATTACCATTGTTTTGGCTTTGTCTTAATCGGGTAAAAATATTACTAATTTATAAACACAAGCTTTAGCAAGTACTCCTTATTATTATGTTTGCAAAAAATATTTTTAATTGTCCCAAGTATAATATTAATTGAAGGGCAGTAACTTGACTATCCTTAACAGGTAAATAATAAAATTATCTAAACCCGGTTTTATAAATTTTTAACTAATGTTCATTCCATCCCTATATCCCAAATTATAAATAAAGTATAAAGATAAAATCGTGTTGAATTTATTAAAAAATATCAGTCTATTCTAACCTTTTGCTATTTTTAAGTCATAAGACATAATTTGTAAGATACTCACTCTATAGGTATGGAAAATTGAAGTTAATAAAGTGACGTAAAAAATTATTAAATTACGAAATTTACCCAACCACTTAGATATTTTGGCTTATTAATTAGAAAAATAGTACAAAAAAATTACAACTCCAGGTCATATTTGAGAAATTGGACACTGCGAAGACCTTTCTAAAACACGAATGAGAGAAAGAGATCCAATTTAGGAAAGATAAAAGAACTATAATCAGAAAACAAGGACTACACATCGATGGGGTTGTTTGCCATCAACGTATGGCCAGCCATCTACATCTATTCAACCATCAACATTTTGCAGACAATAAACCTCAATAAAAGAAAAAGTGAACCGAATAATTTGTGTATCTTTGTAAATAACGATTATCACGATTATCGAGTACGTCTATCAAGGGCATAAAATACAACTTAGAAAACAAAAATTAGTGAAATGAGAACATTACTCTAACAAATCACTAATAAGCTTAGGGTGATCTAAAGAGTCACACAGTTATTATAAATTAGAAGGAAACGGGCGTAAACCCTAGAAGACAAAGTAGAAACAAAAGAATCCGGAATAATTAAGAGATTTAACATCATCATTCGAATCATCATCGATCGAAATATAGGGTTCGAATGGAAAAAGAAAAAAAAATTTTTTTAATTTTATTTGAGTTAGCGATGAGTTAGTTTATTTGAGTTAGCGATGAAGATCTATGACGGTTATAATGTAGGTTGTCCTCCGTTTTGCTGGTGAGATGAGACCAACATAATGTTATAAGTATCTTTGTTGCAGTTCCCTCAATTAATAAATAACTATGGGAGGGGCATAAATTATTGTGGATGCAGGTCAAAGAAGCGAAAAAAATAATTAATGT
This sequence comes from Druceiella hillmani, assembly GCA_039881145.1. Taxonomy (NCBI): domain Eukaryota; kingdom Metazoa; phylum Arthropoda; class Insecta; order Lepidoptera; family Hepialidae; genus Druceiella; species Druceiella hillmani. The sequence continues at coordinate 20,595,453 of JAYKKI010000016.1, read as the reverse complement.
AGCACTAGTCGCGTGAATAATGAGATTGTTTCAAAATGCGTTCCAATCTTTTTCCAATGTTGCATTGAATACAATCTTCTGTTTGCTTTTCCTAAAATATATAAGCTTGTAAATAGTATATTAATAATAAACTTGTAAATAGTATATTAATACAAACAAATTTCAGGTAAAACTACCAGATCAAGCGCTGGCTTAGTACTTAAGTCTTTATTTCTTTTAGTCTGAGGATTTTGAAAAAAATTGTGTGTGCAACACAAAGAAACAACCTCTCACTCTAAACGCATATACCTTCTCCGTTCCGTCGTGGGTAAAAATTAATTTGTCCAGTACTGCTAATGCTATAGCTTTTTGGGGTCAGTACCAAGTGAAATGTGGCACTCATGTGTATGGGTGTGCATGTATTTTAGAGAGAAGTATCTACTTGGTATCAATTTCACATGTTTCTACCAGTAGCAGTATTTTGCAAATGTAATTATGTTGCGAAACGATATTGTACCATAAAACGATATTATACCATGTAAAGTTTAAACTTATTACTCATATTTTCGTAATTTTACGACCGTAAGTATCATATTTTTTGCTACGGGCAATATGTTGTAAATGTTTATTTAAGAAAAACATTGTTTTTCATCGAATATTGGCTATACCAGCCATTATTCGTATGTGCCGAGTTTTGCAATTTGTGGCTAATATACTGACATAGAAATCGAGCTGACAACAAGAGTAACCAGAAACAATGGAAACAATAAAAATATTTTGTAAAATTTTCTCTCCCATCTTTTCATTTTGAACCTTTCAATAGTTAGACAAATTAACAGGGGACAAAAAATGATACACGTTGCTATATATATATATATATATATATATATATATATATATATACAAATATACACATTTTGTGTGTGTATGTATATATATATATATATATATATATTTTATATATATAAATATATATACACATACATATTATTCTTATATAAATGTAAGTAAAGTAGTGACTGCTATTTCGATTGTGATAAGTGATCTTATAATTGGCTTCTTTCAAAATCAATTGTTAAACCTTTCAGACAATCGTTAAATTATTTGACTTCTTTCCTGGCTTTCAATCTCTTCGCCTAAAACGATTATTGACAAGAGAGTTGAGGAAATTCTAGCAATATGTTTCTTTTCCCCAGGTTCTACCATTATTGAACCTCTAGTAATTTTTAATATGATTGCAATTAAATAATTATTGTACGCTATATTACACAGCAAACACTAATTATTTAATTGCAGATCATTCGTACTCTCAACTTATATGTAACAATTTTCTAGTTTAATATTTTCGCAAACAACAAATAATATCGTATCGTCTAACCTTAGGGAAATTCATATTTTGCAGGGCCATCAACGTTATGAATTAACAAAAGCGATATTTGCCGTTGACTATATTTCATATCTTTTTATTTTGTTTTTTTGCTTCGTTTCTTCTAATGTAAGCGATTTTTTCCTTGTAAAGAATGCAATAAAAATGGTGAAAGAAAATAGAAAATAGTGATAACGTTGCTTGTACTGCAAATAATCAAAGAATATCGCCTTGCGCTAGCGTCTATTAATAATATTTTTCCCATTTATTACTGTATAGGTTAATAATCGACGTGTCAGCGTGTATTATTGAAACTACTTCCAATTACTATCTTTATTGTTATTCCAAATTGGGTATCCATATTTAAAAAAAAACAGATAACTCTAAAAATATCCATTAGTCAAGTGTCATAAAAAATAAGAAATATAAAGAAAAATATCATTTATCTATGGGAGATGAGTGATATATAAAGATCATAACAGAAATGTTAAAACCACTTATAGGAACAATTCCTCCGTTCGCCATAAAAATTTTTTTTAAAACAATTAACTCATTTGGAATACGTAATTCTACAAAATAATATATTGCTAAAACACATTTAACAGCGCGCTAGACTGCTGTAAAGGGCGAATATAAATTTCAATTTATGTCTAATTCGACAAAAACAAACTGAAAGTTAAAATTGGAATAAAATCAAATAGAAGTCAATAATGAATGACGTAGTTTCTGAAGTTCGCAACAGACTGTAGTTAGTAATCAAATACTGCCATTAATTACAATTAAATATTTACAGAATTGCGCAAAACACGAAACAGTAAACAATAATTCAAAGAAGATTAAAATTCACCGAACTTGTGCTCAAAAATTGCAATACATTTATATTTAAGAATCCGTTAAATAAATCTCAATATCGCTTAACATTTTGCTTCAACTATGATTCATTGTTAATTATAAATAAATATCTTTTGTTAAAACACATATTTCATATTGCAATTGGAAAGTTTATCTTAGTTTAATCTTTGGCCCCAATCTTTTGTCCGTAACTGGAGGTAGATTTACATTACGTAAGGTCCCATAAATTTTACCCTTTCTTGGGTAATCTTATTTCCGGAACACCTTTTCGCGATTTAACTGGGTATGGTAGACGTATACCTTGTACCGGTTTTTTTTAAATAATTTTTACCTTTTTTAACCTTGTTACAAATTTTTGAATTGTTTGTTTCGCCATTGCGTTATTTGTAAGATGATAATGAAAAAGAATGAACTTTCACGTTCAGTGCGGCACGTATGCATAGAAAATCATGCATTACGCTACACACAAGTAATCTTCTGTAAATAGGTAAAGGGAGATGAACAAACGTTAAAATATTTTTTTTACCGTTTATGAGGAATATATCAAAAGTATATGTTTCAAATATATGGATCAACTCCCCGTTGGCATCGGTTCTATCTAAATTATTTTATTTATTTATTAAATTATCCTGTTGTACAGTTTATTACATTGATTAAATTGAAATTTTCATTCTAAGATGGGACCGTATATCAAAATTTCTTACTTAGCTTTAAACGGAAGCCTTATATCAGATTTTGCAATCGCCTGATCCGTTAGGAGATTGCGGTCGAATAAATCCACCGCGTTTAAGTTGCCGTGACATATATTTTCTAAAAATCAGTTCAAAACTATATTTTTTAAATTTTATGGATATTGAAAACTGTGGGTCGTTTTGAAGATCATAAAAAAATTTTTAAATTTTGTTTTGAAAAATTGTTTATGAATTATTATTTTATAAAAAAAATTATCAATTAGAACAAAATTATAATCTACCATTATTTTTTTTAATGTCTGCAATTTATAAAAGTTTTGTTTCAATGAAAGAGATTTACTCCTACCGAAGAAACTTTATTTTTAACGTACATAGTTAATTGTTAATTTCTGTTTGTGATTTGACTACCAATTTCTTTATACATCACATATTCAGCGAGTCTATGATCCAGAGACTCATACAAGAAAGCGTTTCGGAGCATGAAGATATGACTATACGTAATAAATATGAAAAAGAGAAGCATGACTATACAAAATGTATATGAAAATATTAATCACGCCAAAAATTTAGTCAAGTGACTTTCTAAATTTTTTAAGAACCCTTATCTAATTTTTAATTTATTTGCCCTCCATCTACCATTCCAATTACATAATCCACAAACGGATTTAAATATGCGAGGGAGCGAATATGTTTGGCGATGTATAGTACTACTCAGATGTGTGTTACGTACATATACAAATGCGTACGTCTGTGTTGAGCTTAAATATAAACTGGTAACCTGGACCCTCGAACTGGAATTTTGAAAGATGTAACCTTGATCTCTCTAGAAGTATCTCGAGAACGCGGCTGGTAAACAATTGAGGACGCAATAAAATAAGCAAAGTTATAAAGCTACGTAACCATTGAGGTACTTGTGAATATTGAATTTAGGTTATCACAAATAATATGATAAGGCGAAATGCTATAGTCAGTTCCTTACAGCATCCTCATATAAAAAAAAATATCCAAATAAGATTGAAAAGAAGTTATTTCTTGCTAAACAAGAAAATTATTTTATTTTATCAAGTAGAAAATATACTAGGAGTATTTTGCAAGACATAAAACCAAATTTTGTCAAAAAAATACCAGTGACATTTATAATTATTTATATAAGAATAGAAAGTTATTGCATCTTTATGGACGTCGGGTATTTATGTTAAAATTAGGAAAGACAAGTTATAAAAACCTATTTCGAATTATGCACTAGATAAAAGACTATTAAAAAGAAACTATTTTAATATGATGAATTACTATAATGATGTATCTATGAAAGTCAACAATGAGATGAACGTTTAGTTTAACATTTACTAAAAGTATGAGGCATTGTGTCTTCGTATAAATATCTATAGTTATTTAATAAATGATATCAGTAGTAAGGAGTAAAATGTATGTAATAAAGATAGCCAGATAGAATATAAATGGAGAACGGTAATTGTAATACTATAAGTACATCTGGCCAAAAGAATAGTGGTAGTCTTACGGTATGGTTCTTTTTCATATTCATTGTTATCACAGTCCTTAACTAGCGTATATAATTATTTTTCAACTTCTTCAGTGCTTATGATGAGCTGGTTGTTGATTTCACTTTTTTTTCAAGTATAATTTCTTCTATAATTTTTAGTGGTTTATTAGAGACTACTATTTAAATGTTTATACGCCAAATAAAAGTGTTTTTATTGTAATGAAACGAGCGAGGAAAAAAGATGGTTTGATGAAAATAGTGGTGAAAAAATTCACAAAATATTTTAGAAGAAAACAAGCTTTCACAAATAAGAACTTATACAATTAAGAACCTAAGTTTTGAAAGCGTAGACTGGCTTCCAGCCTCAGCTTGATATATCAATATTTTTCTAATATACTGTTTTATCACGAGCAATATACTATCATGAGGTATTCCATTAGCATAAATTTATACTCCGTCATTACATCCTAACCTAGATGGTGCTAGGCTTGATTTGTCAACAAAATGTGTGAAATGAAATTATTACAAATTTAAAATAACCCTGTAAAACAATTAAATTTCACCGGACATTTATTTTTACATAAGAGATAAAATATGATACAGTAGTAAATTGATTATTTGATTTAGGGAAAAACGCCATAAATTGTAAATAGTTTTCCTTTTGCCACTGAAACCAATAAGCTAAATTAAATATAACCTCATTCAACAAACCAGCTGAATTTGGCACTATTTTTGCTTAAAATTATAAATATAACATTTTTAAAAAAATAAATTTCTTCATAATTTAAATATTGCCGAGCGAATTCACAACCCACGCTCTTACAATTGCTTGTAATATGACAATACTCTACCACAATTGATCATACTCTACAATAATAAATTATTTTCGTTTAACAAAAAAATCAGTTTAATAAGTCGTGCATTACGTACCCAATACACCTATATTTTTACAGATAATAATGAACTTTTTCGCTTTTTTAATTCGGAAGCTGTTTAGCTTAGCTTAGTTTAATTCGGAAGCTGTTTAGCAAATTTATTTTTATCTAGGATAAAACTAACAATGATATGTAGTGCTTAAGCATAAAACGTACAATATGGCGAATTAAACTTTTTCCGAAACGGAAAGAATATAAAATATCGATAATATTTAAACTCTCATCCCTATGAGATGATTACTTTAAGGCAGCAAGAAGCACAATAACAATAAATATATTTGGTGGCAATAAGATCCCATTTTATTGAGCTTCAATCTACAATAATCTTGAGACGGGTAAAAAGTTTTTGATTCACATGCCGACAATACGCGGTAGTAAAATAGGTCAAAGGAAAAAGAATAGTTTATCGATTTGTTATCGTTTAGTGACGGACCTTCTGTTAGTATCAAGACTACGTCCCTTCCGTAAACTATTACGACGAGAGCGGAGCACCTATCACCCATCACAAACCCCGGGTCAGGGTCTCACATCGCCAAATATAATGACGAAGCTGTATTCGGTCATAGAATTTGGATTCTATTGTCCATCTCTTTATTTGCAATATGAAATAACTTATTGTATCTTGCCAATTTTATTTGGTATTGGATTCATCCCGCATTTTTTCCTAGTTGTTACTAACATATTTTAGCAGCTTGGTATATTTTCTTCAAAGTAAGCCAGTTTTAGAAGACATATATTTAATCATACCTTATATAAAAACTAACTGTGCCCACGATTTAGACCGCGTGTATATTTAGGATATATTAGTGAGTTGAATTTATTAAGTTACAATGTATTGATAAGAAAGCTAGAAGCACAATATCACTAAATGATAGTTACGTGCACAATGATAGTTACGTCCACAATGATAGTTACGTGCACAATGATAGTTACATGAACAATTATAAAATTAAATCTTCTTTAAGTAAGTGTGTTTTATATTGAAATCTCGTCTTACTATAGCACCTCTCTAGTGGATTAATTACCATGAAATATTACCTAAATATTTCTCCAGGCCTAGCTAAATTAACCACTAAAAACTTCATCGAAATTATTTTTACTGTTCTTTCGTGATGTTACACAAACAAATAGAGAAATAGGAGAACGGAAAAAGAGGCAAAAAATCCATAAACGATATTTTTTAGTTCATCACTTTTGTTATGTTCCCCCTAAATAATTTTTTTTTGTAAATACCTTCCGTGTACAGATATATCAGTTTACTCATATATAGATTAAAAAAGCGGCCAATATGTAGTTTTCTGCATATTAATAGGTTTCCGTGTGTATATAGGTATCCATTACAATTAGTATTATCAAAGTATAAATAACCCACTATGAATTTTGTACTAAGTAATACAGTACTTAATAACCATAACTGTTTAACTTGCATTGGTTTCTAAATAATTCTAACACGTTTAATTTATAAGATAATTAGGGGTAAAACAATTAAAAATGAAAAATCACTTGTTATTCGACTAAATTTAAACTATCATATACACATTAAAGGTGGTAAGATTTTGATAACTTGTTTTACTTACAAATTAACACAGTAAATAGAGAATAATAACCCCAATTAATATAGAACTCTATAAGAGACATTAATGCATTATATGCGTTAGCCTAAACTCGAACTTGTGAAACCGCGGCGCAGCTAACTGACGCTAATTCACCCAGGATTATTTACATTAATTGTATTTTAATATTGACCCACGGCGATTCGTTTTCATCGAAGCTCGGTTGTATTTATTATTTCGTTCTTATACTGAAACACTCCTCTGACTCCTTGATCAGGGATTGAGTGAATTTAAAAGCCAAATTCAACGGATATGGTAATAAAAACACTATGTTTTCTGTATACTCGACATAAACGATGGGAGTTACATCGGAAACATTTGCAGTACCCTTGAACATACCTTGACATCGTTCCTCCCTGATGACAACCCCGAGCTTGACACCATTGAATAGGAATGCAACGAACATAGTTCTAGTTCGCAGATCTAATCCGGAGTTGGGCCATTCGGATTTGGACGACCTCGTGAAGAACCTTGATTCTAAAAAGCCCCAGGCATTTATAGGGTTATTAAGATTGTATGAAGTAACAAAACGCATGAGATACTCGCGGTCTTTAACCGCTGTCTTCGTACGTCACTTTGCGAAGGTATTGAAAGTGGAAAGCCTTAAAGTCATAACGAAGTAATGAGAAATTGCCTAATGATCAAACATTTTACAGAACCATTACGTTCCTTCCGGCCTTTGGGATGTTGCTAGAGTGGGCACCAGTGGCGCTCTTGTTAGCTATCTTATTCGTCAGAGCCAAATGAAGAATTCGATTTCACCCCGAAATATCCACATCGCACTTCTTAACTTGTATTGACACGTGATCGGACAAATACGTTCTTGGTTTTTACTTGCATATTTTGAGTTTATGGCAATGCCCAGTGACCAATCATTTTGTTCGTATTAGAGACACTCTCGGAGAATGATAGATTATTTTCAGGATTGAATTGTCTTTTTGCAGGGTGAAGAGATTGAGGTACGCGAAACCTTTAATAGAGGTCCACCGCAGCCATGTAACCATATATTGATATAACTACTAAACAAAATAGGTCAATAAAAAGTTAGAATAATTACCGGACAGATAATATTCGAAAATTCTTTTCATAGTTATCTAATAACTTGAGATATACCGACTAGAGCTTTTATCATCTAGTCAACTATCTAACTATTCGACTTATGAAAAACCGACTAGTCGCCGACTACACCTGCGTGTTATCATTCCCACGATATACAAACGGTGCCGGAATGACTACAGTTTAAAAATGGTAAATTATAGCAAATAAATATTTTTACTTAATTTATGCTTGTAAATATCATAACTATTATTAACTGAAATAAAAAGTCGGCGTTTATCTTATTACACACAACCACCCATATCAATGAATAATATAAGGTAATTTATATTTCAAAATATCTTCTAACCCAAAAATTATTTTAATATGAAGGTAACTTTGAAAATGTTGACTTTATTTTCTAAATTGACTAGTCGATAATTTTGTAATCAAAATCACATTTTCATATATTAATGAATTAATAACAAAAATCATTTTTTCAGTTTCAACTAAAAATTTGCGTGTTTTGTAGTTAAAGAGTTATAGCAGTATTTGAGTGAGAAGATTATCATTGATACGCTTACTTTATAATATTATTTTATAGGAATATTAGGGGGTACCCAAATTCAAAATGAGGTTTAAATAATATTATACATGCACACAATGTGGACAAGTAATACGTATAAAGGTACTAATTTCTAACACAAAGAATATTGACTTGCAGCAGAGCGTTTATTAATCTAGACATTAGGTACAATACATTTTACTAAATTACTTAAGGTAAATTTACAAAATACCTAAACGAAGAGTTAAAACTATTAATATAAGTATACTTCCACGGTATGGTCAGCATATTAATTAAACATTTTTTTTATAAATATTTAAATTTCTGATAGGCCAAATTAAGTGATTGGGGACAAGGAATATATTTAGGTGGAGGAAAATTTTAAAAGCTAGTTAAATGTGTCTTTACTTAATTATAATAATAATGTGTTTATTGTATCAAGTTCAATATGCATTGTAATATTCAACCGAGGACCAATTAATCGATAAAATTCACGTTATTTAAATTAAGTATTAACCCTGAATTCCATTCCGACGAGTCACCGGACAAAGATAACTTGCACATTAAAACAAAGGATCTCCCAACACCCGAAAGGAGGACAATGGAAAAATATCCTAAACAATGAATTTCTAATGTCTGATGTGTTTTTAGTGCATTTCTTTATTGAGATTCAAATGAAAGAGGCTGCTTCAGTTCCGGAACTCAAATACATTTAACAACAAAAATTTCGTCAGGTGATAAATGAAAGCACAAAGATTAATCAGCTAACTCTAGATGGGAGGTTTAAGAGCTTCCGGTTTATCATTTTAGCTCATGATATTATAATCTATTGTTTAAGCGGGGGAAATTGTTATAACCTTTACTTTTTATAAAAATCATAGCCTCTCCATCTGTGTTCCTATTCCAATTAATACTTATAACTCAAGAATCGCATTTTGAAAATTGTCTGACCAGGCGTTATAAACATCATAAATATGTTCATGATTCGCTGCGACATCAAATTGAAATGGTCAGAATATGATGGTTATTGTCATTGGATGAACGGTGTGTAAAGTCTCTGCCGTGTCTGAAAAAACTAATTGATATTGAATTCTCCTCCCGCTTCTTATTGCTAAACATTCGCTTCACCTTCATTGTAGATGCTGCCAAATGCTAAAACAAATTTAATTTTAACATTCGACGTGCATCGAAAATTTATATTTACCAACGTTGCTTAAACTGTTCCTGCCTTGAATCCTTCTAACTCTTTTATTCCTTCTTCCCTTGTTTGGTTTTGTTCACTATTACCTATCAATATTAAAACTAAATATTGAATATATTTGGCGTTAATTTTGTAGAAATTCATTATTCACAATTAAATGAAACTACGTGATGTAGTATTATTTCTACTTTCTTTAATTTCTTTTCCACAAATCTTCAGGTGGGATATTAGCAAAAATTAAAATCAATCTTTGCTAATATCCCATCTGAAGATGTAATACAACGAAACCTAGGTCGTGGTAAAGAAATTGAAGAAAGTAGAAATAATACTACATCACGTAGTTTCATTTAATTGTGATTAAAACTTAACTTATTTGTAAATTGAAATACATTGTAAGATTTTTTCATTTTCAATTATATTGCTGAAGTCTTCATTAATATGTAACCTTCGCTAACATATAATAGTTCTCAACAGATGTTTCTTTAATTGATTACAAGATATCGCTCGGGTGGCAATAAAGATTTTCGAACAATTTGTATATGGACACTCAACTTTTAAACCTATAATAAACAAATAAATAAATAAAGGAAGTATCGTGACTGCTTCTTGTCTTTTTCATTACAAGCAATTTCACAGGTCATTTTTGGGATTACGCACTTCAAAAGGAGAAAATGTTTCCTTATAAGATCATATCCATATTCATTTACCTGTCCGTTTACCACAGACATTTTTTTTAAATACCGTTAAGCCTTACAAACCTTAAAAACCTTACGACTGGGTATAGTAATAACTGACTTACAAGTGTATATTGGTATACCAATAGTTAACGCTGAAAAAGATTGATATCGAAATCTTGCAAGCAGCAAATCAATTATTCGATTATTTTGTTTCTTGTGTAATGTGAAATATCATTTGAATGAACAAGTTATAAACTTTTCCAGAATACTTTTCCAGAATTGTCTGTCAAGTAATCCCAGACATATTATTCAAATTATGCACCAAGATATGCCTGTTATCAAATCCAAAGTCACCATAAATTCGTTACATACATATATGTACATTACAAATTTATCGTTGCTCTGGAAGCCACACTTCCTATTAGATCTAAATTAAACTTGACACAAAAATAATAAGTTCGACAACTTCAATACTTTAAAAATGGCGCCGGTTTACATTATAAAAAAAATTCGCCACAATGAATATTACAATAAAAATATATAAATGATACACAGATAAAAAGTCTTTAAAAATACTACAACTTGAATATAATGAGACAATATTGACCACGTATTGGAAAAATAATATTTCTACTTATGCGGGCGTGATGATGCTTTAAAGAAATATTTATTTTATTCACTGTGCATGGAGAGATCACACGCGCGGTGAGTAAAATTAATGTTTCTTTAAAAAATGTACATTTTATTATTTATTTTAGTGCATTAATTAATGAAAATCTCGGTAATAAACGAACATTTGTCTTTTTTCCGGTAACATCGATAGGTACGCCATCTATGTAAATATTGTGATAGAATAAATTAATTTTACTCTGCATAATAAAATAAATTTAGTTTCTAATACAAAATGGCGTAGAATTTACACAATAAAAATAAATTTGAATTTTATAAAAAACAAACTTATTGAACTTCATTTAGAAATCAATATTAGATTTCGCTGTATTATTTAGGAAATATACTGCACTATACTATGTAATAGGTAAATAGGTAAATTTACGAAATTTACCTTTCCAACTTGCTTTTGTCATCGCCTGTATTTTCATTTGTGAATAAGATACTGATACAAGTTTTATACTTATTTTAAAATTATATGGTTTTTATACGCTATTTGTAAAAATAATTTACACCTTCTTAATTTCTACAATACCCAACACAAATGACAGAATTGGATGCATATAAAAAGCTTCGGATTATTATTTTCTACTTAATCAAAAATAATGGTTTAAAATTTGGTACCTATGATAAACAAATAATGTAAAGTGCTTCTACTAACTTACTAAAGAAGGTAACGTAAAAGTAATATACGAAGAGTTATATAAAGTAAATATATAAAATACAAAGGCTTGTACAAAAAAAAAAAAAAGATAGAAAAGCAGAAGAACGTGGAAATGAAGCGAGACTAAATCTTTCAAGTTATTTTGAGGCAATTACGCGCCTGGCAACGTAATATGTACTTCCAAATGCACGTGAATGTTACGATGAATGACTGAACGAAGTACATTGGAGAATATAAGAGAATTATGAGAATATTAGAGATTATTTTAGTTTGGGAATAAGTCTACAAAATCCAGACGTGAGTGAATAATCATATGAATATATTTAAGAAAATGTTTTTAATATTAGGATTATGTGTGAAGTTACTTTAAAACAATCTGAATCTCTACAGTAAAGTAATGGTAATTATCGTGTTTCAGATATGTCTATTTCATTTGGAAGTAAAATAGTGAAGACATTTCAGAAATATAAACAAGGCTATTAATTAATAAACCCTTAACACACCTTTTTTAAAATTGTTAACAGTCATAATTTTCGAAAAACGGTCTCGACGTATTACCATTATTCGTGTTAAATTAATCAAAGAAAATTGGTCAAATAAGAATATCATTGAAAATTGGTCAAACATACACAATGTTATTTGCTATACTTTTGTGACGTTAAGTACGTCACAAATGTACGTTAAGTACGTCAGAAAAGTACGTCACGCATGTATTACAAATTTGTGATACTTCTTTATCCTAGACTTGTCATAGATTTATTTTTATGTAACCATTTGGAATCTAAGCATAATATAGATTAAATTTTCGCAATTGTAAAGCTTTAAAAGAAATGAAGAGAAAGGAATTTAGACAATTTAATTATAGCTTAGGGTGCCGCCGCAAAGTGAAAAAGAACTTCGTAACTAAATTTCGTTGTCCATTCATCCGTCTATCTATCTATCACGGCTATTTAGTATGTGATTTTCGTTCAATCTATATCTAATTCGAAATGTTCACAATTTTTTTTAAACTTTCTGAGCGAAGTTATTTCTTCATAAACAATGCTGGCAAGGTGGCAGATGGCATAGGATAAATAAACACTGGAATGAAATATAAATATAAAAATTATTAAAATTATAACATTTTGATTGAAAGATTAGTAATGAAACTTACGTTCAAATATTTCAAACAAAATGTGAAATATTTCTCTCAAATTTACTTTTAAATTATGGTAACTAACTTTTAAATTATGGTAACTAACTTTTAAATTATGGTAACTAACTTAAAAAACTGACCAAGTGCAAGTGAAATTTGCACGACTATTATTTCGTATCGTAGAAGCATACGTGAAGCCCGTGTGACTTATGCACAACCTTTGGTCGTTCAACGTTCTTATGAAACGTTTTATATCTTCTTCTTTAATGGCTTCCTCATTACTGAGAATCGTGACCCATAAGAACCCCTCGGCCTCACAAGACTCCTTTCTCCCCTCGACCTTTTCCGTCAAGATGCCTTACTTCAGGCACTTTCTAATAAGATGGCCGTATCTGAGGACTCAAAAATATTGTGTAATTTTTATTTATTTTAATATGGGAAAATTACATCGAACCTTATTTTATGCTCCCATGAATACTTTGTAATTCAGATTTAACGTCATTTATTAAAAATTAAAAAGACTATAAAGACTATCACTACTAATGCGACACTGATATTTTTTTATCAATGTACAAACACTCCTTTGTAAAGTTCCTCGATTTTTTTCAAATATTTATCACCGACAGTTTTGAAAAAGACATTTAGAACTTTTGGGTAATTTTGTTAAAATATTCGATTAAATAATGTTATAAATATTTTTCAACCCTCTTATTATTGTCCGTTAATTTTATTTTCAATACGAATTTCAAAATTTTTTTGCGTCCTCTCCCGTCATCCAAAATGGAAAATGGTAATTCAACTTTTGAACCTAATACCTGTAATTCGGTCACTACTTGCTAAAGCTACGCCAAATTGCAATTTTTATATCAAATATCATCGAAAAATATGTATATATAAATATATATATATATATATATATATATATGTATGTATATATATATATATATATATATATATACATATATGACAGCCAGACAGACGTCCAGGTGATTTAATCCGTGATCTTTTTTCAATAATTACGTAAAACAATAAAACATTAAATTTGTGAAATCTTGGAAATCGGATTGTCCTGAAATTTTACCGCAGATAAATTTATTTATTTAAACGTGCCACCTAAACAATTACAACTTTTTCAGAGAGCATTTTTGAAAAAAAGACGGTTTAATATTTTATCGCAGTCCTTTATAAAAAATGCCTTCCTTTTGCATGAGATGCTGCCAAATTTTAAATGCGTTTGGTTTTAGCACAAAAGGCCAGACATTCAACTGGAGTAAGATATATCATATAAGTTAATGTAAATATCCAAATAAATCCACTATATAATTCTACTAAACGTCAAGGCGTTTGCATTTTAAAAAGTTATTTTATAACCATTTATATTTAAATAATAACAATTAATAAAATGTACGTCGTCGATCATAAAAAAAACATTTTAATGGTACGTGAATTGCTACGAAACTTTTTAATACAGATAATTTTTAGAAGGCGTTTTCATTGTGGTCTGAATTTTGCAGTTTTTTCCCGTTCAACACGTAACTTATAGCAAATCATGCTTTAAAATGATTGATTTTTATTAAATATGCGTGCAACTCGATTGTTACCATTTATCTCACAAACGATTTAACCGATTTAAACACAGCTTTCTGCAAAATATTTGGGACTAATCGACGATAGTTCTCAGATAGGTGTTATGGTGTTAGCTCACCAGAGAACGCTGCAACACTTTGTTGGAAAGGAATGTTCCCATTTATCTCCAAAGTAGTTTGACGGATTTACATATGGTTTTTGGTAAAAAGTTCGCTATTTAATGGCGAAGGTTATTATTCAGGTATTATGTTGTTAACTTTTGATTAAGCCCACAACAGATGTAAACGTTTTATTTGAAAAAGTATAAAATAAAACGCAATATTAAACATTTTGAAAAAACCCACGACGGATGTAGTCATTGTAATTGAAAAATGATTAAATAATTTTTGACCCCCCCCCCCACTAAAAGAAAGTAAAAACCTATTACTATAATTACAAATCCAATAAATTCGTTGGAGCTGCCATACCCTGCCTATGTCTAAAATTTTGTAGTTTTATCAATTCGTGGCTAATTGAATTCTTTTATTTTAGATGCGCACATAGCTTTTCTATGCTTTCCTCAATGTAATTGATATTGGGAACGGAAATGGCATTTTCTTGGATTTTTATTTATGTTAATTGCTTCTTACTTTCTTTCAATCGGGGATTTTCAAAAAAAGTATTTAATCGTTTTTCAATTACAGCGACTATATCCGTTGCAAGTTTTTCCAATATGTTTTAAATTTGCTTTTATTAATAATCAATAATAACCACGGGTTGTCAACTGGCCTACTTGCCATACGTTGCTAGCCTGCACAATAAAATTTGCCTATATTTACAATCCAAATAAAATAAGGATTTTCTTATTCGGACCTACGATAATCTAGGACAGGTAAAAATCTTCAGGGGCCTATACCGATATCAGTAACCTGGGCGCTGTAACAAAAAAAATGTCAAAGGAAAAAGAAATAGTTTTGCATAATATGCTTTGGGCGGGCGACGAACCGTCAGAAGGGTTCAAGATTACGTCCGTCTCGGGGATTTTCCTAGTGAAGGTGGAGCCCTAGGCACGCAACATTTTCTAGTATCAACGTGTGAACGCTTTTCGATTGATATATCTTGGACGAATGTTGAAATATAAATCGGTGGATGTTTTAAAGGAATTTGCGATATTTGGAAATAACAAACTTTACTTCGGTTTCGAATGTAGTTTTAGATGTGTGCAAGTAATTTTACAATTTTTTGTAAAAATGGAAATGTTTTTCAAAGAGTTCTCTTAGTAATATTTTATGGAAAAAAATATTATTACTCAAAAACAATTTTATGATATTTATTTAGTTAATTAAAGTTCACATAAGCAAGTTAATTAATCAATATCAATATGTTTGATTTCCTTTAAGAAACTCAAGGCCTTAGTAAAGTGGTTGAGTATTAAAACTGTGTTAAATATTTATTATTATAAATGTTTTTATAGAATCGAGTTTTACTTATGTACAAGAAAAAGAGGAAGAAAATAAAAGCACCTTCTAAAATTAAAAACAAGTTTAATGAGATGGTTTGGATACATAAAATAGTAAAATCACGAAAAACTCATAATCATTTACAATTGTGGAGTCATAAAAATAAAGGGAAAGCTACTAAAATAATATTAGATTTGGATAAAGGTTCGCTAAAATATCGTTCGTGAAATGTAGCGAGCATCCATGCCTTTATTAAGTAATGGAATATCGATATAAGTTGACAGGTTGGTTGAATTCGTAATGCAAACATTATTTTTCACTCAAAAAATCAACCCCACTAGATTTATCGGTTTACACAATTTTCTTTGCGCGTCGCTTCTTTTCCTTTTGACCCTTTTATAAGCACAGTAGAATTGAAATTTTGATATTTTAAAATGTCTCCTATTAATTAGATTTGCAGATCTTCATGCCGCCAGAATTAAGATTATCCTAACTGACAGTGGAAATTTATATTTACAGGTTTAAGAATTGTAGGGCTTCTATCTGAAATGACAACAATTTTTGCAAGCATTCGGTTTTTTATAATCGTCTACGCCTATTGATTATTTAAAATTTAGCTTAAAGATGCACTAAATAACTATTGATAAACATTCACTCATGATTGGTATGCATGTTAAGCATTTTAAATGTGTTTATTGGAAATAACTTGGTACTGTAAAGAAGAAATACTCTGAGTATCTTGTCGTAAATAATACTCAATTGTTTTCTAATAATACTAACTAATGATACAAACATTAACACAATTTAATGCGTGGTGAATAAAGTAAAATATACGTTCTTTAAATATTAACCCGAATTATTTCCTTAATTGTACAAAAATAACAAATAGAATATTTCTGTTTTTGTATAATTAAGGGTATAAATAATTGAGAGAATAAAACCAAGCAACAACAGATACATATATTTTATCATTTATGAAATACACTAGTTGGTGCTATTTAACGGGTTCGTGTTCCCTCTGTTTTGTTCACATCTCTACTTCCCTAGGAATTTGATATATTTAGAGATACTAATGTATGCATAGAATTCTTACCCTGACGTATGTAGGCAAGCATAATTAATATAAAACCCAAACAACAAAAGCTTAAATAATGTGTTTATTGAGATGACAATTTGGATGAAGAATCCTTCGATTTTGAAATCGTCGTGATATGTGTCGTCGAATTAAATTATATGGCGACAACGGTAAAACAGACATTCAATCAGTTTTATCTTTTCCCTATATAGTTGTTATTATAGAATTTAATGAAGCAATATTTTGATATCAAAATAATACCCTCAGTTATGTTGTAATGTGTGACGCTCAAAACTTCTTCTATGGAATCCGACAACGTATTTAATAAAAGGCAATTTCAACTTAGATACTTTGGTAATAGATTCCGCTCTATGAATTCAGTCATTATGTGACGTAATATAAACTTTCGATCGATTTATGTACATTTAGTGAAGATTTTAAACATTTTTTTTGTTGAAAGATAACAATGAACGACAATATTAAATTTTTTACACACGTTTCATCAGATAGATAATTGTAACTTAAAATTAAGCACATTAAACACTTGTCCTAAATCGTAAGCAAATATTCTATACTTACAATTATATATATATATATATATATATATATATATATACATGTATATATATATATTTATATATATATATATATATATATATATATATATATATATATATATATATATATTAGTCTTATATTAGCGTATATATAACTTTATAAAAAGTAGGAAGAAAGCATCTATTTCGTTCGAAATCGAAAACTCTATTACGGAAGATGTTGATTCTTCACAAGTGTTGCATTGATTCATTTAAATTTGTTTATCGTTAAACGAAATTAAGTTTGAGTTAAGATGAAAAGCAAGGGAATTTAAAAAGCACCGTTTTAATAATGAACTTGCAAACATTCCAATTTAGGCTAAATTTTCATGATAATAATACTTACCTAAAAACAATAAAAATATGGGCCTACCAGATACATCATTACCACAAATATTAACAGTTTAATTGTCAAAAACATCTAGATTTCCTACGTCATTTTTACAGTGAGGGTAAAAACGGAATATTTGTGATATGTTTGTACCCAAAGTGACATTATTTTGTTTGGTCAGCGCTCGAAATTTAATTAAAATAGACCAAAGATCTTGTTAAGAGAATAAAATAAATGAAAGATAGATTGACGATAATTTACACAATTTTGCAGTTGATTGTATCCCTAGTGATAAATGATTCCCACTTATAAAATGTTTAACAATGATCACACGATTTTGCTTCAACAGATTATTCCTTAATTTAATTTTTGATAACGAGTCGTTTAGACTAATGAACGAGTAGTTATTATAATTGAGAGTTGCCAAAACTAATTTTGAAAAGAATTCCGTTTCGTATGTTTTTTCGCCATCACTGAACGGTCCGTCTTTTATGGCAGCTGGACAGATGGATGAATAGGGCGAAATGATACACATTTCTTATTTCCTTACAGATCTCTGAAACTAGTTATAATATAATGGTACCAATAAATAACGATAATTTGACTGTAATAATAAGGAAGGGAGAAAGTATGGAACGAGTCATGAAGAGATACCATTTTTTTTTACTTTATTCGCTGATGGAAATAATAAAGGAATGATTATGAAGGAACAAAAGATGTTTCGATTGAGGAATGTTTGCGCTGATCATGTGAATTGTTTAAGTGAAATTGACCTTTGAATTTAACAAAGTAATATTAGACTCTCTGAGTCCCAAAGGAGAAACTTTAAACTGAACTGTCCATTTATGAAAACGATTAAAGAAATGTGATAATTAAGTGACTAATAAGGCAAACTTTTTTATTTACATTAAATACTTTTTCTTCTCCAATAAAAATTTTTGAATTGACTAAAAAAAATATTTTAGACTATCAATTTAATAATAATAATTTGAAAGTTTTGGTAACTTCAAAATTAATGAGGAAGAATTTTGAAATTTTTTTAAAAATCTTTATTCTTCTTCAAGCATAACATTATAGGTAACTATGTGTTCATAGGTTTAGTTAACGGACTTCAGTACGTACTTCTGTTATTTCTTTGTGAGACATTTCACGAATATAAACTACAAAATATCATAACTCGTGTTTTTAACTACACTTTGTAAACTTGTTAACTCATCATAGAACTGACTGTAAACAAATTTAAAACATATGTAATATTGTAAACGTTATTACTAATTGATTTACAATATTTATTAAATGTTTTATTACTAATTTACATACGTAATTCATGGACACATTGAATTTCAAAGAAAAAAGATGTTAAATGTACTCACTAGTTTTCCAGTATTAATTATTATACATGATTTATGAAAATTCATAATATATGGCGAATATAAATTTGAAAAAAATTTTATTGCGAATATTCAGTTATTGCTTTTAGATATAAAAATTCTATAAATATAATAGCCAGGATGTTCTCCCTTATCTCAACAAATCTCCGCCAGTTAATGTGGATAAGTAGTTATTTTTCATTAACTTGACTAAGTAATATTGACATTAAAAAGCGCTACCGACTAAAATGTTCCATTTGTCACCCATGTGTATTTAAACTACATTTAATATGTGACGGTGATGCGTTCTCCCCAGTGCCAATAGAAACATGTTCGAAAATTGCGATCATGTTATTTTAAAAGTGTGATTAAAACCTAAATAAAGTCGATAGTGTAAACACTGGTGTATGAAATTCGATATTTTCCTTGTAAAATATTCTGAACTGAAGGCAAAAATTATTCCAATTAACGAAAGGTTTTCTTGTTTTCTTGAAAAATTCACTAGTATCTTTTCCTACACTTAGGTATAAACCTGAGCCATTTTTTCTATTTATGCAAATAAAGTACTATTTATTACTATAATTAATTTGAAAAACTTTAAACAAATTTTATTTCTATTTTTATTATAATTGCTAAGCTATACAAGATGCATAAAAAATATTTTACATTTTGAGTAAAAACTAATCACATACAGCCAAGTTTGAAACTGACACCGCCTTTCCTCGGAAATAAAAAGTTGCTTACTAATTCCGTGAAGTAATTATTTTTCATCAAAAGCAAATATCGGCTGCTAAAATGCCGACTGGTGCCTCGAAGGCGTTTATAACGACCTGGTAATGCGCTCATTAAAAATGCTATTACCACTGAAGGTTATTAACCGTTAAACGATTTTGCTTCCGATTACTTCGACCGATACCTAATGTAACATTGACGGAATTCACAAGCTTTTAGTCGATACGATGAATCGCAGAGATAAATTTATAAAACCATGAAAGAAATGTGTAACGTATTGAATAACATACTCATTTGTGTTCTTTTTGGAGTGCTCTTCATTCTATTTTCCCTACAATGAAATCATTTTTAATATTCCAAAGATTGAATCACCTTGTGGTTTCCTATGGTCGTTTAATTCATTATCTGAATTAAAACTGACCTGATTTTTGAAATGAGCAATAAAAAATTAGGAAGCCGAAATAGTCATAAAGTAAATGCAAACCATGGTTGCATGCATGGTC
The DNA here is from genome assembly GCA_039881145.1 of Druceiella hillmani. Classification (NCBI taxonomy): domain Eukaryota; kingdom Metazoa; phylum Arthropoda; class Insecta; order Lepidoptera; family Hepialidae; genus Druceiella; species Druceiella hillmani. The sequence continues at coordinate 20,574,936 of JAYKKI010000016.1, read as the reverse complement.
GTTAACACCGTAACTACTAACTTGACTGTAATAGTAGTAGGTGATGGCGTTACATGGTATTCAGCTTTGTACAAATTAAAATTTTATCCAATCAAAAGAAATGTCAATGAAATTTATCAAAAGTAGTGTATACAGTTTAAAATATAAATTAATGAAAGAATTTGATAATATTTATACAAATACATATATAAAAAGTGAAGTATTAAATGAATAAAAGGTGAAAAATTATATAAATATTTCCAATTATTTTAATAAAAATACTATATCCTTAAATGTTTATATATTTCCAAGTGCACACAGAAACTTCGCAGTGCGAGTTGTATTCATAAGTAACAGGTTTTATAATGTATATTACAAAAACGTACGCTAATATCATGTAAAAATAAGTCGCTAGTTATTGTGCTATGACCTGCTAGTAAGAAACGTTAATGCCTTCACGTAGAGTTCTTAAATAATAGAAAGTGAAAACTAAACGGTTACTTGAAATTTCGCTTAATTTTCATTTATTTGAAAAGAGTACTAATTTTCATCAGAATAAGAAGTCATGAATTAAAATAAATTATCAATTTGTGGTATACAGCCCACCCCTCCAATACTAGAATAGTAATGTCAAAGAATGAACCACTTATAATCGTGACCTTTGACTCGAATTCACGCTGGGCAGTTTGAATAATTGAATTCAAACCATGACCAAGTAGTAATTAAAGAAAAGTTTAGAAACAGGTGAAATTCACTTCTCCCATGCAAACTTTTTGAATTATTTCTTTATATTGTAATTTACCATATGTAATCAATATATTTGTTTATATTACGTCACAAAAAACCACTTCGGAATAAGAATTCTTTAAACAGAAAGAAAAAGACCAACAGCATAAGCAAAATAAAGAAATATTTGAATAGCATTTTGTTTAGTTGGACATTTTATGTATTTATTTATTTACATATAAGGCATAAGCATTTTTTTTATATTTGTGAAATTTGTATTATTACATAAAGTAATTTTACTCTAGTATAGATATGTTATATAGTCTAAAACAATTCTCGAATCATTTGTGTTTTTCATTTTATTGGTAACTAATAAAAAAATGTCGTAAGTGTATTTAATATAGCTAAGCGGCGTGTTAACAAAAGGCTGACAAAATATACGAGTAGGGTAATGCGATAATATAATGAAGACTGAATCGGTATTCGTGACCCTTTTCGCCATAGTGACGAACAGTACACAGCTACTAACTAGAAGCGTTAATCTCGACTGGATGAAAAGGAATCTCAAAATCGGAGCTTGATTTAATTAGTTTCTGAATTGAAAACTTCTTTAGGCGAAACGTCGCTCTACACTTTAAAGTAAAAACTTATTCTGAGGAGTGAATGAAGCTAAGGTGTCGCCAGCTCGGGGTGGTGACGCTGAATCGGGTAAACTGTGCTTTCTTAGGCATCGGTCAAGCAAGTTCAGTTATAGATCTATTTTGAATATTATTTTAATTAAGTATAACTTAATATAAAATGCGTGTGTTACGTTAGTTTTCCCATTGGTTCCCCATTCGGCCAGTTTCGTTGTGTTGTTTGCTTTTTTCAATTAATTCGGCCTACTCGTTTATATCAGTGCCTAACTGTCCATACTGCCTTAAAACGTAAAAAGTTGAAAAATTTACATAAACAGTCGGAATTTTAACCCGAGACCTCTGTCACCCAAAGCTAAAATGATGTCGATAAACCAACAAGGGATTGTTTTGGTTCTCGAAAACACGGGTAAGCATATTTTTAAAATAAAATTATTTTATTTTTACGTGTAAAATATTTTTGGGAATATTTTTAGACAGATGGCACCATTTTATATATAATACGAGAATGCTACTGTTTTTTGAAATAATAATCACGCATTTTTCCTCATTCGTCGAAATAATATAAATCATACATTAATGGAATTATATATATATATATATATATATACATATATATATATATATATATATATATACATATATATATATATATATATATATATATATATTAAAATTAAAACTTTTCACATCATACGTGTGGCCGCACACACCGGAAACTTTTTTTTTTCATTTTTTTTATTGTTTTTGTTGATAACATCAATTTTCACGAAAAATTAGAGCAATTATTTAAAATGACCTTCCATGAACTCTCCTCAGCACTTCGGTCATATTCCTAGATATTTAACTTGAAGAGATCCACACGCTATTCAGTAGGTAATAAAAAGATTTTTTGCTCTGTAAGATTAAATTATGTGTTGCTCTCCCAATGAAACTGGAAAAGAAACTATGAGCAGAACTTAGGAAAAAATTTGAAAGAAAATTTTTAAATTGAAAATTTTAGGTTTTATGTAACATAATTAAAAAATATATTTCTAATTTTATTAGGGCAAAGGGATCTAATGTAGAATATAATATTTCTTATTTTAAATGAAATATAATTATTTTATATTAATAACATATAACTTTTAACTATTTGTATAAATACAAAACGGTGCATCTCCGTTTCATTTGGAATAAATTGTTATTATTCCTTATATTTTACAATACAGTTATTTGGAAATCGATATTTATATTTTTACTTAAAAATGCTTATAATCTGTACAGTATAATAATGGTGTAAATTGTAATATATTATTTAGTAAAGATATATTTTTACAGTTCAAACACCATACCCCATAAATTGATCAAGAATCGCCTAAATTTTCCAAATATTTTTTTCACGATTCCGGCACTATGTTAATATGAATAACAAAAAAATTTCAAATTTCAGTTTAATGGTTTTGGAGAAATATACATCTTTTCTCCTCCAAATTAATTTTCTCTTATCATGTCAGAATCCGTATACTAAAATAACACTTAATAAATATTTCAGTTTACTTTGTGGGTGTGTAAACATATAACTAAAATGAGAGAAATTCTGAGACTACGTGATCGACGTAAAAAGGAAATTGACTAAACCTTTATTTCACCACGGATCTCTTAAAAAGAATGAACATAACTACATTTAAACATATAATAAAGAATAGACTATTCACACATATTCCAAATATGTGTTGGATATAGTAAAACTAAGTGAAAACATTACATTGTCTTGACAGCAGTTTTGTATACTCTTCCCAAATCGCATCTGAAATACGTCACAAAAGTGAAAACTGAGAAATTTAATGGAAGATGAGAATTAAGGAAAATATTTTCACCTGAAATTCAGTACTTCTAAATTAATAAATTTTCCTATTTAAGGATAACAAAGGATGAATAAAAGTATGCGTTTCGATAAAACTTGTTTGTCAGTAAAAATGGGGATATTTCAACTTCAAGTTAGATTTCAAATTATGAGTTCCGGAATGATTCTTCAAACCAATTCATACCAATAATGAGATTCATTTTGAGTAAATTACCATATTATAACCCTATAATTTAAAGAATTTAAACGCGTAAAAGATGGATATATGAACTTTAGTATCGGATTCAGAATCGTTTTCGAAATTGAAGGCGAATTATGATATATACTCGATAGGATGAGAGAATATTGATTATCTTGAATATGTTACTTGCAGTTTTTTGATAACCCATTTTTAAGAAGCCAAATAAACTATTAAATATTTATTGGTAAGTTAGCAATATAGAATACTGTAGAAGAAGAAACTATATAATAAATCTTAGACACATTTTAATATTGCTGCTATTACTAGCTTTTGCTATATATATAATCTCCTCCCTCACTTTTTACATTCCTTAGTTCATTTTTATCGTTGTAGTATATTCTATATTTATAAGACAACGCTTATAAAGAACTCAAATATTAATTGACAGTTAACAATTTATATTTTGAGAATAAACTATTCTCAGACAATGAAGCTTGAGAACTGTCAGCTGCATTTTCTGTGAGATTAGCTCGTTTACTAATTCTGATAAGAAATTATTTTTTATCAAATGCCAATATCGTCTGCTGACATAATCAATAGTGCCCTGATTATTTATAACGATCTCATAATGCGCCCATTAAAGAGACAATTACAAATCAAGACCTTTATTTATTAAACGATTTTCTTTTCAGATTACTTTGGGCGACTTGTGACATGACATTCACGGTACTTACTTGAAAAATTGAAGAGATAAATTTTTAAAACATTGTAAGGGAGTGTATAAAATTTCGTAGACTTGTCTCGTATTTATTCAATTATGAATATAATTCATTTGTTTATTTATAACTATGCAATTTCCCCAACTTAGTTTATCACTAGATGGACATCCATTCTTTTATATGCTAGCTGTGGATAAAGGAAGAAGAACCAATAAATTAATTGCGAAAAGAAAATGCTGAAAAAATTATGAAATACCCACAAAAATATTAAAAACCTCCAAGATCTAAATATATTTTAAGCAAATTCATCAAAACAAAAGAGTTTCGAATTTAAAACTAGAGACTGATGATAAATTACGAATAGTAAAATAGTTTTTCAAAAGAACGTAAAACAATAGACCGCATTATTTTTTAAATAGAACATGAATTGATTTCAATCTATTGTTATTGCAAGCAAACGGTGGTGCATAAAATACAAGAAAAACTACTTGGTCCTCAGAACCCAAAAAAATTAACTTTGAATTTGTAAAATGAAAAAAAATCTTCATATTACCTTTATGTAAAATTTTCATAAAACTTTTGTAGTGAAAACTTTATATTACAGCAAGTGGTTCATAAAAGACGAGTGGTGATGAGTAATATAAAATCAGAAGTCAAAAAGTTGTAAATCGAAGACAATAAATGTTGCATTGTGACACCAATCAAACCAAAAGGCATTACATAATGTTATGTAATAGTAAGATTCTAATCCATTAAGTATAATTTTAAAAAAATGTATGAAAAATAATCCAGCAATTGAAAGATTTGCTAATACGTATTGTAATGGAATATCATAACAAACTATTAAAACTTGCAATATTAAAGATCAAGTAGTTGCTGAGATAATGGTACAAAAAAACTTTGAGTCTTTTTTTTGCCACACGTTTATTTAAGTCTATTGAATACTATCATCAGAAAAGACTAGAATAGACTATTTAGAAAGGAACTACTGAAAACGCCCGACGTACCGAAATGCTATTATCCACGAAGCGATTACCCAGTGCCAGATAAAAAAAGAAAATAATTAATTTTGTCACTATATGTCACAGTATTTTCCAGTTGGAAACTACAATAATATCGATGTAGATAAAAATTTTGTGATTTTCATACGTACAATTCTTTTTAAACGCCGTGACAAAAAACATGAAAGGGAAAAAAACAGTTTAGCGCGCTATGCTTCAGTGGTCCGACGCACCTCAGGAGGAATCAAGAATACATGCATTTGGAGAAATGTTTCAAGAAGAGTAAGACGCTTCTCCTCCGGTGTTTTCCTACACAATGTAACGCTCTCGTATCAACACATTTTGCTCAGTCCTGTGGTCACCATAAATAAGTGGTATCAATACTGAGGTAGATGCGGTACTGATATTTAATCTTTAAAATAGTGTTACACTGGATAATACTGGACATATTCGACTAATTGGTGGACAATTGATGAAAGTTTATGAACACGGACGTAAACACAAAAAAAGGCAAAATTTCAATATTTTACATTATAGCTGAAATGAAATCTCATTATTTTAATTTTTTTTGCTAAAAAATTATATTTTCTTTGCTATTCTGAAACAAAATACAAAAATGTTTCCATTCTTTAATTACATGCATAAAACATAAAAGCGTGGTTGCTCATTTAAAAAAGCATAATTGCTGCTCATCCTTTTCTTTTAATGGAAAAATGATTTGATGAAAATGTTAAAATGCATTTTTTCCAGTCTTTATTGTATTTTAATGATGTATCTCATACACAGATAAGTGGTCTGTGATCTCATAACACATTTTTACAAGAGAATTTCTGTCACTTAGAAATTGACGACAATCGTTTACCAATGTAAACACTTTTTTTGCCTAAAATCACGAGTCATAGAACATTTTGGACGAAAAATGATTTTAATCCAAAATATATGCATTTTTACATTTTTCCTCCAATTTCATTATTTTTCTTATTTTTCACACTCCACATATCTTAGGAGAGAGAAATTAAAAATATAATTCCAATTGCTTTAAATATTTGTAAATATCACTTGTAAAAATTTTAAGTAATGAAACATTACTTTGTGTAATGAACGTTAATTTTTATCTATGATTTCACAGTCGCCAATCCTAACAAGGCACTTCACTCATTAGTCAGCCAGCCAGCTTATCACATGATCAAATTATAAGTTAATAAGTTTAATCCGAGCTATTTCACATCATTTGCTTGCGAGCGTCGAGTTAATTAACTCTCACGGGGCCCCCGGAGGGTGACGGGACGTGCACCCCTAGCATAATCACGCTTAAGCGCTGCGATCATTAATTAGCGATAATCTGCCGCCGAAGGACCTTGCAGGAGGCTGTTGCAAAGCGTTCACTTTTTTCATTGAAAATGTGAGTTTTTGTACTGCTCGGTAGATAAGTGGTTGAAAATAATTTAATTAGCGGTGTTGCGATAGTCATCGGTACTTAGGTTACCTGTGGAATCTGAGCAGAGTGGAAGTCTTAAATGAGAGAGACTTTCAGGAGTTGGAGATGTTGGGTTGCTGTGTATGCAAATGTCAAGGGTACTACTGTAACTATTGTCGAACTTTTCTTATAATTTACGGAGACGAATATGAATAGCAAATTTTCAGTTTCTACGATGTAATATCTTACAGCTTATCGAGTTTAAGGTTTGCTCGCGAATTGTGGAGACAATATACCTTGTCGGTCAACATGTTATTTTATTTCCATTTAAGGTTTGGTTTTAGTTTATTCGAATTATAAATGTATTTACATCAATTACATTTGCATTACAATTTTAAATTTGTTCACTTAGAGCTTCTTTTTGTTATTACATTATTAAATAATATTTTTTACAAGAATATTGCATTAAACAAAAACATTATTACCTACAATATATGAGACGTGTAGTGACGTCAAATAACTGAGCTAGGAAGCAAATAAATCGTCTTAAAGTAATAATTTAAAAACTAATTTTAAAACATATAACTGTTTAAACATGTGAACAATACGATCAAATCTTCCTTCTGTAATTACTATATTTCGATCATTTATTTTACTTTATCAAACAAAATTATAAACATTACATTCAATTAAATAAATTGCTTAATATCTACTATTATCGATTGGGTTTTAACGCGACAGTTATTGCAATATCACTTAGGTATGTCTGTACCGTCTAGATTATTAACTTAACTACTTCCATTATAAAAAACTCTGTTAACATACATTTCAATAATATTGTTTATTAAGTTTAACTACTTTATTGTAACCAATTTCAAAAAAGTACATTCGTTTTTTTTAATTTTTTGTGTGTATGTATAAATGCATGCAGTGGTTCTTTTGCTTTGTCATTTTATTTTCATACACGAAAAAAAGACGTCAAAATGTGACTAGCATATCAATTTGGTTTTTCAAAAATGTTGTCAATGTTTATATAAATTGAAGGATAGATAAAGTGAATGTTTATATATCAATACGAATGAAATTGATCACTTTAAGTTGTTTGGTTAGAACAACTTTATAAGATTTTAAACTGAACGCGAGCGGAATCGCAGTCAAAATGATTATTTGTACATGCCAAAAGAGGTTACAATAACGGAACTAGTGACACATTTCGTTTAAACTACGTGTATTGCAGCACTAGTACAATCTATGGTGCTCCGGGTTACGAATGATGGCTCTCGCGAGCTGACGACACTGGTACGACAGAATAAGCATATGCTAATTTTGGTTGATGTTTTTTCATGAAGCTACAAATTTGTATATTGATAATTTAATACTAATTGAATAAGAAGGTAACAATTTGACAGATCTGCCCACGTTGTAACATCAAACTTTCTGTTTTTAATAGCTCAAACTTTTAATTATTGATTAATTAGCATATAATAAAAGATCTAGCAGTCATTTTGCTTCAAATTCTTTTACAAGGGCAAACATTTGTATTTTGATAACTTAATGCCAATTTAATGAAAAGGTCAACGCAGGTTGTGGTATAAAACCCTACATCCTTATCGCTCAATTTTTTTGTTTGCTTCACACAGCTATGAGCTTTTAAATATCTGTAATGCTAAGAAAAAATATTGCCAAATTATTTAATTGTGTGAAAATACCTAACTGAAGAATATGAAGTTATTATCATTAGAAAAACATTTCTTAGGGTACTTTTACGTGGCCATATTTGAAGGATGTACAATACTGTTTTAAGAAAACATGTAAAAAGCTAAACTGTCAAGGCGGTGGCAAATTTTCTCCAGGTGAGCATGAACGTGCAAGAGAGGGTGACAGTTAAAAAGATATACGGGTGCAAGCGTGGGAAATACGTACAATTAAAACATTTGTCCGTAAAATTTACCCTTTATTTTTCATGCGTGTCTTTTACGTCGTATATCCGAGTCAACTCCTTGTTTTAGCCTATAAAGTAGAGTTGTCCGTTGAGCAAATTAAAATGTTTCCACTGGGTTTATGATGTGTAACGCTGACTTCGTTCTGGTGCACAAAAACTGATAAAATTAACTCAATTTTTGATTTCTTTTTTTAGTTAGTAGTACTTTCTCTACATGTAATCACGGAGAGGAAAATACAAATATAGCGAACGTTTATCGAACTTATGAACACGGTGAATATATTATTTTAACACGATCGATTGAAATTGAAGTTTTAATTTTAATTCCTGAAAATATTTAATTAGTGATCCTTTTTTATTTTATTGTTATCGCAACTGAGGTGGACCAACAAGTAAGTTATTTTATTATTTAAAATTAGTATTAAAGCATAAATCAAAAAATTCTAGCTCTTGAAAACACTTCATTTGGATTGACCACTGGCATTTAGACTAATGTGAATGCGATGCAACGTTCCGTCTTCTTTACATTTTCACGCTAATTTTTATCTAAGTCGGCAGTAAGTAGCATGAAAATGTCAATGGAAAAAAGTTAATAAAGCTAAAAGCAGCAAACGCCACAAGTTCAACGTGGTGTTGGGTAAAAATTGTTGATTACAACGTTTTGACTTAACCTGTATTTGATACGCTTTGCACTTTTATCCCAGATCATATTCTGATCCATGTTTGTGATGACTAAAAAATGTTTTGTCAACACCAAATCAATTTCAAAATATCTTATCCGGTTTTGAACTGATAAACGGAGGAATGTCACTCATTACCAAAAAATTATTCGTCAATGTATAATCTTTCACAAAAAGCAAAAAACAGGCACATATTTTTTTTATTACTTTAAGTAAAAGTGTAAAAAAAGTAAGATTTTATGCAAAAAAAATGAAATGAGTATCATTTACTAAGAGTAACAAATGTTGGTTTATAAACTGAACTTTTTGTTTTTTTTATATTATTTTAAAATTACCAGTTTCAACAAAAAGGAGGGTTTTAAATTTATAATATCCTTTATTTAGCAAAAGTTACAAAAAACAAAAAGAAAATAAGTATCGCATGTGGGTTCCTCTTGCTAAAATAACTGTTGTAATTCTTCTTGGCGTGTCCTGGATAAGATTTTTAATGTTTGCTTTGGGAATGCGCTTCCATTCGGCTGTAATGATTGTATTAAGTTCTCGAATATTATGTGGGACTAGGTATACAGCACTAACACGCCATTTTAGAATATCCCACGGGTATTTAATTGGACTGTGGTCAGGACTTCGTGCTATCAAATCTAAATGGCGAATTTCTCAGCATGAAAGCGTCTAATTCGCCCGCTCGATGTGCTCGACCGTTATGGTCCTTTATCACAGCAGCAGTTCCTATAACGTCTAGTGCATGAAGAATTAGGATTTTTTTCATGTATCTATAGAGTTATCAACAAAAATTAAATTGAAAGAATCTTCAGAAATTATGCCTCCCCAAAACATAACAGAGCCTTCGCTGTAAGGCGGGATTTTTTTGAACCACGTTTGCATAACACTTTCCTGGTCTTCTAGGCACTTTGCGATTTCAATTCTCGCTATATAAAAAGAATCTGGCTTCATTAGAAAATAAAACCCTACTCAACTCAATCACCGATCTATGTCGCGTAAATTTTGATAAATCTTGACCTTGCAATACGGTGCCCATGGAATAATTTAGGGCCCTAGTCAGTCTTATGCTGTATATATCAACTTTTAGAAGTCTCTTCATGATAATCCATAGACTAATACTTACATCTCTAACTTATTCGAGATTGTTTTTTATTTTTGCGTAGGTATTCTTATGATTTCGTAAAGCTTTACTCACAACTTATCGGTCGTCCCTGGGCCCAATACACTGTTTTCTTTCTAATACCGGTCTATTTTGAATGAATGGCTCTCTTGGTTCCCATCCCATAATACCGCCTATAATTAAGAATACGTTGCGAGTGATCCTTGAACTTTTACTGACTGTGTTCTATATATGTATATACATGCGGGTTTCATTGATTTATATGTCAGTGTATGTGTTTTCTATACATACACTGACATATAAATCAATGAAACCGCATGTGTACCCATATATAAAGCGCTCTTTGGCGCAAGGCTCTTTATACACGATAATTTTTATTTAATTTCAAAACCTACTGTTACATCGTATTTATTTGTATATAATTAATTAATACACTTAAATACTTTAATTTAAACTCGATTTTATTGTGTCAACAATATTTTTAAAAGTCTCGCCTAATACGTATACCAACTGAACTTGTGCTGCCCTCTGGTTAATTATTTATACCACTCTCTCTCTCGCTTTACAAAAGAAAAACAGAACTAGGACCTCTAAATAACTATAAATGTATTATGTATCTGTACATAGATATTACATATGTTAATAAATGATGCTTTATAGTAATTATCTGTTATTTTAAATGTTGACCCCATTCAACAAGTTGGTTGACATGTCGTTTCCACTGGACTTCATCCACTTCTTGAAGAACTTGCGCTGCCCTTTGGTTAATTATTTATACAACACTTACTAGACGGACTATCAGAAATATACGGACATATAGCAATAATGTAAAATAATTGTTTCCTTTTGGTATTATTAAGTATTTTAAGCATTTGTAAACACTTGTTAACATCAAGTAATCAACTTAAAAATGGGATGTATTTAGCAGCCTGCAACTTTCCTGATCCACGTAAACTACTTCATACTGACGTTTGCTGAATGAAAAATTACTTGGGTAGATTTTTATAGAACCAACTGAATTAATTTGGAATTTAAATTATTTATATTTCTGTTTACAGATTTTAACGATTTTGTAATCTTCTAATCTATTATTATTGATTTTGTTTTTACCTATTTACACATGAAATTAAAGCTCATTGCTTAAATATTCACTTATAAAAATGTAACATAAAATGTATTTTTTTCTTACTAATCTATACCTTAAACAAACGGAACACGCTTTAGGTTTTTTGGACCAAACACGTATTTTTGGTGAAAACGGATTATTTACGGAGCGCAAGAAAATATTTGACTAAATATTATATGTGAGAAGATAGTAAGTTGTATTTCCTACGAATGAAATAAATAATGGAAATTATTACTGAGCGGAAAAAAAATTACATGTTTTATGTGCGCCAAAATTTTAAAACTCAAAAAAATGCCACAAATGCCCTGATGAAAAATTCATAGTCTGTTTATTTTATATTAAAGTATTATCTAAAATAAATAATATTCGTAATTAAACAGAAAAGTGTTGACTTGTGGACCTAAAGCTGTTTATTTTTCCTAATAATAGTTACAGAACTGCTCATAATAATATTTTTGTACATGATAATATTTTAATGTGTATATATTTTACCCATTATTACATATATTATTTGAAAAATAGCTTATATATTGCTCATAATATTTTTATACATATGTTGTACAGATGAAAGTATCCTCAAAAGCCTTAAATCAACTCTTATATAGCGTCTGTACTTATATCATTTCTACAATTTTTTTTTGTGTTGCCAAATTTTGATTATGTCGAAAAGGAAATTTAACAATAAAAGCATAATTTTTGATAAAAATTGCCTATTGTAATGGAAAATGAAGAACTTTTACATTCAATCAGTATTCATATTTTATTGTTTGAAAAACGCAAAGTTAATATGTGATACGATAAATATAAATAATAAAGTATTTCATGCAACACTGATTTTCCCAATGATAATTGAGTAATTAATAGCAAATGGAATATTCAATGATTGAAAGCTACAATCAGAATTGCCTTGTGAATTCCATTATTAAATTTTCGACATCAAGTTAAAATTGTCTATTTAGACGTCAACTAAGTAACTTCATAATGCGATGAAATATTCCACAATATATTTTTCTCAAGGTCTACAGAATTTCTTTTCAACTTTCTTCTAACGGATGTTAAAGAAAATTGAAGAAAACATAGCTTGCAATGGAAGGAACCTACCTAATAAAACACATTCGTATCACATTATCAAATAGCTTTAAAAATATTTTTGCGGCGGTGCTACAAAGATCCACCCACCGAGCTCCTATAACATTGAAAATGTATATGACTTACGTTACTAGTTACGTAGTTTATACAGAAGAATCTGTATTACATTACAATTTTTTTAATTTATCTAATATTATGTAACTAGTTGTAAATAAATACTAAAATAAAAAAGAGTAGTGTAAATCAGATTCATTGCAGTGATCCTCTTTATTTCACTACCCCTCTGTGTTTCAGCAGATTCCGGTACGTAAATAATAGAAAATGCATAATGCAAATATAACGGCGTAAAACTGCGTACCTGTGCACCCCGTATTACATACCGTGTACCAAAATTAAACTAATCTCAAGCTGCTGTTGAAATTTAAGGGTTCGCACCTTTTTTGCTCTTTTGTACGCATTTGTCATTGTTTCCGGGTGACCTACAACGAACTGTTAGGACGGGTTTTTCATCTTTTTATTTTATTTTTCATCGTTTTATGTTTTATTTGGTTATTTCTTTTCCACATCCGACCCTTAGAGGGGTTGAGATAATAAAGGTAACAAAATTGCAACTCACTCTAGATGTGAAAAGAATGTTTTTTGTATGTGATAAAAATTAAAATGTGAAACTTATTGATTTTGCAATTTTAGAAACCCGTGTAGGTATCATGTTTTAAATATTGCTTTTTTGTAATCATTGAATATTTGGTGGAAATAGATATGAAATCTTTAACTTGTTATTTTATAATTTCTAGGGTTTGAATAATATTACTAAAATTTGATGCTTCATTATTTACAAGTGAAAAAAGAGATAAGAAATAGAAATAAAAGTAGTATTTAATTCTTGTCATTTTGTGTTTTAATGATTTTATAACTTCTTTTTGGGAAAGAACTATGAAAATGCATATTTTTGTTAACTGACGTTCTTCAAATAATAATGAATAACCTTTGCTGCTAATTTTATTCACGTACATTCTAAGATGTAAAAAAAAATAAATCGAGATAAATCCTCTTTTAAAAATTCAATTAGAGAAATCTGCCGGCATCATATTGTGCATTGATATGATATTTTATCTTTTTCTTGAGTTAAATCTCCCTCTCGACGACAACAATAGGTTTTTTTATATAGTTTTATTCTTTGAGATCATGTAAATAATTTTTTTTATTAGAGCCGATTCAAAACACAGATAAAAAAGAAAAATTATAATAACTGGAAAGCACAAAAAATCTAACTATTTTCTTAAAAAAACTATTTCGGTTACGGTACCTCTAATACTATAATTAATATTTGAAAGAAATGGTAATTTTATACATAATGGCGCACCGCTATTGGTTTAAATACAAATTTCTTCTACTCATATTAGTACTACAATAATAACTTAGTGATCATACTTTTGATAAGATTGAATTTTAATTATAAACTAAAAGAACACATAAAATAAGAGGAATCTGTCAATAATTTTAACTTGTAAATTGTTCCGTACATAAAATAGTTTTCTAAACAAAATAACAGATGGATTATTAAAATGGTAGCCATTTCAAATGTTGTTTTATAGAACAATATATTCCCTTTTTAATAACATATATATATTGCACAAATGTTTTGTGAAATATGTTGTAATGCAAATAGAACAGAGTAGTCAGTGCAAGGTATGCAATATATTATATAAATACAAACTCCATCCTGACTTGCAAAGAATAGAAAGATGGCGTCTTTAATAGGAAAGAAACCGGTCAATTCTTAGTAAAATTCGCACAACTGGGATTCCGTACACATCTAGGCACTTGTAAAAATTTAATGTTACTATAATTAAATTATTTATGAATAATAATATTTCACGAAGTAAGTTTATTGCTCACTATATCTTTCACATGAGCAAAAACAAGTTATATATAAAATTATTATTTTAACATTTAGATACCATTGATTTTTCCCCATACTTGCGTTACACCGAGTTTCAAAATTATAGGTAGACCGGAAATATCTTATGGGTTTTAATGATCAGTGAGTAAGACTTTTGTTTGACTAAAAAAATATACTCTTTGTCGGGTAAAAAGCATAGATAATAATAATATACAAAGCAATGTAAGACTTTAGTACAATATCAGTACACGATATTAATCGCAGGGTGTTTCTGAGAAAAGGAGCTTTGACAGGAAGATGAGCGGACGGACTGACAACGGACGGTTAAAAAGAAATACTATAGAACCTGAGGTAGAATATTACGGAAAGTTTCATTGCATTATGGCATCATGAAATTGATATCTAAACAAGAATTTTCAACTTGATTTTAAAAATATAATAGTGAAAATTACGAGAAAATCCTGCCTGTAGTTTCCGATGTATTATATTGCCCTCTCTGAAACGTCATCTCTGTCGTTTGTAGACAGTTTTACGGTTCAATCGAGCACCAAAAAAATTAAACGCCTTGTTTATTCCATTTGCAGTTAATTACTTCATTATTATTGGAAAAATCAAACTCACACAAAATGCTTTCTCACTTATGAATGTCCTCATATTTTATATTTTCCGTTTTAATAATTCCTTCTCCTCTTTTAACACTGTTTTCTGCTTCCTTAGTGAACAAGTAAAGTTGTCCACATATCGTCAAATAAAAAAGACTATAAAAATGTCTAAATTCGGACGTGTTCTTTTTAATTTTGCAGCCTGTCGTTTGCTTGTATTACCATCCAATTTCACGTTTTTTACTCTTTTTTTAAATAAAGAAACTAATCAAATAGAATCATTTGTTTTTTTTCCGTTCACTTACTTCTACATTTATATCATATAATGACTATATCGCTTGCGAAATTAAATGTAGTTTTAGTATTAATATTCTCCTTTTATATAATTACTTGGGGAATCCGTTTACCGATGTTTATTTTGCCCTACATGTTTCTAAAGTATGTGGGATGACTACCGTTTAGTATTAGTTCAGAGCACTATGCGAAGCATAATTGAATATTGCTAAGCGCGTTACATGCGAAGTGCTTTCATCAATCTTATTTTCGTGCTTTATTCCCTAAGAAATCTGAAAAAAACAACTAAATATTTCCATAAACAAGAATTTACATTTTATGACACAAAATATTTTTTTAGTTCTATGAAAATTTTAATTTCGACAGAAAATGGTACATATGGGGTTTATACGTATGGAAGTAATCCACAAGTCACGATTCATCATGAAGTTCTCCAATTTTTGAGACGCTTCATCGTCAGAATTTAATTTATTTAAATACGTAAAACTGATTTTGCAGTTTAAGTTTTAGGAAAGTATGTAATATACTTTCACTAAAAGCATTCATGACGACACGAGTCAACAAGGTAAATAAATATTCACTACTAATTTTCAATATGTAATTGAATATTGTTATTGTCAATAAATACGAACCACTGGTATTTTAAAGAAAAAAATTTTATTTTTGAAAAAATATAAATTAGTCATTACACAAGTAAATTGTTTTTGTTGATAGAAATAGTACATAAATGCTTTATAATAGTTGATTTGCTGCTTTTAATATATAACCTTTCATCTATACAAGATAACTGCATAAAAATATTTTAAGTAGCTTCTGTAACTTTTATTAGGTAAAACAAAATAGGCTTTTCCTCACACATTCGCATAAAATATTATTCTGAATATAAGCTTATTATCAATTCACGGATAATGTTTGTATTACTACAGTAATGCATTTTTACCAAAAATATTTTTAAACCATATTTGGTGCCATGGCGGAAAAAAACCTAAATCGAGTTTCCTTTGTTTAGAACATAGTTTAGTAAGACTAAATAGACTTTAGCTTATATTTATGCAAGTCTAAACTTATACGATCCATATTTACAAAAGCAATAAGCTATAATTTCATATCTAGAATAGGTGAAAACAAAATTATAAAATTATAGATGAGAGCAATATATATAATTTAAATTCCATATTAATTCTGTTGGTTTTATAAAAATCCACCCAAGTCCTTTCATTCAGTAAATTTTATTTTAGAGTAATTTACGTAAATCAATAAAGTTGCGATCTGCTAAATTTAACCCATTGTAAATTTGATTACTTCCCGGCTACAAGTGTTTGCAAATGCTACATTTTTTGCTACATGGGTATCATAGCTCAATTTCTCAATCATAGGCAACCTTAAGTCATGCAAACCAAAACTCTCTACGCAGGATTCAAAACAATTGATATATATTATTGATACACCCTTAAAAATTATACAACCTGCGCCCAAAACCTTCAGTTAAATGGGACAGCGTAGTAAGGGCACAAGAAAAATTGCATGGCATCAAACGAAAACTGACACAATTTTTATATTCGAAGTTCATTCAGTAAAAAATTGTTTCCAGAAATTTACATGAATATATAATAGCTTTGTATTTTTTAATTCCATTTTCCTTGTATATTTTCAAAACTATTGTATGAAACATTTCTAAAAAGTTTTCAGATATATACCCTTTTGTAAAAAATACAGGCACGTAAGGCTACTATGGTAATCTGTAAAAAAGAGGCTTTATATACATTCAAGTAATCGTAAATATTTGTCTGCGTATTAAATAGTATATTGTCAAGTTTTGTTGAAAATGTAAAAAAAATAAGTTAGTTTTTATTAAACAAGAAACTTTTTGGAGAATTTTGACGAAATAAGAAATGCACTATTAATTATAGAACAACTTATGTTTTTTTTTTGTTTACTTTTTTATACGCTATTTTCTGCCAACTTAGGTAGAAATTAGATTAAAAATGTATAGAATAAAGAAAACACACACCACATTTACATTAGTCTGAATATTAGAAGTCAATTCAACTAAGGTAACTCGTAGAAACGAGCTATAATTTTTTAGATTTATAATTTAATACTAAGTAAATAGAAAATGACTATCTGGTAGGTATACCTTGGCTATGAAAACAATAAAATAAATCAAGGGTCACTACCTAAATGATCCATATTTTCAAAATTACATATTTTCTATCCTCATGAGTTTGATAAATTTTTGCTATGTTTGTAACCTTCTATTCGTGATTTACGCAGAAAAAATTGAGAAAGTATTATCAACTTAAATTTAACTAAAAAAATTGAAAAACTTCTAACGCCAAATATATTCAATGTAAAATAAATTAAGTTAATTTTAATAACCTCTTCATACCAGAGTATAATCAGCGTCATAAATCCGAAGGAAAGAACTAAGTAATCTCTCTGTCTACTCTCTTTACGTGTATGTATTTGCCACGCTTGCACCAGTATACCCTTAAAACTATCGCCTCCCCCACCTTACACATTTACGCTCACCTGGGGAAAAAATCCACTACCACCAGCACAGCTATGCTTTTCACGACTTTCCTTAGAATAATACAATAAACATCTTCTATGAATATCAGCCATATAAAAGTACCATAAAAAATGTCCTTCTAATGAAATCAAGTTCATATTCTTCCGTTACAAATAACTTGGAAATGTTTTTTCTTAGAATTGAAAATATGTTAAAGACATAATTTTGGAAGACAAATAAAAAAAACTGAGCTATGAAAAACACAGAATTTGACGTTAATACGTGGGTAGATCTGCGAAGTTGTTACCTTTTTACTTAATTAGCGTTAAAATATAAATATACAAATCTTTAGCTTTATGAAAATACTTTAACCAATATTATCGTATGCTAATACTCTCATTATAGTGTCATCATCTACAAGGGCCATCTTTCCAAACCCAAAGCAACATAGAACGTTTTAGTGCTGCAATACACATAGATTAAATTAACAATTCCTGTGCTTACAACTTCTTTTGGGATGTGCAAATAATTATTTTATCTGCGGTTCCATTCGAGTTCATTTTAAAATCACACGAAGTTGTTATAACCAACAACTTTTCGTGTGGAGACATATCTTTCGTATTGATAGAGAGACATTCACATCATTCAATTTATATAAATATTGGCGATATTTGTAAAAAGAAAAATTAACACACTTGACAAATTTTAATATTTATTCTGTCGTATATAACTAAATAAAATGAGAGCGAAAAAGAACCACTATATGTATTAGAACATAAAAACTTGTATAAGAAAGAGAAACGTACGTTTTTTAAGTTGGTTAAAATAAAATAGTTACACTCAATAAACAGTAATATTTAAATCTATGGCATAAATATTTAAGTTAATAATCTCTACAATATGTTTAAAGATTTACCCTCACATAAAAACCAAACGTCATTAACACGTTTTGCACAATTTATCTAATTGTGTGTAATGTTTTTATTTCGTTTTATGAAGTAAATTAAAATTATAGAAGAAACATTAAGTTATAGAAGAAACATGTCATATTTTTTAATATTAGTTTTTAAATTATGATTTACAATATTTGACGTAATTATTTGTTGAATTGAACTTATTGATTTTTAATTTGATCATGTCACGTCTACATTGGTGGCTAGCTGACTAATGAGGGAAGTGCTTCGTTAGGATTGGCGACTGTCAAATCTTAGAAAAAATTTAATAATTTTTGAGTGACATTTCATTACCTACGATTTATCAATATTTAAAATAGTTTAAAATATGTCTTTATTTATCTGATAAAAATGATAATGAAAAAATGTTAAAATGCATAACTTTTGGACTAAAACTTTGGACTTTTTGGACTATTTTTCTTCAAATATCTTCTACGAATTATAATTTTAGAGTAACGGAGCCGTGAATAAAAAAGTATTTCGACCATTCTATCTGTTTGTTATCGATTTCTGAATCACAAAGATTGTCTTGTAAAAACATATCATGAGATACGTCATAGCCTGTTATTATTTTCCGTTTCAGAAAAGAAATATTTGTATTTCATTTTAACATTTTTTTTCAAAAAAAATTTAAAACGGTAAGATTTAATTTCAAATCTTATGCAAGTTATTGGAATTTTTCAATTTTTCACTTGGTCTTTGTTTTAAACTTCGTCTTACTTTTTTCCTGTTTTACTGAATGTGCTATACAAATTATGATCATAATCCTTCACAAACATGAATTTCATATCGTGTATAGAATAATGATTGTGTCGAAATTTCTGTAGCAAATGAAACCAAGCAATACGATAATATCAAAATGCCGAATAGTTGGCCACGAATATTAACAATTTAAAACTATTTTGAAAAAATTTGTGGTAATTTTTTAAATAAAATTGGAACAAATAGATGAATTATCAAAATAATATAAAACCACTGATTGTGGACTTTAATTTTGTCCCGATAAGTTTATGGTTTCATAACTTTTCTGATTACTTGACATTTAGGTATTTTTTTAACCGATTACAAAAAAGAAGGAGATACTCAATTCATTGGAATCTTTGTTTTTATGTATGTTCAGCGATAATTATTTATCCAGTACACCGATTTTGATGATTTTTTTTGTTTAAAAGGAGGTATTATAGGTGTCTCATATAAATATGACGGTGATATAATGGTGAGGTCCGGAAATGAATGGTGGAATTCCTTAACGAACGGCAGTAAATCAACTATGATTCAAAATATTTGCTACGGGTAGCAACTTCAAAAAAGCAGGTACTAAAAATGAAAAAATAATGTTCATGAACATATATCTAAAAAGTAAAAAATAATTATCTCAAAATAGATACCTACTTATTTGCAATAAATAACTAAGTGACTTATGAACGTACGTTACGTTTGAAGTCGGTGCCAGCACTGTCGACCAACTTAAACAAATTTATAATTTAATTTAATTTATATTTTAAATTTAAAACCTTACCTTCTATTACGCTCAGTACGAAATAGCTTCCTGAAGGAAGTATTCATAATGTATAATTTTACATTTGTTCATGTTGATCGGCGATGCTGGCACCGACTTTAGTAGTAAGTAACTTAGTTATTTATTGCGAATAAACATTTATAAAACAATTGCAAACTATTTTTTACTTTTTAGTACCTACCTTTTTTGAAGTTGGTTTTTTGAAAGATATTTTTATTTTGTGTTGTATGAAGACAAGATTTGAGAAATATTAGAGTCAAATTACGGCATCCTATGGTATAGTGTTTTTGAGATAGGATTAGATCTGACTAAATAAATAAGTCCATAAATGGCAAACTGGATGGTCCACGAATTTAATTAACTTACGAGTTTTTTGACTTCTGATTTTACATTACTCATGAACACCCATCTCTTGCAGAGAGCAGTATTGGGTCAATTGTAGAATGTATTCATACTATTTTTATTTTTTTATTTACTCTAATTTAAAGTTATTCACTACAAGAGTGATGACTAAAATTTAGACAATGAAAACATAAAGATTTTTTCTTTATTTTACTAATTCCAAAATTTACTATTTTAGCTAAGTGGTTTTTTTTGTGTTTTCTGCACCAACTTCTGTTTACAATAACAATAGATTTGAACCTGTTCAAGTACTATTTGATAAATATTGCGATCTAATATTTTATGTTCTTGTGAAAAATTATTTTACTGTTCTTGTGAAAAAATTATTTGAAGTTTGTCATTTTGGATTATGAACTCTTTTATTTTGCATGGATTAGCTTAAATTATTTTCAGATCTAGAGAAGTTTTGTTACTTCCTGAGCATTTGACATTTTTTTCCATATATGCCTTTCACAATAAAGTTACTATTTTTAACTGATTTATCCACTGCTAGTAAATGAAAGAACAGAAATATATCTAGTGATTAAAACATGTGTAAAATAAGTTCAATTTAAAAAGAAGAAACTGCTCAGGTAATAAAGAAACAAATTAATTACATTCATTACTGAATAAAAACGAGGTGTGTATATGAAATTTTATACATTCCCTTGCATTGTATTACAAGTTGGTGTCCCCAATTTGTTTCATCGAGTAAAATCCAGTACCGTGAATATCATGTCACAAATCGCCCAATGTAATCTAAAAACGAAATCGTTTCATATTAAAGCCCTTCCTTCGTAATTGACTTTTTAATGGACGTATTAGCAAACCGTTATAAATGGATTCAGGATGCTACTAATTACGTCAGCAGCCGGAGAGATAATCTTGGAGAAAAGGCGGCTGATATTTTCAAGATTAGTTGTCTGAGATTAGCTTATTCTCAAAATATCAAATAATTTTAAGTCTATTTGTTAACTGTCTCTTAAATAAGTAGTTTCGCATAAGCATTAACTTCTAAACATGGAATGGACTGCCATGACAAAAATAAAAATAGGAGAAAATCTGAGGTCTAATCTATACATAAAAAATGAGGGACACGTTTATAGCTACGTATATAGCAAAAGCTAGTAATAGCAATAATATTAAAAATTGTCCAAGATTTATTAAATGGTTTCTTTAACACTAACAAGTACTTTGTTTGCTAATTTATGGAAACCAGTAAATAGTTAACAATAAAAAAATATATATCATAATTCGCCTTTGAATCTGAAGGTAACAAGAGCGCTGCACTTCAGTTCATTTTTTTTATTTTTCACGTTTAGTTTCATCGGAAACAAAGTTATAATATTGTAGTTTACTTAAACTTAATTATTACTTGGTATGAATTCGTTTTAAGAGATTTTCCAGAACTCATAATTTGCGATCTTATTTGAAATCGAAGAAATCTCCATTCTTGGTTAGATGTTAATTTAAAATTACATGTTCTCTCATTCTTAACCGGATGGCAACCAAGTAAACAATGGGTTATAGAAATGTGCAGTTTTATGATTCCCCTATTGTCTTGAATCTGAAGGCAACAAGAGCGCAATTCATATGCATTATGTTGAAAGTCCTGAATTTCAGATGAAATTATTTTCCATAATTTTAATTCTCATCTTCCCATAATCATTCTTAGTATTCACTTCTCTGACGTATTTCAAATACACTTTTGAAATCACATATACAGCTGATGTCAAAATAAATTTAAAGTTTCTGTATTGATACGCTATGTTAAATACATATTTTTAACACGTCTGAATAGTCAATTTTGTATTATATGTTTGAACGCACTTATGTTAAAGTAAGACAAAAATTTCGTCAATTCTCTTTTCCGTTAATCATCTGTAACGGTCTTCGAATTTCTGTTGGTTTAGGTCTATGTCGTAATGATTTTTTCAAGCATAAGCTTCATACACAGATCAAAAATAATATTATATCGAATATAACAATAATTGTAATTTACGTCTTCAAACATGTAAAATCGGCGCATTTTTTATGCGCTTATCCCATCGAGTGGGATATCGTTGTCATTGAATAGGTTTTTCTCAAGAACATTAATATTTATACATATTTTTTCACGTTTAAGCTTCGTTTGTACAGCATTAAGTTTAAAAGTCCCGGGAGGTCCCCTTTCTTTAATTTGAAAAAAGGACTTGACAAACCTGAAATTAATTTGAACACTATCATTCGAATATTGAATATATTTGGCGTTAATTTTGTAGAAATTCATTATTCACAATTAAATGAAACTACGTGTATTATTTCTACTTTCTTTAATTTCTTTACAACAACCTAGGTTTGGTTGTATCACAACATCTTGAGGTGGAATATTAGCAAAGATCTTTGCTAATATCCCATCTTTACCCGTTTTATCTTTGCTAATATCCCACCTGAAGATGTTGTAGTACAACGAAATTTAGGCCAAGGCACACACAACAACGAAACAAGACACTTGGCTTATTTTATTCAATTTAGGATCATTTCGAATACTTAATTTAATCTTAATAAAATTACGATTATTAAAATGTGGATGTTATTTCGGACCGTGGTCAACCTAGAGGACTAATTAAATAATGTGAGATACTCGAATATATTTTAAATTAAGCAAAAGACGAGTTGATTTCAAAAGGTATATTGACCAATGAGATTTGTGTCTTTTAATTACCTTTTACTATACACTAACAATATACGTAACTCGATGTTTCCATTCGTCTTCATAAATTATAAGAAAACTCTGACACTGTTATAGCAATAACTTTGAAATAAAGCAAAGTGCAAATCCAGTACCGTCAAGGTTAAATAGTATACCTAGAAGTCACTCTCCAACAAGACTCTCACTTTGCCTCAGTTCCGCGGATAATCGATTTACTGGTGACTATTGCCAGGTCATTGCTAATTAAAGTATTTTCTACTATTTATTTCTCTTGAACGGCACAAAAACTAGCATTTCCAAAAGAAAAAAGCGTTTTGCAATGGTTTTTTGGGGGACGCTGTGTCAGCAGATTCTCTCTTATTAACGGTCGAAATGAGAATGAAGAATTATTGCACTGAGGGCATATGCCCCGCCACTCGTCGTCGAGGGGCCTCCTACGACTTAATTAATTGGACTCTGTTCCACACAAATGAAGTGAAATCGCTCGGCTTAAACTTACTGACTTTTAATCGAATCGCGTTTCTTCTCCACAGTTGACGGCTTTCTCTCCAAGGACGTGCTTTGTCGAGATTAGTGAGGGTCAGTCTTTATATTTAAAAGGTAAATTATCAAAAAGTGACGTATTATTATTACATCCGAATATTTTATATGCAATGTTTACACATCCACATAGCAAATCAAAGTATCTCTAAGCATTCACTTAAATACGTAGATTGTGATGAAATAAGAAAAAATAAATTGGAAGAGAAAATAAGTACAGTTAATTCCTTCAAAACCTTTACACTGAAATTACGCTAACTGAAAAATATTTCATTATCTATAATAACATAGCACTGAAATCGTCCGACAGAATCAATTGTAATTCTCAATCGATTTTTTATCAATTCTTGAGGTATAGTGGTTGCCTGGTAAAAACATATTTTCTTTTCGTAATATATTACATCAGACATTATTATAATACTCTACCGATTATTAACTTTTTTACATGAATATATAAATATTGATTCCGTCTTACTGCCGGTAATTGTTCAGTTATGAGTAAATGAGAAATAATGACGATTCATTCTAATTGGAATGAGCATGTGCAGTTTTGCATCATACATATATTTAACGGAATACGGTTTTATTAATATAAAATAATTATATTCCGAAGAAAAAAAATTATATTTTTTATTAGCTTCTTTACATTAAAAAACCTGTCAAGCACGAGTTGAACTCGCACAACGGCGTTTCCGCACACATTTAGGTATTTATAAACATTTTATTAAACATAATGTTCCCATTGAACTATTTCAAAATTTTTTGATGTTTTACACGATAATATATTGTTTGTTATATCTTTAACAGGCGCACATTTAAAAAAAGTGTGATTTAACTACATTTTCACGATTTATTCCTTTATTTGCGCTGCGAGATCTTGTGTTTTGCGAAATTCCATAAGTTTCTATCAACGGGAAGTACCCTATAAGTTTTGATATATTTGCGAGTCTCAAAATATGCGACATAAATAGACGTATTTTTAGGATTCTTCTTGATGGCGTTAACTTAGAAGCTGGATTTTTTTAGAACTCCAAGGGACCATAGACCTAAATATCTGATATCAATTTTAACTGAACAACTTCAAGCATTCCTAAAAAAAGTGTCTCAAACCGACAGACGGACAGCGAAGTCATCCTATAAGATTTCCTTTTTTTTTCTTTTTAGGTATGGAGCCCTGGTGGAACATATTATTAAGGTTTTATTATATTACGTTAAACCCAATGCAAAAATATTTATTTGAAAAACAATGATTTTCCTTCCTTCAATTTCTTAAGCACTATTAAGAGTTCTTTTTTGTTTTATTGGAAGAGCTACGGGAACTTCAATCTTATAGAACAATAAAAAAGTTATATCACATATTGAATAGCATGTGAGAGTTTTCAAATTAAATATAATCCAGATATTTTGATCTGATTATTAACGATTAAAAAGCTATTTTAAATAATTGTTCTGAATGTTGGTGAAAATTTAAGTTATTTACAAAAAATAATAAAAATAAATAAGAAAAGTAACACAATCAAGCTCTGGTTGCAGGATTCCATTTCATCCGGTCGAGATTGAGGCATTTAGTTAGTAGATGTTTACTGTTCGACAATATGATATCAGGAGACATGACTACCGATTCAGACACATATATCCAGTCTTCAAAACATTTCTGCTTTACACTACTCGTATATTTTGTCAGTTTATATTAACATACCGCTTTGCTGTAATAAATATTATGAAAACATTTTTTATTGAATGAAATGAAAGACGCAGATGATTGGAGAATAGTTCTAGACTATATAACATGTCTCTGCAGCAAAATTGCTCTATGTAGCAATATAAATTGTATCACAACACTTATGGTTTATAGGTAAATAAATAAATACAAAAAATACAAACTGAATGACACCATTCAAGCGTTTCTTTAAATAAGCATAATTCTTAATTTTTTTTTTGTGATATGAAGTAACCGAACATACTAATCGCACATAATAAACTGAAATATAAGGAAAGGCATTAAAATAATCGAACATAACTTCACATCTGAGAAATAAATTTCACCTGTTTCTAGATATTTCTTTAAATACTCCTTGGTCACGGCGTCAATTCAATTGTTCAAACTTGCTAGCGCGGGTTCAGTTCTGAGTCGACAATCGTAAATAATTCATCAGTTGACTAATTATTCATCAGTTGCTGTTTTTTGATAATTTTTTTTTCGAGTAAATAAAAATTAATCGAAATATTAAGTAATCATTTTGATTGCAATTTACATTATTTAATAACTTTACGTGAAAGCACAAATGTGTCATATAGGGAGGTAATAGCACACAACTAGCAACTTACCACTACGTGGTGTTAATTTTTACAATGTTAATTATATAACCTGCCATGTACGAATAGAAGTCGCACTATAAGGGCACCGTGTGCACTTAGGAAGATATAATTATTTAACTACGTTGTATTTCTATTAAACTATTTGCGAATATTAATATAATTATTCACCTTGTAAGCATATCATCTATCATACCTTTCACATGCGTAAAAGTAACAAAATTTCAAATGTATCTCTGTAGTATGACACTTAGTACCAAAATAGATCTTGTTAATGAAATTTAATAACGAATTCTATCATTTCAAAAGAAGAGTTACGATTTTGAAAAATAATATTCGAAAAATTGTTTTCATAACTAAATTCGTAATAAAACCTGGTGGCTCGATTGAGTTTTATATATCGGCTTCACTGTGTATATTATGTTAAGTTCAAAAACAAGTAGAATGGTTTAAATACAACAATACACTATTTTAAAGTCCTTTCGATCTATCATGTCAACTACATACTGCGATCAAAGGTAAAGGCTTTGACACGAGTAATAAAATTTGGGTAAGAGAATACCAAGGGTGGCGGGTGTTTCGCGACCCACGTAACCTTTCCACAAACAGGCGTAATCTGGATTCATCCACCAACCAGTCGATCGACTAAAGGATATCGCGCTAGAGAGTGCTTTCTCTTTTAACGTTTTCTCTTACGCTGTTTAGGCAAGAATTATCGTTATGGGAACCTTAAAATTTTTGCATGTATCGAGATTATTATAGTATGAAACTCGAAAAGACCGCCTCTTTTGAGATGAAAAGAATTGTTTTTATTATTTTATGTGGTATATATATATATATATATATATATATATATATATATATATATATATATATATATATATATATATATATATGTACTAGTTGTGCCGACGCAATTTCCGTTTGCATGAAATTCGGTATAAAATTAACTGTAATATCCAGATAAAGAGTATCCTATGTTTGTGGATATAAACTATTACTACACCAAATCTCATTTAAATCCGTGCAGTTGGTTTCGCGTGATTAAAGGACAAATTAATATACAAAGAGACAGACAGACAACAATTCTAAAAACAGGTTTCCTGGTTTATTTGTGCTACATAATTCATTCTTTTTAAAATATTTTCCATATGCAGAATTTGCTTTGTTACATTTCTATTATATCTATAGATATACGAGTACGTATATGTATGTGTATTAATAAATCCTTTAATCAATTGTTATTCTAAATTTTATTCTTATCACAATTTTCCATAATTTCATTGACACTACTTTTCATTGGATAAAATTTTAATTTTGTACAAAGCAAAATACCACATAATGTCATCAATTACAATGTTACGAGTCAATTTAAGCTAGTAGTTACGATGTTAGCAACTGTGCTTAAGTTCTTGTCTTTACTTTCTGACTTTTTCCGCTTTTTAATTTTTTATTGCTCGTTACGAGGGTTCGTATATAGTTTGATATCGATTCCATTGTGCTATGTATTCACTTTTATCTACCGTATTAGTTTCTTTCACTATACATTTATTTGACTGTAGGAAATTTAAGAAAATTTACTATTAAGAGAAAATAAGTATTTTACTTTCATTTGACTGAATTCAGTAATTCAGGACTGTTGCCGAAAATCGAAACAAACTTAAATGACTATTAAACTATTTATTAACTAATAATGTGAGCGCAATTTACATTTTCTTGCATACCAACTATCATTCATAAGGAAATGGAAAGTTTTTAAATTCTAATCCGTTTGTTGTATTTGAACACATTATTCGAAATTATCGTAAGATCTGAAAATATTTTTGTTTTTATTTATGGCAGATATTAAATTTTTAATTATCTGGTATTTCTGGTATTAATTTTTTTTTAAATTTATCTCTCCGGTTCGTTTTACCGACTAAAAACTTGTGAATTCCGTCATCGTTGCGTCACGAATCGTCTAAAGTAATGTGAATGCAAAATCGTTTAACTGTTTAAACTCTTCAGTTGTAATTGCATTTTTAATGAGCGTATCAGATCGTTATAAACAGTTTCGGAATACCACTCAGTACGTTAGCAGCCGATATTGGCAATTGATGAAAAATAATTACTTCATGGAATTAGTAAGCAAGCTTTTATGCATGATCGCAATTTTGTGCACATTATGGCAATTTTCAAAATGGTTCCTAATACTACTTTAATACTCACGAGGACTCATCACACTTACGTCACGTATTAAATATAGTTTAACTAGACTTCGATTAACAAACCAAACATTTAAGCCGGTAGTACTTTTTAAAATCAATATTATTAAGTGAAGTTAATGAAAAATAACTACTCATCTAAATTAACTAGCGTAGATTTGTTGAGGTGAGAGAGATGAAGAGATATTTTACGATTTTAAACTGCAATATAGCACAAGTAATGCTATATTGCAGTTTAAAATCGTAAAATATACCACAAAGAACAGAAAAATTGAAATGCTTGTTGAGCTCCGTTATTCTAACCTATGAACACATTTGCCTAAAATATATTATTTGATAAAAAATAGAGACTTTAAATAAATGGAAAAATACTTTCGCATTAATTTCTAAATTACAATAATTTTCAAATTGTTTTTCGTATATTTTTAGTCGAATAAAACGTTTCCTTTCGTCATCTAAAATAATGTATATGAAGTGAATAATTTTTAGTAACTACTCAGTCACCGTGATTAGCTATTCAAAATCAAATAAAGAACAACATCTGGACGAACCAACCGGTGTAATCGTTTTCAAATCTGAACCATTTATCACTAAGTACACCTACAACAGCGAAAATCTGGAATTATTCGTCAATTTATCTTTTATTGACTTTATGCTTTCAATAAGTGGATTTCAAGGAATAAATAGAACATATGTAGACAAACTTATCAACTGTAATAATAAATAGACAAACTGACTTGGAAATAGATCGTTTGTCTATTCAAATTAAAATTCGACCAAAAAAAATAGTAAGGCCTCGGTTATGGACACATCGCAAATGATTAGTTTTCTACCCTCACTGTAAGAAAGACTTTCGAAATCTTTATTTTTTTTGACAGTTAAACTGTTAATATTTCTGGTAATAAATTATCTATTTGACCGTTTTTGTTATTGTTTGCTTGTAGATATTATTGATAAGAAAATTCATTATTTTTTGCCAACTTTCCTATCGAAAAATTACAGATTTTGTCTTCTTTCCAAAACTTCATAGAATATGTGATTCGATAATTTTCAAATCGCTTGTTTTCCATCAAAACTATAAATTAATTTCCTCTGACAGTAAACAAATTGAAATTAATAAATCTGAAAACGCTTCCCTTAATAGAGTTTCCACATCCGAATTCCGCTTTCGTCCTGCATATAAGAGTAATAAATATACACACACATATATATATATATATATATATACATATATATATATATATATATATATATATATATGTACATACATATATACAGAACATTTTCAGTATGGGTCAAGAGTTTAAAAAGGTTAATTATAAAAGTTATCAGGATCGATCTTATGAATTTTGAAGTCAGCCTTTGTTTTCCAAGAAAAAAAATTTATACAAAATCTTCAATAACGTTCATCAATTGATCAAACATTTCTGGAATGACTTCCCTGAATCTATTGAACGGAATCGATTACCATTGTGCTTAAATAAGAATTGTCTTCTTCCTAACACGTTATCGCGCTCCCGAACGTTGGTCAGTATTTATTTAGTGCGTCATTAAAATAAATTAACAGGATATTAATACAATAAATTAAAGGAAAGAGACCTTTTCTTTACACCACTAAAATGTTTAAGGACTAACAGGCGTAGAGTATTATTATGAGCGGAACGCTTGCCAACATTATTTTCTGAGATTTTTTTAATCTATAAATACAAATTTCTACTTTGTAAATATTACTGCCATTAAGTACAATCTCACTTCTGGCGACGTGAACATATCAAAATCTTGTTAATGATATGAAAGATTTAAAAGTAAAATAGAAATTAGTAAGGAAAATTGTATAGACCAAAAACAATACATCTAGTGGGATTGATAGATTGCATAACAGATGATGCTCGGATTACGAAATTATCCAGTCGACCATTTTCTATCCATATCCCGTTGAATAACAAAAGACTGATTATAACACCATATTTCATGTGTTTATCTAATAACATTTTCAGTATCCTTCCGCATATTTTCATTACGCTATAATTGTAAATAAATTCATAAGTTTTTGGTTTTTGAGTCATTTTATGTGTCCAAATCATCAAATTGAACTTGCTTTAAATTTTAAATGGTGCTTTTTCTTCTTATCTTTGTTATACACATAAAAAACTTGATTCCTGTCTTAAGTTTCTTAAAGACAACTAAATACATAGATATTGACCTAATTAACTTAAACATATGAACTTTGATTAACTAAATAAATATTTAGAAAATTTTTTAATGATGTGATAATGACTTTTCCATAAATTATTGCTAAGATAACTGTCTGAAAGGTATTTCTATTTTTACAAAATTATGCAAAATTACTAGAAAACGTCTAAAAATACGTTTAACCCAAGTTAAAGCTCATAATTTCCAGATATCACAAATTCCTTCAGAATATACACTGATCTAAATTTCAATAGTCGCCCAACATATATCAAGTGAAAAACCTTCAGACGTTTATGCATGAAAATGATGCGAGCCCAGCGCTCCACCCTCGCCCGGACAACTCCCGGGACTATTTCTTTTTCCTTTTGACCTTTTTGTTACAGAACCTATGTTACTGATATCGGTACAGGCCTTCGAAAATATTTACTTGTACTAGATTATTGTAGATCCAAAAACGGAAAATTTCACTTTATTGGGATTGTAAATACAGGCAACTTTTATTGTGCTGGCTAGCAACGTATTTAATAGTAGTGCAAAAAGTAATATTACTTCTAGCAAATGAGCATGTTGACGCCTCTTTTATATTGATTGCTAAAAAGAGGAATAATGAAGTTGATATAGGTTACATATTTGTTTGTTGATATAGGTTACATATTCCTCGTAAAACTTTTTTATGTGACGTTCATTCCAAGTATGTTTTATATTATTCTCAGCGTTTAAATACTCTTAGCATAGGACAATTTTTCAATTTTTCCACTTGAAAAATTAACTATAATTTTTGCCCTTTCATATTTTTCGTTATCACCGAAAAGATCACAAAAATTAGACACAAATTATAACTGTCGCCACGCTGATCCCTAAAATTTAATAAAACAACGTGGAATCGAATTTGATAAAAAGAAAACTTTGAAATTATAATTTGCAATAATTTGTTAAGGAAAAATTCATGAAATAAAACTACAAAACATAGACCAGAAAGGAAAGGCCTAAAAATTTTTTGGATTAAAAAATTTTGCAGAAATTTATGTCTTTTCATAATTGATATTTCTTTAATGAATAGAACCATAGTAATAATGTAATAAAAAAATTTATTAGTAGTTATTAATAAAATATAAATAATTATAAAATAACTTTTTCAAATTCGTACTCTCTTGCGTTTAGTGGAATATAGTAATATTTACATGGCTTTATAGTATAAAACTTGCTCCAATTAAATATATGGGCGCATATTAAAACCTAGTGCTAAAATTAAAACAATTTCAAATTTGGCGCATCCCGTGCAAGTGGAAGACCTCTCTTTATAAAAGACTGCTATAAAACATTAAATAGCCTTTTTTCAGAACTACCGTGTAAAAAAAGGTTTAATTGTTTAGTTTACAAGTTTAAGTAAAGCAATTTGTCTTCCAGGAATTTTTAAAAATCTCTTCCAATATTTCACATATTTAAAGTTTTTAATGTTTCACTTGATTAATAAAAAAAGGAATACTGGTTCAAGAATCTGTCTAGCTGTCATAAGTATTTTTTTGGAGAAAATTTGATATTGAAAATTTCAATTTGGCATAGTTCGAGTAAGTAGTGAACAGAATTACAGATTTTATGTTACAAAATACAAATATAAGAAATTTAAAACAAACATTGTTTTAAATTTCTTACGTTAGAGTAAATAAAAAATTACACACTATTTTTATGTCTTCAGATATTTAAATCACGTTATAAGAAACTACCCTGACAACCTGAAGGCCTCGTGGTCGACTGTGTTGACTGACTAGATTTACAAACACTTAAAATGACAATCCAAGAAGCTCTAAGATTAATGCAAGATTCTTATCGTTGTACATCATGATCCTCAGTAACAAAAGAGCGATTAAGAAGACATTATTATGTCACAATAATGCTGTACAACCAAAGGTTGCGTGTACATCACAGGTGACTGGTATGAACATCACGTAAGCTTTATGATGGTGCGCATCTATTAGAATCACTGTAGTTTTCCAGACAACTTTATATAAACATCTAAAAACGCTGTTTTCATAAATTTGGGGGAGAGTAGAAGGAATATATTTTTGGTGGACATTTCAACAATATTTTTTCTTAAATAAGTTGTAATAAAATATTTTCCTAACAGTTTTAATCGTGGTAAAGTTCAAAAACATTTCATGGCATAGTTTTTTTCTTTTAATTTAAATCTTGATCCTTTTCTTTTATATTATGCCGTAGCCTTTTTACAAATTTCATTTTTATTAAAGGACTATAGTAAAACTTGTGGTAAAATTCTGAACTTTGTTTTTAGTTTTCCGTGACAAAATTACCAAAACGGAACGCTAAAGGAATCATTTCGGTATCCGTCCTCCCGTCCGACTGCCCGTTTGTTACAGGTGATTTTCTCAACAAATATTGGATACAAAAATAGGAAATTTAGAACAGAGAAAAAGTATAATGTCACAAGTATAATAGAAAAAGTTGAGTTTTGATTCTAGATGTTAGTTTTAGGGGAAATGGGGGAATAAAAATAAATATTTCAAGGTTATCTGTTAAAGCACGAACTCAATAATATATATGATGTTTTTATCCATTTTTAATGTGTTTTAAATAAAACCCTAAAATTTGCTATCGTTCACACTTAATGCTAAAAAGAGGACAAAAAAAATTTTTAAAAAAATTATGTACATTGAGAATTAGATATAAATCGTTAGATATAAAGTATCTAGATTGAAGAATTTTTTTTATAAACAATTTAATTGTTTATTTCTTTGTAACTACTGAACTCTTAGTTTTAGATAATATGTTTTCCGACAAAAAATATTTCACACGATATAAGGAACAAATTTTGTCCTAACATGTTTTTTTTTAATATAAATTTATCTTATTATGAAACTTAGCTTCTCTAATACGCGATGTAATGCGTCATTGATGGGATCAGAGACGGGTAGCGTGGCAGACGGGCACCTTTTAAGTACATTGTTGGATTTCATTAATATTGATATCTAAGTGGGGGCTGATGGCATGGAATATTACTTGCACAAGTCTAGCTTGCAATCCGCTGATTATTTTTATAAAGCAATTAAAGGCAGTGCTGATATCAACTCCTGATAATGAATGGATCGACCAGGACAAAGCACAGACCATACTTATGGCACAGCTGGGTAGTAAAATGATATATAATAGTATACAATTTGACACTAATCATGTTAGGTTCTATGTACAGTTATATAAATTACGTATACAATTGAGGTTTCTACGGTTTAAACTTAGCTAATCCACATTGATAGAGTTTAGAATATAACGGCACATAATGTTAATACTCCATACGATGCACCTTAACCATGACAGAGTTATTAAAGTGGAAAAAATCAAGGTCTCCCATCCCATTCAATATTTACAAAAAAAGTACAAAATTTGGGAAACTTGGAAAAACTAGAAGTGATAAAACCACTTTTTCTCGCTTCTAGTTAATGATATCACTAATTTGCGCTATGTCGATAATTTGACGATGATTATCCCAGCCATTTTGAATTCAGCCAAACCGAAATGAAAACATTATTGATTGGAACGAAATACATTACCAAAGAATTTGGTTTATCCCCGGATTATTCATAAAGAGATTAGGAACAAAGGTTAGCTGACGTAATTAATGTTTTATGAAATTCGTTGAAAATATCACATACGTCGAGCTCCTTCAGAGCCAACAACTATATTTGCACAACAGATGTGCGAATAGGAATCGAATCGAATAAGCTCTGTCGGTTACAAATAGATGGTTGCATTTGAGTAAAGATGAAATATAAAATATTGACCACGTTTGTGTTCTATATTTTTAATGAGCTCTGAGACTTGGATCCTTATCACGAAATACGTTCACGTATAGACGCCTTTAAAATGTGACACTAGAAGAAACGCTTCGAATTCCACAATTTGGACCAAGAACACTTATCTAATGAAATTAAAAACTTTCTCTATACTCTATCATATGTCATCAGAGGGTCTTTACATACTTTCGTCACAATATCTGTAAAAGAGGTAATAATATTATAAATATTCCTGTAGACTGACAAGTTTGAATGGACAAGAGAGAGAACCCTATACGATTATCCAAACAACGGACTAGATGGTGAAACATAAATCACAGAAAAGATAACGACGGAGATCACGACCCTCAGCATTGAAAATAATAACATGTGGAGGCAGAAGGAATATTGTCCTAAACAGGAAAACCGCTATTGAAATTTTATTCAATTTAAAGACGTTTTAACCGTATTAAGCGAGCGATATGCTGTAAAACAATTGAGAATAAAAATATACTGAAAACATAAAACCAAATAAACCAAATCTAAATAATTTCTTTAGTTATAGTTTAGAAAGATTGCAAGCCAAAGGAAGTCAGCTGCTGGTCTCACATTAATAAAAAGCTTTAGGCGTTGATTTAAAAGAAATATAAAAGGAAGAAAATTCCGGGCAGTGGATAAAATGGACGTAATTTCAATATTTTTGGTGGTTCATTTTCCACTTAAAATATATACTCCTTTTACCCTCCTTCTTTAAACAATTTCATTTAGAGGAATTCTGAAAGAAAGACAGTAAAAGAGGACAGGAGGAATTCTTTTTCAAACTATATTTAGGTGATGTTAGGAATAATTTCATATGAAAACAAAATATCAGACAGATTAAAACTGAATCGATTACTTATTAGTAAAAACCTGCAGGTTCGTGGCTTGATCTTTTTATATTTCTGTGATTTTCTACAAGACAATAAATTTTATCTGGATTCATTATGTTTCTAACTGAATTAAAAAAAATTCGTGTTCTGTGATAACACAGAAATAAACTAAGAGCAGAAATTGATCACAGAATTAAAATGGCAAGTAAATTTTTCTTTGCGCTGAGAAGACAACTGAGATCTGAAGTCATCAGAAGACTAAACTAAACATCTATAAAACACTAATTCTAATAGTCCTACTTTAGGCAAGCGACACATGGACCCTTGAAAATAAAATTGTTATATCTTAATTTTACATCTTCAACCTATTAACAAACAAGTTATTTTGTGTTGTACATGTTATTTACATGGGTGTATTAAACATAGATCATGATTTTATTGTATTATTATTAACACAGTACCAACTAGGGAAAACATTCACTTTTACGTCTGATGCTAAGTTGCAAAGTGTTCATTTTAATTCTAAAACTGGTGTCTTAAACTTTGTATAATAAGTATTCGCATGGAAATAAATAGTTGCGGTTTCCTAATTAATCTCCTTGTATTTCGGAATAAACCACTACTAGAAAGAAAGTAAATTATCTGCTCTATATTCAGCAAACATAATATAGCGTTATACCGAGTGCTAATGAGGTGGTTGAATGTTAATGCAACGCTTGTTTGTGCATTTTCAAAAACATTTTGCGTATATCTTAAAAATATTATTAACATTTGCCGTTTTCAAGTTTTCTTTATGTATATGTATATGTATATACTTGTGTATATATATATATATATATATATATATATATATATATATATATATATATATATATACATATCAGTAAATTTAAGAAAACGGATGAATGAGTACACATTTTTATTCAATTTTATACCAATATTCAAAAATAATACATAACGCTACATTTTCTTCAAAGAGTCTCACCTGTTAATTAAATGTGTAAGAATAAGTATTAATTTTTCAATACGAAAATATTACATTCAGTTGAATGGAATGATACTGAAAAATACTAAATCCATGCAACATCTATTTTAATTATTGTCACTAGAATTGTTTTGGGTATCATAAAGATTAGAACGTATAAATTATTTTTAAAATACAATTAACGTATAAAAACTATATAGTTTTAGAGAAAAGTTAAGTCAATATCTCATTAAAAAACAAAAACTAAAGTCGATGGTAAACGCCAGTCGGAGAGGTGAATTTCGCAAATTTATATATTTCGTTAAAAGAGTATATTGAATTGATAGAGCGACATCTGATTTATATATCTCAATAGAGCGATATCGAATTAATGAAACTCAATAAGTTTCTTTTTTCATATAATTAAAATTGCAATGGCGGCTAGAAAAATTTGGTTAAGTAAATAAAATTAATTTGTTGTATGATAATATTTCACATCTTGTAAAGATGACGTACCTATATTAACGTCACAAAAGAAAAATACATATTCGTTTATTATCAAGTTTTTCATTATATAGTGCACTGAAGTAAAGAATTAATTGTATTCTTTTAAGGAATATTTATTTTATTGACTATAGAGTGTAGGTAGAAATATTGTTTTTCCAATAAGCGATCAAAATGATTATTATATTAAATGTGTAATATTTTGAATGTTATATTTAACGATGTACTCGTATCTTTCATATATTTTCATTGTAAGATTAATTTTAGCTAATTGTTAATAATTGGAATCGGCGCTATTTTCAAAGTATTGAAGGTTTGGCGAATTTTATTCTATCGTTAAACTTATTTTTTTGCCAAGTTTTATTCAGATCAAAATAGGAAATGTGGCTTCCTAAGCATCCAAAAATTATATTATGTCTCAATATATATTTTTAATGTAATTAACATGATTTTGGATTTGATGCCTGGATACTATCAAGTGAAGATGTAATGGAAACGTCTCGAAGCTGAGAAGCCAAGATCTTTCTATTGTATGTGGTTGTTTGATGAATGGTCCATGCATTTTTAAAAAAATTCTTTGTTCTTATAATTAAATACATTACCTGAACGGAGACATTTAACCTTACAGTCTAATTGGTTTTCTACTTGATTCCTGAGTAACTTATTTTTTTTGTCATTCTTTCCAAATTTCTGTTAAGTAAGTAAATACTTTTGTTAATATTCATCTATAAAGGTTAGGAAATATTTCGCTTCACCAAACTACGTAGTTTTACCACAAACATCGGAGTACACTAATTCTGGCACTTTTGTTATTTTTAACTCTATATTTTTAACAGACAGTCGTGTTTATTTACCTTCCAAACATAATATACATATAGATCTGTTAATACTATATGAATTATAGGGTAATAACATATTGTCAGCATTTTAAAAAATCATTTCTAACTCATAAAAGTCAGAAAACCTGGACACTGGTGCCATAGAAAAAAATATCCATTTTACCAATATCTGGTATTTATGCAAATTTAATGGGTACATATTATTAATTAAGCTTGCCGTAGGGACTATTTCATTATTTCTATTAGTTATAAAATGACTTTTGAACCATGTACACACAGTGGTTTAGCATATACTACTTTTATTGTCTTAATATACGACGTCGTCCCTTCCGCGGTGGCCATTCGTCTTCTCGTGCATAAGATAATCATATTTTTTCATGTGCATTACCTGATAATATATACCATGCTCCAGTGTTATTTCTTAAAGCTGGGAAAGTAGTAGCGTAGTTTCGTTTTCGTGATTTAAACTTATTTTTGGTTTTTGGTCAAATCTCCACTTCGCTCTCATATCAAATAAAACAACTGAGTCCCTGTTAAGAACTATTTTTACAGCTCTTATTTTCTAATTTTGGTTTATCGCGGACGCATTCGTATCGTTGTAGGTTGTTTTGACATCTTGTAAAATCTTGACCAAATCCGTGTTTATCGTCATACTGGAACATTCATTGGTTTGTACGGTCATTGGTTATAAACCAAGTCGATGAATCGAGCAGATTGAGGAGTAGCATTGTTCCAAGCCACTTGTCATCTACTGTGAAACCGTTGTTCTGTAGTTTATGCGTTATAGTTGTTATTCTGCTCACATAGTTTTCCATATTTTAATATTCTATTTGTCGCATCAATCTATAAGAAGTGTTGGGTCATTGCGTTCAGGACATTTTTGAAATCTATAGTGTCGCTATTTTCAAAACAATTACATAGTTCTTCATATGTGAGATAATTCTAGATGGCGAATACCTATATAGAATAGTTGCGGCCATGTTCGCGGCCAGTTAATATTACAGTTAACATCAAATAATTATTCGAAATCATCTTGCCTTTGCTTTCGTGCTGTTCTTGGTAACTTAACAAATGGACCTTTGCAGATCATATTAATTTGCGTAGTTTTTATTTGTTGAAATCTTTTATAGCTAGGACTAAAAGACCCATATCATATTGAATTAATATCGAGTTGGTGGAAACATGTGAGTGATTCTTGAGATATGAGGATTCCGGAAAAAGAGCCAGCGCAACTCTCGATTGCACCGAAGGGAACAGGGATTACGGTGTCCGAGTTACGGTTTATGTAGCTACCACTATAAACTATTAGTTAAGTTTTTATTCCTTTCTAAAAACCATTAAATTGAAATGCATTATAAATTTAGTGCATTAAAAGCTAGTCGAAAAAATTACACTAGACCCGTTAAATATTAATTAAAAGAAATCAATCATGTGAATACGATTAAAACTGGTTTAAGTTTGTGGTTAGCTAATTGTTGGTATATTCTAAAATATACGGTATTTTTAATACAGATTATTTCAAAGAAATAATTTCAAACCAATTTCAAGCAATGCGATTTTTACCGTTATAGTTGTATCAAATATTTGTAAGTGTATACTTTAAAAGATATTCCAAAAATTACATCTTAACCACATGTTTACAATGTAAAAAAAAATTCCCGCCATTACACTTATTAAGTAAATTTTGTAAAATCATGTCCGAGATAATCTCAAATCGGGTCAGCTCCTAAAATGGTGGGCTGATTAAAAAATAACGGAACATCTTTGCAAACTAAAATTTACTTTAAACCAATTAGTGGCTTAACTTTTTAACTTAATCAAATGCGCTGATAGATGGTGCTGCGAGTTAGCTTAGTTAGTTAGTAGTTAAATTTAATTTTTTGCTTTATATAGTTTTTATGTTATAATGCAATTCCAATAATATTTGTTCAAAATCTTATTTTAAATTTTCAATGCTAGATAGGCGTTGCTTGGTTTTTTTCTTACTAGAATATTATAGTAGAGATAAAGCGTTAAAGTCATTATAAATAATGTATTATTGGTTTGAAAAAAAGGGAATATAATGCAGAAGAAAATAATTCAATCTAATAACATAATAACTTGAAGTATTCAAGTAA
The DNA here is from genome assembly GCA_039881145.1 of Druceiella hillmani. Taxonomy (NCBI): domain Eukaryota; kingdom Metazoa; phylum Arthropoda; class Insecta; order Lepidoptera; family Hepialidae; genus Druceiella; species Druceiella hillmani. The sequence continues at coordinate 20,535,285 of JAYKKI010000016.1, read as the reverse complement.
CCCAAACAGACACAATGATACTGTGAATAAAAGAAAAACAAAATTCAGCATATAATTATAAAACTCTAAGGAAGAAATACCTAATTTTTTAGGTTGTAATAAAGGATTATACATCTGTACAATTTTTTGTCGGAACAGAAAGTGGTATTTGTTAGAATACATTATGCTAGCATTTATTAGGAAAACATAATGCTTGAATCCACACTACGGTAGTCAATAACCTAGAAGGGCTCTGACTTACCGATAGTGATGGAAAGAGATAGTCTCATTGGTAATTAGTTTTTATAATTGTTAACCATACAAGTACCTTGATTTTTAAAAAAAACTTTTTAAACCACTTAGTTTAGTTTGAATTTAAAAATTCCATATATTTAACAAATAAGTGGTGCCAGATTAGCGTAACAATGCTGTAAATTTATGTCAATAAAATAAAATTTAAATTTTAATTAACCAAAACCTATTTCTCACCCGCAATTCTTTAGTGCTTTAGTTTGGATAGAATTGTCTTAACCTCGCTATATTTTAGTCAAGCCAAATTTTATGAAAACTCAAACAGAAAGTTTGGAAGGTTTCTAACTATTTTAAGTACTTTATTAATCTTTACAAATTACTCACCTAAAGATGTTGTCATACTACGAAACCACGTCGTAGCTAAGAATTTAAATAAAATAATACTACATCATGTAGTTTCATTTCGTTGTGAATAAAAATTAAGTGGCACTGTATTAAATTGATATATTTGTGAGAATGAGGATGATGAGGAGAAGCCCATCACTTTTTTTTCCTTATTTCTTAAATCCTGATGTCATGCTAAGTAATTTGACTTATATTTCGATATATTATATAATATTTGACTATTTTTGAGTCATCGACCTTGCATTCATTTTTTTCTCGAAAGCTTTTAGAGTACTTACATTATATAAAATGGTAACAATAAATAATAAACATTATTAATGCAAATATGCGAATATTTTATATTTATTACTTTAATTCAGTTCAACATAAAATATGTTATTTTTCTGTGTGAAATCCTGAGATTGGCGCCTGAGTAAAAATCCACTTACTATTTCTTCTGCATTGTACTTTTTATTTTCGTTTTGTCAGCTACCGTCCACATATTTTAATGAGGATAAAATGAACTTTTTGGAGATAAAAATATATTACACATCAAATATAATTTTCAAAAATTAAATTTTTTACCAAAAATATAATAATTATAAAATGCAAAAGCAAAAATGAAGAAAAAACAAACTCGAAAATAGATGTTACATAGTAATGTATATTTGTACAATAAAATATTTTTACAAAAAAATCGAACCAAATTTAAATACCCACCGTAAGCGCACTGAAAAGTAAAAAATCATGAAAATAGGAGTACTTATTTGGATCTTTCGCGGGGCAATAAAATTTTCGAACATACCATATACACAGTCGGGTGTCGCCTTTCATATAAATCTGAAAATATGATTTATTCTTTTAATTTTACCGTAGTCAGTGCTTCACGCGTTCATCTGTACACACTACCTACGTGTCTAATAATATCCTAGTTACTTCATGTCGGCGTGTATGTACTTGCTTACCTACCTACTAATATTCGAATTGTTTAATGTTTTTGTATTTACCTGTGTAAACTCACTTATCTCCCTACCTCCTCACTAATGTTTTAATTTCTTCATGTATTTGTTTTTACCTACACGCACTTACTTGTGTACCCATCTGCTAATACGTTAGCTGCTTCTTGCCTTTTTACGTAACTTTTCAGTTTCTGGCTTGCATCAAGACAACGTCAAAGGAGTACAAACTCGATGAGTTTATTTCTCATCAGTGACCTGTTCTTGTCATTGCCTTCCAGCTTCATTATTGTATTCTGATTTTGCTAAGGAGCAGATTTGTGTCACCCTTAGTCATGTCAAAATTTTAGAGACTTTCTTACTGGTTTATCATTACTCATATTTCACCCTAACTCGATCTCTGAACTTGTGCTGTTCATCTTCAATTTCCCTGGTCAAATTCTCAGCAAATATTATAAGACGGCACTGGGGGTATAGACATTTCAAAATAAAAAAAAATCATCTAAATCGGTACAACAAATACACCCAAATTACGATCACAAAAAATACAGTCAATTTAAGAACTTCCTTCTCGTTTGTAGCCAATTAAAATGCGGACAGCGAGTGAAATTTATTTTAATTGGTATTTGCCTCGGTATACAAATTTTTATTAACAATTATTTTTCATAATGCGTCATATTCAAATATAACACAAAAACACAAAAACAAAGATGATAATATTATTTTTTTCATAATGCAATACAGCTAGATATGGTCTATAAAATCAGTATTAATCTTTGCATAAAACCAAAACGGTTAATATATTTCAGTACGAATTTGAAACGTATCGTACTTTAGACGTATCACTACATAGAAAATGTAAGTGAAATTTACGATAATCTGAACAAGGAAAATAGAAGATATGTAATGTGTCAAACAAATATCTTCTTCATAAAATTTTCGGAATGACAAAAGAATACTGCCAGTAACTTAATCGCTGGCGCGTGTGTTGCTATAGCCGACATGACAGTCAGTGTCGCCGGCGTGACGACCGTTAATAAAGGGATATTTGCTGCTTTGTTACGAATTTCCTGATATGCAGGACTTTTAGTTCCGCGAGCAATAAGATTTCTCTAACTCTATCCTTCATAATTTCTTTATTTGATGCAAGACAGTGACAAAGGGCGTCACTGGGTAAATCTCCTCGCGATAATATTTCCAATATTCTTTCCTTTGAGATCTTGCCTGTAGATAATAGTTATATAATAAATTTTAGCTAAAAATTGAATCTTTTTAGGGAAATAAATTTATATTCCCATGTTTACATTTATTTTAGTTATTGCAATTTTACAATAAAAATTAAAATAAACTGGCATTATATAGCTCTTTTAAATACATTTTCTCATAAATAAAGGTTTTACTTTTACGGAAACTCTAGTCAGACATGCTACTCCAAATATCGATTAAAATTTTCTTGGAAGAAAGAAAATTCTGCTGAGCCCAGTTTGTGTACTTTGTTATAGATTAAATACAGCAAGGCAAGAATAAACAAACATTATAATATAATGAAAAATTATATAAAAATGTACACACATAAATAAATATTTAATTATTCTGCAAAACTTATGATGTTTATTGAGTCATTACATGCGTTCGGAACATGTAATGACTAAATAAAAACACCAATTGCCCTTTTTTATGCCAATAACACCAATTTACCTTATATATCTTGTGATCATCTAATTTAAAAAGTTGACTTATAATGACCCCCAAAATGTTTGTGATATATGAAATCACTTTTGAAATATATATATTTTTGAAATGTATACAATCGATAAGTGAACTTAAATACACGAAGAACTATGCACACGAGAAGAGTATATCATTTAAAATTATGATAAATGAACTTGTTGTGTACTATACATATTTATGAATTAAAAGCTTCAGTAATTGTTAAAAGAGGAATTAATCAAAGCTTGTAATTCCCTTGATTTTCTGAAGAGAACGGTGGAAACTGTCTATCGAAATTCGTGGCTGTTCCGGTGTTATCCAGGTTTAGAGTTAAATTTTTGGCAAGTTATTAAGATTTCATCCACAGTTTTCATTCTCATGTTGTAATCATCGTTCAATAATTTTAAATGGTCAATGAAAAATTTATTTCTTTTAGAAAATTAAAAATTTTATAGAGTTAAATTAAAAAGTTTTCATTTTCATGTAAAATACATTCAATAATTCTAAATTGTCAATGAAAAATCCATTTTTTTCTAGAAAATTTTAAAAATTTAAGGTTAACCCTCAATTATGCGTATAGGGTCAAGACAAATTCAAATTGAAAAATAATTGTGTTTGAGTGTTAGGAATGCGCTCGCGCTCGCGCTAGCTTTCTGCCTCTCCACGGGGTGCACAAATTAGTCGCGGCCGAAACATCAGCGCGTATGCATGTGTCGCTGTACTCACGAGTGTTAACCCCGTGCCACCACTTATGTAACACTTTTTGCCGTAGGTAAGTTTTTGTAATTTATTTTTTTACTTAGACTATGTATGGATATTGTTATTTGCTTTCATTTATATTTGTATATTTGCTTCTCTTATTTTGCCAATTTCTGCTATTGTTTTTTATACTTTTTTCAGTTTGCAGTTAAAAAATGTATCCAAAAAGACAACTATCGTTATGGCCAGAAGAAGTGTCCGACGATGAGCAAGATATTACCGGTTCTGATTTGGATGATGAAATTTCAGACGACGTATTTATAAATAGTGTCCATAATTCGGAAAGTCAAATTGAAGAGTCCCAAGGCAATGAAGATGTTCCTGAATCATCGGAGAATAACTATTATTAATCGAGACACACTCAAAGAAATGGCCCGAAGTTGAAAGTGTCTCAAGAAGCACCATCAAAGGCGGTAATGATTCGAGCACAAAATATTATTCATCTATCGGGAATCAAGCAATATGTCAGAAATATTAAATCAACGATGGAATGTTTCCAGTTATTTTTTGACACTGAAGTTATTGAACTTCTTGTTATGAATACCAACTTATATGTTGATACCGATGTGAAAATAAAAGCACTTTTACGCTTATTGATTATGGCTGGAATCCTCAGTGCTTCTCATTTCAATTTTATTGATTTATGAGCAGCTATCACAAATCTGTGTAAAATTTGGGAAGACAGGTTTTTAACAGCTTAAATACTGCTTAAAACGGCACTTATGTAAGTTTGAGGTATATTCTGGTAAATAACCAGAGGGAGAATATCAAATATCTAATTCTCCAGGAGACATGGTAAAACGTCTAATTGAATCAATAAAACGCAGTAATATTACAACTGACAATTTGTATATTAATATAAAACTTGCCAAGGAGTTATTTAGACCTGAATACAAACTGATTCTAGTTGGTACTTTGAATAAAAGAAAACCCGATATTTCATTTTAATGTTTGCCTAATAAAAATAAACCAGGATTTTCTTCATATTTCGGATTTCTCAATCAAATTACTATGGTATCTTTGGAAGCAAATCACAGGAATCTGTTAACTTTTTTTTCAATGTTTTGTTTCAATTTTTTTTTCAAAAATTAGTAAATTGAAAATATTTTCAAAGTTTTGTTAATTTTTTTATAGTTTAAAATCAAAGTTTACTCTTCGTACTTAAAATTAGATACAATAAAGCAATTTAATATTTTTGATAACACATATATTCTTTTATTAATCTTTGACACTCCATTTTTACCTACCTTTTTGGGGTCACTGGTAACCCCATGCAACTAATTATGTAATTGTTTTAGAGCGCTTATTTATGGTTTTAGAAGTCCGATTTATGGTCTATTTCATATATCATTTGACGATTACGTGCTTGACACTCAAGAAAACAACTGACATTTTTTTATTTTCCAAGCAGTCATTATTTTTTATATGCAGAATTTAAAAAAGAAAATTATTTCTTTTCTCTTCAGAATATTGAAGATAATTATCTCTCTATAGCATTGTTATATACAACTTTACATACTGAATATATAATTGAATTTTGTTTATTCGAAAGGACAGTTTTAATTATAAATTTAGTGGCGAAAATTAATCTAATTGTGGTCAATAGCCTTCTATAGGCGCTGATAAATACATTCCAATAATTTTGGACACCTTTCATAGATATATATGTTCATTTTTTATTATGGCTCTTTATTTTGCCACATTTTTGATGATCTCGTACCTGGTCCAATCACATCTTAAGTGAATTTCCATGCGTTTTCGTGTCACGAAACAACGTTATATGCTGATTTCGGCTTTGTTTTATCCTATAATTATTTTGTATGTCCTAAGTTTTGTTTCGTTCCAAAAATTGTTAAACATTGATAGCTTTTTTTCTTAACTCAAAAATGTTCAGTTAATTATTTCTTCTGCAAAATACTATTGAAAAATTATAAAATATATAACATAATTACGTGAAAATACTTATAAATGAATAAGAATTCGGATTTAAAACATGGAAAGATTTTGCCCAATACAAAAATAACGATCATAAATTTAACTGTAGTCGTTAATAAAAGGACGTAGTGTAGCCCTTAACTCTACAACCGCCTTAATTATTTGGAGAAGAACGTACGCGTTTTGATCATTTTCCCGCCCCAAACTTACTGGGGAAAACGATTTCGTTTTTAACCTTTTCTCTTACGGTAATGAGGTTACTCTTATCTTTTTCAACAGCCCAGAATTATTGTCGAATTGAACCAATAGATAAAATTAATAATTCGGATATTTAAATATACATTTTCACCTTAACAAAAATTAACTTTTCTTTTCAAGTGAATGGTGCATAGCACCGACACAACAAACATTGGAAAAATATTCTATAGAGTTGAACAAAACATGCCAATGTGCCACTATTAATTGATATCTCCATTTATACATTGAATAAATGAAGTTAACGTGGTCTATACGAAGTGACATAACATTAAATTTTCTTAAAATTTAGAACCCGCTCTCCGCAACAGAAAACGATCACTTTTTATAATTTTCTTTGCAGAAATACTTTATTAGACGGTTTTTAGCGAGTGATAGCATATTTTTTTAGAAAAACGCTTTTCTTGTACGCTACGTAAGCCAAAATCTTTTAGGGTAGTATATTTTGATTTTAGTTTGAAATTTGAGAAATATTCGTATTTCGCCTAATTACACAAGTATTTCAGTTTTGTTTATTAAAAGTACTTAATAACAAATGTAAATTTATTTCATTTTGACCAGTTGTAAAATGCAAAAGTCTGATTCATAGTTTGCCATCTGCTATCTTGCCAGGTTTGGTTACAAAAGTAACCAAACCTGGCAAGATTGCAGATGGCATCCTGTACATCAGTACCTTTTATTTATGTATCACAAGCTTATCCAACCTTCATACTGCTGTCTGTTTAAGAAATATTCTATTTTTGTAAGCAATTTTGTAATTGTAACTGAGTTAAATTATAATGTTTGAATAATTTTATGTATAATTTGTATTTTTTTTTGGAAAAAAATATCACCAAAGTTCATTTCTAATAATTGCGTTAAACAATAAAATATAGTATCCTAAATCACACAGGATAAGAATAAGAATGTGGCTGTGGCACTTATGAAAACTGTAGCAGAATTTGCACGTGGCTATTGCACCTGTCACATTGTATATGGTTTTAACCGATCTACCATTATAATAAGGCGTACATAGAATATAAGCTGCTACAGTGTATATTATGTAGAAAAGGAATGAAATACAAATATTTACAAAAATTTTAAACATTTCCACCAACAATTATCAATACATTATTGCAAAAATATGTTGAATTTTAAATACAAAAATGTAAACATTTTATTACCTACAAATTATGAGTTTATAAAAGTTTATCACAGTTAGAAGTTATTTTAATTTATTCAAGATAGCCTTTAACTTATCATCACTTGAGTTTCATTAATTTACCATCTGTTCTCAAATATCATCACTTGCAATATTTTTCCAATTCAACAAATTTATAGCATATTTTCAGTGTTTTATATAATACCAGTAACGTATTTGGCTAATTCCGTTTAGTATATTATCAAAACGCAACTTCGACGTCGAAAATTTTACTGTATATCTATGGATGATGCATAATAGAACTCAAAAAAGTTGTATGTGTGCCCGCTTTCGTAAAAATGTCGGCAAATTAATTAAACATATCGGCAATATAATTGATTTATTTTGGGTTTTTAGGATTTATAATAAATATATATATATATATATATATATATATATATATATATATATATAAAATAAATAGATACAATAACAACATATAAGGCATTAAATAAAAACATACATTATTTAAAATCCGAAAACACAATTGAGATCAATCTTTTTTTTTATTTTTATTTTAATAACTCTATAAAACAATATAACAGAAAGAAGGAACACTAGTCATTTGCTAATATTCAAATATCGTTACTATATTGCACTCTACACGGTTTGAATGAATGTAAAATTTTCGTATTTTGTCTAATGTGCTAGAACCGAAATCCACATAATGTGACTCGTATTGATAAAGGGTTTTAAGTCATTTAAGAATTTTCCCTGGCAAATATAGCCTATGTATATATACATAGAATATATATACATATATATATATATATATATATATATATATATATATATATAAATATATAATATCCCTACCTCTAATGCCAGTAAGTAAATTAAATATATTATTATCAACCGACTTCCAAATAGTACAGAAGGACGTTACATGATATTTTCGAAATTTATCAAACAGTTTCGTTGTTTCTACTTGAAACAGTACATGCAGTTGCAAAAAGAGTTAGAATTCACCAGGGGAAAATATAGGCATTTCATAGAAATCTTCAATAATGAACAGTATAGGTCTTGTGTTCGAGTTTGAATGTTGTAGGTGCAATAACAATCTAACAATAGTCTCTAAACTTTTAAAAATACAAGGGTAAAATAAATCTACCCCTTAGTAAAATCATTGTCTAATGAAGGAGCCAGAAGGTGGTGACAGAACTCTTCACTGATGAGGAACTGAACTCGTCGACTTGTCACGAAAGCAGGAAAGTAATAAGTAAACAAGTAGACATATAGGTTTTTAAAGAGGCATGAACCAACTAAAATATTAGCAGGCAATTACTGTACTATTATAATATAAAATAAAAGAAAATTCGAATTTTATAATGAAGAAAATTTTACGAATTTGAAATAACCACCTTATACGAAGTGAAGATGAAAATATGAAAACTTATTTGAGATATTTGTAGTATAATGTCGTTTCCGAACATAAATAAATTTACAACACTTCTACTACAAGATATTTTCGGAGCCATTGCCAAGTCAAATGTAGCACCCATTGTTGTGAATCTACGTAAAAGAGAGATAGAGAGAGGTATCGACTTGGCTCCAAATACAAAAATCTCTACATACTTCTCAGTATGCATGTCCAAATTCGCAATTATTCCAAAGTCACTTCAGTTTTTTTGTTAACATTTTTTTTTCACTTTTCTCATATCAAAACGTGTATAACATGATTTAAGAAAATATTTACATTGGTTTCAGTGTTTCTACAAGGAAAGTATCAGGAATATCTAGATACACTAACACCTTGGATAAAAACATGATGATATGATCAATACCAAAAACTAATATTTAAAATTTTGATTCCAATGTATATTTTTTAGGATATTGTTAATGAACTGAAGTGCACTTAACATTAACATTACATTTAATTTAAAAATTATTTATGTCCATTTACGTTTCTTTGATGATAACCTTATTTAAGTCGAATGTAAATTTTATGATTTACGTTAGCAATATATCTGCCACCATATATTTTTTAAAAATTATTGAAAAATTTCTTAATAAAAAACATTTCGGTGTCTTATTTTTTTTCCCTTTAACTTTTAATTTATATTATATCATAAAATGGTATTTGAATTATACGATATTTATTCCATCTATAGACAAGTATATTAGTCATAAACAGACAGCACACTATTCTTGCCTATCAAAGTTCAATATCTCACTTATTTAATGCAATATAATTCAAGTTATTTAATTTAAGTACTGCTCTGGACATATAAATCAAAACATAAGTCCATTCAAGCAATGCGATAACTTCTCAAGCATTCCCAAAAATCACTCATCCAAGAAGTGCAGTGTTCAATTTACGAGTCGAAATATGATTGATATTTAAGTAAGTACATATCGAATAAGAAATATTTTATAACTGTAGTATTTAAATATCCTACTTCTTTATATTACGAAATTCCAGATTTGCATTGTCTGAATAGTTTTGGGCATAACAATTTGTAATTCTAAAATTTTATTTATGAGTCCCATTATGGTTTAATGATCTATATTCTGAAAATCGACTAGCTCATCATTCACACGAAACACGCAACAACTTTTAGATATAGGTATATTTGTGTCCAAACGGCAATCACTTGTGGTCACTTTTTAAAATAATTTTTTTGTTTAAATTAACGAAAGTAAACAGTTTTGTTTAATTATTACAAATTTTATTATAAACAATATTTTATTACAAATAAACTCAGGTATAATTTAATAAAGAAAGTTGAATGTGTTTATAATAATGTATTCAATAACGCTTGTAAGAATTCCAGAATTATATTAATTCCTGAACATTTTCTATGAATTAAAATGTGACAATAATATTGTAGTTACTCATATGTCGCAATAGTTTTTAGGATAAACTGAAACGCATTTCAATCCTACCCAAACGACCATATATTCAAAATTTATCTCTCAATTAATTACAGTTCCAGAGCATCTTTAGAGGCTCATCCTCGATTTTATATCAAAACAAATATGAAGATAAGATACGTTCATTAGCTTTCGACTCGCTGTGGGTGACAATATAAATTAATCGAATGCTGACGTGTTACTATAAATTGGCCACTTGTGTGTTACAAGTTGCCAATTTATAGTAACACGTCAACATATATATAGAGGAACAGGGAGGGGAATATAACAAATTAATTAAAAGGCTGAAACAGAATCCGTCAAGATGAATTGTGCTGAAATGCAACTTTATATTACAAAAAATAAGTTAATATCTACAATAGAAATTAATTAAAGGATAACTCTCTTACTAATTGATAGAGACATCTATTTCTTTTACTTGTAACCGTAATAAACTTGATTATTTTATAATTTTCCCCCAGACGGCGATAGCAATTTATTTTTAATTTTTTTTCCTTTTGATCATCCATTTATATTTACATATTCGTAACAATTTTCAATTCTTTTACTATAGTATTATCAATTTATTTTATTTCCTGCGGGCATCTCATAGGGAGAAATTTTGAACATGTATAAATGTGCAGAGAACAAAAATCTTCACGTCAAGACCAATGAAAAATTACTAGTCCGAAATAGGCACTACGTTTAAATAACAACTCTCAGTTTAAAGCTCATCCTGAGTTTAGATTACTTATAATTTTTTTAATGAATCTACATATTTCATGAATTTTCTTTTCTATAGCTATTTTTTTTTATAAATTTTCTATTTTAATATACAAATCAAAACTTTTCTCCATGATTGACAAATTTATCTCAAATATACTTATGTTTTCTTTCGTAAAACTCAAATTAAAATTATATTAAATTCTTTTAAATTTTTTTTCTCTGCTTTAACATAATCTTTGGTTGTTCAAATATTTATTAGTAAGTTCATTAATTATCAATAGTTACATTTTTATTTGATAAACCAAACCATTCTCCTAAGTGGTTAAAACATCAGAGGTTATATAAATATTCAATTTTCATACAAAATATTAACAGAAGTCAAAAAGGCAATATTACAAATAAACAAAAAAATACAAACTTACTTTGATATTTTTCTCAGGCACATAAATGTACATAGTAAAGAAAAACTAGTTGTCTGGTGCCGATAATTTGCAAGACATCAAATACAAAAAGGTATTTTATCTTGAAAAGTAATCATAAAAGTTTCATTGTAATAAATTGTTATTATTATAAACAATATATTTTATTGTACAATTTTTAAAAACTCAGATATTGGCTTTCTCAAATGTGTTTTTTTAACTTCTTAGTTTACAAAACTACTTTTAAAACGATATTAGAAGTGATATTTGTGAAGAAGTGATATGTGATCTTTGTTTACTTTTTGGCTATAGGTGTCTTTAAAATAAGCATGAATATTATTGAATCTACCATCTCATGAAAAGCATCGTATAACTATCTGTGCGAAAAAACAGGTTCTGGTAATATAATCTTGCCCTTTTGAATGTCTGGCTTATTTAATTCGGTTGCACTTTTTCAGAGTCAGTAAATTAATATTTGTTTATGAATAATAACGGTTCAAATAACTGCCGTGCATGTTTGTTAAAGAGATTATCAGAAATGGCGCTGTATATAAATAACTTTGAGAAATAATGTGCAGAAAATTAAAAAATTTAATTAAAAATGAGTTTTGCATTGTTTCTTTATTTCTCGTCATTAGCGGCGGTCAGACTTCAAAATAATATCTCAATCAATGGTTTTTATGAAGTCTTAACGAAGATATGGCGTAGCCACAAAAGAACACCTTTACGGAACAGTATATAGAGATTAAGTAAATACGTCCTCGTCCAACTTACTCTCCCACGACTAACACCATATTTTCTCCGTCGACTCTCAATAAAAAGAAACGATTTCGAAAAATTTAACTAAAAAGTAGGTTTCGAATTGTTTGTTTATTTTTCGTCATTAGCGGTAAAGGCAGCCTTTAAATAAATATCTCAATCATTGGTTTTGATGAAGTATTAAGGGAGGTATGGCATAGCGACAAAAGAACACCTTTACGGAACAGTATATAGAGATAAAATAAATACGCCTTCTTCCAACTTACTCTCCCACGACTAACGCAATATTTTTTCTGTCCACTCTCTCAATGAAAAAGAAATGATTTCGAACAAGAAATGCTACTGACAAAGTATGTGCAAGTCAGTTTATTGTGTATGTGGCTATTCGTACACGAAACTAAATAGCAAATTGAGGAATTTCATCCGGTCGCGTTTTTAGATTATATGATTTGGTAAATATATGGGGTTATATATTTACCGTATAGTTGCGGAACTAACAGTGCTACTCGAATTTATACATCGATAATGAAACACTGTCAATAAAATTACGTCAGTTTTCTTTCGGCAAGAATTTATGCACAATATTTCTAGTATTATGTAATCCGACTTGAGTTGGCTAATGAACTATTGTTGTGTTTATAGTATAAAGAAAAGGAGTGTAAAATTTATAATCCAAGGATCGCAAATAAATTATTTAAGTCATTTATTAATTTCTAACTTTATACAGAGGAAAGTTTAATTCCTTTATTATTAGAGCTTAAAATACTTACTATGTTACATATAACAAGCTTATTATGAGTATTCTGTTAGAAGGATGCAATTTAATTGGTGATATGATCTTTGTCCGATTGTATTAGATTAAGTAAATTTCCAGCTTAACTTATCTAAAAGCAAAGTATAATGAAAATCTTTGATTTGTTATTGGAAAGGCAAAAGCGGGCCTTTGCTACAAAAATACCCTTTACTTTTATGTACAAAATGTTTCGAGAGCTGAATAGCTTTTGTGGTTCTCATTCGGAAGTTGTTTGTTCGATCGCTTTTCTTGCTTTAACTTGATATATTGGGGTGAGTGTAAGAGAAGCTTGATATTGTGTGGGTTATGAGGATCGAGTGCCATGAAGAGTTAAATGTTTAACTGTTGTTTTTGGGTGCCTACTATGGGTGACAGTGCTAGCATTTTGCATAATTATTTAATCAATTTGTTAACAAACTGCACATTTGATAACTATCTGTAATTCCTAATTGTATTGCAATGAATAAAATCGATGCCCGATTCAAATTTGAAAGAATATAAATTTTCACATGAGATTATGGATGAAAAAATTATCCATTTTACGGAAACTGTGAATTATTTTATTGCGTCGATTAATTACGGAAATTGGCATTTTTTGTTTTACTATATTTCCGTTACGATTATTTAAAGTTAATGCATTTTATTGTCATTCAAAGTTCTATTTCCTACATACAATATATTTTACTATCCAACCCTAGCTGCTATACTTGGACTAAAAACGGCCATAAGTACATTTCATTTTAACCGTAGAGCTGTGAATTCACAAATATCAATCTAAGGGAGAAAACAAAGTGAATACCACGATAGGCTATTTAAGTGATACTTTTATCACTTTGCCATACGAAATACAACTAATTATTTTGTCAATTTTTCTTGCACATTTACTGCACAAGATTTCTGTCGTAATAAATTAAGTTCATATTTCGTGCTAAATTTCGGTTGGAAATAATTGGTAACTGATGATGAAAAGTGTTGTATAAACGTTAGTCAATTAGTACAAGATAAACAAGATTATCAATATCCAGACTTGAACTGCATACCAGAAATTTAATGCTAAAATGCTGTTGGAATATTGAGGGTTCATTTATTAGTAATTGTTTCCGAGGGGGTGGGGGAGTATGGTGAAAAGAGCAAGTAACTACTAGCAATTAAAGGGATTACCTAACAAACTAAGTTGTCAACGGGACCAAATAAACCGCCACGTTGACTCGTGCCACAAACATACTCGTCAACAATTCGTCGAGATCGCCGAGATTTTCACTTTTAATAGATAATGATAATGAACAAACGCTCATTATCATTATCTATTAAATAATAAAGAATTAATGAAGGAGGTTCTATATCCGCAAGAACGTGATATATATATTTTTTGTAATATTTAGATATTTATTTGTTAAAATATTTTTAATAGATAATGATAATGAACAAACGCTCATTATCATTATCTATTAAATAATAACGAGTCAATGAAGGAGGTTCTATATCCGCAAGAACGTGGTATGTATTTTTTCGTAATATTTAGATATTTATTTGTTAAAATATTTTTAATAGATAATAATAATGAACAAACGCTCATTATCATTATCTATTAAATAATAACGAGTCAATGAAGGAGGTTCTATATCCGCAAGAACGTGATATGTATTTTTTTGTAATATTTAGATATTTATTTGTTAAAATATTTTTAATAGATAATGATAATGAACAAACGCTCATTATCATTATCTATTAAATAATAACGCGTCAATGAAGGAGGTTCTTTATCCGCAAGAACGTCATATATATATTTTTTGTAATATTTAGATATTTATTTGTCAAAATATTTTTGAAGAATAAATCGGATTTACATTTTTTTCTCGTGTATTGGTTAGTCTGCTATTGTAGCTATTTACCGATATTGTAGCATAATTACCTTATATAACGGCAATCATACCACAAATTATGGCAGATTAATGCATCATAGGTTTTAAACTAGACCATTTTTAGATTTAAATTTAGTCGTCTATACGATGAGACAAAATAATTATTAACACTTTTGAAGTACGTTCAATAAAAAACAGCATACCTTTTGCAGTTTCATTATTTTTCATACTACAATTTTTTTTAATGCTACTAATATATTTAATATATTTTTTTAATACATTTAATATGTTTATTTATTCATCTGCCTTAAATCATATGAAAAAATTCTAGGTAATAATGTATATAATATATCATTCACTCCTTATACTTGGTTTTTTGGTCTATAGCATAAAAATATGACGACACAATTTCTCCTGTCATAGGAACTGACAACTCCCTGAAATAATATATAGACCTAAAGAAAATGTTAAACGCCATTTATATTTTTAAGATTACGACTTTAAAATTGATTGGTAGTTCATGAGGGATTATTTCTTATGAATTAATCAAATTCTCATGAATTTATTAAAATAATTGCCAGTTCGAAGCCTGACTAAAATATTATTATTTTACTATTTTCTAAAATTTGTTTTTGTATTTCTTTAGATTAGTTGTTAACAAAAAACAAAGAAAAATAATTTGAAAAATTTGTGTTTTCGTTAGAATTTAACGAAACCTTTTATCTTCAAACAGTATGTTTTTGTTTCCCAAATGTTAGATGTTGAATTTAACTGATATGTTACTTTATATTGTACTTTTTTCTGCGATCCTAAATGATATTTAATTATTAGATGACTTAGAGATCTCCTCGAAGCTTTATCTCACCTTAAATTAACAACAATAAATTAGGTCCAGAGTTGAAGAAATAATTATATAAATAATAGAAAAGGCTTTGATTATAGCCAAGCGAAAAAAATTTGCAAGTACCAGAAATTTGGTTTATATTATATAAATATATTTACCCGTTTATTATATTAATGTTTTTTTGTTTTGAATTATTAATATGTTTTAATATACATAGCGACATATTCAAAAATTTTATACGAACAAGTAAACAGATAAGAAACTTCATCGCTATTTCAGTTTTTCCCTAAAAAAATGATTATGTATATTAAATGTAACAAAAATTAATCGATTCATATCATTCTCCGACCGATACAACCGGAGGAAGCGATTAAAGAGAAGGAAATTATATACACATAGCTACGAAGTCGATATGTTGGCGCAAGCTTTTCCGCATCCAATCTTCGCGGTATAGTGCATAGATACGACCGATATTTGTGTGAGAAACACTCGTCGCCTCCCAAACGACAAATCGAAGATTTCCATCGAGTTACCCTTTCAGAGTACTTCAGTTTGCAAACACACTCAGTCTCCTATTTCGCAGTCGCAACAAACATTGGCAGAAATTACATCTCCGTAACTGAACATTGTGAATAGGAATGCAGTGACGTCTAGCAGAAGCACACTTACGAGGTATGCTCGAGAGTTTTTGTGGATGTTTCCGTAAACCGACTTTTAAATAAAGACTCTCACTATGTTAAATAAAAACCCTCACTCTTGACAAAACCTATCAGTTTAATACGAATTAACGACAGTTAATTTTTTATATTAATAAATATTGTTGTTGATTATATGAAGCATTATTTTTTCGAATATTTTTTAAAATTTTGCTGAATGAATGTTAGTAAGCTTAAAGATATAAAAAATGTTTTCATCAATCATTACGTTTTAATATTACAAATTTTTTTGTTAGTTACTTAAATTAACTTTCAACTCGAGGGTAAATCTTGACCGATCAGTTTCGCTCTCAATGTAAACCATTCAGTTTCTTCTTATCGCTTCGAAAACATATTACGATTCCAGACCTGAGTCCATGAAATTTTGCAGGTGAATTTGATTTTTTCCACTAACTCCAATCGATTAGAATATTACTCCTAAAAACAATTAAATTAAGTATCAGGGATTTGAAAAATCTGATCGGTT
This sequence comes from Druceiella hillmani, assembly GCA_039881145.1. Classification (NCBI taxonomy): domain Eukaryota; kingdom Metazoa; phylum Arthropoda; class Insecta; order Lepidoptera; family Hepialidae; genus Druceiella; species Druceiella hillmani. Next base: position 20,518,437 of record JAYKKI010000016.1, on the reverse strand, counting down.
TGATTAGAGATTTCAAAACAATTTTAATTTTTTGAATCATTATTTTCAATACGTGTAGAAAACAACTAATTATTTTGTCGATATTCTGACACAAATGTCATTGATTTATTTTTTGACATTAAAGTTTTTAAATAACTATTTAGTTAAATTCACGCAGATATAAACAGATATGTAACGCGAATTAACAGTAAAATACGGCAAAGTAATATTATATCTCAGTTTATATTAACCAAGATGTACGGCCCAAAACCATTCTCGTATAGTTTTTATAATCTGCTATTCTAAGTTCAAACAGCTTGAATAAGAAAAAAGAATGAACTCTTTTTCCTTATTCAAACAGTTTGAACGTAGAATAACAGATTATGAAAAATATGCCTTAGGGGAGGGCATTTCCTTTGGTCGGAAAGAAAAATATCAAAGCTATGATAACTTTGTATATTTACTTTCTATTACACGACTAGGGCGATGCAGATTTATTTTTCAATTTTTTAATACTATTATCAACAATTGATCCATGGTCTAAAATGTATGAATTCGGAATTTCAGCATACTATGTCAATATATCCAGGTGGTGCATAAGATTCAAAATTTTGAAAATAAAAGAAAAATATAAGATACAAATCGATGCTTGTAAAATGCATTTAAAACATTATTATTATTTTATTGTATTAAACTGATAAACATAAAAGTAATAAATGTATTCATAACTAAAATTAAGGGTCTCTGTCAGGAGTATCTGGACCTTCTTTTGATGAAAATACTGCGATTGGTCTCAACAAATGGTATTTCTTGCCTAGCTTTCATTTTGGTACTTATGTACCCATCTGATGCTTCTGATGCAAGAATAGATAAGGGAGCCTCTGTCCCACAACCTGAGTGTGACAAGCAAATTTCTAAATATACAGCAAATTGTCCTTTGGAAAAATTATGTTTATAATTTTCGTGTCACTGTATTTCCTTATCATTGGTGGTTCGGTGGTTGGTCAGTTCTCTTGCTTTTATTATACTTCGAACAACTAGTTCCTTTGTATCTAGTTCGTCTTGTAAAATAGCTAGCAAGAAATTTTCTAGGAGAAACAGAAATAATTTTGTTGAAGAGTATTTAAGACGATGATTTTAGGTCATCCCGAAAGTACAAATATCTTCTAACCATTTTAAAAGCATGGATGTGACTGTTTACAACGAAGGCTTAATTACACATTCTAAATGAAAATGACACATTCCTTGAGGTTTCTGATGCTTTCGCGATGTCCACATATAAGTGAGTAACTTGTTTGCACAAGTCATCTATTAAGAATATACTAACTTTCCTGGATCTTTGCCAGCTAAATCAGGATTAGAGATTATGCCTCAAAAAATAGCTGAGCATATTTGATGCAAATATTTTTAATCTGTGGTTAACAAGTTACCATTTACATCTGGTATCTCTGTATTTACAACTATAAAATCCACCACTTTATGTTCTGGACACTTTTTAAGTTTTTTCCTATAACTCCTGAAAAACTATTAAGATCCGTTTTGATGCAATGGATACTGGCGAACACACAAACCATTGTAAGAGTTGATTAAGGTATTTTTCCAATGATGCCGTTTTTATGTCTTGTACTTAAAGCGGTAACATTATATCCAACTGCCACCAATGTGTCTGGACTTTTGTCTAAACATATATCGATGGCAATTAGATGTGATGGTACAAAAACTATATTGGTCTTAACCGTTGCTCACTCTGACTTGTAATTGCTTTCATCGAATCAGTTGAAAGATATCTGATGCTATTAGCATCTGGCTCGGATATTAATAAAATATATTCCTCAGTGATAATTTTCCAATGGGAAGTATTTTCCTTACTTTTGTCTTTATGGCCATCAAAATAAAGTGCGGATACAGATTGTTCACCACTTGCACATTGAAAACTTTGGCTTTCTTCGAAGGTGACGATATCGAGGCTTTCTACTTAAATTGTTCCGATTTGTAACATTTAATGAGTTGTCTTTACATGTAACATTTAAATCAAGCATTGCAGTATTTATTATGATTGCTGCCGATCAAATAAGAAATCCTAGTTCTTTTACCAACTGCAGCCAGATTTTGTAGCTTATCTCTCATTTGTTACATCACTCTTGGTTTTTTGGGTTGTCTACAGGGTTTTACAATGTAGATAGCCATTTTTGATGTTTCAGTAGAGTAACTGTCAGAAAAACATTCCAAGACTAGAATGGAAGTAGATGTGATGGGTGAATAAACTGTTGTTTTCAGCAATTCTTCGTAATTTTTTCCTGATTTTATGACGATGGATAAATTTAGTTGCCACCTAGTCCACAAAAATATATATAAATTTTACTATCGTCCATCTTATTCACACATTTACATATTTTTCTAGAAATACGTTTTCTCGAAACATCAAATAACTTTTTCAAAGAATCTTCACACAACTTTTGCTTTTTTGATTGATTGCGCAATTTCTTTACACTCTTTTTTTTGTTACAGAAAATCAGCCTTAGGATAATTTGTTGGTGAGTTATGGAAAGAATTGACGCTTTACTCCATAGTTTCTCGACATCAGTAGAAACTATTTCATATATCATCTTGATTTCAGGGCATAAACCATCTTTTCCTTTATTTAACTCAGTCAAGTCTAACCTGCAAATAATATTTACTTAAACGACAATACGTCGGCAACATGATATTATTTCATTTTCGTGGTTAACTCAACACAGGGCAACGCAACTAAAGGTATTAAAAGTCAAAAACACCGAAAGATTTCGGTGCCTTTGACTTTTAATACCTTTTGTTACACCAATGACTTCTGTTATATATCACAAAATATATTATATTTAAATGATTTGAAGTTTCTAACTAATTTATTGTTTAAGCGTTAACAAAGCAGTATCTATGTATCGCGAAATACAACTTAACTAAAATGAGTAGAATTTCGTTCCCGTACAGCGGAAGGTGCTTAACTGCTGATTTAGTTAAGCCATATTGTAAATATAAACAAGGACGTCCCTCACCGTATTGCACCTTACTTCAGCCGGAAAATATCCAGATTATGTTACACAGAATACACATTTTTAATTAGGAACTGCGTTTCTATATATTGAAGTCATTAAGTTAGCCACACAAAAAACTTCTTGTGGGAGAATTTTGTTTGTTTACTCAAGTGCAAACTTAATTGCGACGAATATAATTTAAGCCATCGATATTAATGATTACGAATGCAGGATATGAGTTTAAAAAAGCAACAATTATACATTACTGTCAGAAAAGTATCTCAATTGCGTGTAAAAATAAATAGCAAAAATGTGAGTTTTTTTAATACATGGGCCACCTAAAGATAAAGTCGTAGGTGTTCGATGTTTTGCAAACAAGGTGTGCTACTTTAGGATCAACAACCAATAATACAGGAAAAACAAAAATTAAAATTAAAAAAATTGGCCATTTTTTCTCTTCCCTATCATTTATTTGACATTAGCCTATTTTTATTTAAATTTTTGTCACTGAAACTCTGTGATTTCATTATTTTTTTTGGGGAAAATTTTAGTAAGTTTTGTATGATGTGAAAACGATGCAGTGGTTGCAGAAAAATGGTTTTTGCAAAACAAATCTAGGAAAAACATAAAAAATCAGAAAATTTTGAAAATAAAACCAGAAAATAGGTCGCAGTGATATTTAAAGCTCTAAGTTATTTTTAAAGTAATAGAACGGTGCAATTTTGTTACTTCCTATCTTTGAAGACTTATTTTATAATTACGGACTACCACGGAGGACACTCTTTTCCAAACTGTTTAATTGTTCGTTTGTCTTTCACTCAAACTTAAACTATCCAATGGATTTTATTGGTTCGGATTTCATTAAATTTTGCATAAAGGTATTACACATTCTAAATTAAAAGATAGGATATTTGTAATTCCGCTTTCAGTTACATAAGTAAAGCAACGAAATTAAACGCTAAAAAATTAATTAAATGTTTTAAAGTATTTGTCATTCGATATGTCAAATTCATGTGTTACTCAATGTGCGGACTTAGACCTGATTACGTAATGCTCAGGGCGTTCTATATAAATGGCCTAATCGAATTCTAAATTAATTTCTTTGAAAAAAAACCTTTTCTTAATACCATGCTCTCGAATCCGTAGGCAAATGGTAATATATTTCTAATGTACATAAAACACGCGTGTTAGTTTATGTGCAGAATTTTGTTGTAATTTGCATTGTTCTAAAAATTCAAAAAACGAACTAATTCATTTCAATTAAGGGTGCAACATTGTGTATATAAAAAAAAACACAATACTGCATAAAATGCTTGCAGTGACTGTAACAATTTAATCTGTAGTGGATTTTACTCTATCGAAACCAAATTGGTTGTACTTGATAATACAGTTTTTAGTCGGAAAATTTTCAACTTATATGGCTATAAGTCTTTTGAATGCTTTGCTGAATACTGGCAGGATATATACAAGTTAATAATTATGCACTTAACTTTTTGTATCTCAATTGAAAAGTAGTATTATCTTTTCCAACTAAATAAGTTCCGAGACCGAGCGTATGTACATATAAGCATAAAAAACTAACGTTGAAGGTATTACTAATACCTTATTAATGTCTTTTTAAATTTAGTGAACCCGCGCCAAAAGTCGACAGATGATTTCGCATTCATATTTTTAATTACATCAACCGAATTTTTAGGCTCGTTAATAATTGTTCGTTTTATATAATTTCTGTTAGCTTCCACTGTTACTATTTTAAACGGTTTACTATTCTTTGACACGTAAGCTTTAAAGTAATCACCATTATATATTTTTGATAAGTCATAAATGAAGAATGGTTTATCTCGGGGGATATTCTAATCACGGGTACTGCTCATTCCTTAAAACGAACCTTTATATACGAACATTTATATTTACTGTTTATACCAATTAAAACTAAACTTAGTAAATGATTCGATTTAGTTAGTACAAAATGAACAAGTTTTAAAATAATATTTGAAAAAAATAATTTTAACACTAGTGTGCCCTTAAGACGTTCGATGTCACTTTTTGCTACACTCTTTCTCCAATGTCCGTTCTGATTAAGCCTAACTTTTCGGAACTGGATTGTAATTTGATCACTTGTCCATAATAATCACACTTAACATATTTCATAAAAACCCTATATTTTCTACTATTGCATTTGTAGACCTGTTGCAGACTTACTTGCAACTCTTGTATACTCAGAGATTGATTGATTTAAGAAATAACTATTTAAAATGTCGGAAAGGGGATTTTTGCAAGTGGAATAAATTGGAAAATTTGCGTTAAAATCCCCACACAAAATTATTCCGTTATTGTTATTTTGTTTCAGTTTACCGAGGCATTCTTTACGTTTTTTCCTAAATATTCCCGTATTCCCCTGTGGTGATCTATATTCAAAATGATAAAACTAGCACAACTTGCTTCAAAGTCTTCTGCCTATATATTCTTTACATTGACCTGTTTCTAGACTTTAAGTAACGTTCATTCAAAATAATCGTCCCTCGCCCCTGCCCTCTCTCGTATTAAATACAATGTGTTCTTTATTAATAAAAATATTATAATACATGCAACGATTATAAACAATGCCTATATGTTTTTTTATGCATTTTTCCGTCAAGCAAAATACAACAATCGGCGCAGATTTACTTACATTTCTTTATCTGCATTACCCGTAATATTAGACGAGATACAGTAATTAGATGATTTTTATCATTCATTAATGTGTTAACTATCTGAGAATTCATAAAAAAAAGAATCGTCTTTGTGAGACACTAAACTATCCTAATGCTTGATATAATTTATAACACAATGAAGATTGCAAGAATTGGTATCCGTTGTTGTATTTAAATTAAATAATTTATTTATATCAAACCGGGTTATGACTTCTGTGTTAAGAAGTCCATTTCTGCTGAAAATATTTAAATTTTAGATCCGTTGTGAACGCAATCATTTCATACTCGTAAATTATAAAATTATTTTTATTAAATTCTTAATTCAGTCTGTCTGAACATGTGATATTATGACTAATGCACAGTTCTAAATTTATAAATAAAGCTATGCCTCTAGCGGTACATAAATTTTTAACCGTTCTAGGCAGCATAGCGTTTTAATCGATCTTTATGTTGAAGGTTTTTTGAAAATATTACTATGATTTTCTAATTACACACACACACACACACACACACACTTATGTATGTATATAACGTTACGTCTACGTATAAATAAATATATTGGTTAATATATTCATTCACGTCATAATTATACGGAACACTGCTGAAGTTTAAGATCGGTTTTCCTTGACTTGGTGTTAATATTTCACTAAATTATATTTACAATGTGACTTTGTAACTAATAAATACGTATGCACTGTTTTAATGAATAACAGAGCTATTAAAAAAATTACACGGCTATATATATATATATATATATATATATATATATATATGTGTGTGTGTGTGTGTATATATATATATATATAGAGACCGGATTATATGCAACATAAAAAGCTTGAAATATGCAAGCAAATGTGCATGAAAAATGCTTGAAATAAGCACGAAAACTGACAGAATATGCAATTTTTTTGTTTGTTTTGTAAATATTATTCCTTTAGATTTAAGTTTTGTTGTTAGTAAATACTTGTTTTAAGTTTTACTTTATTAAGTATTTATCTTTATAATTTATTGTTTTTTAATAAAATAAAAAAACAATTAAGTTTTAGATTTTGCATTATTACAAAATCAGCATACATTTAGTAAACTATCCATTGATAGACGATAATCGATACAGTAACATGTAACATTATTTAATATTTTTGTAAACGTTAACAATCAAGTATTGTTCTAAATGTTCAGTGGTAAGATTATGTCTTCGATCATTCAAAATATGTTTATAGGTCGAAAATAAGGTAACTAGGCAGAATTTGAACTTGGGTGCTATGTTAGCGCTTATATTTTCTGGCAAAACTTCCGACGGCCCATTAATAAAGCCATCAATTTGACACAAATGTTTAAAGCCTTTTTTATTGTTTAAAATGTTTTCAAACTTTTCTTTAAGTTTATGCGGCAACGTACTTGGCAACGTGGAGTAAATTTGGCGGATTTTATTCATTGTTTGAATGGATTCACTCAATGCCAAACCATGAGTTTCAAGCTTTTTAATTCTTTCAGGTATGTGAGAAAAATTGGTGCAAATTACAGCTATGTTTTTTTATGGTAGAATCGTTAAATGCTGTCTTTGACTCACAAATTGCTATGACTCGGCACTGTCAAAGTCATTTACTACACCTTTGATGGCCTCAAAATGTTCATTGTAAAACAGTACAGCTTCTATCCATGTCCCCCTTCGGGTTACAACTGGTTCGGGAGGGAGAGGAACATTTGATATTTTTTCTTTGTAGGCTTTATTACGAGCAGGTGCCTTAAGAAACACTTTTTTTGTTGATGAAATAAGTTTATTTACATTCCCAAACGTGGATCGTACTTCTTCAGCAAGTCGATGTACTCCATGGGCAAAGCATGTCACATGAATCAAATTGGGATAAAATACTTGGAGGGCCTTGGCTGCTTTGATCATATAGGGAGCAGCAACTCAAAGAAATATAAATACTCTTTCTTCTGCAGATGATTCGGGAAATATTTTTTTAATACACTCATTCACAAATCTGGCGATCGTAGAATGATTATTTTTTTCTAATTCTTTGCAGGCCACCAAATAGGAAGGAGAAGGTTCTAGTTTCAATTTACCGACAATTAAATTTGCTATATAACAACCGCAACTGTCGGTAGTTTCATCAGCTGAAATCCAAATAAGGTTCTCCTTGAGTTCATTAGTTATTTCTTCCATAACATTTTCATAAATTGTTGGTATATAATTTTTACGCAATGTTGATTCGTCTGGTATATTTTGATTTAAGCAATATTTTTGCAGAAACTGTTTGAGGGTAGGATTTTTTAGTTTATGGAGAGGAATATTACTTGCAAGAAATGCTTCACATAAATCCATGCAAAACTGGTTGTTTTTTTTACATTTAGAGCTAGAAGTAGACGCGGTTATAAGTTGTTGTCGTGGTTTTTGAAATATAATTTATTTGCAAACTAAAAATATCTTAAATTAAATCCCGTGTGTGAAAATTACATAAAAAAGTATTTTGAGATTTTTTTTTGTCGATCGTTATTATGTCTTTTCCGCTACTATGAGGTTATTTATATTTTACCAACTGGTTCACTTTTACGTAAAATTTATTTGTTAGTAATACTTTCATTAATTTTCTAAATAAATTAAATTGATAATTTTATTTCTCTGCCTTGGAGTTTTCCGCATACGCTTTCCTCAACTATTTCTTTTACTGTTACGATTATTTTCTTCCCATATATTTTTATACGTAAGTATAGTGTTTGTATTCATGTAATTTATTATAGTATTATGTGAACAAATTTAAAAACCTTTTAAATGTGCTTTATGGCAATAAAAATATTTACAGTAAATAAATAGATGTGTACGGAATCAATCAAATAAAAATATACTTGGATAGGCTAGATCAAATGATACTCCATACATATTATACTTTGTTTCTATAACGTTGACACAGCAGCTAAGTTACTGCATAAGGTTATATCACAGCATTAATCTAATATGATCCGTGAAAGAAATTTTTTAAAAGTGATGTAATTATAGGGAATGTATTTAATATGGCGTAAAATAATAATGTAAAAAAAAGGGTGTGGTTATCCAATTAAATGAATAAAAAAAGAAAATTGTGTGCATATTTTCAGCAATACACATTCATTCATTTTGTTATTCAAATTCAATCATCTCTTTAATAACTATCATTCTTATTCTATTATTAATATTTTATTAATATTTGTACTTAATAGAATATGACAGAAAATAGAGAAATTAAAAAATCCAATATTTTGCACGTTACATCAACTCTTCCTTACAAGAATGTTTCTCACTTGTTAAAAAATGTAGCTTGATTTAAAAAGATATAAGAAAAAAGTCCATAGGTGTACCGTCGAGTGAGGACTTTGCCTTTTGTCGAGAGGAAAAAGAGTGAAGTCCTATTGTTTATATTTCCGACGCGCATAGCTTCCGGCCACGTGTGCGTTTTCAGTTCCCTTTTATCGACGAAGCTTCTGACTTCAATAATGTTTTCCTTCGGGAAAGGTTTTGCTGAATTTATTTGTACAGTTTGTTTTACATGGAAAAGCGAAAAAGGTAAAGCTAAAATAACGTTTGATATAACAACTCAGTTGAAGAAAAAGTTAAAGGTCACCGGAATGCTCTTTGAGTCGATTATTTCTATGATGAAAATATAGCATAAAAAAGATTTGGGGGCTTTGAATTCCATTAATATTCTTTTATTTTTCAAATTTCATATGATAAGAACAGTACAAATTTTTTCACACGAATTTACCATAATTTTTTACAACGTATTAAATTAAATATTTATGATTGGATAGAACTAGTGATATATTGGTCACACCGCACTTGATACAATATATATATATATATATATATATATATATATATATATATATATATATATATACATCTTATAAACACGCCATCTGTGTACAGACAATTTTACAATGTGGTCTATTAAATGAATTGTTAATTATGTAAGCACCGTTGGTATCTAACGCTTGTTGCCAACGTGTAGATAGAACTAAAGTTTCGTCCTTGTCAAAATCTTTGAGCCTTTGACTGAAAAACCGATGAATTGATGTTGATATGACTTTCGTTTTTCAGTTTTCTATCACGTAAATTATACTTCGACAGAGGTCACAACAGATGGTAATTAGATGGCAAAAGAACTGGAGAGTACTGTCGGTGAAGTATCATACTCCATCCAAGTGAAAGTAGTTTTTAAGAGATACCTTTGTTACGTGGGGTCTAGCCTTTACATATGAGAAATAAATTTTGCTTTTATTTATTTAGTGGTGACTTTGCTTTTATTTATTTAGTTTTGACAATAAATCTTAGCTTTAAATGTACTGTTAGCTTGAAACAGTTCCCAATGAATAACTAAAGGAATAAATCAATTTATAACCCAACATGCACTCAAAAATATCCTTGTTCCATATTATGTTTTGGTCTAGGTACAGCTTTTTCTCCAGCTCCTAGCCACTGGTGTTCACGCTAAAAGTTAACATAAACCACCCACTGTTCATCTTGACTCAGTAGCTCCAAACACACATTAGCTCTCCTCCGAAGTTGAAACGTGTTAGCTCATGTGATAGCCAACCGAAATATTTCCACTTCTTTTTCCAAACATGAGATTGTTTTTCCATTGCCGTATAAGAGCACGAAAATAGCTCTAACAGACAATGCGAACTTAATCTTGAATCTGTTCCAATAAAGCTAAGGAATACTTTCATTTTTAATTAATTCTTTACTCGCCGATTACTCAATTGCAAACTGAGCGGAAGATCGAATGCCGCACTCTTTATATATCCGACAAGAAAAAACGGTGTTAAGTTGCCAACATAATATTTATACACATACACTATATGTGTATACATACATACACACACACACACACATATATATGGATATATATATATATATATATATATATATATATATATCAAAATAAGAAAATGTACAAATAAACATGCAAATTTTATTATTAGTTGTAAGCCAAAACAAACTGGAATCCTAAATATTTGTCTAGGGCCCTGGTTCAATAATTGAATATTTGGCAGACCTATTCAACCCGGTCTTAGTGCCTATATAAATATCTGAACGTTCCATATATTGTTCTTATAAAGTGGTATTTTTGTAAAATTAATTCATCCGATCTCACAGGGAAGTTAAAGACTGTGGTCTTTGCCGTGCAACAATGGTTAAAGCAACGTCCCATGAGATTCGGCGGGTATAAACATTTTTTGAGAAAGGAAAAGCTCCGACAGTATATTTCACTCTAACACTTTATCGTGTTAAAAAATTATTTGTAAAACTGCAAGTCTAACTTGCTTGTATCAAAGAGGAGAAGGTTAATGAGCCTGGAGAACTCATAGGCCTTTCTAGGATTACTGTGAAGAGGTAGTTGCTGAAATAAATACAAACGGTGACGAACTAAACACCAAAGCAAACTGAGTATGGAGAATATCATTGCTATATAACAGTGAATTAATTTTCATTTTCGTAACCGATTGTTTTACAGCATTATAATTAGAGTATACAATAATAATAAAACCTCGCATATCAGTTTGATTGGGCAACCGAAAGCAGAATTAAATTAAGCGTGGTTGCCGCGCCGCCAGCGCATCATAATAACTATCCCTTACACAGCTCTGAAATTTAAATTCGTTTAGTATAGTATAAAGCCATCGCCTGCTATGGAGTTGTGCGAAAATAACTCTTTTATTAGCCTGAAATATTTGTCTACAGAGAGAATGCCAGAAAATGTTTTCACGAAAGGTTTGAGTGCAACGAAACACCATGAATGTTTACATAATCTTATAATGATAGATACGTAATTCAGATTCGCTCAAGACTTCGAGGGGGGTGTTAAGATATACGAAGGGCCTTGTAAGCTAGTGTCAACGTGACACTAGCTCACATGTATTGCGTATGTGCAGATACATATATTTATATATATATATATATATATATATATATATATATATATATATATATACAGATATGTATATATATATATATATATATATATATATATACATATATATATATATATATATATATATATATATATATTTATATATATATATATATAAAATTAGTCACAAGCTAGGTCCGGTGTCGCTAATCGTGAACAAGTTGTCAATCTGTATTTTAAATAATAAATGAGGAAATAAGTGATTAATACTTGTTTCTTTACTTATGTCCTAATACGCATGAACAACGCCACCGGCAAAATCCAATTATTTCTCTGGAGCATTTAATGCTTATGTCATTTGGTCTTTTAGTGTATGTGGATTGAATGGATACTTTAGAAGATGTGTAATAGCAATATTAATAAAGTAGCGTTAAAAAATTATTACAGCCTATGTATGTTCTATGTCAATAAATAATAAGTTCCTGAACATAATTATATAGTCAGTGCATGAAATTCAATATTGATATTAGGTAAAGTATTATGGTTTGATAGTATCACTATATCACTGATATGAGTCAAGTGATAATTACTATCTGCTTCCTGCGTTTAGTTTCTAACGCACTGAAATGGATCGCAAAATGTCATTAAATTTGGACTGTTATGAATTTCTTAAACAGCACGGTTGTACCATTATGACATGATAAAACTTATAAATAAAGTGGCGCTTTAGCTCAATGCTTTTGATACTTGCGCCTCTATATATTAGTAAAATATTTGTTTGATCTGTCAACTGAGCTTCATAATGGAATAAAAACGTAATAAGCAGTGTGCTAAATTAGAAATTAATTGAATACCTGCAATCAATTTTGATTTATTAAATTGAGTTGAATAATTTATAATGCGAAGACTTCGCACGGGTCACGCTAGTTATAGTTATAATAGAATGTTGTTTCTATGACAAACAATGTTTTTTTTTGTGTTTTTATTAATATACTTAATTTTTTTTTCAGAAATATACATTTTTAAATATTTGAAATACGTTTTTATGTAAATTTTTTTAAAATAGTGACTTTATCAACACAATATTTCAAATGGGAGATAGTTTTCTCTTCACAAAATCAATGCCCCAATTCAAAAGTTGTATTTTAACATCGTTAAAAAGGCACATGCAGATCAAATAAAATCTAATAATATATGCCTTTGAATATATTTTAAAATAGTATTTAAAACATAACTTATCTATCTATCTATCTATCTGTTAAACCTTAGTTGTTCTTGGTTTAGATATTTTCTATAAGAATGTTTACTTTCAATTGTTTTTCGCACCGTGATTTTTTCATTCTATTAGTTATATGAAATGTATTAAAACGTTTGCGAAGAGAATTTATTTAATGAATTCTATTTTTAAATCATAGATAGTAAAATGTTCGTATTTGCATATTTTAAGAAGCTATGACAAATGTTTAATCTCGTAGGAATCAATCGACATCAGACAAAAGCTAATTTTTTTTCGCAAATGTATAATGAATTATTTTCTTCTTTGGTTTTACAGAAAGAATTAAAAACACTTTTTAGATATTCTATTTTGTTAAACTAAGAACAAAAAAAAGCAAATCAACGTATCGCAGCTTATATGCGTATTACTTGCATTTATGAACCTTCATCTTCACCAAATTTAATTTATCACCATATATTAATTGAATAAGCTCTATTTTTTTTTAGTTACTACATCCTTGTCATCATAATGATGACATGGATGTAGTAATTAACTCAAAATAAAAAAAATTATATTGTATTCTGACGAACGTCATTTTCTAAAAACAGAAACACGGTTTTTTCTTTACTTTGAATATAGGAAGATGAATAATTAATAATGAAGCTTGGCTTAAATGAACAGACATTTGTTTAAAGAAAAGTTTGCAAAAACAATCCAAGAACGGACACTAACATGTCGCTATAACAAATAAACACTATGACGGCAATATAGTAAAATGTTATGAGATGACATAAAAGTGATAATTTATATACAGTGTATCTAATACGTATTGTATACAATAACTTGTCATAGCACAGTTTGACTTGAAATCCTCAACGTACATTCACGGTCATTAAAGTTATCTTAGATTTTCAGATAATTATCACATATGCGTCCTTTTTCTTATGGCCTTATACGCTTTCATTGATTACTTGGCTTGGAAAATAATTATAACAGATTGTAAATGTATAATTTTTTTCAAGTTCTAATGCATTATTTTATGAAAATTATAAAAAAAAATTTAATTTAACGCACAAAGTTTGTATAAATCTTACAAAATTGCGTTTTGGGATACATCAGAACTTAATAACTTCATGAATCAGTTTTGTGATTTTATGTAAATTGGAGTTTTGTTAATAATATATATATATATATATATATATATATATATATATATATATATATATATATAAATATATATATTTTTTAGTTGTATTAAACGTTTCTCTTTGCGTTCAGATTTATAATCTGAATTTGTTTTCCTAGCTAATCTTACCTTGTTAATCCTACATCGACGTCGAACATATTCGGTTGAAAAACAAATTTATTTGAAATATCACCCTTATTAAAATACGCAAATATATTGAATGTCTATCGTAGATTTTGACTAATATATAAATCATTCTAATATCATAGATACTTCTATTATTTCAGTGGCTTGTTTCATTCAATCCTGTGTCCTGGCACCGTTTTACAGATTGTATATTTCGCCACAAAGTAAAAAAAAATATCAAGTGTAATCCAGGTAAAGTGGGCCTCCAGATTTTCATTCTCAACACTAATCTCTGCATTGTTTATCCGAACTCCGCAATTATTTTGACATTCTCTAAACTCAGATACTTAGATATCTTATTAGCACGTGGAAAGATGAATATATTACATTCTAATTTTGAAGTTTTATACATGTAGTTTTTAAGATATTTAACATAAAAAATCTGTAGATAATTTCAAGAACAACTAGTATTTTTAAACTTAATACATGGGTAGTGTTTATATTAGAATATCTTTCAAGTATCAAACATGTCTAATAGCCACAATGCTATACCTATAAATATTCTGGGTCTACTTTGAACTAATTCGATTTTACGTCAAAATATAGGTTAATTTTCTCGATGAATAAAAATACTCGTAGTCCAGTTGATTCAGAACGTAGATGGTTTACCAAAATTAAAGAATTATATTTAGAAAAGTACGCACGTTATATAACATAAGATATAGTTCACTGAACCATAAAATGTATTAAGTCATAAGAACAAAAAAAATAAATATATATATATATATATATATATATATATATATAAATTTAGATTTAAACTCTGAAGCTTTTGAATAAATGAAAAAAAATTGGAAGTCAGTGAAAATGTATGAGAGCGTACAATGAATGGCAGACATTAATAGAGAAGTTGACAAATATAGTCGACAAATATATTGTGAAATATAGTACACTAAATTATAGTTTAGTAGATTTGACAAAATGAAAATTACTTTTTAATGCGTTTTTTTTTATCATTTTAATTCGTTTTTAGTTTCTTTTAAAAGTTTCTGTTAAATATTTCTTTATGCAACATGATAAATGTTATTGAGTACTTCAAATCAACTCTCAATGTAAACATTTGCAGACGCGAGCACATTTTCCATTGCCCCGCCATCAGGTGGATTCTACTCTAATCTAAATTCTTTTGCATGCATTGAAAACTAATCTATGTTAGTTCCATGAATTGAAAAATAATCTAAGTTAATTTCCATTTGATGAAAACGAATCTAGGTTAGTTTCCATTCAATGGAAAGCTTCCATTTAAATTCCCGTGGACACGATATCATCCAACCGACATCTATTAGTTTTCCATATATTTGATTCTGAAAAATGGATAATAAAACAATAGAGCGAATATTTGGTTCAATACGTACAGGTTAATTTTGGAATTTTTTTTGTTATGATACCAAAGTACTCAGAAATTAGAATAAAATTATTTGAAAAAAAAATTGTATGGCCGTCTTAAACAGACATGTAATATAAATTATAATAATAATGTAATACAAAAAAATATGCTGCGAGAAAGAAAATAAACCTCAGAGGTCCTATCACACATCTCTGTTACATATAATTAAATCAACTCTTTGAAATAATGTTAAGTATTAAAAAAAAACGATTCTTTCTAAATCGATAATTGCAAACCGAAAGATTTTCTTAATCAAATTTTTTCTTTAAAATAAACAGCAATTAAATTAACGTAAACATTAGATTTCTGCTTTCACAACTACAAGTGAATATTTTCTAATTTCAGTACTGAATGCATAGAAAATAAATAAACTCTTTATACAATTACAAACAAGTTGTGAATTTGTTAAAATATCATAATTTTACCACAATTTTGAAGTATTAAAACACAGACAATGTTTTCATACTTTTTGGACAATAAATAAGATATAGTTATTGATAAATATGTATTTGGAAAATAATTATTATAATTAATTTTCTTTAAAATGATTTAATTAGCGTCAAGAATTATCATTGGTTTATGCTTGCAAAATAAATTTATTACAATGACATTAGAGTTAATCATTTAACAGTTTTTGACGTTTCTCAACGAGGCAAAGATGCGCTGGCACCCTTAATTTTAAAATGTGTAACAAGCCATAAAGTATTATTCTGAATGTGAAAAGTAAAATTAGGAATTAATTAAAATTATTCTAGAATGTTCGATATTTTATTTAGAATGTTTTCTGCCTTTTATTTTTAAAATTCTACATTATTTTTCTTCGTTTCAGATACTTTAACAAGACCAGCTCATTTCTATACTAGTTTCTCGCATACATTCTTCTTTGAGTGTCTGCTGAAATATGTGTTGATCAAAGTAAAGCGACTAAATTAAAGTTGAATCAGAGTCTGTATATAATCGCAGTATATAATTAAATAAACTATGCTGGTGAATTGCCCGTATATGTAATTTAATTTACGAAGAGTTAGTAAATTTTAAGGTATCAATAAATTAATAAATGTGCAATTGATTCAAACTCGTCCTGTTTAATTTGAATGAAACTATCAAAATATTCCTTGAATCAGGCCTTATCGTATTGAAAATAACCGGCGAGTCAAAACTTGCTTGTGTTGAGGAATACTTAATTTTGGAGTTGAAATACAATTAGAATAGTTACCCTGATCGACGGAAATGCCATCCTTTTTGGAAACTAGGACCTTGGAATTTCCAGGCTCTCATTTGTAAGGAGTTCGTGGGTGTGCAGAAATTAACCTCCTCAGGTCAGTGAATGTTGATTAATTTGCGCATATATTATCATTGTAATTCGGAGAACAAACCAGTGATATAACGGCTTGATACATGGTAATGCAAATGCTGACCCTTCTAGTCGGTGATTGTAATAAGTTTGAATATAGACAAATATGGTCTTAGATTATTTAGATATTTTTTTTCGGAAGGACTAATTTGTCCGAGTGGTATTTGTGATATTTGAAAATGAATTTTGTAACTGCTCTCGCAAATATCATGATCATATAGAAGACAGTGAATAGGGATTATTTTATTTACAAAATGAACAATAACTTAAGTTCAGACATGTCATTGCTTTTTAAGTGGTTGGCGCTTTTTTTGAAATCCGTAAGAAAAAAAATGTTAACTATTTTCTGTGATGATATATAAAATGTGATATTTAATTACCTAATTGTTTAAAAAACATTAACAATAATGTTTGTTTTGATAACTAAGTTTAGAAATATTTTTCGTGCCTGCTAATTTTTCTATTTGATTTTTAATATTTTATAAAAGTTAACGGAACACTCAATTTTTTCAGTCGATTATTCAAAAATGAAAATAACAGAAAACATAAGTACATTATTCTTATCTACAATTAAGATATGATTTACGTAATCTTTTTTATATTATGTATTTGTTAAAAATAACAATTTCTATAGGTTGAAACAATACGTTGGACACGTGGAAGCATAAAATTACGATAATTTACAATACAATATGTGTAATTGTTAATGAAACAGAAAAAACGCACATTAATTCAAATAAAAACAAAACTAAGAAATTATCGATAGTGAACTATCAATAACAAGCAACTTCATATTAGAAATTCTAAAGTGGCCAATACAGTAGGAAAAATTATAAAAATTAGGCGCCTTTCACAATATCGTGTCGACCGACGGAAGTTCTCGAAAAACAGGTGAGAGTTGCACGTTTTTCGTGCGCACTTCAAGCAGATAGAATAAACTATGACTCTATCTTCCCACGTAACAATTAGGAGCATAAAGGGCTGCAAAACACAAAATCGAGGCGTAATATAATTAGTATTTAAAACAAAATGAGCAAAAGCAATTATCGCCAGAACTCGAGGTATATCTGACCACTTCCATTACAAAATGAATGAATAATGAGGATGGTAACCGTATTTTTCTCATATTTTCATTTTTAGATTCCATGCCTCAAAAGAATAAATGGAACCCTTATATTCACGTGTCTATCCAATCGTCCCTCACAACTTGGTACAGTAATAACACACTTTAGTCGGTACGTAAATCGAGCTATGACTCAAATATATTTGTTTAAAATTTGTGGACGGGTAATAAAATATAAGATTTTTCTGAACACAATGAAAAATTAGGAAGGCTAGTTTTATGAATATCAAAAATATTTTTCACTTATTTTAGGTATTTAACGTACTACAACAATGGTTGTAGGAAAACTATAACATATATTATAAAAAAATCATCATTTCTTTGAATATGCACTATGTCTCACGACGTAGATACATTCACTTTTGTTTAGTAATACATTTTATTTACCCACGTATCTATTTTTGTAGAAGTACTCGTTTATGCATTAAACAGGGGTTAAATAAACATTCGTTTTTAAGTATTTTATATCGATTGGGGTATTTTAAAAATGCTTTCTTGAGGGGTGAATAATTAAACAAAGGTTTCTTTCACAATTTTAAATCATGTTGTTAAAAGATATTCGAAAGAATATGCGAAAACTTAAAGTTCCACACTCCTTGTTTCCAAAATTATTATTTCAAAATCTAATTAGAAAATTATAGGAAAACTACAGCGATTGCCGTGGATATTATTATTTTGAAAGTTATGGAAACTATATTTTACACCTGTGAAAAAAACAGCGACCTATATGTTAAGAAGCAAAAAAAAAAAATATATATATATATAAAACGTATCCTTAATTTTTGGTGAACATTTAAATGTTTATATTGCTGTTGTATATTGCAAAACTCGCATTGAAACAGCTCCAGCAGCAGAAATTTTATGAATGATATGGCTAGGAATTTAGCTGATTGATGGCTGGAAAGATTTTAAGGAGTCATTTGAGCGAGTCGAAAATAATATCTCCCAGTAAAATTATTGAATGCTGGCACGTTTTCCGCTTTAGTAAATTTTTTTCAAACTCAAAATCAATACTCTCAGTTAAAAATAATAATTCACGGCCTTTTGTTACTTAGTTTTTAGTCAAGTAAATTTGAAATTTGGGCTCAATTTTACTTCTCATTATTATTAATGACTTTTTTCCGTTGTCACTGCTACTTGTTCCATTCCACTTGCTTATGATTTGAAAATATTCATAGAGGTTGTAAAGCAATAAGATTGTTTTCTATTTCGTATTAATATCCACTTAATATTTTAATGGAGTATGAACAATAAGCTATATTTTAATATGGGTAAATGCTCAATGATTACCTATTCCCGCCTACACGTACTCTTGGTGCAAAGGGGATAAATTTAATAATTTTAAAAATATAATGTTTGTTCATTACATTTAAATAAAGCCAAAATTTAAAACTTTACATAAAAAGTTAATCCACTAATAAATGATAAAAATATAGAATTTCAAATTTTGTAAATTATAATGCGGATATCTATGGTTATCAACTCGTTTGTGACGTTTACACATCGCCAAGTGCCTGATAGCCATTCAAATTCTTTTTTATTGAGAGTCACCGTGATAAAATATACAAACTCAGAAATGATTATTCTGTAGAATTATAAAAAAGAAGGGAGAAGATAATAACGAAGTATCAGTTGCAGCTATCTGTATGCATTATTCATTATTGTCCGTTTCAAACACGTCTTGTCTTGTAGTGGATGCTTGAATATTTTGTGAACGCTATGATGGTGTTTGAAGTTTCTTTGCTATTGCAATAAAATAATTATACATAATGAAAAATTTATCAGCAGCTAAATTTTCAAGTATGTTCAAATTTACATATAATACATCTAATATTAATATTGGCTATTATACTTATAATATTCCACATACTTGTTATCGCTTATTTATTAATAATAATATAAATAATTCAAAAGATTTATAATTTAAGAGAAGGCTAGATATTTAAGTATACTATAGGAAAAAGGTTTACTGCTAAAAAGATGGGGATTAGATAAAGACGGTGAGGATTATATATTTAGAAGGGGATTTTTATAATTTTTGAACCGCGTAGAATCTGGAATATACTATTCATATTTTCAGTTAATTTTCAAAAATAACTGAAAATATAATATTTAGCAAAAGTTCATGATAGTGAAGTTATGTTAGACGGAGATGTTGATGACCTAACTAAAAGCGTTGGGTCTAGTAATGAACCATTTCACATGACAAAAACTTCACAGCCAGAAGTGAAATTATTTGGTCCACAACACCGCCAATCCAACATCAAACTTCTTCTTAAAATATTCTTCCGCCAACATCTGGATCATCTAAAAGTACAGAGACTTTATCTGACTGATTAATCTTTATCTGAAAGGAATAATGGATTAAATTTTTTGGCATACCATCCAGGAAGTGAACAATCTTTCTAAAAAAATGGAAACGAAAAACTAATTGATGTGAAAAAATTTAACTCTTTAAGAATTCTACACATTCCTAAGAATTGTTATAATATCAAGTGCATATAATTCTAACACTGACCATTCGTCGTATATGTGGAAGCCAAATTCTCATCGGTTAATGAGATTTATTCGGTTTGATGAATGAAATATTCCTAACGTTCATATCAAATATTACTAACGTTCATTTAAAAATAAAGCAGCGTCTATCATCCACATATCGCGTATATGGATGATTTTGAATGCCAACTTATCAGCGCTTTACAAACCAACGGAATCTTTTACAGCCGATGAGCTACTTTACCCATACAATAAACGAACTAGATTTATTCAGAATATACCATCAAAGCCAGCAAAGTAAGGAATAAAAGTATGATAGATATGTGACGTAAAAGTTCAAATCTATTGAATGATCAAACTTACGCTGGTAAATTAACGAACAGCCACGGAATAAATCAGGGTGAAAGAGTAGTGAAAAAATTAGTCGCACAATTTAAAGGATTCGGAAGAAATATATGGATGGATATGTTTTTTTTAATAATATACCTTTAGCGAAGTATTTATTATAATGGAACTTGACAATTACAGGAATTAAAATGCAAGCATCTAAGGATATTCAGTTCACACAGATGGGTACACGATGTAGTTTTTAAAGAATCGGGATTGTAGCTTCTTAAGTTATTTCATTCTATGCTATCTTTAGTATAAAGTCATGAACCTAGGGAGTGTAAATATTATAATTAACTTAAGACCCATATTCGATTCCTCAACATATTTTAATTGTTAAAATTCTTCAGTATACCAGCAAGGCAATCTGGTATGTTTTAATTTTTTTAATATTGGCTAATCAATAGGTCAACCCTTTTATTTAAATTTTTCAACGCGCTGGCGTGGGTGTGCGTGTGTGTGCATGCGTGTCTATACATGCGGAATTTGGTATTGCTAGTAACACGATGGATGAATTGCAATAAGTACATTGTTAAGATCATGAAATGCGAATACTCAATACAGCGAACAACAAATCAACCATCATATTTTTTCGCTGAGTTCTGTATTAGACAACCCTTTATACAAGAAAACTGATATTTATCATACTTACTTTTAATTTATTTCTTGTAAGTAAAATGAATAATCTGCTGACCTATTTTATTTTTGTGACGATTTATCTTTATATATATATGTATATATATATATATATATATATATATATATATATATATATATATATGTATGTATATAATATGTTTGTATATATACGTGTACATTTAAATTTATTTAAGCATATAAAAACGCTATTTTATTAACGCTATTTTCCATTCCCGTGGCGTAACTACAATAAAAAATTTTAAAATAGATAGTAATTTAAAAACATATAAAAACATTAATTACATAAAAAAATCACATATATTAATGTACTTTACGTCTATCAATGTCGCGTTTTTATGATATTCACATGCAGGCTTTGGACGAAAATCAAGCAATAAGATGTGTGCAGCGCACTTAACTCTGCTCGTTGAATATTAGCCATTCAATTACTAATCTACATTTCCTTCAATTGCCTCGATATGGTGTATAATCAAAATGTAATGTATATTACATTTTGACGAAAAAGCTTTGCAATGCCTTGAATTTAAATGCATTGTATATTGAGGTTTAACATTTAACGATAATAATCGTGATAACTTTAAATGACATACTTTAGGAACATAAGTTATACTATTTGATTCTTCTGATTTAAAATTAAAATAAATGCCACGTGATATTCAACATTTCTCTGAGCTTCTATAATTTACTTTTGCAAATAAATTCACTTGAATTAAAAAGCGATTAACTCCATCCACCCGACTGTTAAATTAAATTTACTAATACACTCAAAGTAATGAAGGTAAAATTCGTGACATTTGTTACAACGGAGGACGCTTCTTTAGAAAATTTAAGTTTCCTCTCATAAAGAGGGGAAACTTAAATTTTCTAAACTGAACATTCCGCTAGACCGCAAATTAGGCGACCATGATTCTAAACTTAGCCAACCATTCAAGGGCATTAACCGAAACTAATTTGAAGTTGAGAACCAAATTGATTACGCAGCGTTCGTGTTGTATTCAACCTTTATACATCGAGTAAACATTTACAGCTGACAGGTGCAGGTTATTAGTGGGCGCTATTATTTTAAGTTAAATTCATAAATAATAAAAAACATGGGACAAAACTTCTCAAGGATAAAGGGCATTCAAAATAAGGTTAAAAACATTTTTTAAGTATTCGTAAAATAATTTATTTATGGACCTTTCCCTGACTTGAAATCAAGTATATTCAATAAAAATATTATAATTAGTTATTTATTCAGAACGATTGAATACTTGGATAGTGAACAGATTTTAATGGAATTTTGTAGAAAGTTGAGTAAATTGAATTAATATCTAGACTTTCCCGCTATGACTGGATTTTAGTTGCAATATAGTAGATATCTGTACCGTTAGTAAACTCCTCACTAATTGGATCGAAATTGATAAAATATTTGTGCGGTGTACGTTTCTCTAACCCCGATGTTGCTCGAGAGTTTTTGTTCAAATTTCGATAACATATGTACTGCAAACAAATCTAGCAAAAAAAGTAAATGTGGTCATATCTTGCAAAATTATTACTTTAATAACTATAATATTAATGTAATAATAACTAGTATATTAATGTAATAACAATAACAGGATATATTGATAGTGACACTGTAACCAATAATATCCTCGATATGGTTTTGAGTAAGTAAGTTTTTTTAAGATCGAATCCGAACCACCCCTTAGGATGAATTATTATCACCCAGTTTTGGATAATTTAATCTATTACAAAGAAAGGTATATTTTGGAAAAATCGGTTAAATTAATTTTTAAATTTCATAAAGCTGAATAGAACAGAACTAATAAAAATTTAAATAAAGCCAACTTTTCTATCGAGTCTTAGAATACCTGTTGCAAAAAAGTAAGATACATAAAAAATTAAAAAAGGCGGCAATTCAATTAACGAATTATAATAGTGTATAAAATGATGTACAAATAAACAATTTAAAAATTAAGCTGAGAGCGAAATTATTAACAACTCAGAATACGCAATTCAAATACAAACATTCCAGGAGATGCTTTATTTTGAACAAATATTTTCAACCGGTATTATCAACAAACATTTTTTTTTAATTCTCTAGTTCATTCTATAGCAAAGGTAAAAAAGATTACGTCAATGAATTTTTTATGAGTGAAAATGTGTCATCTAAAATGCCATGGAATAATTACCCTGTCTCAGAAAAAGAACCTCACGTCTGCATATCTAAATTTGGATGTACGAAAAGGACAAAACCCTGACTGAATACCTGTTGTCTCCATGACAATTTAACGTTCTAACATTTGCAAGCCAGCTAAATTATATGATTTATCGTTACGTATAGACAGTCTTACAAAATGCTGGAAAATTCCCAACGTAAAGCCTATTCAATAAAACATGACTTAAAATACGCAATTAATCATCGTTCCATATGTATTTTATACTTTTTTTAAAGAGGTTTCGAGTTTTTTGTTAATAGAATTATTTACTTTCTTAAAAAATCTAACTTCATTCTCAATCCGCATTGCCTTTTACCAAAAAGTGTATTTCTTCAAGTGTGGTTAAACATACAATGAAAATTGAACCAAAGCCTTAGATAAATATAAGCAAATCAATGCTATTTACACCGGTAGTCACACTTCAGTAAGGCTATTGATGAAGTAATCTATAGGTCCAGATATCACAGAATTGCAAATATCATACACTAATATTTCGACCTCCTGTCGATATGGTGTTCTGCTACAGTAAATGGAAATTTACAATTTTCCACTTGTTAATACACGTTTAATTGTCATAATACCAATGAAAATGTAAAACTTGTTTATTAAAATAACACTTAGGGTCTGGGTATAATAGATAAGTTTACCAATATTTGAATCGAAATCGAATCGAATCGAAATTAAACTACAGTTATTAATATAATATGTTTAAAAAATTTAGAAAGTTATATGAAGTTTCGCTTTGTACAAAAAATAATTTTCATTCCGTCAAGCGATTGCATGATGATTGATTTTTCCTACTCGTCATGCAATCAAGGTGACAGGAAAATGGCAATTCGACAAATCGAGTGCGAGTATTGAAACTGTCTCGTTTTTCCTTTTTTGGGCAATTGGAAAATAGTTAATATTAATATTCCTTTGCATAAATACAAAAAAGAAATGAGGATTGAAGGAATGAGGGGTATCAATGAAATGTGATTTGATTGAACCGAAAGTGAAGATCATTTTATTTATTTACTTATTTAATTTAATGTATAAAATTAATGCATATGGCGGATTTATCGCCACGAGAGTAATCTCTTCCAGCCACCACAACACCAGTCCAGCCCCGCTTGATGAACGACGGGGAAAATTTGATGTGAGAATAAATAAAAATTATAATTACTATCTAATTATTACTTTTAATATATGTACTTGTTTAATTACAACTTTGTTTAAATGGGATTTTAAATGAAGTACGTAGCTATACAAAAATATTTATGTTCGTAGAGAACTGATTCAAAGTCAGCATTAGATGTATATGGAACACCAATGATCTGTGAAGCTTGCCTGATTTGCTGTACAATCGAACAATACTCTTCATTTTTTACATCTCTACTGCAAACCAAAGTGCAGTGATAAATTTTACTTTTTACTTTATTCTCAGGTCGTCCTCTGTATTTTACATTACATTTTGCCCAATCCCGTTTTATCTCGATATATCCAATAGCGTCATCTTGATACGATTCCCTAACTGTCCAGAAGAAAATATCGGTAAATGAAATATTTCAGTTCAGATTCACTTTATTCATGAACATCTGAAAAATGTACCTACTATTATTATATCCGTCGTTTTTAGTATTTAATGACAAAATTACCAAAATGAAACATTAATAGAATAATTTGGGTATCCATCCTTCCGTCACAGGCAACTTTTTCGGATACTGTTTGACACAAGAATTTGAAATTTAGCAAATAGATGGAGTATGGTTACCCAGTTAAAAATTTAAAACGTATAAAAAGCTAAATTTTTATTCCGGAATTTAATTTAAACGTTCAAAAATTTGTTGGGTCCTATCCATATCACCAAAACAATCGGTCCGAAAAATCTGAAAAAATAACTAACATTGAATATTAGGTATCGATTGAAGTAAAATTATCAGGACTAAAAAATTCTAGAACAATTAACCATTGTAAGTAATCTAATTGCTTATTTCTTTACAACTGTCGATCCATTTTACGGAAAAAGATTTTTATAAAAATATTTCTCACATACGTAGAATACGTTTTGTACTGTACTTGTAACGATAAAAGACGTGCTCTGTCTCTTTTTAAATTTTGTTTGCATGGCGCTTCCTTTAGCTCCGCGCATACTCGATGTGATATAGACAGATACAGATGCGGTCGGCGGCGGAGAGTGCGACAAATGAACATCATTTAAGCACATAGTCAGAGTGCATAACTGTTAATATTTAAATGGGGTCTGAAGGCACAAAACCCTTATTGTATACGTATAGTTTGCACTCATTGATTTTTTTAAATAATCGTTTTTCTTCAAACTACTTTATTTGAGTGCCGAAATGCAAGGAATGAAACTTTCTGTACGCATACGTATTATGAATTTAATTTATTTTAATGTATGCACAGAACTGTACCATATCAGATAGGGCTTGATATTCATTAAAATTGTCTCATATTTTGATGAATTGATTTTGGTATCAGTTGACATCTTCATGCGGTCTCCCACTACGATTAGGCCTGGCACCGCGCACAGCACTTATAACAATGGCCTCACGTTTTAGATATTTTCGTGTAACCTATGTCTTGTCTCATAGATGTTAATAGTACTTTGTGATATTTATATGTACAGGTCTTGTATCCTATTTTAGCAAAAATTCAAATAAATTTTAGAAATTTATTTAGAAAACCTGCGACACGTATAAATTGAGGCACCAGCAGAGGTTTTTTGTACTTTCTTCAAAATGAAAGTAATGCTTTAGTAACCAAGTGCCTTCTCCTGAAATTAAATTAAGGGAAGTAGTTTGTTTAAAAAAAGTGATGCGAAGCGCGAGTCTGGGTGTGTGTACGTATGGACGTACGTACTGTTATAATGAACTGGTTGAAACGACTTTAAAAACAATTTTATGATTCATACTATTATTCAATATAATTTATTTTAAAAATGCACACAGTTTTAAAAATAATTATTACAAATTATTTCTTATGTGGTAAATATAATTAAGACTAAACTGGAGCGACGACTGACGCGAAATGGGATTACAGGTTTCTGAACTGGGTGGGGCTGGTATCTGGGGTTTATAAAGTTTAAAAATCCTGAACTAATTGTCAATGTTATTTGTTGAGGTTTTTGCGAGCAGAGTCTTATCTCAATATATTGAGTTATTGAGGACCAGATGATCTTATTATGTCAATATACTATGCTGAATGACAACATAGAAATACTGATTTATCTGCGATTTATCTGGGGTGGCTTCCGTGAATAGAGCCTTAGGAGTCGCAGGATGTTGAGACGCTGGAGATTGGATGATGTTATCATGAAAATATGATATGCTTGGGGGAGATGGGAATTATGCTATCAAATAATACAGACTTATGTCTTATAAAAACTAAACAAAACTAACTGAATTTATATCAGACAAGTTGTCAGCTATCGTATTTATTATAGATTAAAACGACGTGTACTCAATTAGACAATCAATGGCTGACAGACTTTATTTCTTAATAATAGTGATGTACAAAAGGTTGACATATCAAAGACAATAGTTATAATCACAATCACATACTTCATAGATGTCGCTACATTGTTTATATGTTACTAATTTAATTATATATTTTAACAGTATCGGTCAATATACAGTACTGACTGTCATCTTCGAAGAATATATTCAGAGATAAATATGAACAACTTCCTTTGAGTACCTACTTTTTTTAAAGTCGAGTTTTTAAAAAAATATTTTATTATACGCACATTTTATTATACAACTATTTGCAAAATTTAATGTAATTTTAGCCACATAAATACATTATCTAATATATTCTTTACAAAGGCGCCGATTGAGATTTAGATTCGTTGCAAAATGATTTAGCAAAGTTTAAATCAACTTCTAATATTTTGTGTGGTTGTTTTCACAAATTACAGACATTTGTCTGATCTATCATACATAAAATTCATAAAAAAATACTTTTAAATTTTTATAAAATTGTCAAATTATTAACTCACATTAAACAACCAACAACAAAAATCCAGTTTGTCACCTTAATGATTTCTAATTATATACTTATGAGTATTATTTAATATTAAACAGTTTCTACGGAAAATTTCTGTGAGGTATAAACAAACGGATGGAAAGATACGTCAGTGTTTATGAGGTTCGCTTTATATTCTGTTGAATACGGAAGACACTGAATCGATTAAAATCAATCTTTCTATCGCGAACATGGCATACAATGTTTCCATATGGTTTGCGAAATCGACCTTGCTCATAAAGATGTTTACATTCATGGATTTATTTTATTAATGCGTTGTATTATTAATTTGTATACTTAATTACAAAACATATAAGACATGGTGAAATTGAAGTTGCGGAAAGTTGCGTTTTTTTTTTAATTTGAATGATCCTCGAAAATTACATGCAAAAAACTGTTCATCCCCCATCTTGTTATATCTTTCGTGTCTGTTTAATTAAATGATCTTCGCCACGCACCTGTACCTTAAAACTTTTAAAAGTAAATCTTTTATGCTTTTCAATTTAGCATGCAGCTTAGACGTAGTGTAATTATTTTCCTCGCATGCTTTAAATTGGTTTCCGTGGAAGTTGTCAGATGACTGATTTATTGCCAAATCATAGTGAGCAAATTTGCAACGTGTTTAAGTATTGAGATGCGATACAGAAAAAAATTTCGTTCACTTGCTTAAAAGTTCCCTTAAAAATTAATTAATTTTTGACTTCAAAAATAACAATGAGTTTTGCAATAATTATTGTTAGTTACTGTACATTAATATTGGCAACACTGATCTCTTATATTTTTGTATATATGGAACTTTAGTTGACTGGAGAGAGTTATGGTGGATGTTATTGTCATGTACCTACAAGTTGTTTTGATAACAAAATAAATATACAACTAGAGATAAAGTTTGTTTAACTGATTATATTAACATGGCAGCAGAGCATGGTTGAGAATAACCAAAAAACAAAAAGACCAAAAAGTTATACAGAAAAATTGTACAAAAATCCATAAGCAAAAATGGCAACTAAAAATAGTGACATAAATATCCCGATTTTTGATAGATCACATTACGACAACTGTAAAATAACGATATTTAAGTTTTTACAATTCAAAAAGTCCATACAATTCAAAAAGGGATATACATGCAACAAATTATATTTACAGCCCAATAACATACAAATAGAATATATAAGTGAACTCAATACAGCTTACGAAATTATTCAAAAGTTTCATGAGATGTACCTCAAGATGTCAACAACGTTACAAATAGTGTGCCAAAATAACCTCAAAAGTGTCAAATTAAAAAATTATTCAAAGGTACCCTTACTCTTTGACGACTTCGAAAAAGCTATAAACGAGCTAAAACAAGCAGATGCAGCAGTATCAGAACAAGAAAACCTGAATTATACGTTAAAAGCACTACAAATTACAGTTACATTGGTGACCTAATAGACGTTTTGCCAGAGGGTGAAAGAACGGTCGATTATCTCAAGAGTAAAATAAAATTAAAAAAGGCAGAGAATGCGTGTGACACATCAAATGTTTTTTTGTCGAGCAGACGCCAACAGGTGGTCATAGAAAAATTTAATTGTTTCGGCTGTGGACCGGCTGGACACATTAAAATATATTGTTGTTCCGGAAATATATATCGTGGCCGAGGATGTGGACTTCCTGGTCGCAGAGGACGTAGACCATATTACAGAAAAAAATTTCATAAGAGACGGGAATATCTTCATACTAGTCTTAAAAGTCAAGGTAATAGTTTCCATACTACTATTGTAAACAATACATACACAACAATTGAAAATGACAAGCTACACGAAAGTCAAATAGAATGGTTACTCGATAGTAGATGTACAGACCATATTATCAATACTGATGAGTACTTTGATACCAGCGAGTTGTTAAAAGTTAAAATTAGTGATGGAACAATATTAGAAGCTACAAAAGTTGGTAATATTAAAAAGCGTTTCCCAGTCTATGGACAAAAATCTGAAGTGACGTTGATAAAAAATTTTTATGTAAAAAAAATGAAGGCAAACTAAATTGAGTTACTCGAAAATTACAGACAAACATTCATTTGTCAAAAGTTACCTTAAGAAATTGAACCTGACTATACAATGGGCAATGTGTATTGAAAACAAAATGCATAATTTACCATTTCACATTAATCGAAGAAAAGCAGAAGAGATATTAGAGATTATACAGATTGAAATGGTCCACATTAAACTACAGAAAATCACGGAGAAAAATATTTCTTAAGCTTTATAGATCACTATAGCAAATTAGTTAAAATTTATTCTATTAAAACAGTTAGCAAAAGAAAAGGAAATAGTAATTAAACCTTGTCCAGAATATGTCCATGAACTCAATGGAACTGCAGAGAGATACAATAGATCATTAATGGACATGGGCAGATGTCTTTTATCAAAAGAAAATGTTGAGAGAAAATTTTGGCCAAAAGCAATGAAATCAGCGGCATACCTCAGAAACAGGACATTGACTAATACTATTGAAAGAAAAACGCCAAATGAAATATTTTTTAAAAGGAAGCCATTTTTTATAAAAATTAAAATTTTTATCTAATTAAATATGGTTATAGCTTATTGCTAGAAATAAATTAAATTTAAAAATTGAAGTCGTGATATACAATAAAAACAATTTGTGATTTATAAATCTAATGAAGGGACATGATTCATGATTTCCATCAAAAATTATTTAATCGTAATCTCGAGTTTTGTAGTAGAACTGTTTTATTCTAATAATATTTCATTCAAAGGACACCTAAAAATGTTTAGGAAAGATTAGTGCAAACTTTAATTTTCATCCTGTACTAGCGGCGCAATTTGAATAATTACACTAATAGTCGACTATAATACAAAACGCAAATCATATTACTCGTGACTATTGTTAGCGGATGTCCCAGATGTTAGTACTTATTGAACTCAATAGTATACATAAAAAACGAGAACCCAAAAGCCAAGCAATTTTTTCTGGGCTGAGAATTACTGCTTTGTTTTTTCTTTTACAGCGGTAAATTGCAAAATCATAAAAGTTCTAAATAGTAACAGGTTCTAAATAACAGTCAACAATCTAAAGTTCTAAACAGATTTAAATAATATTAAGATTATGCCATGTAAATAACAAAAATCTTTCTCAAATATTTTACTCTACGGCCCTAAATTGAGGTGAAGAATAACAAGAAAAATGGATGGTTATTACAAAATAAAAGTGTAGAACATAGTTTTACCAATGAAATATTTATATTCAAGGCGCATATCTATAGTTTATTTAATTACAAGTGGCATAAAACATATTGGACGGTATGAGCTAATGAACTTAATGGAGGAAATTATGGAAGGACTGACTGGACTTAATGGATGAACTGAAGTCAACCTCTTACAGCTCGCCTCAGAGCAGCGTAAAAGAATAAACAAGTACAAAGGTAAATTGACAAGAGTGGCACGTCCGAGTATCCCGACATACCGTCTGTGATCGGGCACCTCGGTCCGTCTTCGACTGTTTCCGCCTCATTCTTGCTTTATCAACTATTTCCAAGATTACGCAAAATGCTTGTTCACTAGTGCGACATCCTTTCTCGATTTTCGAATTATTGATTTATAATTCAACTTCATTATTTTATTTTTCCTAATTCAGTAACTTTATTTCTCATCGTATGAAACTACATTTCATTGTGTGTTTATTTTGTTTGATGAGTACAAAACTAATCTAACACGTTTTTTTACATAACATATTTTATGACCAGACAATTAATGATATGCACACATTAATGCCTGATTCTCTCAAAAAATCGCTGGTATATTTATAATATTTTTTTATGTAGGATAAGTCAATTAAGATATTAAGTTTTAGAAATTACTTATATTTTTCTCACTTTACACGCCTGATGTATTTTCTTAGACTAAACTGCCAAATATTTTATTAAAAATTGTTACTTTGAAATTTGATTATAGTTTTAAAGACGTTTGCTCCATTGAAGTTTGCCACTTGATCTCTATCTATTGTTCCATTTAATACCTTTAATTTATTTATTGTTATAAAAGTAAACTCGTTAAGTTAAACACAACGTAAGAAAAATGAATTGCGTATTAACGTAACAAAGCATATGACACTGTAATGAACTAAAAAATTAAACCAATGAAATCAATGAAAGCCACTACCGATAATTGAAAAAAAAAATATGAATTCAATTAAAATTGCAAGTGTTGATGTCGGTTGACACTCTACAAACAAACGAACATTAAACAACTGCGCAAAGAGATTAGATAATACAATTATCGAAAATAAATTCAGTTTGTCCCAAAATATCGAAGTGAACCACTTTCTTTGAACTGAAATTATGACAACTAATGTCACAATTTCATTTAACTCTTCTTCAAACTTTTTTTTTCAATTAAATATTTATATAGAAAGATTAAAAATCCACTATCAATATTAATTATAATCATCGTGCGTGCTTGCGTGCATCCTTGCGTGCGTGCGTGCGTGCGTGCGTGCGTGCGTATTTACTTCAGAACCATTATTTCCATTCAAAAAATTGTACTTATACACAAATATGAAATAAATACAAATTATCAAAATAATAAAATAATCTAACTTGCGCACGCACACGCGTCAGATTGTACGTATGCATGCTCGTATGAGCATGCGTTTGTATGTAAGCAGGCACGCACGCACGAAAACGCCACGCAAGTGATTACGCACACGCACACAAATTATTTGTTGTTTTGTTCTGAAAAACAATTTGATAATTTTTTTTATTTAGCATACGACTATGAATTGACGATTTTATTACATTATCAATATTTACGTTCAAACATTTTGTTATGAATTAACAAATAATATATAAACTGTCTTTTTTATCATGTTTTGTAAGTATTCCTTTAGATTTCTATTAGTAAAAAGCCAAAACGGAAATTTATTTGTGCACTATATGCCTGTCTGTCAGTAATCTCTATGATAACCCTAATACATAGGCATTTTTGAACCACATTAAAAATATTATTTATTTAAAAATCAATTAGGTAAGTATAGTCAATAGTAATGTTTTGAACATCACGCGTAAAAATTACCTACAAAAAGTTATTTAAATAGAAAATATACATCTGTTTTACCGAAATGTATACGGGTTTTAACAATAGGTGTACGAAACTATAATAGTGCGAGCCCAACTTGCACATGCCCGATTTTTGTTATATTGTGCACAACCAACAAAATATTATACGTAACTTTAATCCATGTAATATTGAACTTTACAATTGCATACTTGCAATTCTGGCACAGAATGAAACGTTTAGCTTCGTGTAGAACGAACCATTTAGCTTCGTATAGAAAACTTAGCTTACTCCAGCTCTATACATATTATTTTATTTCACTATGAAGATATAAATCATATGGAAGTAATTTCGGTCTATTTTAATCTGTTTTCTTATTTTTAGCATTTTTCTTTAGAAGCACAATTTTTAGGTTTTTTAAAACATTTACCACTTTACGAACACATGCGAAGTTTTTTAGTTTGATTAGACAGTAGAAATATTTATCGGTAAAAATTTATTACATGAATCACCGTCATATTAGCTAATAAATGAAATTGATGTAAATATATCACATTCAGTGGTCCATTTTTAATCCAATTTGAAACATTCCTTGTATACCAAATCCCACTTTGTCCAGTTGATGAAAGTATTCCAATACCAATTCCATATGACAACAACTAAGCTCTGCTGCTAGGCCACGTGAGGCGAGGCAGGCAATTACTTCTTTTAAAAGATCTATGTTAACTTCCACTGGTCGTTCGTCACGAGGAGCATCTTTTAAATATAAATCCTAGTTCTGAACCTCTGAAAACAACGTTTTGCGTTTACGTCAAAGAATTACTTATTACCGCATTGCGTTTATTTCGAGTAACTACAGCTGCTGAGCGATCTAAACAAAACTCGTACAAATGACGAGGTATATGCTCTTTTTTCGCTTCCATGTTCTAATAATTATTAAACCAGTTCGAAGCAATTGATACATATTTATATAGTTTATCTCCACCACTTAAAATTTTTGTATTATACATAGTCCTATCATTTTCCAAAAAAAATAGAAACTCTAAATTATTTACCCATTACTTTCCTACCAACCTAATAATTTCCATATGCATTTTAAATCGTAATTATAATAATGTAAAAACTTATATGACAAACGTAACGTCAGATTATTTTTCTGTTTTCTATTACGATAGTTGATAAACAAATTGAATACACAATAAACCATAATGTCGTATTTATACACAATTAAATGACACTACGTGATGTAGTATTATTTCTACTTTCTTTAATTTCTTTACAACGACCTAGGTTTCGTTGTATTACAACATCTTCAGGTGGGCTATTAGCAAAGATCTTTGGTTGTTGCTTGTTGCCCGTTGTAAAGAAATTAAAAAAAGTAGAAATAATACTACATCATGTAGTTTCATTTAATTGTGAATAATGAATTTCTACAAAATTAACGCCAAATATATTCAATAGTCGTATTTATAATGAAACTTTGAAGCGTTGCAAATATTCTGCCCTGTCCTGGTCTGTTTCCCAACTTTTTTAATTATTATCTTGATTTCAATTACCCATACGAATGAAACTGTAGAGGAAATTTCAGTAACTACAGTCGAGATTAGATTTAGTGGATTTTACTGGACATATATTTGTTCTGTCACCCATGATGTCATTGTAATTTGTCGACTATACCATATCTCCATAATCATAACAAAAAGACAAATTTCCTTAGCCAAACCTCGCAGTTTCATGAACTACCTTCCTTCTGACAAACAATTCTGACAACATTTGTGAAAATTGATCGACAGAAAACACAGTTTAAGCTGTCGATATCGTTTCTATCTATAACGAGCTAATAGTTAAATTTAGATCCATTGAAATTTAATCTGATGGCATCGAAGGATGTTGGCCCAACAGTTTGTTAAACATTAATTACTACAGAGCCTTTAATTAATGATGTGTAAAACGTTCCATATAATGGAGATACAGATTACATGCGGAAGCTCGCAAAATATTTTACGTGGCTGATGAAAGGAATAATGCGTATAAAGATAATATTATTTCAACGCCGCGAATGTATTATCTTTGTTTTGACAGGATCTTAGCTTAGCTACGCGAGTGAGATTATAAACGTGCGCGCTATGTATTCAGTGTTAAGTTACGTATTATGTATTGAGTAAAGATTTGTTGCGAATGAAATAAGTTGATAACTTGTACATCGAAGTGAAGTGTTTAATTTGCATTTGGAAAGGACATATTAATTTATGTTTAAAATAATTTCAATGCGATCACAAAGATTTTTAGACATCAAACAATTACTATAGTAACTGGTAGAGTTCTTCTACTTTTATAATATCTTATTTTAAGTATAATTGGAGACATTAAAGTTTTCTAACTTCATTATAGGTTAAAGCTACGTATTATGATGAAAAAATATTAATTGGGCATCCTCTTTGAATCCAGATGTCAATTTTATGTTTTTGTCTGAAAACCACTTATGCCGAAACTATATTGTAAATAAGTTTGTAAGGGAGTTGACTTTTATAAAGAAGAAAAATATGCCAATTTCATAATTATTAAAGAAAGGAGAAAAACTCACTAAAAAGTGTTCGTACTCAGGCGTTACAAGAGGTCACATTATCCATTCATAAAAATAAATCTTGATATTCATTCATTAAAATTTAATTATTTCAATTTTTTATCAGCATAACAGTTAAAGCGACAAAAAGTTGTTTTATTGAAAAATGTAATTATTCTCTTAAGTGGAAAAAAAAGAAATATAAGTTCATGCAGGATAAATCAAAAGAATGGTGAAAAAATATATAAGATTGTTATGGAATTATACAAGAAGAGTTTTGTTTTAATATAAAAAAGGTATAGCCGATTTAATTGATATTTCGTAACCTATATACTTCTGTTTTCTTGAACTCCATGAATCATGATCGTAGAGTATGCGTATTATGTTGGTCGGATATCGTAGGTCCTCCGTATATTGTCAGATGTTGTATTGCATCCAATTAGATAAAAAAGTTAACAAGCTAATAAATTGTTCACAAATAATCTCCAGTTCGTCAATAAAATAGCTAACAGCCCCCTCTTGTCATCAGTCGTGTTAGCCAAGGTTTCCTATTCAGAAGCACGTAAGACCAACTTCTTCTTGGAAGCAGCAATGATTCAATTTATTCTTACATCAATAGGTACAAAACAGTATAAATTAGTCGTTAACCTACGTAGATATTACTTGATATTATTACAAACAATTTTGACGTGGACTTTTAATTAAGGGGAATATACATCAATATATTTTTAACGTTATTTAGTACTTGTAACAAGTGCATGTTTTTTCACAATTTTTGCTAAAATTTTAGGTTACAGTGTAAATGCTATAATGTCTTTCTGGTGTAAGGGGAAACGTATAAAGTAATTAAAAATTAAAACCTAAAAATAAATTAAACATTTAAACGAAGTTATTTTTAAAATTGTTAACACATATATATTAGTAGGGCCTCACAAAAGAGGCATCTTTTCCTAGAAGATCTACAATTTAAAAAAAACATATATTTTTTACACACTCTGCTGATGGAAACACTGGTGTCAATCACAGGATGCAGTAAATCTAGTAATCATTGAAAATGTTTAGTGAAGATACAGACTCGATTCTGAACTTTCTCTTATTTTTTACTTCTTATCGTCAGTAGCAAATTTGATTGAATTAAAACATAAAAATTTAATTTTTATTTTTTACAATACTCTTCTGTTTCAAAACGGTCAATATTTGAAAAGGAAAACCAAAGTCGTATTTCCAATCTATCTTTTATAAATGTCATTATTAAATTGGTATAGTAAACCCGCTATTGATAGGTAGCAAAGAAACTTCTTTGCTAATATCCCACCTGAAGATGTTGTAATACAACGAGACCTAGGTCGTGGTAAAGAAAATAAAGAAAGTAGATATAATAAAAGTAAAAGAAAGTAAAAGAGATTGCTCTCGTAGTGATAAGTCCGCCATTTGTATAAATTAGATACATAAAAGTACGTAAATAAATAAATAAACAATAATTCGAAAAAGGTTTTTTGTCCTTCTTTCACATCGAGCCGTAAATATCTCTGTGCATTAAGCCGCGTCGGAGCAATACATCGACGCGGCTTAATGCACAGAGATATTTACGGGAAAGGAAAAGGAAATAGGTAACATACCAACCCGCGGAACCTCATCCTAATTAACATCATAATCCTACATAATATTAAAAATTCAAAATTTGGTTTGTTTTTTCTTCTCTCACGTCGCAATGGAGCAACAGATAGACGTGGCTTTCTGCACAGATCCATCTTAAGTCATCATCTTAAGTCACATAGCAAGATCAGAAAGCATTTAAAAATTTGTTAGTGCTTCTTTCACGTCAAATGACACAACAGATCAATGTGATTTCCTGCACAAAAATAGATAGCGGATCGGGAAATGATACAGGCTACTTACCAATCTGGGAAATCTTGTCCTAACTAATCTTACAATCCCAAGTTATATTAAAATTGCGTCGTTTGTCCTTTTTCACGTCGCAATGAAGAAACAGATCGAAGTGACTTTCTGCACAGAATTAGATTGCAGATCAAAAAATTGATTAGGCTAATTGTCAAACTAGAAAACTCATCCTATCAAATATGATATACCCAAATAAGAAGACTAAACATTCGAAAGTTCATGAGTTTGTCCTTATTTCAGGTCATAATGGAATAACCGATCTATGTGACTTACTACGCAGAGATATTTGGGAGAACAGGAAATGACATAGGTAAAATACCAACCCGATAAAACTCATCTTAACTAATATGGCAATCCAAAATAATATTAAAAATTCAAAAGTCTGTTCGTTTTTTCTTCTTTCACGTTGCGATGGAACAACAGATCAACATCACTTTCTGCACAGAGAGGGTTGGTGAACCTGGAAATAATCTAGACTAATTTCCAGTCTAGAAAATCTTTTCCTGACTAAAACAAAGATCTCAACTACTATTAAAAATTTAAAAAGGATTATTTATCCTTCTTTTACGTTGCAACGGAGTAATAGATTGTCGTAATTTTCTGCCCCCTGCTAGCTGATGGACCAGCAAATGACATAAGGGACCTTTTAACTCAGGAAATCTTATCTTGACTAACATAAGTATCTCAACAAATATTACAAATTGCAAAGCGTGTTAGTTTTCTTTACTTTTAAGTCACAATGAAGCAACCGCTATAAGAAAACCGCTTTAACCTCGATGGAGAAAAGCAGCTTCGTAAATGTATTTAAATGTGTAGAAAAAGTCTACGCAAGTAAAAGCATGTTTGTAAACGATATGCGTCGGAGCAAAGCGCTGAAGTTGTTCTAAGCACTGTAAACAGAAAGTTCGTGAATACAATTACTAAAATTGCCGCCATATCACTGTGAAATAAACACAATTAAAATGATCTAGGTACACATGAAAGGATATAACTTTTAAATTACACGGAATCAACATATTTCTAAGTGAAGTAATTTCAATAATAAGCCCCGCGGCATGGCAGAAATTTGTTCAAAGTATAACAATGAATTGTAGAGCTTGACGGATGAAAAAAACATAAAAGTTGACAGATGAATCCAGATGATGTAATTTATAGCTTTATAATTAATATTGGGGAATCGAAATCGAGCTGCAGATTCGAAAACTTCTCAGACATAATCAGTATTCAGGAGCTGGTTCATTATGATGTAATTTTTATGATGAATGCAGTGTATTTTTCGCGAAATATGAATGCATTGTATGTGTTGAGTTCATTGTGATATAATACTAAATTTATTTGTTTTACAGTTTTTATTAACTATAATACAATAAACTTAATATCCTAGAAACATTAGAAATAAGTAGACATAAAAAAGACACCAAGGTTTATATATTAAATGAACAACTAAATATAATATCATCACCCATACTTAATATCTTCCAGACATAATATAGGTAGACCACATTTGTACTACAGTACTCTTCAAATTGTTTCAGCCCAACTACACATCTATATATAAATATATATATATATATATATATATATATATATATATATATATATATATATATATATATATATATTAACATAATAAAAAGAAAAAAAAAGAAATTAAAATAAATAAATGAATAAAGAAACGGGAGATATGTTGAATTAGTTGTATAACCTTGTTGTAACTTTCAGATACCCTTGCTATTATTTAAATATATTACTGAAAATAACTTCCATTTAATTTTATTACACACCGGAACATTTGCATTGTATAACCTCATAGAATAACATCAATTTAATTTATTACCCTCACTAAAATACTTGTATATTGTATTACTCTCGGAAGCATAATAAAACCTACACCGCTCCCCTACAATAAACTCATTAACGTAAGCAGTGGGAAAACCCACACAAATCCGGCTTCCGCCATTGGTTATAAAACATATAAATGCTGTTGGATGTTCATAAGAGGTAATCTTTGCTAATAACCTAAATCTAGGTCGTGGTAAAGAAATTAAAGAAAGTAGAAATAATACTAAATCACTTAGTTTCATTTAATTTTGATTAATATTTTATATAATAACATTTAATTAAACTAATATTTCTAACATGTTTAAAAAGTTAAGTATTGCTTGCCATTATTCTGGAAAAATATTTATTAGGTAGATTGACAAAAGCTTGTAAGCATAATTTACTACTTAGGATTTGACTACCAACAACTTTTTAAATACGCCGTCTTTTAAGACTGCCAGTCTCAAGCCTAGAAAAAGTATCAGAGGAAATTTGTTGGTGTTACCATTAGTTTTTTTAGATAACTATTATAATGGTTTATATATTAATGGAATTATTTCATCTTACTTATTTAAAATTTTTCATAAATATTATAACTTATATAATATAACTTCCATATCGATACTGTGAAAATGTAGATACTAATAAAAAATTAAACTATTTAATAACGAACATCAAATAACTCCATGACAAATTACTAACGCGAATATAAGAAAAAGTTTAAAATACTTGAACAGTCAAATTGTTTTTTCTACAAACATTCGCTTATCAAATAAAATGGAGTACAGGTACATACAAGTACATATCTATGAAAGCACCTACACGCGTACGTAAACAGGGTACGAATAACACATTGTGGCGAATTTTAAGGATGAAATTTGGAAGTTATTACAATTGTCTGTTAAAGTAATTTAATATTATAGAACTTAATAACTCTTTGTTACCTTCTGTTTAAATTGCTTTTAGAAAATAAGCCGAAAATCTAGTTTTATATAAAAAATTTGGCTTTGAATAACCAATATACAATGGAGCACACTTTACTTTAGATGGCAAATGCGGTTGTACAAAATCGTATACCCTTTCACTTAAGTTTATATAGACTTATATTTTGTATACACGGGGAGATCGCCAGCTGAATAAAAAATAATAGCACTAATTTATTTGAAAGTCCATAAATTATTTAAACTAAAAGCCACCGCTAAAAATTGTCAACAGTTAATGCGTTGAAACGTTTTGCAAACTTTTCGTATGTCGAATTGTAGATTGACGAAGGTGGGATCTTCATTAATTTATTGAAATATGAATTTAACACGTAAACCAAGCAATATATTAAATTAACGTTAAGCTTTTTTATTAGCTGTTGTGTGAAATTTTGCATTTAATTGAATTTATTTTCAAGTACGAAATACTTTATATAGTCAGCAGAGAATATAACTTCTGTGGAATTATTATTTCGACGGTAGAAATTTCGAAACACTTGTTAAATTCCCTTCAAGAATTTATATAAGTAATAAGGATTCAATTATTTTATATTTACACTTTGATAAGCCTTTTTATAAGTACTTGTATTAAAGTAACAATGCATAGAATAAAGACATTTCCTTTCAATTTAACTGGTAAACCAGGTAACGAAATATCAGGCTGAGACGTAAATTGCGTCAAAATTATGGGTAGTTTTAAAATTATTATGGTAGCAAAGAGAGCTTATACATTTAACATGTTAAAATTTTTAATTTTTTTCCGTTGCTAAACTCAACGGAATTAAAATAAAAAAGTGACGATATTTAAATAGCACTTCCTTTTGCCCTCCAATAAAATGATTGTTGAGTACTAAGTAAAATATTTACCTAAATAAGATATTCTGTGCATTTTTATTTTTTTTCCTAACAATATTATGTTGGTACAAATCGTTGATGGTAAGTTATCTAGCTGAGCTAAGAAATTAAATTAAAATAGTTTACCTGAATTCAGGATCAAATTTTAAGTTTATGCTGTTCTTAATCTCCTAAATAAAAATATAATAGAGATATGGGCAAGAGAATGGTTATTGGATATATTTGAAATTAAAATTTTTGCTTTTTCTTTATTTTTAAAATTGTTTAACATCACGCAATGTTATATTTCAAACCATTAGTCAAGTATTACATTTCAGTCTAGTTTTTATAATATTTATCTCAGCTTAATTATACCCTTAGTGAACGAAATGAAAATAAACATACCTAATTCAAAACAGAATCATTCGTTCAACGGTAGTTAGTTTTTCACTAAAAAGAACTTTCATTTCAAGGCATAATATAATCAAAAATGGGGACACTATTCGACTTTTCGTTATATTATTCGAGAAGGCTCTACCAGATTTTACCCTCGTCAAAGCGTCACCAAAGTGTCAAGGATTCTTGAAAAAATGTTTATTCCGCAAACTGCGTCACTTGATACCTCTTTTTAATTGGGCGTTTGCTTCATAAGTCAAAGTAAATAAATAGTTAATATCTGTCGGCTCTGGCTCTGAAGCATAATTGTTGAAAGTTGAAAGTTTTGCCGTGGGGATGAAAGTTTTCTGCGATTATTGTTTGGAAATGTTACTGTTCCTTCTTTGGGTTGTGTTTATCTTTTTAAAATTTCATTTGTACGATTCATCTCTGAGGAGAAATTAGTTTTGTATTTCAAAAAATTTTCGACTTTTGCGTCCTTTTTTATTTTTCTAACATTTGCAAGTTCCATTTCATCAATGGCATATATAAAGTAGTTAATGACAGAAATAATGTAACATTATTGGGCTATTTTATTACTTTTCCATTTCTTTATTAATTGCTTGATTCAAAATTTAATGCATACTTACATAATTGTATGCGTTTATAACTTACTGTTTCACAAGTATTTATTTTCAATAAATTTTCTAATTAGCCTTATGTTGCGTTTTTCCCAGGGTAGCATGACGAATATATTATATTGCTGTTTTTATTCAGAATTTTATCAAAATGTTTTTATGATCCTATATTATGAAATATTTTTAAGATTTGCTGGAGCGATTTTTTCAATATTTTATGATCTAAAATTATGTAATTATATCTACAATACTGACTGGCTTATGATTTGTCTTGTAAACTTACGAGTACTTACAATAAAGTAAGTGATAAACCACGCTGTTACGTCCGCAATACTAGTTATTTTCACAATTTTTATTTCCCTAACTTTAATGTAAAAGTCGTCAAACTTTAGACAGATTCAGATAAAACAATTTGACATGGTTTCGGTGACGTATATTTGCCATGATTTTGGTGAGATGTTAATTATTGTTTGGCATAGTTTCTGTGAGGCGTATATTATTCTTTGCAATGGTTCCGTGGAAGTTTAAGTTTGACTTGTTTGGAAAATTGTAGCCACAATACAAGAACAATATTAACAACTTAATAAATTTTGTTGCCATAAATTTTGCACGCTATGCAGAAAATGTATTTAAAAAATATAATTTAATCAAAGCCGTTGTCATATTCTATTCTGTGTTATTGTTTTCATTACACCAACACCAGATAAGCTTTGTATAAAATTGTCGAATATGTCTCAGTAAATACCTTTTACATTGATTTACTTTGATCCTAAAGTAGTAACATGTACTTAAACAGAAATAAGTGATAAACTTGAAAAATGTTGTTATAATATATATTATGATACTAATTTCATCTGTAGCAATGAAGGTGGAAGTGAAAATACCAAGCAAAATATTGTAAACCTTCGTCAGCACTCCAAAAGTTTATTACTGTGGCGTAATCATTAGAATTGTATTAAAACTACTTATCAAATAATTAAAATTTTAGTTGATTTTAGTAAATACGAAGGAAATAGGTTGACAGTTGTAGTTTCATGTATGTGACATATGGCTGGTAAAAAGTAACGATAAACATATTTACTTGTATTTATTCGGTTAGTTTAAACTGAATATTGAAACAAGAAATGTTGCACCAAATTGTGATGTCGACTTAAAAACGCTCACTTTGTTCTACGAGAGCGGATGAGGTAGGAAGATATCTTCATTCTAATCCCACCATTATATTTAAAAGCTCGAAGCTCTCTCATTTTTTAATCTGTTTATTTTGATTGTTAACCAGTTTCTCTTGATGTACCTACGGAATTTTAATTAATCTGTATTTTCGTGAAGTTTTACTAAAAACAGCAAATTAGAGAGCAGTCAACCACATTAATCTTACTTACGTGACATCCTTCCTAGCTGGTCTTTTGTTTACCAGAATGTTATCGCTTGATATTCTTCGATTTCTTTTGAAAAGTTGATATTGATCTTATTATAGCTTTATTGTTTT
Source organism: Druceiella hillmani (assembly GCA_039881145.1). NCBI lineage: Eukaryota > Metazoa > Arthropoda > Insecta > Lepidoptera > Hepialidae > Druceiella > Druceiella hillmani. The sequence continues at coordinate 20,474,982 of JAYKKI010000016.1, read as the reverse complement.
CTTTAATTTTTCCATAGATGTAACAAAAAAAATTTAATGATAAGTAATTTTGAACAAATTTTTTAATTTATTAAATTAATGAATTAAGTTATTATTAAAAATATTTTTAAAAATCGAACACAAATATTATCCAATGCATATGAATGTTACTAAACAAAAATATTAATAACTTTGAAAATATTTCTTTACAAATAAACCATTTTTTAAATTTTTTTCATTTATTGTACACTTTACAGATGATAAATAAATAGAGATTGCGATCAGCTTTTTTATGAGCCTAGTTTTATTTCTTATGTTAAAATACGATAAAGATTTAAAACATTTTATGACGAGTGCGAATACATAACCGCAATTTTATTCTGAAGGTAAGGTATGGTTGTCTAATTTTTATTCTTTGGTGATATTTTTCACTATTTAACAAAGCCACTTTCTCCACAGTGTGAAGTACTATTTCTTAATAGGAGTTGAGGCAATAATAATACCTACAAAGAAAATATTAAATATCTTTTACAAGATGAATTTGTGACTTACTCTGCATGCCAATTCTTTGTCGTAGTGATGTCAAAATATAAATGGTGTGTATTTTTTATCATAAGTCTGTTTTATTTGTTATATTCGGTACTCATGGGGTTGAATATTTTACGTTTACAATAGTTTCTGTAAATTAATAAAAATCATTTCTATATTATCATTTTTATTGCTGGTAGATTTTGCAAAATTGGTAGTAGCTTCAGGTGTTCTTACGGAAAGATTAGGCGTCGGTGTTACTTGGTTTCTCAACTCTTTGGTACTTGCAAGTTATTTTCAACTGCTAGCTTGTAAATAAATTTACAAATTTCTCTGAGAGACCCCGAAATAAATACCAAACACACCTTAACATTAAGACTCCATACAATTTATTTATCATTTTATCGTTTTTGGTGTACTATTTTTGTCATAGGTTTTTCCCACTATTTTTTATTTCTTTTCCCAAAAAATTATCTCAATATCTGGCAACGAGTCAAAATTAATTTCGAAATCCTTTGCGATGGTTTTTATTTTTCTATGGCATTTGCTTGCAGGACAAAATATTAAATTAAAAGCAGCCAAATAACGCTCGTACTTCTTGTGACGTTACTATTATCACTAATGTCTCATAAAATAACAATACCATATTGTGGCTTCACATAAATTTGTTTGAATTGACTTTTTTGTATTTTTTGATTTTTAATGTATTATTTTGATTTATTAATCATTTACTTACATTTTTTACTATTTACTGAGTGCAACGAATAAGTACATATAGCTGACACAATAAGTAGCCTCCATATTAAAATCGGTGAAATAAAAAAAACATATTAAAAGGAGCTTGATTATTTCATGATAGCATAAATAATGCATAGAATTATTATGCTATCATGAAATAATCAAGCTCCTTTTATTATTTCATGATAGCATATATTATTTCATAATATTTGTGTTAGATTATTTCATGATAGCATAAATAATGCATAGGATTATTATGCTATCATGAAATAGGCAATCCTTATATATCGCAGAACTGTATCTACAAATGAATAATTATATAAATCTAAATTCGAACGTGAAACCGTAAAATCAGACTTCGGGTGCGATATTCACAACATGTGGCGCAATATTTGGCGAACACAAAAATTATTAACGTATCTCTTCGCCTATCTTTTAAAATATTTGTTACAAATGCCCACAAAATTTACGTCTGTGAGTTGATGCTACGTCGCAAAACCTCGGCCAAAAACACTAACCACTGGAAAAAATAACGGTAAACAAAACGCTGCGCCCACATCCTTAGATAACGACAGATTAATATTTTAAGAGTCCAATCAAGCTGCTAGTTTATTAGTGACAGAATGCGGATGCCCAAAAGTTTTTCGTGTTTAATGACTTTTCTGATAGCCGACAGGTGTTCATTCTTCATTTACATTCCCAATAACGATCGATCACTAAGTGTATTGTTAACAGCGCAAGAAGGTTAAGTTAAAAGGGCAATTGAAACGGTTAAAGAAATATAAGAGATGACAAATAGTCACAATCAAGTAGAAATTTATATTCACAAATCTTAAACAAGTTTTTTGCCGTCGCTTTTGTATGTTAGCGCCTTAAAAAGTAATAATCAATCATTATTGTTTTCAATTATAGCGTAATGAATCATTTATCGTATACAGAGAAGAAGAATAGTTATAAAATAGTTCAGTTATTTTTTAAATTCTCCTGCATTTGTGAGGGTAAAAAATAATGAAAAATTATATTATCCCGTTTCTAGAAGAAATAAAAATTCTTCGTAACATGCAATTTTGGCGATTATTATTAAAAGTATTAATAAATACCAAACATAATGAAACATAAACGTGAATAAAAAATTACTTATCGTAATAAAAAATATGTTATGGTTAAGCTTTGTAAGCCATGTCACCGTTCGCAAAACACGATAACTGAACTTAACAAACGTAAGAGATCACTGTGACCAATTGAAATGGCAAAATGTATTGAAATTACGTTCGCAACAATTCTGAGTTATTTATATAATTACTTGCAAAAAAAATGTCAGAATATATTTGAACTACTTTAAAACTTTCAAACGCAATACACCGTAAATAATATATGCCACTATAAATTAGTGTGAAATAAAATGTTCAATAATAATAAAAAATAAATCATTAAAAACGAGAAATGAAAAAATAACAAATATAAAATGAGTAAAACGTCAGTGGAAATGGTGGCGAAATTTTACATACGTCAAACTAATATACATAAAAGAAGACCGTTACTGACGCAAAAAATAAACTTATTTTTCCATCTTCGCAATGAATTATTTAATTTAAATTTACAACGTCTAACAATATTTATCCAAAATAACTTTTTTTTTACCTTTATTAACTCTTCATTATTAATCGTATGGAACCATGTTTATCTAAATAATTTCGTTAACTTCTCCAATATTGTGTTTTTCTACGTTTCATTCTACGTTATTCGAAGTTTCAAACGCGGTTGATATTTTAATTTTTACCGCTTTTTGATGCAACCCTTTCATGTTTATCACCTTACTATCTACTCGCCCCAGCTTTGGCAGGGAAAATAAATTCTTTTTTACCTGGTCTCTGCGTATAAATCGGTATCATTTACTAAAGATAGGTTAAGTACTCCATGTCTATCTAGATACTAAAAGCTATGTGGTGGTAAAAGTTTTATGTCAGTCGGATTAGCTATTTTATATCAAATCCTAAAAAACTAACAAATTCAAAAGAATAATCTTTTATAAAATTAGTACGACATAAAAATAAGAATATCATTAAAAATTAAACTCGTTTTCATCTTTAAATTGTTTCGATTTGATTTTATACAATAATGGTAACGCTGACATCCATTTTATTAATATACGAGCCTGTCCTTTCCAATAAATTTATTGCAAATTTCATGAAGTTTTCAAGAATTTTCGAGACAGTTTTAAAATCATAATATATAAATTAATATAAATAATATAGATAAATTTAATCAGGGATCGAGTTTTAAATATTAAAATAAACCCGCTTTGGTTTTCAACTTAATTTCAAAACTCGTAAAAAACACGTTTTCTATTTACACAAATTAAATATTATTTAATAATATATAATAAAACAAGTCAGATATTTCTTTAATTTCTCATCTTTTCTTATATTTATAAATGCATTTTTAAGTTACTGTATTACCTCAACTTAATGTCCAGATCTTCGAAAAGTTGTTGATTGCTAAAAGGAGTCTTTTTTATTATGAATTTGTCAGGAAGTCGTATGTATTATTTATTTTAATGTAGTTAATAGATTACGATCGATAGATTTCAACTCGTATCGTCAAAAAACCTTGTTACGGTAAGGGCAAGATGATTTAAACAGGGTGGCAGATTTCAATGTTTAAAAAATTGTAAAAAAAACTACACCTCTAATACAAAGTAGGTTTATTTTAACTTTATAACAACAAATGCGGATTTTATTTTTTAAAAACCACGTTTTCCAAATGGCGGCCATCGAGTCTGACACACTCTTCGAGTCTAGCACGCATGTTTTCAAAAACGCGTTTGCAGAGCGACTGGGGTATCCTACTGACTTCGGCTCGAATATTTTCTTTAAGTTGTGTCACAGTGCTCGGATTTGTTTTGTAAACAACGGATTTAAAGTATCCCTATAAGAAAAAGTCACATGGGCTTAAATCGGGTGACCTAGGTGGCCACGGTACGGTGCCGTTTCGGGATATGTTTTTTTCTGGAAATAAGTGCCGCACTGCATTCATGGACACATTAGCAGTGTGAGCTGTGGCCCCGTTTTGCTGGAACCATGTATTTTGGTTGAAGGATGGACTATTCTGTAGTTCTACTCTGAAAAAGTCATTTAACATCTGGGCATATCTCTCCGAATTCACAGTTACAGTTTGGCCACCTTGATTTTCAAAGAAATAAGGCCCTATGATTGCAGATGCAGACATGGCACACCAGACCGTTACTTTAAGCTTATGTAAAGGCTCTTGATGCATTTGTCTTGGATTGTGGACATCCCAGTAACAAAAGTTCTGCTTATTCACATATCCTCCAATATGAAAGTGAGCTTCGTCACTAAAGAATATGTTGCCCATCCGGGTAGCAGTACGAAATCTCAACAACATCACCTCCGCATAAGTTTTTCTTAATTCAAAGTCAGAATCGTGTAAATCTTGAACAATTTGAATTTTATATGGATGTAACTTGAGCTTTGTTTGCATTATTACCTGTAAAGTTGATTTCGGAATTCCCAATATCGATGAACGTGTACGCAGTGATAAACGGAGATTTTCATCGACATTTTCATCCGTGGCTACCAATGGTGTAGGTCCTGGCCTGAGCCTGTTTAATGTTGATCCTGTAGCTCTGAACCTTGCTACCCATGACTGCATGAGGTTGATCGATGGTCAATCACGTAATCGACGAATACTGTAACGATTATTAAATCGACGCCGTGCTACAGACAGCGAAAATCCACTCGAAATTTACGCCTCGACGGCAAAAGTGCGGTGCTCTCCACTCCACTGTTCCATGCCTACTAAAATATCCGCACCGCTTGCGCTTCTAACGACGCAAGCGCCCCTCTTATGTGTTGCTTTCAGAAACTATGTTTGTTCAAACTTTGAAATCTGCCACTCTGTATATTAGAGGATAGAATAATAACTGAACGTAAAAAGCATATCACGTAGTGTCAAATAAAATGCGTAGAACTCTTACTACGAGGTTTCCGTATCCACTTAACAATTGAGGGTACGCAGTATTTCTATTAAACTATTTACATATATTAATTTTTTCAACGTTAACTGACCCCTATTTATCATTAGGTATTATCTTTTCAAAATTGCAATTCCAAACGATAAAAAAATATTTTGTATTCTACATAACAACCCTTTGAACCAAGTCTTTTCATAATAACCCACAGAAAATATAAAATGAAAAAAAATTGAGACTTTATTAACAGTCTCTCTAATTCTTATATGAATTATTTAAATATTAGCTAGTGAAAAATAAATGGATTTACAAGTTTTATTAATCTGCTAAAACTCTACGTCGCATGGTTTTTGAAAAATTCGGCTTTGAAATGGAAACATTTAAATAGATTTCCCGCTATATTTTTCTTCTCAAGCGTGAAAACGTAACATATAAATTAAAAATGTGGCATCTAAAATTATCGCTATAATTTTTCCATCAACTTCCCGTGGGTTTCGAAGAATCTAAAAGAATAATTTTATGTTAAATAGTTTTCAAAATAAGCGGTCGGGTGGCATTTTTTTGCACATGCGATTACGAATCGGCAACTACAACATATAATGTAAACTATAATTTTAAGCAAATTTGTCGCCGCATCGCCGTACACAAAAAATGCGACACGAGGCGTATACAAATCAACTCACCCCCCTCCCTGCCTCTCTCACATTTTGTCAATTTATGTGGTGCATTGTTTCGTTTATATGAAATATTAATATGGCCATGTCAAATTTCTAAAATGTTTATTCTAACTACTACCAATAGACCAAGAATTTGGTTGAATTTACTAAAAACTTTACGTCATATTTTACCATTTTATTAATTAAAATGAATATTCAAATACATCATCATTAAATATGCATGTGTGTGTGTGTGTGCGTGTGTGTGTGCGTGCGCGTGCACGTGCGCGTGCGTGTACGTGTGCCTGCGTGCGTACGAGCGCCGTACACATTAATTTACAAAATTATTTAGGTACTTTTGTCAATAATTTTTTTGTTTTTTTTTTGTTAATACAAAAAGAAAATAATTAGATTAGTGTCTTAAAGTAAAAAGAGAGGTTAAAAAGCCCCCTATAAAAATTTTAAAATAATCGGTCCCGTACTAAAATAATTCAAAAAGGAAAGAAAAAATTGATTATATTAATTAGCTTTCAATGTCGTGGTACAATTTCTACTTATTTTAAACCATATCTGTTCGCATTATCAGGAAGTTAAAGACGGCGAAAATGAATGAATGTAACATTTGTTTCTTTCGCGCGTCTCCGTAATCTTATGTACACTGATTATATATGCAGTAGGTAAAATATTCTACAATTGTATATGGCAACGGAAATTTCATATGCTACACCAAATTCTCCCATGACATCTCCCAAATCCCGATTTTTTACGAATAAAACTTTACATTTTTCAGTATCAAGCAATTAAGACGTTTTAGTTTGGATAAATAATTTTTTATTATATTCATATTTGAAGTAGTAGATATGTGCCCGATATTTATTTTATCAGGCTAATCCGCATAATTTGGCCATTCGATAAATTACTAATAGAAGCCCGCATCTTTTCACGGATACAGTGTAAAATGTTTCACATAAATTAATTACTGACGAAATTAATTTTCACTATCCCTTAAGCCGACTAATTAAGAACCTACGTAAGTTGTTAATTATCAATAAAACATTTTCATAGACAATTTTCAACATATTCTTGAATAAAAAAGTCGCATTATGTAATAATAATATTCTCCCCGAAAAAGAAACTAGACTCGCGGTTTATATCTTAATAATAGATACACAAACAAAATAGATTTAATAAAAGAAAATAAAAATGAAGTCTGCAGTAAAATGAGTTAAAATCTAATTTCATTAATTGAATGTATTGAGTTAAAATCTAATTTCATTAATTTGCAATTTCCAAAATCCTTTTGTAACTATTATTAGCTGGTTTAAAAGTAATACATTTTATTAATTATTGTAATGTGAAACGGCCTGGGGAATTGATTACGTTTTCTACAGAGATTGATTTGAACGAAATGTCCATACAAACGATCGGCATGGTTATTAATCTCTAGCATCGATTTAAATTTGACAAGCTACAATGTAAATAAAATACGTTGCTATACAGATAAGCCGTTTAATTTATATCCAATCATGTGAAAATCATACGCCTCTGCTTATTATATAATTTCTCATGTTTAAATACAAAAAATTTAAATTTTTAGAGACGTAAAGGCTTATAAAAATATATATTTGGGTATATTTAAAACCAAGATAAAATTTGGCTAAATCCGAAATTAAATTAACCAAAAAATGTTTACATCCTTTTAACTTACAGAAATAACATGAAATATTGGATGCGACGACTTTCAACTATTTAAAAGATTTGCTCACGAAAAAAATGTACGTCCGTGAAAAGCTATTGTTGATATAATTAACAAAATTGTATTTATTCAAGTTCTTACACTTTTTTCTCGCATTGGCGAAGGTTCAATCAAGTGGAGACTTGCAAAAAAAGACATTAGATGAAAAGTGTTCACATGTAGGAAAATTATTAAGGTAAATTGTAGTACTATATAAGTACGTACAGCTATCGACAAGGAACGAATATATTACTCAGCACCCCACGTCTGACACTCACGCAGCAGCAGCAAACACTTAGCAATTTGGCGGGTGCTAATGTCGTTTTTATTTTAACCTTCATAAAGAGTATTTAAATGTTGAAAGATCATGTTCGTATTTTTTGTAAGAGATGTATAGTCTTTTGACTGTTGACCGTTTTATGATTCAGTATTAATTTTGTTTTGTTTCAAAATTTTCTGTAGTTGTGTTATAGTTAAGGAAAGTTTATAAATTTAGATTTATCAATTAAAGATAACTATTCGATACCTATTTTTAAAAGTTTTGAAGGAATATTTTGGTACATGCATTCTGGTAATCAAGATGAATGATGAAATAGAGCCTCATTAATCTGTATTTAGGAAGTTTATCATTAAATCTGTATAATATAAGTTGGAGTTTGTTTTAGTTACTTTTCTATACAGTTAATGCATAATAGATACAAAGCAAATACATGAAAATTTGTATATTCTTTCTTATTTAAAATATAATTGTTAAAATAAAGGAGAGTTAGAAATAAACCAAAATAAAATTATGATACTCGATCTAGTAGTAATAGTAGTACTTTTATGACAATAGTAACGAAAAATATGTCAATAGAAATGGTACCAAATGTATTAGTCTCGAAATTGATATGCGAAATTGGGGCATGCATAACGAACAGAGTATTGAGGTAACTGAATTTACATTCTAATATTTGATGAAAATATTCTGAATTATATATAATTTATATATATATATATATATATATATATATATATATATTTATTTATATAAATATTCTGAATTATATTTAATTGTATATAATAATGAAATTAATGTTACGTTGGTAGAAACTGATGGATTTAAAAAGATAGATGAAACGAGTTAAGATTTAAGAACTGATTATAAAATAATAACGAAATTATTTTTATTTATCATTTTGAAATTTAGTACATTAATAGTTTATACAATCGAGCAACATATGGGATATTGTTATCTGGAAATTACAGATTTAAATACAAAACCCTGACTCGGTGAATATTACAATATTTATACTGCCAACGCCAATTATTAGCGTTTTTGTAAACTTTATGCTCAGATATATTACGATATGGTACTGCCAACGCCATCTATTAATGTTTTTTAGCAAAATTTATATTAAAAAATAACTATAGGATGGATTTCGATGAAATTTGGTATGGTAATGGTTTATATCCTCGGGTACCATACAGAAAATTGATTGTTTGTATCTAACGTCGTATATTAACAATTTTAATAAATTTTGTACTCATAGATATTGAAAAAATAAATAAAATGGCAATAAGAGTGATAATAATAATAATCAAAAATCATAATAGTTTCAATAATCATAATAGTTTCGTCAGTTCAGTTGAATCGGCCGTAGTGTATTGGTTAGCGTGTTGGCCAGGTTAGCGAGTCCGGTTTCCAGACCAGTCCAATCAGTTCAGAGGGTTCATTTTGAAGGATTTGTTTTCCTATACGATTGAATATAAAATTATTTTGTAAATAAATAAAATATGTCTCTTCTATAAAAAAATTAAATAATAATTATCCACAATATCTGCAAAACGGCTCATTGAAATATTTTGAATTGAGTTATTATATTTTAATCTTTTATTTTTCCTTCAAGCATTATTTCATCAAATTAAATAATTTTTGTAGTTATACATTAAGGCACGATTTCAAAATTCCTTTAGTAACTAGATAGAAATAAACTCTGCAAGTTCCGTTTTCGAACTTCTTTTTCTGTCCTTGATTTTCCTTGAAACTAACCACATGTTTATGGTTCTTATCTCTGCATCGAATATATAAGTGGCTATTGAAATGTTATATTAATAGCTTTACTCATTGCATGACAATTGCTTGAAATTTTCGAGCCTTTTTTTGGACTAAATTTCAATTTAAGTTTGTTGAAAGAACAATGTTGTACGCTAGTCTAATACACACCTTCCACTTCTATTTAATTAGCAGGTATGCCGGTGACTTTACTCGCGTGAAATTCACTGATAATCACGTTTAGAATAATGGAATAACAGATGAATAAATAACAAAAAACATAGATTTGTTTAAAAAATTAATACAGAATTAATTTTCTATAAGCGTAAAATTTACAAATTCCGATAATTGGCGGCGTTAGCTATACATTTGTTTTGATAATACTGTAAGTTACAAATCAGGTTAGAAAAAGTTTAATATTTTAAAATAATATCAGTGTAATAATCACCATTGCAAACAACACAAGGTATTGTACCAACGTATTCAGTGTACCGTACTTAAAAAATTAATTCTGTATTAATTTTTTAAACAAATCTATGTTTTTTGTTATTTATTCATCTGTTATTCCATTATTCTAAACGTGATTATCAGTGAATTTCACGCAAGTAAAGTCACCGGCATACCTGCTAATTAAATAGAAGTGGAAGGTGTATATTAGACTAGCGTACAACATTGTTCTTTCAACAAACTTAAATTGAAATTTAGTCCAAAAAAAAGGCTCGAAAATTTCAAGCAATTGTCATGCAATGAGTAAAGCTATTAATATAACATTTCAATAGCCACTTATATATTCTATGCAGAGATAAGAACCATAAACATGTGGTTAGTTTCAAGGAAAATCAAGGCCAGAAAAAGAAGTTCGAAAACGGAACTTGCAGAGTTTATTTCTATCTAGTTACTAAAGGAATTTTGAAATCGTGCCTTAATGTATAACTACAAAAATTATTTAATTTGATGAAATAATGCTTGAAGGAAAAATAAAAGATTAAAATATAATAACTCAATTCAAAATATTTCAATGAGCCGTTTTGCAGATATTGTGGATAATTATTATTTAATTTTTTTATAGAAGAGACATATTTTATTTGTTTACAAAATAATTTTATATTCAATCATATAGGAAAACAAATCCTTCAAAATGAACCCTCTGGACTGATTGGACTGGACTGGAAACTGGACTCATAATTCACCGATTCCCATAAGGCGAGGAGAATTAGATTTTCAAGCTCCGCCCCTTTCTCTTTCCGATAAACTATCGCCATGCCAGGTGTTTGGCATATTAACTAACTAAATTAACCGCGCGTCAATAACTCGCTTGCCCCACGGATGATAATTATTTGTGACTTACGCTCTTTGAAATTTTAATACAGTTTTTAAGTACCCCTGCGCACTGGCAACTTTAATCACCGGCAACTAAACAGTTTACTCATTAGCTATGGCAACTAAAAGTCGTCCGTGCGCGGAGCCGCATTCAACACCGTGTGTTTCATTCGAACTTCTTCAAAGCAACTAAATAGTGGCTTTGAAAAGGTTGCCAGTGCGCGGGGGTACTAAATGTTACTTGAAGGCGTATTTACAAAAAAAACGCCTGTTTTACGAGATTTATAAAGTCCAGGAAAATGTAGTATAATTATTTTAATATGAAAGAACCCAAAACCAGGATTTACAATTCAGGCAGATTCCGTTTTGTTGTTTTTATATTTTTTTGTAACTGAAATATTTAATTTCGTGGTGTCTATTATTTTCAGTTTTGTAATTATCAAAGTAATGTGTTAAAAAATATGTACATATATATATATATATATATATATATATATATATATATATATATATATATATATATATATATATATATTATATTAGGATTAGGATTGCTTTGTTGGTTAGTATAAGATTTCCTAGGTTGAAAAGTGGCCCATGTCATTTTCTGGTCCGCCAACTAGCTGTGTCCCGAAAACTATATTAATCTGTTTCTCCATTGTGACGTGAAAGAAGGGCAAACACCTTTTGTATATTTGTTGGAATTGTTCTATTAGTTAAGATTAAATTTCCCGGATTAGAAAGTAGTCTTTGTCATTTCCTGTTCCGTCAACTATCTTTGTACAAAAAATCAGATTGACCACCTTTTCCGTTGCGGCAAGAACAAAGAACGCTCCGTTTTTCTGTTATGGCAAGAACAACAAAAAGAACAAACAAACCCACTTTCGAATTGTTAATATTTGATGGGATTGTTGTTAGTAACGATGAGTTTTTTCGAGTTGAAAAGTAGCCTATTTCCTGGCCCGATAACTATCTTTGTACAGAAAATTACGTCAAATGTTCCTCTATTGCGCCATGAATGAACGACAAGCAAACATACTTTGGAATTTTTGTTTGGATTATTATATTAGTTACAATGGCATTTACCAGGTTGAAAAGTAACCCATCCTATTTCCTGGTCCTCCAGCTATATGTGTAATCAAATTAATTTATTGCTTGAATGCAACATGAAAGGAGGACAAACAAACATACTTCAGAATTTTTAAGGTTATTTGGGAATGTCATATCAGGTATATCCGATCAGATTTCCGGGTTGGTAATTAGTCTATTTTAATGTCTGATCCGCCATATAATTCTGGCAGGAATTCACATCGATATGCTGCTCCATTGCGATGTGAAAGAAGACAAACACACTTTTGAATTTTTAATATTAGTTGGGATTGTAATATTAGTTAGGATAACATTTCCCGGGTTGGAAAGTAGCTTGTGTTATTTCCTAGTCCACCAACTATTTCTGTGCAGGAAAACACGTTAATCTGTTACTTAATTGCGACGTAAAAGAAGGACAAACAAATATACTTCCTAATTTGTAAATTTTGGGATTGCTATATTAGTTAGGATAAGATTGTACATGTTTAAAAGCAATCTATATTATTTCCTGACCCGTCAACTGTCTCCATGTGAAAACCCACATCGATATGTTGCTCCATTATGATGTGAAGGAAGGACAAACAAACGGACTTTTCAATTTTTAATAAACTTGGGACTGTCATATTGATTAAGATGAGATTTCCCGAGTTGGCATTTTGCTTATGTTATTTCCTTGTCACTCAACTATCTCCGTGTAGTAAGTCAAATTGATCTGTTGCTCCATTGCTACGTGAAATAAGAACAAACAAATACTTTTGAATTTTTAATATTAGTTGAGATTTTTGTTTTAGTTAAGAAAATGTTTTTAGGTTCGAAAATCACCTATATTATTTCGTGACACGCTAACCATCTCTATGCAGAAAGTTACGTCGATATCTTGCTCCATTGTGACGTGAAAGAGGGGATAATCAACACACTATCGAATTTTTAACATTGGTTAGGATTGTAATATTAGTTAGAAAGATATTCCTCGTGCTGGTAATGAGTCTGTATTATTTTCTGGTCGGCCAACTATTTCTATGCAGAAATCTGTTGATCCATCGGGAGGTAAAAAAAGGATAAACAAACAAACTTTCGCATTTTTAATGTTATTTGGGAACGTCATATTATGTGGTATGAGATTTATCGGGTTGACAATAAACCTATTTAATTTTCTGATACCCCATCTAATTCTGTGCAGGGAGTCGCTTCGATCTGTTGTTCCATTGCAGCGTGAAATAAACACAAACAAACACACTTTTGCATTTTTAATATTAGTGGGGATTCTAATATTAGTTAGGTCAAGATTTACCAAGTTGGTAAGTAGTCTGTGTAATTTTCCGGCCCGCTAACTATTTCTGTGCAGAAAATCACGTTGATCTGTTGCTCTATTGCGACGTGAAAAAAGGACAAACAAATTTACTCCCTGATTTGTAAATTTTGTAGTTAGGATAATATTGTCTACATTGGAAAGTAGCCTGTATTATTTTCTGGCCGCCTATATCTTTGTGACGTGAGAAAAGAACAAACGAATAGATTTTTGAATTTTTAAAATTATTTGGAATTGTCATATTAGGCTGAGATTTCCCGGGTTGCTATTGTACCTTTGTCATTTCCTATTCCCCAACTATGTCTTCGCATATAGTCACGTCGACCTATAGCCCCATTGCGACCAAAAATAGGACAAACAAGCACTAAATTTTAACATAAGTTGGAAGTGTAATATTAAAGGGGGAGAGATTTTCTGGATAGGAAGGAAGCTTATGTTTTTTCCTGGCCAGTAAATTATTTCTTTGCTGAAAATCACGTCGATCCATAGCTCCATTACCATGTGGAAAAAGACAAGCAAATACACATTTGACTTTTTAACATTATTTGGAATTGTCATATTAGGTATGATGAGATTTCCCGCGTTTACCAGTAGCCTACGTTAATTTCTGGCTCGCCAACTATATCTGTGCGGAAGTCATGTTCACTTTTTAGTCCATTATGACTTGAAAGAAGTACAAATAAACACAATTTTGCATTCATGATATTAGATAGGATTATAATATTACTTAGAATGATATTTCTCGGGACGAAATGTTGCTTAGGTCTTTTCCCGGTTCGCCAACTACCACTGTGTATAGTTTGTGAGCACAAACATGAATTGATATAAAAGAACAAACCAAATTGTAAAATACTTTTATAAACAGAATGGGCCGCGTAAACAAGTTTATAAACCCAAATGGTTAATTAAAAAAATACAAAGCCAACACTTCCAAAATTTAGTGAGCAAGATGGATTACGTAAAAAAATATAAATGCAAACGTGAAGTGATATACAAAAAAGAAACAAATTAACAATCAAAATATCCAAAAATCGAACAAGCAAAAAGGGTCGAATAAATAAAGTTTACAAATAAAAATACGAATGGATAATTAAAAAAACACAAGCCAAAGGCTTCCAAAATATAGAAACCAAAAAGGATTATGTAAAAAAATATAAACGCAAACACGAATTGATATAAAACAACAAAATATACAAAAATTTAATAAGAAAAAGCATCGAGTAAAGAAAGACAAAATAAAGAAATACAAACACTAATTTCTAAAAAAAATACCTATAACATCCCAAATTTAGTAAACAGAAAGGATTATGTAAAAAAAATAAATATAAACACGATTGATGTACAAAAAAAAACCAAGGGATATCCAAAAATTTAATAAGCAAAAAGGTTTGCGTAAAAAATCTAATGAGTAAAACACAAATGGTTAATTAAAAAAAATTAACCCAAAACATCGAAAAGTGTGTAACTAAAAAGGATTATGTAAAAAAATCATAAATGCAAACACGAATTGATATAAAAAGAAAAAACTAATTCAAAATATCCAAAAATTGAATGAGCAAATGTAAAAAGACAAACCCAAAATATACAAAAGTGAGTAAGCAAAATGGATTGAAAAAAAGGTGAATTACATGAAAGGAAAAATTTTAAAACATATTCCCGTGCAAAGAAATGCATTAAAATTTACAAATTGATTTTTTGTAATAAATAATCGCGAGCCACAATATATATTCTGAAATACAATACGTATTTCAACATATATGTATTGCATTCAATATGTGATGCATATTCTTCCATGTCCTATCAAAAAAAATGTCAAAACATCATTGGGGCTAAACTAAACTTTTTCATGCAAAATTAAAACACAGATCCAAATATAAGATTAAAATTAATTATATCGCTTTTTTATTTTATTCCTTTTTGAGCGGATGGGAAAACAGGCGACATAAATACAACTAGCACCGCGTCTCAGCGCACACTGTTTTAAAGGAATATCGACTATTACTGCGTAAAGAGACACTCCCCCCCACTCTCCGCTAGTTTCAGTCACCGCAGATAACGAGTACGCGATCTCAGGTTGCCGTTTGCGCGTGCGCGTGTTAGTTGTTTGATTTTGCGATGTTTGGTGAAGTTTAACTTGTGTAATTGAGTCTTAATTGATAACTATTTATAAATGTTCAATACTATTTATAAATGTTCTATTGCGCTTTATACGAGAGCTTAGAAAGAAATAAAATCAATATGGATAGGAGATTGTTTTGTTTCCCATTTTGTTTGTTGTAAATCATTTTGTTTTGTATCACCACCTTATTTGGTTAGTACCTATAATTTTATGTCTACAAACATGTCACTGAGCAGTTTTAAAATACAAACTGTTCTTAAAAGACATTGTTTTGTTTGAATGCGATTTGGTTGGAAAACGTATTCTTGTAGTGTCTATCATAGGCTTTTTATACTGTTTCTTAAGAGTCAAAAGTACAACGAAGACCTTATTCTAGTGCATCACACTAAATAATGTCCAAAATTTATTTTTATTTCAAATTTTATTTCGTTTTTAGGATACACACTAAGTACCTTTTTCATATTCTATCTTAATATTATTATTATGAAATCACTTTCATCCAATTAAATGTATAGTATAAAATATTTATATACATAATTTCATTTTTACAACTCGATAATAATAAAGACGTGCGCCGCAGTACAAACTACAAAGCTACTGCGACAGTATGCTATCGAGACGGTCTTTCGATCGACTGCGATTGTGATAGCCTGCAACGATCGAGACCGATATGTAGTAATAGTAAACATTCTTTATCACATATCCTAGGTTACTTTACGGACATATACCTATAAATACGGATAGGCGAGTACGTATAGTACGTAATAGTGCAGGCAATTAAATCTGTCCGCTAGTATGGAGTGTCGGGGGCGTGCTGTCAGTCATGCGAGTAAAAGAGAAGGAATAGATGTTGCCAAAGCGTGTATTTATATTCGAGAGTAATAATGAGTTTTATTGTTTCTAAGAATATTCTATTTACTTTATTGAAAATAAAAATCAACCAAGATTTTAAATAAGACGTGAAGAGTTAGTCTTCTTAATTATATTCGTAGTGTATAAACAACGAAGTTAATTTGGTTAAAAATTTATGTTACGAGTTGTTTTGGATTTTTTTGAATTTATAAAAGATATTTCAGTTGTCAAAATGTCATATATTTTTTTCATATCCATAAATTTAGCAAATTTTTATAAACAAATTTTTAAATAATTTAAATTTCTTGTTGTCAGCGCCTTGACGTTCTTCTCTACACGTGTCTTTAAGTTCATTTAATTTATTTACATACAAACTTCATTATGATTTATTGCGACACAGCAAGCTAAAGATGAATAAATTAGCGATCGGTAATAAAAATAAAAAAAATCAATGGAAAAAAAAGAAATCGGAAATTACTATGATTAATTTTTTTTACATCAGTTGTAAGAAAGCAATAATAAAGAATTTTTTTAATTTGTATCGCAGAGGTTGTTAAAATAATAATTATACTAATATTCGTAAAAATTGATTTATATTTCGGGTAATGAAATTTTACGTTGTCTACCCTGAATGTATACGATATGTAGTTATTTTCAAAACGACCACCAAAACTTAAGAGTTTAGATTAATTTCCTTTACATTTATAGTTAGTCTTAATACTGACTAATGATATGAAAAGGAATTGTACATATGACGTACTATTAAGTCTTAGTCATTTATAGTCATATTATGGATTATTTTGCTTTTATGAAAAGAAAATTTATATTAAATTTTCCATATTTCACTCTTTGACGGCAAATATTCTATTGCAATTGTTTCCCTATTACCCACAGTCGAGTTAAGCGAAGTGCTACTATTCTGCTTTTATAGTATTTCCTGATAAGTTTTAACTTAAATATACCTTCATCAAAGAACCGGAGAAGCCTCAGAATTATTTAAAAGTGCATATACGTTAAATAGTTCGTTTCATTTTTGTACCACGCACATCATACATGTCTTTATTTAAAACATTAGAAAACGAATAAAGTGACACGCTCATATTATAGAATTGTGTAGTAAAAAGACTCAAAAAAATCGTAGAATCAGTTAAAATTTAAGTTAATTTAAGTTATATTTGTACTTAGAATTTTAAGAGAAGGAAGGTTTACGTGTAATAAATCAATCTGAAACTTATGATTTAACAAACGGGACATAAAAATCGTAAATAGCAATGACTCGCGGATTCATTGTTTAATTTAAAAAAAAAATATTTAGTGCAATCGAAGCCACCTCATTCAATGGTATATGCGTAAAAATGTTCGCCCAAACTTTACATGTATGGTGAGAGAAAAAAACTGTTTGGTGTCGATTGAGATCAGAGAGAGAGTTACTAAGCAGCCTTTTTCAAATTTTCTCACATCAGGTCCAGAACTGCAAAAAATGTAAAACTATAACAAAGGGACGGATGTTTATAACAAAATTATGAGGATTCACTAACTTACACCAGAACCGAGAGTTTTCCCAAAATTGCAAGTCATGAACTCTTTCTACTTGACAATTGTAAAATAAATTCAATAAGTAAAATGCATTTTCTGATATAATTTCCATAAAAATGGAAACTCAGCATATCCGGGAGAAAATCGGCAAAGAATAGAAAACGCATGTATCTAAAAACAAATATCTAAGAAATATCTTCTGTATAGGTTCAATCTTCAAATTACACTTGGTCCCAATTTCATTCTATTATCAATTAATTGAAGAACTATAACAATTATTTACAATAAACAGCATCAATAGCTACGAACTATATACAAGATTCTTATGATTTATTTTTGCGACTCTAAATAAGACAGAAAAAAATTACGTTTTTATTTAGATATGTAGACCTTTTTTAAATATTGTGTAATTATAGTTTCATAATACAATTATTTCGATTGCAAGTTAATCGAAATAATTAACAGTTTCGAGTTATATATACAATTACTGAACTTTCTTTTGTGCACGTTCTGGTACTTCATTTTATTTTAAATTTTTTTAAGTAAAGATATATGTAATATGCATTAAACATGTGTAATATGCAAAAAAATAATTTACTTAAATTCTGTGCATCGTTATGTTGAAATGTAAATATCGTGACAAAATTACGCCACATCCAAATTATATATATATATATATATACACACACACACAAACTATTTTGCTACGAACTTATGTCTATAGAGGGAAATTGCTTGAAAGTTATTAATATTTTCTACAAGGTTTTCCTGACTTTAGGGTTCAGTAGGATTAATATTAAATAGACAATCCCAACTGTGTGACCATACTATATGCACCTATATTTTTAGGCTTAAAACGAGAATTTAATTTTATTGTGTCAACGCTATGTTCAGAAAATCGATAAGTGATATCGGGAACGAAATATTATCGGTTTTATTTGTATTATTTTTAACGTTTTATTATAAATTATACTGAAGTAACTTTGCTATCGATTCTAATCTGAACATTCATAAAAACCAGGTCAAATACAGTATTAAACATTGTATTGTGTCAAAACCAAAGGCAAAAGCAATATATCTATCTTACATATAATTAAGTAAATATCTATACATTGAATTCGTAAACGTAATTTACGGGAACGAAATAAAAGTAACAGCACACAAAATATAGTTTTTGTAATTTTCATCTATTTGTCTTTTCTAACAACATCATTCCGCCATTAATATAGTCATAGTTAATAGAGTGGTAATTTCAACGGACATCAATGCGGAATTTTATAATAATTGAATAGTACCGGATGACCGAGGGTTGCTTGGTGTATTTCGTATTTCCCATGGGAAGATGAAATTCCATGTTTCATGGTATTAAATTTAGTATTACATTTTCTCTTCCTTCTCGGTTCCTTTCCTCTTCTCCTTTGCCTTTTTCGCCGCATTCGTCTTCGGCTTCGTCTACGCGTTCGTGTTTGCGTTCGCATTCGTGTTCACGTTCAGGTTCAGGCACTCACCCTCCTCCTCCCCTCCCACTTCCACCTTACATTTAATGAAATATTCAACATATCATAAAAAAGGGTAGGTAGCACCTGTGATAAAATAAAGTTGATCTTTTGCTTGTCGATTTATCAAATTAAAATAAAATCCGATAATTATTTCATAGTATCAAACATCCGTTGCAACAATAACGTAAATGCAAAATAATAGAAAAAGTAGTTAAATGTTCCAAAACCTGTATAACTGCCTTTATATCCGGTTCAGTAATGTTGCAACGTAATTTCTTTTGATTTTCCTAAGCTCAGCTCGGAATGTTTAAGTGCTCATGTGAAGAATTAATTTTAACATGTGTTGTTACACGTTGTGACGTTATTACATCGGTTATGGATATAATATAATCTCAACTCGAGTAAATTTTTAGGAAGATACGATAGTGAAGATTGTTAGAAAAGCAAATTTTTATAACTATATTTTAGTTGGTATTTGTTAACAATTTTGCAAATGAATGGTCTTTATATAAAATGTGAAAAAGTTAAAAAATGCATGCAAAATGATGAAAAACATTTAAAATAAGTGAATAAAACAAAAAAAAATTAAGTAATTTAATTTAATTTAATTTAATAGTTTCAATAATCTTTCTTATTTTTATATAATTTGTCCTATAATATGTTATTCTACTGTTCAATCGTAAACTTGTGTCCTGTGTTATATAAAGTAGCTATGTGAGTCGAAAGTCCCGATGTCTCCGGGAAATATTTGAACTTAGGTTTTTAAATGATTCCAAAATTTGGCTGCAATCTGGCTGACCTGAATCGTTTTATAGAATATAGTGAGACTTTTCTAACTTAATTACATTATTCCTCACTACGTAGACTAAAAATGGGAAGCCAAATCAATAATTAATATTTACGGAAATAAATCGTGGATAGGTATAAAGAAACTTTAAATGAAAATTTCGACAATCAATGCGACTAAGTAACATTAAAATAACCATGGGAAACACCAATGTTTTTATAAAATGTGACCAAATCCAAAATCACTAAACAGCAAAAATTTATGACAACAAATACTTAACACATTCTTATCAGGGTTGAAAGAATCACTCAGGTCAAAAATTAAGGCTATAAAACTATGGGAGTATTGAGAAATATTAATACCGTATATGTAAAAGGAACAGAGCAAAGAGCTTTTCAACAATAAAGTGGACAGCAATTATGGAATGACAGGTGAAACATTTAAACGATGAAACATTTTGTAATAAATGTAGCGAATATGATAAATACGTGGGCAATATAGTCCAAGAGAAAAACGACGAAAATTTTCTCTCGGACCAAGACAAACAGTATGTCACGTAACCGAAATCAATATAGTAGATAAAGGGGAACTCTCGTATAAAGTATAACAAGTATTCATTGCTATTGACTAGGTTTACCAGAAATGGTAAAAAGCTAAGGATGGTAATAACATATTTTTCACCGAAAATGGTAAAAACATATTACTCGAATGAACGATTACGTTACAACCATTTACATAAGAAATATGTATTACATAAAGAAACACAAACAATCAATAAAATTGACACCATTTTTCAAAGACAAAGAAGAACATAAATTGTATATTTTATATTATTGCAAACCACATTTAAAGGATTAATAAATATAAATTTACGAAACCAAATTAATAAATATTTTATTACTATCATTATAAAAAATTTAAGATATGATAGCATAAATATTTGTGAAATTAGAAATAAAAATGGTAGTGCGCTTCAAACAAAAGTAGAATAGCTGCAAAAAATGGCAACATGTTTGTTACAGAAATTAGAAATTGTTAAATTCTGGCCCTTGCTTAGTAAAGCTATATACAGATTGGTCCATGTAATAATAAAAAAATATTGAAAAGTGATAATTTTTACTTTAAATTCACCACTTGAAGTCCTACAAATAAATAACGAAATTTAAATTCATAACATTAAACAAATTAAAAGCGACACTAATATATACATACATTTAGTCGGAATTCGAAAGAAAATGCTAACATAATTGAAATATTCCATAAAATATAGATATCTTTCAAAGTGTAAGTTCACCACTAAAGTTCACGAACTAAATCAAACATAAAATCAAAACAACAGACAAAAATCCGGTTTACTATAAATGGTATAAATACCTACTTGTACATAAAAATGAAATCGGTAAGCCATCCATAGAAAGTTCAAACAAAAAAATAAATAATTAATAGAATACTCAAAGAAAAAATTACAAGACGTCAACTATTTGGAATGTACCGAAAAAAATCTCGATGCTGGCTGTAAAAGAAAACGTGAACTTGTGATGGATTACAGTAAATTGGACGAAAAAAACAATCAGCGATATATATCTCATACGCGATATCTTGTATGTTTTAGGAAATTCAGGTATATGTCAATAATATTATAATAATTCTAGCAAAGGTCAGGTAACGATTACTCCTACCAGTATAAGGAAAATCGTGTTCAATGTTGAAAACGGCCATTAATAATATACCCGTATACCGTTCGGCCTGAAAAATGTTCTTATAACTCTTTATCAAGTGATGGAGAGTGTGCTACGCGGGTAGCTAAACTTTATATGTCTAATATATCTAGACAATATCGTAATATATTCTGCTTCGTTATGGGAACACATAATAAGTTTAAATAGAACTATTCAAAGAGAAAAGGGCACAAACCTGAAATTTCAGGTTTGTGCCCTTTGCTCTTGATGAACAAAGTTTTCTAAGCTTGAAATATAAATTTGTAGCACTCTTAACAATGCCTGAAGAAATAAACCTTCTAAAAGGTCGACTCTATTTTGAATTTTCCTATCCCCATAACGCAAAAGGAAAATTCTCCATCAGACAGAGATTTCAAATAGTTTTAATAAAAACTGATGTTATAAATATGCAAATTAATAGTTATATTCTGCATTTTAATTTAAAGTAATTTACAGCTGTTACCTATATCTATATTCAAACAATAAAATTCATGGGTCTGAATATTGAAAATATTTGTAAAAAGATGGAAAAAGGATAACATTTGACCAATTTGCGTGAACCCTTACAAAAACATAGGGGTTAACTAAATGTAATATTTGACTTCAATTTTATCGTGGTTTGTCAAACAAAAGGTGTACAAATTAATTTTTTTTAAGAATTAATTTACATCGCATCAATGAAACAATAATAAGGAAATGCCTTGCTATCCGACGCGTAGTAATTATATAAATATTTAGTGTACCTATGTACATCAATTTATTGCAATGACCAGCTGGATATACAATAAGGCCAGAGGGTATGTATGGTACGGAAGGGAGCTGGGAGGGGGGCATTAAATTAACTCAGAATGATTGAGTAATTCTAATGCCTACAGATACATGAATGCAGATATAGTTGTTAGTTATCTACCGTACGTAAATTTTTCAAGTATACGAGAATATTTCGTTTCCTCAATTTATTTAAAACTGGAATATATATATATATATATATATATACACACATAATATAAATGTAGAATTGACTAACTACATCAAATATCTATAAAAACAATATTCAGGAGTATATAACAAAAATAGTAGAATTGTCGTCATTTTACAATTTATTTTAGTTACTTGTGAGTATGCTTATTTATCCGTGTTTTGTCGATGAAGTTTTAATAGTTGGAAAAAGACAGTTATTTGACAAATGCTATGTATTTTTTTAATAACGTACATGTTTACATCCATCCATGTGCACATAAATATGATGTTTTTTCCTATCAAATTTAAATTATTTTGGCGCGATAAGAATGAAATATCAAGGCAACGTTTTCTTGCAAGGTTTTACAACGTTAGTTGTAACGAATATATCGCAAGAAAGACGGAAAAGAGGTTTTTAGCCTCCCACCATGAGATACAGATGAAAAACTTACTATTAGATAAGAAGTGTAGGTATTCTCGAAAACAGAAATGCCACACATTGATTTGATGATTGAGATGTTTTGTACGTTATGTGTGTCAAAAAAAAATGTCAAAATTTTGTCGATTTATTTAATAAATTATTTGTTTTGTTATACTACGACTACAAGCATATTATAATATACATTTTTATATTATTATTATTTATTTTTATGTTTTGTTAAAAAAGAATAAATTAGACAATTTGACGATTATATATTTTTATAATATTGTGATACTCACTGTAGTGCGATATTGTGAAAATGCTTGAATAGTTTAATATTTTCTAAAGTGGGAAAATTTGTGTATTCTTCTAAGTGTGATAATATTCGTCACAAATAACTTTTAGTTTATCGAATTTGACAAAACGTGTTTTTGTTTTTGTATATATATATATTTATTAAAAAAAACATCGGCCTATATTCGAACGTGCTTATAGCAAATTAACTTAGAGGAAATAACGATGAACTAAACAAGTGAGTTATTTAAGGAGCCTAGATGTGGCGTGCATTACGCAACCGATTTGAAACGAAATATTCTCGTATTCATTTAATTTAGGCTATTATTTCCCTTCAAAAATTTCGCTGTTTACTTTTAAATGGTTTTCCGTTTAAACAGATTTTTTTAATTTTAGTTTGAACTCGAATTATAATAATATTTTGAAATTTCACATCATTCAGTAGATTTTTTTAATTTACTATATATTTGTAAATTTATATAAGGAATTTATTAGATGTTATGTCGATTTTTAATGACATTTTATTAATTTATTTTTATGTATAGTACTCTAATCTTATTATACAAATTTAGTACAATCTATGGTATTATATATAGTGTATTTTTCTTGTATCTACTCAACGTTTTCCCTGCCCTCAAGCACCTTCGCAACGTTGAAATGTTCGCATGCGCGTTTGCTGTATGTATTTCAAAACTGAGTAATATTTATAGTTACTTAATATTTATTAGTCTATCTCTCTCTCTCTCTCTACCGTTTCACACTTTATTATGCATTTATAAATAGAGGTTCAAATCACCAAAGGAGTTCACTTCTGTCACTTGTATTGAGTTATAGGCACTTTTTTTTACATTTAATATAATATATACTATAATATAATTAAGGTTTCAGCATTGAAGAACAATTCTATGGATAAATGCTACATCATCATCGAAACAACGGGATTATAAATAATTCTAGACTGCCACGAGTTTTACTTTGAAGCTATTGGACTTCATTTTAAAAACAGTTGAATGAAATGTAACATCAATAAATAGCAAAAGCCCTTTTATAAATAAATAAACCGTCTTATAAATTAATTAACCATCTTAAAAACGCCGCCCCATAGCGAGTGACGGACGATGTACACATTTCCTAATTAACTTGTGTCAAGATTAAAGCTGGCAAATATTTAAATTCACTCAGAAAATTGACGTTGATTATTACAACGCGACTTCCATGCAACAAAGAAAAAAACTAAGTAAAGTTCAGAGAGAGATAGAGATAAAGGATCAAAATGTGAAAACAATCTAAAGAAGAGTAAAAATTCACAGAGTGTATGTACTGTGAAAGAGTTATTGTTACTCTCAATGCGTCGTACTCTACACCTTTCCCATTGAAAGGTTCACTTTTCGAGCTACTGCTCTGGCACTCATAGTAGGATTCGCAACAAATGCTTTCATGATTTCTTCAGTTCGTGTCTTCTTGGATTGTTTCCTTATTCCAGGTGATGAATTCCAATTTCAACAAGCCCGCAACACATATTGTAAAATACTTTGACATTAGGACGCCTACGATCCGAATACCCCTCTCGGAACATCCGTCGCCCCAAAACTCCATACCATGAATTCTCCTATACCTAAATATAATATTGGTATATTCTTTCTTGAAAAATGAAGCCATTTTCACAAAAGAATGGTTTAAACTTAGCGAATCACTTGACACAGTTAATAAGCGGTAAACTCAATACGAAAGTCGGAAAAGAAGGTACTACACGAGTACTAACGGCAATTGATATTTGACTAATGGGTCTGCTCCTCCGATCGGTTTCAGCCGGAGAGGATGCGTTTGTTCGGTGCCTTGCGGCCAAAGTTCAGCGTTTTGAATTGCTCGATTGATACTTTAAAATAAAGGGCAATAACCATACACTTTCTTAAAATTTAAAACAATTTAATTAGTTTTTCAAACCATAAAGCAGTGGATAAAATTAAAAATAACTACTACAAAAGTTAGAAAAGCTATACTTGTATTACAAATCCCGGTTCTCATTTTGAATAAGAAAAAATTGCTTTAACAAAAATCTTGTTTTATTTATTTATAAAAAAATTAAGTTTAGGTCCATCAAATCGATTTGTGCACCTTAATTATAAGAATTAGCGAGATATCTACGTGGTTGTGGCGCAACAGTGGCCTTTATTCGGTGCAAGGCGGCTATTGTTCGGCGTTCGGTTTGTGCGCCCTAATTCTAAGTATTGACGAGATGTTTGCTTGGTTGATACCTTAGTAGAAAGAGCAAAAGTATTTGAATGACCAGAACTGTTTTATTTATTTTGTTTAAAAGCCACAATTAAAACAGTTTTCTTCAATTATAACATTTTTTGTAAATTTCAGTTGTCTCTAGTACTTTTTAGTTTGGAATAGATACTTGGAATTTATACCGTTACTAGTACTCTATTAGGAATTAACTGCCCAATTTTGAATTAAAAAAAAATACGTGTGGCACTCGGGGACTGCCGCGGTAAAGCTATTGCATAGCATTTTTTATCAACTTATGCAATTACGCCTCTTTATATTTATCATGACATTAAAATCGATGAATCTTTAATAACTTCGGGAGTAATGCATTCATTACGTTTTTCATAAATTTGAAGTTGTTGGTTGTGAAATTAATTTTCTTGTAGCGTTACATTTTCTATATTTTCAACAGCCCTACATTGCACGACATTCTCTTCATTACTGTTCAATTTTTGTCTTTTTCTGTGAAAAAATGAGCAAATCGTAAATTTAAATAATATTGAGGCATAAATTACAATTTGTTTTTAAATATTATTATTAAATCAAATTACATATTTACGTAAGATTTTTCTGCATTACGTTGACGAAATTTCCTTTAACGTTCAGCATTTGATTTTGGTACTGTTTATTTTCTTTTTTATTTTTTTTTCATTTTTCTTCAAATCTTTCTGACGCTGGTAATATGCCCTTTGACGTTCACAATTTCTTTTTATTTTTAGCTCTTTAAGTTCTTCTTCTCTATAAAACGAAAATAGCTAAGTATAAATAATAGGTATAAATAATTAGGTATAAATAATGTAATTACACACCAAATCAATTATTCATTCAAAAAATTTTAACAAAAAGAACGATATTAAGAGTTTGATCATCGAATTTCGCGCGATGAACATTTATATAGATATAATATCATATATACTTTCTCTGCGCGGCATTAATGTGTATAACCTATACACAAAAAACAAAAGTACTAAATAGTATACGTGCTTGGTTTAATGGTTTCTATTATATACATAATGAAGAATGAATATATATATATATATATATATATATATATATACATATATATATATATATATATATATATATATATATATATATATATATATACATATATATATATATATATATATATATATATATATATATATATATATAAATATACATACATATTGAGAATTTAAACTCTATGTGTGTGTGTGTGTGTTTGTGTGTATAAAAGAGGGCTACTTTTAAGATCGCTCATTTTAATATAAAAATTTAGGTTATTTTTATAGCAGTAATAATAATAAAATGTATGTATATAGAGTACTCACTCATTTTCTTTCATTATTTTTTCATCACTTTCTTCATTAATAAATGCACTTTGTTTATTCATATTTAAAACCCTTTATACACAAGTTTTACGCGTACAGCTATTCACTGTTGTACATAGATGATAGATACGTATACACCTATATACTTTCTCACAAACAGCTGCTTACGTATTCGTCCAATTTCGGAGCAGCTCGTGTCGATCCGTGCGAACTTCGTACAGTCTACACGCATACGTCTAGTCGCACGCACATAAACACTGTGCCGAAGTCTGCCGAACTGAAACTACGTTAGACGATGCACGGCTTTCAACGCCGCACCGCTGTGCCGGTCGGAGTGGGGGGGTGTTAGGTTTATTTTCGTTATGGAATTTCTTGATTCGGTCGCCGCGCTCAAAGCCCGAGATAAAAGCTATGCAATAGCTTAAAAAAACTTTAAAGAAGCAGTAAAGAAAATAATCAGATTTCGTTCAAGACATGTATATCGCATGTAATCGCGTTCAAGACATGTATAAGCTATTAACCCCTTTCCAACTTCATATGTACTTATATACATATATGTTTATATATATATATATATATATATATATATATATATATATAGAGCTAAGAATTTTATTAAGCTTATGAAATGCTGCGGAAAAATGTTTTGACTTGAGAAATTTTTTGTAGTATTGCATATTAAAAAATGGGGAAATCTCAATCGGACGAACCTTCATGATACATTAACACTAAGAATATATAACATAAACTGCATTATCTAAAGACTGGTTTTTAGGGACTGGATATTTCTGTTAGTTATCATAAAAGCTGGCAAAGTGGTAGATAGTAGAAAGTTAGTTTATCTCGAAAACATTTTTTTATAAAATGCACAGCAATTTTATAGATATTTTTTACATTATTACATTTAAATTGTTTTCTTACCAAAATAAAATCGTTTGCTATTCTATTTTCGATAAAAATAATTCTCGATGTCATCCCGGGTTATTTAGCCCTAAAAAGTGCATTTAAATAGGTAGAAGGAAATCGAATGCGATTGTCGAATATTTATTTATGCGACAACTTATTTATATATGCATGATAAATGCATTTTCAAGAAGATATATAAGTAATATTGTTGTTATTTAAATACATTGCTTCTTTTTCAACCAAATAAGAACCACTAGTGTATCTAACCCTATTCATATTAATCCAAGAATAATATGGTTGCTAGAGTGAATGATGTAAACCCTCCTGGTTGGAAATAATACAAATAAATGGGTATGGCGAAAGTAGTATAAGAAATTTTGACTCGGCTGTATAAAATTCATATCACTATCTAAGGTAAAAGATGTGAAAGAAGATTGCGAGAACTGTAAAGTTATTCTGATAAATATAGTATTTAATGACAATATAACTACGACTGTAATAAAAATCTTTCCAGGTTTATTAAAAGCAATACCACAGATTCTGTCAAAGGTTAATATAAACTCCACCTTAAACACTGCATATTTTCTTTCCCTCAACATTTTATTAACGAATACCATTTAGGTTACCTGGCAACCTTACGATAATTAAACATTAAATTAGTTCAAGATAATGGATCGTAGCTCGTTGTTTTAAGTATAATATGCTGATGATGTCTATCGAGATTACGATTTTAAAAACCTTTTGAAAAAAATATTCTTACAGATGCTACTTAATATAGTCGATTGTACATCGCTGATAGGGGATGGTGTCATAATTTCTTTTCAGTTTCTTTTACAAAAATATAATAACTTAAGTTATTAAATATTTTGAAAGTTAGAGCGAAAAATAATGACATAAACCCAATACTTTTTTTTTGCAATCACTATATTTTTTTTTATAATTGAAGAATGTATGCTGTTAATTTATGACAAAATATATTTGATATATAAGTATTAAAAAAGCATTTACTAGAGAAAGGGCCCCAATACTGAAATGCGTGAAAAACAAATAGGCAAAAGAAAAGATAAAAATGTTTAGATAATAAAAACGCAGAAAATATTTATTACAATTTTTTGTGACGTTTACATATTTCATGAAAGGTTAACAGAAACAAGCATTTTTGTTATGTTTTCCCATATTTTATTAAAAAATCCAAAAATATTTTTTGAAATGTATCCTGGAGATCGCAGATCGCTCCCAAAGCTATTGTATAGACACTTCGTCAATGGAAATTTAACAAAACGTAAATTCCTTAAACTATTTTCTTGGTTATCAAAATTGTCCCATTCATATTACTGTAAAAGGAGCCAAAATACCTCTTAATAGCAATCATATTTTTTCATTGCTTTTCTAGAGAAATATAAATTACTGAATTAGAGCTTCACGTCTAGATTTATTAATTACTTTTATCACAAATTTGAACTTGTCCTTCCGGCTTCCTACAAGTGAGACTGCATTCTCTGAAGCCGAGTTCTGATGGCATCAAATTAGTTAGGCATCGATGTGGTTAAATAGCGCTATGGTCAAATGGTTCTTCAAAATGTGGTCTTATATATTTACGGTTACTACATTCTTTTATTTTTTCATTAATGCTCCTATGGCAAACATATGGTTAAACTTTACTTTATATACATATATTTGTTATACCCAGCGTGCGTAAAAGGAAAGTATCAGAACGAGCCAGAGTTGACAAGTTTTGCGAACGCTGCGACATTTTAATCAATTTCATGCGTTTGTTACGTAATTTTTTAGTGTGTTACGCGTTTAAACACAATTTTCCAATTTTACTAGGGTATTCATTATATGTATGCTTATTTTGTTGTCTCTTAGTAATAGAGTTTTTAACTGCTGTACAATGGTAGGTTCAAAAAAATTTCATGTTGAAGTTAGGCTATAACCGTGTCTACAACAATACAATGTTGTGTTTTGGATGACACACGTGAACCTATATGAAGGCTAAGCGAACATATTATTTTAATTTCTTTTCTCATATCCATTTTACTTCAATAATCCTTATCCATTTTTGTAAGTGTGTTTTATTTCAACTCACATTTTCTTTCCACAATTTCATCTCTTAATCTGTCTCTAAGTTTTCTGTATACACACTTTTCTCTTTAATAAAAATGATGTTTTCAACATCACCTAAATGGTTTTCAGTCCCAACTGCAGAGTTACTTACTTGAAAGATGATGAATGCAAATAAAACCCTAAGTTTCATTACTTATTATGTCAGAATTTTGACCCGCCTTATAAGTTAAAGACGCCATCTACCCTTGAATTTTAATTGAATTTGACACATAAAATAATATTGTCATATATTCTGAATTCTAATTAAATATGCCTCACTATGTTAATAATACGTAAAACATTATTAATAGATGAAAACAAATTAACATATGTATTTATATTCAAATTTCTAAAGCCACATGCTACACTATATATGTCTCATTCTTGTTTGGTTTGTGTCTGATTCGAGAAACTTAAAGTTATTTACGTCAAATTTAGCAAGACGCAAGTTAGTTCATAACTTTAAAACGAATGTTTGCTGTTGCCAGTTATTAATATCCGTTATAGGGAACTGAACGGCGAGACGTTTTCCATATCTAAATTTGTCGGATTAACGAATGAATTCGTCCCGTGGTAAGATTACTGCATGCAGCGGTACTGACACGCCATTTGTGATGTTAATTACGAGTAGATGGCTCCATGTTAATTCATCATTGCCTTTCTAATTTAATAATACTTAAAAAAAATGGAAAATGGATTGAAAAATATTATTTTCCATAAATGGATTATTTTTTTATACGACATTATGATATATTTAATGGGAAATAAGTATTTCTAGAGTGCTTTTTTAAAATCAAAATTCAGAAACATTTTGACAAGTAATGAATATGAGTCATTAAAACCAATAGACGAAACCAAAAACACCTTTAGAATAATAATGAATCGATTGACACCTCATTTAAGAAAATTGTTTCATTAAATTCTAGTTCCGAAACTACAATCGGTCTTTGTTCATCCATCCGTACATACACATATATCTACCTGGACTGGTTAATTTATTGTCCTTCCTTTGTTGCGATCTTGTCAGGTAAAAATATATATTAGCCAACGGATAACATACTTAACTTGTACAAAAGAATCACACTGTTTCTGATATAACCTCAATAAAAAAAGTTATTTTTGTAGTATTCAACGTGACTTCAATACGTAATCGTTGATAACATTATTAAAAGTAAGATTTGTATTATTATATCACAACTCTGCGATGTTTTGGGTTGACCACAGGCTTAAGTTCTTTAATAGTGAGGCATTTTTGCATCGCGCGGTTCTAGATTTGATTTTCCATCGCTCGTCGAGTGGGGCTAGCTATGTGCTAAAATGCCTCAGTTTAGTAACGGACAGCAGCGCTACTGGTGCTAAAAGCTACGCAATGTGATCGCCAAGCTCTTTGCTTTGACGCGTTGATTATGAGTGTTATATGCATACTGGAAGAGACTTATGTCCAGCAGGAGAGTAGAAACCAGGTATTAATAATATCGCGACCAAATTTTCGCCCGTAGTTTCATTCCATGTTAGTAATAATTACATATTTTCTACAAGTTCTACACTACCTGACTTAGTAGTTTCACTCACATGATTTCAAAGCTACTAGATATGTTCAAATAGAACTCAGTAGTGATACAATATTTGCTGTTATCAAACCTGATTTAAAACTCTGTTATCCGATATGCTCAATAACGATTGACTCACATATTTCTAGGCTTTAGTCGTTGTTTGTATTTGTAGGATACAAACAATGACTAATCCATATTTGTTATTGACATTTTTAGAATAATAATATATTTCATAATCTTTTCGCTAACATTGTACTTTCTAATTGCTGTGTTAATTAAAAATAAAATTAAAAATGGAATAGTTTTTTTCCTGAATTACGAGAACAGTTATAAATTCAAATATCTACATTAATTATGAAACTGATATCCAAAAGGTCTTAACGCTTCTGATCATGCAATTACTGTTTATAAATGTTGAATCAGTCCCTTTATTGTTTCTACAGAAAACAAAAATGATTGCGTGGTCACTGCGAACGAGTTTCCATTTAAAATTATAGTTTGTTCAGGAATCAACACGCGAAACTCACACCTTTAACTTTCAGTGCGATTCAAAATATTCATGCAGTTATTAATAGGCTATTAACTAAAATTACATTTTATTTATATGTTATATAGTGAAAAATAAATAAACCTATATACTAGTCTTCAAACACAAATATTTCACTATATTTAGAAAATGTGTATTTGCTAATTTTCTGGAAAGAACTGGTTATTATTTATAAAAAATAATTAGGAAAAAGTAAATTAAATTAATTAAAAAACAAGTCTGAATAAAATTCTACCTATAATATAAGCCAGGTTATATGTGTTATCAACGACGGAGCTAATTCGAACATGTTTTTGAGTCTTGAGAACGGGATACTAAATTCATATATTTACTAAATTCATACCAACCGACAGTGGTTATACACACAC
Source organism: Druceiella hillmani (assembly GCA_039881145.1). Taxonomy (NCBI): domain Eukaryota; kingdom Metazoa; phylum Arthropoda; class Insecta; order Lepidoptera; family Hepialidae; genus Druceiella; species Druceiella hillmani. Next base: position 20,442,352 of record JAYKKI010000016.1, on the reverse strand, counting down.
GCAGGTTTATACTATTAGCCGAATGCACGCAATCTAACATACAGTAGGTTGTTATGAGTTTGGAGAGACAAATGTTTTATTACATACGTCGCTCACGGGGTCAAGAAAAATCTAATAAAATATTATACGTTAAAATCAATGAAAATGTTAAGCTATACAAAGCAATAAAGAAGCGGACATACGTACCATATATACATAAATACACACAGAACGCCTAATCCTCCCTTTTGTTCAAGTACAGTCGGGTATAAATATAGAGTACGGCAACTAGAGGATAAAAATTTATCAATGTAAATTTTAAGTGATAATTTGCATGTCATGGGATTTTTCTTATTCCAGCTGTATAATTATTATATAAAATATTATTACATACCTAGGGTATATTTCCAAATAATTTATACTTTTTATCCTTTAGGCTCATTTTAAAGGTGATTCAACTGTACTAAAATTACTTTATCATCAAAAATACTCAATATAAACAAATGATGATTATCACGCGGAGTGTGAATACATCTTAATTCGGGTTAACAATTTTTCATTTCTTAGATATATGTTTGGAAAATAATAATTTTATAATTTTTTTGTATTTTGATATATTTTTTAAAAACATGAATGTTATGGTTGTTGATGATTGAAAATGATAATTTATAAATACTAATTTATGTGTCAGTTACAGAATATTGCTTTTCGTTATTATGATTGTGCATTTTTGCTATTTAAGATTAAATTTCTTTAATTTGAAATCAAATAAAAGTAAAATTTACTAAACATAATAAATTATAAAGCTATTAAAGATGCCTATCTCTAAGGGATTAGCGCAACTTGTTATATATTTTCCATTCCTCATTAAAATCAAAACAGAATACGTGTTAGCAATTTACCGATTGGAGATATAATTTCAACACAATATAAACAAGACGCCAAGTTTTGGAACGTTTTATAATAAAAAGAACGAAAAATTTAACAATTGGGGCAACGTATTTATTTTTACACAGATCAAGTTTACCAGTTTCCCTTCACACTCACGTTTATTGGTCGAATGTCAAAGTTATTAAACCACAGTCAAAACTAATATTTATCTCTTAACAAGTGCCATTGTGAGTAAACACGCTTGTGATAGAATAAGTAAGAAACTTACAGTGATTAGTTTAGTTCCAAATATCATTTTAATACCCGATATAATATTTTTGTTATAACGTAAAAGTTATTTAACGTTAAAAAAAACTCCGGTTGAGATAACAATATTTCCTGAAGTTCTTCTTACCACATGTATAAAACATTAATGTAGAATTAATAAAGAATACCGGATAAGGAACCTATCACGAAAATATACGCATTAATTGTTCTTCTAAAATAGTTTATTCAGTAAATGGTAATATTAATGAGAAGCTACAAATAAAAAAAATGTAATATTATATACTGAAAATAAGGCAAGATATAATATTTAATGCAAACATAGATAAAAGTATTGTATCAGATTAGCTGATTTCTATTATATTATAGCTGATACGCTAATACATTCACTTTGTAAATATTACTTATGGAATCATTTTCTCTTAGACAAGCAAAACACATAATCTTGCTGAAGTGAGACGTGACATAATTTGCGTAGTAAACAGTCTTTTTATTTGCTCTTGACACTTTTGTGATGCTTTGACAAGGGTCCAGTTCAATGGAATCACGTCGGAGGATATAAAGAAAAATCGGATAATGCTATCTTGTTTGGCTTTATTTTGTTTCGAAATAAGTGTGTTAGCCAATCGGAATTTTTGCTTATGATTTTAGTTCTAAGCAACACAAGTGATACTGATAGAAGTTATAGTGTACGAATAAATTTTAATAAGACAGTTTAGACAACGGAAATTTTAAAAAATCATGACTTCTTGAGAAATAGGTAGTTGTTTAAAAAAAAAGTTGTTCAAAAAATATTAAAGCCGAAAATATGAAGAAGTGACTGAAAAATAAGTGTATTGCGAAAGTTGCCAAGTTAAGTGACCATCATATTGGAACATTGACTACTTCTAATAAAATAATACGAGTCTTATTAGGATCATTGCTGGCGATCTGATCAGTTTATAGAATTTTGGAAAAAAGAATTAAATATAATTGATTTAAATATTTTTAATATTTCTTACTGCTATCCTGTTTCAAATCTCTGTTTTAAAAGAACAGTGATTTTGTTTCTTAAATACTATTTTCACGGTCGATAATTTTATATTTTAACATTCTTATTAAATACGCAAAATAATAAAAGGTCAATGAATTTTCTCTGCTATGGCGCTTATATTAGCTTCACTTGTATGTAATTCTGCGTGTAAATAATTCCCGTCTATTTTTATGTCGATTTGAAACAAACTTATGCAATTCTGATGACATATGGTACCATCGAGCTGATATGATTATATGGGAGGGAGATGGTCTTATAAACTTCTTAATGGCTGATGGTAAAGTCAATGAATTTAAGCTCGTTCAACTTGTCTCAATGCGCCTTTTGTATACATATTGTAACAGAGAATATCTAATAATTGGGAAGCGAGGTGATTGTAGGAACTTAAGCTAACAATAAATTCATAAAGGTTAGTCTCTTTTGAATTGTCTCATTTAGCCTCTTGGTTATATTTTGTAACTAAGAGGGTCTGACGATGGAGGGGCTCATGGGGACTTTGTAATGGTATACCGATAGAATGTGGGCTCTTGGTTACAAAGGCATTTTTTGAATATTTTGTTTCATAAATGTTACTTAGTTGTATTAAGGGTGTACTCTGTTGTTACAAAAAGATGTTCCGAGCTATATTTTTACAAATACCTATAATACGTTAATTAACGGAATTGTGTGAGTTATATTTTGCTTTTTATTAATAATAATATGTTGAGTGTAATATTGAAAAAAATACTTAAGAAAATTTAAAATTGAAGATATTTTATATTACATGAATTAAACAAATTTTGATACAAAAATTGAAAAATATTGGTTGCCTATCAGATACATAAGGGAAATATACGTTCGTAGGTAATCATGTAATTTGGGACTCCCAGAATTTAGACAACATCTCATCTTCTTACGAATGATTTACATTACCTTGACGGCAGGTAAATGAAAATATTTCGTTTAACTCTGTATTAAATCGATTACGTTTCATGCGGCACGCACCTTTTTAATAATTCACATAAAAGTTTGTAGTAATTAACATTTCACGAAAAAAATATTCGATATTTTTGACTCATTTAAATTATATTTGAAGCTTCTTTCAATAAAATTTACCATTATAGTCTGTAGGGTGCGAATTAAGGCATAAAGGAAATCACTGTCTTCTGTTTATTGATCGCCAGTTTAAACTCGCATTCATTCTGTCGACTCATTTTGACACATTCTAGATGTGACAAAATCTTTTTATTTCTTTTTTCTACTGTTCACACGTCATAAAATTATAAGGAAAACGAGAGCATTACTTTTTAATATCTACGGTTCAATAAACAACCATTTATCGCATATCTCACAAGCTACTGTAGCAGCCTATAACTGGGAAAATGTGTGAAAATTAGTCCATAGAACAAATACGACTTTAAGTAGATATTGAATTAATTTTAAGACGATGAATTGTTTTAAGCGTAAATTCGCGCTCCGCCGCTTTAATGTAACAATTAGTCGACATAGCTTCAAATATAATTTGACGGCATCAAAGACGTTGGTCTGTTGTTTTGTTAAGTATCAATTACTGCAATACTCTACGTTAATTACTTGCGTGCTGCTGGCTGCATAATGAGGAGTTTCATGGGAAGATATACGAAATATCATGTTTTACCGACTTTCAAAGAGAATGTAAAGATTTCATACGGACATATTATTGTAACATTGAAAATTTTGTTTGTATTTTGGCATGATCTTAGTTTCGTTCTCAATATGAGATTCTTCCTATACACCTCTAAAATTTAGCTTTAATATTGAGTTTGATATATTCTAATCTATTATTATATTTTCTAATTAATCTTGGAATTATTTATGAAGTTTGGAAGGGATTAAATGTATTTTACATAGCAATTAATAATTGGTGTATAAAGCCATCTGAATGATTTTGGAATTAATTACCGCTATTCAGAGGTTAATGCATTAATTTAGCATATATATTAATATCATATACATTCTTCGAAATTAAATTGAGAGTTTCCAGAGTTTCTAGAGTTTCCAGTGAATTATGATTAAATTATAGAAACAAATTCATTTATACGAATCATCGATTTGAAATATAATGAAATTAAGTAGTGTTAATGAACATAAAGAAGCGTTAAATACAAGTAACTCCCAATCATGCGATCTGACCTATTTTTGTGTTTTATATTATATACATATCAACGTAAGTACAATATATTAAAACACATATACAAATTTTTAAAACTTTTTTAAAAACCTGCCGTAAGATATCTTTGTTAAAGAGGATATATTTATTTTCCTAAAGGCAATGTAATTTTTCAGAAAAGAATAGAATAAGGAATTGTTTTGAACGTTTAAAAACATTTTTAAAGAAAAGTAAAACATACTCTTACTCCTAACATGGGAAATTATGAAAATCTTGACTTGTCTGAAATTCACTGAGTAATTTGTCGAGATAATTAGAACGACTTCAGAAACTGCCTATTCGATCCATCCTCGGACTCAAAAAATACAATTATATAGGACAAGAGGTACCGGCAAAACATGCTCTACGTCTTTTATCACTTTTATGTAATCGTATGTTCTATCTTGAAACGTTGGTCTACTGTCATTGTCTACATTAATAATAACAATCTATCTTTACACTAATATTTCTCAATTATCTTATTGTCGTTGACTAAAAAAATATCCTATGACAATATCCGGACAGACAGCCATATAATTAGTTTCTAAATTTCACTAAAATTAAATAAACAAAAGAATAAACAAATAAATTATTATACTTATGATAACTAAAACAAAGATATGTATTGATGATAAATGGACCTCTACAAGTATGAAAAATGAAAAAAAGACAAAAAATATAATTCAAAAATTGGTTCCTTTGATGAGCAATTCGAAAGAAAAGCTACTTTAAAAAAATTCTGAAAAGAATATTTCATTCGTTTATAGTACTTTAATAACTAAAAGTACACGTGGAAAAATTGGATGAAAGGAGAGATAGCGAAAGGTTAATTAAAATGTAATCGGTAATAAAAAAGACAAGGATGCAGTGAAGATTTAATTCTTAGTGCAACGAAATTTACATTTTCCTATATATATATTTATCAAGACATTAGTAAACTTTTAGTTAACGGACGAATTTTTTTCGGATATCATTTTTGGCCATAAATTTTGACCATATTCTTTCTAAACGCTTTTACGTAAAATGTTATGAGAAATATTTATTATTGTTTCTGTTCGTTTTTATAACACACTTTATTGAATTTACAAATGAAGATTTTAATTCAACTAAATTAAATAAATATTATAATTGGGAAAACTTTATTTAACAGCCATGTTGACGTGTTTTCTAACTACACTTATCCATATGAGAAACTTACCTCAAGTAGGAAAAAATGTCCTAACCGTTGTTATGTACCTTCAATTAAAACAAGTAATGTTTATGTTACTTTATAATAAATTAAACTAATTGTACTTATTGTACTTATCTACAACTGTGTAATCAGTCCGTATCAGAAGAAAAAATGAATAAGTTTCCATTTTATGGCAATATATAATATAATTAGGTCGACCTTTAGTTAATTGTGACTGTCTTCTCATAAACACCCACTCTGATTTGGATCATTTTTTCATATATTCCACTTACAGATACATGAATACAATGTTTGGTATCTTGAATGTTCCCAAAACAAGAATTTGATGTAAATTGTAAGTTTATTTCTATAACAAATATATACATATATATATGTGTATATATATATATATATATATATATATATATATATATCTATATATATATATATATATATATATATATATATATATATATATATAAATATATATATATACACACACATATGTACATACAATTTCTTTTCCGACGTATTTTTTTCTAGCTGCTGTTGATCTACTTCTGCTTTGCGCTGAAACTGACAGTACCAAATTACTCATGTTTGTCGTAATGATAACTAAATATTTCGTAAAAAGTTCGACGTTATATAAGTGTATTACGTACAGCCGATACGTTTTATTGAAAATAAATGAACTTAAAATTTATATCAAGTACTATCAATACAATTTATATCAACTACGTGTTTGAAACATTCAATTCACTAATTATTGCATACATATCTAATAGTGCAATATATGCACAAGTAATACAAGTTGTTCCAAGTCTTGTTTACCCCAATACAGTCACGGTTAACTGAAGGTCGAACTAATTATATTTTATCTTACCGTGATATGAATACGTATTAATTTTGTCTTTTGATGTTTACCGATTATATAATTGTAGGTAAGTAAAAATTCCAACAGCTTCATTTACTATTAAATAACATACTAGACGCTACTCATTTTAGTGGATGATAAATGACAAACACAACGATAATTTGTCTTATATAAAGTAAGTTTCCCATATGGCTGAGTATAATAAAGAGCACGTCCATATAACTGTTAAAAAAAGTTTTCCCCTGTTGGATATTTATTGAATTTATTCAGAATAAATTCCTTATCTATGAATTTTAAGAAAGTTTTGTAGAAAAAATCAAACAATTAAAAATATTTCTCATAAGGTTTTATAAATAATGTTTAGGAATAAAAGGCTAACATTTGTGTCCAAAAATTATATCCCAAAATATTCTTCCGTTTACTAGTTAGCTAAAAGTTTAAAATAAAAAATATAATATATATATATATATATATATATATATACGCACACATATATGTACATACATATACATGTGTGTGTGTGTGTGCGTTCGTGCGTGCGCGTGCGTGTTTGTGTGTGTGTATACTTTCAGTTATCAATGTACCCTAAATGACTAAAACATTCTCTTTGAAAATTGTTTTATATTATGTAAAACTTTTCTTTTATGAATTTTTATCAAATGAACAAATTTCTGAGTTAAATTTCTTTTTTTTCCATTTTTCATACTATTAGATACTCATTTGTCATCAATACAAATCAATTTTTTAGTTATCATAAGTTTATTCATCTATTTGATTATTCATTTAATTCAACTGAAATTTGGAAAGCTAATTATATGAATGGCTGACTTATTTCCACAGTTGAATTATTTTAGTCAGCCACAATGCAATAAATGAAAAATATAAGTGCATTGATAGAATGTTCTAAAAACTTGTTAGAAGAATAAGAATTGTTAGAAAAACATATAAAGTTAAGGTTTTCGATGTTACGACGTACGCGTACATAGTGATAACAGATTTGGAGTATGTTTTGCCGGTCGATCTCGTCGTTATATGGTAGTATTTTTTGAGACCGAGCACACGCAGGTTCTGAAGTCGTTCTTATTACTTTATTGCTCAGTCAATTTCAGATAAATAAAGCTATTCATCGTTGCCTTATGTAGGAGAAATAATATGTTTATTTTCCATTAAAAATATTTGTAAATATTTAAGGAAATTTCGTATTCTATTAGTTTCTGAAAAATTTCACTACTTTTAAGAAAAAATTATTACCTCTTTAAAAATACATATTTTATAGTACGTTTTTTTAAAAGTTTGTATATCTATTTTAATATATTTACGTTTATATATGTGTAATATAAAAACGTAAAGATAAGTAAGATCGCATAATTTGGAGCTAATTAACACTTTCTTATGTTGGTTAACACTTTATTAAATTTCATTATATTTCAAATCGATTATTCTTGTAAATTAATTTATTTCTGTAGTTAAATCATAACCCACTGGAAATATAGAGTGAGAAAATCTGTAATATTTTCTACATAACCTCGAAGAATATACATAACATGAAATGAAATGATAAATAATGCTTTATCTTTTGAATAACTGTTATTCATTCCAAAATAATGTAAAGGACTTTATACAAACTATTAACATGCCATACACACACACACATACACTACTTTACACATTTCATAACTAATTCCTAGATTAATCAAGATTACTTACGCCGCTTAGGGGAAAAGTATTGTTTGAAATATATTAAACTCAATAAATAGAGGTGAATTTTCTCTAATTATAAAGTAGAAATAAAAATGTTTTCTAAGTTTAACACAAAAAAAAAATTAAAATTAAATGTGTAAACGTGAATCGACAAAACGAATACAGTTTTACTTTAAATTTTTTCGTTAAATATTAATTACTACAACGTAAAGAACGTTGTAGTAATTAATATTTAAATAGTAATTATAAGAATGTAATTATAAAAAAGTAAATAATTATAAGAATGCTACGTAGCGCATAAAGAGGGATCCGCTTCATATCGGCTTCGTTACGGAGTTACAGAAAATATTTTGATTTGCCGGCTTTCAAAGGGAATATATTAAACGTTGTTGAGCTTTGAACAATTCGTATGGAGATGAGATATTATCTGAATCCTGGGAGTCCCTGACCACATGATTATCTGCGAATGCATGGTTACGGAACATGTGTCAGATGTGCACTTTTTTTTAAATTTCTCTTTCAACATTTTTTAACTCATGTAATACAAAATATCTTTCATTTTAATCATTTTGTTTTTTCAATATTACACACGACTTTTCAAAGATAAAACTTATTAATGTTGATAGCAGATCGCTTTAAATAACTTTATTTATCCCTAAGAATCGTAATTTCCAACGCTATTTTGGCTATAGAACTGAAAGACGGAAAATTAACTCATAATTTTATCATTTTGCATTTTAGTAAAAGTTAGTAACACAATCTTAAGCCGAAGAAGAACGAGATTTAAAACCACATAATAAAATTACGTAAATCACTTTTATACTTTGTGAATTGCACGTTATATAAAATATTTATCAAAATGAAACAACATTTTTAATTTAATTAATTATTTTGCATACTTTTTGGAATGTAATTCAGAAAATTCTCTGGACCCCTTATGTACACCGCTTATATAAATAAGTAAAATTTATAATATAAAACAAACTACGGAAGCTCTTTTGTGAAAAAAGAATCCTTAGAGACGAAAGAATTCAAACTCGATCCCCATCATGATATTCTAATTATAATACATAACCAAAAGACTAAATTAAACAATTCGAAAGATTCAAAAGTCTATGGGTTTACGGTTAGCCATTGAGAAGTTCCTACTCACCTTGCTCCCTCATTATTAGGCCTTCATCTCTGTTACAACAAAAGGCTCGTTAAGGGTTTACTGTTAACCATTAAGAAGTCCCTATGACTACATCCATCGCCCATCATCATATCAGTTCGATGGTATCATATGTCATCAGAATCGCATACATTTTCAAAATTTGAAATCGAAATGATAAGCGGCTGAGAATCGACTTGCTAAACTTGTTCACATATATACACAAAAGTGAAGCTATTAAAAGTGTGATAATGAAGAATTTCGAATGTTCTACTAGTTTATCATTTACGTATTTAATATAAATATTAAAATACATAAAACATGGCCGTAAAAATAGTGTCGATGAAATAAAATTACTGTTCTTATGAAAGAGAAGTTTGAAGGACAGTAACAGTAAGGAGTGTTAAAAATATTTAAATGAATATTATTTAATCACTTTTTACTGAAATTCTATTAATTTGCCCGATCATCATAATCATCATCATCATCATCATATATATTAATACGCTAAGGTTAAGATGTTACACTCCCTTTTTAGAAATAACCTGACAACTAATCCACATAAATTATATATCATTTTATAGATAATTGCTTGCTCTACCGGCATCCCCAACTAAAAAATTTATTAGTGCTATTGTTTTTGCAAATTAATTAATTATTAAAATTATATACACAAAACAGCAATGCTGCCATCTAACGGCTCAACGTCAATATGATTGACGGTCGGTTAAATTTTTGTTTAATTTCAAATCCACTCACGTATAAATAAAGTGGCGCTTTAGCTTAATGCTTTTGATACTTGCGCCTCTGTATGTCACTTTTAGTAAAATATTTGTTTGATCTGTCATCTGAGCTTCATAATGGAATAAATAATGCGAAGACTTCGCACGGGTCACACTAGTTGATTATAATAAGGCTTATCTTCTTTTAACTCATTCAATTATGGAAATAACCAATTTTCCAGTGTGGTGGTTTCTTAGCTCGGTAGCTTTCGCAATTCATCACTATTGTATTTTTTAGTCGCTTCTTCATATTTTTGGGCATTAATAATTTCTGAATTTCTGACATCTTGCAAATTGTTTGATTTTTGTTAGATTTATTTTCCAAGAATTTACTATTAATGTTCGTTGTCTACACCAACTTCTTAATATTTATTATTATGCATTAATTTCCCTTAGTGTCATATCTGTTGCTTCGAACCGAAATCAGAAACAAACATTTCGATTTTCTAAAATATTTATATCAAAGAAAAATGTAGCCAAATATCATGTTCCCTTATATTCTCCGACGCGATTCTACCAAACTGGACCCTTGTCAAAACGTCATAAAAGTGCCAAAGGCAAATAAAAACACTATTTACTATACAGATTATGTCACGTGACATTTCAGCACGATTATGCGTTTTGTTTATCTAATGGAAAGTGATTCCATAAGTAATATTTACGCAGTGGGTGTAATAGCGTATCAGCAATAATACGAAAGAAACCAGTTAACCTTGCACAGTTATTTTATCTATATTTCCATTAAATATTATATCTTGCTTTATTTTCAGTACGTGATCATAATTTTTTTTTGTAATTTTTCATTAATATTGTCATTTTCTGAATAAGTTATTATAGAGGAACAATTGATGTGTATGATATTTTCGTGGTAGGTTCCCTATCCGGTATTTTTTATTAATTCTACATTAACGTTTCATATCTGTAGTAAGAAGAACTTCAGGAAATATCGTTATCTGAACCGGAGTTTTCTTTAACGTTAAGTAACTTTTACGTTATAACAAAAATGTTATACTATGTATTAAAATGATTAAAGTGTTTGGAACTAAACTAATTATCACTGTAAGTTTCTTTCTTATTCTATCACAAGCGTGTTTACTCATAATGGCACTTGTTAAGAGATAAATATTAGTTTTGACTGTGGTTAAATAACTTTGACATTCGACCAATAAACGTGAGTTTGAAAAGAAACTGGTAAACTTGGTCTGTGTAAAAATAAATGCGTTGCTCCAATTGTTACATTTTCTGCTCTTTTTTTATTAAAGATGTCAAAACTTGGCGTTATTGGTTTAAGTACGAAATTTTTGTTTGTATCGAGTTAAAATTATATCTTCAATCGGTAAATTTCTAATAAGGATTTTTAATCGGTAAAATTCTGCCTTGATTTAAGTAAGGAATGGAAAATATATAACAAGTTGACCTACCCTCCTTAGCGATAGGTACCATCAATAGCTTTATGATATATTATGTTTAGTAAATTTTACTTTTAATTAGGTTTAAATTAAAGAAATTTAATCTTAAATAGTAAAAATTCACAATCACAATGACAGAAAGCAATATTCTGTAAGTGACGCATAAATTAGTATTTCATAAACTATCATTTTCAATCATCGACAAACATAGCCTTCATGTTCTTAAAAAATATATCAAAATTACGTAATCACGTAAGGAAAAAGTTAATAAATAATTATTTTCCAAAAACATTTCAAACAAATGAAAAGTTATTAAAACAAATTAAGATGTATTCACACTCCGCGTAATAATTATTTGTTTACATTAAGTATTGTTTGATGAGAGAGTAATTTCAGAACAGCTGCCTCACTTTTAAAATGGACCCGAGAACTTAAAAGTAAAAATTATTTGCAAATGTGCCCTACGTATGTAATAATTTAGCATTATGTCTAATAATTAACCCTATTTATTTCAGAATAAAATATATTCGTTTTGTCAATTATGATAAAGAGTGAATTGTAGTTTGATGGTCGATACCAATATTTTCTTTTAACTGTCATATTCCGCTACCGTAATACTCATCCTTAAAACAATTTTGGTCATTCAAACCCTCTTCAACAAAAAAACAATATAAAATAAAATATTTATAAATACCATTAGTTTACGCTGTTTATGCTTTAATGCAAACCTTTAAATAAATAAAGTTAAAATTTGCTAAGAAATAAAATGATTTGATGATTTGATGACCTTAGGAATAAAATTTATACAATTTTTGGTGGCGAATATTAATCGTTCACACGGACAAAATACGCGCATGTACCGATTTCTCGTGGCACTGACGTAAATGGAGGAAGCGCTTTCTCCTGGTGATGCGAGTTCTAGGCTGTCTTTTCTTGATGTTACATTATTTTTAATTGAGCCATCCATCCTATTGAAGCATCTATCCTCAGATTGCCCTATATAAGAAATCTCATTATCACCTAATACTTATATTGGTATATTATTATATTGACAAGTCTTTGTCTTATTGTTATCATGATTTCCATATTCTTTACCCGACTTTGATTTATATTGTTGCCTTTCTCGTTCTTTTTTAACCGATTGTGCTTAAGCGAAAGGAAAGCTTCGGTTTTCCATGTATATATATATATATATATATATATATATAATTCGTATGTCTGATTCTTTTTTATTTCTTGTATATCATAACGAATTCATGTATTTTAACGTATAAAGTTTGATTAGCTTTTTCTTGACCCCGCACGCGACATATGTAATAAAAATGTGTCTATCTAAACTCATAACAACCTACTGTATGTTAGATTACGTGCAGCCGGAGGCCATTAAGCTAATAGTATAACCTTACCATACCTTTGTATGCATACAGCCACTATCGGTTAGGTTAATCTGGACGTGGAATCTTGAAATTTCACAAAGTGACAATGCTTATTAACTCGCATATGTTTTAATAATTAACACTAAAAATAATTCATATGGAAATTTTAGAGATGCACTAAAAACCCAATATTTTTTTATATTCTCTATTTTTTTACCCAAAAAAACAATTATAAACGAATTCAATTATTACTTTTCATTTTTTTCAGATTTATTTTAAACGAAATTTTTCTCAAAAACCGTTTGATGTTGGAACTTGAAATATTGTGTAGCAATAGAGCATATCAATCCCCATACGTTTCAGTAGTTCATCTTGAAATTTTAAAGGTATCAAATGCCTATACTTATTGCTATTAATACTTGATACTTTTCATCTTAAATTTTTTTACGTAAATATGTTTTTTATCGACTGATATCGAAACCAAAAAAATATTTTCAATGAGAAAAAATTAAAGATAAATCTAAATATGAGAAATAAATACTGTACTTACAATCTATTAAATATATCATGCGGTATTCTTGAGTTAACAATATTTTTGAAAAAAATCCCTTGTAATAAGCAAATCCTCAGACAAAACATAAACATTCAACTATTGTAAGACAAATGTTTCTTATTTATCAATAGTTTCGAAATATATTAGCTATTATGAAATTGTTGAATCTGTCGAGCGGTCAATTTACAAGTGACCCACAGGAGTAGCATATGTACATTTAATGTGATCACAATTTGTATGATTGATACTGTTAGGAAAGACAAAAAATCTAATTAATTTGATGAAAATATAAAAATGTATGGAAAATAATTAATAATATGAAAGAAATCGGAATAATATCAAAATGCTTCTATAGTTGAGGTTCGCTTTATTATTCCATATTAGAATTTTGCTAGTATTTGAAAATTTAGTCATGAATTTTAATTGTCTTAAGTGGAGATGTTAAACTTTCTGATGCAAATGAAATATATTTATCACTAATCGAAATACCACTTTCCTCTTGCTTTATTTTTATTATAAAAATATGTGTCTTATATATTTTATTAGTAATAAAATATACTAATTACATGCCCACTTTGTTACTGGCCCATGTACTGCCACTTCCAATGATGTTTCAACTCAGAATGATGGCATTATGATATATGAAATCTATATATGATATATAAAATTTATGATAATTGGGGACAAAATTAACAATTAAGTGTTTCGCATGAAACAAATTTAAAACTATTGAAGAAAAGAACTATAAAAAATAATCTAAAATACAAGATTATGACACATAAGTGATACGCTAGGCAAAGTTACGATTAGACAACATAAAATAAAAATTAAATTACTGTACGATATATATAAATTTCGCCAAGATAATTAAACATTGTCTGGAAAAATATGGTTAGAGTACATAAATTGGTTATTTTCTTTAAAAAAATAATAAGCTACGAGAAACGAACAATATAGAATTGATGATATAATTAATTAAAATAAATATAATGAAGAAAATGATATAATAATAATTACTGCCGTAGAGAGGAATATTTATCCTTATAAGATTAGAGTTAACTATTCTACGTCGTATTTCAAAAAAATTATGAACAAATTTCATAAAATAATAAACGAGTTCCTTAATGAAGTCATATCCCTAATTGCATTGACGAATCATGAAATAAATTTAATACTTTCAGGAGGTACAAAGAAAGGTAGGAAGACCTATTTATCATTATGTATCAATACAAATTTATTATATTTGTTCTCTAGTCGATTTATATATTATCATATAAATGAATATACTTTTCGGTATAAATGTATTTCTGGTATATAGAAAACATAATGTCAAGTGCATTTGGCTGTAGAATGCAGCTCACAAATGCTGCAGAATACAGCATTTTCGAATTTCGTCTCCATTATATAAAAATTTTTCGTCAAAAAAACCTTCCAGTTTCATTCTAATTTTTCTAATTTGATTAATTTTTAGGTTTTGCATACCTCAAAAAGAAAAAAGGAATTCTTATAGGATCACTTTATTGTCCCTTTGTTTGCCTGTCTGTCAGGACCCTTTTTCTCAGGATCGCATGAAAGTATAAAATTGCAATTAATAGCCAACACTTAGGTATATGGTACCTTGGAGCTGTAGAAAATCAATATTCAAAGTCAATGCAATAAAAAAAAACCCATAAAGTACATTTATTCTGCATTTTTTGACTCACTAGAGTACTTCCCGTTGACCTAGAATCATGAAATTTGGCAAGAACCAAAGTTTCATGGACAAGTAAAGTAAGCAATTCGGAAATCATTCATTTGTAGTTATATCCATTAAAAAAAGAATTATGTATGCGCCTGTGCGAGATATAGTAGGCAATATATTTTCATTCTGAACAATTAAAATTTTGTAAATAGTTTATTAGGAATATTATATACCATTAAACGTTTATAAATATCTAAATGTGTTCGGAATCCTCGTAATGCGAGTTCCACTCATGCTTGACTGGATGTTTTTAATTTGATCTCCATTTTAACTTATTAATTTCCTTGTCAATTCTTCCTTCCTTTTTTTTCCCAAAAAATCTTCTTACAGATCACTATTTTTATTTATTTTTTCCACTTTATAATGTATCTAATTGATACTCATGGCAGACTTACTGCTACAAGAGCAATGACTTACAGCCAACTATGACACCTCGATCGACGAATGGTCGCGAATCGAACCCGGGTTCCCGCGGTGTGCCGCGCCCTCATAGGCCGTACATTTTGTGATCAACCCAACACACCATGGCAACGACGGTCTCTTTAGAGTTGTTTGTAAAAATGTTATGCAAGAAGTAATCATATCGCACATTAAGTAACTCGTTACATCAACCTCACTATCAATTAAAACAATCATTTTTAAAAAAGTTGTTCCAGGTCTATCGTATTTTGCTAAGCATTTTGTGATAAATAGCTACTAACGAGGGATCGAGATTTTATGCACTGTTATTAAAAAAATTCGCATTAGATACGTGTACGTGCACGAACTTACGTGGTGTGTTTAATAAATTGTTAGTATCGGTATGTTAATTGCGAATGGACTAAACGCTTATCCATTGATACTGAAGTTGTTTATAGTTAAGTAAATTTATAATTGTAATAAGAGTCTTGATTTTAACGGGGAGGAAAGATAATAAATCCTATGTGTCACATTTTAATGTGCATGTAATTTTAATAATATATTAAATTATTTATAAATTCAATATAATTTAAGTAATAGTAAAGTTATATCAATTAGTTATACAAAAAGTCTTAAAATATTTTGGGAACAATTTTCCAGTCAAAGAAAGTAATTCAGTGAAGAAGTTATGTAGAGTTTCGATAACGGAAATGTAGACAAAGTTAAAAAGATTGTAAAAATAAAAGTTAATAGACTCGGGTCTCACTGTTATCTGTACGAACGCGCTCATGATTCAACCAATATGGTTACTTTGAGATTTCTTGCATACTTAACCATCCAGAGTTAGAATACAATGGAAGGTTTAAAGAATTGCATTAAATGTTGGTTGCTTATCGAAACGTCTCGTTATGTTGCGCCGTCTCTAATGAAATCCGTTCTATTTATTTTTCGAAGAATTCTATTTCGTTTTTACTAAATTACGTAGCGAGTCGTGCGGTGTAGTTACAAGATAAAAGCCTGGGTTCGTGAATATATTTAGGTTAACAAATTTTTGCTTGGTATTTACATTATTCAACATGTTATTAAATACGCATGGAAACAGTTTTTCGAATCTGAAGGATTTCATAACATTTTCCTAATATTTGCAATTACCGTATACCGTGTTGAATAAAAAAAAGTACCTTGTATTTTTATATGCATGTTTTAATACATTAGTAATCAGATTTTACTTAAGGCTTATTTATTGGATTAAGTATTGGTTGAAGTAACAGATACAGGTCACAAAATGAAGAAAATTGTGAAATTCTAATGGAAGTATTCAATACTTATTTGTTTCTTCCTTTATGTATTTGTTTGCACTTAATAATGTCTTGACCTAAATATTTTTATTTAAATGATATTTTCACTAATTTTCATTTATTTTTCCATGTCGTGTATTAAATCAAAAGGTTGTTAAATCATGAGAGACAGTAAAAGATAGCCAAAACGGTTACATCCCACGACAATACAAAAAAGTTCCCAGTGTAGTTGTCGGTCTGTTTCGTGTCACTAGTGCTTCGTTATATTTACGCATTTGCGTTTTACGCACATATGGCGTCTGTTTACGCCATAAAACTCACTCAAAATAAAAGATGTTATGTAATAAAAATGGCGATACTCTGGAAATTAGTAAACCGAATCAAGTCCGTTAAGTGATATGTAGAGTGTTAACAATTCCGTAATAGTTATTTATGTTTATAAAACTATCGTTTTGTATAAAATAATTACTTAAGGTTAGTAACATTTTTTTAAAACCTTTTAGGTCATAAGAAGTACAATTTTTGCATAAAATTATTAGTATTATGAACATTATTTATAATATTGACAATATTTTATACAAAAATTGTACTTAGGTGTTAACGAGATTCATAAAAATATTAGTCATCGGATATGTACGCGTTATAAAAAGAAGGCAAAGAGCATTTTCCAAATTTCCATTTTTATTTTATTTACAAAAAAAACTAATCGTACTCAAGTTTTAAATTTGACATTTTTGTACGCCTGGCATGCTAATTTTTTTACCCAACTATCGGCGATAATGATCTATGATTAATATTGTTGTATAACTCAATGATCTTGTAGATTTTACTAATTAATATTTTTAACATTGTGTTAATAATTAATTAATATTGGATTAAGTATAAGTGTTTAATCATAAGTTTGGAACTTTTTGTAAAAGTTTTCAAAAGTTCCAGGTTATTTCAAAGTAAGACATAGTTTAACCGTAGCGTGCTCGGTTAAAGGCAATCTATATCAAGTTTTAAAGCGCTTTTCATAAAGGAAAATAGATTGAAATCTAAATCCCGTCATGATTTTTGACGTTAATTTGAAATATTGATTGACTGAAGTCATCGGTATTCGATGACGAGACATGAATTACCTACGTAAAGATTTATATATACGCTAGTAGTTCACCGAGATATATTTTGTGTCATTAATCTTATGAGAAGAGTTAAAGGGTTACCAATGAAGAAACATAAAAGACAACCTATTATTTGTTCTGAAATGTTTTCAAATTGGATGCTTTTCTCACATTTTTTAAAAACTTTTGTTTGTAATAATTTGTTTGCTTGTATGTTTTAACATTTCTGAAATAAATCTAAATTAGTGGTATACCATTTCGACAGAGCTTGATACTTAACACACACATAAAATGAAATGAAAATAAAATTTGCTCGGTAGAGGGGCAAAACTGTACTTTATAGTTTTCACAAAGTCTAATAAACTTACAAAAAACTATCCATTCGCGTCTGGAAGTAATGTTTATATGAAAAACGTTTGTTAAAATTGGCATCTAGCAAATAGTAAAAATATATTTCTGTCGAGTAATAAAGAAAAATTAATATTTCTACGTAAAAACTTCCGTCCATGAGTATTTATTATAATATAAATTATTATGAGTATTTAATGAGAATAATAAAGTATATACAAATTTAGTAAATGGCCAAGATAATTATGTATTTAATTTCAGATGGACAAACCCATATTTGAAAATAAATTTTAAGTATTCAGTACTCAAATAAATTGTAGGTATTTTATAAGTTATCCAAAATAATGAACAGCGAATATTTTTTATAATTCTAATAGTTAAATAGCTAGTTATATTGAGATGAAGATTGAAAGTATTTACCATCTGAACATATTATTAGAAGGATATGGGTCGATAATGCCCTTTATTAGTCTCCACAAACATATGTGAACTTCATTTAAATCCAAATGAGAAATGCAGGATATTCATCCAACATTTCGTTTTCAACGTTCTGACTAAAATATTATTTTGTTGCTTTTAGCAATTTAACGGCTGAATTTTCTTTATGGCACTAAGGAAAATTCCGCACTAGATTATAACTTGTGTTTAACCAACATTTTTTTAATTTTTGTCCTACTTTTTTCTCTTATCACGGTTATTTTCTTACGTGACAATTATTGATAATCAAGGTTACTATAATATTTCACTAATACCACAACTAAGTGACGCTTTGGCATAAATTTGATAGTTAATATTTAAAGGCATATCTTAATATATATCTTTTATATTAATATTAACAATTATCTCTATAAATTAATGCAATTCTCTTCGAAACAGCATTGTAGTATCTCAGTTCAACGCAGGTTCCTTTGTTCCCAAATCGATTAACATAAAACATAAATTTTACGAAGACGTTTTACAAGCTCGCTCGCGACGGTATGAAAGGAATTTCCAAATATATGTTTCAATTAATGTCGCTCAGCGGAAGGTCACATTTGTAGAACTCGCTCTAAAGTTTCATTCATTCAAAATTAATCAATGTAATTCTCTAATGCCTTCGAACATGAACAATTGAGGAACGTCGCGTTCAAAAGAGCTCTTTACCCGACTTAATTAAATGATATCCCTGCCATGTAATTAGCGCAACTCCATATTTCAGCATATGTGTAAATAAAAGAACATTGAAATTAAATTACAAAAACATTGAATGATACTGAAAATGTAAGAAACTCTTAAAATATAAAGAGCCACGTCATATATAATACAACTTGATATTTTCCATGAAGTGTGTATTCACTTACCTTAGAGAAATATTTCATTAAATATTTTCGTTCTTATATGGGTAACATGACATATTTCACCAACTGTTTGTCCGTTGTACCAGTTCTTATATGCCAATGCTTATTTAGAGTTGATACTCATAGTAACCACAATTTTTTATTGTTATATTCATCTCAACGAGTGGGTTCAAAATTTATCTCACCAAGTGACTAAATATTACAGAAATTAAATACTGTGGAGGATAAGTTTTATCTAACACGATAAGTGATTATTCCCATTTTATTTATTTTTGGTACATATTTTGTAACATGTATGATGAATTAAAAAACTAATATATTTGTTAGTGATCCAAACAGAAATTCTCACCTAAGGTTCTTTAACGTGATATGTGTAAAACGTGATATCTTAAGAATCTATCTACTTATATAAAATGTTCTCAAAATCATTTCAGATATTTTTTTATGAACCAAAATACAGTACCTTTCCGTTCTTTATTATTTTCTTCCTTTTGTTTTCTTTTCCATTTTTGCCTCTATTTTTTCTTCTATCCATCTGTTTAGTATTTCGCAGTTATATTAGTGCACGCAAATTACCGCGAAAAAGACTATTGGCCGTATCTCAATCTCAAACTGATATTCCCTTATTGCCATGATAGTAGTTGTAAATTAGTTTCCTGAAAGAATACCTGAATTAATTTTTTATAATAATGAGAACAGATTTACGTCTTAAATGAGCAATTTTTGTCGTTCCATTAAATTTGTCGCTCAATGAGTGCATTGCTAAATCCTAGGTTACAAAGAAACGTAGAGTATAATAAAAAAAATATTTGAAATGAAAAGCAAACAGAGCAAATATCACTAAAATATTTTGTAACAAATACGGAAAACATTATGAGCATATTACTGTACAGACAACAAATTTTTCTATAACACATAGTGGAAAATTATATTACACTTTCAACTAAAACCTGTTATTGGCTCGCAGGTTTTAACCAACCAAATTTAATAGACGTCGTGTTATTATATTTGTATTAAAACATAATTCTTCAAAGTACATACAGTTTACGACTCCGTGCGTAAAAGGTAAAAGCAGAAACATTAATGTGAGATTTTGATGTCGGTGTGTCCGCAGGTCACTGCTGTTTTTCGTATCAACTTGTTTGGCAATAGAGTTGCAAACTGATAAGAGTTGTAGAATATATTCGTCCCAATCTATTTCCGGTAAACATTACAAAAATATTTTAACTTTTATTTTAAAATTACGGATTGAAATTTAAAACTGGGACAATAAAGTGAAATACAAAATAATAGAAGAGGCTTTGTTACACATTACCAAATTATTTTTCTATTAATTATTACTGGAAACATGCAAAAATATTACAGTCGTTATTTCTAAAGTTTGAACAGAGAAAATTATGAAATTAATCGGGCTTTAGAAGATAATCTATATATTGCAGGTAACATAAAACGAAGACCCAGATATACATAGTTTTAAGAGAAAAATATCTTCTCTAATTCCTTAATTTTTAGACCGTACTCAATACGCGCCTCATGCTACAACCATAATACGGGTACAATATCGGATTTTTATCAGCTACGTCTTTTTTTTATACTTGGTATGTTGTTATGAAATTCCTGGATAAATTCAGGTATTAATACAATATATATCACAAATACATTAAAATATTCATTGCTTTGGTTAAATAATAAATGATTAAAATATTCATTGTTTAGTTCATACTGTCAATGTCAAACACATAACAGTTTGTTGTAAAACAGTCGCAGTTGTATAGCGCAGTTGTAACAGGGTAGAGATTGTGGCCAAAGAATTTGAAAATGTCAGTATGTCAGTAAACAATACGCTGTTTTAGACCCGACACTGGTAGTTATCATAGGCAAGAGACATTGACATATCGGATGACACCTTATTATATCTTAATTATCTGCTTCCATTTTACAAACTACTTCAGATCAAAATAAGTAGAGATAGTTTGCCTTTCCCTTCACTTATTTTTGACTCCCATATCAGGTAACTCTTGCATGATTAGATTTTGGGAGGAATTAATCATTCTTCGCTGGAATGTTCATCTCGTATGAAGGAATTTATCAAGATGATATGTTTTTTTAGTTTTAGCCGCTTTAGAAATGTTCCAGCAACCTTAGAAATTTCTTCATTATTTAGGTTCACGAAAATCTCTTTTTGTTCTACAAGAAATTTTTTTTCAATCATATGAGTAGTTCTCTATTAAGACTTTAAACATATTTAGTTAAGTTTCTATTGACCATATCTCGACTTCGACTTCGTCTTCGTTTACAACTTTTATGATTAAATAATAAAGCCCTAGATTTTCCGCTAGTTTTAAGTTTAACGAACGTCAATCGAAGTTCAAATTAAGTTCCCATTTTCACCAGAAAATTTGTGCCTTTGTCATATTTACGATGTCACCTTAAAATAAGTGACATTTTGTAATCGGCTAGATTATTTGATAAAAATGTTATTCCTAATTAAACTGACGGTGATTCAGTTATCCTGACGGATTCAATTTTTATAATCGAAACTGCCGAAGACTTTGTTGGGTGCATTTGTATTCAGGTAGTTTCAGTGTTCATGTTCTTCTCATTGTGTAGCCTCGTTAGAGATATGATTTAAAATTATATTCACAGTCCATTTCCTACTTTTAATTTTATAACCCTATTATTGGAATATTAAGCTTCAAAATTATTTACGATGTATCTCATTCTCCAATTTATTACCAGGACTATACAAAGTTATGAAAAAAATGGGTTTTAATTTATTTTCTATAATTATGTTGTATATATTCATCTTCATTACTTTTGCAAGTTTTTGCAAAATTTAATATTTTTTAAAAAATACAGAAGACCAATCAGAAAAACCAATTGTCGAGGTATCAGAATACTTACTCAGCTACCGTAAGTCTTACGATTGAGCACGACGTAAGAATTTACCCTTTAAGGATCCGGTGCTCACTTTGGCTGTTTGTTCACTTTTATAATAAACGCATAACTCGTATTTAAAAATAATACAAAAGCTCTTTCGGTGGATCAAAATACGAACGTGGATTTTACTTTTATTTTGAAGCATTATGGGTTTGGTTGTCAGTATTTTCTTTTTAGATGTTTGGGCATTGTTGTCAATATATATTTAAATAGAAAAGAAATAAGAAACCGACAAATTTCGTGATTTTCCACAATGGCATTTCTTAGTAAAACAAATTTAAACAGTAAGATTTTCTCATTTATTCTTACACACCAAGGTAGAAGATTTTTTTTCTAAGAATTTTTTGAAGAGATGCAATTGAAGAAATATAAAAATGAAGTATGGAAGGTGAATTAAAAAAATTATTATATGTTAAGTTTTGAAAACAAAATTAATATTTTATATCAATATTTGCTTTTTAATTTGCACCCTAAGCATAATTAGTAAAAATTCGAGTTTTCATTTTTTCACTAAGTAATTATTAGGAATTATTTATATTTAATACCAATAATCAGTTGTTTTAAAAAGAGTTTATTTTTGTTACATTATACATTAATATAAAAATAATCTAGGGCACACGCTAATTATTTTCATTCTGATTTATTTAATAAATCAACTGGTACCTAAACATCATATCGATTGGGGCCGAGCGTCCATAAAGAAAGAAGCTGGTCAAGTGATCTATCTTGAGAAGTAATAATGTTTGTTTCATCTATAATTTGTTCGTTGTTTATTATAATTACTAGTCATACTGTGCAGTCAATACCTCCGGTATCACCATCAATATTGGGTTTTTAAGCTATTGTATCTTTAACACATGCGTTCACATAAGACATCTCTTCCGAAAATTTCATTTTGCCAAAGTTTTCACGGCATTCGTTCTTTACGATATCACATCCAAAAAAATTATGTATTGAACAGGTCCAAACAAACAATTACCGAAAAAAAGTGTCAAACTGAATCCATAAGATGAATACATTTCGTTTCAATTAATGTTCAAATGTCGTGAATTTAATAAATTTTAAGTGGGATGCCAACGTAAATATTTAAACCAGCATCATTCTCCAACTTATTTCGCTTTACAAATATAAATCTTCACCTCACGGAACCCCATTGAGCAATCTCGCATTGATACAAACTCCCATTGCCGCAAACATAACCTTAAGCAACTCTAAAGGTAAATTATACAAACGGTTTTACAAGCTTTCTCATAACAGTCTGCCAAACGTTTGTAAATAAATATTATTAAATAGATACCCAATTCAGCATTGTTCGTTCAAATATTGTATTCACGCCTAATTAATTAACGTTATTATATTAGTTTCACGGATGCAAATAATAGAGCGAGGTGCTCGGAGCAGCTAACCCGTCTTGCCTTTTGTGGCATGGCTGTGGTAAAGACTGTATAGTTTTGTGGGCTGTATGCACTTAAGGAAGAGGTATAGAGTTGTGCTAAGCCTCCATTAAATGCACATCCAATACTTAATTAGTGAAAAGCGCCTCAATATTATCCTATCATTTTCTTTAAAACGTGACTTTCTTAAAGTATATTCCGTTCATTACAAAAATTGTATCAATATTGTGTTATTTATTGTTTCTATAATTGAAATTAACGTATTATTTCAAAACACATTAAACTATGAATGTTTTTTAATTCTCCTGGAAAGGTAAACACATACTGTAATACGTCAAACTGAAAATGTTAACTGTGACGTAACAATAAAATTGTGGGACATTCTCGCTTAATCAATAATTATTTCAAATTTAATTTTATATCATGTTAAAAATAACGTAGAATTTTGATACTTAATAGATAAATAGAATATACCAGTTTGAGGTCGTTATCTTCACTACCTTTTGAGTAATTATGCTGTAAACTTCACCTTGCTTGAGTCATCAATGCTGCTCAATATGGTGATAACTGATAACAACATTAAAAAGTCAAGAAATTGGTAGTGGGCGACTACAGAAAACTTTACTTTTTTAAGAAAATTTTGTCAAAATTTTTATATAGTACAAATAGAACTCGCACTAAGAGAGTTAAATATACTCGTATATTTAATCACACATAAATATTTACGTTTACAAACTGTTTCTATTAAGCTATTTACAAATATCAATTTTTTACAATGTAAATGTAATGCTATATCTTTCACTGACGTAAAAATATGACATGTATTTAAATAATTTCATTCCTCACCATGTACATTTCTCAAATATATTGCCTAGATCTTTCAGGGACATAATAAATATGCATTATATATACAAAATCAACTTTACAGTTTATTTAAATCACTTGTATGGAGTTTCAATAAATTTTTACATATCAAACTACATGTCTAAGTTGGTCGAATATTACTTTTAAACTAATAGAACCTACTTAGCCGTAATAATTTTCTATTTTATTTCTTTAGATATATTTTGTGAACATTTTTTTACATATTCAAAATAGCGATCCATCTAGTAGAGAAGCTTAATATATAGTATTTATAAAACTAAATATTTAGTAAACTGATCCCACTATCGAAAAAGTATCCACAAAATACCCCCAATATTTTTGAAAGTCGTGTTAACCGGTACCTTACACAATCGGGTTTGCGAAAAAAGAGTATTTTTATTTGCACGTCGAGGAGGTACCCAACAATTTTTTTAAATATTTTGTGCCATAACATCGCAGCCGTTAAAAATATGACTAACCTTGCTAAATTTTAATTTAATTTCACTAATATTATGCCAGCAAAAGAGATATTATAAACAGAAATATTTACCGAAAACACAAGGTTTCCTAATTTTTGTGCGAAAACCTTAAAAAAGTAGGGCAAACTTTTTAAAATAATGATTTTTTGTAAGAAAATGCACCATAACAGTTTGCGAGTCGTAATACAAACTTTTGTGAAGATGGGTTTCTAAGAAATTAACCAACCTTTTTACAGACTAGGTCTGGTTTCCAATAATAAATAATACCCGGAAGAAAGCATTAAGGGAGAAAAGATATGAGACGGAAAATGAGACGAAAGCAGTGTTCAAAATTAGCTTTGAGATCAAATTTGGCGACTATTTTCTGACCAACTTGAAAGTCTTTTACAGAATACGCGAGAAATTTATTGAAATTGAAGAGGACAATGTAGATAACAATTTTTTTACAATTTTGAACTCTCCATACCTTAGCGTCAGACTTTTCAACTCGCCCTTGAACTTACATATTTATTACTTCTTTTTAATCCATACATTCTGAAGAATTATTTCTTGGGTCCGTTTTATTATGAACGTGAAAGATATTTGCTAAGTACGTCTCAAATATGCATGGTT
This sequence comes from Druceiella hillmani, assembly GCA_039881145.1. Lineage (NCBI taxonomy): Eukaryota > Metazoa > Arthropoda > Insecta > Lepidoptera > Hepialidae > Druceiella > Druceiella hillmani. The sequence continues at coordinate 20,416,487 of JAYKKI010000016.1, read as the reverse complement.
TAACAACACCAATTTTGCAAAAAACAAATTGTTTTCATTGTATTACGGTTTTAAAATTATTTTGTAAACCGATGTTAAAAGGGGTTCGAAAAAGAAGTTTAAGCTGTAATCACGTCTTATTATATTTTAAATAATAGAAATTACATATGTTCTTCTTTAAAAAATGCTTACTTTACTGCATTATTAATAATACTGTTTAATAAACTGTAGAAAAAACCATTACAATTACGATTTCAATATTATTGTGATTTAAACTTTTTTTTAATTTTTTTACTCTGAGTGTAATATTTATTGAAAGTAATGGCAGAATATAAATAAGGATTCACAAACGTCGTTTTTATTTATTTTTTAAAAAATTATCGTAAAATAAATATTTCAAATTGTATTCTGTTTTTATTGCATTCGAAATGAGTAGTGGCGATATTCAATGACGCAATATTATAAGGAAATTATTTAAAAGTAATGAAAATGTCAAGAAATGAAAAATGTAATAGATAATTACATTACGCGTGTGTATTATGAGTAATTTAATGCCAAATAGATAATATCGTACGTGAAATTTCTTAACCTTTACTTCAAGCGCACTGTTCTCTGCGTGCGTTTTTTTTCATGTTTCCACTTATTTATAAGAAGGATTATATTTAATCGTGTTATTAATGTTATAATCATTGCCATACGATTGGTGTTAAGACATTTTTATGTTAAAATTATTTTAGCTAAATGCTCAAGTTAGTTTATTATTTAAGAAAATCTTTTAATTAAGAGTACAACATGCAGTAGTGGAGTTTTTAAGCCACTTAGGTAAATATGAAAGTAAAAATATTGCGATTATGTACATATTTACATTATTTTACTTTTTAATATTTAAGTATCAACGCACGCGGAAGTGTATCTGGTCAAATTAATGAAAATGGGCGTGTCTGTTCACGCAAGACATATCACACTTTTTCCACCCTTTTATCGCCATTCACGCAAATACTTAAAATTAATATAACGAACTAAGTTTTATCGTAACTTGTACTAAGTTATAAGTTAATACTAATAACAGTACAGTGCAGTTTCTTTTAACATTATGCAATAAAAAAAACAATATTTTAACATTATGCAATAAAAAGATACAGCATTTCATAAATTGCGTATTTCATACTGACTAACTAACTGACTCATTCAAACATTAAATCCCTTTAATGGTGTGCTTCCTTATAACATCAGCTCTTGAAATTTAGCTCCATAGAACTGTTCATAATAGAAAAAAAAAACTATATTCACTAATTTTTTAATCTTATGTGCGATTATTACGTGAAACAAAATATCTCCATTTTTTCCGTAAAGTGTCTACATAACTTACAATATTACTAGTAGAATATTATGATTTATTAAATTAAGCTACTCATACTTTTTAAACTTGTCAATACCTGTATTATTTTGAAAGTAGTACAAGTACTAACAAGTTTAATAAATATGGAACATAAACAAGTCAGTAAACAAAAAACTCTAATACAGTTGAACTAATTACTTATCCCTTTAGTCGAAACTGAAAAGTAAATATTCATAAAAAATTTTAAAGTATTTCATCGTATCAGGGGGGAAATCAATAACAGTATGTAAGGAAGGATGTTTTTAAAGAAAATGTTACTGGATAAACGCTCCACTAAACCCAATAAAACATGAATCACGTTGGAGTCTGCGGGTATGTGTGTATTTACGTAAATATGTGCGCTTGCAAAGACTTTATAAATCTGAAGCCTAACTTTTTTATCGCGCTAAGCGGATCAACTTCTAAGTTTGAAAGTTCACTTCAGCCTTCAATTAGACCACCAAAATGTTAGAACCTGTGTTCCACTAAAACTAAAAAAAAATTATTCGATTGAAACTAGACAAATTGTGGATAATTTTCATTGGGTCATAGATGGTACCTATTATTTTGAGTTATAACCGGAAAACTACTTTTTAAGGTTATTGATTTTTCCCTACTTCTAGATAGTGCCCACTAAACCGCGTGTCGTCACGAGAAGACAACTGCCGCCTTAATATTGTTGCGATTTTTATGTTGTTTGTAAACTTACTTTCTAGACTTTATTTTTTTCCGTTTAAATTCGAATAAATCTGCTACTCTTGGTGCTAATTCGTACAGCCATGTCTTTTATATAATGCAGAGTTGGTTGATTTAGTATATGTATTTTTTTGTGACTGCGTTATGCTTTTACAACTGTAATTCACGCATTACTTCATTTTGATTCAAATTTTGTCTAGCTTCCATCAGGCCACCCGTCACAATTAACTGCCCGCCTGCCTGTCCATAGGTGACAGTTAATTTACTCGGAGACTATTGGCACTCCATAGATAAAATTTGGAGAGCAAGTATTTTCTATGAGCCAATAAACAATGGAATAGTGGGATTGTGAAAAAAAATATTACGGGTGACACTTAATATATGTAACTAAGGGATGAAAAGATATAGAGGTTCGAAAATAAGTTGATTTTAAGTCAATAGTTGGTGAGATATGCGCTTCTAAAATCTTAAAATGTGGGACACATCTCCCTCGTCTTACTTTTCAAATAATGTGTGTAAAATTCTGAAATAATTGAGGTAATAGAGCTTAAAATAAACTTTCAACGAAAATTGATTTGAATAATATATTTTGTGTAGTTTTTGGGATATATCATATATATTATCTGTACTGATAGCAATAGTCCTATCTGTTAAACTATACCTACAAAAGTCAAACTAACTATTAAACCATACCTACAAAAGTAAAACATACCTTATTTCATACAAAATAACTTTAACAACTACTTTCAAGTTATACCTACAAAATATATTATTAAAATATATTTATTGTATACGAAATAATTTTAAAATTGTTTGGTGCTACGGATCTCTTCGTGTGGGAGTTCGACTCACACTTGGTTGGTTTTTTAATATCAGTATTTCTTGTTAATCTATAAGTTTCAGTAATTCTTGTCGAACTACTTTATAAAATATCGAAAATATTTTAAAACTTCAACTGTTTCATAAATAATTACTTTCAACCCCTTCACTTTCAAAAAGTTCATAGTTGTTTAATCACGTATATAAATCAAATGTAACGTTTAATCCCACGCTGCGTGTAGAATACATTATTTTACCAGGTTTTATTATTAGTAAGAACATTTATTCTATAGTTAAAAGAAAAAATTAGCTTCACTTTAATCTCTTAAATAATTCAATTCCTGGTCATTCTGAATCATAAGAATAAATAACAAATTATTCAAGCTGTTTTGTTTATATGGATTTTGTTATTTTCTTTATTTTTCAAAATTCTATATGTTAAAGATACACGTCTATCTTAGAAGGTTCAATGTCGTGATGCTCTTAGATGTCAAGTTACAATTAGAGCAACTTAAAACAATATGTGTAAACCCATTTTTATTAAAATCTCCTTATACACTTCACTAATGGAGATTTATTACACTTTCAATGTTTAGCATAAAAACCATATAAAACGGTTCCGTCTATAACGATCTCTTACGGGAGAGACTTTTGTGTCTATTTTTGTGTAATTAATTACGTGTAGTAACAAGTAAAACCCTCTAAATTAAGTGACGTAATAATTGGATATTTTTCCTTAATACTTGGCTTCGAACAAAGGTTAAATTATTAAAAGTAAGTAATTGAGAAATAAGTTCAAAACCATTAAAATAGTGCACACCTACATTTTATTTTCAAAATATCGTCCTTGCACCATAACGCACTCACAGCCTGTGACAATTATTGGCGTGAATACTTCTCATTAAAGGATTCCAAATTTACTATTGGTGCACTAAAACTATATCAATAGTATCTAATTATATTACTCGAACTACTAAATCAAAGCCTTTTTAGGGTTTCGTATCTTAAACGAAAAAAACGGAACTCTTGTAAGATAACTCATGTAGCTGTCCGTACATAGGTCCCAATCATTTTCTCAGAAATCACTTAATAAAACATAGTAGCCCACATGTACCGCAATACATATATAACACAAAAATATTTGTTTGTAAATTTCACAAATGCTAATATATAATTTACCCCTTGATTTTTTTAAATTCCGCTCATAATGTATGTCGTTTGAAAGGAATAGTTAAAAGGGGCTCAAAAATACTTTCACACATATACTGAAAAATATACGACTAAAATTTGTTACCCCCTGCTTATTTTTTAAATTATAAAACAATTGAGTATTCAGAAGCACACACAAAGATTATATTATTTTGAATTATTGAAATATTCTCCGTGTTTTTACGCCGACGAAAGGAATATTAGGTAAATCATATTAAATTTTTCTAACTTCAAAGCCAATTTTCTAAGAAACCATGCGACGCAGAAATTTTAAAGTTAGTATGGTACTACATTTTACTAATACAAATATTTTGCATATTTTTACACCATTAACTTTTTCTAAATATTTATTAATTCATTAAGGAGTAGATAAACAAAAGTCCAATTTTTCTTTTTCATATAGAATACTATAAAATTTTATATCTCCTATACAATATCATTTGAAAGTCTTATTATGAGGAATATAAAAATATTATTATCACAGTTCTAAATTACATATTTGAAAAGATAATATATTTATACATTGGTATAGTGAGAAATTATTGAATAGTTGAACAGAATGTGAATTACGCTTAAATGTTTATTAGGATCGAAATGTGTACCGAACCCATATCATGCCAGTTCTACTCCTGATTGAAAGGTTTTGTTATTATCATATTGACAAAAAACGTATTAAAGCTGGGAATGATTACAAATGCGCAGTGTGTACGTCACCACCTGGGTCTAACTACAATTTCAACTATATGTTATACTAGTTTGTATAAAAATTTCGCATTTTTTTATTAAGAGTCGTTTTTATTTTGTCAGGCATCAAACACGTACAATAATTTTTCATTTTTAACTTACTTCAAAAAATGTATACTATTGCGTTATTCTTTTTTTGTTTTAAAATGTATACTAGCAAGGTGGTCCATAAAAATATGTTGGTGACCTGATGATCATGTTAGGAAATGAACACGGAAATCGTTAACGAATGGTCGCAAATCCACGGTGATTAAAAATATTTACTATTTGTAGCTGTTATTTCGCGTATTAACTACAGGATTGACCAGTCAGGTCAGTGTTTGATGATGTGTTCTAGAGGTGAACAATTGAACTTCTTAACGGATATTTTATACGGCAGTAAATCAATATATTTGCGACTGGTAGATATTACTTTGCAAAATAGCTACTCCATCGACCAGATCACCCTGATCAGGTAGTATAACGTATGCTAGTGAATCAATCGTGACTCAAGATATTTGCAGCTCGGAGTTGTTACTTTGGAAAATAACTACACACTCGACAACTGATAGTAAATTGAGCAAGATTCAAGCTATTTGTTACTGTTAATTGCTATTTTGCAAAATAACTGCATCAACGATCAGGTTAGGGTCTGATGAATAGTTCTGGAGATAAACTATAGAACTCCATAAGGGATGGTAGTAAATCAATTGCGATTCAAAATATTTGATATTGGTAGTTGCTACCTTGCAAAATAACTTAAACATGGACGAGATCAGTATCTGATAATGAGTTCTGGATATAAATGAGGGATCTTCTTAACGGATAGTAGTAAATCAACCGTGAAAAAAAATATTTGCTCACGATAGTAGTTACTTTGCAAGACCTTATGCTGGACTTTAGATTAAGAGAATGGAACACCTCAACTGCTAATAGCTTACACTCACGGGTATTGCTATCGCTTCCCTTCCGTGTGTTGCTGATAACCAACTTTAGACAAAGGGAAAATTTTCTTGTATCCTTAATAACAATATGATTCTTAGGAGAAAATCATGACATTTTAGTGAAATCGTTCTTATTAATACCATTAATTATTAAAAATTCTGAAATAAAATATTTAAAAAAAGGGACTAAAAAATTAGATACAAAAAAGTAACAAATAATTAACTCAAATTAGGTGAATAAGTTCACAATAAATAACTAATTTACTCGTATTTGAAGTGGGTGCCAGCACTGCTTTTTTTCGTTTCTAGAAATTATTATTATTGTCTTCTGTGAATATTTCATTATATTGTCAAAAATACTTCAAATTTCAATGCATTACATAAGTACAATGAGAACAAAAGTACATTAAGTTGAATAAGTTTTCTTTAAAGAAGTTAATACTTTTCTATTCATTTGGACTTTTTTTGTAAATATTTTCAATCAAATAACGCAACATCTGACGCTAGGTAGCACTAACATAGACTACTTTTTTCGTGACACAGACAACTGTAACATTTTACAGAACTAAAGTCTCCTGCCCTAAATAGGCCGCCTGGATTATAGAAGTGTCCGTATTACAAGTTATCCTTATAATTTCGTTCTATAAGTCCAGCTGATCCTTTTATTATTTTGATAATTATCCTTCAGTTTTTATTATTTTTTAACCTAATTTGGTCAAAAAATACATTGATTTAAAATAATTTTTTCTATATAACTCAACATTTAATTTCAAAATTGTACAAAACGGTATGAACCAAATTTTATTAATTAAATATGGAAATTTAATTATGGTACATGTAATTACATACAGCTTACGTATGTACTTAAACATTGAATAAAAATATACATAAATTGCTTTACGTCAATATATCACAGCATCCTAACTCAGTGTGTTATCCAACAACATCGATTTATGGTTGCGACCAGCCCGAATAATTATAGATCTGGGTTTTTTAGCGATGTTTCATGATGCAATTATTTGCGAAGGTGGGAAAGCGCATGTGTATCTGTCGTGATATAGGAAATAATCTGACAGACAAACTTTTTGTGATGGTAAGTAGCCAGCTGATATCGTTGCGAGCCGAGTTTAACTTGTTAATTGTAGTGAGTTTAATTAAATTCTGCTTTATATCTCAATAGTCGTAGATATTCGAGATTCAGCGCAAATTTACGAAAAGTGTGCTTTTGTGGATATTGCATTATATTGCAGTAAAAGTTATTCAGAGGAAACGCGATAATAATTTTGAAATTATAACAATGGCGACTTAATATTTTTTATTAAAAGAGATCACTATTTTAAGAGACCAAACAAATTTGGGCGACATTTTTTTATGATAAAAATATCCATCCTTACCTTTTATTTCGGAACTACTCAACCTAAATTTATAAAAAATATATGGGTATTTGGAAACTCACACAGAAGCTGTAGAAAAACTATAGCGATGATTCCCATTATATATATATATATATATATATATATATGTATGTATATATATATATATATATATATATATATATATATGTATGTATATATATATATATATATATATATGTGTGCGTGTGTGTGTGTGTATATCTGAGCTTTCCCACCTCGGTAGATGCACAATGCTAAAAAGAGTAACAACATGAAGTTTAACTGTTTGTGATGATTGGCCCTTTTTAATTCCAGAATAGGCTTCGTTTGTTAGTGAATTTCATGTTGTTACTTGACATCAGGTCTTAATAATTGTAAAAAATGAAGTTGAAGTGTATTAACATTATTAGTATTGCGCACATTATTTAACCGATATTTTGATATCATTGTCAAGATTAGTTCGAGAGCTCATGGCGTCTGTATAATTTTCTCTTCGTTGTTCTAGCAGAGAAACATTTTTAAATTAAAATAAATTCAGAAATGTAATTATTTTATGGAAATGTTAACTGTCCACTCGCAACGAAAGAAAGAAAATGACTTGAAGGATTGGTGTTGACTGTTTAAATTGATGCTGTCTAATGATAACTGGTCGACTGGATACAGCTGACTGGATACAGCTTTTGTTGTGTCAGTAGAAATCTGATGGTCGTAGATAGAGGGGATAAAATGTTATGATTGACGTATGTTGTATTTATCTTAACCAAAAACATATTAGGAACGACTAATGTTGGAAATATAATACGCGTGTGCATCAACAGCAGATAAAACGCTGTGCAGCTGTGTTTCTCCTTATTTGTCCTAGGATATAACAGCTCCCGATTCAGAGGAAATTTACATCCGAAGAACTGAATTTAGGCGATTGTATTCTATACAGTAATTAAAACCTATGTATTACAGGTCGTGTTTTAAGTGTGAATTGAAATATTTAAATAAGTAGAATACATAACACTTATATATTGCAAGTAAATGTAAGACGCAAAAACGTTTTAAGTTTTGAAAATTTTAGACTTTAGAGTTCTGTTCCTTTGAATGGAATTAGTAGTGCTCCTCAACAAGAAACACTCAACTATAATAATAAAGAGTTTATAAAATAAATATTAGTGCAATATATATTAAACATTGCATATTTATATAATCAGTAATACTAAAAATAAATAGTTTAGTATTTGTTAAAATCGCTCCAGTAGTTTGATTCCAGCGATAGTTCATATATATCCACTTACCTATAGTAAATGCCGCTAAAATCATAACCCTGCTTTTTCGTCCTTGCCTTAATACAAATCTTTATACGATCACTTTCTTGTCTGTCTGTTTCTCGAAGCTCTTTTTCTCATGAACGCCCAGAGGTATTAAGCAACAATTTAATGTCAATTACTCTAGTCCCTAAGTTTGTATTAAACTTGTAATATACTACTCATCAATACTACTAAAAGTTTCTTCCGGTTGATCTTGAATCTTGAAATGTGATACGAAGGGAAGTCTAATATACGAAGTCTAATAATAAGTAAAGAAAAGTATAGAACATTAAAAATCATTAATTTCTAATATCGCGTGGAATTATTTCGTGACAAATTAACAGTAAATTTCTTATGTTAAAATTAATTGGTTTTTCGGTTGATTGTTTTTTATATATTTATAAAATATCTGCTTATCCAGCTTTATAATAATGCGATATATTGTAAAGAACTTTTAGGGTCCGGTTCTAGTAGCACTTGTCCGTACTTTGAAAGTAATAATTAATAGAGAAGATATAATAAAATGTCAGCTGTGCATCGCGTAAAGTTCGGCATTGTTTGAAAAAATTGAACAAAAATTAAAATTATAAAGATTCGTATCTTTCAATAATAAAATAATGTTCTGTAGCAAGAGCATTTTTCTGTTTTCTCACCACAATAGACGATTATATTATGTAACTGAGAAAAAGTTAAGCACTTAAAATATCAGAATTGAAAAGAATTAAGGCAGGAAATGGGAAGTGCCGACAGAGAAATAATAGGTCGACGGCGCGCCGTCGCGCCGTCGGTGTCGCAAGTATTACATAATTAATTGCCAACTGCAGTGGACAATGCAGATTTTTGCAAACTCACATAATTTTAATTTAATTGGTTTGTCAAATTTAATACGAATAATTATGGAACCTTTTTGAGAATAGGAGCTTAAATTTTTTTTATATTACCACCTTTAATACTTGCCTTTTCCTTTCAAAAAATGGATCCAGAACATTATGATAATAGAACGACTTTTAAAGTGATTCCTACTAGAAAACACAATTTATTGTTAATGATAATTAAATTAATTAATTTTGTCACAAAAAGCCATAAAAATATTGCATAGGTTAATAGGTTTTTTACTAATCTATGACCTGTTTTGTACAAAACTTTATCTTAAACTCTAAAATTTTTTCCATATATTTCTAAAATTAATTTGCAATTTTAGGTCACTACATCAACCTTTCTACACATCTATTTCCAAATTTTCATGAAAAAATTGTTCATTATTAGACACAAATATCGTAATGTATCTATCAAATATCGTAATGTATTTAAAGAATTAACAATTAAACCTATAACATTTTTTTAATTAACGTGAAATGTAAAAATCTTACATTTCACGTCCATTTTTATCTTTACTGTAAATATAACCTTATACCGTGTAACAATTTTGTTTTTTTTTATTATTTTTATTGAAAATTTTGCAAAAATTAAAAATGATTTTTATTGATAAAGCAACTATAATAACGACAGTGAATAGATTAAGACTTTCTTGTTGGTGATGTATTGATTGTTTTTTGTCCACGGAAACTAAGTAAATTCAGATTTTTTATCAATAGACTCAACTATTTATCAATTGGATATGCGTGACTATGCAATAACATGATTTGGCACTCTCCAACACAAACAAATACGGTATAACTACACAGGAGTATTCGAGTAATTATTACAAATGTTTTTATATCTATTCAGTACTTGGATAGTTCAGTGGAAAAATCATCTATGGAGGTAGCTTTTACGAACATGAGGGTAAGTTTTACGAAAACAGCTCCTTCCGCACATCCTATGAATTTTTTTCGGAAATTAAGAATTTGGATTTTGCCAAAATGTGTTGTTATAGTAGATCATCCATGGACCAATTTGGAACAAGTTCATACATCTGTTCAGCGATGTAACTATTTGACCCTAAGTGAACCTGATTATTTATAATTCATTTCATTACATTGCAATTTACAGAGGTGAATAGCAGCGCAGAGGTTACAACATATCTCTGCTGTATAAAAATGGGGAGGTTAATAGATACGTTTGCTACAGAAATTTTTCTGAGATTTGAGAAATAACTGGTATGGGATTGAAATAATCTCATATCATAGTCGCAATTGATGTTCTATAAACAGAATGGAATAGCTATCAAGAATAGTTATCAAATTCGAAAATCAAACATCGATGTCAGACATGCAGTTCCATTAACGTAAGGGGTCGGAGTAAGCTTTAAATCGGACTAAGTTTAAATGTATACTATTCGAGTTCGATCGCTGGAATATCATTAAGATCCATGTATTTACGAATATACAAACCTTGAAATGTATTTCGGATTTTGTCATGCTTAAATATATGGCAATCCAAATAAATGACAATATTACATACACGTCATTAAATATTATAATCATCTCTCTAAATATATAGAAAAGAAATATATTTCGAATGTAAGCATTCTTGTACTTTATTTGAGATTATTATAGAAATGTTGGTGAAAAAGTCCACAAATATATTTTCACCTCCCGCTCAATCTCCGAAACTGCTTAAGTAAACATTTTGGAAATTTTTTTTATTTAACTTGTACTAAAAACTAAAGCGACCATTTTAAATTGCGAAGTTTTTAAGACATATGCGATAACTTTACGCCTGCCAATAAATGTATTAGGCAATATATTGACAAAGTGAAAAGTAATGTTAATGTCGGTAATAGTTTAATATTTATTTATATATAATGTGTATATAATCCTTTTTGTGCAAATTCTACATGTATAATAATGTAAACAAACTACGGGAATGGAGGCTGTACGAGATTCCACCAATAAAAATAAAATATTTTTATTTACGTTTAATAAGAAAAATAAGTACGCGCTGCACTCCATTATTTTCGGACACTGTTTAGACTTATATATTTTTATTGAATAAAATATTAACATGTTTTCCTTCAAAATATTCTTACCTTTTTTTGGTTACAATTAAATTGGAATATCAAATACCTGCAAAAAAATCCTTATTATTGTTCATTAAATATTTCTCTTTTATTTATGAGTGATATAATCCGGCACAAAAATGTTAAAACCTTAGTATAAAAACGTACTTTATAGAAACCACTCTGACTTTTTCTGTCGGCATTCAAACGCAATTTATTGATAGAAAATTTTAAAAGAGAAAGCCCTCTAAATTAATACGTTTTACTTCCATAAAATATTTTCTCAAAACTGTCTGCATATGAAGTTGATATTGAATAAAGGTGAAGTATTACATTTTATTCCTTAAGAATTACCTCTTTGAAATCGGTTAATGACTGTTTACTGTCCTTCAGTATTTTTTTACAAAAATATTGCCATAATCAAGCATCTCTCTTAGTAAATCAGTATCAGACTAGCCATTTTTCAAAAACCAAATTAACCAACTATTACAATATTACATTCTATTCCTAACTTTATCGCATAAGTGCATCCATATCGGCACTGATGTACCCTGCTACATATATATTTAAGCACTCAATTTCCATTTAGGTCGTTGGCTAACAAAACTAAACTAGAAATGTAACCACAATAAACGGGAAATGTTTTTATCTTATGAGCGGAAATATGATTTAGGATATAATGTTTGCTTTGTCGTATACTCACGTTGGTATTTAATTTTCGTTGGTAGTCAATTACCTAATGAAATTAAATTATGTTGAGTTAGCTGTTCACTATTCTCAAGTATTTGTGTTAGGTTCAGTTTACTGTTTATTTACATGATATTTGATCAAAATATAGCTTATTAAAATTGTTTGTCTGCCCATAGGAATGTATATAACTCAAAAAACTGTTGTGTCGTTATAAACTGGGAGTTTAAACTTTTTGAATTGACTCGGGTGTCTTAACTACTTCTGCAGCAAGAGCCATGATCAACGATGTGATATTTTTGCTTATGAACTACCGAGAACTTGACAACTAAGCACAATCTACATTATAGTAGCAGAATTTGAATGCAAGTAGATGGATTTTTAAATAAAATAAGATTAAATTGTATCCTATTTTTTTGCAAAAGGTATATTTTATATCGAACATCATCTTAGAAAGTTTCATGGAAATATGTATGGGGCTGCTGCAAATATGGAAGGGATAGAACGATCAATTACGTCTATTGTTAAAAAGGACATACTTACATACAATACTGTTCGTTTTAAAACCGTTTTTTTCCTTACCGATTGTGTGTTCAGCGTTACCTCCTAAAAGTATAAGCACTTGTTGTTTTTATCGTGTTCCACATAGTAAAATAAGGAATAGTAAAAGGAGAAAAAAAGAGAGAGCTTAAGTCAAAACTTTTTAAAACTGCCTCCGACAGTTTTGGTGCCTCGTTGTAATACAAGAATCCTTGCAGCAGATCACTCAGTGGAGACATTCCCACTTTTAGAACGTTCTCTGCGAAAGCTGGGCACTCAACGATGTGCTTGGGGGAGAGCTGGACTTCGGGACCGTTCTTGCAATGAATTTAAGTTCTGGAATTATTTGGGTGGATTTGCATGCCTTTAAGGTGATTAGTTCTATTAATTAGTCAGGCTATCGTAGATGTGACATGTCTACCGTTGAGATCTTAAAACAGTTGAGGTCTTAAAAGTGAAGGTCAAATTTCTGCATCTCGCAACTGCGTCAGCATCTTCAAGTGTCGTTGTGTTTCGTAAATGCGGCGGTGGATCGAAGTCTCTGGCTTCTTTGGCTAGAGTATCAGCACACTCGTTTTCCTTTATGTTGACGTGTGCAGGGATCCCTTGCATCGTATAGCATTTTCCTTGCAGTGCAGCTTTTCGAGAAGAGCACTAATTGCAGAGGTGATGTTTGTTGCTCTATTTCTAATAGCTTCCAAGGCTGATTTGAAATTCGAGAGGATAATTATTCCCTCTGTGAAATTCATAGCTTATGAGTCAGTTAGGTATAAGGTGAGGGCTTCTTTAATTGCTAAGGGTTCATTGGTGAAGTTAGATGCAATAATGCCTGTGTTGACATTTTGATTAATCTTTCTGTCGTCTGGCAAGAGGGGTGAATGCTAGCGCCTCCTTTTTTTAGAAATCGGTCTGAGGAACCTTCTGTAATGGACTGCTAAGTTTCCATTGAAGAGTTCATATCTTGTATCCAGTATTTCTTTGTTTTAGGGCTTTAGGGTTTTCTTTTTTGGAGTTGAGTAGCAGTAAGTTTAGGTAAAAAACAACGTTCTCTGGTGGTTTTATTGGAACGAGAATGAAAATGATTCTTGAAGAAGATCATAGGAGGAGCAGTTGTCGAAGACTCTAGTATATATATGGTCAGTGTTGTTGCTACAAAGTTTACTTGTAAATTTTAATGGTATACGATTACGTCTGCTTTCAAGAGGAGGCTCCTGCTCAGCTTTCTTGTTATTTGTTGACGAAACTGCGCCAATAATTATTTTAGCAGCTTGATGTTGTACGGAATCAAGTTCTTGCTCGGCTATGGCAGACACTGAAGTCCAGATGGGTGCAGCATATTCCAGAACCAGTCTAATAACCGTATAATATGTGTTTTTTAGTGTTTGAGGTCGTGAGCTCCATATGGTTCCACAAAGTTTTCTGAGAATATTTAATATTCTAAGAGCTTTGTTGGCTATTCGTTTGATATGCTTTGTAAAGCGGAACTCAGGATCTAGGGAAATTTTAATATATTTTGGAAGATCGATCTTGATTTTTGAGTCCTTGATTTTGATGTTGGCGTTAAAGGTGCTTCTATTTCACCTATCTGTAGAGAAAATGCTGAACGTCATTTTATCTGCATTGATGGATAATTTAAGGTCATCTGCCTATACAGCAATACGATCGAGAGTTATGTTAAGAGCTCTTGAAGATGCTTTAATGTCGTTGTGAGAATACCAGACTACGATGTCGTCAGCATAGCATTCTGTTTTTATGTCAACATGAATATGAGGATGGATGGTGTTCATAAAAATGAGGAAGAAGAGGGGACTAAAGATTGAGCCCTGTGGTACACCTGCCTACAGTCTATGTGCCTCAGAAGAAGCTTCATTTAATCTTACTGAGAATTTTCTGCCTCTAAGGAAATCGTTTATTCATATTAGCGCATTTCCTCTTATTCCTGTATCATGAATGATGTGGATTAGTTTTTGTCGGCAAACTCGGTCGAATGCTGCTAAAAATCTAAAAAGATGGCTACAGTTTTTCTGTGAGGCTTTTTCTGAAAGCCATCGATGATATTCTGACAGAGGTAAAAGAGTTCGTCGTACTATGATGGACTGGTTTGCTGTTTGATAGAAGTGGATTTTGTTATTATTTGTAAGCCATTCCAAGAGTCTGCGGTGGATAACCTTTCCATGGGCTTGCTGAGTGTGCTGGTGAGAGAAATCGGTGTACAGTTGTTGCACTCCGAAGCATTCTTGTTTGGTTTCAGGATTGGATTGACAACTGAGTTTTTCCAGATTTTAGGTAGTTTACCTGAGATCCAAAAGATGTCAAAAATTTCCAAAAGTTCTTTTTTTGCATAGCTTCTAAAGTGCTGGACCATGCGGCCAGGACTAAGATCAGGTCCAAAGGCTTTGCGAGGATCCATTTTCTCTCTCACAAGTTCCTCTCTTGCATTAAGATTGGTTCGGTGACGAAGTCTTTCTCATGATATATTTTTAGTCTTTAATGGAATTCTTGTAGGTTCGAAACATTTTTTTCTCTTGTTTTAAGCCTAGTTTGCTTTTATTCTCGTAGTTTTGTGCTAGCAGCGATGTTACTACCTTTATTGAAAGCAGCCTTTTTTCCAGAGGAAAAAATAATGTTTTAGCGAGTAGTCTCGGTTTGAGATGTTGTTTGATTATTAAGAGGTTTTATGACTTTCCAGTGCCGCAATATTTTTCGGGGACCTACGATATCGAATAATTCAGCCAATTTTTTTCTTTGGGAGGAGGACATCTTCTCTTCAATTGCACGGTAGATCTTAGTAAATCTGATTCTGTCAGTACAGCACTTGTTTGTGTAGTTTCAAACGTGTGTAAACAAAGTGGAAGCAATCGCCACTGTATTATATTTAAATGACCGTGCGGATAAAATCGAGGAGACTAAGGAGTTTTGAAGGATGGGAAAACAATTTAGTGCTTATTTGGTTATACCATGAAACACTTTATACCATGAATGACGATACTGTATATTTATGAATACTTTAAGCTAAAACTAAAATTTAATTTTTGAAATAAATTTAGGTTAAATTAATAATAAAAATTGATTTTTGAAAATTTAATTAATACTTCAATATATAATTTAAAAGTTTTAAACATAACAGTTAAAAAAAATCATGCGTGAAACTCGAAGCATAATGCTTATATACACACACTGGCGCACACACACACACACACACACGCTCGCACGCACACACATGCACACACACACACACACATGCATGCATACATACCCGAGCGCGCACACAACGATGTCTGTTAGTTTTATCCCAAGAGCGGCACTTGCAATTAAGTATCCTTAACAGAGCATGCAAATATTCAGAATAACCTACATTCACGTTAAATCTACAGAGAGCCTGCCACATAAGTTACATTTTACTCCACAGATGACCGACTCGCCGCCTATTTCCTCTCTCGTGTTTTCCATTTCTAACGTAACTTATATGCAAATGAACTTACATCTCAGTTAAACTATCCACGGATAATAATTTTAGAGAGTACGGGCTGAGAATGTTGAAACCGTCTGAAACTCAGATAAATCATTTAACAAGCACTTCGTTTTTATTGTAGCAAAATAAAAACTGTAAATTTATGCAAATACATAGATTGACAGTTTTTCTTTTTCTTTTGGAACAACATATTAAAACAAAAATGACTTTGACTTTCTCTTTAATTTGGGATTCATATCTCTTCCGAGGGTTGAAAAACAGTTTCGGAAAAATAAACGGCTACATGCATGTTTATGAGCCCACATTTGAAGCTCCATATGTGAGCGATGCGTATAAAATAACAACGAATCCTGTATAATACGATATTTTAAAGATAAATTACTCTCGTATTTGTAATAATGAATGTTTTTTATTTTAACAAATAAATTTTAATTAAATTTCTGCTGTTTGCTGCATTAGTTCACTTCTGTTTGCTGTTCTCCGTACGGTTGAAAAAACCATAAGAGCTAGTAAAACTATTGTGCTGCTTGAAGAAGGCTGTAGCCAATATTATGGGTCTCAGCAGTATAATGTGAGCCGTTCCACCGTCCAAAGTTCGTTCCAAGTCCGTTGCCAGGTCAACGATACCAAGAAAGGGGCTCCGTCAGTAGAAGGCCCGGTTATGGAAGAAAACGGTGCACTGAGCCACGGGACGACCGCTTCATAGTCAGTCAAGCGCTACGAAATCGTCAAGTTACGTAGGTGGATCTCAAACAAAATCTCGAGGACGTCAGAGGTACCCGAGTAAGTCTATGGACAGTCAGAAGGAGACTTCAGGTCGTCAATATGCGTAGCTGTCGCTCAGCTCGGGGCCCTACATTGCTCCATGAGGATCGAGTTGTCAGATTGAGATTTGCTCAAAATTTTTCGTCATGGACTTAACAAGAATGTTTTATTCTCCGATGAAGCTCGTATATCGATTAGTAGTGAGGATCGACGTCGGCGAGTCTTACAAAGACCTGGAGAACGCTTCGCAGAAGTGTGCTTTGAGGAAATCACCCCTTACGGTGGAGGCTCCGTAATGTTTTAGGCTGGTATTAACTCAGATGACCGTGCCGAGTTAGTTTTTATTGAAAATGGCGCACTTAATTCGCAAAGGTACATAACAGAGGTTCTTATTCCTCATGCTCAACCCGCATTAACATCAGTTGGACGCGAGTCCATTTTTATGGACGACATCGCTCGCGCTCACCGCTTCAGAGACGTTGATGCGTATGTGCATGTGGCCGAAATTCGTCGGTTAGACTGGCCAGCTATAAGTCCTGACCTCAATCCGATAAAACACATATAGGATAATCTCAAACGACGCATCAAAGCCGTAAAACCAGTTTCAGAAAACATTCAGGCCCTTAAAAATGTGATCGTCGCTGAATGGGAATGTATTTCTCAAGAAATTATAAAAAACGTCGTCGAAAGCATGCCTAGCAAATTAAGCGCATTGATTTTAACTAGAGGAGTACCATACTCGTTACCAAATTTTTAAATTTTATGTTAAATTAATAAAAAATTTTCAAAAATAAACTTTATTCATTTTTAATGTACCAGTATGAAAACGCTCATCTATGGACTTTACATCATTGTTTTTTATTTATTCGCATTTTTAATGACTGAAGAAGGTAAAAACGATATCTCAATAATAAATAACAATATTCTCATCATATCACCATGTAATGCATCAAATAATAATAAAATAACTCTGATATGGTTTATTCCTATAAGTGCCCTTTTTTTTGCAAAAGAGTGTATGTGAAACATATTTGGATTTTATTAGAAGTTTTTCTAATCTTGTGTCATTTTTTATGGTGCGATAAAATTTGTTAAATTTTTGCTCTCTTTAAAAAGGTGTTGGAAATAATAAAGGTTAGCTCAAATACGTTTCGTATATACAATTCAGTAGCTTATTTAATTTCTCGTCTACATAATAATTTTAGATAAAATACGCTAATGAGATAGATTTTAACACAAAAATTTCATTTCATTTGAAAAAAAAACAACCTTTCTTATGACTGTGATAACGAAAGCATTTTTGAACCCCCAAGAAAGATTTAAATCTTTTTAAATTATTGTTTAGAGTATTTTATTGAATGTGTGTATGTCTGCACGTAGGTTGTATTTTGTTGCTACGGGAAAATTAACGACTAGTCTGCACAGTTAAGATCGTTAAAACAAAATTTGCAAATATGTTTCAAATTCATTTCCGCATTTAAAAACAATATAAACCTTGCAACTTGAACTTGCACTGTGAGGGTTCCGTACACATTTACGTACTTATAAACATTTGAAGTACGTAGTATGTCTATTACATTATTTGCAAATACTAATTTTTCACAACCTAATCATATTGCTTGTCTTTATCTTTTAGAGGTTTATGGTGCTTATTACATATTGCTTAATTCAACTTTTAGAGACTAACTGTGGAAACCATAGTGTTTATGTAATTTTCTAATAAAATTTTACTAACCTTTTTTCTCATTTTTTTTTGACGTAACAGTTTCAGAAAAGAAAGGGAAGAGGTAAGGAATAACCTATTCTCAGAAATTTTTTAATTTTTTTAATAAAATTATAAAAATAATATTTACTGTTCTTTATAATTAACCCTTTCAAATGATATGCCATAAAAATTAATACTATATGTCATATATAGAATTGATTTTTCTCACCAACTTTAATCATATATATATATATATATATATATATATATATATATATATATATATATATATATATATTTATACATATATATATATATATATATATATATATATATATATATATATATATATTAGGGTGATTCATAAAATTCAAATTTTAATTGTTTTAACTCTCAACCCATAATATCATTCTATCTACAAAAATAATAATTTGTTTTAAATTTCGGATTTTTTAATTAATATTTAGGGGTCGCTACCGCCTTGTACACTTATCCAGTTACGCCATGGTTGCGAATCAAAATGATTGTGTTTGATTGAAAATGTGGTTACTTACGCTTTATTCTCGTATTTTTATTTCTAAAATGACATCGAATATTATAAAAAAGCAAAAAAGGACTGAAATATAGTTAGTTGGACAATCTCGTTCCAAATTGGTGCAAACAAATTTACAGTCAATGAAAAAAGTGATGTGTTTATTTTTTCGTTATAAAAACGTAATGAACAACACAAATCGAGAAATGGCGTCATTAACAGCAAGTGATGTGATGACACTATGGCCAAAAGCAACTATTCCTACCAAAGAAAAACAACATGTTATTACAAAAATACATAAATATTTCAAAGAATAACAGAATGTAAAAAAAAATAAAGCAAAACTCTCAGCAACAATAAAAGAAAAAGAAAACAAATGGCAATCAGATTTAAATGTTTTGTTGGATATTGGTCCCTCAAATGCCCTCAATATGGTAACTATTGAAGAAGATAAGCAATGAAATGAATCGTCCAGGAAAAATTGATAATATTGATGGAAGCCATGTGAAAAAACTATAGAATATTTTAAAAAGAAGCTAAGTTGCAAAAGCTGGAAAAAGAAAAAGAAGCAATGAAGAAATTAATTGGGAAATGTGATTTACTATCTTCTTCAGCTTCTTCTGCAGGGAATGAAAGTGGTAGCGATATGAGTCAAAGTCATCCTATATCTCCTCAACCAGGGCCCTCTTCAGGCTATGGTTTTACTATACCACAGAAACGAGGCGGAAAAAGAATTTTAGATTCAAGTTTAGCTACTACTCTTGATGTCGATAAGTTGACTGATCGAAAAGCAACTGTTGTTTTGGCTTTTAAACTCAAAGGTCTGGGCTATGACGTATCACAATATAACGTTAGTTATTCTTCTATACGTTGCCAAAGAATGGATATTAGAAAACATATTGCTGAGTCTATTTAAGCTGATTTCCAACCACTAAATACACTTAATGTGCACTGGAATGGAAAGGTGCTGACGGAAAGCTTCCAGATGGAAAGCGAGAAATAATGGCTTCTGCTATTTTTGAGACTATTATATCATGGAATTTATATGACAAAATAAAATGTATGTGTTTTGATAAAACAGCATCTAATACAGGGCGAATAAACAGAGCATGTCTTCTTCTAGAACAGAAAATGCAAAAGGAACTGATGTGGTTTGCATGCCGACATCACATACTAGAAATTTTACTTGAACGTGTTGTTGTAACAGCTGTAGAGCCTTTCAATGGTCTTGAAATTATGATTTTAAAAGATTAAAAATCTACTAGCTAAAAATAAACCAAAAAGACTTCAAAACTGCAATGTCCGAACTATCTACATCGAATTGCGTTAAAACTGTCGCGAAAGATATCATCGCCTTTGCTGAGAATCAACTGGAACAATTTTAGCCTCGTGACGATTACAAAGAGTTCCTTTATTTGATAATTATCTTTTTGGGAGGAATTCTTGAAAAACATAACACAGTCGTAGCCAAAGTTATCAGCAAAAAATATAGGGTCATCTTCGATACCTTTCCGAAGAGCTAATTGCTTTAGCTTCTTTTGACAAACGAGTTTCTATCGAAACCAAACGTTATATGATTTTGGCTCTGAAAACTGATGAAACGGAAAACAATCCGAAAAAGGCATCCTTGGAATATGATGCAATCGTAAATAGAAACATCGAATGTTTCATATCAACAAACGTTATGAATTTTTTCAAAATCTCTGGAATTTCATGCGAGTTAATTCAGAAAGATCCTGAGCTATGGGAAGAGCAAGAAAGCTTCAAATATAAAGAAATTGTAGACGTATGAGAGTCGTTAACGATATAACTGAGAGGGGTGATGCATTGATGGAAGAGTACAATAAATTACATACTAATGAGGAAGAGCAGAAGCAATACTTAATGTTGTTAGTTAAGAATTATAGGCAGAAAAACTTAAATTTTAATAAGGCAAATCTACTATAATTTTTTCTCATTTTGTTTAATAATTTAGAGGAACGATAGTTATTGTTATTTAGTATAATATTTTTTCTAAAATCTATGCGTAACACTCAGTTCTGGTATTAATCAACTATTAAAAATAAATGCTTTTTTTTGAAATTCAAAAGTGGGTAGCGACCCTTAAATATAAATTTTAAAAAAAATTTAAAATCCTGGTATGTTTTCTAGTGGAATAGATAAAATTAAGGGGGTGAGAGTGAAGAAAATTTAAAAAAAAAATTCCTGTCTTTTATGAATCACTCTTATATATATATATATATATATATATATATATATATATATATATATATATATATATATATATATATATATAACGATTTTAAGGACTAATATAAGTCAAATACACCTTAATCAATATTGGAATTTAAGCAAGATTTGTAAAAAATTACAGTAAATTCTAATAGCATGTAAAAAAGTAGAGATGACTTTCCGCCCATACATTAATTTTTTTTGTCGATTATAATTAATGTCCGTACATTAATTATTGATAAACGCTGACACTTCATTAAGGGCATTCTATTTTTGCCTTCACAATGTTTCCATGGATAACAATTCCATATTGCTTCGAACTTGATAGTTAACTATATGGAAAAAAATTGTAAACGTTTTTTATAAACTTGTTTTCTGTTTTTCGCTTCAAATTGGATCCAGTATTGTACATAATACAAGTGTACATTTTGCCGTCTGATTTTAATGGAATGTGTAGAAACAATGCCAATTGGGTTACAAGATGTCTGCAGATATGTGTCAATTTGTGAACGAATGGATTTTTCAAGGGGTTAGTGTGTATTAATATCACAACAAATAAACCAAATATGTTTATAGTAAATCGCAGTAATTAACGACGTATTTAAAAAAAAGACAAGGAACACGTAAGGGGGTAAATTCACTTTCATTCCAGTTTACAGTGGTGGCTAATATTTTGATTAATGACATTGGTAAAAACGAACGTGTAATTAATTATAAGATTTTTTATTTCAAAATTGACGAAACCGTCTCTTTTGTACGTACGAAATACAGCAGCAAAATTATTGAATTGTGTTTGTTTAAATGAAAATTTTCATTGCAAATGTGGGAAAATAATATATTATTTGAGTTCAATATAGTCGACCTTTTTGAATATTCATTCTCACCTCTCAGCACCCTGAAACGTCGATATATCTAGTTTACAGTGATAAATAATATTTTTACTGCACGACATTCATAAGAAATGTATAATTCCTTCTTCTTAAGTGTTGAGGAAATCGTAATATTACTTACTTGTAAATATTTAGACGAAACATTTCATGGCGAATATAAGAAAATCATTTATTGAATTTTTGAAATAAGTAAAGCTTGATATTTTAGCTGATATTTTGGCCTATGAAAATTTTACCACAATTGCCCACGAAACTTTTGGATATACGTTTAATTTTTGTTCATACTTTGCAAGGTAGTAAACATAATTACATTTTATTAAGACTACAATTTAATAATATTATGAATGGCCACCCGGATATATTAACAGTTTCAATGACTACATATAGCCATGCTGCATCTATTTCACGACATTTTATTTTATATTTTGTGATATCATTCTTTGCGTATCCCACGTTGTGCTCCTGTATTCGATTACCACTTGAATAAAGGTCATAATGATTGAAATAATTTGCATACCGTCAGTAATTTCATCAAATTTCACATATAAATTCAAACTTTCATTAATAATATGCATAAGTGATTAAATTTTTGTGTATATTTACTAATTATATATTCAAAATCACGTATTCATATGTTTACGAATTTCTTCAGGGTTGGTTTTATCGATTGCTTATAGAAGCAATCGATAAAACTAACGCTGAAGAAATCAGAGCTTTCAAAAAAAGTTGTGTCCGCCTATAGAGGCAGATACGTCTTTTCGAAAGCGTAATGAAGAAAGTGAGTTTAAGGCAAAATCCTTTCACCGCAAACTAATAAACATAAAACATAAATTTCACAAAGACGTCTTTCAAACTTATTTGTGACGCCATGAAAGGAGTTTTCAAATAAATGTTTCAATTAATGTCGCTCAACGTAAAAGCATTTATAGAACTCGCTCTAAGATTTCATTCACTTTAATTTAATTCATATAATTATACAATACCTTCGAGGAAGCATAATTGACAAATGTGTTCAAAAGATATCTTTACCGAAATTAATTAAATTATATTCGTCACGTGTAGTCTGCACAATTCTGTATTTCAGAAGATGTGTGTTTGTAAGAGTTATAGAAATGGTAAATGACACTGGAAATGTAAGAAAATCGTGAAATATAAAGAGCCAAGGAAGATAAAATATAACTTTTCGATTTTGTACAGGGCACTGAGATAATTTGTTTTAATTATTTGCATTCTTACATTCATTAAACGGTAAACTTCAGCGACTAATATTTTTTTTTTGAGTAATGATAATGCTGGTTCATAAACTTATGTAGATATATCATTTATATTTAAAATTGTAACGTGAGAATGCGAACTGAAACGAAATGTAACAATTTTATTAAAAGAGTTATTTACGTTATTGTATGTTTAAGACAGTACAATTTTAATTTTTTAACGGTTTGGTATAAATTATTGATCAGATTAATTATCGTGTGTCATTAAATTTTGTATGTAAAGGTGGAAATAAAATAAAAATGTGCTATTCTTCAAACAAACAGCCGTTGATATCATACAATTTTTAAAAATATAATTAAAATTATGATGAGAAAAAGATCGAATAGCAAGTTATCTGAATTTCAAAAACTGTGATGAAGGGACAAAATTGAAAGTGATTTTCTATATCAGATAGTGAAAATATATTTATAACTTATGTACATAAAAATAACATTTAAAAACACGTTCTCTATTGGGTTCTGCGTCATATTCCTTCAACGGTATTTATTTAAAGAGGACTTTAAGAAAAAAAACTATAGCTTGACATTTAGGGTTTTATTGTAAAATTCTTCTGTATAAATGTAATACAAAATTTGTTTTGGTTTGAAAAATAACCATCAAAATTATTGTTTTTTTAAAAAGTGTCAAATATGCCGCTTTTCATTTATTTTTTCAAGTCAGTTTTTATCATGCTAATACCCAAATATTTGAAATGAAAATATCGACAATCAAAATAAAGTTATTATCTGAAATCAACTTTCATATTTTGATCTACCAAACGAGTTTTTGCAACTCGGGCTACACATTGAAACCTGAGGTCATGTACGAATAGAACTCGTTCTGCAAGGTTTCCGTAAACATTTAGGTACTTATAGATATTTAAGTGAACAAAGTACTTCTATAAAATTATTTCGTAGCGTAAATTTTTTGCCTGCTATAACTTTCACAAACGTAATATCATGGTGCATATTCTAATAAGATGTAAGATAATCGCTTTAATTTTCCTGTAATTTTCTAGTCACTTTTTCATAATTACCATCAAATGGAAAACGTTCACTGCAGAACGTCACCCCCATAGTCTTTCACAAGTTAATCCCGTTCCGTCTGCATCTAATGATTTCCCGAGATTTTTATCAGGTTATCTCTCGACCTAATGAGAGATCGCTCCACTTTTATTGTTCTGGGATCTGGTTCTTCACTTTCTTCCCCAGTGGTTGTCCGTTTTATATGCTGTCTGACCTGCTCATTATCCCTTCAGCCTGACAATGCTGCGAGCTGTGTCAGTGACCTTAGAAACATCCTCATTACGTATCATATTATGTAGCAAAACTACAATCATTAACTTTTTCATAACTTGTTGACATATTTGGAATCTTTGAGATTAATAGCTAGGGGCCAAGTTCTCTCACCATCTCTATGTCATCACTGGCAATACACACTAATTAAAATGCTGTTCATCTTTACATGTTGGGTTATTTTGTACGAGTAGATATAGCGACGTATCCCACATGTTGCCCAACCCAGTTTAATTCTGCGATTGACTTCATTTTCTTAGTTAGATTTACTTAACTGGACAGATTATTCTAAGTCTACAGTAAATTTGAGAGTAGCATTCCCAAGCATAAGTAGATCATAGCTTGTCCACATTTATTTCAGGCTCTGCAAGTCGAGAAACTCTGCTTAGGTCCCTGAGCATTGCCCAAGTTCGTCAAGCGTTTCTGCCATAACCATTACAACGTCGGCATATCAAATATAAGTAATTCACCATTGATATTGATGCCAAAGCCGTTCCAAACTAAGCTCATATACATCTTCCAATGCAATGGTGATGAGTTTGGAAGAGATTACATCTCCTTGTCTTACACCTTTATGCAACTGGCTGGTTTTTGGACTCTGGTCCTCTAATGTAATTATGTACTGAAATGGTGACCGCACAATATAAATAGTTTACTTTAGTCCAGCCCTGTTTTTTCATGATTTTTGGTTTAGTAGGTTCAGAAATAAAAGGGAGAATTCTCTATATCCTCATATATTTGCATTTTTAAAAATATAAAATTTAAATATATGAAAATATAACAAGCCATAATTATAAGCCTTAAAACTATTTTCAAATAATGCTCCAAATGACATGTAAAATAATGTTCTTGAGTATTTTTATAACCTTTCTTTTATTCTTTTATGGTTTTTAAAATAAATTGTCTAGTGCAAATTATTGTCGGTTAATAAGATATGTTACTGTACCAATATGAATTGCCTATGTCGATAAATAATATGCATTAACCTTCAAGTTTTTACGTTCCAAAGTTTCTAGGAAAATCGATGTGACGGATAGACACGCGAGTAATCTTATAAAGCTCCCAATTTTCAGTTTCAGGTATGGAATCTTAAAAAGTAGTATTGAAACTTTTACCTTAATATTATTTACATACTGCCATTGTCCATTGTGAGGTGCGTTCTTATTCTCATTACATTTGGGAATAATAAAAGTGAGCTGTAAAACGTTACAAAATATCAGGATTCTTGTTAATGATTCTAACTGAAAATAAAAAATAAATAATGAAAAACATACACATACACCATAACATACGCAAACACCAATTGCTTTAGTTGTTTATTTAATCAAACGATTAATAATAATTTCGTCAGAACGATAACTGTGTATCAACTATAAACTCTTGATTTTTTATTTTTGCGCATATTATAATTTGGATATTATTCTCGTCCTTCTGTATACATTTTTACACATTTCCATGCTACAGTAGAACTGATTATTTTGAAAAAATTACACTATAAAAGTGTAGTTCTTCTATTTTTTAACGGAAAAAATATTTTTCATTGGGGAAAATAATGCGAATTGAGTTGGAAACAAAACTTTATTTTAATAAATATAGAAGAGGTCCACTTAACATCAATGTTTTGTTCTGAAGAAATTTTATTGGAGATCCTATGAAAAAATGAGTAGTCTTTTTCCGGTTTTTATTATAATATTCTATATTTTTTAGGCAAAAGCTTAACGGCCTAGCGCCATTAAGCTTAACTTAAATTATTTGTAAATGATGAGAAATATAAATACCAATTAATTTTACTTATCAGGAAACTCTATTTTAAGGCTTTATAATGTGGTGGATATAAATGAATCTTGTTCTACTATAATATTGTTATTTTGAGCCTGTATTTATCTACGTCAATTTTGTTATGGGTAATTATTAGAACTTTCAAGCTTTTCCCTTCCTTCGAAATACTAAATTTGCGATTATATTTTGTTTACCCGGTGTAGCCATCAATAATGTTTCGAGTTTATGTTTATGAACTTCCATCATTCCAATGGTAGAGTTGGTTTATTAAATTTTCGCCGGAAAAGATAATTGGGAAAAGATGATTACGTCATCAATACCGTAACAATTAACATGCAAACTGGATTCAATCTACCAAAAGTTAGATTTTCTCGGATGTTTGCTCAAACGTTTGTCTGGAAAGTGGAGGTCCAATATATTGGTCAAATATTGGATAGTTCCCAAATACATGTCACGCCTAGTCTGGAAAAATCTATAATTACGAATGTGTCATTTTCTAGATCTTTTTCAAGCCAATGACATATTTCTACAGACATCAGTATTGAAGTCCCATCCCTTTTGGGTCTAACCCAAAGCGATAGATGCTGGATGGCGTTGTTGTAATTTGAGGGTCATTTAATATTTAAAAATGTTTTGTTCAATTTCAGTGTTATAATCCTGTTATATTTGCACCGATATTCCTAAACTAGAAAGATTGGATTGAATACTGTTCCTCGTAGTATTCCATTGGACAGTGATGGGTATAATCAACTTTTACCACCGGCAAACGTATACGTTTGCAGGCAAATATCTGTTTCTGAAATAAATGATATATTCATTATATTCACGAAAACACGTTTTATTTCCATATCTTGTATCAGAAAAATAAGCACATACGCACAACAACCATATATTATTGCGTCTTTATTATCTTTAGACAATTTAAGTCTTATTTTTGCGGCGTTAGTGGCATTATCGACTACAAAAGTTTTGAATTTGACGTAATTTTTTTTCTGGTATTCTGATTGGTTCATTGACAACCTATTTTAAATAATCAGCATTCTGAGGATAGATTTGACGTATCGATGGTATCAACTAATACCAATTGCCCTTCGGCTGTAGTGATGCTGCAATAAATTATAAGCGCATTACGCATGTTTTGCCAACCGTATAAGGAGATACGGTTTTGCCCTCAATTTCATTTTTACGTTTTTGTAATGTAGCATAGAAATAAGACGCATCGCCAAATATATTTTTGCTTCAGTTTCAGATGTAATAAATACGTTGTCTAGCATATTTATTTCTGCTGTCATACAGCAGGAAGTGAACGCTTCTTTGCCGTGCGTTCGTTCAGTGTATTTCTTGATCTTGAGGGCAATTCAGCATTGTTCGATGCTACTTTTGGTTTAGTTGTAGAATTTTTAGAAAAGCTGAAATCTTATAAATTTGACTAGCAACTCAAGAGATGCTTTGAAGTTCTTTCCCCACTTTTTGCATTGTGCCCTCTTTCCAGCCCAGTCACACATCTAAGGAGACACATCACAAAAGTAAAAAATGGGAGATATTTATAATTAGTTATATTATCTTGTTTCAACTATTAGTTGCTCTTGCCATTGTATAAATATATTAGTGAAAACAACATCCATTTAATTTATTAAAGTCAATTTAATTTATAACCCACAATAAAATACTTGTACATTGCATAACTTTCGAAAATAAAATAAAAACTATAAGGCAAAAATTAAGAAAATTTACTCAAACCCCACTTCCTCTATTGTTTTGTGTAAAATTGAACTCTTAGAAATTTCTGCGAGATAATCTCTTCAAATTGCCCATCTGAAAATCTTAACATACAACCAAACCTAGGTCGTGGTTAATAATTGAAATAAAGTAGATGTAATACTATATCACGTAGTTTCATTTAGTTGTGAATGAAAATTAAGTTGTAATGAATTTCTACTAATTTAACGCCAAATACATTCAATGTAATTTTTGTAGGGCCAAGTAAGTATTGCTGGAATACTCGTCGAAATGGCGCAGATATTGTTATTTTGATGATAAATATTAATTGATATGTATCACTATAAACCATTATTGATTTTTATCATGACATTTGTTCAAATATATACATCCTGCATTTAAGCCTAATATTGGTCCCTTAAGGACTCCAAATATTACAAGGGAATTTCATTGCATATTAATGACATATGCATAATTATATTTAATTGCATATTAATGACATATGCAATAAAGGATCAGAGGTATCGTGACAAATTTGTGTGCAATACCAAAAGAATTTCTAGAGTGTGGCAGCGCTATCGAATTATATCAGCGGTAAGGTCATGGAGAGTAATTTTATCATGTATTTTATACTAAGACCCAGTAGTCGAATTCGAAAACACAGTAAGTTAGTTCCGATTGTATAACTGTGTACTGAATATTTATACTGAGATTAACCACTGATTTTTTTGGGACTAATATGAAGTCGACTCGTATTAGTAATTCTAATGACATCAAATGTATATCATGTTATAGAATCTTGCATGACATTTTAATGTTCAGATCACTAGTGAATATAACGCAGAATTGTTCTTTAAATACACCGGCGAGACATTTTTATTTTCTTGAAGCAAAAATTTGTATTTGTATATATATATATATATATTTATATATATATATATATATATATATATATATATATATATACATATATAAATACTTTATACACTTAAATATCTATAAGTACTTAAACGTTTACGGTAACCTTGTAGTACGAGTTCTATTCGTACATGACTTCCGGTTTCAATGTGCAGCCTGAATTGCAATATCTCTGTTGGTATGATAGTTGATTTCAGAGAATAACTTTAAAATAAAACCTTAAATGTCAACTTATCGTATTTTTTTTAAAGTCCTTTTTGAATAAATACCTTTGAAGAAATACAATGCAGAACGTGATTTTAAATATTTAGTAATGTATAAAATAGTTTTTATGTACATAAATTATAAATATATTTTCAGTATCTGATACGAAAAATCACTTTCACTCTTGTCCCTTCAGCACAGTTTTTGAAATTCAGATAACTTTCTATTCGATCTTATTTCTCGTCATAATTTTAATAATATTTTTAAGAATAGCTTGTTTTTCTTTTATTTCCACCCTTACATATAATATTTAATGACACACGATAATTAATCTGATCAATAATTTATACCAAACTGTTAAAAAATTAAAACTTTGCTGTCCTATACAACAATAACGTAAATAACTCGTTTATTAAAATGATAACATTTTGTTTCACATTCTAACGTTACAAGTTTAAATATAAGTGATATATCTATATACATTTATGAACCAGCATTATCTTTACTCAATAAATTAATTCACTCTACTAATAAATCTCCTACTCCCAAAACCACAGTCAAAAAACTCGCTTTGAAATAAGGTTCCGTTGCCAGGAACGCAGCGCCGAGCAACGCTAAAGATAAATTACACAAACGGTAACGTTTTACAAGCTTGCTTACAACAGCTCGAAAGGAGTTTCTAAATTAATGTTTGAAATAATAGCACCAAGTACAAAACCAATTCAGTAGTGTTCCTTCAAAGATTGTATTCGCGCATAATTAATTAATGTTGCTGTATGAGGTTCTCGGTCACAATCAATAGAGCGAGGTGCTCGGATGGGTTAGTCTGTAACGCCTTTCGTAAGCTGCATTAAGTCGTAGCGGTGATACAGACTATATAGATTTATATTGCGTACTGTATAGTTTTAATGAAAAGATAAGAAAAGTTAAGTTACCCTTTCATTAATTGTGTATATGTTATGTTCTTTATTTCAAAGGAACTCTTAAAAATTCATCTGTCATTTTTCCTAAAACGGAATTTGTGCAAAAATACACTTTTTATTGAAATAATATTTACAATATTAATCCTACACAGTATACTAAAATATAAAAATATTTTTTAAGTTCTTATTTAATAATACAGTCAATATCAGACAGTTCAGTGAAGAAAGGTACAACTTGATAGTCTATGTAGAAGTAGATGGCCCGCCCCTCCCTACATACAATAAACTATTTCAATAAATTTTGTGATCGCTTTGGCAAACGAGTAAATTGTTATTAATTTGTTTCATGAAAAATTATTAAAAGTTATAGATTTATTTGATTTTTGAAAAGAAAATTCTTCACACGCGGTAAGCACAAAACATGTCACAAAATTTTTGACTCGTAATTCAAGTTAGAACATTTGTGCGCGTTCAATATAATCGAATGGGTCTTGCCAATAATAACTTGGTAACATTGCGTGGTGTTGACATCTTCTTGAGAAGTTTCACATCCGGTAAACGTGCTCTGCGCAGACGGTTTATTCTGTTTATTTTTCAATTCTTTTTCATCGTCAACATTCCAAATAGAGTTTACTGTCAGCCGTTATACAACTGGAACATTTTATACCGGTGAACAGACATTTTTGGATAGATAGAAATGTCAACTCTTCAATGCCCTTGACCGGAGCGTTATTGAAAAGTGTAATCAAAGTTCGTACAAGTGGTTCTTTCTTTTAATTTTGCAACTTAAATTTACATTGTCAAAATTATAAATATAATTGGTGGATATTTTTTAGCCTGTGCTTGAATAGAAGAGTTAATTTTTAATTATTTGTTAAATTGAAATTTAATATCTTAATTTCTTAGTTAAAATATTATAAAATACATATAGTTTTATAAATAGAAAATCTTTATGGATGCCCACTTCTGGATCTTTATGGATCTTTAGAATAATTATAATAGAGTGGTAAGGAATAATTATGGATAGTGTAACTGGTAAATGGACTTATTACATAACTAATTAAGAGAATGGTCTTAGTGTTATGATAGTTAGGCCTGTATTAGAATCTTCAAAGATATTACCCAATAATAAGACTTCTTACGAATGATAACGTTATGTCTACGTCACTCTTCAATCTGTACATAATAATTGCATAAACGTTTCTTAGAGTAACGTTGCCTCAGTTACTAATGTGCAATATTCTAGATTCATATGTGATGCAAGCGAATAGCGCTGTCTTTTTACCTCTGAAATTTATAGTGATAATGATAATGATAATTTATATCACAAATAATCGATATTTGCTTAAAAAAAATAAAATGTTAACAAATTTAAAGTGTTTGATGTTCAAAAAGACGTCTATGAATTGATGTCTGAACTAAAGGTAGGTTATGTGGCTATGGAGTAAACAGATGACTTCGTATTTTAGGAAGTTTTGTATAGGAAAATATACATTGTGATATAAAGCGATGAGTAAATAAGTTTCATAAAATGAACGGCGTTCTTATGAACCAAAGGAAAAACAAATATGTTTCAGTTAGCTATAAAAGAATATGAGCTTAAATATTTATGTGCGGAAGAGAATTTTAGGTAGAACAAAAGGAATGAGGGTATAATGAATAATTACAGTTATTTACGAAATATGTGAAAAATTTATACAAGAGAATTAGAATTACGTATATTCGCCCAAATTACCACATCAGATTATAATGGTAAAAGTAAAGTTCGGCCCTGTGGAAAGTATGAAGATAAAAACAATTTAAGAAAGAAGATATTGATGGAAAAAGAAAGTGAGAAAAGAAAGCGTTAGTAATCTAGAAACACAACGATGATTCAAATTGAGGAATGCTTCCAAAATGAAAATGTGACGATACATACACATTATTATTGTGGGTGAAAGCATGTATATTAATAACAAAAATCTATAAAGAATAGTATGTGGCCCTTTTAATTCTGCTCATGTGATATCTGACGTCTGTCAGGGAAATTCGAGCATGATAATACAAAACATTCTATTTCGTAGTTCGGTCAGTCAAATTCGCAGTAGTATTGTCTTCACAAATCATAGTAAATTAATAAATATATATATATATATATATATATATATATATATGTGTGTGTGTGTGTGTATTTTATTAACATATTTACGTTTCGTACTTTTGTCGAATCTAAAACACTTTGAATGAAAATATAAATAGAGACGGTTCTTTCTTTTAAAAGTTTTATAATATTCAATTTAATTCTCAACTTAATTTATTACTTAAACTAATTATAGATTGTCTTAGAAAAATGTAAGGGGGCGATAATTGGTCATACATGTTCTTTCGATTTTAATTGAAATTTTGTAAATCGGGTGGCAACTTTGTGAATAGTTTTTATTGGACATTTAAGTTTGTAACCTTTTTTATTTTAATGATATGTGATAAGGACTAATTAATTTAGGTAAGTAACTGAGTGGTCAAAGTGTTACTTTTTTGAAAGAGGGTAAGAATTTTGGTCACAGTTGAAAAAAAACATTTCTTTGAACCAAGAATCCATTTAAGTTCCATTTTAAAATGTAACTGATCGTAATTTTAAGTTTAGAACTTTCTTCCAAATATACTTTGCTTCGTGCTATAATGTTACAGCCTCAGGCGAAACTAAAATAATATAGTTACTCCTTATCATTTTTAGTAATTTTTTACTTTTACAGGATAAAAATGGAATTAACAATTAACATATAAAAACCCTCTCCGGCTATTATCTAAATATCACAAGCCGTATACTTATTCAAAGGGAGTTAACATTTGTCTTTGTGTGTTGACGTAAAGACAGTCATAGTAATTCTCTTTGTTTATAAATACAATATTAAAAAAAGTTTGAATTACTTATAAGTTAATTTTAAATTCACACTGTTTTTGCATTCTTATTGCACTTTAAAACTAATTTATTCCCACTTTATTTTTATAATACCCAAGAATTTGAAATCAAGAAACACAGGTCTGACCTTATTTAGTTCTCTATTTTACAAAAAAAATATTTTTTTTAATATGGAGTATGCATAAGGAATCATGGAAATCGAACTCGAGTGTATAGATTTTTCCTCCACTGGCACTTTTCGAAGCTAAGCTGTCACATCGTTTTGCTTGTGTGCAATGTCGTGTCTAATAGAAACATTCCATATTGCAATTAAATATTTAAACCTACAGTTTAATAAAAGTAATCGATTTGTTCAGTTGTCTGCTCAGTTCTAATGAGACTGGAACAAACTATAACCTCACAAAATGCTATTTGTATGCGCACAATTTTAAAATATGCAAATACCTGCTGCTGGCGTATTCAATGAATAACAGGGAGTGATCAAAAATTCATTAAGAGGCAGTGCAACAATGTGGAACCGTCTCGTTAGTATGCTGATACCGTTTATTTGTTGTTGATCTTACTGTTTATTTGTTGAATATGCGGCTGGTAACATTTTTCAGTTTTAATTATGATATTATTATGTAGAGACTTTGATTATTTCACATAAATGTATTGTTTAAGAAGTTTAGGAAATTAGGTTCAAAACCAATGTAAAGTGCCAAATAAGAATTGTACGTGGTCGTTTAGAGTTTTGTCGGACGAATACCTGGTAACATGTTAAACAAGACGTTAAAATAATTCAATGGAAGACCTCTATTATGGAAAAAAATTGAAAGAAAAAATTCTAGTCTATTTAAACATTTGAAGAATAATGTGAATTATTCCATTAAAAAATTACGTCCATAATTTTATGAATTAAAAGTCTATCATTCGTTTACTAATACAATTTATTCAAGGTTTTATTTCAAAGTTTACTTCCATTACACTGCAAAATAACAACACTACATTTATTACTTGGAATAATTATCAATATAACAATCACATTTCCATTTAAAGGGGTTAAGTTGTCTTCGTTAGATGAGAACAAAAGCAAATAAATAAAAGTTAAAGTTCTCTGACGTATGTTTAATAAATATTAACCTTTTTCTAAAAGATGTATTCGAAGTATGTGTTTACTTACTTACAAATTTTGCATAAGCTATTCAGAAATTATGGTGAGCTTATATTTCTCTCAGTGGTTTTATAATTTTAAAAAAAAATCTTTAATTTATACCCCATGCGATGAATGAATTAAAAAATCTTAGAGTACTCAACCCTTCTAAAATGTTATATGTAATTATGTTTTATTATTATGTCCCAAGTTCCGGGTCTTACGATTTCTTCAAAATAACTGCTATGTTGCACAGACAGATGGAGGAACAAATGAGTGATCTCATAAAGAAGCCATTTTTTTCATTTTAAGGTACGAATCTTTAAAATCTGCAAAAACAACCTTATTTTAAAGTATATTCTTAACCTAGTAGTAAAAATTGAAAGGAAAAAACAAGAAAAACAGTGAATTTTTGATTAACTTTGAGTTCACCTTGACGAAATACCTTGAAATAATTTTTAAATATATTCAGAATTGCGTGAAAGTTTGGAAACTTACATTATCGCTATATATTATCACATAGCATCTAATTGTTGCTTCTGGGCGGATAGGAGGGTGGATGAATCCATCTGGAGGGGGCAGATAAATCCAGGATTCAGGCGATCAGCAGGGACTTGGGCTGAGGAAATAATTGTACAGCGATAGTTATTAAATAATTTGCGATTAAATTTTGTGAAGCTGTAGTAGTTTTGAGTTTTAATTCTGTTATAATGGATTACTTGGTACTGGAATATTTTTGACAAAATATTTTGTAAATGTCCTTTGTGTAAAACCTCCTTATTGTTAATGAATGGGATTCAACTTTATTTACGTTATTTGATAGATTAAAAACAAAACGTGTCCCCGTTAATAAACAGGTATATTTTTTAAATTATGTTTGAAAATTAAAAACTCATTTGCCGTAAATTAACTTGGAAGTTATTAATAATAATAACATAATATTCAACTTAATTATTTTTATCATTATAAAATATGATTAAACTAGGGCAATGGGTAAGCCATATAGTGGGCAGAACCGACGAAGAAAGGTTATCGAATGCCGACCACTTATCGAAAGACGCAAGGGAAATCACCCCCCTAAAGGTCGCGGGAAGCCTCTGGCTGTATGCGGAACGGGATATATGGGGCAAGCCCACGGTCATCAGTGGACGTCTTCTGGTTGATGATGATGATGGATGAACAAAATTCTCATGTTTACTTAGAGATTACCATAATTTTTCTGACAAATATTAAAAGGCAGGAGAAATTAAGTGGACCATCTCACAATTTTTTTAAATATTTCTTCGTTCTGAGATTGATTATAAAAGTACACTTATTCCAAAATACTTTCATAGTATTACTTCGTCAAAATCATAGGCGGTTACAAGCAATTCGCAAGCAAAATAAATTAGCTAAATACAATTTTTGTTGACTGACATACCTATTGCCGTGGCACATAGATGAGGAAATGATTTATAAATTGATATTATAAAGATTATGAAACCATCAAATAAGGCAAAAAAAATTATTTTGCGAAAATATTATTTTGTCGTCAAAGCAAAATTTTCTCAACCGTTATACAATCGATATTGATCCCGCAGAAAAATTTTATTGAATGAAAACCCATACATGAAGCCGTAGGAAACAGCCACCCATACGCGGGCATAGCGATATAGCCACGGGCTTCTCTCTTTAAGCTTGTACGCTGTGACCCCCTAAGCCCTGAGTAATTTCTTTTCATTCAATTTAATCCACTCTCCATGCAAATGCGTATGGCTAGCCTTACAAGGCTGGCTCTCTAATACCATTGTTTTACGCTAAGTAACGTTCGCTTACTACTTAGATTTATCCGTAGACTACAAGCGTCTTTTGTACAAGCCGCTTCTGCATATTTATATCAGTTGGTCTTTATTTGTTTTACATCCATATGCAGGTAATAATCAGACCATGTAATGTAAATAATATTGAGACATTTCAAATATTTTTTTTATTAGATATCCATGATAAGTACTTAAATTATTTTGAAAGCGTTCCGTGATTCTTTCAGAACTCTCCAGAGTAAAGAACGATTTTTTACAGAAATCATACTTGTAGAAATTATAAACAGGTGCTATGTTAAAGTTCCTTATAGATCGTTGTAATATTTAAAATCTCCTATAGGTTTCTTTTAATTAATTCGGAATCGTATTTAGTAATATTTATTCAAACGGGCTTTTTCTAAGGCTGGTTTAAGTTTTTACGGTCACAGATAATTCTAGATGAATTATGAAACATCAAATAATTGACCAATTATTTGGAAAGAATTTAATAAATTTGATAAGTTTCACGTGTAATTTTCTTTTTCTGAACTGATTAAATTTTTCATTTAGTGCCATGTCTATTAAAACTATCCCTAAATGCAAAATGTGCATAAGCGTGGGTATGAGTATCTGGTGCGCAAGTGAATATTGTGATCGATAATGCATGTTTTTATTGTTTATTAACCCGTTTTCAAAGTCAAAAATATTCTTTATTATTGAACAAAAACTTTAAAATTATCTTGGTTTTATCATTACTGATATTTGCACCAGCACAGAGCAATCGTTCTGATCTTTGTTTGTTTTTTTGAGGAATTTCCGGTAACAACCATTTCTCGAAATATATTATTTTATTTTCGGAGTTTATTTGAATATTTTAAATTATTACTGACTATGGTATAAACACTTTAAAAGGCTATTATATTAGGAAGATAAACATAATAATGAATAGCTATATTACTGCATTAAAAAAAAAATAATAAAACTTGAACGTCTGTCAACGTTATGACCGACATGCGATCAATTAATTTATAAATGTTACCAAAGTACGAGTAAATGCTTTTCTGTAAAATTGAGTAGAGGTTAATTGTGTAAAACTAATAACATCCGTTAGTTGTAATAAACGGACCGATGTTCTCGGAGAACGTATACAATATTCTATGGTCTGCAAATAAGTCGTACTTCATTTTGATATTTTTTAGATGGCCCAATTTTAAAACGATGATATTAATGAATAAATTACTGGAAAGATATATTTAACATTATTCAAACACCGTACTCAACATGATATTAAAAATATTGATTTTAAACTTATAAATAGACTGTGTGTGAAAACTTTATTACTAGAAAAAGTAGACAGATATACAAATATTTTTCTTCATACTATTGTTTCAAATAATAGGAACCTGTAATTTTCTATATTTTTAAGATTTAGTTGCAATGTTTTTTTTGCAATGAATGATAAAATAAATAGAAAGAAACGATAACTGTATATTGTTTTGTTTAGTTCTTGTATATACGACATTTCAAAACTAAATGGGATGCTTAATCGTTTTCATTTTATGGTATTTACAAAACATTTTATAATCATCGTGTGCTTATTTGTGTGATAAGAACCTGAACACTAATCTTCGGAAAAAAGATATAAGTCTGGCGAACCTTTATTTGCATATTTATTCTACACTGGTATGGAAGAAGAAATAATTTATCTTATATATTTTCTTTCATTCTTGACTCACGACAGGAGTTTTAGCGGAAGCAACACCATTCAAAACAGAAAAGTTATTCTTGTTCTCTTATTTGTATTTTAAATATAAGTACCAATTGTTGAACAGTCAACCCTGTAATACTGTTATACTTGTGGTGAATTATTTCAGAAAATCTAACTCATTTTTATGGTTCTGTAGCATGGAATCTTGAAACGGAAAATGGAATCCTTATGTAATTCCTTCACGCCTGTAATTCCTTCACACACAAACGTACGTAGTTTGTCATAGAATCTGAATTCTTTCTTTTTAAGGGTGGTTGTGATGTAATTATACAGAAATTAATTCTTATAATTAGCGTGCATGGAAGAAAAATAGATTTTCTCTTTAATGATATTCCGCTCGACTTGGTGACAAAAATTTTTTATTGGAGTAAAAAATATTCAAGAGGTTTTATTTTATTAAAAATGTAACTTTTTTTTCAAACGGCATCTCCTCAGCAAGATGTGAGTCTCTAAAACGTTGTGCAATATATCCTAGGATAACTGCGTTTAGTAAGTTCTTCAATGCAACACTAATTCGATCGACTTATATTAAGAGATTACAAAAATGTAGACAACCATGTTATTGCGCGTATCAGGCTTCACAGAATATTGATAGTAGGCGACCACGAAGACAACTTCGTCGCACACAACTTATCACGAGAGGCTCTCACTCGCTGTGCCCCGTTTAATTATCGACGAACACATGGCTGCAAAACCCTTAATTAATGAGATAAATTAGTGTCCGGCATACACTTAGCTGTGTTTTAAATAATAAATTAATGCACGTTCATTTCTTTTCTTGTATAGATAGCTATATATTTTCATACTTTCCATTTCCTTCTTTCGCTCCTATTTTTTTGATAAAGTGTTTGCTTACCTTTAATCTTTTACAAATTATCTGTTTGACGTAAAAAATCTTTCCTCTGCCAAACTCTTATCTCAAAAATAACATATACGTATCAAATATGTTTAAATATGCGCTAAATACCTTTAACAAGCAGATAAAAAAATTACAATATATTTTCCTCTACCTTTAAAAAGAACCAAAATATATATTTTAAAATAGATATTTTCTTTCTTACAATATCATTTGACTCACCTATTTTCGAAATACGCAATTGCACAATGACATGCCACACAGAGTGTTAAAATCTGAGCGGATGTTGATCAAAGAAAATCAACGTAAGTTTCTAGATAAGTGCCGAATATAAGTGAAATGAAGGATATGATACATTTTTGAGAAATATCGCAGGAAATAGTAAGAAAAAATATGTATTAGGACCAAAACTAAGAAAAAATCGTAACTCATAAACAGGCTCCAATAAATAACATAATGATTGTCAATACAGGTGCAAAACGTGTTTTTCTAAAACAATGATTTTTTTTTCAATTTTTATTGCATCTTTGGCAGTGATTTTTAAGAAAAGGTTGATAATTGTCATGTTTTTTGTTCCTTAAGGTTTTTTGTTCCTTAAGTTTGATGGGTACATTGACGTAGATGATTAGATAAAGATTTTTGTTACACTGTATCTATACGTATGTAATGATTTTTTGCTTTAAATTGAGTACATTTGAGGCGGGTTTAAAAAATAAAATTTATTTGTCATAATTTGTTGTTAAAATCGCCAATTTAATAACGGTTTTTTTTTCCAAAAACGGCAGAGAATTGATATAGAGATCTTTAATTTATTTTGCTAATTTTAATGCATATAATCACATGTAATGAATCAGCTTCAAAATTCAGTAATATAATTGTAACAGAGTCACAATTTGAGATTATTGCGAGTTGCTTTGGTGAGGATAAAAAGTGCAAGTAACAGTAGACGCGATTTTTATTCATCAAAATGAAAGTCGGT
This sequence comes from Druceiella hillmani, assembly GCA_039881145.1. NCBI lineage: Eukaryota > Metazoa > Arthropoda > Insecta > Lepidoptera > Hepialidae > Druceiella > Druceiella hillmani. Next base: position 20,376,782 of record JAYKKI010000016.1, on the reverse strand, counting down.
TCAGTTTTTTATTAATGATTATTAAAGCATTTCCTTCAAGAGCCCTTTCTAGAATTTATTTCTCTTTTTTTTCAAAACGAAAAGAAAATTTTCAAAATACTTTTTATTTTCTCTATTTGCTAGAAAAAACAAAAAATACATAAATTCAGTAGATGCATTAAGTTAAGGAAAAATGGTTAAAAATATTTGAAAACGCAAAATTTTAATAACTTATTACATGAACTTTAACCATGAAATTAAAAAATAATTTCTTCATATTTTCTGCGATTTTGCAATAAAATATTATAAGAACTAAAAAACTAAAAAGAGCAATGTAAATCTTTTTTTTAATAAATAATTCTTTTTTTTATGTTTATTGCAATTTGAAAAAAAATTATTTTAGTCATTAATAGTGAAGGCTATTTACGTTATAATATAAATTATTGTTCAACATTCTCATACTCTCTTTTATAGTAAAATTAATTATATAGTTACTATTTGTGTAAAAAATTATATTCTCCGTTAAAATAACTATGATATTCTTCTTTAAAATAAATCATAAAATAACTAAATGAAATGTGTATAAACTTGAGACTTGCAGTTGATAGGAAAATAAACGTGTCTATAAATTATATTTTAGATTCCATTCTGATCACAGATTAAGCGATTTAAAAAGAATGACTTCTAAATTTAATAGAACCCAAGAAAGGAAATCTGAACACCTTCACTTTGCGTACAGAAAAAATATCACGAAATATTTTAAGAATTTCGATCAACGGAGTCAAGATTCGCTTTTGCATAAATTTTACATATATCCTCCGTTACAACCGGCGAATTCCACTCCTGATTATACCAAATTGTATTATATCAATATAATCGGTGCTTCCTTCCTCTTCCACCGTTTTATACTCGTTACTTCCCATTTTATCACGATGCTTCCTCCGTACCAACTTGCCGTCATTAAAAACCGATACACTCTCATTACCCCGAGGTGAAGTAAAGCTGTTGTGCCATTAAACAATATTTTATGCACATTTTATTTTTGTAATGACTGAAATGAAAAGTTTTTACGCAGATGAATCAAGACACGTTTATTTTCCTATTAACTGCAAGTCTCAAATTTATACACATTTCATCACGATTAGAAATATTTTGTTACACAAGAAATAAATAAACAAGCAAAACGTTTAAATCCTACGTCTTGGGTTAGTTCATTTATGAAGGTATCTGATTTTTGAAACAAGTACTTATCTGTTTCACAACATCATGATATTTTTATCGAAATTTTGCATTCCGTACTGAGAGTCGCTTCCATTTTATCGAGCATCCAAAACGCGTAACAATTTTTCACTTTGTATTTAAATGTTGCAAAAGAAGCGACTTTTAATAATTTTGCTTTTAAATTATCCGATCAGTATTATTATAGAGACATTTGATAAGAAAATTTTCACCGAATGTTTATATTATAATTGTCATTAAAACCAGTTGCAAATAAATACTTAGGTACAGGTTAATTCGTGAGACACTCGTTAAAAGTGACCAGTTTAGTTATAATATCAGTTTATTACATATTTTGATTGATTCAAAAATTTCCAGTTTTATTAATCAAGACATATGGAATTGACAAATTCCACCTTCTCTTAACATAGGCCCTTAACACTGGCCTTAAGAAATACTTCAAATCAAAAATCGGGAATTCAGTATTTATATCCTAATGGTAAGAGCATTATTTATTTCATCATTCTTAATTTTATACTGAAAAAATTAAAAAGTTCTGTAATTAATACAATTAACACATTCGTTCGTCAACACAATTATATAATTTCCATACATCATTTTAGAAATGGCAGAGAAGCAAAGATTCTTCTTTACATGTCATTAATATATAGAGACCGATATTTTTTTTTAATTTTCACTGATTTCTTTCTAGTTAAAAGTTGTCTTACCACTTCTATACATTTTATTTCTGTCACTATTAAGGGCTGTGAGAAATATGTTTTTAGAACACTTTAAATGTACACAATGTTTTGATGTAATTTCATTCGATTTACTAATTAGATATTAAGAATGATATATGCGGAAAGGTGGAGACTAAGATTAATAATGATGAAATAATTGTGATAATTGAAAATAATTTGTTTCACATAGAGTTACAATAGCACGTGGCCTAAAGTTAAAATCTAAACAATATTGAGCGTTTAACTTGAACAAGATAAAATAAATAATCTAAAAACATTCTGATATAATAGACTTAACAATGTACACCAGCTGGTAAAACACACTGTTTTCTATTATTGTCCTGTTAAAGTGATACAGAAACAAAACTATTCGAATAATTACCGATGAAAAAAATGGAACTTCGGTTTCGGTTAAAAGTTCGCTGAATTTATTTAATTAATTTCCAAATTCAAACGATTCAATAGTAAAAACAGATTAACGGGAGAACAGAGATTTCTTTCAAATACAAATTTTCATTGTCATGGCGGTATTAACATTACAACCTCGTACCAAATTGACACAAAAATTACTGCAAAGTTGCACTGTACGTTAATTTAGGGAATTAGTCAATTAAACATCTTCTTTTAATAAATTACGCATCCTACTATAGCTAAACCACGACGTGAGACATAAACTATCACCTTAAAGCTGCAGAAATAGCTGGACTCATTGGATATTTCATTGTTACCTCTATATATGAACTTAGATAATATTTACAGTACAGTTTGGTTATAGAGATGCGGTGAAAATTGCCTAAAACGAACTTATAGATTTCTGTTCATTAAACTTTCTCAGCAACGACATTAATAAATTACATATTATTAAAATGAAACAAATCACCGACTATACAAGTTTAATAGAAGAAGAAATATTTGTATAAAACTTTCGTTATTAACTTCTTTATATAAAATGAGAGTACCATAGCATATACCTTCTTTACATAAGGGTTACTTTCATCGATATCGCAGCAAAAAGGTTAGATCATGGTAACTTTATTCACTGTAAATTAAACTGCATATAGACATTATTCTGTACAATAAGGCCTATAAAAAATGGCTGAATATTTATTTCGAAGACAATTTTAGGAACGCAAACATTTCACATTAATTTAAATACTGAAATAGGTTGCAAAATTTCTATTTACACTTATCGCATTTTATATTCATAGAAATATGTAGCTAGGTATTAATATAAAGCACGTGACTCGATTTAGGCCGTTTTGAACCCTCCCCCGTCATATAACTTACTATAGCTTTGATTGCAACTACTTAGGTGGTGAACCATAATTTTACCTTTTAATATTTAAGATATATATTTTAGACTGTTCCATTAATGGATATTTCATTACGTTGTCAAAATTACTTCAAACAGTAGTACATTAGAGTATAAGAATGTGATCGCAAGAATATTAGGTAAATTTAATAATTTAATTTAAATAATGTATCAGAATCTAATATTATATTTAAAAACTAAAAAAAGTAAAATTAAAAAATAAAACCTGTCAACTTATTTATGGAAACTCTCTTGTTATGACCATATTTTTGATTAATAAATACGGTTGCTTATTTTGTACCATTCTAAATTTTCGTAATTATTTAACGCAACGGAGGGTAATAATAAACTGAACTTAAAATTTTTGATAAAGTTGTATATTGTATTTAAAATTACAAACAACAGAATAGTACAGCCATAATTTCGTAATATGGATGAGGTTTTAAGTTTTATTATTTAAAAATGATAATACTAGATATAATGTTTACAATTAGAATTGGATTATTAGCATATTTAAAAGTAATTGTAAAACCTTTTCAATTGACTTTGAAATTCAGCACATTAAGTTCACACTTAGTCTATTGAATTTTACGTAGAAAAGATTTTGGCTTTTGAAAACACATGTAGCTAATAAAGACACCGCCGAAGAAAAATCTTGGTATATTTTTTTATCTCAATTCATTTCAAATTTTTGACGTGTTTTTGACATTAGAACATAATCATTAATATCAAAAGCACGCCATAAGCTTATTTCTTAAAACATAAAATGCAATTTTCTCATAAGAAAAATATTTATCAACATTTTTCCGCTCACATAAAGACAAACAAAATTTACACTAATCGCTTAAAGTCCATTATTTTATACTACAGCCCAACTTGTCTGCTATTCATTAAAATTGACTACTGACTGTGGCGAGCCTCGGATAATTATCTTCTTGCGTTTATTGTCAATGATTTTTTCACGGCGCAGTTATTTGCAGATGTGGAAAAGCGTAAATCACGACAAGGGCAACAACCCGATATGGCAAACTGTTTTAACTCTTTTTGTTCTGGGACGGGTTTTGTTTGTTAATATTCTTGAATACCTCAATAGCCGTAAATATTGAAGATTTAGCGGGTATTTATTGAGGATATATTTGCGTGGAGGTTATATTGGAAAACAAAAGAAGTTATTCAATACTAACACGGAAATATTTTTGAATTCTTATCAAAACCTCTTAGTATTTTATTAACTAAGAAGTCAAAAAAAATGTATTCAATGATTTTTCTTCACTATTTAATAAATTATTTACAGATCGGAAAAAATATACTATTAATAATAAATTTTGCTGATTTATGGATAAAATTAATAAGGTGTATAATAAAATGCCAGTAATAGAATGATCGATTAAAAAAATTGCACTCCAATAGCTTGAGTGCTTCCTTGGGGATGGATTATCCCAAATAAAGAAATTTAATTTATTTTGAATAACCATAACTTTAGTTGTTAAATGTATCGATTTTTTCCAAATAACTTTTGACAAAATGGGGTCATGTTAAACATAAAGTTCGGCTTTATCGCCAAATTTTCATAATTTTGTGGACAATTGTTTTCCTTAAAGAAGTAGTTCCAAATATAATAAAAAAAACGACTACACTTGACAGTAGATATACTTACGTTGTTAATCTTTTTTTCTAAGCAACCTATTACCGATAAATCCATTTGGCCTTCAGAGCGCGATTTTCATAAAATAAATTCACATATATAGACATTTTAATTTAGACTTTTATCCTAGAAATCATTCTGCAGTAAGTGACAAGTAAGGAAAACGGTTTTATCAACATATCAGAACAATGGAAATGGTATCAGGGACGATGGCATCCGGCTGTGCATGTGCGATATTTTTTGATATAAAAGACGGTAAAAGTGATTACACATATTGGACTCTTTAATTAGGTTAAAATATTCGATAAGATTGGAGTGTTTGAAACTTACCCTTTTTATTTAAATGAAGGTTGCTTTAAATATATATATATATATGTATATATATATATATATATATATATATATATATATATATATATATATATATATATATATATTTGGATATGTATTTATTTTGAAACTAAAATTGTCTAGTTATCTTCTCAATTTTTGTAATATCACAAAGTCTGTAAATCAAGATATGTTACTACAAATCCATTGTCAGTTACGTGTAATGTGAGATGTGTATATAATCCAAATAATTTAATATTTTCTTCCTTTCCAATGCAATTTTAACCTGTGACATATTTTGGCTCTAATTTGTGAATAATAAAAAATCGGAAAAATATTTTTGACCTCTTGCAGTGATTTGGTCCCTAAATATGATTTTAATTAAACAGTTTTCATTAATTGAAGTTAGAGTTTCCTGACGTGGCGAAACGTAATATCGTCGTTATGGATTAACAGCATCAGGTAAATCAGGTAGATGAATAAAAATAATTAAATGGATGTGTTAGTATAGATAAATGTCCAATATCACATCGGGACAAAAAACTTCATGTATGGAAGGTTGCTTTTCAAATTATTTTATGGTTTTTAATAAAGTATTAGCTATTCCACATTAGTTTAATACATGCTAAGATTATGAAAATTACGTGAGGTGAAGCCAAACTGTTACGAAGGAATATATCTCGCGGTAAGAGACTTTTCATCAGGTTTAAAGAAAAGTTCGGACATTGTTTTTTGTCGTTTTCATCAGGTAAAGGAAAAGTTCGGACATTGTTTTTTGTCGTTTTCATCAGATTTTTTCAAACTGTTACGAAGGAATATATCTCACGGTAAGAAACTTTTCATCAGGTATAAGGAAAAGTTCGGACATCGTTTTTTGTCGTCGAATATATTAAACAATTTATAAATATTTATATTATTTTTCACTCTGTAAATATATTTCTTAATATGGGTTCTTCCAATACGAAAGACACATATAGTATATTTCACATATGTATATTTTACCCGTGTTTTAATTAATCTTAACAAATAAGTTATATGACTACATAATCTGTAAAATGATTAATATTTGACACAGCCTAAAGAACAACATCACAGGGTTTTTATTCAAGATGTTAATAAGTGTACCTCAGAATAAAAATAAAAATAAAAAATTGTCATTCACACAATCGCTTTACGCCTTTCACATGGATCGAACTAATAATGTTGTTGGCATCTTTTTAATTTATTAATTAGACTGAGAATAATTTCATTGAAGTAATTGCTAAATGCCGGTATCCTAATATTTTGTCGGATTTTATACAAACATAATTAAAAACAATCCCCTTCAATTGCTCCTACTCTCGAAGGATGTGTTATAAAAACATATTTGGATATTTTCAATTGCAGTTTAAAATGCTTCTTGAATGACATTTCATTTGATGGGGTTCGTGAAAAAAAATCATCCCCGCACTATGGGGAGGATTTAAAAATTAAATATACTTTTTGTTTTTAATTAAAACTTGATCGCGATCGTGAGGTATTTTAATTTTTTTTAATTAAGGGGTATTTTTGAACTATTTTTTTTTATTTATTAATTAAGAAAATGCCAACTATATTTCTGGACATCATATGTACTACAAATGGCGTATAAAAATGGAGAATAAAACCATTAACCAAATGAATAGCCAGATTTTAAAACTTACAATATTTGTTTTGAGAAACCCGAAACAGCGCAGACCTGGCAGTGAGTAAGCAGGAGCGGTCATAGATATGAATGCTGTAGTGTGGGGGCCACATACCTTTTTTTAAACTTACCTAAAATATTGTCTCTTATTTCAGAAAAAAAAACAAAATTTCTTATTCTGTCGCAAAGACAAAAAATAAAATAGTCATCCTGGCAGTCGACATGATCTAAATTATAGTTTTAATCGAGGAAAAGAGATCTAAAGTGTCAAGGAATATACTTCATAGCCGAACAAAAAATTGTTTGTGCGAGATTTTTATTCGGTGTTACAAAAATAACCCTAACCTTCCATTCTAATTTGTCACAGAGTAATGAAGTCCATGCAAGAAATACTTACTGAAAAATAGAAGAACCTAATATAAAATTAGGTTTTAAATATACGAAATACATAATTTTATTCCATTCAGGATTTCGATGAAAAATATATGAAACTAACACCCCTCTATTATATCTATTAATTATTACTTTAGATATAAAATAATTTTAAATTAATTCGATTTAAAAATGGTGTCTATGTAAAACAGTAACTCCTTGTTCGACAACTTTGAATTAATTACGCTGATAAAATCCACTACAACGTTTGTTAAATTATCTCCGCCTTCATACGATGAAATTTATTTCCTACCTAAAGCAAAATTTTTACTCAACATACGTGACCTATATTACTTATCGTGGAAAAGTAAATGGAGTTTGGAAAGTCGATAGAACGTTTATATAGGTTTGCACAAAGGTAAAATATGTCCTATTAAGATAAGCACAATTTACAACATGCCACAAACGAATTTATCACACGATCCCATGTTGGAGAGGCCGCAAGGTTATATCGAATTTAGTGCGTAATTTTTTTTAGAATTTGTGAAGGCATTTGTAGTCTACTTTTACCTAGTAATATTGGTTTACATATTTAATATGAGATGTAAACCTGCATGACATGGAAAATTTGTCGCACTAACTAATTTTTCTCAAGTTATTTTTATATTTTTTCCTGTCATGCTATTATTTTATGTTCTCCGTGCTAACATGGGCCAAACAATATTTGACTTTACCGAAATTATACGCACTGGTATATATCGTAATGATAAAAAAAATATCTAGTATTTTTTGTTCCATAGTGAAACAATTGAAATATATTTTATACGTATTTCTCTTACATCTTCCCCAAGTTATTGACTTGCACTTGTCAACATTTTAATAAAATTTGCAGCACATTACACTAATACGGACGCGTCTAAAATGCCAATGTAATAACAATAACAGCCATAACGAAAAAAACGCCACCCACGAAGCAAAAGGCTGCTGTCAGGACATTTATTGCATAAGCAATTTTGAGCTGTAAAGAACGATGTGAATTTCTCCGGAAGAACTGTTAATTTTTTTATTCCTAAGCCAGAGCTTTTTAAACCAAATGTTACACAGAGCTATTTTGGAGGTAATTGCTTCAAAAGGTTCGTTTTTAGAATTACGTATTAGCAAATTTTCACATTAAAAGACATTTTCTGGTACAAAACTATGCGTTCATTTTTGCAACTTTTGCATGGCAGTAAATTAAAATTTATTACCGGAATATACAGACGGACGTGGAAGAAAATCTCAAATCAAAAACAGGTACCAAACCTGTGATATAAAGAAAGCGTTTTAAGAATGTAATAAAAAACTAGATTTATTTTATATGGCCTAATAAAATATAAATAAATTTAATAACCTTTGAATTGCTTTGTATTTTGAAATATTATTATCAAAGAATAATAATGCGTTAATTTCTTAAATAGCGGAGAAATACTTGTGCGATAAGTAATAATTATTTAATAATTATATTTACGTTTAAAGATTTCAAAAAATATTCCTAATATATTTTCCGCTTCCACGTTCACAGTCTATATACGCTATCTGCTCCCCTGATTTTCTGCCTCTCCAGAATGACAACATTTTTAAATGTAGTGTAAGGAAGTAATCGTAATTTAATAAGAAAAATTAAAAAAAATAACTTAACGTATTATATTTATGTTATCTCTCCTCTCTGACATTCAAACCAACTACTGACATTTCCAATGCTTCTCTCCTCTCTGACATTCACAAGTACATTTACATATACAGATGAGCACTACATGTTACTTGGCACCGGCCACAAAAACTCTAGCACTGGCAGTATTTTGCAAACTTTTTATATTCGGTAACGACATTGTATCGGGAAAGTTCCAACTGAGTACTCTAATTGTCATTATTTTATTTTTTTCAGTGCGGTCATTATTTGGTGGTTACTTGAAGTTAGTTAATTTTCTTGTAAGAATATTTTACATTTTCAATGGCTATGATATCCTATGTTATAAAGAATTTCACAAACTAACTGTGAATTCTATATCTATTATATCTCATTTATGAAATCGGAACAGGCAAAACGGAGTTATACGGAGTCCAACGGACATACTATACGGACATATATGTTATATTCTTTCTTCTGTCTTCACGGTAGTTAGATTCAGGCTTGTATATAATATATATATATATATATATATATATATATATATATATATATATATATATATATATACACCTTTGTATACTATATGCCTTTGGGTGTACCTGTAAATATTTACTTATTTATTTTTCTATATTCTTGCTTACGTCAATAAAAGAGAAACGAGTCCATACTCGACGTGTTAACTGTTCATCAGTGACATATACCTGTAATTATCTCCCGGCTCCTTGATTTTGGTCTGATTTTCCTGAAGAGTTTACTTCTACCACCCTTAGGCATGTCAACATTTTAAAGACTTTGTTACTGGTCTATCATTAGACATACCATTCAAACTCGATCACTGTGCTGTAAATTATTGAGGAATTCTTTAGTGTACCTTCCATTTTCATGGCCAAATACTAGATATTTTTTTCATGATACATTCAAATTAAAAAAAATCAAACTCGACACCCACGATAATTATTTAAAAACCGCAAATCCTAAAGGCCCATGATTTAAGTAGGCAGTATGAGGAATAAGGAGTAGAAATTCCGAATTTGATAAAAAAATATCTGTTAGAGACAAAAAATGAATTTATTTATTAGGATTGAAACTAAGGATTATAGGATTTAAGTCTGATTATAAGTCTGAGGAATTTGAACCCTAAGTTTATTGATATTGAATCTACTTGAGCCTCAAATTTCTAATTTAAAAAATATTACGTCCTTAAGTCTAACAGTATAGTCAGACAATATCCCTGTAGCATAAGGAATGTTGATTTGTAACCTGAGATTCAATATCAAAGTTTCTCCTTAAATCCCACAGTACTAATTTAAAACATTTGATCCTCAAATCTCACTATTTAAGCTGGCAATACCCCCACAGTGTCAAAACTGAGGAGAGAGAATTCGAAATTCTATCGCAGAGTCTCTGCTTGGGATTCAAAATGCTAATTTGCAGGTAACAGATTCGGAAATCTTAAGGTTGAGACAGAAGTTTTAAAGAAAAAAACTAAGCAGTTAGAACCAGGAGTTTAGTGACAGGGTCTTTCTTGGAAACCTAAAATAATAATTTAAAAACAGCAGATTCACAATCTCACGGTTTACGCAGGTACTACTCTTACACGGTCAAAATAGAGAACCCGGAGTTTAGTGGCAGAGTCGATGTTTGAAACCCACAACCTAACTTAATAACAGAAGATTTTTAAGTCTCAGATTTAAATACCCCCATAAGTCAAGATTGAGTAGTTGGAACCCGAAATTTAGTAGCAGAGACTCTGCTATAAACACAAGAAACTAATTTAAAAACAGCAGATCCTCAATTGTCACGGTTTAGGTTAGACTGAGACTCAAAACACTGTTTTTAAAAAAACAAGAAGTTTTCAAATCTAGGTAGGTTTAGTGCAGCATCAGAATTGAAGAATTGGAACTCAAAGTTTGATGACTGGATCTTTGCTTCAGATCGACAATACTAATTTAAAAACACCAAATCCTCGAGTCTCACGGTTTAGGTAGGTATTTTATGCAGTAGACACTTGTAGTATCAGAACTGAGGTGTTGAAATCCAGAATTCAATGACAAAGTCTTTGCTTAGTACACACAATCTAACTTAAAAACAGCAGTTTCTCATGTTTCATAGTTCAGGCAAGCAGTACACCTGTATCATCAGGACTTATGAATTAGAAGTGGAAATTACATTGTATGTACCTGCATATATTTACCTACCTATTTAACTTTTTACATTTTTGCTACGTTCAAACTCGATGAATTTACTCTCCGTCTCGAAGGAGTTCTCATCACCACCTTCTGGCTTCATAATTGCGTCTTATTAGAGTTAAATGGTTCTTATGAGAGTTAAATGATCGAAACTTGATCAGTACGTCCATGCTGTTGAGGAATGTTATGGTATATCTTCAATTTACATATGCAGATTGTAATAAAATTTCTACGAAAGCAAGCTGGAAGTTTACGCTTCCAAATAAAAAAAGATCTTTCCAAATTGGTTGGACCTATATCATTCAAAATTGTTACAGCATCAGTGTTGTTCAATTTTTCAGAATCCTATGAATCGATCAAAAGAATCTGACAATGCTGATTCTTATCAAAATTTTCATGTAACCTTATTGGGAGTACACCATCAAAATAAAAAAGAATCATGCAAATTGATTGGGTAATGCCGGAGATTTGCGGTAACATATATAGAAATACAGTTAAATTGAGAACCTTCCCCTTTTCTTAATGTCAGTTGAAAATGCGAGTAAACATGGATTATAAAGTCTTAAAAAATTCCTTTATCTAATAATGAATTTGATATTCCAAAATAGTAAAGTTTGTTGTTGTGTTTATTTGAAAAAGAGCTTATTTCCCGTGAACTATCTAATAATAAATATGAAATGTTTCTATCCTTTTAATAATATAATGATTTAGTTGAAAATTAATGAATATTTTAGTAAAGTTTTACATGTTCTAAAAATTGTTATTTATGTGCGCGTATATATATATATATATATATATATATATGTATATATTTATTTATTTATATATAGTAAAGAGTTTAACTTTTAAGACAAAGAATTAAGGAAATCTAAGGATTTCTATGACAAAAACAAATTGAAAGGAAACAAACTTCATTACACAAAAGAGTTTATTAGATATATATTAGAAAACTTGATATGCCAAACAATGAAAAAAATTAATCAGCTAATAATTTAGTGTAAGCTCCTATGATCAGTTGCAGTACTTTTCGTACCGAAAGAAGTAAAAACAGTTGATAATGTTAACATTTTATCGTAATTGATTCAACACGTAAAAACCAAAAAAAAAATGCTAAGTTACAAGCAACATATTCGTATGGATTATACCTTGTTACGTCATCACGGACTTGGTTATTTTAATTGTTAAACTACGGTTATCGCTAGGATGGTTGATTGAAACACAAAAACAAAGAAATAAAAGAGTGTCATTTAGACATAATGAAAATTATTTTTAGAACATACCAAAGGATACAAATAATAAATAAGGTTACAGCAAAATCCCGACGATAGGAATGAAGTAACTTAAAATAAAATCAGGTATAGTTGTGTCGAAGCATGACCAGAGAGCTTTTATGGGAATACGTAATTAAGTAAAGTACCTTAAATTGATAAACCTCAAAATAGAGGCCCAACTAGGGTGTGCAATATCGACTTTAAATTCCGTAACTGGTTATGGGATTGACATTTCTTCAAAATAAAAAACAATGTTTTAAAGCGAGCTTTAGGTTTCGTTGTTTATAACATCTTCAGGTGGGATATTAGCAAAGATTCATCTTTGCTAATATCCCACCTGAATATGTTGTAATACAACAACATCTAGGTCGTGATAAAGAAATTAAAGAAAGTAGAAATAATGCTACATCACGTAGTTTCATTTAATTGTGAATAATGAATTTCTACAAAATTAACGCAAAATATATTCAATAGGAATATTTGTAAATGATTGAATATAAATGATGTGTACATATGTCGTTTCTTTAATTCATGTGGCCATTAGAGATACAATAAATAAACCGATAACACCTTTGTTGGTATTCGGTGTTTGGTGAATGGGGTTACACAATGGTTAGATAAATCTGCAAAAAATATAAAAACTACACATATACAGATTTGACAACCTGATCGTACTACTGTTGTAATATATAATTTCCTTTATATCTACACAATATTTACCCAATTATTGACTAACCAAATTTTAATGATATGCCTCTTGAAAACATTTCTTTATCTAGAGTACTGAATGTTTCCTAAACGGATAATTGCAAAAAAGCCCAATTTTATATGATAGATGAAGTAAAAATATAACTGTGTACATATCAATTAAAGTATACATGTTAATTAAATAACATATTACATGTCAATTTAAATTTTTTTGTCGGGCTTTAAGAAAAAGAAATGTTTATGGGCAATTGGCCCTAGACTATTAGTTACTATAATTAAAAATATGGTGCATGAGATAATATACTTAAATAGATCGAATATATGAAAAAAAGATACAAAATTATTGAAACAAACTATCTAATCATTATTTATTGAATTATTATCAAATTAATTTGAGTAATGTCAATACCATGCCGTATTTAATTAATACAAAGAGCTGAGATGCATAACTCCATGATATTATTAAAATTATCAGAAAAAATAAACGCAACCGTATGAGTGAGCAAATAATTTGCTGTTCTTATTTTACTATGAGAATGCTTTTAATAAGTTTTAATAGCTTGTAATACTATTTTTCATAACATTTCTTATGGCAATAATCAGTGAACCGTTGTTCGGTTTTCGAAAATAAATATGTGTGTCATATTGTTTAACGTAATTAATTTAATCGAGACAAATGTTTTATAGCTTGACTGGCAGGCCGCCGACATAACTAGGTATTTTAATTAAAGTGGCAGATAATAAATAACGCTTGTAAAAAAACTTTTATGACAACGTTATTAAATATTTAAATGTTTACGATTAATTCTTTGAATATAATGTTTTTAGAAAAAATACCATTAAAATAAACATATGTATTTATACCAATATTATTTCATTTGTTGTACATTTAAATATAAGATTACTTACATTTTAATGAAATATTTAGTAATACAATAATGTATCAAGTCTCCATAATTATTGATCAAGCATATAAAATAATTTAATATATTTATAATGTAAATTATGGACAAAAGCTTAAATTCATCGTCATTTTCGCTGGTATCTGACATTTTTATTTCAATTGTGGGTTAATTAAACAGTTAGAAAATATTTTACTAAGATTTTTCCTGCAATATCAGGGTCCGATACTTTATGAAATTGATGCAATAAATGGATCAGAGAAAACAAGAAGAGCATTAAATAAATACTAGCGTGACCCGTGCGAAGTCTTCGCATTCTAAATTATTCAACTCAATTTAATAAATAAAAATTGATAGCAGGTATTCAATTCATTTCTAATTTTGCACACTGCTTATTACGTTTTTATTCCATTATGAAGCTCAGATGACAGATCAAACAAATATTTTACTAAAATTGACATATAGAGGCGCAAGTATAAAAAGCATTGAGCTAAAGCGCCACTTTATTTATACGTGAGTGGATTTGAAATTAAACAAAAATTTTACCGACTGTCAATCATATTGACGTTGAGCCGTTAGATGGCAGCATTGCTGTTTTGTGTATATAATTTTAATAATTAATTAATTTGCAAAAACAATAGCAATAATAAATTTTTTAGTTGTGGATGCCGGTAGAGCAAGCAATTATCTATAAAATGATATATAATTTATGTGGATTAGTTGTGAGGTTTTTTCTAAAAAGGAAGAGTAACATCTTAACCTTAGCGTATTAATATATATGATGATGATGATTCATTTGTAATTTCTCTTGAAAATTTGCGAAAAAATGTTATTCTTTTTAATTTAGTGCTTCCTCGGATAACACATGTATTTAAAGTCTTGCTGTTTTTATTATGATAGCTCCGTGTATGAGAACACAATGAAGACCCGCAGACGTATTGTACATCAGGCACATTAACAAGTAAAGTTCAGCGCTTTTCGTACATAATTTGCAAATGCTTGTGTATTATTTGCAAATCTATAAGACATCATTGCCAAAATCGTATTCGTAAAATTTCTTTATTGAGGCAAGCTATGGAAGCAGCTATAAAGAGTGTTCTCGGAAATATTTTCGAGTGCTATTCCCGTCATTTACTGTTCTACGTTCTGTTTAATAATATCAAATTAAGTCCATTTTTTATTGCAATTTCTCTTGGATAATATTTTTTTTTATCTCAACTGACTGATGATTAACGTCATCTAGTACTTGTTATTTTTTAAGATTGATAGGGTAAAAACTTAACAAACAGCACTATTAAGATTAAATAGAGAAATCCTGTCATGTTATAACTGGATATTCAGTAGAAGTGAATACATTATATTAAGGTTGTTCACAATTTATGGCTTTACTCCACAAATTCCACTTTTAATTTGATGAGTCGCTCCAAGTAATAAAAGCGTTTCATCACTCACAGTGAGAGCAAAAGCACGTTTAATGGTTGTAATTTCGTCTTTAAATATAACAGCTGTAGGCTGTGACAAGCGTTTAAATATCATTTTTATAAATAAATTGATAGATCTACAAATTCCAAGTGGGCTATGTTTGCAAGGCTGGAAAAAAATGTTATTCCTTATTTGTTATAGTTGCTATTGAGGTAGATGTTAGATTTAGCCACAAGTTTAGCAGTATTTGAGCTATTATCAGCAAACTGAGCTACTGTCAAAAAGCCAGCAACAAAAACAATAAACTTGAACTTTAGAAACAGAGTATTAATCAGCTGTGCTGAATTGTTTTTTTGTTTGCAGGTTTTTTCGTGTAGTGAGAATTAGAGATATGTCGGTGGGTGCAATTTTTAATGCGAGTCATATGATCAATAGTTTTGCTATTTCAAACGTATGGTCAAGTGACTGGATACGATATATTCGTGACAACCGCATCGATATTTTTTCATTGCTATCTATAACTTGTGATTATACATCGTCAATGGCGTCATCTTCAGCAACATCTGATATTGTAGCACAACATGTCTCCTCACATTTTTGGAAACTTCATCCACAATCTCTTCAACGGTTATCTGGATCGTTGGAGTCTCCACGACCGATACACCTATTTGTGTTTGAGATGTAGGAGGTACGTTTAAGTTTTAATTTTTGCTTTTCCTTGTAATTTATTTATGGATGTGCATTCGCTTTTTTGTTTTTTGAAAATCCACATCTTTTGAGACATCCGTTTCCTATATTTTAACTTAAATTAATTATTATAATTTCAATAAAATTTGCTACAAAATAACATATAACAATCCTAACCATATTCTTCAAAGGCAGTTGTTCTGTTCGTAACAGAGAGTTCTGTTGTTACGAAGTCAATAGCTGGTTTATAAATAAATTTCGGAAAATTCCTACATCTATTTTATTATAGCATGTTATAACCTATCCGGTCAGTATATTCAATTATATTTCCTTCTCAATTATATTCGTTATATTTCCCCTTTATTTACATGCACACTTTATTTTTATGTTAGAAAGTACATTTTTTCAATAAAAATGGTAGTCAAAAGTTTTTCACAAGTGAGAATCGAGAATTTGAGTATTCGTAAAATTTGACTACTACTTAGTAAGAAAGAATATCTTAAAAATTAGAAAAATTCAAACGTCTCAAATTTTGTATTTTTCAAATTTTTGTATTTTCGAGTTTTCAATTTTTGTGGTTCCGTACATCAAAATAAAACCTAATAAGCCCTCTAATAAAAAAAATAAATTATAAGTAAGATAGAATATAGGAAAAAAATTGGCAACAAATTTTATTATACCAGAAGTATCAAGTTACAATTACTATCACTTACTAAGGTCTATGATCCGTATATTTAAAAAAATCGAGCTTGTGATATAATGCAACAAAATATATATATAAAGGAAACAATCAGAAAGTCATTAATTTATAATCGAATGTAGAAGTATAATATGACAAAATACATTATCCTTTTTTGACATACTGTTTTTTTTATATTGTGCAATATCCCCTTACTTAACTTTACAATAACGCGATATAACGATACGGACCCCTCGGTGTGAGTTTCACTTGCACGAGGCCGCATTTTTAAAGTAAACTTAAATAGATAAGAAGTAATAAAACGCCAGCAATGCATTCAGTGAAGTTCTGTATTTTCCGCAGAACTTGACAAAGTTCTGCAATCAAAATTTCAACATTATAGATATTTCTTTCTTGCAGCAGTAAAATAATTGTTTGTAATAGTGATAAAAATATTAATATTTAATTTAGAGCAACATTTACAACAATGAAATGGCATGTTTCCTTTTTTTCACTATTGAATCACACAATTCTAGTGCCTAGTTTTGACTACAAAATATTAAAAAATCGTCTTCCTTCAAAAATTCTAAAATAACTATCTATTATTTTATAATTTTGGAGGTTATTGACCACGACAGAAAAAGATATTTTGCAATGTGTAAATAGTTACGTATTTAAAAAAACTGGAAGAAAAGAAAAATCAAATAAGAAACGGGAAATGCCGACAGAGAAAATAAAACGGCAACGGCGCGGCGTCGCGTGTATTGCATAATTAATTACTAACTGCTGTGGGCAACGCAGATTTCACCACTGGAAATAACGTCATTTTATTTTCATGGCTGCGGTCTAAATTGTTTGTGTAATCTAATACGAATAACTTTGGAGTATTTGTGTAGTTAAATTATCAATATGCACTTCAGGTTTTTTTAAAATGAAAATTGCATTGAATATCTGCGTTTTCTTTTATGGATAATTTACTTCATTACATTGCAAATAGCGAAAGGAAATGCACTCGACCTACAACACATGTCTGCAATAGAATTTTTTTTGAGGTCATAGTACTGATACTTATAGATTTTTATGTATTAATTAAGAGAAAAATAGTGAGAAAACCTTATCATCTAACATAATCCTGGCATGTAGATTTTCCTGCAGTAACTCCTAAATTTTGCTTTTGTGTAGATTTAAATAGTCTCAACTTTATTATAAAATTCAAAAAATATATTACATTTATTAGAACAAGGAATGATTTCACTTATTATATTTCTGAAGATTAATTAAACTCCTTCGATTGTTCTAGTTAACTGCAATAATAAAAACAGCAGTCAAATATGTGCATTTTGACTCGCGTGAATTCCTTTTATTATATAATTCATTTTGGAAAAAGAAAATGTTTAAAAAACAGCAATACCATTGAATTTTTGCTTAAATTTTCCGGAAATTTCCACTACATTTTTAGAAAAATTTAAAAATAACAAGGT
This sequence comes from Druceiella hillmani, assembly GCA_039881145.1. Taxonomy (NCBI): domain Eukaryota; kingdom Metazoa; phylum Arthropoda; class Insecta; order Lepidoptera; family Hepialidae; genus Druceiella; species Druceiella hillmani. The sequence continues at coordinate 20,358,515 of JAYKKI010000016.1, read as the reverse complement.
AATGTTGTGAACTTTGTTATATAGAACATACAAAAGGTCTGTAATTTGTATTTTGTGCCTTCATTATTCAAAATTACATGCCATAGGTAACGGGTAGTCTATATAATATAGGTGGTAGAATCTCCAACACTTCCTCTACTTATCAAAAATGCAAGAAACTTTGATAATGTGTTAGGTACTAAAGGTCCGCATAGTGTATTTTTTTTATTAGTGCAACGTAAACATTTAAAGGATCTTCACGAACAAAACTATATTTATATTTATAACTACGAGACAAAAAAATATTTTTAATGAAATTAGTGTCGACAAAAAAAAACTATTGTTACCTAATCTAAGAGAAACACTTTTTCAAGTGAAGATTTTATTAAGATAACCTGATAAAGAATATCCTATTCTTCAAGAAATCATGGTTAATATGTTGTAAATATGGGGAAAATATTTAAAAGTCGTTGAAAACAAACAGAATGAGTAAATATTACTAACACATGACAAAATAAAACGAAAATACAAAGGAAGTTAGGATTCGTGTATTAAAGTTAACTATTGCTCCACCGCATGGTTGCATAAAGAATGGTGGTGATTTACTAGCGTGATATTCCAAATATTTTTGTAATATATAATTTTTTTCTTTTAAAAATTAATTTTTTTGTACATATTTTTCTAAAAAACCCGAACGGGACAAAAAAATCGAAGTTTGTACTCCTAATTGGCGTCATAAAAGCTAAATAGTTGTCAAGAATAGATATTAAATACAAAAAGGTATGTAAAAAAGTAATGTGAAAAAGTCTTTTTTGTGTTCTTTGGTGAATCTTCTTTTGAAATACGTTGCACATATCTAATTGATAGTTTGCTAGGATGATACATAGTTCATGAGTAGTTCAAAGAATTGTGTGAGAAACGGAGTTAGTTTATGTACATATTGAGATATCATCAAGTTTAGGTGACTTTTCAAGTATCTAATTGTTCAAATGTGTTTTTGATTTTCTTTTTCCTAACCTTTACTACAGGTTTACAAGCGAGTAATAAATGTATTCTCACAACGTTCCGTAAGATATTTTGTTTGGCACACGCGCATTTTCTAACTGCTTTTAATTGTAGAATTCAACTTTTTTGCACCAGCAAATTCAACTTTATTATATTAGCCTATGCTATTTATTATTTACGCGCATAGTGAATACTTCTTTTAAACGTCCAATTAACATTTTTGCTTTTATTACTGCAAGTGTAGATTTAAAATGACCTTGATAACCTTGATTATCTTAGAGAAATATATGTGTATGCCGCAAAAAATGTTTTGTAAATTGTTTCCATACACTGGTATAAAATTTACCTTTTCATAGCGTTAAAAAATTAATTTGCTTTTAATTTAAATATTCTTAACTATATTTCTTGGAATAACATTTCAATAACATATTCCTGATATATTTATCATTTACCAAAGATTTTATTTCGAATTATACAGCTTAAGTGTGACGTTATACCAATTTACATGTGAATAAATACTTCTTAGATCCAGTAAAAAGAATACTCACTATACTAATACGTTATTCTTTTATGATATATTTACTCACAAGCTATCTGCATATGAAGGTAGTACCTGAATTATTAAGTATCGTATCTTATGAACAGCATGAAATCAGTTAATTGCTATTTATTATCGTTCAGAGTTTTAGAAAAAAATTTTATATTGTGTAGACCTATTTCCAGAATGAATTCCCTCTCTTACTACGTTAGCTTTAATCTAGCCTTTATCAATCTAATCAACCATCACAATTATACATTTTGCTTTTGAATTTATCCCACGACAGCAAATAAATCGGAATTGTCGTACTATAAATCTTGTACCGTTAAAGTTTATTCGTTTAGTCATAATTTTTCTACTGCAATATTTCGCAAAATTTTTCAACAGATTCTATACATGTGTAATGTTTGCTACGTCGTATATTCATGTTATTCTTTGATTTGGATATTTGTTTATATTATAAAGTTGCCTTATCTGTCCATATTTTTTATTTATAATTAGCTTACAAGATACTTGAGCAAAATGTTAAAACTTAATAAACATTTTTTTCATAACTTACACGGCTCTGGATATGAAACAGACACATTATATCTCAAACGGTTACGGATGAAGACACCTCATATTTACTGGGAAAACTAAGTAATTACTACAATAACCCTTGAGGTTATTAACGCGTATACAATTTATAGTGAAGTATCAGCACTAGAATGCAAGCAGTTTGATTTTTTATTTAAACTTAATCGCTTACTCCTGTTTGAACGCTCCCTGTTCATTAATTTGTTGTTCAGTAAATTAGTTATTATAAAGATCATATTCATAGTCAGTAACTGTTTCCCTTATTAGATTTTGCGTTTAGTATTGATTCAGAAAACACAAGAAATTTATTGTCAATTTTCTAATTTTCTTCAATATTTATCATTTTATTTTTTCCACACATGACTCTGCAAGCCAATAATTATTATAATTATTCAAACCCCTTTAATAAAGGATGAACCGCATTATTTATAGTATTCAATTTTTACCTGCTTATGTTTATAGTGGCCAAAGTACGCATAAAATACCATTCAATAATTTTGAACTGAAAACAATTTGACAAAGGCCAGGTACAAAATTACTCTCATATTTAGCTCCGTGATTAATATTTTTTTATTTTACGACGCACTTCCGGTATTATGCGAGTAATGCACACTTTTGATATGAATAAATAATAGTGAAAAATAATAAACAGATTTTGTAAATTAGTTAAATTAATTTTAAGGAATATATTTGATTTAGGTACACGAGTGTCGACAAGTATAACTGTTGGAAGAAACAAAAAGGAAATTTGTAACAAGAGTGAATGAGGGATTTTATGTAATTTTTTAAACATACCGGAATTTTATTGCAAGTTTACGAATTTTTTTCTAGTTTTGTCTCTTCTTGTAGCGGTTCGACACAAATCATTTATATTTTGTTATCGTCAGAAAAGTATAAGAGACGGTTAGTATCATTCCAAAGATTAACCTACATGGAGTATAGGAGGTAACTCGTTTATATAAACATTTTCACGTAAAGTGTAGTATTAATATAGGTTTTTATGGTGACTTTCATTACATTTGAAAAAAGTAGCATTTATTATTGTGATTGCGACAATATCTTAAAAATTATGAGTCTTGAAAACAGTTTCAAAACTTATAATTTATAGCTTTATTGCGTAATTGACGTATATTTATGTTGTGTTTCGTTACCATGGGTAAATTAAGAACAAATCTGCACATCTATCTGTTTATTGGTCTGTCAAGATTACTAAAATATGAGTAAAACTTTGTAAAGCTGATTTATTTCGTTTTATTTTTCGATACATACGTACCCATATTATTTTTATGTGGGTTCTATCAAAATTACATATCTAGGACGTAAAGAACAAGTATTTAAAAATGGAATTGGGAAGTTAGCATTTGTTCTAAGTGCAGGAAATTTATAGGCTTTGATAAAATGTGCAAAAACATGACATAAAAAAAACAAAAATTGTCCCCAACTGCTTAAAACATATATTGTAGCAAATCATAGCATAAATTTCAATAACTTTCAACACTTCTTTGTGTTACATTTCTCACAAATATTAATTATGTTAAAATGAAGAAAAACAATTTAATAGATTTTTATACGTGATTTTTTTATATTTATTTTTTTTTCTTTGTCTCTTTATCCGATAGAAAAATCTTGTTAATATGTCATGTAGATCGTAAGAATTTTTATCTTGACACAAAAGCTTTGTTATTTTGGGCCATTTAGGATTGTAAATGAATGTACTGAATAAATCTGGTCATTCAAAATGCCGCAAATACATCATAGAATTTTAAGTTCGCTCATCTACATAACAAGTTTCACCAGTGAAAGAGGACGGCAATACAATCATATTTTTCAGCTCGAAAACTCTAAAACTGGTCTGGTCATAGCATTTTTACGGTGGAAACACTCCTCACTTTTCATCTTTTTTGGTAATTACAACTAAAATTAAGTCTTTTGATCTCAAATTTGGCATACATTTGTACTAAACATTTATTTAAAATAATATGAAATCTAATAAAGAACGTTATCCCATTCGTTGTGAAATTTTGAACCAGATACGGTCTTACCGAGAGGAGTTTTAGTTTTCACATCGCACTTAATTTTATTGACGTGATAGACGTCTTTCAATTTTAAAATGTCAGACGATATTACAAAACGTCATAGGCATGGTGCATCTCACTAACTTGTACCAATTTTTTATCCCTGCTATAGAAAACGATATCTCTTTTTCTAATCCTGGCCGGCAATGAGAATTGTTACTTCTTTAGCCTTAGGAGCATTATAACTACCTTTATGTTAACGACAGGGCATCTTATGAGCATCAGTCACTAAATGGAATTTCTTCTGGCCTTTAGAAATTGAATCAAAAGCAGCCTTAAAACAAAAAATAGAATTGTTGTGTACATACAACATATTCCGCAGTTATTTCACCGATATGGTTTAAGGCATGGATAAATTCTACAACAAACTTGACTTTTACGTTCATCATCGCCAGTAAAGTATATCTGAAGGAATGAAAATATCGATTATTGTCGATTCAGCTTAGGGAATGTGCTGCATTACCGTTAAAGTCCGTCGTTAGTTACCCGTTAGAAGGTGTTGATGTCGTCTCGTAAGGAACATATGTGCCAAGTTTCAAATTTGTAGGTCTTATAGGTGAAGAGATAGTGCCATTGATTCATTTCAAAAACTCACCGCCACTCACCCCCTTGGGTATTGATTTCGACAAAATCTGTTTTAAGTGGGTGGCTATGTCACGTAAGAAACATATTTGACAACTTTTAAGGTGGTAAACCTTGTAGATCCGGAAATAGTGCCACCGACTTTTTCCATTAGCCCACCCCCACTCACGGCCTTAAGGGTTTATTTAAGTAAAATCCGTTGTTAATGAGTACCTATATCATGTAAGAAACATATATGTCAAATTTCAAGTCTGTATATCTTGTAGGTAAAAAGATAGTCCTATGTGTACCTATGTCGCGTAAAGAAAGTGGCATGCCAAATTTCAAGTAGGTAGAACTTATGGGTCCGGAAATAGTGTCACCGACTTATTCCATCAATCCAACCTTAGAGTTTATTTAAGTAAAACCCCTTCTCAGTAAGTATCTATATCGTGGATGGAAAATATATGCCAAGTTTGTAGGTCTTATCGGTGAAGAGATAGTATCATAGACTTATTCCGCCAATCCACCCCATTCATCTCCTTCGGAGTTGATTTCGGTAACATCCATTCTTAATAGGTTGTGATGTCATCGTAGGTAGCAACGTACATACGTACATATTTCAAAGTTTGCAGGTTTTATAGATAAAGAGATAGTGCCACCAAATTATTCCAACAACTCACCCCCAATAACTCTCTTAAGAATTGATTTCGGTAAAATCCTTTTTTACAGAGTGTCTATGTTATGCACTGAACACACATGCCAAATTTTAGTTGATTTTGGTAAAATCCATTGTTAATAGGTGTCGATATAGCGATATAAACATACATACTAATTTCGAAGTTTGTAGGTCTTGTAGGTAAAGAGATAGTGTTACCGGCTCATTCCACCAACCCACCCCCAATAATTCCCTTAGGGATTGATTTCGGTAAAATCCTTTTTTAGCGAGTGTCTAAAAAAGGATATAATAAATACAATCTTATAGATCCAGGGATAGTGCTAGCGACTTATGATGGCAACCCACCCCCACTAACCCTCTTAGGGATTGATTTCGGTAAAATTTGTTCTTAGTGACTGTATTATGTAGGAACTTAGTGGGTGCCTATGTTGCGTTGGCATATATATCATGCCATGTGCGTGAGTCTTGAGTGAGTGTTAACTCTCTTTTATATACATATATATAACAAAGTGAAGAAATACTTTTCCAAATATATTTACAAAATTAAATAATGTTAATTCAAAACTATCGAGGCAATCAATATAAATCAACATCTCTTTTAGTGAATATTTTTGGTATTGCTTTAAATGATGATACAGGTCAATATTTGACCTGTTCCAAACAAATATTTAGCGTATATGTTACATATAGGAATAGAAATATGATACGGTGGCAACAAACAAGGAATACGTTCCACACGTATGATATATTTCTTGGGAAATTTAAAACACTAAAGCTAATTTTTATGGAGAAAGTTTATATTTTGAAAACTAATTAGGCAGTTAATTATTGAAATCTAAAAATACACACATAAATAATAACTAGAAATTTATTAATTTCAACTACATTCACTTAATCAATTTGTTCAACAAATAGCAATGTAAGAAATTGCGTTCACCAAATTTAAACCAAAAGCGTCCTTCTGTTACCCCTGACAGTACTCAAATTGAACTATATTAATGGTGAAATACCACTAGTTAATTTCAGAATGAAAGGTTTTTCTAAATAAGTATTTAAATTAACACAAATAAAATATGGCTTGTTTTTTAAATGTTTTCTTTTTTTTATTTTCTGAACAATAAAAGTCGATATCACTGTAAACTCTAGCCATTTGTTTCATTCTCAATTTTAAAAATGCAATAATGAACTATTTGTAGGTTCATTCGTAGTTTGCCGTTAACCAGTAGGTGTCATGGACTCTGTAATTGGTTTCTTTTTCATAACTTTCCAGATTAATCATTTCTTTTTTGTTGAAATATTACAATATTATATACAAGTAGGTAAACAACATTGGCATCAAGCTAATCAAGCTTAGATAATCGGTTTCTTATGGATATAGAAGTGAAACATAATTGCACTATAATTTTTTTAAATTTAGCATTCTTTTTATTGGAAAAAAATTCTAGTTATTAGCCATAAGGTTGATCATGTACATTGAATTAACACGTGTCAGCACAATAAATAATTTTTTGTGTTATTATTCGGTAGGATATGTTTTAAAACGATAAAGAGGGAATGTTAAATATTAGATAAAATATGACCAATTACTGATATAACAACCGAGTACATTTATTTTTTGATATAGAAAATTACGACAGTATACTGTGAGGGTTAGGAAGGGATAAATTTTTTTATACTAATTAACTCATCTTATAAGTCATAATTTCCTATTTACGAATTTATATATAAGAAGAAAAATCTCGTCATGAACTGAAATGAAGCCAAGTGCTAATAGAGCTATGAATTAAAATTGAGAAATATTTTATTGCAATTGCGCCATAGCATTGATTTTTATCTTAGCAGATGCTCCTAGGCTGAACTAGCTGCTAGCCTGATCTGCCAGTCTGGCCTACTAATTGAGCCTACTAACCTGGCTTGTTAGATGCTGGACTGCATGGACTGCTAACCTGGCTTGCTAGCCAGGCCTGTTAGTGTCGGCTACTTTCCGGGGCATCTAGCCAGGGCAGTTAAACTGGCTGCTAATACGGGTTCCTATTTTGATTCCTTAGTCTGAGCTGTTAGTCTGGGGTATTAGCCTGGGCTGCTAACCTGAGCTGTTTGTTGGAACTGTTCGCCAAGGCTGCTAGCCAAGATTGCCAGTTAGGCTGCTAGACTAGGCTGCTAGCGTGGGATGCTAGCCTCTTTGCCAATCTGAGTTGCTTCACTAGGCTGCACGACTTAATAGCCTGGCCTTATAATCAGGCCACCTAGCCTGACTTACTAACCTGAGCTATCGGGCTGAACGCCTAGGCTGCTATTATGGGATGATAAGCGGGTCTGCTAGGTTAGGCTACTAGCCTGGCTTGCTAGTTTAGCCTGTTAATTGATGTTGGTGGCCTGAGTTGCTAGCCTGAGTTGCTGTTAATCCATGTTGGTGGCCTGAGTTGCTTTCTATGAGCTGCTAGCCTGAGTTGCTGTGCTGGGCGGCTAGACTTGACTACTAGTTAGAAATATTAATGTGGAATCTAGACTAATTTACTAGAATGGGACTCTAACCTAGTATGCCACCTTAAGCAAGCCTAGCTAGCCCTGTTATCTGGGCTTGATAGCCTGGGTAGCTAGCCTAACCTGCTAGTTGGGGCTGCTGGCCTGGCCTACTAGCCTATGTCCCGGGCCAGCTAACCTAGGCTGCCAGCCTGGACTGCAAGTCTGGATTGTTAATCTGGGTTTCTAGACTGTTTGTCTGGGTTGCTAGCTTCGGCTGCGAGTTTGAGTTTCTTGCTAGCTTGGGCTACTAGTCTAATGTGATATTAGAACTGACAGCTTATTTGGGCTGCAAGGCAAGGCTGCTAGGCTGGCTTGCTAGTCTTACTAGTAATTTTTTTTTATTTGCGTACGTAAGTGGTTTTTTACACATTACTAAAAACACTTTAATTTTATTTCGGGGTTAACTTAAAGTACTTTACAGTTTTTTATTTCATAAAAACCAGTGTATTTAGTCAGAATATATGCAAATTTAATTTTTTAGAAAATAATATACATTTCGTAAATAAAAGAACGAAGTGCCAACCTACTCGACGCGTTGTAGTGACATTAATATATAGTGCACAAATGGTACTGTGTATATTTTAATTCGTATAATCATATAAATAATATATAAAATATACATAGCGGACACATATTGGTGAAATGAAGGTGATGCCTAGTGCAGTGCTGTGTACAATGGAGTGGTAAGTGCTTAAGTAAACAATCCGAATGCAGGCAGACGCCAGAGGGCACACATCATTGTCAGTTGTCTCAATATTTAAAATTGTTCGATATTATAAGTATTTCTAATAAGCTTACTAGGTTTGAAATTTTAATGTGTTGTTAAGGTTTATAATTTATTTATTTTGCTAAGTTTACTATTCGGGTGTATAAATTAGATTGTCACATACTTTATTGTCTATACATATAGTAAATCTCTACAATTATCAAATGAACAATTAAAAATTATAAAAAATTATTTAGGGGAACATAATAAAAGTAGTAGAACAAAAAAAACTATTTTTTAAATATTTACCTGTTAGCCTGTGACCATGTTTATTTGTTTGTACATCGCGCCAGAATGGCTAAAAGAATTTCAAAAAAGTTCTTACTGATGGATTCTGTTGGCCTGGGTAACATATAGACTACCTTTTATCGAAATATTCCAACAAAAAGAAGATTTGAAAATTTGGCGTTTAAATACAAAGTGTAATAAATTTAAAAAAGTTCTTTTATTATTGAATCAAAAGGTGTCGTAACGTGTATTTATCTTGCAGTTAACATATTTTCTATAGGTCTACATGCGAATGGAGTCGCCGGTAGTAGTAATAAAACGGAAATATGAATTTATCGTATAAATTCATATTTTTAAGGACATTCACAGAAACACCTTACCTAAATAAATACAGTATTCTCTCTAACAGTTATTTTAAAACAATAGCCTGTTTATACACCTTGTCCGCTTACCATATCTCTTTCTTGAAATAAGTCATATGCTGACGACAACTCCTTATATTCATTTAAGCGAAACTAACATAGTTCTGTGACAAATTTTCACATCATCCTTATCATCCTGTCGTTATAAAAGAACTAAATACTTTTTAGCATAAATCTCAGCGCGTTAATTTCCAAGGTTATGAAACAAAACTCATATAAAATAATGATAAGGTTCTAAATCTGAACCTTTTATAATCATAATTTTTTATCGTTATATAGCTAATATTTTCCTAAATATATTATCGCTCCTTTTTCTAATAATGTTATTATACAGCTAATATATTTGTAATCATTTATTTCTCCAGAAAATGGAAAAATAACGCGCATAATAGATTCTTCCCAAGCCAAAAACACGAACAAAAAGTTACTTTGAACCCACTTTCCCTCTCTACGCAATTATAATTTCAAAGTGCTTAGTAAAATTATTTTGGTTTAAAAATGTTATTCATTCAAATTTGTTTAATGTGACCTCCATCACTTTCAACACTGAATAATTCCTTTTCGTAGTTATGACGATTAACTTTAAACAATTTTAATGAATGTGTTGAACGGCCTCGAAAGCTTTCTTGAATAAAGATTTCATTTTACGGCGCTAAGCAAAGTAGTAACTTAATAATTCTTGATCAAAAATAAAAAATTATTCAAAAATTAATCAGTCTTAATCTCAGGTACTCTAGCGCCAGTAATTTAGCAAGGTGTTCAAGAAAGTGTATTGCTACCCATGCATGAAATTTTTTAATCAAGTTGGAAGTTTGTAAACGTGATATAATTGGTTTTACTTTGTATGATAAAAACAAAAGAAAGTATTGCATTCGCATGAAAAATTAATTTAACATTTTGATTGGAGTGGATTTGAAAGTAACTTTTTCGTTCACATATCCATTGCATGACCTGATGCTTAAACTATTTTAACGATTTTGATGAAATTTGATTTTTTGCAGTTTTTATTATAAATGTAACGAATCGGTTTTTAGTTTTTTAATCTCAAAATTTAAACAGACCAAATAAAAAAAAATTTCAAAGGACCTGAAGAAAAATTTTCATAACTTGCGCAAATTCTTTTAGCTAAGGCAGAACAAGCCATGTGTTGCGTTACGCTTAAATTATTAATAACTTTTAAGTAAAACAAAGCAAATTATTCTTTTGTAAACACGTTGTTTATTGCTCACAAAATTACATGTTTTATTGCTTACAAAATATTCTTTTGTAAGCAATAAAACAAAACATAACAGAAAAATGTTATTTCTTCTTAATAAAAAGAACATATACATTGGCTTGCTTTCTATGAGAAAATGTATGAAGCATAGCTGTAATATTATTGTAAAGTGTTTATAAGTTATACTTTTAGTGCCGTTTTTTATATATTTAACATCAATAAACTTGTAACTAATATTTTGATGCCGTAAAATTTGCTTCCCGACATTATATATCAACTTCTTTTACAAACAATTAATGACATGGAATCTAGTATGCGTTCATTTGACATGTTTAATCATAATAAGATCCTATGCTTTTATTTTCAGATGATACTCCTTATATAATTTAGTGCTCACAGAAAAAAAATTGTTTTTTCCTTTTATACAAATTTAAGATGATCATTTGATTTTAGTTGTAAATTTTATAAAGAATGGTTGGTAGAAAAATAAAATATGGATAGTTTCAATGTTGTAAATTTATAGCTACCAAAAGTGGAAACAATTAATGTTTTTTTTTGGAAAAAAGTGGCATGTAGAATTATTATGCATTAGCACATTGCAAATGTAACTTATTTAGGGTTCATGGGTGATTGCATATTTTAACTTAAGATAGGACAATTCAAAAATATTAATGAAAGTTTAGAAAACATAAAAATGGGTGGTAGCATCTTTAATTTTGACCCCTTAAATTTTGACGCCAAATTTAAATAATGCATTTGTTTATTATTCCCATATTAATAAATATCCGATAATACTTTCATTAGAAATGAATACAGGTATAAAACTGTTCATGCTTTCCTAGAATACAAACAAAATTGTACAGTGTGGGGTATTTCCGAAAAATATATTTTTATATTAAAGTCATGACGTCGGATATCTCAATATTGTTCTTGTATGTTAAATGTTTAATTCGTAAGCAGAATAATGGATATACGGTTCTCGGTAGCATATAAATTATGTTTTATGTAATTTTAATATCTCATTATATTTAAAAAAGTATTGGATATATAGGATTCTAGAAATATTTTGTATTAATTAAATAAACATAAAATTCGATGCACAAAATCATGCAGCTAATTTTGATTATAATTTAATAAGCAAAATACATTTTTAACACTCTTAAGAGTTTAAATATTTATTCTTGGGTTTTGGTGAAAAATTTGGTTAAACAATAAATATGTGGATTGTTCCCATAAGCTATATCGCTGTTTGTTTTTTGTATCACATAGTGAATGATAAATACCTTTACTTAATTGAATAAGTAAATGTAACAGAATAGTCATTATTTTCTTTGAATTAATGGTTTCTTTTTTCTGACTTGTTTTGACGCACATCTATTAAAGCTAAATTCAAGTTTTAACTTCTTCTTTTATGTATGGATATATCTTTCCTTTCAAAATATTCAAAATTAAATTCATTTTGAAAACGAACAGATCGTAAATCAACTAATTACGCAAATAATAATGAATACAACTTAATAAATCGAAAGTGAAAAACATTTAGAAATGCATTTTTTAGAACGTAACGAATAACAAGTTATAACAAAAAAAAATTTTTTTAAATAATCTTTCAAAACTATAAAAGGTATTTGAAGTAATTTTTTAAAATTACAAGTGTACATAGTTCACACAAATACTAAAAATCATTTAACAGAAATGGAAATATATTTCCTGTAAAACTCATCATTCAATATTTTATAATTAATGAAATTAAAAAAAAACATGTAAAATGAGCCTTGGTAAAGTTGTAAAGATTACTAACTAAAACATTATTTTCGTCACAAAATTCAGTTATAAATTATGTAAATGGGCAACCATTTACATTATTTTCTTACGACAAAATCTCTATTCGCTCGATGTGTATAGTAATAGCCGTTTGCACTTTCTTTTGTTACAAAATACCACCAGCTTTCAATCGCACATACCTTAAAGTTGAAATTAATTTTTAAAATAAAGAATCAATTATTTAAAGTTTCAAGAAATTTAACTTGCGAATGATATATTTTTATAAAAAATTTTATATATGATTTCTTCGCAATTCAGAGAGCTACGATTTTTGCTCTTTTCTTTAAACATTATAGTAATTAAAAAGGTATAAAGCAACTAGAATATTAGAAGGTAGATAAGTACCTATATATGAGCGTATGTTAGACAGGAGAAAACATCGACTTGGCACCGATTCCAAAAATCTCCAAAATCTCGAATTTTTGAGAATAGAAATAATATTTGGAAAAAAAATCCGCTATGTCTAAGTAATATGTATTTTACTGAAATTTTGTGTAATTTATGATGATATTATGTAAATAAATTTTATTTCAAAATGTAAATTATTTAAAAAAAACATAAAATATCGTAACAAGTACATTTTAGTCAGATTGAGTTACAAATAAAACATGTAATAAACGATATTTTGGTTAGTTAATTGTTAGCACTGCTTTCTCGCTTGAAAATTAATTTTGAAAACAATTGTTAGTTTTAGTAGTTTAACAAGAAACTCACTGAATTCAATTTTAAATTTAACGCAATTATTTATTTTAGCCATCCGCCAGTAATAATACCGTTTTTCTTTGTATCTTTTACTAACTGAAATTGTTTTTGACGTTTGTATTTCTTTGTGACAGTTCGCAGGATAAAATAATTTAGCACAAATTTGCTTCTACAGAAAATCTTATCGATTCATAGCTCGAACACAAAAGATGAATTAGAATATTTTGTGCCCTAAGAATTATTCGATACAGGTCACATAAAATAGAACAAGGTACTCAAGCGAGCCAACCTGTGACCCACTGTGTAGCTTAATTAAAATAAAACTGAGTGGGTTGTTTGTGTCGTGAACGATATACATTCAATGAAAAAGTTATAGAACTATTCGATGAAAATGAATTTGAAAGAAAAGTAAACTGGCGCTCGCTCTAAAATATTAAATATGGCGTTGAATTTGCATAAAAAATGCAGATGGTTTTATTGGAAAAGCTCTAAAAGCTCTTTAAATTTTTTTAAGTAACTATTAATACTTATAGATTACTATCTAATAACCTAACCTATCTAATAACCTAACAAAACTCATCGTTATCATCAGCATTTTCTTGTCCAGTTTTGAACTGAGACTTCCCTAATTTTCAACAATATGTTCTAGAGTTAGTTTCAAAATCCCCTAAATTTCAAAGTACGTTTTTTATATTGTCACAACGCCGCGCCTTTTATTGTATATATATATATATATATATATATATATATATATATGTATGTATACATACATATATATATATATATATATATATATATATATATATATATATATATATATATATATATATATATATATGGTCAACGGTATTGAACTATTTGTAGAATTTAACCTGGCCAACCTTTGCAATAATTTCAGTATTGAAGTAACAGTTTGCAGATAAGCACATAGCCATATTGCAAACAGTTGTCAAATTTTGAAATTGTTCTACTTGCAAAATCAATTCCATCTGATTGATTATTAGCATGACTTTTATCTCATTCGTTCAAAAAAGGAACAGTTACGATTAGAAACTTCCCGTTATTTATTAAATAGCTTTAGCTCACGATTTTAGTTGCATGGAAAAAGAAAGCAAACGGTGATGAAATTAAAAAAAAGGTTTTTAATAGGTTTTTGACATGGGAAATAGTTTCAAATGCAAATAATCCTAGAAAGAGTCTAAAAAGGAGAAAAATACCTGTGTGGTCGTACGCTCACCTATTATTCTCATGAGTTATTTTGTATTGATATTCACACTCTTACCGTTAAAACAAAGTTTTTGTTACAAAAAATCATACTGTTGGATAAAGGTGTTATACTTTTATCCAACAGTATGATTTTTTGTAACAAAAACTTTGTTTTAACGGTAAGAGTGTGAATATAAATACAAAATAACACGTGAGGCTTTAGTATGGCTTTAGTCCTGAAGTATACTATACAAGTATGTATTCATTTCGTGTATATTGGTTAAGTAGTTGAGGTGTGAAAGTAGAACTAATAAACAAATAATTTCGCTTACGTGTTTATAATATTAATTAGGATTTGTGGACGCCCAGAGGAAGTAACCATATTGTGTTTTCAATTTTCTTCATTATATTTAAATAACTATGATTCTGAAGTTTATTATTTAACGTGCTCCTAATTTCTTCGATATTAATTGTATAAAGATTTGGTTTAACTCACACATTCCGCATAAATACGATACAAACTTAGTTTTTTATCTTCACGCGATACGTTCGTTTTGGAGACCATATAACAAATATTAATTTCATTTGTATAATAACAAAATAGGTACTATTCTTAATATAACACATTTCGTTTTGCTTTACCACTTTACCTTTTAGAAGGATTTTATTTTTGGCGTTACTTTTCTAAATATGCTCTGCAAAACCGGCATTAGTGAAAAAGTCACTAGGGTGAAATAAGTTTTATTTTTCTTCAAGGAACTTTCTTTATTTTACCTATTTTTAATTTTTGAAAAGAAAATTGAAAAGGACCCGATGTGTTGACAGCGTGTCAATATTTGCACTGAACGTCGGTTGGTTATTAGCTCATACATATATTGCGGTGAAACATTGACTTTCTATACGACTTCATTTTTTGCTCAAGACCACGTAATACTGCTTTCGACAAAACATCACATTAACTGCTACTGAATCTATTTATTTAGCAAAAATATTTTTTTTGAAAGTAATAATTTTGAATAAGACAATTTTACTATATACTTGTGTTTGATTTGACAACATTTCATATAATATCAAAAAAAGTAAAGGAAGGAATATTGTCATGCTTTAAACATGTTTTGGATTTAAACTGAAAAATTGTATTTTCATTTTATGCGATTTATTCCATGAATAATACACCTTGTGTAATTCGGGTAAGTAGTTACTGAAACTATCGCCATTGACATACACTTTCTTTTTACAGTGATGATTTAGATTATGAACTGTATCCAGTCAGTTCTTTATTTAAATACAATCTGTTTGGAAGTAAGCAAAATTATTGTACAGAAGTGCGGGCATAGACTGAGATATTTCTGTAAAATTTTGATATCCTTGATTTCATAATTGAAATGTTCTCTCTAAAAGAAATTCCTTCTTTTTTCTAAACCTTCGTTAACGAAACAAGTCTCAATCGTTTGCATGGATTTTCTGAAATAGAAGATTGCACTAAATCCACATTGATACAAATAAGGTAAAGTTTATTATTTGTTGACGTTCGTTGGAACAATTTCTGTATTATTGTACTATTCCCTTAACTGTTTGTCTTGTTTAGTTTAAATTTTATTATTTAAATAAAGTCGTAATTTTGAACTCTTGTTTAGTTATTTTATGAGATTTGCCTGAAAATGAACATGACTATTTAATGCGTATTTATTGGATATTATACATTTCTGACCATTTGAAATGTTCACGTCTATAACATAATCATCTATATCGCAGGCAAGTAATATTATTATTTTTGCCAATTCTTATTTTGCAAGAAATTACAACAATGTCGATTAAACCATTTAAATGTAAATGAAATTTGATTGGCGGTTACGGAATTAGCTTCAGTTTACACTACTAAATTACATTTCTATATAAGATTTATTCACATCTGCACAAAAAAATGTTTTGTTAAATCAAGAGCTAATGGCTAACTATATATTAGTCAATTTTACCTTAATATTAATTAAAGTTAAATAATAAACATAGTATCTATAGATTGTAAAGATACCAATTAACACTTGATGTGTTGACAGCTTTACTTAAGACTAAATAATCACATAGTCGCTGTTAATTCATTACAAATGGAATACCACTCTATCTGAATTACAAGATGGAGAATAGAGAATCATACAGTTGTTTAAAGCTCTGGTATTACAATCTTTACTTTCACGGATTTAAATTTATTTCTGCATAAAGCCTAATAAAATAAAGAAAGCCAATTGGTGATCTTTAATATATTTCCAAATAAGGTTCCTGGTCAAAAGACTGCATCGAATCGCATCTCTTGATAGTACCGAGAAAAAATTGTATCAGCATTTGTATGTTTATTTTCATAGCGAACAGATCAGAATACTCTCTTTACATAATTTAAGTCAAAAACACTTTTATGAAATTTTTGTTTCACAAAATTAAATTCACTATTTACATGTTTGCATAGTTAATTAAATTTATCATTTTTGCTTACATTTACCGTAATTTGATTGTCAATGTTTAAACACATATTCATTTGATTGAGCACACTTAAGTCAGTCAGCAACTGTTTAACCGTACCTTCTCTTTTGTGAATTCATAGATTGCCATAAATTACAGTACTGGAGTAGATAGAGCCACATCACCATACCATTTTGTTGGTGCTGGCTGGACAAGATGAAGCGGCCCCGTTCTTGCCCCGTTCACTAAAGCCAATTAGGAACGTGTTATTTGCATTATGTTTGTAGCGGAATCTGAGTCACTTAGTTTCCTATAAAATTCTTTATTTTATTCCCTGTATTTCAGAATGACTAGTACAAACGTGAAAAAGTACCTACCTGGCTTACGGAGAATATTAAGTCAAGCGTACTTACAATTACTATTAGAATTGGCGTCCCTTATATCGAATCTAAAATAGTCGATAATATACAGCAATTCCATTTTTATTATTCACAAGAAATTGTGAATAATGAAAATGTAATCGCTTCATTTATTTGCATAACAAATTAATAGAAGGATAACATTCATGTTGATGAATGTCACTAAATTGTCACTTAATTTCATTTCTTGCTTAGAGGGTAGAATTCTATTTCTATTTTGATTGACATTTGTCATCTCTCAGTGTCAACTTACTTTATTACTTCTTGTTAATTCAAAGATATAAAACAAGATAAACCTTCTCGTTTTATTGATAGTTATTTTTTCTGGTTGTTTTGGAATGTGTTTGTTTCAAAGTGTTGCAGTTTCCATAATTATGTTCGATGGACATGTATTTGAAAACACACCTACAATCTAAGACGATGCCTTTGGACTCTGAAAAATTACAGGAACTCTCGGAAATATGAAATATAGACGACTCATATACTCTATCAAGTTCAACGAAATATAGTTTCTGTTCACAGTGGGTTCTAAGAAGCCTGGGTGTCTGCTTTTTGTCACTTTTCTTGAATTTTTAATTGTGAATCTTTACCAATTTGTATTACCCAAAATAAAAATTACTTTTCTTGTTCATCCATTTTTTGACTTTACTTCCTATTTTCTTATCCATTTTATTTTCTGACTTAACTTCTTTCGAAGTTTTGTATTTCAATGCGGTATGATTTATATAATAAATTTTGGTGCTTTATTGATGATGTAAGCAGCTATAAATACTGCCTCCGTCTTATATTATTTTGGGATTAAGTTGATATTAAATAGCGGTTATTTCGACGATTGAACCAGTACTCTGTTCATGCGTTCTGCAATTTCTTTCTTTTCGGGAGTGGTTGTTTTTTATATAATCCCAGTGCTATTTAGGAATACAAAAAAAAATGTTCATATTCTCGAGTCCATTATTATAGCGGATTTATTTGATATTATAGTTTTCTAGTTGATTCTCAAATTCCTTAAACGCTTATATTGCTTGTGATTACTTGTGCAGAAAATAGGTGAATACCTTTTTTGAATCATCGTCTATAAATATTAGGAAATATTTTGCTCCACCGAGCACTTGGATTCCGTCGGACCGCAAACGTTTGAGTGTACTAGTTCATACCAGTTTGTGGTTGTTGTCTTTTTGTAACTAAGAGGCAATTGTGTATTTATTTTTAAAACACGTTACGCATGTCAGTTATTAATAATATCCCTCTTGGATAATTGCGCACTGTCAGTATTTTTATTATGTCAGATAGCCGCAATTTAGTTTTTTTTGTTATATCCTTTTATCCTTTATTTTGCTTATTATATCCTTTATTTTCTTATTATCCTTTATTGTTAAATTTCACTTGACAATAATTTTTATATTTAATGGCTAACTGAAAATAGGTTTTTGGCCAGCTTTGATACTCCTGTATTAGACAATTAATGTCACAAAAATATAAAATTAAAAATTGTCAAAATACGTCTTAGTGCACGTATTTCAAGATTAGTTAAGTGAATACTTAATATTGCGCACATATTTATTTTAAATTCTGTGTACTATGTTTGGAAATGCAATAAAATTTATATAAACACTCAAAAAAGTTGTACGTACGGGTTTTTTTAATTTTTTTATTCCACGGCAAAATATTCCTTTTATTATTTCGAAAATAGCAACAATCGCCACAGTTTTGTTTTATCACATACAAAATTGAGCAATAATTAGAAAGCCTTTAAAAGTTTTTATTACAACAGTACTTCCTGCTAACATACACGCAAAAGCTCTTAAACAAATTTAATTTGAGCAATAAAGAAAGACATCTCCGCCAAATATTACATGACGCCTTAGATGGAAAACTTCGTTGTTCCACAGTAGCTTGAGATACCAACAGATAAAATGTCTCGCAATCTGCTGAATAAGTCTAAAGAGCAATAAAATATTTTGTGTGTATTATTCTTAACGACATAACAAAAAAGGTTTAATGTTATATTTACGTGACACTATCACGAAATTATGAGTCAAATGCTATTGTTAATTCCATGTTAATGTTGGTTGTTTCTGGGTTATGATATTATTCAGAGGTCAAAAACAATTTAGATTCCATATATACGTAGCATAGTTAAATAAAATTAGGTTTAAGAAATACAAAATACAAGTTAAGGGTTTATTAAAGTTACGTTAGCGTTGAATGTAAGCAGCATATTATACATGTCATTTGGCTCTTATTCTTAAAAATATAATTGACACATATATTATTACAAATGTAAACACGTATAGGAAATAAAATAACTCTATGACAAAAAAAGATAGACTGAAATCACATAGAAAAGAAAAATGTTAATATCCATTTATATTAAGAACACCTTCTCCCATTGATAGATTAAACGTAGAAACGAATAGCTTTCTTGTTTTAAATGCTTTAAAAAAAATTTAATTTTTTTTATATAAAAGTACAGTTAATACTTTCCTCTTCCTTTTCCTATTTCTTTTCATCTTTGGTTTAATACTTTTATACTATTTTCAATTCAGTTTTCAAAAATATCATAAACCCATTAACCTTTTCGGTGTCATACAATTATATAAAAGATTTTGCAAATTTAAACTATTCATCGTACCTCTATCAAGAACAGATTAATGTCGGGACATCGCACAGGTCGTGCTAGATCTTATAAGTTGGTTTCTGGCAGTAATATCTAAATCAATATAGTTATAGCGATAAGAATAGACCGACGTCGTGGTGGCCTTTTTTTACTTTGTCAAAGCTAAGTCGTGGCATATAAAACAGTTTAAAGTGAACTAAAAACTCATTCATAGAAATAAAAAAAATGTCAAACATGAGATGAATGTGTACAACTAGGAAAAACATTTAGATACTTATATAGATTTAAAAGTACATAGCATTTCTAATCAAACCATTTAATAATTATAATTTTTTGGATTGTAAATTTATTGCGATATACACACACACACACACACACATATATATATATATATATATATATATATATATATAGCTTTTACAAGTGTAAACACAAATTATTTATATAAATGTGTAATTTCACTTAGAAATACAAATCATTATTTTTTTCCTTGGCCTGCGCTGTAAAACATTCCATTACGTCGACTTTCAAAATTGTAACATAACTGGAAGTACATTGCAGGTTTTAATGATTAGTGAATACGAGTACTGTGTGAATAAAAAATACACTTTAAAGGGCCATACTTTTAGCCATTCTATTAAATTTATAAAGCGACGTAAGGCTACAGACTTCAATATGATATTAATGTCAACTTGGTCTATGAAATCGTGTTATAAATGCAAGTATAATCTATCTGAAACGTTTTTGCAACAGATATTATATTATTTTAGGCGAATGAAAATAAGACTTTTCAATAGGTATGCATGATTGGAAAGTAATTTTAGGGCTCCGTACTTAGAAAGTAAAATCGTAACCCTTACTATGAGATTTTTGTTTCTGTAGGCCATTGCTATTTTTCTGTTATAGTTATACATCGGATTATATGCATTTGCATGTTCGCATAAGCAAATGCATAAAATGCTATTTTCACAGCGTTATTGCGTGTTTTAGTACTTTTCCATTGATAGTGCCTGAAAGTATTTTACCATTTTATATGGTAAAAGCTGGTCAAGCTCCCAAACTTGCTTCAGATCACCTGTCTATTCCACGGATTACATTGACTTGCGAAAGAGATAAGGAAAAATTTCGGGATTGTAAATAAATTAATTTCCTCTACAAAGAAAATATTTTTAAAAGCACCACCGCGAGTACAGGCATATAAAGAGCAGCTACCAAACTTAGCACTACCCCTAAAACTAATATTAACGCGGTGAGGAACTTGATTGAAAGCTGTATTTTTTTGTGTTGAGAATTTTGAGGCCGTAAAAGAAGTAGTTAGCCGATTGCATAGTTAAGAAACCGCCATTGCAATTAATTCAAACCAGCTGGTATTTATGGATCCTTCAATCAAATAAAGTATTGCTCTTATTGCATCCTATTTTAGCAATATACCCGACACCTTTGAGGGACTAGAAACTAAAAGCCTTCCTCTGTGCAAGTCCATGGAAATATTGTAAAAATAATCGGATAGAGTAACGCACTTCCGAGTTCACTATCAGAAAAGGTCCGTGGCAAAATAAATACTTTTCTACATAAAAATCCGGGTCTGGAAAGAATAAAAAAAAATTTAACGCCTTTATCAACGGCACCGGCCTAATGAATGCTCGAAAAGGTTTCTACAGGAATAGCGTCAATTATCAAGTTCTGTCCAGTAACGTCAGTTGACGTAGAGAGGTAATTTTCAGCCTATAAATTAATATTAAGTGAGAAACGTCACAAGTTTGCTGTAGGAAATCTAAAAAAAAATTAATATATTAAATTTTGAATATATATATATATATATATGTGTGTGTGTGTGTGTGTGTGTGTGTGTGTGTGTGTGTGTGTGTGTGCGTGCGTGCGTGCGTGTGTGTGTGTGTGTATAATTTGAAAATAAACGTATTCTAATAATAATAAATGTATATTTTGGCATTTTGATAGAACATATAATCCGATGAATAGTTGTAATATTGCTGTTTTGACTTCAAAATTTATCACAGTTGTAGAATTTACTTTTGCCGATAAGTCAATTCCAGCAATGCAGTTATATATTAAGAGTAAACATTTTCGAAATTTTTTATTTTTATTTCAAATAAGAACGAAAATGAGAGTTTTAAAGTGAAAAGTAGGGAAATGAGACGAAAAGGAAAATCACAAAAAAGTACTATGTTAACACATTACACACACACGTTTATACTATTTTTCTTTTATTTTGTAGCCACGTATCTTTTAATTTATTACCAAAAATATGCAGATATATCATTCATCTCATTTTTTAAATTTGCAGGTCGGAAAATCTGGAATGATTTGGACTGATTTTGTATCTATTAGAGGAAATATGAAAGTTCCATACATTTATAGCTTTTAAGAAAAAAGTTGTTAACCCTTAATCAAACTCTAATTCCTTATTTTTTAAGCATTCATCATTAAATACCGTCTAAGCATTCATCATTAAATACCACTATAGCCACAACGCCAGTATTACATAACTGGAAGTACACTGCATAAATATTATATAATTCTATATAATAAGAAAAGAGGAAATATTGTTCTTGAAATGGAGTTTGTATAAATGATAATACTTTTAATCATTGGATAAACAGTGCACTTTCATAATAGGTGCAAATATATCCCGTTGAACAAAAGGTATTTTCAGAATCGATACTAGTGGCCATTACACGTAACAGGTATTCACCTGTCTCTATTAGATGGAACTCTACGCAACCTCTATTATAGAACGCTACACATTTTATTTTCGAACCCTTCCAAACTCGAAATTCCTTTCAAACTCTCCTTTTAAACCTCTCCAACTGTGCTCTTTCACAATGAGAGTCTTTGAGATAATTGTTGTGCTGAAATATACGAAAGTAAAATTAGTTAAGATGATTTTATTTTTAAAATTGCCAGCGTTTTCTTCTAACTTTTGTCATAAATCTCAAAGTTGTATCAGCTGATAGAATTGTGAAATCAGCGCAGCAAAGTGTTGTAGATACTTTAGAAACGTCTGGACTACCAGAAATTGCAGCTAGATTTTGAATTTCTTACTCCAGTATTGAAATGTTTCATTGGATGTCAACGAAGGCTTTAAACATCCGGTTCTTTAATTTTTTAAATCTACTAATCTTGTCCTAAATGCTGCGATATGTTGTTTTATAATACAGCAACAAATTTATGTCCTTTCCATAATTCTACCATGTTCTCAGGGTAAAGGTTTTTAATAATGATGTTTTCAACATTTTATCATGCGTTGCAAATTATCTATTAAACCTATGAATAACTTTGGCTTAGGTTTTATTGACTGTGTCTCGACTTGAAAGTGATCATTATTAACCAATTTATCTTCGACTCCATGTTTGTTTCTGTAGTTTGATGATTCAACAATTGAAGCGTTTGATTCTTTGCTAACTTAACGTCGATCAATTGAAATTATATTCACGAGCTAAATAAAGCTAATGGCGAATTTAAATAAAATTCCCGGTTTCACCATAATACTTCCACCATCAATTGGTGTTACGACGTCATCTCGTAATGAGGTTTTTAATTCATATAAGTGGTTAAACAACAACATTATTTTTACTGGAACTGGTATTGATTCCGTAATTTTTATGAGTGGATTTTCTTAAGTTGAAATCTCTAAAATGTTTTGTTTTATGCATTATTACTTATTCACTGATATTTGAAGTTGTGTTTCTAAAGTGGACAGATCGAAACCAAATTAGAGTACACGCCTAGAGTCTTCAAATTGCAGGAAAATAGTTTACCCAGTCATACTTTCTTGAAATAATTGCTATGCAATCATCTATTATAAGAACGTCTAAAATTTTAAAAATATTTAGCTTTTTCAGTAAATGCTCCTATTTAAATGTTTTTGGAATTCAGTCACCGGATTTATTAATTATTTTGTCTTCATAATCATTATCTAATAAATATACACTATAAAAAAATATATAAAATTATAAATATACACTATATAAATTTTTCCGAGACGATGTTAGTTTAAACAAAAACTTTTGAAACATCTTTTATTTTTCCTATCTACATGCGTACTATTTCGCCAAAATAAGTACGATTTGGCTATTTACAAAACCAAATAAATATTTTATTAGCGACCACGATATGGCAACTATTAAAATTGTTACTTTTACTGGCAACATATATCAAAATGCTTGTATTTTATATAATATCCAATGCGTTATAAACTAAGGATAAAAATTACTTCACAACATTAGTAATATTTATTTACGTAGTAAAACATAATCTTATAGTTTGTTGTACGAACAACAACAACGTAAAGATTTCTTACATTTTGATCTTTGTGTGTTCTCTCCCTTTACTTCATTGTGTGATTATTTTGACACAAGCATGAACGCGGAGGGATTCCCAAATGCGTATGGAGACATATTCGCAATCACTAGAGAATTCCTGAGTAACAGACGATTCACTTTCTCCGGTAAACATATTATGTTGTGTTATTTGAAATTTTCTACGCGGAAATTTCTTCCGATATTCCGATTTCGAAGAATTCCGATATAGCATATCTATAAAAAATCTAAAATCATATGCAAATCAAAATTAGTTTAAGGGTATGACATTATAAAATTTTGGTAACCCGGTTTTATGTCCCAATTGGTACTATGCCTGGAAATCGAACTTAAAAATGTTTAACGAGAGAAAGTGACAATAGTTCCTTAATTCAATTACGGTAATAATAATTTTATTTAGCTACGAGGATAAATTACAATGTCACACTCACGGACGTCACTCAACTAATATCCTAATGTCTAATTTAGGCCTAACTTTACTAGTTTGCAATGAAATTCATTTTTAAATAAAAATATCATGGAGGCGAAGGTTTCATTGTGTTATCGATTTTCTATTTTTTGCCGTTACGTATACATTTATATGCCGCTATACTTTAAGATCTCTTCAATTGTTAAAATAACCTAATTACGTAGATTTTTAAAACAGTAAGTTTTCAGAATTTAATAGTTTCCTATCGGTGTGTTATTCACAGAATTATCTCGTCACAACATTCGGACTAATTTTGTTGCATCGAAAATATTAACCTGAATACAAAATTGAACTTATACACGTTTTCACATAAAAAACATATTACTAATATTAAAATGGTATTAGAGCAAATTGTACTTCGTTTTAGATACAAAATACCAAGCACTTGTAAAAATTCTGCGGACTTATTTCGCCACATTTGTGGTGAATTAACTATAAAATGTGAATCGAATGCAATAAATCTTTTGGTGAAAAAAGCTTATATACTTTACTTTGGATTTCCCGTCGTTAAAAAATATATAGGCTGCCAAAATATTTTGCAATAGTCGCTCAAGAATTTTGAAGGGCGTGACTCGAAGGACCTCATGACACCACGCCATTTGCAACGCACATGATTTGGAATAAACCACAAAACCTTGAAAATGATTGTTACTTTTGTAAACCTATGACGCAAGAATTTACGCGATTGTTACTTTTGTGACATGAACATTCCGTCTGCACAAAGTTCAGTCCCTTGAAGTAATATTTTACCGCCAATGTTTCCTAACAGTAAAGAAATTGTGAATAATGGAAACATTCACTGTAAATCTACTTATCTTGTCCGAAATACTGGAATATATTGTTTTATGATACAGCAATAAATTTAAGTGGTTTCCATATTTCTATCATACTTGTGCTCCCAGGATAAACGTTTTTAATGATAACGTTTTCAACATTTTATTATGCGTTGCAAATTGTGAATAAATTGTGAATTGTGAATGAAATGGTGAATAATGAAAACATTGTGTACACAGAGGTCGAATCGATCGAGCAAAAGATCTGTAAAAACCCTGAGAAGTGGCTTGAGATATCAAGTTGAAAATACACCTATAGCTGTGACCTACAACTTAGTAAATCGGCACAATAAGGTCTTATAGTACAAATGTGTACGTAACTCTCGTAGTACGAATTCTGTTTGAGCCTGATAGGTTTTTTCATATTCTGTTCGTAGCTAACGAAGGTTAACATAATTTCTTTATAGGTTGTCTTAAGATAAACCATAGCCTCACTAAGTTGCATTAAATACTATTTAGTATTTTATATGATAAGTATTCGTAAAGAGCAATCACATAGAAAACTTCGAAAACTGTTGTTTTGGCTTCTGTTAGTCTCAAATAATACTCTTCAGTAATTTTCACCAAACTACCTTCTACGTACAGATTTGACCCTTACTTACGATTTTATTATATATGTGTATAGATGTGCTTCTTTCTCTGCATCCTGTTTCTGAAAGCACTAGATAAGTTAAAGTAGGTATTAAAGAAGTGTGTGGTTATTAACAATATATCGCTATTAACAATAAATACCAACTTCATAACTCTATGTAATATTGTAAAGATAATCGTTTTGAATAATAACCAAAGTAGACAAGAATTAAACAAATATGTATAAAGTATAACTTTTCGTCTCACATAAGCTTTAAAAAATACCATTATTACTTTTATATTAATCAGTTATGTAAGAAAAACATATATGACATTTAAACTTTTGAATCTTTATAAAAATAGGGAAACTTTGCAATAATAAATATATTTAGTCACCAACAATACGGATAACATGTGTTATCTGTGTCATTATTTAACTCATTGTCAAGGAAGTCCAAAAGTTTGTTGTAGTGACATCTTATGACATTGTCTCACATTTAATAATGAAAAAGTCCCATACACGTGAATATAATGAAACCCGCGGAACGAGGAGTCCCGCAGGATCTTACAACACATAATAAAGGGAATATTCCTTTATTAAAGAAACGCGCGTCGTGTCGCTTCGGTGACAACTCAACGATCCTTCTCAGTAGTCCTCTCAGCGATTGCGTCATACGTGGTGATGATTAATTTTATGGTGAACCGTTATTTCATAGTGCAGGGTTCTGTAATCAAAATTAATGTTTTTCTTTTTCTAAATTTGAATCTCCCCCAAAGTCTAACTTCCTTTCCACCTTGTCGTGTTGTTTGATAAATGTTACGCAGCCTCGTTCTTTTTACACCACAGATAATATAAGTTTTATTAAAATTTATAATAAATTAAAAATATAAATTCAAATCGTAATTTAAAATACGGTTTTATTGCATTAGATATTTCTATTTCTTGTTTGAAATATTATAGATTTTTACGTTTCGTTAAAATGTAAAGGTTAAAGTAATTTTTATTCAATACAAATATTCTGAAAAATTCTAAACGTGTTTTTTTCATTTATTATAGTAATTTTTTTGACCCAAATAAATTTTTTATTCACTGAAGTAAATTATTTCTTATATCGTGGAGGAAATATGAGCTATATTAAGTAGCATTCTCCTTTAACGTCATAATGATGTAATACGTTCCTATATAGGCTCTTGGAACAACAGATTTATTTCCTTTACAACTTTTAATAATAATCATGAAAATATTTGTTAAAAAATGTTATGTTAATTCAAATATTAGTTAATTTAATAATTTAAGTTAAATTTTAAATGTACTTGTATCACATAGTAATACTTTTTGTTTACTTAGCTTTTGGTGGGTATTGTTTGAATGGACGTGGCATCGTATAAACCAATATAATTGGTTGTTTTTCATCCAAAGGTATAGGTTTGTGAAAGAGAAATTAAATAAGGGTTGGTAAATTAAGTCTGATCGTTACTAATTCTAATGGTTATTTAATTAAGTGCTATTAGACTTTTTTTCTCAGATATGATATATGAAACTGATTATAGTACCTCTTGGACAAAAACTAGTTGTTTGTAAATAAAAGAGCAATAATAGTCAACATTGGAGGCAACAAGTTTAGATGTGCTAATATCTCTTCAATTAATTCTGTCTAACTGGATTTTATTTATAAATGAAACGCCTTTCTTCACTTTAAAAGTTTCTTCGCATCTTAACTTTCCGATCAGTCTGTTGAAAAAATTGTAATAATTTTACAACTCATATCACACCTTAAAACATATTCGTATAACAAAAAAAACGCTCAGTATTTGAAGTAGAAACAGGCTACATCAGCGCGAAGCGACTTACGTGCTGATGTTCTTTATCACTCTTTTCGTATATAATAATGAAAAAGTTAAAACAAACGGAAAAGAGAATGAACAAATATCATGGCTGGCAAAACAAAAAATCCTATAGGGTTTAACAATCCACAATAAAGGAAAGTAATCTCATTTTATTAAAAAATCTGTTGCGTTGGCGACAATGGCCGTCAAGAAAACTTCTCAGCCATTGCATCACACGCGGCGACGAGTATGTTACGTGCAGTTATTTCGTCACACTAACAATTTTATGGAGAAATTTCGCTAAAATATTTTTTTTTATGTCTTACATGAAAGAGAAGAAATAGAAAAACCATTTCCTGTAGTTCAGTTAAACTTTGTTTAAATCCCCCATTTGTTAATTCGGCTAGATTATTTTGAATCTGCTCTAAACGAAAATTTGCTTAAATGATGTATGTAAATTATTACACCTATAGATGATGTACGCAATGGATGAGGCTGATCATTTTCCATACTTTTTCAGATGGCATTGCTTTTTGGACACTGTAATATTGGGTATTGATACATAGAATATAGAAGTAGGAAGGAAAAGGATAAAAGAACAAAATTAACAATGAGTGTAAAAAAATTATAAACCTTTTTAAAATAGGAATTTAAATAACCTTTATGAAGCAATTGAAACAGTTCGAGATTTTGATGTATTATTAATACATTATTATGACAAAAATAATCGATCAACATCTCGATCAACACTACTGATATTCAAGTACAACCATTATTTATTTGCTGGAAATTTAACTTCTTGCTATATATGTATATTGAGAGTATGAGATATTGATATTATTTGTCGTCTATAATTAATTATAATATTATTTGGAGCCAATGTTTCCCATTAAAATTGCTCACTATAACACCATCGTCTCAAATGTATCGGAAAATATGTCTCTACCATTATGGTCAATAGTTCTGAGCTCGTAAAAATAACCTGCATCCTATACGTTCTTTTAGGTTCGTAGGTTTGCCACAGGCTGGTCACATTTATTCGTATACTGCAGTACTTAGATTAACTGGTAATCAATGAACACTTAAAGACTACCACCTTCTTCAGTCAATCGATCTGTGACAGACGTTCAAATGGGTTTTTAAAATTGTTATGATCGCCATAAAATCGATATAAATAATATTGTTATATAATTGCCGGTCGCAAAAATCTTCCACGTCGTTTTGTACCGAGTTTTTAAGAGTTATATTAACAAAACAATTTTCTACACAGTGTGTAGTGCCTCATAAAACTAATATCCTAATAAATTAAGTTACTTAATAAACCAAGCAATGCAAAGAAGTGATCACAATATAGTAACCAGAATAGGTCGAGAATAGGACCCCAGAATAGGTCGACAAGTGATCCTTACCCATTGTTTTTTTTTCGTTACCCTTTCCAGTATATATACGTATGCAATGTAACCAGAGCTGGTTTGTAAAGATGAATTTTCATTGTATCCTGTACACTTTCCCCGCATAAATTATTTATCTTAACTGAAAATGAAATCTTTAGTGAAAAACTAATAAAGTTGGCCTAATAAATCCAATTTAAGGTTTTCATTTAAACAAAAATGTAATATGAATATGGGTATGTTTAATTTGATATTCTCGAAAAGCAATAAAAAAGCAAAAAAAAAGCAAACAAAAATTACCATTGCTTTTAGAAAAATATATTTCTTGTTCAGTAATTTTCAATATTTACTTAAAAATATTTTGTCCAAAATAACATTCCTATATTCATTACTACAAATTAAAAGTAGTACTTTTGTGTGCCGTTCGTCACTTACCTACAAGGTTATTTTCTGATAAGCTCTTACATCGTTATAGAAATTTCCAGTTTCATTTGTGTAGAAGAAATGCAGCATGATTCGATTAAAAATTGAAACGTATAACTTAGTAAAGCTATCAGTTTATTTATTTATCTACTAGTCATTATGCCACACAGAGAAAAATCCTAACACTGCAAATTGTATTAGTATGCACATAATTATAAAATATTCAAATACTTGTTAGCTTATGCAATGAATGAAACTGAGTAATAGAAAATGCATTAACGGACGTGGCATCAACATTGGACCGCCTCGTTAGCATGCTAATTACGTTTACCTTTTGTTATTTGAACATGCAGTTGGTAATTTATTCCAGTTTTAATTACAACACATGTCGAGATACGCAAACTTTGGTTAGTTCACGTAAATGCCTGGTTTATGAAGTTTAAAAAGCCGGTTCCACGTTCCAAGTAAGCCGTTAAGTTAGAATTTCGAATGATCGTCTAGTTTCGTTTAAGACCGTTGCTTGGAAATAAGTTAAAATAAAAAATAATAATCCGATGCACCCACATTTACTTGATTATATTTTAGTGTCTAGACAGACGACATAGGTTAAATTTATAAAAACGAATGTAAATATTTATGTGAATATTTTCATATAATTTTTTCACCTTTTTACCACTATTTAATGAGGGACTTTATATCAATGTAAAATTTTAAATATTTAATTAATTTATAATAAATTTAAAATAAATATCTGCAACTATTAAAATCGTGTTAAAAAGTCTATCTTCTAACACAAGGCAATAAAAAGATATAGCATTTGAAAATTTTGTATATTTTGAAACTGATTTACTAACTGATTAACTCTCTTATTTAAATTTCTTAAGGTACTTCCCGTTAACCTAGAATCTTGAAATTGGGCATCGTAAAATTTCTCAAGATACAAGGGAAAAAAGCGAATTTCACTAACTTTTAATTATATTTGCAAATATTACGTGACAAACTTAATATTTCCAAATCAGGGTTCTTTATCCCGGAAAGAAAAATGAAACCCTTATAAAATCACTCACGTATTTGTCCATCCGTCTGTCTGAGACGGATAGACAGATACGTGAGTGAGTTTTTCTGATAAAAACAGAAACCCCTTGAGGTAGAAATTTCAAATGTGGCGTAGTAATTAAATATATTAACCTGTACGTACGTCAATAGTTAATATTTAAAAACATTCATATCGTAATGCTAGAGAAGAAAAAAAAAATTAACTCCAAACATTTTTTTTAATGTCTTTAGTGGTCTACTTGCAATTATTAATGATTCTAAGTTTTTGTAGAAATTTTGTTTCATTGTGATTTTTTTCACAGGCATCCATATTTCAGATGGATTGTCTCCACTCTCACAGATGGTCTTCAAAGGAAAGTGGTCTTCGTTGAGACTATTCAAACTACCGGGATATGGTCGTTCGATGTGAATAATCTTCTTTAATCACTGAAGGCATTTTCTGAAGACATAGTGTAATAGTTAATCTACATTTAAAAAATCTACTTTATACCACCGATAGTTGGCCAAAATGTACTGTAACTAAATTTGAAGCCTATCTCTAATCTTTTGTATTTATATGTTCTTTCTAATCAAACTAATCTCAATCTCATTATTCTTCAGTTGGAAATCGCAAAATGCGAATGTTCTAAAATTTTAAGCCTTGAAATAAAATGGTAATAGTTTAAATTAATGGATAGTCTTTTTCAGCCATCAAATAAATGAACATATCATAATAACGAAAACAGTATAAATGAAATATCCCGATCCGTTATTTTATTAGAATAAAACTTTTTAACAAAAAATTTAGCCGACTTCAAATAAACATTTGATAAAGAACGCGCGGAAAAGTCTAACCTAATGAAAGTATGAATACTGGTTGGAATTTTTACGGTTTTTGTTTCCAATTACAAATGAATTTGCAAAACACCGCTGGAGACTTTTGCGATCGGTGCAAATCGACGCTTCGCTCCTATCACGTTTTTACACACCTACATACACACAGACGAGTGCTACATTTTATTTGGAACCGACTTACTTCGTGCATTTTTATGTATCTACTTTATATTTTTTGTACATATATGTACATACGTACTTACCAGCCTTCTATTATTCTAGGTTTATATGTATTTTTATACACCTGCACATACTTTCCTACATATTTGTTTTTTTTTCTTGCTTACATTAAGGCGAAACTGAGTTCAAACTGGATGAGTTTACTCCTCATCATTGAAGAGTTCACAATAAAATTATATATATATATATATATATATATATATATATATATACATGTATATATATACATATATATATACATTTATGTATATTTATAAATATTTATTTCTTATATTATCTCTTATTGAGATTCTAAACTGTTCATACAACATTCCTAAATCCGGAATAAAAGATGTTTTTTGACACGTCATTAAAGTCCGGTTAAGCAATAATAGAAATGTTAATATAAATAGTGTCCACGGCAAATAGGAGTACACGCAAACATAAAAAACTCAATGTAGATAATGAATGTAATGTATATGACGTAAAATATAAAATGTAAAATATCGTATAAATTCAAAGTTGGAAGTATCAAGATACAGAAAGGTGGAGGCGCTGATGTTGATTGGTCCAGAGCCGAAAGTGCAGTGGTCGATAGGGAAGAAATTCAATACGTTAAAGCCGCACTGTGCTTTGACTGGCTGGAATAGTAGTTATCCGTGTCTGCGTGGCGCGAACATCCTCCGCCCCTAGCAGTGCCGTAGGAAGAAGGCAGACCCGACTGAGTGCCCTTTGCTCGATGGCGCTGTTAGTCCTGAAATCGGCAACTCTGTAAAGACTATCCTGACTGGGAAATGGCTTGACGATTAAGTGGCACTCTCAATTTAAATGGAGGCGCGTTATTCTCTTTAAGGACTACCAGGTCGCCGACCCGTACCAAAGGCTACCGACGACGCCACTTGCTGCGATGCTGCAGTTCCACCAGGTACTCGCTACTCAATCTGAGCTAGAAATTTTGTCTTAATTCTCCAATGCGCTCGTACCTGGTTAGATGCTTGGGGATTGGTGTCGACGGGAGTGAAGTAAGAGGTCGACCAATTAAGAAGTACTCTGGAGTTAAAGGAGACAGGTCGTTAGGATCGGTTGATAAGGGAGTGAGTGGGCGGGAATTAAGAACAGCCTCTATCTTCACGAACAATATTTCCAATTGCTCATAGGTCAAATTAGTATTGCCCATAATACGTTTTAAATGATATTTTGTTGCCTTTACGCTCGCTTCACATAAACCACCTATCGTAGGGGAAAAGGGGGGATAAACGAAAAATAATGGCTTATTCTAAAGCGAAAGTGTTTATCGCTGATTCAGAGGACTTGAGAATTCTACTTAATTCATTATTTGCTCCCATAAATGTTCATCCGTTATCACAATTAACAGTGTAAACTTTACCTCGATTTGATACAAATCTACCCAAATACAATACAAATGCATTTAAAGTGAGATCACTGACCAACTTCAAATGTATTGCTTTCGTTAAAACACATATAAATAAACTAAGGACTTCATACTTTTTGATAATTTATTGCCTCTTCCCCTCTTACTCGATATTTGAAACAGACCCGCAAAGTCAACGCCTATACTTTCAAAGGAAAGCCTTGTCTAAGCCTATCAGATGGTAAGCTGCCCATTAGTTGCTCCATAAGCTTATCACATAAAGGCGTACAAAGTTCGCGTTGTTTTTCTACTCTTCGGGCTAGAATTCTACCCCTCAAAGGCCAATATTACTCGCGCATAGAACTGAGAATTAATAATGGACCATGCTTCAGTCATATATGTTCATGATCCATTATCAGCCGCGTACAATTTTGCTTATTATCAAGAAGGACTAGGGTGCCTTTTATCGTATACATAGTCTGTGTTAATTAGATTGTTATCAGGAATATTTAAGATCAGTGAATTGTAAATTTTCCTCCTTTTTTGGAATGTTTAAACTAATTCAATTTAGAAGTAAAGTATTGCTCACCTAATATTTTGGATGGTCCACGCAACGGCACACGAAATGAAACTCCACTATCATTAAAACGATTAGTTTTATAATTAGTGAAATCTCTTTAACTTATTTCACATTTAGAAGTGACAGGAATTTTAGAAACAATTTTACTTTTATCTTCACTGAAATTACTCTTTATGTATCTTGTATTATTATCACCGCTGCCTACTGGTTCAACTACCAACCAACCAAGTTTTGAATTTTGTAAAGTTGGTCATAGTAGTTTTTGTTCAGGACTAATAAGTTCGTAAATACATCTGCTCCCAACATAATGTCAATTCAAACATAAACTTATTAAGTTTTTAGGCTTACTTTAAATTGAAAGAACCTTGGCTGCATCTTCTCCAGTGTGGCTTAGATTGTGGTGATAAAACTGTCTAATTCGGGATAAAATTAAAATAGAAAACTCGCCTTCGTATTCATAATATTGGTTAGGATTAGATATAAAGCAACTATATAAAAACGAATGCAAATTTTTGTCTGTATCAACATAAAACTTTTAAGAAGTAGGTATGATATTCTGAAATATATGAGACAAATAACTGGAAAAAAATTAATTTTTCAGTACTTTTCAAGGCCTTGTGTTATATATCACGAATTACGTCTTAAATTCAATATAACTTAGCGCCTTTTCCAACATGGGTTCGCGTGATAAATTGCTTTATAGCATGTTGTAAATTATGCTTATCTTAATGGTACAAGTTTCACGTTTGTATAGACGTATAGGCTTTCTACTGGTTTTCGAAATTCAATTTACTTTTACATGATAAAAACTTTTACATGACAATTTATCGCAATGACAAAATCCAACCGTACCCTATATCTCTATCATAAAGCTTCGCCTACCAACTAGCCAATAAAACCATTATTAATTTTGGATAGACACAATTGTAATTTTGGATAGGCACATAATATTATAGCTGCTTATCTCATATTAGTTACCTATCATATTAGCTCTAATTGGGATAACATATTAATATAGTATAATCATGTTTGCAGGTGTTTAGTGACATGTAAACCACAGAACGTGTAAAATGTCAATTAAGTTAAAATGAAGGACAGATCTAGGTATACTTAGAATAGAACTCACTGTGTAAGCTTATCCGGTATGGGAAACCTTTATCTGTCAAGAAGGGTCTAATTAATGGTTGTATTAAAATATTCTGTCTAAAGTTATGATGTTCCTTCCTATCTAATCAGTAACTCCGTTACGGTACTCCTTTTTTCTGCTCGGTAACATCAAAGGTTGCGGTGGTTATTTATTCGGATTCTTCATCAAGCAATATCTCAACAATCATCCACGTGGTTCCGCCAACTCAACATTAATTTTTAATAGAGGTAGGCTTATTTTAAAAACTGTGCTTGAAAGAAGACGAGGAAAGGTTCCTTTCTCTTACTATTAAAATGGAATTTAGATTAATTTTGGGACAATTTTTGACTTGTTTTTTAGCTTAATATATTGGACGAAAGAAATTCAGGTAATTTTTTCCACATATAAAGTATTATTAAATAATCACAAATATCGAAGTCAAAATGTATGGTAAATTAATTAAGTAGTTTTTTACCTCATATCATTAAATAATGTATTAAATACATTTATAAAGAACAACGCCAGCTGTTATATGAACTTTTACTTCACCTGCGAAATTGGTTTATATTTAAGCTTTTGGTTTCCTCAAATTATTATCCTTTATTTCATAATCATGGAGCCGGGTATTGTTTTTTAAATAAACTTGCAATAGTGTTTATATACATACAACAAAGCTGACGTGAGACGCTAGTAGGAAACACGAATTTTTATAACTTATTCTGTCATACTCTAAAGAAAAAAATATAATAATGAACAGAGTACCGGGAAGAAATTTGTATTTAAGTTATTCAAAAAAGCATTTTTCACTAGTTACTATTATTAAAATATCAGTTATAAAAGATAAAGAGTCCATGTAATAATAAAATAGGTTAATAATTCATTGATTGACACGTTATGGCTTTAGGTTGGGTATAAAAAATAAAGGCAAAAGTGGAATTGAGATCAGGTACAACCACGTGCTGCGTTATAAAGATGTTTATAATATAAATTTACAGTCAGATGCGAACGTCGATAATTTAGGTGCAGAAGGAGAGATATTCATCTCAAACCTAAATTGTCTGGGTCTTATTTTAATATTTATTTTAAATGTTTGAAAGCATAAAACACTGCATAGCAAAAACAATGCACATGCAACTTTCCAGCGATTACGAGGTTGAGAGCACGAGAAGCAACGTTTCAGAGCTATCGGAGAGCACGCTCGCTCTACTTTTCATAGGAAAATATTTTAAATTGATTTACTCGTAACTATATACCACGACATATGTACAATCAAATATTTACTGGTATGCATGTAAATTTGCAGCCAGTTTGGATAAAAATCATCACCTTATATAACAAGTCAATTTGCTGAATGATTAGAAGTCACTTTTTTTTAGTGTAGCATTTTACAATGTATTCGTTAAGTATTTTGTCAAGCGTCAAATTCCAACTTCGTTCATATATATATATATACCATAATGTTAAAGTGTACAATATTTAACACGATAAAAAAAATTATACTTCATTCAAAGATTCAAATGGTAGTCCAAAAATTTATTACGATTGAGAACCGAGACATTCAAAATTAATTACTTTTAACATGTATATATATATATATATATATATATATACATACACACACACACATATATATATGTATATATATATATATATATATATATATATATATATATATATATATAAATATTTATAATACGAGTAAATCTAAGTGGTTTCAAAATTTTCGTTTTTAGAGTTTACTCAAAAAAAAGTAAAACTTTACAGGATCACTCTATTGCCCGGCTTTCCGTAATTCTGCTGTTAAGTGTGTTTCTATCAGCTAGGGCTAGAGGTATGAAGGTGAAATTAATAACGAATTATGTCATACAAAAATTCAAAATAATTGGAATTTTCGAGTTTCATTTATTTTTATTTCGGCCTTTTCATTTATCGTAATAAAACAAAAAGCTTTAAAGCGTGAAATAATACATGCTATGCGCAAGCAACTTACCGGAGACTACAAGGTTGACGAGTATAAGAGGCAACATTCCAAATCCATGAGAGAGCACGCTCGGTCTAGTCTTAATGATAAGAGTAGAGAAAGACGCGAATCAGAGTTGAACTCTAAATATGAGTACGCTTGTAGAACGAGAACTGTAGAAAGTTAGAAACAAACTCAAAAATTAATAATTGTTACGCAAACAGGTCCATAAGTCTATGTCAGCTGAAACTTTAAACCACATTCAGCAAGAACTTGCCTTTTTAAAAGAATATGCTTGGACGTCAAGAGCTACGTAGGCCCTCACATTAATATGAAGATCCGGATGGCGAAAGAACCATCAAAATTGGTTCAATATTTTTTGAGAAAATTGCATATATACCCATATATACTCGTACTTGAGTGAAGGTGAAACAGAAAACCTGTTTTTTGAAGTCAGTTAAAAAGTGAATCGTAGGCGACTCTTCACCTGAATGTCGATTCACGACTCGATCATTATTTTCTAAGAATGGTCTGAATGATTATATTTATTTACTGTTTAATCGGTTATGGCTTAATCAACAAATAACAGAATAATTTTTGTAATATTTCATATTATTATACTCGTCTTTGATGTTT
The DNA here is from genome assembly GCA_039881145.1 of Druceiella hillmani. Lineage (NCBI taxonomy): Eukaryota > Metazoa > Arthropoda > Insecta > Lepidoptera > Hepialidae > Druceiella > Druceiella hillmani. Next base: position 20,321,107 of record JAYKKI010000016.1, on the reverse strand, counting down.
TTTACCAATCCAGTGTCGAAGAAAATAGAAGTAAAGTAAATCCATAAATTTTTCGTGTTCATGGTTAATGAATTAAAATAATTTAAGGAGGAATATTTAAAAAAATACTTTTTGTAGATTTGTGTTTATAATTTACATAAAATGTAATACGAGCGAAATTAAATTACATGAGTAAAATTAATGAATGATATAAATTAACATGAAAAAAAATATTTGAATTTAGAAAAAAAATATTATACTTATAAGTACATTAAAAACCGTTTTTAACTAATAGTAAATAGAAATATTTGATTTATTAAATGTTGGTAATTGTATTTGCAACAATTGAGTTTTTGAATAAAAATACTTTATTTTCCATTAATTCTCGTTTCAATAGTTCTTTGAATAGTTATAATACATATTTATATATAATTATTTCAAGATTTATTACTAGATTTTATTTCTAGTCATTAGATAAAGTAACTCTGTACGATATACTTAAACTCCCTACCTCATTAAAAAAAATATTTAGGAAATTACGAATTTTTTATTTTTAGAATTTTTTTAATATGGTAATTGAATATAAAAAAAAATGAAATTATCTTTAAATATAATTTTTGACGTGAACCGTTTTTCATTTCGGTCAGAGACGGGTTACTTGCAAAAACCATATGTAACGAAATATGTTAAGGCAAGATCGCTTATAACATTGGATATATAGCACCTACCGACATTATTTAAGTACCATAATTTAGAGCATAGGATAGAAGCCATTATCATCTGTAGTGTATATGTTGCTGGCGTAAATGGCGCTGCAGTTGTGTGCAGCATGGCCCACCCGGAACTAAATTTAGCAGCGCGCGCTTTGTTTAATTAATGATTATTCAGCAGTACATTTATTGATTCGCGTGGGGGTGGTTGCGTTTAACAGAAATCACGACGTTATAATAGGCGTGGTACATGAAACGCATACTTGTGACCGTTAGTAGTTGTATAATTTTAAAAAAACTGTTGTTTTTGCAAAAATTTGACGACTACTCCACTACGGCGCCAACGCATGCAATACATAACGTACAAAACTGGTGTGGAAAACTCGGGTAGCAAGAGAGATTCCGGTCCTCGACGACCCGCTTTAACTTCGGCGGAACGTGTTCTTCTCCATAGGGAACGAGTTAGACTTATTATATCACACACTCTCTAGTACGTTCAAAATGTTTAGTACGTACGTCTGCGTCCCTGATACTCCATTGCGGCTGTACCCGTTTAATGAGAACTTAAGATTCATTTTCTACTATTCTAGTTTAATAAAAATGGTGACAGTATAATCAATACTAGTGATCACCCGGTGGCCGAAATTTCAACGTAATTTATTAAATTTTTAAATTGGAACGTTATTCATTTACGTCAAAATTATTCAGTCAATCTGACATTTCAAAATTCTTTGGCGATAATCTGCTCTGTGCGACTGTTTGACCACATACATTTATGTGTTTCATATTGATACTATAAACGTAAACAATAAATCTTTTAATGCATTTGTGACACCTTTTATACATAAATTTTAGCTTTCTGCACTCCATCTCCATATAAACTTTAACTATGCCAAATCTCATATTCCTCCGTAAGTGCAATAATCTTAAAGAGGTGTATAAAGTTTTATCTTCACGTATTATTATTTAAATATAATTCTTTCTTAAATTTACTGTACCTCTTTAGTTTTAATTTTGAAAAATTCTGGCAATTTTTGACGAAGTACATTGGAACTGATTCTTAACATAGTCGATAATTCAAAGATCGTTTCTTTTATTGGTAATTTAAATAATTTTTTTTCTTTTGGATCGACATATCTATATACAACACAAATTATTTAAGTGGCCACTTGCGAGAAATGTCTGATTTTACAAATTTACATCTTTTAATATTATAATAATATTTCTTTCACTAGATATTTTTTATTACCTTTGCGGGAGGTAAAATATATAATAGGCGTTTAGGAGCTAAAATACACAAAATGGACTTCGTATATTATATTTCTACTTCCAAAATCTAATTACATCTTCAAAAAGAAATAGGTATATGAACAATTAGAACTTTTGAAGCATATCAAATGTGTTGCATCAAGGAATAATATAAGTTCTCATTATTTTTGTTATACTGTCTTGTGTACTAGCACCAGTGCTACGACAGAACAAAATGTTGTCGCTCTTGTGTAATGTTTACTTTTGAACTTTAATACTTCGCCATAATTGTTGTCTGCGTTCCGTATAATTTTTAACTTATTTCATGAATTCATTAGAAAATAATAAATTTCTTAACACTCTTAAAGCTCTTCTTTGATCTTATAGGCTTTACATTTGTTTGGTAATATGTAGGTAGTAACAATGATGATATACCTCAGATACCGTAAACCTGATTACCTGCAATAATATCACCAGGCGGTGGAATCAGATACTACTTGAGTATATTTATTATATATATATATATATATATATATATATATATATATATATATATATATATTTGTATACCGGACAAATCTCATACAGGTAGCAATACACCACCTCACTTGTCTAAGGTTTACCAGAATCCATCTATCCTTTGTAAAAAAAATAAATACCCGTTGCTACTTGAGTGGTTAAGAATATTATTGCACTGACATATGGATACACATATATTTATAGTGTTCGTGCGAAATTGCAAAAATAAAATATCAATGTAATACCTTCGGTGTCCGTCCGTCCGTACTTCCATCTGTCGTAAGAGATTTTCTCGGAAACTAAATATGAAAATTTGCAGCACAATTATAAACATGGTGAATAAAAAATGAAATATTTCCTGTGAGGTTTAATTTCGATGGGTAAACTAGGAGATTAAAAAAATTATTTCAAGGTTATCGTGTACGCTGTCAAATGAAAATTTATTGAACAGAAATTAAACAAGATATACGGGGTATTTTATGTATGAATTTTTTTAAATATTTGTCGCGAAAAATTATTTAAAATTGTTACTTCACCTCCTCTTCCCCCTCCACTCCCTCTTATAAATAAAACAAAAAAGTTAGATTTGAGCGAATGAAGACTAATTGTCATAATCAATTTAAATTTTTTATTTTCTTATAGCTATTCAGCAGTTGGTATTTAGCGAAAAAGTTTATCGACAAAAATATTTCACACGATGTAAAGAACAACTTTGCCCTTACACGTTTTTCTAAATTATAGCTAAAAATAATAGCTCAATCCATACGGTCCCTATTCATCTCTTCGCATACGCGATGAGATACGGCATTAGTGCGGCCGATGGCAGGCTTTACGGCAGATTAGTGCTTTTCAAATTTATAGTCGGAATGTATTATTATTAATATTAAAGATAATAGCTAGCTTTCGACGGACTTTTTTTTTTAAATATTGGGGATATTCTCAATCTTAAATATTAAAATAGTATTTGTAGCTATGATATTTTTCCAATGAAATAACATTTTCCAATTGCAAAATAACTGGATGGCTAAAACATTACATTAAAAACTAAACTAACCTAAAGCCATTTGAACAAAATATAAGTATACTAAATATCATTTTGTGGTTAAATTTAATTTAAATTTCAATTTCTTATGAAAAAAAGGATTATTTTCCTCTATTTCATCAAAATAATTTTTTGTAATTAAGATTTATTTTCTGCATTAATAAAGTAATATTTGTAATGCCAAAAATTACAGTATTTGAATTAAAGCAACATTTATGAACAAACATTTGCTTGTTTTTTATTTGATATTTATTGACATAGATTTAGTACAAGTGTGAATCTAATGGTTATGGACATAAAAAATTAGAATAGAAAAAATTTAAATAGAGAACGGGAAATGTAGGCTGAGAAAATGAAACATCGCGGTGCGGCGGCGCGGTGCCGCATATATTTGCTTTACCAATTACAAACTGCAGTGGGCAATGCAGATTTTTTCTACCGGAAAGAATGTTAATTTAATCTTCATATCTGCGGTCTAAAGTCTTTGCAGAATTTAATAACAATGCCTGTGGAAACTTTTTGTTGTAAAATTGAAAATATGCGCTTAGGTTTTTTTGTGTTAACACATTTAACACTTGTGTTTTCCTTTATATAGATCGATGATTCGATAATGGAACTTAATGAAAGTGGTGAAATGATATCAGAAGGGCTTTGGAAATGATCCGTACCAGAAATATAATACATAAATTTTAACCGTTTTTGTTTGATATTTAATTTATCGTTAGTATTATTTAAACCAGCTAATTTTTTCTGGTCAAGTTAAAAGATTTTCTCAAAATACTTCCTCACAATTCATAACATAAAACAATTGCTTTATTCAGTACTCTAAATTTCGAAGGGTAAGTAATTTTTTAAAGCAAAGATATTAAAGGAATTAATTGAAGGAATCTTTTGATTTTTCTTTCAATTATTAATTTTATTTTGATTAATATATTGAAAATTGACTCTGATTTTGATTACAATGTATAAACTTTTTAATACACACTCTTGAATTTATTAAAAATTTGGCCTAATTTTAGTGGTGGTTATTATTTTTAGTTATTTTAAACAGTTCTTAGAATTTTAGGCATAAATAAACTTTTCGATCATCATAATTAATTTAAGGAATTATATAAAGCAATATTAATTTTTATGAAACGCGTCCGGAACTCTGGTGAGAAATATAGACAGAGCGTAGTGCGACCAACTGCGGTAGTGCGAGAGAACATATTTGGCTTTATCGGCCATATTCGGTTTTATCAAGTACCAATACCTACCTACGATTTTCACTTGGACGCCCATTAACACATTCAGTGCGGCATGCGATTTTGAGTATGCTACGCCACTCTGCTACTAATAAAAAAATATCATAGACGATTTTTAAATTTTTTTTATTTGTTTAAATACTCTGTATAGTGGAATTAATTTTCATACTGAAAATAAATTCCAGTCATGCAAAGACTCTTATGTCCATAATGTACCGACATCTGCACTGAACATGTTATGCGCTCCTTCATTTTCTGTGTTGAAAATGCATCTTCCGCCCTATTTGATTTTTGCTCAAAATCACATAACGTTGCTTTCATAACTTAGTGACTTAAATAATAAGCACAATAGCATAAAGGTAATATTTACATATTACTACTAATGAATCCGATTGTTTGAAAAACTACTCATTTTGAAACTAAATAACAATTTATGATTTTTTTAAAGATATATTGCTGTTACTGGTACTACAGTGTTTCCTATGAATTTAAAAGTAGGTGTAGATATGTCATATCCATAATTAATTTTCAACATGAACGAAATATTTATTTTTTAAAGTTATACAATTCATTCAATGAATAATATATTTTGTCTCATTTCGATTATCACCCAGAAACTAACATACATACTTTCCATATTACAGTAACGAATTAGTTTGCTGATCGGTTTAGCAATTCGGTGATTTGTTTAAGCACAAACTACTCGACAGTAAGCCAAATGATTTTACAGTATGCGGGTACTTCTGTAATGTTTTGATATTGCCAGTTTTAGAATTAAAATGATCGCTTTTATCGAAATGTTTGTATGTACGGATTTTTTGGTGCGAATAATTAATATTCCGAATTCGACTTTCCACTCGTATATTATGTCAAGCTTTTATATTACTAAATCAAAATTGATATAAAACTGTTAATTTAAAAAAAAAATTATTACAACTGTTGGAGCACATTTGAAAAGATCAAGAAACTTTGTAATTATCCCTTTTTACTATTATTAGTATTATTTATCATACCATTAACCCAATCCTTTACTTTCGTTCGGTTAAGATTGAAGTTTACTGGTCAAGTACTCTTAGAACACGAAATAGTTGTGTTAATTACGCGATTATTGCATTGAAGTTTTGTAAGCGGTGACTGCTCCTAATATATTATATATTATTTCTTTTATGTGATGTAAATTCACCGAGTTACCAACTTCACCAACACCGTTCACCGACTTCACCACAACCTGCTATGAAGTTTCAGTGAAACCTACTATGCACAATAAACAGTTTGCAAATACCTCTTTAATCGAATAATGCAAATTCATCGATATAATTTCATATTGATGTACCTAACAAATGCCGCTACCTTTGTTTCTTTTTATATTTTTAATACACCAGAGAGAGGATGGAGGGATAACACCGAAGAGAATGCAACAAATTTTTGCATTCTCTTCGGTGTTATCCCTCCCCATTGATTACATTTATGAAAATTACTTCCTTGGCATCGCATGCGGTAGAGTCCCTGAGAAAAAATTTATGTTATCGTAACTTTTTATAATTTTTATCACAAGCGCACAGTAAAATAGTTACGATGCTATGACGTACTGAGAAATTAATATTGATAGTGGAACCAAATTTTACTTTCGGAGGTGCATCCCAATCTCCACTCCTTCCACAAAATTCCACTATGTATAATTTATTATTGTTTCTTACACAATATTCAGACCTTTATTTAATTACTAGAAATTGAAAATTTTCTTTAATTTTTTTAATTCAAACATCCCATCACTAACTACTATACAAATAAAAATCACGACGGTAAAATTGTGATGTCTTCTAATATTCCGCGAAGTAATACAAATACTGTAAACCAGGCCGAGTGAAATATGTCATGTAGAATGTGGATGCTCGTTTGCTTTCCACATAATTTAATTTAAAAATGTGGCAGAGACTTGAGTTTTATAATAAGAAGGTATCTATAATTCGACCTTACTTAAGCATTTCTAACTTATTTTGCACAGTGATAACAACCGAGGTCATATGAGATATGCTGCTTAAATTTATAAAATAGAAAAACTTTCAATGAAAGATAACTCGCAATAAAATGATAATGAAAACTGTTTTGTCGTTGAATCAACAAATTATAGAGTATTATAAATTCTGCTGGTCGGTAGAAGACAGAAACGTGACGAAATAATTCACCAGGATTTTTTTGCTAATCAAAAGTGTGTACAAAATTTACTGCATCTTTTGAGTTTGACATAGAAGAGAACATCGTACAATAGTTCATGGGTAAACCGAACAGTATCGGCAGAGGGTTGACAAATTACAATATTCCCTAAAAGAGAACTGGAATATGAAATTCTATTCATATTAGTATTAAAATATCTTCATATATGTTTATTGAATGTAGTATTCGCGACTTTGTAGAAGGATAAACGTAATTACACGTTTTCACTGTTTCATTTTCCATGTCGCGAGTGAGAATGCAATAACATTTAAATAATATTTGGTTTTATTAACATTGATTTTTTAATATTTTACTTCTTCTTGTATAGAAGTTTTTTGATCACTTCTGTGGTCTTCAATAAACTAGTTTACTGCAAATTAAATTTTTAAACGTTTCGTATGCTAAATGCATAGCCATTCAATTCATGCTTTTTTAAAATCATTAATATATGTCTCATCCCACGCCGAATACAAATTATAACACCATACAATGGTCATACAAGATCTGAAGTAACAGAAATAATTTTCGTCTCTGTTGGGATATTGTCACCTAAAATAATCCATTACCAACAGAATAAAAGTTCTGGGGGGTCACTTAATATCACCTTTCGAAATAAATATTCCAGGGAATGTTCTTGCAGCACAGCAAATTTTTGTTAAAAAAATGACATATAATTTTCATTTTGAAAACAATCTCTGTTCTATTAAAATTATTTCGAAAATTATTAAAACATTTTTTGAAGTGTATTCTTTAAACTCAGAAAGTCGTGTCTAAAATAATTATCTTTTGTCTTATACACACATGTCAAGTTTGTATGTATGACAAAAGATAATTGTGTGTATGTGTATGTATGAGTGCATGTGTATGTGTATACGTGCACTTATAAGGCGTGTATTAAATGATTATACATAGATTTTCATAGAAAATATGGGCCCATCCAGTTTATTAATTTTTAATCCATATTGTAACTTACGATCAAGTGAAAGGAATTTAATTTTTAATTGAGGATTATATCTTATTATTAAAAAAACATCATTTAAATAACAAATTTTTACTAATCTTACTTTAAAGTTTATTCGTTCTAATTACGAGAGAACTTTATTGCTTTAAAATACTAATCTTTTCCAAGAGTTGCTATATGTATTAACATTGATTAGTATCATAACATTAATTTTTATTGGATAAAGAATCTGAAAGAAGTCATTTCCCACAATAACCTTAGATCTCGGAATATAATCAAAGGACAAACCTATATCAACAAATATCTCTCTACAATAGCTTCAACGAACAGTAGTTTAAAATTATACGAAGTGCAAGGTTCACTTATTTGTTCATAATTTGAAGGATATTTAATGGAGGATAAATATATCAGTTAAAGTTAATTATAATTGTTTATATTAAACGAATTTCTGTTTTTTTTTAAATAAAAAATAATAAAAGTTAATGAAAACAACCCTTTACGTAATTTAATCAAACCTAGACTTTACAGATTTATTTTACGAAAGACGTAAATTAAAAATACCATAGAAATATTTTGTGAAATTTATCTTAACAGGAATTTAAAGAATAAATAATGAAGTAACGTAAAGTGTAACCTGTAATGAATAGTATCATTTTCGTAAATTGGAAACTTGTCTTAAATTATTGTATTCCAGTATGAAATATTTTTGTATATTTTTTCACTTTCACACCATAAATTTGTCTCTCTTTCGACACCATGTTTGTAGTATTTATATTGTAAAAGATAATGTCTTCATAGATTATTGATGACGTTATTGTTTACAATAAGTACAATTAGAGGGAAAATGAGGAATAAAAGGAGATGTTAATACAAATAATAATGTGAAAAATACATTGGTAACATTATGCGCCAAAGAAGCTAAGCCACAGTAAAAAAATCGATAATAACAAATATACCGAACCTGTCGAACGGAAGACAACAAATAAACCCGTGTCATCTCGCATTACTGTGAAGAGCTAATATTTGAAATAAATAGAAATGGTGACATAAGGAGATCAAGTATAAAAATACTATTGCGATCGAATTTTATACTTATTTCACACACACATAAAATGAAATCAACTTGGTAGACAAATGTAATAGGTTTCCATAAAGTCTTAAAGACGAATATAAATATTCTTATAAATATAATTAATGCCTATCTATATTTATAATATAAATACAGCTAAGACCTATTTTGAAGTAATGTTCATTCGAAAAAAAATTCGAAATTGTCTTCTAGTTAGAAGAAAAAAAGTGACATTTTCCGGATAATACACCAAAATAATATTTCTGCGCTATAACCTCCCGTTTAAATTTTTTATTCTAATGTTTTATTAATATCAACTAAATATTGAGTAATAAGGGTTATAATAAATAAATGGCGAAAATAATAACGTACGTAATTTCAGATTAAAACAGTCCAATTTTCCAATAATAGTAGATATTCGATATCCGACCGATTACTAAAAGTATGGCTGAATGTGCAGAACATCAAAGAGTTGCAAATATTGTTTACAACTCTGCTGATAATAAAATATTTTGGTATTTTGACGAAAAGAGAGAGCGTGCAGGGATCGAAAATATATTTTCAAAAGTTGACATTTACAACACAATTTTTTATTATTTCCCACAAACAAATGTGGGTAAATATGTGGAAAAAGCTAACGAAGTTTAAAACGGTTGCAGCGAACCTCTTCTTAAGAAAAATTAGAAGTGCAGACTGTTTCAATATTTCGTGTTTAAGGTTACAATTACTTTATTTAGTGACTTTATTACTGATGACAATAAAACGAATTTATCGAAATAAACGGAAGAATCTATGAGACACAAACAGGGAAAAATCCGCGTTTTGTTCTAACTTGTGTTCAACTGTTGTTTAATAAAAAGCTGTTTGTTCTCTTGTTGTTGATCTCATACGTGATTACTTTTTGGCACACTAAGTTATTATATAATTTTTCTAATATAGCATTCAAATGACTATAGTTTTGCCTAAATTTTACATTTATGTATTTGAAATTTAAGACACTTATTCACATTTTAACTGGCGTTTCTAAGTTTATTTTAACGATTGTCTCAATAGAGTGACAAAATCCTCTCCGAAACCACATTGGTAAAAATTGGTTCAAGACAGTTTTCTTTTATTTCAAACCGACGAAAATAAAACGTGAATTTCACAAAGATGTCTTACAAACTTATTCGTGACGGTATGAAAGGAGTTTCCAAACAAATGTTTCAATTCATATCGCTCAGTATAAAAGCAAATTTATGGAACTCGCTCTAAGCTTTCATTCATTCAAGATTAATCAATGTAATTATATAACGCCCTCGAGCACACACAATTGAGAATCGTCGCTTTCAAAAGAGCTCTTTGCTGAACTTAATTAAATGGTAGCTGTGTAGTCACCCCATATTTCGAAAGATGTGTGTTTAAATGATGTGTGTTATTTCTGTAACACATGTTAAATACCATTGGAAATGAGAAACTCTGAAAATGTGTGTAGACAAGGAAATTAAAATACAACCCGATATTTTCTATGAAACGTGTACTCGGTATGCGTAGAGAGGAAATGAAACATTTTATTAAATATTTGCGTTCTTAGATTCATAATACGACTTATTTCGACAACTCTTTGAAGCAGCAGTACTCATGTTTTAATGTTCATCCAAAATTGAGACTCATAGTTTTGGCGCGGATTTTATTTATTTATTTTATTTATTTATTTATTTCTGCAAGCTTAGAAAACTAAGTATACAGTGGCAGACTTATTGCTACAAGAGCAATCTTTTACAGCCAAGCACAATGAATTGGATGAGAACATTAGGTGCTGTGGTAGACTGTGATTTTTACACATTAATTAATTCTACTTAAAAATAAAATATATAATATTATTTGGTAATAAGATAATATTAATTAAAAACCAAAGCAAAACAACACTTTAGGAGTAAAGTGGGACAAGGGTGGGTTGTAATGGAAGGAATTTGGATCTGCCAAATTATGATAGATAATGTATTTTCAGACAACTTTTCAATACAGACAACGAGGACGCACTTTGTATATTTGTAGCCAGTTCATTCCATAATCGAGTAGAATACGATGAAGTATTCGCCAAAAAATTCCGTTCTATGTTGAGGGATTAGGAGGGTATTTTTGGATCGTAGTTCGAGGTCGTTGGATGTGAAGGTATTGGAGATTTAAGGTATGAAGCTGTAACGGAATTATTGAGGATATTTTTTCAAAACATAGAACATGAAGGTTGCGTCGATCTAATCATTTAAGACGTGAACGATACTCGGATATATGCTCAATTTTTTAAGACAGAAAATGTATCGAATACACAGTTTTGGAAGTCGTTCTAATTTATTGAGTAAATGTTCATTTAGATTAGAATAGCACACATCCCCATAATCAAGAACAGGCAGAAGTAAAGTTTGACAAATTTGTATTTTAGTTCGCAGTGGAAGAACATTTTATAACCGTTTGAGGGAGTGTATTTTGAAGAAAATCTTACATTTTAAATCTTAAATCTTTTATTTACTTGAGAATGCCATGTGAGATGTTAGTCAATTAGTAGGCCAAGATCTTTTACAGTTGAAGTAAAAGAAATAACATACCCGTTAATCAATAGCTGTGGTAACTCAGATATAGATATTTTTGACAAGTTTCTGACTACCGATAATAATAGCCTGCAATTTAATTGGGTTAATCAAAACGCCCTGCTTACCAGGCCACTGACTGATCAAATGTAGGTCTGCATTTAATATATCAATGCATGAAGACATTTTATGAAGAATTTTGAATGTCATATTTTAGTAATTCAAAGTTGTTGGCTAAATGTGACTAAATATTCCCAAACTGTAATACCGTACATTCAAAAGTTTTCGCTCTAAAAGACTAATACTCGTATTTCCGAAATTAAATACCACATAGCAATTTTTATACAATGCAAAAAGAGAGTATTATCATTTTAGATATTTATTTAAACATCTATTTATAGGTCTATGAAAAATTGTTGTCCCAATATTGTACTGCATTGTGATCCTAAAATTAAACAATATAATAATCAAACTAAAACACAATTCAGACAATGCACAGTATAAACACATTGAACTTTCCACGTAATAAATTTAACTTTACTTGTATAGAAATACACAGCACTATGTTTCATGACACGTCATCCTTGTAATTTCAGATATACTCCTATTACAATATGTCAGTTACGCAAACTCACAAGATTTTATCCATTCAAAAAGTGTTTAACGTGCACATCATACAATCGGTAGTATCCAATAAGTTGGTGTATAAATGTGTATACGGGTACACAGGCCGCTGTGCGTACGCCAGTCAGTAGATGTTACATATATTATATATATATATATATATATGTGTGTGTGTATATATATATATATATATATATATATATATATATATATATATATATATATATATATATATATATATACTAGCTGACCCGGCGAACTTCGAACGGCGACTTGAGAGAGCACAATCCGGGCGTTTCTCCAGCGAACTAATTCAATGCACAGCAATGGTCGCACACAATATCCATTGGGCCAATTCGAACGAAAGGATGCGAGCTGTAGTCAATTATGCAATCGTATTGAAATGATACTCGATTAAAATCAACGCTCGAAGCATTTCTTCTTGCTCGTTGAAGATTATTACCTTATTGCTCTGCAATAAACACACGTAAATAACACTTTAAAATTAATTACACAAAAATTAATCATGTAAATTACATAATGAAGCAATTATCGATGGACGCACAATCACAAATATCATAACCTCACAAAGTGAACATCTTCATAAAACTTAACTCAGCTATTTGAAATCACTCTTCGCTAATGAATTTCAGAAGAAATCGTTTAAATAGAATTAATTTAATAAAATTCAAATGAAATAACGGTCAAAAAAACAAGGATTATTAAAAACCAATTATCATTTTCGTTCGGGTCTGTCATTTATGACATACTTATTTCTTTTTTTTATGTCATTTATCACATATTCCGTTTTATACACGCTTAAATTATTTGTGATTTTTTTACTTTTTATTAACTTCTCGAAGCCGTGATAAAAAAATATTCAATAAATATATAATAATAATATAAATTTTCAATGAAAAAAAAATATCAGTCAATCCGTTCTCGATATATCATCAACAAAGCCGTTCCATACAAAATGTATGGGAAACTGAATTTTCTTCATAAATTTTTTCTGATGTTTAATACTTATTATCCTATTCCCGATGTAGACAAATCCAAAAACACAAAAATTAAAATAATTGATCCAGCCGTTCTTGAGTTATAAACGGTGTAACTAACACGACTTTGTTTTATATAAATAGATATATATATATATACATATATATGTGTGTATATATATATATATATATATAATCCATAAGGTTTTTCTCTACCACAAATCGTTCAATGCGCCTAATGAAGTTACCACTAGAAAAAATAAAATAGAAATACCGGTACCCCTTGTAATAAGACAGATTTCGTGGCAAATACACAATATCAAGTTTTCCAGTAACTCATTGATGAGTATTGTCATAATTGCAAATATAAACTCTTCCTGCTTCACTTAAGGTTCGACACTACCCGGCTACTAGTAAAAGATCACATGCTTCCATTTGATAGCGACTTATAAAACTTCTTTTATTGAACGCTACAAATTCTGCTTTAACAAACACCTTCAGGCCGAATTCAGTAGATTAATTTGCCATTTTCTATATGTGATTCTGAGTCCCATATCTAGTTGCTCCTGTACGATAAGGGTTTTTGATCATAATAAATGTGATATTGCTGGAATACTTATGTTAGATAGTGAAATTAATGAAGATGTCTTTCCATAGTTTCACTTGCTTTAACAACATTAGTACCTCCTGGAAAGTTTTTCGCCATTTGCTTTAATGAAAATGCTATTTTGATTGAATTTAAAGAAATTGGACACAAGTTGTCGTTCACGTTTTTAAACATCAAAGTCATCAAGATTGCGTTATATATATATATATATATATATATATATATATATATATATATATGTATATATATATATATATATATATATACATATATGTATATATATATATATATATATATATATATATATATATGTGTGTGTGTGTGTGTAAACGAGTTATAAAAAAAAATTATTATTTAACATGTAAAATTACTTTTTTTTTTGCGTATTCAGCGTTATTAATGACAATTTAACTTAAGCGATATTATATTCTTTTTTCCTCGATATTATAACAAATTATCAATTATTCATTATCAACGACCATTTTGATGCATTAGGTAATGAGCTTGTAACTATACGATTGATGAAACCAAGCTCATGTAAAGAAAAAGCTGGTCAAATTGCCTACTTCAAGAAGGAACCAAATTATAGACTGAAGGAAGCATCCTTCAATCTATAATTTGGTTGTTGTTTATTGTAGTGGCTGATTTTCACGTGCATGCATCATCTTCAGCATCATGTATAAAATTAAATTGGTAAACTATTGTATCTTTGGTAGATACTTTCATGTATTACGACGTACAACATTCTCTCAGCGAATTGCACTTACATTACCTCAAGTCGCCATCGCATTCACTCTTATGATCCTAGAAGCAAATAAAATTATTGTTTAAATTATTCCTTTCAATAATTTATATCCACTTATCCTAAAGAACAAAGACTCGAAAGAAGCTTCAAACTTAATGCTGAAAATGATATTACATTTCAGTGTAATATTTATGTAATTTTAAAAACCAGCATTATCATTGATCAATAAATTAATTTGCTCGAATTATAGATCTTAATTTTCTAAAATCACATTGAAAAAACTTACTTTATCAGTAGCTTCAGGTTTCTTGAACACTGTTCTAGGTGACACCAAATTATGGCACTCAGTGGAAAACCAATTGGGTAGTCTTCGTTTAAAGATCGTATTCACGCACAATTAATTAATATTTTTAAATTAGATTCTCGATTCCAAACAACAGGGCAAGGTGCTTGGAGGAGCTAATCGATGACACAATTCGTGACTTCATTACGACTTAGCAATGGTACTATAGATTTTTGTTGCAAATTTACCATTAAATTTCAAAGAATTGCTTGGAAATTCATCCGCATTTTTTCTAAAAAGAGATTTTCGTAAAATACCCAGCTCATTAATATAATCTTTTATTATAATTTTTCCTATATTATTTGTGACTTAATATACAAAATTTCTTTTGTGTACAGTAGTACAAATAAGGAAATACGACTGTGTTTATTGAATTATACTGATTAATTTTTTTTTGTTTAATCAATTAATATTTGCGACTTTTCTGTTGTACCATATTCGAAATAATCTATGACCTTTAGTGATCAATACACAGTACATCATTATACTGTATTTAAGTGCTTAAAATTGTAAATCAATTAGAACTGTTGTAAATTTGTAATCAAGAGACACCGATTTAAGTGTCTCAATATTAATTTGTTATTTCATTAAAATTTATGTGATTAACACCCACCTTCAGAGCAAAAGTAACTTCACACGTAAGTTATAACCTGGGAAATGACGTTTGAGTTTTAACACTTAACGTACTATGTAAATAACAGCCATTGGAGGTTAATATTAGGGACTAAGATATGTACGAAGGCAAGCCAAAAATTTCTCACCTTAAGATAATTGCAGGCAAAATGAATATGATATTTTATTGACCTTAGTTTACGAACTCCTAATTAGAATACAAGAAATGTGTGACGTTATTGTATTCATTAAACTTTAAGTAATTGAACTGTAAGCAAACATCTCGCCTGAGATATATCTGCATATCAGCACATCAGCAAAAAGGAAATTGGAGATATTTTGCTTAGTCCTTGCACATTAAAAAATCAGTTCACGCTGGGGCCAAAATTGTTGACGCCTGTCTTGTAGAGCAGCGTTGAATCAAAATTTGACTGGAATTTAAGGGGTCATAGAGCTATGGCTATCGTTGCACAATACGATTCAAAATCGAAGTAAGGAAAACGCCGATGTAGATATTCAATATGGAAAAGTAAGTTTCCAAATTGTGTCTTTATATTAGAAAGTTAAGACAAAATCGGCCACTTTGGTTTCAGATTCCAAACACATAATTCTAGTGTATAAAATTTGACAATGAATGGAGAATACTACACGCGTTTATAAGGGAAGTCAGCTAACCCGTCATGGCAAGAAAAGACGCTAACGAAAAGGATTTTCATTTAAATTGTGCTAGCGGATTATGTTTTGCAAGGTTACATAAAAATTTTAAAACGTAAAAGTTAATGATGAAAAGTAATAAAAATATCTAATTACAAATTGAGTGTGAAAGAGATATTCAAAAATACCGGGGATAATTGATAACTTTACGCATGTAATAATGTCAGTAACGTAAATATATCTTTAATAAAATATTATTAAATTCATAATATTTTATTAAAGATATATTTACGTTACTGACATTATTACATCTTTAATAAAATATAAATAAATTTCGTAAGAGATGTATGATTTTCTTCGTATTATTTTCCAGCAATTTAAGCGAAATACTTATTTAGCTATTTATTAACACATTATTGCTTTATGATTGGCATTATATGTAAATGCTTACGCTGGGCTTGATGATCACAGTGTCTCGCTTGTCGCACCAGTGGCACAGTTTCCGTCACTGGTCTATGTTATTGTAGCTATATGACTATTTTAGCTCAAGTTTCGCACAGTAAGCGGCCAGAAATCGAGCCCGAAACTTATATCCTATTAATTTTGTAGGTACTTTTTACCGACACGCTACTACTGCATTCATGTGTTAAAGTTCCGCATAGTCTATCTTAAGTTCTGTTATGTATATAAGCATCAGGTTAAAAGTTACATGCGCAAGTTTTTATTGGTGACTTTTCGTTCCATCATTCGACCGATTTTAAAAACTTGCTAAATTGCAATATAAAAGTTATATTATGTATATAAATTTATTTATGTGTAAGGTACACATAAATAAATTATTCTAATTCTATACGAAGCAAGTACTTAGAAACTGGCGGTAATATTAATTTCAAATCTTTTTGTTTTAATGTGATGATCAAATGAGAATTTACTATAGTTTTATTATGTATGTTTTTGTTTGGAATATATTTTAATTTACATCTGAAATTTAAACTGATATCTCATAATAGTGTAAAACTTTTCATTTTTAAATACGAAGATATAAATTTTAGACCATACGCAAAATCATTTTTATCTTCCTCCGATATTGAAGCTTCAAGAAATATTATCAAATTTAGTAATACCAGTAAACAGCATAGCTGTAATTTATTCAAGTCTTGCAGATTTCTTAGCGTTACGAGTGTACTCGAAAAGACTATCTAATATTATTATTTATATTGATTAGATAAAACCTTTTAACCGAATCTGCTTAATTTATATTGTGGTAAGTTTAATTAGTAAAAGAATTTGGTACAAATGCCTTGAAATAATTTATTTAATTCATCTATTTTATTTTTCTAAGCTGAGTTCATGATTAATGAAATTTGTGTTGAAGTGAACTTATTGAGAACGACTTCGAGTAGTCAAGTGTATAGAGTTAATTGACTTAGTCTAAGTCAATGACATTGTACCATCTGTATAAAATTTATCCCATGAGGTAAAGCTATAGTCATAATATATAAAAATATTAATTCCTCTCTGCTGTTTAACCATACTTAGTTTTGCATTTGTGATCTTGGATTTATAGAAATATTAAATAATCAATGTTGCGACTAACCCACTTAATTTATTCAGAGTTTTTCAGTAATGGAATGTATGGAACTATTATTAATATCTATAATTTTATTAATCTAAATAAAAAAATATATCCTTTATAATTTTACGTTTTCCTTATTAACTTACATAGGGCATAAGTTGTATACACAATTACAAAGAATTCTCTTTAGGATACGCACCTTTATATATGTATTAAAGTGTAATTTTTAAAGTATTATTGGATTATAACTCAACTTTGTAAATATTATACCTACGCCATATTTAATATAATTTTACTACATGTTACCACTACATATAAAGAAAACCTATAAATGAAATAAAACCGTACTTTATTCATAAAAGTAGCATTTTGCATATGTAAATATTATACCTACGTCATATTTAATATAATTTTACTACATGTTACCACTACATATAAAGAAAAGTTATAAATGAAATAAAGCCGAACTTTATTCATAAAAGTAGCATTTTTCATATGTAAATATTATACCTACGCCATATTTAATATAATTTTACTACATGTTACCACTATATATAAAGAAAACCTATAAATGAAATATAACCGTACTTTATTAAAAAAAGTAGCATTTTGCAAAGTATGAAAGAGAATTTTCTGAATAATTATTTTATATTTATACGGTTTTTTGTATTTATTAATATTTTTGTAAATAAAATATTGATTATTTTGTATTTAATATACCATTTAAAATGGAATAAGAAATAGGCTTTTAAGGACATTACTTTCATTGTTTCCATTGTCATTAAATTTTCTGGCTTTTAAAAGTTTCTAAGTTGTTAACTAAATGGATTTTTTAAAATATGAAATCAATATCAGATGTTACCCTTTTCGTTTCATTGCTTATAAATCAATATTAACTTTAACCATTTCGACGATTAATATCCAAACATGAATATTGCAATAGTCATGCATATATTTGCACATTTGTTGATGCTTGTAAGCTTTGAAAAACTTTCATTATTTGTTTTAATATTTAGAGAGATTTCATCCACAGTTCACAAATCTTCTAAAAAGATTTAGTTCCAATTAGTTTTTTACGTAATTTATAAATTACCCTTAGAGTAAAGTATTTACCTTTTTAGTAATTTTAAATTATATTTTCTTATTTTACAACCTACTTGATAGAAAAAAATAACAAAAGATCAGTTCAATAACTTTTGAAATTATGGCGTAAAAAACAAGTCGCTTTACGTCAGTGCGCATAACAAATTCAAATTGCCGTTCAGTTGGGATTTCACTATCCGATATTGTCAAAATATGCTCTTCTATTGCTTTTGTTTTGAAAAAACCTTTAACAAAAAAAGTTCAACGAGGGTCATGTACTTTTTATATTGCCGACGGAATTCACAGATGATTGGAGTTTTGTTTTCAAAGCGATTTGCATGGCGGTCAGCCAAACTGCTGTGTGGAAGCAGATGAGTAAACCTATTGACGTTAGCGGTACTTTGCGATTGTTGGACTGTCAATTGAAATCCACATTTTGGAAAAAAATTACTGTATGTCAGGGAAATATTCTGTCTTTCCACTTAAATATCTTCCTTCCCTTGTACACAAATTAGTCTCAACATTACTCTTTAAAGATAATATATAAATATTGTATCATGACTTCTTTTGTTAACACTTCACAAACCAATATTATTCAATAAATTCTGTAATTTTGTTGTAAGTGGACATTATTGATAACTAATAAACTGCATTAGTTTTTTGGGACATCAATGTGATTTTATAAAAAGAAAAGTCCTAACAGTTAATAAATTATGTAAAACTAATAAAACTTAAATCAGATACGTAATTATTACACTAAAATATTTAACTGAGATTCATAAGTAAAAGTTAACAAGTGTATGATTTATAAATGTAATGTAAATGAGGTAAATCACGACAAGCTTTCTATTTAGCACTAAAGAGAAAAAGGAAGAAAAAAACATAAGTTTTAATACGTGAAACTTAATGTTGTCAATAAAGACAATTTTTACTTTCACTTCTAAGAAAAATTCAAGATACATTTTTACAAGAAAAAATTTAAAAATTTGGTCTATCTAAGACTGCAACTTACAAATGAAAATTTTGGCAACTAATACAATTGTTTTTGTAGGTGGGAAATTTTCAATATGAAAAACCAAAATAACATACGTGTATTGATTAAGTTTAACTCAAATAAAATTTTATTCAAAAAGAGAACGTAATTCTTAAAACGACGCAGTCCGTGTGGGAATGTGAACTCGTTCGACCGATACCGAAGGCAGCCGAGTTTATCCGAACAATAATGCAGTGTAGATTCAATTGATTACATCTCATCAGATTTGAACTTGGAACTCGCTTATCCGATGCCGAAACTAACCGATTCAGCGTCACCTACTTGAGCGTTACGCAACACCGACCCGCACGTGACTCCTCAGAAATGTGTGTAAGTGTTCCCAAAGACGTTTTCACATCAAACTATCCAAAGTCTAACAAAATCAGTGTAATCCGTCAATATTTCAGTAAAATAAATTAATAGGCACAAAGCTATATTTTGTTCTGTATTTTTCTTATTTTATTTCTCTTAGTTTTATTACTATTCTAATTTATATTAAAAATTCACGTGGATAAAACAAATGTATGAAAAACAGTCATTTCATTTAGCTTTTTCGTCACTTTTTTATATAATAAATTATGCGGTAATTTATTAACCGTATTCTCAAGGTTATTTATTTGTTCTGTGCTTTATTGTAGATTTTATTTTTGTGCGTGTTCTTTCTAATATTATTATCAAGTAGCTCTAACACTTTAATACATTAAACCGATTCTTGCTTGCAATAGAAACTGAATTATAAAACATCGACATTTGTAGCAAGCAATATCATTTATGTAAATTGTCATTCAACCCTTTTGCTTAAATCATTATTCCTCATTACTCAGACATTTTAAGACATTGCATACGAAATAACCATCCAAATATTAGTTTTATGTCAAAACGACGATAAAAGCTTTATGTCAATATGTTAAGCTATTTTTGTGAAATTCTCAAAAATAATCAAATAAGAAACTTTCCTCTGAGTAAAATTACACCCCGTTGTAGTAACTGATGAAAGATAATATAGGGTAGTTTTAAATATTTTTGCTGTAGATGGAGCGGCGAAATCAATGACATTACATACCACAGATGTAGGTATTAACTAACAACTTTTATTACCCGTTCTTCTGTTACAAACATTCATTCAAATATTAAATGAAAATATTTATTTCTGTGATATTATCGATATTATTTTTCACAACTCAATGAGTGAAGTGCCTTGGATATGATTTTGTTTATACCTGTACTTTTTCATCATATTTAATGTTTTCGATTTAATATTTTCATTGTTTTATTATAAGAGATAGAGGTCAGCTTAAGACTGTTTTTATTTATGATATTTATTGTATTTACGTTAATTTAAATAAATAAAAATAGTTCGTTTACGAACACGACAAATGTGTGTACCGTAAATAAGCATATTAAAAAGAGTTAAAATATACTGCCACGTGAGAAAAAAGAATTTAAAATAAATTTTGCTTTAGTTAATAGAAAAAATTAATTATTTACCCTAAAAACCACGAGAATATATTTATAGTGTCTCAAGTGTGTTATAAATGTATTTACATATACCATCGAAATATGTTATAACGATTTCCACGACTTATCATTTTCTATGAAACTTGCAAAAGCTTATTTTATTTCATTATAAAGAAGCTTTAAATGCTTCAAAGATATTTAAGCTGTCTAGCTTACGCCGTGGCCTGTTTATTTTCTCAGCGCGTTTAGCTACTTAAGGACGACGACACGCAGCTCCCAAGAGGAATATATAAGCTCTCGGTTCGTGCATGCGTTTAATTGGCACAAAAGTGCGATTATATTATAAACATATGTTGAATAACCAATTATAATTAGGATAAATTACTATATAATATAACGATATCTAACAATTTTTGTACGATACCAGAAAACGGTATAGTGACATTTCATAACACAATTGAGATATTCTGAAAATGTAATCTCACTTGCTGGTTAATGTATTATTTACTTCTTCCGTTCATTTAGGAATTTTTAATATTTTGGATTTGTTACTTCTCGCGCAAGGAAAAATTTAATCCTGTCAATGCACTTTTATTACTTTTACTTAACATTTTAATCAAATCGTGCAACTCACTTTTCATCCAATTCTATTGCCGTATCGATTTGAAATTTTGTGTACTTTGCAATTCTGAAAACAATGAAATAATGTCTTCAAACTGATACGAAAACAAATTATGACGGTGTTCACAGATTTATCGACCTCTGTGGTTACGTATTCTAACTGAAAAGATATGATAATGAAAGAGAAAGGTGTTGATTGATGTCCTCAGTGGCTAAGGTATCAATGAGCCCTTTGGTTGCATACTATAACTGATAATGGAGGAATTTCTCGTTTAACTTGTCTCCATGGGTCCTATGGTTATATAGTGGTTGTTTTCCTTAAACTATAAATTTTAATACCCCATTTTATTTAAAAAAAAACTATTATTCTTCCCACATATGTTTCAGAGTAACAATTATTAATACAAATTAGTAAAATTATGTCCTTTTTATTCAAGTTTAACTTCGCCATTTTTATACAAATGGAATTAAAAATATTTGTCCGTTAGTAAAACCGGACTATAATTTACAAAAGATTATTGATTACAGATAACAACGTATCGTAAAATAAAGAAATTATGATATTATAAACTATCACTTCGGAAATTGAATATATATCTCCACCATTTCTGAACTGTAATTATCGCAACTTGATTTTTGAAGTGTTAATTGTGACATGTTTTCTTATATAAGTTTAATTACTAATTATTATGAACTGTTATGATAGTGATATTTCCTTATGAAAAGTCTAAATTAGTGCCGCTAACCTTGAATTTCCAGTCTCCTTTACTTTCACCAACCAGCAAAGAAGCTGTTTTAATCTGGGCTGTTGTAATAGATCTAACTTAAAAAAATTAATTAAATTCAACTTGCCAAAACGAAAGAACAAATATTTAATTCAAATTGTGGTATAAATTCCGCACCACCATGTTTTGAACTAAATTATCACACTTCTCGGTTTAATTTTCCGTTTTAGCATAGAAAAAAATTAAAAAGAACACTCGTGTCAACTTTTCTCGAAAAAATGAAAATTTCTCATTAACATTAATTGGTAATTATTTGTACAACCGAGAAAAAAAATAATATCCCGGAAGCACTGTCGTGCCACAAAAATGCTCATACACACGTCCATACTCGCTCGCATATACGCACTCAAAGGGCGCTTGCACACACGTCCGTACGCACGCATGCATGACCGTCATTCCGTTCGCACGTACACGCGCCAGCTCACACGTACGTCCGTAAGTACGAGAACTCGTATCCACGTAGGCACACACGCGAGATTGAAAGCATGAACACAAGCACGCATTCACGCACGTATGTATTTATTCTTTTTTAAATCATTATTCTTCTTCCACGCACACACTTTCTAGCACGCGCATACCGGGTGTACGGTCTTACGCACACGTACGACTATAAGACACTTGAACATACGTCTGTACACTCTTGATAACTCTTATTATATTACCAGTAGTACGTTTAAATATTTTGTTAGCTATAAAGAAATAATCAGTAAAGTGTATGTTTTTATTAACGTTAAGCAGGAAATCCTTTTAGATTGCGCTGTATGTCTGTCCATTTATCAGTAGAATTTGCACAAACGCACACATGTATATATATATATATATATATATATATATATATATATATATATTATTTATTTATTTATTTATACATACACATATACGAAAACGCGCGCACGCGCGAATGTGTGTGTGTGTGTGTGCGGCTGTGTGCGTGGGTATTTGTGGGGGCGTGTGCGCCCCCACAACTCGTGGTGCTCGATAATAAAAAGATCGTGATCAACTTTGGAATATATTCGTCAATGATAATCACATAATAGTCATTAGAATCTCGTCGCGACTAAAAGGCGACATGAATCAGCCCTTCAGGTAGTATGTACAGGTAATACAGGCATGAAGCACTATTTATAGTGAAGCCAAAAAAGAAAACGATTTATATGCCCGAATGTGTGCTTGTATTCAGACAGGCATGTATGTTAGTATGCATGAATATATTTTGGTCTAACAAATGAGATATTGTTGAATTTTTCGTCGAACTTCGTTACGTTGTGGGTAATATAGGCTACGATAGCCTCTAAAGCGGCAAAATAAAACTATCAGAAAAAAAAATTAACACACTTCATATAACCACGGAATAAAAGCATAGTGAAAATTAAAAAGTAATGGAAATATGAGGAATTTTGGCGGTGTAATATCATTTCTGAATATAAATTAATTAGAAAAATAATTTTTGTTCGACTGCTGAGAGTGAAACATTCCTCTTGAAATGTAAACATCAATTCCTTTATCACTTGTAATTGTACATAAATTTCTCAAAAATGTTTATTGTACCATTTTCATGCTTATAAACTATGATCGTTTCATTAGGATATTTTGTTGATACATTTTTCATAAGCTCAAGTGGTTAAATACTTTATCTTTTAAGTTATGGTGAATATTAATAGATGAATAATACCTTTAAAGACGAATGTTCGAGTTAAATTAATTGAGCTAATATTTAAATTGTAAAAAAATTAACATCCCCGATATAATAAATAATCAACAATAACATGAAGATTGTGTTTATGTCACATGAAAATGTACAAACTAAATTACTGAAGCGTGATACCTCCATTTGCCTTTAGAGTCCAGGAAAAATGAGAAATTTCCGTGTGAGAATGAAATTAACATCCTTTCTGCCAGTGAAAACTGGCTTCATCTACTGCAGTTAGTAATTACTTATGCAATAGAGGTGTCATTTCCATTTATTTCCACCGTTGACATATATATGTGTGTGTGTGTGTGTGTGTGTGTGCGTGTGGATAAATATTGATTCTGCATAATGCTGTAATTTTGGAAAAGAAAATGAAGTAAACATTTTAAATCGATTTTATTTAAGAAGAAAATTGTTAATCAAATTAAATGCTGATTTTGACAGTGTTTCCAATTCAATTTAATGAATTTTTAGAAATTAATAAAACCTCCTTAAATGCACGTTCCAAAGACATTCAACCATAAATTTCGGGCTCTACTTGAGAGAATTATAGAGAAGTTCCTGAACAAAAAAGCTTCAATGTTTGTCTTCTCGATAAAAGTTAATCAATCACTTCAAACAGATGTTGAGTCATTCAAACGATAAGAAAACAATATTTATATATTGGCATACAATATCAACTAAAGATATTATTTTCATATAAAAAATTTTTAAATCTCGCAAAGCTCCCTCGAATAAATTACTACGCATAATTTTTGTTCTTTATTTTTTTAGGGGTTAACATCTATTTTATGTTATCAGCATAGTTTTATGGATAAGCAATATTGGTTATTTTACTTTTACTTGATAATTGCTTTTTTTAAATGATCCTGAATTTTCATACAAATTTTCTGCTTAATTTGATACACAGAAACCAAATAATACCTTGTTATTTATTTTTTATTTTTATGATATTTTTGTGAATTTTTCATATTTGTATAATTTAAAATATGTATAATTAAGATAATAATAACATAAAATAACATCCGCATAAATGTTGATTCCACGTAATGCTATATTTTTCGAAAAGGAAATGATTTATAAATTTATAATGGATTTTTTATATATGGAAATGTTTAAATTTCATTAAAAAGGAAAACGTGAGACTTACTTCTTGTAAGCAATAAAAAAATTAATTTGTTATTCAAATTAAATGTTGATTTTGACAGTATTCCCAAAAATATTAAATGAAGGAAATTATTTTATTAAGTAACTTTTTTTAGAAATTAATGGAATTCTATTGTGTTTGTAAGAAATATAATTTTTTTTTGAAATAGCCACTTTGATAATGATTTTTCAAAAAATTGTTCAGCTTATAGCGTATTGTAAAGTTCTTGATTCAATTTGATGCATAATATTTCTATTCAGTTTTATGCAGAGTATTCTTTATGTGAATATAAACAGTTTTTTTGTTAGAAACAGTACAAATTTTAGTAAAATATTCGATTCACAGGTATATAATATATAGAGCAAAAATTACTGTTTGCATTTCGACTGCTTTTAAGTTTTAAGTTCGTATCCTTGTAAGTAAGTCTACTTTTAAACACATCACAACTACTACAAGTGCTGTATTGATAGTATAAAATATCTAACATTACTGCTAATTTGGGACTAATCTTAAAAATAAAATAAACAAAGAAGCTCTTTCGAAGTAGTAAACATACGGCAATGTCTTAAATTTATCTGACATGATTATATATATATATATATATATATATATATATATATATATATATACTAATTATTTATTTTAAAACCACTAATGCAGTTCAGAAGCAATCAAATAGTTTTTAATGAAATGTTTTCATCCAATGAAAATATATGTTTAGCCTTCGAGAGTAGGAAAAGCTGTTAAGGAAACAAATCTGTAATCTTTTATATAATTTATTAACACTGAATTTTTAGGCTGCTCTACATAAATTGTCATGTGTCCAGAAAAATCAGCGTTGTATACAGCCGTAACGTATTCACATAGTATTATGTGTTTTATAAATATATTTGTACTTTCATTTTAGATGTAACTTTCATACAAATTTATTTATTGTCGATTTAAACATTTTAATATACCAAAATGGCACTTCTTTTTATAAAAAACATTTCCCTACTTAGTAACTATACCAACTGTTCCATTCCAAGGTCAAAACTTACATCGAAGTTAGATACATGGGATCCATTTAAATGTAAGTTTAAATTTTTATGGGCACCTTACAGTCCATTAAGAGTTTACCATTAAATTTTATTAAAAATTAGAAAATTAACTGTAATGCAATGTTTACTACCGTTATTCTATGTGTTTGACTTATTTTCCCATTAATTTATAAACAACAGTTTCAGTTGTGTACAATAGTTTCACCCATTTTTTGTATTAAGAATTACAAAATAAATAAAAACATTATCAGTCTGTTTAGTCACCAATATTATTAAAAATATGTCTTTTTTGGTGAGAGTACAAATTTCCTTCGTAATATTTTTGTATCTTATAATCAAAAAACATTTGTACTATATTTGTATTTCTTCAAATTCAACAAAAATTTTCTCAGTGAAATAGTTTAACAAGAATTGAAAAATATCGACAAGGTTATAGAATATTGGGTAAGTCTTCACAAGTTTAGCAATAAGCTAGAAAAAGCAGTTGCTATACGGTTATAATGTTCTTTTACGTTTGAATAAGGTTGGACGCTTACTTTCAACACTTAACACTCTTTCAACACTTACTCTCAACAATTAACATTATTTCGTTTAAGTTATCATAATACATTAATTACGCCTTTAACATCTCACCTGCATATTACAATTTGTATTTAGTTGCATGTTTTTGTAGGGGTTCAAAGGTGGACACGACCTTCAGAAATGTTAAAAATATTTATTTTTATGTACAACGAACTGATTTCCCTAGTTCAACATACGGTTTTTCGATGTTTTATATTCTTGTATATATTCATATACATTTTTATCTCCGATAACAAGTGATTACAGAAAATATTCACTTCTCTTATACGCAAGCAAAAAACATGAATATTCATTTTGTTTTTTTTTCGGTGTTGTGCACATAACTTTTGTGACACACAAATATATATTTATTTTATAAATCTAGGTGCTACATCCTTCTTTTTATTGTATTTCTCTATTCTGAAAACTTCTCTGATAATTTGTCGAAAGTCATTTGTTTAACAGTTGACATAGTATGGTGACAATTATTAAACGGCCATCCTATGTTTATATAATAAACTCTCAAAAAACGTTTACTACTTTTCCAAACGCCTTATAAACGTTTCCAAAGTATCCTACCAGAGACAAAAGGAACTGAACAGGATATTGCTGTCAAACCTGGGCTGAACTTTATGCAACTTGTTGTCTAATTATATTTCTCTCAACATATTGTGATAGCTAGTTTTACACTCTTTTCTATAAGACATCAATGTCTACATAAAATATGTCTATAGAAATTTCCATTAAAAGACTAGGCTGCAGTTAAGGTCCGTTTACCACTATGTCCTCTTTTAGTTTTCACAGCAAAATTTCAGTGTTACTTAGAATCAGTTCAATATTGATTTATATGATAAATGTAATTTTATTGAAGTGTAAATTTTGATTATCTCAATGGAATATATATTTATTTTTGTGTAATTTTGAGGTATCTAGTATCAGGTTTGCCAAATTCCAATTACTTTTCACAATTATAAGTGAGCATTAGCCCATAATTATGTAGATGTTTATAATGTACCTAAATGAATTAATATAAAATGCCTCGAGTCATGCTCCAAAACTAATTCAAGTGGAGCTACGAGAAACGGTTACCTTATATTCAAATCTTTTCGCTTTGAAAAATATTATTCGTAAGATCAATACTGGCGCAATGGCTGTTCGAACTATGACAAATATACCCGGTGTTTGTCACCCATATCGAATGTTAGTCTCGGACGTGTAACGGTAATTTTTAATAATAACATTATACGAGAATCGACTTCACCTTATGCGTCACTAGTTATTTTAATTGAAAAAAAAGGACTCAAGTGACAGATTAAGTGTAGATTACTGAGCTTTAAATAGAATAACAATTAAAGATACGTACCCACTACTATTAATTTATAATTTATTAGACAGATCAGGAAAAGCTCGTTACTTCAGAACGTTCGATATGGCGCCAGGTTTCTATGGAATTTCTATTGAACGAGAGACATCTGTGGATAAGACTGCTTTTGTACCATCTGATAGGTAGTATAAGTGGTTACGAGTACCCTTTGATCTCTATAATGGACCCAGTACCTCTCAAAGAATGTTAAACAAAGAATTGGAATTTTGCGCTAGTTTACATTGATGACTTTGATCAGCATTTAAAAATGATTAGAGAGGCTTCTGGTGCTGAAAGCGTTAGATGATGCGGGATTTACATTAAACTTAAAAAAATGTAAATTTCTACAAACTGACCAACTAATTTTCAGTTATGCTGAAAGCTCAGTTAAATAGGGTTCGTTTGTTGGGTTAAAATTTGCCCGTTTTTAAGATTAAATTATATTAGTTCTAACCTTTTCGTCATGCAAAACTTAGTTAATTTGGCAGGTTTAAACTTGTGATGTTAGCGGACGCACGAATGGATTTTTATTCATACCTATGAAAGACTAACCGTTACTCAGGACTTTCTTCGCTTAAAAATATTGGTCACCAATTTTGATATTATGTAGTTCGTATTAATCGAATAATATAGATAAAATATGAAGATTACCTATAAATTTTTATCACTAATTGAAAATTCGGCGTAATGAAATTTTTCACTTAGCATGATTAAACAGGCAAACATGAAACGTGAAATTTCTTTACCGCGAACCGTTGATTGTGTCTGCGTGTACAAGATTCCAATTATTTGAAACTACAGTTAAATGTCCAATATGTCGTTCGTGCATTGTGGAACTTCATAGAATATAATGTATTTATTTTCAGTTAGTATGTATTTACAGAAAATTATGTCAGAAATTGAAAGGGCGTAAAAATAGAGATTAATGAGTGCGCTTTTATCTCATTATTTACTTAGCAATATGAAACCATGTACCAATACTTCGTTAAAAGATATAAAAAATTATTATTGCAATAAAAATATAAAAAATTTATAAAAAGTTGAATTGATGAAGTGACGGTTCAATACGCTATGTGCGTATTGAAACCCCGGTGAGAAAAAAAAAATATTTTTAAGTTAGATGTATGAGAAGTAACTTGAAAACAAAAAAAAAATATTATACTGTTTTTTCTGTGTCTTCAGAGATATTAAAACAAAACATATTTCACTAAAAATTATTCTGATTTTTTTCTAAAATTTCGTGACAAGCGGCCTTAAAGTAAAAAAAAAAGGTACAATGCGACATACGGTCGCCAGATGGCTGGACTGAATAAATATGTAATGAAGGAAAATATATATTTTTGCCATTTGGCTGCGGACTCGTAATTAATTCTTTACCATCGGGAAGGAGGTTGATTTTAAATAGTTTTGTTATCCTAATTTACTTCAGTAAATTAAAAATATTCATTTTTATATTTCTATATCAGCTACTTCATAATATAATAGCTACTGACTTATGCCAAAATAAAAAGTTAGAAGTGAAAAGAAAAAAGAAAAACTGTGAGTAGTAGGATTTTTATGCTTTGGTATCTAATAGCTTCGTTCTATCGTCTAATAGCTTCTTTGAAATTTATCCCTGTTTCGATTTTCAATAATATCATACGAAAAAAAAATTTCTTAAAAAAAGTAAATTGTTCTTAACTATTCGTATATGCATAGAAATATATTGTCGAAACGTTTTGTTTAAAATTGTATTTCAATATCAAGGCTTTTTTAGAAACATGAATAAAACGAGGTTTAGTTTCCAAAAAAAACCACCGTTAACTTAGAATGAAAATAAATGTAAATCATAGCGTTCCTCCCTCTCACTTGGTAGCTAAGACAAAACTATCAATATTTCACAAACAAAAAGCAAAATTTGGATTCTAAAAATTAAAATTTTATTTATTTTTAAGATCATATAAATGCATCACTTACGTATCCATTTAAATACAAAAACATTTACAAGTTTATAAAAAAAATATTCTTCAGGACCTTCCGGAGGAAGGAGGTGGAAAAAACTATCCCGCACCCGGAAGTAAATTTACCCATTTCAAACCTTTAAGTGAAGATAAATTATAAAGGTAAATGTTTTTGTTAATTGAGCCCAAAATCTGTTAGATCTCATAACAGCCTTGTTAAATATAATTTTTTTTATATTCGTTTTTACGATAATAAATATTATTAAGAAAACTAAATTAACGCATGTTTACAGAAAGATAAGAACTAGTTGGTCAAAATTTATGCACAGTGGAGAAGATAACATGTATGTCAAATTTTAATGTTCATTACATATGATATTTACAATCGATGTGAGACATATAGATATATGTGGCACATCGATTAAAAAACTTGGAATTTATGCAATGCAATCCAGTGCAGTTTTTATAATGCAGATACTGTTCACTGCATTAAAAATACAAATTTAAAAAAAGTTTTCCATACATGATGCAATAGCAAAAGCAAAATATGCAGCAAATAACTAAAGAAAAATTCAAAAGAAAAGATTAACTGTTTCACGGAGCACTCGTAACATAAGGTTCTGTATTTATTCAGTCTCATAAAATAGTTGATGAATTTAATATCCATCAATATCCATCATATCAATCGGACATAATTTTCAGTGAAAGTTGTAATCAAAAAACTGTAAATGAAATTGAATACATTAATATTTGTGTTTTCTTCAAACATACTTAGTGAGTTCTTTTCATGAAGTATCCACCTGCAAATTTTCATTAACATTCGTTCAAATTTGTAGAAAATGCATAACTGGGATTAACGAAAGAGCATAGAGATGAAACGAAAGAAATTTTAAGGAAGATTGAACATAAATTATAAGGTAAATAAAAATATTTCTTTGTATGACCCTAAAAATGTTCCACTATGTGCGTCTAATTATATTTCATTATAATATTATTAAACGTCTAATAATATTTCATTACCCTAAAAATATTCACAATGGTAGCAATTTTCAAGCAACATAAAAAAAACAAAATCTGAATTGCCGCAAATAAGGAAATTAGCGGATCACATATTTAAACAGATTCAACAAGCAATGAGGTATGCTCCTTCGTTTTTCATGCAGTTACAATTCTTTTAATATACGACTAATAACTCTATAGAAAAGGATACTGTTTTTTTTATTTATATCATATATTGCCTAATTCTAAAGGTAGAAATTTTTTGTACTGAGAACCGGATAAACTGTTTATCAACATTTTCACTGAAAACAATAAATGGCGTAACCCCTAGAATATATCTACACCTTGAAAATGTTAATATAAAGCGAATGAATATATTAAATCTTACCAATCGAAAAGCGCTACGTATTTTGAATGTTCATAAACAAAATACAGAAACGCTCTCAACTTTTCAGTATCTTCATTGTATAGAGAAAATATAAAATCAGAAACCAAAATCAACACAAAGCATCAACACAATATCAACATTTCATTCCATTCGTTCAGTCGTCAAACAGGAGTTGAATAATAAACTGAATATACTGAAAATGAAGCGAAAAATAGTTCTCAAGTTCTTAGACGCGTCAGCAGTCGCCCACTGCTTGTTGGGAGATCCGAACTTTTATCTGCGAAATTTGTTTGCTCCCTTACTTTGTTTACAATTGTTATTTTATCAAAAAATTGTCCCAATCTGCTGCCAAATAGCATTTATTTATGCAATTAGAGCAGCAGATCAAATAACAATATAAAAAAGTATGAGTTGAGTGGATTAGTCTTATTTCCTCGCTGAGAATAAATAAACATATATGTAGAAGAAATAACACAGAGTACATCTTTAGCCAACTATAGTGTAGTTAATAAACTATACTATGCTAGTTTCAAGACTCTGTGTTAATATTTATATGTGAATATTTTTTTTCTATTTAAAAGGAAAGAAACAAATTTAAAGAACATTATTAGGTAGCTATGATAATGAAACATTATCTAAAAATGTCAAGTAAGCTTTGACTATTGAATATATTTGACGTTAATTTCGTAGAAATTCATTGTTCACAATTAGATGAAACTATGTAATACAGTATTATTTCAACTTTATTTAAATTCTTCATCACGACCTAGGTTTTGTTGTATTACAACATTCAGGTGGGGAATTAGCAAAGATAGATCTTTACTAATTGCCCACCTGAAGAAGTTGCAATACAACGAAACCTAAGTTGTGGTAAATAATTAAAATAAAGTAGAAATTATACTACATCAGTTAGCTTCATTTAATTGTAAGCTCTGACTTTCACCCCTCCATATATATATATATATATATATATATATATATATATATATATATATATATATATATATGGAATACATTTACCAATTATGGCAAAGCCATATGGCCAATATTTTTACCTGCTGGTTATATATGTGTATCCGATCTTAAACTTACTTGTAATATTTCAACAGCCCGCTCAATTGATTCTGATAAATAACCCATAATTAAACTCTGATTATACGCCTCCTCCCACATTATAGATTTGTCTTGATTTTGCCATATTTGAAGTTAGTATAATCAATGACTTCATAAAAAAATATAAAACAGGCGAAATAGTAGGTTTTACATACTCATATTATTAGGTCGGAACTCTTCTTCCTCGGTGTCAAATTAAAGAACAAACAATTTTCATAAAGTTGCTAGCCCTTTGATTATCGTATACACAGGCTGACAAGTACTATCGAGTAAATCATCGTTTATTAGTGAAAAGATTTTTATTTTTTTCTTTTTAGGTGAAGAACGATTTTTGTATTTGACATTTTTAATACTTCATTTTCATAACAAACGACATAAAAATGGGGGTAATAGATTTCACTTACGAGTGTATTTGTGTAAGCGTATTTTTTCTCTCTATTCTTCAAAATGTTAAGTTAATTTTCATAATTCAATTGACTGTGATAAAAATGTGTTTTGAATGTCCTTTTAAAGTCCATTATTTGAGAAGCTGAGCTTAATACTACAAAAATATTAAGCACGATTTACAAAATACAAATTTGCCAAATTTATAAAATTTTGTACATATTTTAACAAGTTCAATGCATATCAAAGAAAGCAGAGTTCTGGAAACAACATGAAAATGAATATTGGTTACTGTAAACAACCAAATTAACAGTCCCAATTTAATAAAAATCCTAATTTAACCG
Organism: Druceiella hillmani; assembly: GCA_039881145.1. Taxonomy (NCBI): domain Eukaryota; kingdom Metazoa; phylum Arthropoda; class Insecta; order Lepidoptera; family Hepialidae; genus Druceiella; species Druceiella hillmani. Next base: position 20,287,446 of record JAYKKI010000016.1, on the reverse strand, counting down.
CCTTTAATTTGCGAGAAGCAACTGTTCTGGTAGCAAATTGGGATAATTAGGGAATATCTGTAGATACATTTTACGCTGTAGAATTAAGTATTCTGAAATTCAGGTAAACGTTGAAGAAATTAAAAAAATCACAAAGAAAGGCTTTTCAAGAGAGATCGTTTAATCAGGTTAAGCATATGAATAGGGATAGACTGAAAAAATAAATATTTCAAGTGCATGTCTAAAAACTTATAAAGTTTACGGTATCTGTATTAAATTAATTTAAACACAGAATTTATATTAAATTAATACATTAGTATCAATATTATTTTTCACTATTTAAAGTTATTGCCCATTATGAATTTTACAAGCGTAAGATAAGTACTTGTTTGCGTATATCTCTTCAACGTTTTAAAGCAATTTAAATGACATAGAATGGGAAGTTACGTGTAATTGAAAGTTTTAAAAATTCATATCTCACTGAGACGCCATATTAAAATATTAATAACCATTTTCGATTCATTTCCAAAAAACCATTTCATGATATTTCAGATGACGTAATCTAGGAAAACACAATATCATACTCAAGTTCTCAAGACTCAAAAATATGGTGCATATTTCCAAAATTATAAAATTTAGGATAATCGCTGTGGTTTTCCTACATCTTTTGCGTGGGCTTCTGAATACTTTATTTTTTGGTAAATTTAGTTTGATCAGTTTCGGAACTAAAGCGGAATGACATACTTTTCAGAGCATCTTTGAATATGTACTTACTGAAAATTATGAAAAAAATTAATTTTGAGGTCCTTAATATTAGTCAATTCAAGCGAAACCTCACTCTATATATGGAAGTACAAGGAAATATTCAAGTATTTAATTTGCCCTCCTAAATAATATTTAATATTTTTGAGTGGTAGCTGTGGAGATATATGCTAATTAATATGTTTTATTACTGCGACAAATTTCCATTTTCTACTTCAAGCGGTTTCCCAGAAATACGGCTTTGAGAGAACAAAGAGACAGAGAGGCATACCTTATAAGAGTTCTGTTTTCTTCTTTTGAAATACGGATTCCTAATTAAATTACCGTGCAGAAATAGTTTTTTTATTTATTTATGTTTATTATAATTTATTATACGATATATGTTATTAATTGACACTTTCTTGAAATCTCTTTTTAGAGTAATGTTATTTTAATACCTTACATTTTACACTGATGCTATTCTCAAATACCATGGTACGGGAATATCAGAAATGCAGGACTAAAACCCTTCCCTCCAAAGTAATTTATAAAGCGAGCATTAAGTTTTTTTTTCCATATATTACTCTTTACATCGTAGAAAAACTTCACAAATGTTTGGAAAGTCTTACGTTTAATTATTCTAGTTTATACAAAATAAATGGTGCATCCAATTCGGAAAGCACATTTTTATTATTCTAGGTGCCTCAAGTATTTGGTGAAGAAAAATATTGGGTACAGTATGTGTGTTCGTCAAATACGTGAAAACAAACATTTTGGATATCTTCTGGTAAACATTTAAATTTTTGGTGTAAATTTAATGCTTGTTGTCTCTAAGGACGAATTGTGAAATTAACCACCGTTCTCAATAGCAAATATTTAACTTTCACTACATTAGTGAACTAATACGATAATAAGTACCTTATTAAGCAATAATTGCCTAAAAGATTTTTCTTACTAAATGTGAATAATTATTTATGTTAATAATTTTTCAATTTTACCTAACACAATATATTAAATCGATAAATTAGAATTATAACTCACATGTACTTGACACCTATGTTTTCAAACTCTACCTTTACACTTAGGTATTTTTGATGATACCATATTGTCGAAATTGTCTAATATATTATTTCATTCCAAAAATTGTATGCAGAAAAAATATATAAATAATTGACCAAGAGTAGCTATTAAGCTTAAGCAGGAAATGAGCCAGAAGAAATTTAAAATGAAATTGCATTAAAATATTTTTCCCAATTCGTCTGTTTTGCTTTATTACATTTTACATCTTGTCTTTCACAATTAAATGAAACTACGTGATGTAGTATTATTTCTACTTTTTTTCTTTAATTTCTTTAACCACGACCTAGGTTTCGTTGTATTAAATCTTCAGGTGGGATATTAGCAAAGATACTTAGATTAGCAAAGATCTTTGCGAAACCTAGGTCGTAGTTAAAGAAATTAAAGAAGTAGAAATAATACTACATCACGTAGTTTCATTTAATTGTGAATAATGAATTTCTACAAAATTAACGCCAAATATATTCAATCTTGTCTTTCATTAGTTAGTTTTTTATAAGTTATTAAATCATATTAAAGTGTATTGTACAAAATCATATTAAAGTGTATTGTATAATAATTACAAATACGAATCTTGCCTGAAAATTTACTATTGTTGCAGAATTCCTTCAATAATAAAAAAATACCTCACCGCGTTTCGAAATAATAAAAAATAAATTTAAATAAAGCTCTATTATTTTTAACTAAGAATTTACAATTCTGGCGTACCTTACATCAATATTTTGAAATCCATTACACTTTGGTTTTATTTTAATAAAACCACAGATTTTAAAGAGTCTAATATATTAAGTCCAATTGAAAAAAATATATATTTAAAATATTTAAATAAATTCGTTAGAGTAGCGACTAATCTAAAGGAAACAAAACGAAATTAAATTGAAATTAAATTTAAAATGAAATTTCATGCATGCGGTTTTTTTTAAATTTGTACCCGACAAATTACGGTATTTTCAAATATCATTGCTGCCCATAGTAGTTATTGTATTTACAAATAAAATTGAATGAATTTATTCTGCGCCAATAACTTTGCAGTCAAAATTAAATCATAAATTGTAAAAACTGAGGTTATGTCACATAGACCTACAGAAATTATAAGGGTTTCCTTGTTTACTAGGGAAACGCAAAACTTAGCGCTTTGAAAAATTTGGCGGCTAAAAATTTTTTACCTATATATCAGCATAAATTATTGTAAAAACTAGCAGCTCATATATTTATATAATCGTGAATTGTTCTTAAATATAGCAATTTTTGTACGTATACATCATCGTAAAGTATTTTTAAAACCTAGCAATTTTTATATACATGTAATATCGTGTATCATCCTAAAGTCTACCGATCTTTAACAGATCAGACTTTCGAAAACGTGTAAAAAAATACGTGTTTCGGCACTTGAACAGAAGTTGCACACTAACTATGAAAGGTTTCAAAGAATATGCATCCAGTCTGGAACGGTCGATTAAAAAATCGCTACTTCGGTAGAAACTAGCAAGGCAAACTTGGATATAGTTCATCTATTTCCTAAAAATCTATTGAAGTAAATAAGTTTCAAGAGTCTATAGAGTCCGCGGCGCTAATAATCGACGACCTTACACTTCGTTAATTCTAATATAAATATGTATGTAAGTGTCCTGCGCTAATGGAAAAAGTGAGAGCCGATTGCCATAATACGTAAAAGCCGATAGTCCTTGAGGTTGTTTGGGTAGTTAATCTATCTATGTATTAAATATAAATATTATATTTAGTTATACCAATATTGCATGCACGCACTTATTAAAATTAATAAATGTCATGTTTCATATTAAAATATTTACAAAATATTAACGTTAGACATGAATGAAGATTTTATTATTAAGCAATAAAGTATGTTTACATTGATGTCGTAGCTACAAATTTGTTCATAATAAATAAATAATAATAGAGAAAGCAATGAACCGAAAAACTGGAATGGTTTATGAATTAAGGAAGCAATCCTATTTAAACGAATGTTTATACGCATATATAGAACGTTATGTAATTTGAAACGACCCTTAAGAACGAATACTTAGTTCCCAAACGTACTTAACTAGTTAATTTCTTAACTACGCTATATTAACTGCAAAATATTCTTCACGAGTTATATTCCATAGAATATTTTCAACTTTTATTTTCTACAAAATTTAAATCCAATTACTGTTAAAACTCTTGGAATCTAAAATAATGATTAAGAAAATCTAAGAACGCAAAGATTATCGAAGTTAAATAAAGGTAATAACAAAAATTGACTTAAAAATACATTTTAAAACCAAAATGTATAAAATTAATCGAAAGAATATGCAAATGATTCATAGATACATATTAGTTTTGGAGTGATCAATCAAGACTTTGTTGTGGAATATATCCCAATGAATAGGAAGGCGTTATAAAAGTTGGAAAAGTTAATATATACAATTTTCGCTACGAGGACAACACCACACTTCTCTACGATTGATAAAGGGATGGCTTATTTGTTGAGTTATACAGAAGAACGCAGTCATAACTTTATAACAAAACCAGAATAATAATGATAACTAATCGTTCAGCAAATATGTAATCTATTGAAACAATACTAGATAGTGAAAGAGTTCGAACATTTCAGCTTATTTAAGGTGCGCTTCGGAGACTGAAGTACATCAGCGAATAGGTATGGATAAATTAGCGATGATCTAATTGACTAAAATGTAAATAGCCTACATATAAAAGAACGAAGTAAGGCCAATATTTTTCGTATGCTTGTCTTCCAAATATTTCATTGTGGCTCCGAGTCCTAGATTCTGAAGCCACAGAGAGAAACATAATTTATACGTTGTAGATTTGGTACTAGTAGTAATATCCCGCAATTAATCCAAATTGCTTACGCTAATGAAAAAAATTTACACCAATAATTTGATCACACGATATAGTGATGATCTTTCACTGTAACCTGTCTTATACGTATATTTAAATTCCTATTTATGATATTTTCTGTTTATACCACTATAAGCTAGATTAAAAGCACAAAGATATACGTTGCATCGATTGCATTTCTAAAATATAGTTAGTGATAAAAAAAATTGTTTTTTCATTTTTATTCACCATGTACAACGAAATTTGGTAAATTCATAATTAATTTCTGTTCAAAGGGTATCACTGTTATCTGGGACTCTGTAATAAAATTCCATTTTCTGTATCTCTTATTGTTTTTCCAACCCATTAAGTCTATATAAGAAATATTTAATGAAATGAATTTTTTTTATAAAATAAATAAAGCCACTCCAAACTACGCAAAAATGTTTTATATGGCTCGTTTATGATATTAATTTCTATATGGAATAAAAGTCGAAATAAAGCATCTAAATATCTAAGAAAATTAACAAACAATTTGATATTAACAATTTTGCTATTTTAAGTCTTAAGACATATAAAATCATCTAATATTATTATTTTAAATCTAGACCATAACATTTTACTCTGTAAACACATGAAATAAAGTAAAAAATTACTTTAATTCGTAAAAAAATCAATAACGATTCGGTCGTATGCTTTGGCACGACTATAAACTCGGAGAGGTGTTACAAATGATATTATTTACATAGATGCGTTACTTGTGCTGATAAATTGGAACTGAAGAAAAAGCTAATTGTCTGAAGTTTGTTTGGTCGTTTATGATCTTGCGTCAATTACGTTACGTCAATACGTCGAAACTCTATGTCACAGCCATATTATTTCATGTCATTGCTCTGGTCAGGTAACTCAACAGCCCAGGGTGGTAAGCCAAGCTAGGTGACCTGATCATCACGTCAGACTATTAGGCCATGCTGACAGCCCAGTGAAGCAACTCAGGCTTGCAATCTAGGTCAGCAGCCCAGGCTAACATCCCGCGCCAGCAGGCCAGTCCAGCAGCTCAAGCTAGCAGCCTTGGCTAGCAGCCTAGTCTAATAGTCCAAGCCAGTAGAACAGGTTAGCAGCCCAACCTAATAACCTAGACTTGCAACCCAGGCTAAGAAATCAGACCGGCAGCCCGAGCTAGCAGCCAGCCTAACTGCCCTGGTTAGATGCCCCGAAAAAGCAGTCCACGCTAACAGGCCCGGCTAGCAAGCCAAGCTACCAGGCCTGGTTATCAAGTGAAATTAGCAGCCCAGACCAGCAAGTCAGACTAGCAGCCCGACCAGCCTAGCAGCACCTGCAAAGAAAAAAATTAATGTCATGACGCATTTGCATTAAAATAATTGTCAATAATAATTCATAGCTCTATTAGTACTTGGCTTCATTTCATTGCATGACGAGATCTTTCTTCCTATTTATAAATTCGTAAATAACAAAGGCTAAGCTATTAGATAAGATTGTCAATATATAAAAACTTCAACCTATCCTAACCCTTATCAGAGTATACTACCATATTTTTCTATATTAAAAAATAAATGTACTCGGTTATTTTGTCAATAATTAGTTATATTTTTTCCAATATTTAACATTCCCTCTTTTATTTATCGTTTTAAAACATATCCTATCAAATAATCACAAAAAACAGTATTTATTGTACTGACCCGTATTAATTCAACATATATCACCAAACATACGGTGGCTGATAACTATAAGTTTTTCCCAAAAAAGAACTATATTTAAAGAAAATTATAAACCATTTACGGTTCACTTCTATGTCCTTAAGGAAAAAGATAAAATCGCTTATCTAACCTTGTTAAGTCGCTGGTCGTGTAAGTCGCTGGCATTATTTTTGGACCTGTAAGACCTTTAAAGGTCGACTTTAAATTTGACACACATGTTCCATCCGTGATATAAATACCCACTAACAATTTTTTCCAAATCATTCCTTAAGGATATGAATGGGAGGAGGTTGATGGAATGATTTGGTGACACTATTTCTTTTCCTATAAGACATATAAACTTGAAATATGGCATGTATGTTCCTTTCGCGACACAGGTAGACCCACTAATAACTTTTACTTAAATAAACACGAAAGTGGGTGGGGGTGGGTTGCTGGAATAAGTCGTGGCACTTTTTATGAATCTAAAAGTCCTACTAAGAACAGATTTTATAGAAATCAGTCCCTAAGGGTATGAACGGAGTGGGTTGGTGGAATGAGTCGGTGTAACTATTTTTGAACCCGTAAGGCCCATAAGCTTGAAATTTGGCATAAATTATTCTTACGTGACGTAGACACTCACTAAGAACGAATTTTATCGAAACCAAAACTTGAAATTGTAAGTGGGGTGGGTTGGTGGAATAAGTCGGTAGCACTATATCTAGACCTATTATATGAGACCTACAAAGTTCAAATTTGACAAGTGTGTTCTTTATGTACCTAATATACTCATTCACTAAGAATGGATTTTACTGAAGTCAATCCTAAATGGGGTTAATTGGGGGAGGAGGTCGGTTGGTGGAATGAATCGATGGCACTATCTCTTTACCTATAAGACCTACAAATTTACAAATTAGCATAAATTATTCTTATGCGGTATTGGCATTTAAACATAATGGTTTTTACCGAAATAAACTCGAGGATAGCGCTACCCCTGAACCTATAAGACCAAAAAATTTGAAATTTGGCATATGTGTTCTTATATAGTTTCTAAGGGCCACAAATAATTCCAAGTAGTGATTGACGCTGATGAGGAGCCCTGCGGAGGACACAAAGGTGGTTATAATGCTCCTAAGACTAAAGAAGTAATAGTTTTCATTGTCCGACAGGTTTAAAAAAAAGATATCGTTCTCTACAGCAGTGACCAGAAATTGGTACAAATTAGTGACCTTGCTTACGATGCTCTACAATATCCTCTGACGTTCACCATTGAAAAAGGGCCTTCACGTCAACATACCTATGAGCGATGTAAACAATAAAGCTACTTTCGATAAGAGACCGTATCTGCTTCACAATTTTACAACTATAGGATAATGAAGAATGCTATTTATTAGAGTCCATGGTTTTTTAAAACCATTTTAGTCAACATGTCTGCAAAAACTTTAATTTCATTCGTAACTACCAAAAAAAGATGAGAAGTGAGGAGTTTATTAAAAACACTACAACAAGAACAGTTATAAAGTTTTCGATCTGGGAAATATGGTTGTATTGCCATCCTCTTTCACTAATGAAACTTGTTATATACATGAGCGAACTTAAAAGTCTATTACATATTTGCAGCATTTTAAATGTCCAGATTTATTCATTACATACACTTGCAATGCTAATGACAGAGCTTTTGTTTCAAAAACAAAATTCATACGATCTACATGACATATTTGAAAAATTGTTGTACTGGATAAATAGACACAGAACGTTGTTAGGAGGAGACATTAAGTATTTAAATTTATATTTTTTAAACTTTTAATAGATTAATGAAAAACATTTAAATATAAAAAAAATCAGGTATAAAAATTTATTAAAATGTTTCTTTTCATTTTAACATAATTGATATTTGTGAGAAATATAACACAAAGTAGTGTTGATAGTTATAGAAATTTATACTGATTTCTTACAATATATTTTTAAGCAATTATGGACAATTTTTTCGCAGATTTTCACATTTAGTATATTATGTATTTTCGGGGATAGTTCAATTTCTGAGATACTTATTGAAAAGTGTCTGAATAATTTTTTTACAAATATAAGTACACCAAATGATATTATTTCCTTTTTTAATGTCATTTGTAAATAAAATTTTTGCAGGAAAAACTAATCCCGACATTTATTAATTAACTTTTACACATTATTACAAATGGGAACCGAATTTAATACATATTTGCCATATTTTGTTTTAGTAATCTTGACAGACGGATAAATTTTTGATTCATTATTGATTTACCCGTGGCAAGGAAACACAATATAAATTTAAGTCAACTATGCAATAAAGTTATAAATTATAAGTTTTGAAACCTAATCATTTTAAATTATAAGTTTTGAAACCATTTTCAAAACTAATAATTTTTAAGATATTGTCGCATTCACAATAATAAATGCGGCTTTTTACAAATGCAATGGAAGTCGCTATAAAAACCTACCTCAATACTGCACTTTACCTGAAAATTGTTATATAAATGAGAAATTGAATTACCTCTCTTCCTTTTTGATGATAGCAAAATTAAATAACTGGTGTCGAACCGCTACAATAAAAAGAGACAAAACTAGAAAAAAATGCGTAAACTTACAATAAAATTCCAGTATGTTTAAAAAATTACATAAAAACTCTTATTAGCTCTTTTTACTTATTACTTTTTTCTTTCTTCCAAAAGTTATACCTACTTATTGACACTCGCGTATCTAAATCAAATATCTTCCTTAAAATTAATTTAACTTATTCACAAAATCTGTTTATTATTTTTCACTATTATTTATTAATATAAAAATTGTGCATTACTCACATAATACCCGAAGGGCGTCCTAAAAGAAAAAAAATATTAATCAACGTAGCTAGATGTGATGGTCAAATTGTTTTCAGTTCAAAATTTATTAATTATGTATGCATTCTTTAGGCACAATAAATATAAACAGGTAAAAATGTAAAAAAAGAAATTGCGGTTCATCTTTTATTAAAGGGGTTTGAAAAATTATACCAATTCTTGGTTTGCAAAGTCACGTAAAGAAAAAAATGTAAAATAATAAATGGTAAAGAAAATTAGCATTTCAAATCTTCTTTGGAAAAGAAAATTAGAAAGGGTTTTAGAAGTTCTTCCTAATTTTCTGATTGCAAAAAAATTATTAGACGCGATTCGAATTATGGCCATTCGCTGGTTACGTAACTGAACTAACAATTTCTACACCGTGAAAGAAAAAACGTTATATATTTCTTGCGACCATACATGTGATTCATTATTGTAATAGTTTTAACGAATTGCTATATACTTTCAGAAATTGTTGTGTCTAAACCATTTCATTATGGGTATTTCAAAAAAGATGCATTGTACGTTATGTATTGTATAATGCAGTGTTTTACATTATCACTCCATCAATGAAGAATAGGGAACTTCATATTTCATATTATTTACTTAATTTTATAAAGTAAGTTTGTCTTATATTATTTATAAAATATATCTTGTACAAAATATGTAAAAAAATGAGATCAATTAAACTATTTATGTACGAGTTATTTCGTTTCATATGATGGGAGAATATAAAAGTTATTTCCAGCCTTGCCACTCTCGGAAAGTCTCCTGGAATCATTCTCCGAATTTTGTATTACTCTGTAAATAAGACGGAAGAATACCAAATAAGTAGTGGTCAAAAAAAATTGAAATACAACAAATTAGTCGCCAATTTTCAGTATATTTTTATCAAAGATTCCTCGACACAATAAAAAAATATAAAGGAATTTATTGGCTACATCAGTCTTCGAACATAATTGTATGAGTATTTTTCTAAAACCCTCTAAGTAATTCTTTTTCAGTAAAAGAAACAAAGTTGTGTTCTTAATTTTAAATTATGCTTCCTGTTATTCTTAGTTCCTGTTATCAACGTATAAAACAGTTTTATTGAATATTCGAAATTTCTGTCAAAGCTAAATACTGTATCATTCGTAATTTAAAAATGCCAAATTCACAGCTTTTCGTCACGCTTACGCACATACCCTTTCATTTTTTTAGTCCTATATAGTACCCTTTATCAAAAGTTCCGCAATTTGTTTCACCCATGTTTCTTGAACATTTTACTTTTTTTTTCATACACTTCCTCCATTTATGTTCTTTTTTAAGCCTCCATTCTTTGCACTTTCTTTGACACTGCATTCTAGTTGAAGACCTGATCTTTTTAGCATTTTGTACCAGAAAGATCCGAACGAAACTTTATTATTACGACAAATTTATTTGTATTTCAGCCTGTCAGAGTTCTAGCTCTAGTCCGTATCCAAAGTTCTACTTCAATGTTTACTGATATTAAGAGAAACACCTAAATATAAGTAATTATCAAGGTACGAAAGCTTGATATTTAATAAAGCAATATTATAATTAATACATATTTATTAATTTGTTAAACAATTACTAAGCACTGAAAAGCAGAGGAGGCCTAATTATAGTTGACCAGTCGAAGGTGAAGTATGAAAGATTATTGACGGCCAACGAGACAAATTGAAAATGTTTTTAAGTAAGTACTGTTAAATTGCTCTTGAATTCTAAATCATATTTAATTTGGGATAACTCTGAGTACGTTCGTTTGTTACAAAGCTTAATGCTAAAATATCTTTTCTTTAAAAAATTGATAGCAAGTATTTTTTCTACATATTTAATTACTTCAAAATGTTATTTGAGTTTGGTCAACATAACTGGATTTATTTTATATTTAAACATCCTTACAAATTTTCATACGTAAATATTTTAATTTTAGTTAATATTTATATATTACCGAGCTAAAAATATAAATAAAATAAAAATATAAATTTTGTTTTTATTCGCCAACGAGTACTGATATGATTCCATATATTTGTGTACCTCTTTAAAATTATATTTTGACACTCGGAAGTGATATAAAATCCAAATGTACTAAGAACTCGCACTTTTTCATTGGTAATTTCAATATTTTTTTCAATATCATCGCTTCCAAAACGCGTTTGCGACACTAAATTCCATAAAAAATGAAAAAAGTCTATCAAGGAAAATGCAAAAACACTTTTAATGCCCCAACAGAGCGTTTGTTAAATGTTTTATCTTAATATTAAACCGTTTCGGTAATCTCAGCCTGCTCTTTCTAATATTATTATCTATGTATATTTTAAGTGATATGTATGTTCATTTGCATATAAGTTACATTAGAAATGGAACAATGAGAGAGAAAATAGCCGACGAGTTGGTCGTTTGTGGAGTAAAATGCAATTTATGTAGCAGTTTCTCTGTAAACCTAACATGAAAGTAGGATATTCTGAATATTTGCATGCATTTTAAGGACAGTTACATTGCACGTACTGCTTTTGGAATAAAACTAACAGCCATCTTTGATACCAATATCAACAATTTAAGCAAAACTATTGTAATTTTTAGGGTTGTTGAATAAAAATATTTAAAGTTTATTTGAATAAAATTTTAAAATGTTTGTTTACTTAATTGTCTACGGTATTCAATAAAAATTGATGACATTCTAGATGGACGAATATATGTATTTGTATGTGGAATTTTCATAAATATTAGATCGATATCTCTGTTAAACAGATTCTAGCTTAAACTTGAGTTATAATCTATCCAATAAAATTCTTACGAACAGAAATACGTAATATAATCCTTTTGTGACCAGCAGTGCTCTGTGGACGAAAGCAGAAATGAAGTTAATTTATCTATTTATTAAAGTCTTAGGATATACAAATAGCAATTCAGAACGATATTTGAAAACAAAAAAATAATCTATAATCATTTATAAAATTACGTTTAAACATTCATTAAAAAATATGAACCATCGATATAAGTATTATGCGATTTACGTAGATTATATTCTGTTAACAGAGGCGATGCATAATCTTAACCCCAATACGAATATCACGAAATATAAAAAGTTTTACAAATTGCAGTCAATTTCATAAAAAAATGCCACAAAAGTTTGACTGAGACAAAATGTACAAGTTGTAATAAGTAATTAAATTTTTGAAAACATAATTTAAATAACGATATTAAATTTCATCTTAAAAAACCACTTATCGACCCCCCCCCCCAGTGAATCTAATAAATATTCCAAGTTAAATTGGATTAATATGTGTTCATTTAATTTTATGAATTTTTCGAAAAACATGTCACATTTCAAATTTAATTTAACGAAAACATTTTGTTCCGTGGGCAGTCTGCACCGAAATCGCATTTCTGGAAGTGAGTTTCGGTAATACGTCAAGTAACTCTCTCTCTAATATTGTCTTATTAGTCGTTTCTTAGTTATAATGTAAAACAGCTGAATTTTAAATTAAATAATACTTTATCCATATTACCTATAGAGTTTTAAATAGCTGTATTGTAATAACTTACTAAATTTTTCCTCATTTGACACAAATCAGTTACCATTTTAATATTCTTGAAATTTCAAAATAATAATTCTATAAGCAAAGTTTTAAATATGTTAATATAATAAGGTATGAACTTGTTGTAGAATGCCATTTTTATATTTAAAGTTAATTATGTATACGAGTTTTGTTCACAATTGAGAATTATCTAGTATGAACAAAACTTCTACATATTTACAACGCCAAATACAAAAATTACATTGCACACATAAAATATCCTTGAAATTATTTATCTCTAGTGATTTAAAATGTTTAATTCATCTGGTTGGTTACAGTTTATATAGACCATTCAGAATGAGAACCGTAACGCATTTCGCGCTTAAATAATTATCGGCATTGAATTAAAATTTCTATTATCTTTTATAGTTCGCCTAAGCTATGTATATTCCTCGACTTTGACTGCATAGTAATTTAAAGATTACTAACGGCCGGCGGAAATTGCGTTCACGCGCGTTTTAAAGTATATAAAAAATTGTTACACTTTTGCTAATAAACACTATACACTAAATCGTAATAAAAAAACAATCGATGTATTTTGAAACAAACAGTAATTGACTATGAATATGACCTTTATAATAGCCAATTTCTTCGGCCGCAAGTTAATGAACAGTTATTCTTAAAGGAGGAGTAGATGATCAAATTTAAATAAATATGAAACTGGTTGCATTCTATTGCTGATACTCCACTTTAAATTGTGCACCTGTTAATAAACCGAAAGTTTGCGGGCAAAAATATAACATCGTCGATCGTGACTGTTGCTGTACTAATGACTTAGTTTCCTTAATTAATACGAGGAGTCTAAACTCGGAATCGTTTGAAATATAATGTATCTATTTAATCACTAGAGCCGCGTCAGTTATGAAAAAAATATAAATAACTCAAATATTTATACGTCATGCACAAATAATTCTACTTTTTTTTATTTAATTTTCTAAATCAAGGAATAAGACAAGTATGGGACATATAAAACATTAGGTCCAAAACCATATATTAGTAGTTGGCTAATACTGTTCCAGTTGTTGTTAGCTGACGACAGAATTTGACTCTTTAAAAATCTTGCAAAATGTTAAAGTATAACATTATGAGTTAACGATTTATGATACTATAGTTGCGAGTCAGTTGTTATCGTGGGATAAATTTGGAAATAAAAATTATAATTGTGATGGCCTATTTGTTTGATTTTATTTTAAAGGCTAATTAAAGCCGGTATAATAAGAGAAGCGATTCATTATGGCAGACGTTTCGCCATGATGAATATGTATTGCCATAATACACAAAATAATTTATTCTTTGTAAAATTCTGAACGATAATAAACAGTCATTTAAAGTTGTTCATAATATTTGACTTCTCCTTTAGCAGTACTAACTGTAAATACAGACAGCTTGTGAGTAAATATTTTATAGAGGAATAACGTATTTGTATAGTGAGAAATGTTTGTACTTTAAAGAAAAAGCATTCACAAACACATCGGTTTAATCTCAAGTTTAAGCAGTATAATTAAAAAAAAACTTTGTTCAAAAATGATGAGGAATTTGTTCTCAAGTATTTGTTACTGAAATTTCATCGCAATTACAATAGTTGAGAATGTTTTAATTAAAAGCTAATTAATTTTTTAACACAATGAAAATAAAATTTGGCACTAGTGTATAGAGACAATTTATACAATATTTTTGCGGCGTACATATACATTTCTCTAACTTGTTAAGATTTTAACATTGCCGAGGTCATTTTAAATTAACAAATGCTTTATAACCTCCTTTTTCACCCGGATTTTCTCAGGACCCCTCCTGGTATTCATTCAAAAGAAGGAACCATCGTGGATACCCTAACAGTGTCCCGTAACTAAAATCTCAGCACTTCCATCCAATAGGGTTAGTGTCTGTTCCTTCTCAATGAATCATTTAGGGTCTCCATCTTTTTAAGGACGCACTTAGCGAACGCTCTTAATGCCTCAAAGTTGGGTCCATTCTCAATCAAGACTCGATGACTAAAGATACCACGTTCTAAAGCTCCGCGTGATTCTACTCTAATGTTAAGTCACATACTATCTAACAAAGCTCCACGCGTATCACTATACTCACTGCAGTGAAAAAAACTTGACTCATATCCTGCGTCTCAAAACCGCATGCCCACGCCGGGCTGTTGCTAAGGGTGAATCTATACAAGCTGGTATGGAATGCGCCAAGTCACATTAAAAACTACGAAATATAATAATCCGTGACGAGCCAGTTCTTTTGTAAAACATCGGGAAAAAATAAATTGGTCGTTTCCCCCTTTTATTCGGGGGAGGACCACCTAGACTGCCGATGATCATCGATGATCCCCAAAATATTCCCCTTTCTATCAACAACTCAAAGTACAATAAACCTGCATCAAAAGTCTTACTTTGTGCCAAGGTGAAATATGCCGCGCGTTCCAAGATTGCAAGGTCGACAGGCAAAAGACCCGCCAAAACCAGCAACGCATCTGTTGAGCAGGTTCTATATGCTTTGGTCAAAGCCAACAACGGCACACGCTGCGATCTCGGCACAGCTCTCCTCACTTGCTTGACCTCAACGCAACACGAAGTACAAAACGATAGCGCATAGGCCAATATACCAAGGTATATTGCCGTATATATCAGTTTGAGGGTAGAGCTATTCAGCTCCCAGCCAGTACCGGAACATCGATGACCGCACTGACACAACGATGACCGCACACCGATTCAGATTCTAGCCATCACCATATATGGTTCGCTCGCCAACCTGTCCTTAAAGGGGACAATCTCGGACATTTTCTGTACTACAGTACCTCCACCCTGCAAAAAGACAATTCGATTGCTAAAATAATTCATAATATCCCGCTGATACTCTCCGAGACTCTAGTGCGGACAAAATGGCTGTCCACTGGGCATTGTCAAACGTGCCGGTGATGTCCAAGAAAATTCCAAGAACATATTTGTATGGACATACGTCAACCCAAGAAAAGGCTGCTAAAATCGGGTCCTATGTGGATACTCCGGAATGGAAACTGAATCGATTTCTAATCCCGGTGAATGAGAGAGCGGGACCAATAAGCGTGCCGCCAATACTGGCTCAAGCAATTTCCGGAAGGCTGGAAGGAGGGTAATGGGTTTATAAAACTTTAAATTGCAAGGCGATTTCCATTATCCTTCGTGTGATTTTGGATCAAAACTTCTAAACTTCAAAACCCTTTCCCCCTTTGTCAGTGAGTTCACTCACATTTACAATAAAAAACAACAAAAAGAAATAATAAAGAAAAAGTGTATATATATATATATATATATATATATATATATATATATATATATATATATATATATATATTTATAAATACATATATGTTGACATTTTGTTATTTGCAGGTATTCAAAAAGCAGTTATAAATATTTAATGACTTTGTCATAAAGGTTCTTTTTTTAATTAAAGGGTATTTACGCGCTATATTATTATAAATTACCTATTGGTCGGCAGCCTGTCAGTCATGTCGGCGGCAGTGCCAAGGTGTCAAACCTTATAGTCTCGATTAAATTATTTAAATTTAACAAAGTGAAACACATCTTTATTTCAGAAAATCGATAAAATTAATAAATTATAAGGTTTTAGAACTTAAAAGAAGTCTCAAAAAATAAAACAAGAACAAAATTGTGGATACAAACAATTGACTGATATTACTAATACTGCTAATTTACATAAAATAGCAGGTTTTACAAATAAAAATTAAATCTACGTCTATATTTAAATTGTCACTTCATCTCAGTTATATTGTTACTTCGTATATTGTTACGTCATCTCTAAAATAATATAGAAACAGTTTTCTCTTTTATGAAAGATCCTCAATCTCGACAAAGTGATATTTTCAAGAGGTGTGGCATTAAAATTTGATTAGCCAATAACTTAACAAATATTGTGTACATCAAGTACAAACTAAATATTACGACAGTAGTACGATTAGGTCGCCAAATCTTTACATAGTATATGTATAGTTTTTGTATTATTAGGGGATTTACCTAACTGATGTGTAATTCCACTTACCAAACACGGAACACTAACAAGGGATTTAACGGTTTTTTTAATTCTATCTCAAATGGACACAGTGATTAAAGAAACATAATTTATACATACAAAGATATATCAAAATCTGGATCATCGATTGCGATGACTTTCTAAAAGCTTGTGTTAAACACAAAGACTATACTACTGATTTAAGGGCAACAGAAAAGATTCACGAGTTCTAGGAAAATTTACTCCTTATATTTGTTACAATGTAACTTCCTTCCCAATATGGTTTCATGTAATAAATTGCTTTACGGCATGTAGTAAATCGTGTTTATCTTAATAGGACCTATCTCTTTGTACGGAAATATCTACCGGCTTGTCGAAACTCCATTTACTTTTCCAAGATAAGTAAGCATATGTGTCATGTGTGGTGCGGCAATTTTTGTTCCCAATTGTGGGAAATTAATTTAATAATTTCAGACCTACAAGCGCAAACGTACATACGCGGATACGGGGAAGCGCATTTGATTCTTGAAAACGTATTTGCGTTTGGAATTTATGATTGAAATTGTCTTAATGTCGTTTTATTGAGGGATAATTTTTCAAGACTATTTAAAGTTAAGTGTCTACAACTTTGTTCGTTTCATTGCAAATTGTCAAGTTTAAGATTTTTTTAAGAAGTTTGTGCTTTTTGTTGCTTGGTGGGTATTTCGAAAGTAAATATAAATTTTTGAAGTCGAAAATGACATACACATTTCGAAACATTTCATTATTTCGATTTAAGTAATGTAAACATTATTGTTTCGCGCTTGTCAGTTTGTCTCTTTATTTATACACATTTAATATTTCAATACGCATGAAAAGTTGGTGTATTCTTACAGATTTATATTCATTTACACTCCGATTTATTTACCATTGCAATTGTTATCGCGTTTGAGATATATCTGTTCAACTCGGTTGTTGTAAATTAGTACCTCGTTTTTTTTCTTAAATTTCATAAACCAAAGAAATTTTTGGATAACATGGAGGTAGAATGCTGCATTTTGCACATACGACAAACAGTAAAGAGGTGCAGTCGTTACTTTGCTAAGCAATACCATATGACTCATTTTATATTGTCATGATTACTGTAGATTATGATAGAGTCGACCAATTCAATATATGTTATATTCTTAAAAAAACCCTATATATAAGTAGAATTCGCATTACGAAAGTTCCGTACACACCTAAGCATATATGAACATGTAAGGGTATATATTACTTATATTAAATCATTTGCAAATATTCATATTATTTTTCACAATATAAATATATCGTAAAGTGTTTTTTCACATGCACAAAAATATTTTGAATTTTTCAAAAATTACGAACTTTAAATTCAAGTTAATAGACACATACTTCCACAAAATCGTATTTCTTACTTGTCTTTTTGCCAGATTTTTAATTCATTCATGATTTTCCCAACTATATTCTCTTACCCATTGCTCTACATCTCAAAGCAGATTTAGATCAACATTTCCTTTTAAACAATTATTAACGTTTCTTTATGAATTCCAGTCCGACACTTCTAAAGGAATGTCGTCAACAAGGCATTTTAGAGTATGTCCATTCTGATTTCGAGGTGTATACAATCTAATTATGTTCCTGTCTGAAGATCGTCCATGGAGATTTAATTCAGAGAAAAGAAACTTAATATATATTGTAAGCATCTGTAAGCATAAGTAAGGTTGTGAATACCGAGAGACTTCTTTTGATTGCGTGGTACACTTTTAAGCTTCGGAGATAGAGAGCAGTATGGATTCCACATCGGTGTTGACCTAACGAGTCTTTATGTAATTAAAAAGTCTTGATGAGCAATATTTTGCTTAGCTAATACTTTGCTGGCCGTTCGTATTTTGATATTTATATTTTTGTTAGAGCTTTTCTTTGTATCATTAAATAAATGTGTTATCGAAACAAAACCAGGTTAAGATATAATTAATATTCTCATAGGAAAAATGTGACGAGAATTGGAGTCAAAAATGTTGCTTTTTGATAAATTAATAATACGAAACCATTTTAAATACACACGCTTTGAATTCAACATAGAATTCAAAGGCCATTTATTTTATAAAATATCAGGGTTATCTCATCATCATCTCATTATAAGATAGTTGCTAGAACAGTCGCTATAGTTTTTCTGTAGTTTTCTAGTCAGACTGTACCTACCCCGTTTTATCATGATTTTCGATTCAGTAGTATTGGAAATAATAGAACATTTCCCTTATTTTCGATACTATTTACTAAATTTTATACTATTTTCCTATATTTTTTTAATAAATTTTTAAATATGCAATTTAAAATGATGTCCGTATTTCTTATAATAAAGCCCTGTCAATTAATACTCCACATGATACACAAAGTTAAATAAAATGTTTTTGGGTACTTTACTTACCATCTCTTTAATAATTAATTCTGCTAATATTTTAAAAAGTTTACTTAATAGCGCAAAATACGTGGGTTAACTAAATGTTTTACTGTACCAAGTTTTAACTTTCTTCATTGACTGTGACAGGCGGACAGACAAACAAGTATCTTAGGAGGGTTCTATATTTCATTTGAAGGAAGGAAACTTTAATAAAAAGAGTAAAATTTACAAAGGAACAAAAACGCATGCAAGCAGGTGTCCATAAAATTATTTCACCCTGGGTAAGTAACATTTCTTTATTTTAACGTATCTTTATTTATTTACATTGACACTAAATATTAATGTGGCACGCTGTACCATTCCAGCTGAGTTGCCTTAATCTTTTCTTCGTGTAATCATTATCGATTAACACCTCATCGCCCCATAAAAAATTAATTTTAATATAAGAAAAATTAATATACTTAAAATATAGTTGATAAATGACCAACTATTATAAGTTGCTTGACGAGAATCGAAATATGTTCATAGTTTTGTTTTACTCCATATAACCTCTATCTCAATTTTTACATGAATTCACGCATAACGCAGAAAAACTTGCAGGTGGTGAGTCGGTGGCCGACAACTGCCGACGTTTGGAGGACAAGGTCGGTGCCGCCTACTTTCCATCGACTTACAGCATAAGACAAGACCTACGTCGCCGACTAAATATCTACCGTCTCCGTTAATATATGGTAAGTCTTATGTTCTTTCCTTTTTCTGTTAGTGCGTTTTGTATAATAATGTTCGGATTGATGTATGTTTGCCAAAATGGCTCAATTTTTTTTAATGTTTGTTGGCTAGTGCAGTAAACAGTTAAATATAATGTGTTAAATTCCTTCTATTATTATAAGACCGACCATCATCAGTCATCTGCGTTACACGAAAGTCGTATTGTAAAATCACAAAGATTAACAAAAGATGGCAGTCTCAGAATAAAAAGGACATGTGACCAGTTAATAATTAAGTTTCCCAAATCTAGGTTTTCTCACCTCCGTAGATACTCAAGTCATGGGAAATTCTAGAAAACCATAGAAATTCATAAATTAACAACGTCGACCGCAGTGTTGTAAAATACCAAACTGGATTAGGAAACTGTGGTTCAAGAAGCGTCTCGGTAAAACAAGTACTTCTAGGGTTTTGTAATGATTACGCTTATAGGAAGCGAGAAGTCTCAACATGAATTTAAGACGAAAGATATTTCCATGCTGCCGCTCATTCATTACAGATCGCTCTCGATGTGAACTAGTTTCTTTAAATTTATTAATATTATTTTGATTATCAAAGAGAACTTTATTTTTGAATAAACTTTATTTCTTTAGTTCCATTTATTATTCCCTTTTTAGTGAAAGTAATTCCATTAATTTTGTCTGCGATCCGCCGTGTCTTGAAAACAGTCACTCCATCTATTGATTACCATAAAAATTTCTTTTCTAGAGTTCCGATATTACAGATCCAGAATTAAAATGTCCTATACAATAATTTTGGAATAAGAAAAAAAATTTCGTATAAACATTAAATGAAATAAATGTACAATTTTACGATAATATCACATCCAAATAATTCGAAGTTCACTCTCAGCTAAGAACATATTTATAGGAAATGTTTTCTTTTTAAAAACTAAGTAATCATGAGTTAGTTATTTAATTTTTAGAGATCGAGGATGAAAGGCTAAAAACAAAATATTGTGATTTGCAAGACTTATTTTAACATAAGTCATTTAAATATTATTTTGCTAAAAACTTATTTTTTCCTTTGTGTTGAAATATTTTGATTCGTAATATGTCAGATGAATCTAATTCTTACGAACGCTGCTGAGAATCTTAATTTATCATTGTAATTTTTTGATGTTAGTTTGTGGAAGATGTGGAAAATAACGAGAGCTCTATTTTACCTTTGTTCTCATTGATTTTTTTCAAGTATGTAGTTTTATATCTGCTGATTTTAGCAAAAGTAATACTTATTTGACTTAAAAAGTATTAAACCTAGTTTGTTATTAAATTATCTAATACGCTTTCTACATCTAACAGATTTAACACCTTTTTATTAATGTAAGCTTTTATTGCACGTCTGTCTGTATGTACCGGTAATAAATTTTAAATTACTGTAATGCAAAAGTTGCATAAAATAAATGCGTAATTATATCACTGCCGTTTCAAATTGGACTCAAAAATCTCTGGCTTAAAAAGAAAAAAAAGAAAATTTTTCCGCGGAAATTCACATTCTTCATTACGATTCAAAATTGCTTATGTAACGAACGTGGTGACAACACTTTCTTAGTTTTGTGCAAGGCGTTTTTTCGTTTCTTCGTGGCTTTTATTGTTATTGCACTGGTATTTTACATGCGTCCGTATCAGTATCGGAAAGTTCGTATCAGTACATACATATATTTTCATCGCTTTATTATGGAATGATAAATACTACATAATTTTTCTTATTAATACCATATATACAAGTCTACGTGTTAGCACGCAGTCTCTAAAATAATAGTATGACATTACAAAATTTTTGATATAAATAAGAGATTAGAAGATGATAAGAATTGAGAAAAATTAGTTCTTGCAACCACTTTCTATCTTATGTAGGTTTATATCTCATGTTAAATTTATAAACCTACATTTCTAAATAAAAGCAAACTACAAGCTCTTCAAAAATTATAAGAAAAATTACGCACTAAATTCGATATAACCTTGCGCCCTCTCCGACATAGGTTCGTGTGATAAATTGGTTTGTGGCATGTTGTAAATTATGTTTATCTTAATAGGACATATTTTACCTTTGTACGAACCTATACATATACGTTCTATCGGCCTTCGAAACTCCATTTACTTTTCCACGATAAGTAATATGGGCCACGTATGGTGAGTAAACATTTTGCTTTAGACAGGAAATAAATTTAATCGTTTGAGCTCTGCGTGAAGGTGGAGATAATTTTACAAACACTGTTGTAAGTTTTCTCAGCGTAAGTGATTCAACTTCATTCAATGTACGATAACGTACAAGGAGTTATTGTTTTGCACAGATACCATTTTTAAATTTTCTTAATTTAAATCCTTCCATATATGAAGTAATACTTTTGTAATAGATGCGGGGCGCGACTTCCATATATTATTCGTCAATATCGTGAATGAAATAAAATTACGTGGTTCGTATATTTAAGCTGTAATTTTATGTTAGGTTTCTCTATTTTTGAGTAAGCACCTCTTGTATGGAATACATTATTCTGACAAAAATTAAAACGGAAGGTTTTCTTTGCAAGGTTATTTTTAAAATTCCGAGTAAAAATGTTTCACAAATATTTTTTTGTTCGGCTATGAAGTATATTCCTCGAGACTTTACATCTGTTTTCCTCGATTAACACCACCGTTCAAATTATATCGACTGCCATGACAACATTTAAATTTTTTTAGAAATTCTATGCTTGCAGCAGGTCCAGGAATCAAACAGATTAAATTTAGATTTTTTTCTGAAATAAGAGACAATCTTTTAAATAAGTACAAAAAGTTTTGCAGACCCTGTACTACAGCATTCATATTTGTGGCGGTTTCTAGGATTCTCTCTGTTGGGTCTACACTGCTTCGGATTTCTAAAAAAGAAATATTACAGATTTTAAAAGCTGGCTATTCATTTGGTTAATAGTTTTATGTTTCATTTTTCTATACGGCACTTGCAGTACATGTAATGTCCTGAAAGGTAGTAAACAATTATTAATTTATAAAAAAAATAGTTCAAATGTACTCCTCAATTAAAAGAAGTAAGAATAACTTACAGCTACCATTAAGTTTTAATTTTAAACGAGAAGAAGATGAAAGAGTCATAAACAAAAAGTATAATTCACTTTTTTAATATCTCCCCACAGTGCAGGTATGATTCTTTTTCTCACCAACCCCATCGAGTGAAATATCCTTGAAGAAGTCTCCTTCCTACTGTTTTTTAACTACGTTTGTCTAAAATCTAATAAAATATCAAGCTAACTGCGTTTATCCCTTACTTCAGTAAAATTATTTTAAGTTTTAATAAATTAAAGAGATGGCAATACTATTATAAAAGACGTAAACAAATTTTTAATAACGTTGTATTATTTTTTTATTTTTTAAATAACACGATTGTGTTACTAACATTGTCTTAATTTTATTTTTATTCTGAGGTACCAGTAAAATCTTTCATAAAAGAGAGCTTAATTAGGCATGTGATGTTGTTCTTTAGTTATTAAATTGTATGCGATGTCCATTGTTCATAATTTCTACAGGTTATGTAGTCGTATAACTTTTTAGTGTTATTCATCGACTTCAAAAAAGGAGGTTCTCAATTTCTCGGAATATTTTTTTTCATGTATGTTCAGCGACGATTCTTTACCAAGTGGATCGATTTCGATGATTCTTTTTTTTTATTTGAAAGCGAGGACTTTATGTTGGTTTCAAATAAATATGATAGTTATCTGATAATGACATCCGGTACTGAAGGATGGAACTCCTTAAAAAATCATGTGATTAAATGTGATTCAAGACATTTGTTACGGGTAGTTATTACTTTGCAAAATTACTTCACTACTTATCAGGTCACGGTCTCATGATAAGTTCTGGTGATGAACAATGGAACTTCTTAACGGATATTAAATCAATCGTGATTAAAGACATTTGCTACTAGTAGTTGTTACTTTGCAAAATAATTACACCGTCGACCAGGCTAGGGTCCGACGATGAGTTCTGGAGATGAACAACGGAACTCCTTAATGTATGGTTGTACATCAAACATAATTTTATATATACGCTACTAATAGTTATTGCTTTGCAAAATAACTACACCATCGACCATATAGATAATATTTGATTCTGCTGGTTGCGGTTGAAAAATAACTACGTTTTTCTGAATATTAATAGTCTAACTTCTTAACGGGTAGCAATAAATCAATCGTGATTCAATATACTTGCTACTGTTTATTTGTTACTTAATTATTATAACCACCGGTGGCACTACTATCGCTTCTTTTCTGTGTGTTGTTGGTAACTAACATTAGAGAAAGAGGAAATTATCTTCAAACCAGCTTTTGCCCGTGACTTTTAATAATTATACAATATTCTATGAAGGATACTAATTTAATGTTATTTACACTGTGATGAATAATATTATTATTCACTAAAACTCTAAAATAATGTATCTTATAAAATCTTCTCCAAAAATAGGTATAAAATAGAAAAAAATAATTAACTCAAAATAGTATGTATTTATTTATTCGCAAAAAATAACGATGTTACTTATTTTTGAAGTCGGTGCCAGAACCGGTGATCAACTTAAAGAAATGTGAAATTTGATATTGTTGCGAATAAATAAGCAACTATTTTGAGTTAATTATTTTACTTTTTAGTACCTACTTTTTTTGTTACCATACCCAAAATGCGGGTACAATAAAATAGATGTAGCATCGCGATTATGGGCTCCATAATCTTTTGAAAATGGGTTTTCCCATTAGAATTTTTGCATTGGTATTACAAGACCTCATATTAAGAAATATATTTATGAAGTGACAGATAATATAAATATTTATAAATTATTTAATATACATATTATGTATGCAACATGGAATGCAAGGTTTAAACTTTTCTTCATACTTAATTGAAAGTCTTTTACCGCAAGCTATACCCCTTCTTAAAAGTTTACCTTGGTGTTATGTCACTTTAAAAATCTACATTTTTATATCAAATACTAGTGGACTTGATAATATTCTATTATTAAACATAAACATTTTAAAAAGCTATCCGCTTTGCATGAAGTTTTTTGTCCCGATGTGATTATGACATTTATTTATTCTAAAAAAACCCCTTAATTATTTTTATGACTATGCTATTCCATATCGACGATATTACATTTTGCAATGTCACGAAATGTTATATATTTACTTCATAAAAAGAGTTTAATTAAAATCATATTTAGGAGCCAAATTACTCCAAGAGTCAAAAAATCTTCTAAAGAATCCTTCATTTAAATAAAAAAAAGAATAATTCTCAAAAATACTCCAATCTTATGGAATATTTTAAACTAATTGAAGAAAGTCCCATATGCGTAATGACTTTTCCTTCGCCTTTTAATTTTATCATAGCATTTCCTTTTTTAAGATCCAAAATATTTGGGAACCATAGCTGAATGCCATTCTCACAGGTATCTGATTTCTATTGTTCCAAAACCATTTTTCTTATTCATTCATTATTGTAAAAATATTATTTCGAAAAAAAACGTCTAAATAAGAATGAAGATAGACCGGTGCTTACTTTATAAAAACTGCGGTCTGAGAGCAAAATCGTTCGCTTAAAAAAAGATTAAACCATAAACGTATCTGTTAAATGTAGGTGTTTATTTTTAAATTTGAAAGCACTTATTTAAGGAGATTAAATGTCCATGAAGTGATGAAAAATTGCCGATAAAGTGGAACTTTATGTGTGACGTGACGCCATCGTGTCCAAAATTAATTTGGAAAAAATCGATATTTAAACAATAACTAAATTTATGGTAACTGAAAAAAAAATTACTTTTAATTTTGGACAGTCCATCGCCAAAAAAGCAATCCAACCATAAGAGCGGAATTTTTTTGGGATAGCATTCTATTGTTGGCCTTTTTTTATACAACGTGTTAATTTTAGCAAAACTGGTCACTAATAACTTATATTTTTTGAACTTTTAATAATTTATTATATAGCGAACAAAATTCATAAAAAATATTTTTTGACTCTTTAATGAATACAACTCTTAAAAACACCCGCTCAACCTCCAATATCTACGACTATTAAAACATGAGGTCGAGTAACCGCAGATAATTCAGGAACATTAACAAACAAAGCCTGCCTCATAACAAAAAGAGTTAGCAATTTACCGTCAAAAATAGTTTGCTATATCGGTTTGTTGCATTTATCATGGTAGATAGACCTATGTTTTCTCACCTCGGCAAATAATTGCGCCGTGAAAAATAATTGAAAAAAGAAACGTAAGAAGATAATTATCCGAAGCTGGTCGCAGCCAGAAGTCGATGTTGTTGAATAGCAGACTGAGTTAAGCTGCTATGGTATACGAATAACTGACTTTAAGCCTGACTGACTTTATACCCTTTAAGAGTTAACTGACTAGTATACATTTTTATTTCTTTCTATGAGCGTAAAAGCGTTTATTAATATTTCTCTAACGAGGAAATTGCATTCCACATGTAAATAAATACGTTATTGACGTCTTTTCCTATTAATGCTCATATAATTACACCAAAAACATATAATGTATTGATTATTAAGTTAAAACAAGTTAAGGTAATAAATTATACAGAGATTTACTTTATTTTCGGTGGTGTTTTTATTTGTATTTAAATATCTTCGGTGATGTTTTTATCTGTATTACAACATCTTCAGGTGGGTTATTAGCAAATATATTAATATCCCACCTGAAGATGTTGTAATACAACGAAACCTGGGTCGTGGTAAAGAACTTAAAGAAAGTAAAAATAATACTACATCACGTAGTTTCATTTAATTGTGAATAATGAATTTCTACAAAATTAACGTCAAATATATTCAATAACGAAGCAGATTTAGCGCAGCAAAAGCGGATATATGCAAAAAGTTACTTTGAGCTACATGAGGAGAAGGTGTAGCCATATCTATGTTAAGTAGTTTTATACATAGTTTTATTGGATTTAAAATATGATATTAGATGTCACGCTTAATTTCACGCTGCTTGCACTACATAATTTCCGAGAGAGAAACGTCAATTTACAACGAGCCCTTAATACTAATAGAAATTAAATGTAACATATGATAGACAACTTGTAACTAAAAACAAATCATTAAAATTAAATAACACATTGTCCTTTATGTGTTACTGACACGTGGATAGGAATTTTTACTAGTTGTAGTACTACTTTAGATATAAATAAACAGTGGACTGATATAGCAAGTGTGTGTGAAGATTTTTTATTCAGCTATACTATAATCAATTCTAAAACAAGATGATTATAATTTCAATTACTCCGTACATGTGCACAAACTAATTTTCCAATACATATGTAGACTTCACAACATTAAATGTATACAAATTTTTAGATTTGTAGTTAATGGGAAAATTAACGCGTCTTGATTCATCTGCGTAAAAATATTTAATTTCAATGTCATTTTAAAAATACAATGTGCATGTAGTATTGTTTAATGATACAGCAGCTTTACTTCATCTAGGCGTAATGAGAATGTATCGATTTTTAATGAGGGTAAGTTAGTACGGAGGAAGCATCGTGATAAAATGGGAAGTAACGAGTATAAAAACGGTAGAAGGGGAAAGGAAACACCGATGATGTGGATATAATCAAATTTAGTATAATCAGGGTTCGAATGCGCTGGCTGTAGCGAAATATGTGTGTAAAATTAATGCAAAAGCGAATCTTGTTTCTATGAATCAAAATTTTTAAAACATTTCGTGAGATTTTTTTCAGTGGACAAAGTGAAGACGTTTTGATTTCCATTCGTAAGTTGGATTAAATTTAGAAGACATTATTGAATGAGAAAATTGTCCAATTTTTGTTTTGAGTTTAGGCTAGATTTGGACATTCAGACTCTTAAAATATACGTATGTTTGCTTGCATGAAAATACAGAATCATGTAATTCTTTAAAATAAATAAATATTATGAATAAAATACATAATCATGTGATTCACTTATTCTGTGACCATAATTGAATATAAAATAGAATCTAATTATTTATTTTAATGGTGAGTATCGCAGTTGCAAATTGCAGTATTTAATACACTTACACTCTGTCTTCTAGAATCATTATTTAAAAGAATAATTAAAATCCGAATTAATTTATTTTAACTATAGTTAATTGTACTGTAACACAGAGTATAAGCGTGTTAAACAATCATTTGTGTTATGATCCGTTATTGATGACAAAAAATAAAAACATTTTCCGCGTGAAATAAAAAGAAGAATAGAACTATATATTAAAATTAAATTAACTTTTACATTATTCTTTTTATTTCTTCAAATATCCATAGCAAAAACATATCCGCCCATTCTAACCATTTTATTGCGAAATCGCAAAAAACGTGTAGAATTTTTTTTAATTTCATTGTCCAAATTCTAAGACTTGTTAATTTTCTCAGAAGAATAAAAGTAAAGGGTAATAGCAATAAAGCCAGGCGGCATGTCAAAAGAGCAACCTTTCTCACTTGTAACCCAAGTAAACTTTCAATAATTCTACATCGCATTCAATGCAGATCAGAAATCACATAGCTCTTTATATAATTAGGTACCGGGCCGGCATTTATGTCAATATTGTGAATAATTATTTTTTTGAATTACTATTTTAATATATTTTGCTCCTTTATTTTCTTTTAGTGACTTTCCAAAATAATTAAAACCCTCAGTAGGTTGACAGTTAAAAAAAGGTATGCATGATTTAAATTTCAACTCGGGACATTGTCTAAAAACTGACTGTGACTAAATGGTTGTCATAAATTTCCTAATGGGATTGCATTTGAACCTTATGTAAACTTATGAATACTTTCTGTGGCATTTCACTATAGAGGAGGTGCGCGTACCTATTTTCAAATTGGATTTATTCATTTTATTCCGGATAACCAAGAAATGAATTTATGTAATGGATCTGGGGTTTTTTGAGATTTTAATACGTTAAAAATTAAATGCATATGTATGTTCATATAGTTTCCTTCATCTATCAGATCATAAGAGAAACCATTTTGTAGTTTAAGAAAGACTCTCTAATCTGAAGAAGGAAGTGTTTTGAAGACACATGGTATTGAAATTTTATCAGTTAAATATGATTTATAAAATGGAAACTATATATAACGATTCTCTAAGACTGTAAGGTCGATCAATTTATACATACTAAATACAAATTACTGATTTTTCGAATACGTATTTAACCAATATATAATCATATTGATCAAACAGAGAATGTCAAGAAAGTATTAATCGGATTAATAATTTTGCCACGTTTTTATTAACTCAGTTTCTTGTCTGTATGTTTGTTTGTCTGATACAAATATTACAAACGGTTTTAAAGTAGCTTCCCGTTGAGCAAGAGGCTTGAAAGTTTAAACATAGCTCAGAACTTGATGACTATGAAATATTAACTAATGCATGCAATAAACAATTGGAAAGAATGTAGATAATAGTTATCGTTGAGAAAATTCACACAACAGATTATAGCATTTGTGGTCCGATACAATTGTTAGTGACTTTGGTGAATTTGCGCCCCACCTATAAGTATAATTTTTAGTAGCTATACTAAACATTTACAATCACTTATTTCCAGGACAATATGTATGGGGCTATAAATCTGTATCTAGTTATAAATATTTATGGAGCAAAGAGAAATTATTTTAATTTTTTTATACCGTTTTGAAAATGTGATAAATGAAAAAAACAATTTCATGTTAATAATTATTATATCTCTGTAGGATACATGACTCAAGCAATGAAAATACATACATTCAAATAAATATTAATACCTAGACCAAAATATTATTGCCAAAGTATTTGCAAGACGTTGTGTTATACACGGAAACTGCACCATTAAATTACACCTTAAATTTGATATAACCGAAAGCCGTTCCCAACATGGGTTCATGTTATATATTGCTCTGCGGCATATTGTAAATTGCACTTATTTTAAGAGCATATATGTTTTATTTGTACGAACGTTTATCTGCGTTCTATCGGCTTTTCGAAACTCCGTTTATTTATTATGATAAGCAAGCATGTGAGTCACGTGTGGTGTAGAAAACAATGTCCCCATGCGTGGGAAATTAATTTATTCATTTCAGGACTGCGTGGGGGTGGAAATCGTCTCCGCTGTTTGAATTTATCAGCGAGATTGTTTTATAGTTTTTAGATTAAGGAATGGTTTATAAAGAAGCCATAAATTGAAATATCTATAATATTGGTTGTTAATTTTATGCGATTATTTATTACATTATTAGGTTTAAGAAAATTTAAAACCAATGATTGTGATAATATATTTGTAGATTGGAAGAAATGGTTGTTATTACTTGACCGGTACTTCCAAGACAAGAGTAAATTAAGAAAGAGTATTGTTAAATACCAGACTGTGTTAGGAAACCGTGGTGTCACCAAAACAAAAGTACGATTTGTAAACTATCTCGATATAAATCCCCGCTTTGTTTACGTTGCTTAAACCTGTTTAGTAATTTTTATTAGCAGAAGTAATATGTAATAAATTACGACCACTAAAAATTATATATTAAAATGTTCATAATAAGTAAAGTAAAATGTTCGTTATTTTTGAGATAGCTCAAATTAATACTAGTAAATTAATTACAAAATAAAATTGAGTTACTCAAGTTGGAAGTAAAATTCATGACAAGGTAATCAATATCCGGTGTTTCCTCTCTGATTCATTTTAGTATTGATCGCTTTCGGTGTAGATTTGTTCTGATAATCAGTTCAAAGTCAGGTTATATTGTAGTATACGAATGTGATGGATTCTTATTAAGGTTATTAATTTAATTATTTCTTTAATTTCTTGGGGTGCCCACGTAAAAGACAGAAACATAAAATATATTTTTGGATAAAATTGGCAAGTGTAATCTCATTCAATAATTTAAATTCCTATTTTTATCACTTTTCGTCGTCAGACCTTCTGATGCTGGATTGGGTGACAGCATATTGAACAGTTATTTATTGAAAATTTAAGAAAAATCTGCACAAAGTTTGGAAAGATAATAGAAATCTTCTTATTAACAATTTTTTTATATGGTTTGTCAAATAGGTTACATAAAACGTTTCTTCAGATTTAAGCTATTTTTCTAGTTAGGTGCATAGATATGATAGAGAAGTGCGAGAATTTTGCTAATTAATTTTGGTATAAATCCCTAACTGTGAAGGCTAGATTAATTTTGACCTAACGTTACAAGAGCAGAGTGGCGCAGTGGAAGCGTGCTGGGCCCATAACCCAGAAGTCCGTGAATCGAAACCATATTCTGCTATTATTTTTATTTCAACGAAAAAATATGGCAATGTACTTATCCATACATTATTTATTTATCTGTGTGCTTTCCTTTACGTCTTAAATTTTACCCCATATTTTAACCAACTTATTAATAATCAATACAAATAAAATAGTCACGAGACTGCCACTATGCGGATGATGTTACGATAAGCCATTAAAACTACGTTAATGAAACTTTGCAAGTTTTACTTACCTATGCACTTTACTTACTTTGTCTCAAAATTCAAGCTTGAATGTATTTAATTGTCCGTGGCAAGCTGATAGGTATTTATATCGTAGTAAACGTATATTACTTTACGTACTTTTTGGGCTAATAAAGCGATTATAATTTATACGTCGTCTCAAAATGTTGTACTCTATGTTTTTTTAATTGCATTTATAATATGGAATATTTGAATTGATCAAATATAGCAACCTTAAACAATTTTCCTGTCGTTCTTTCGGATAGTATATTATCATAGATATATTGAAAAATATGTAAAATAAGTTTTCACCCCTCTTTACTTCCGCAACTACTTAACCTAAAATTAAGAAAAATATGGGCTTTTCAGAAGCCTACGCAAAGATTGCAGGAGAATTTTAGCGATTATCTTAGATTTTGCATTATATTTTTCTTGTTTTTCGTGCGCTCTTGATATAGTAGTCGTGGTCACGTTTCAGTCGATCATTGACTAGCTGCATTTCGTCTATTTTGTCATTGTGTGTACGTACATATTTGGTGCCTGATTGGTTTTATAGATCAGAATATCGTTTTGGGATCCTCCATTTTTTACTACACCACAAGACATTCTCTTGCGTTTTCGTTACGGGTGTTGAATCCAGAGAATTTCAGCAATTATATTTCCACAGTTGCCAATAAATTTTCTTTTATTTTGAGAACAAAAAATTAACATGACGTTTCGATAACGGCGCCTTGGCACTTGTGGTGTTGAGGCTCACGAAGCTGTGCATGTAAATGACGACATAAATTTTAAATGGTTAGAAAACTACTTTTCATTTAATATTTTCACTTTCTAACGCAAATATAATACGCGTTATGTCTGTTATGTATACTTATATAAATAACTCCGGCTGTACTTCAACACAGATCTACCCAGACTTATTTTAATGGTAACAATACTTCACTTCCAACGTATTTATTTTTTTTAAATAACATTTTTTATTTAGTATTATTAGGGTATTTCCAAAAATAACTATTCTTAATGAGACATTACAGTACATTTTACCTACTACAATAGTCTCCAAAAATTGTCTCCCTCTTTATATTAAAATAAATAATTACCTAAATACAAATTAGTATTAAAAAATGCTCTTAAAGTAGGCCTGTGACTTATTGTAAATTGTTTTTCTATTAATTGTACTTCCATATCTCTGTTTATGGACTTACATTTACTTTCCCATCATAAACAGTTATAGTGGACATCAACCAGTAATTAATTTCGGGCGAATATGTGTCTCGAAATATATTTTCACTTCCTATGTCTAGGAAATCAGAAGTAATTTGGTAAGGTTGTTCAATGGACTTTTTTTATGAGCTCGTTTCTCGAATATAATGAGAATATCTTTGAATAGAATGAGATTTTGAATTTAAATGAAGCAATGATAGATATTTAATTATAAATGGAATTTTGCATACATTAAAATGCAATAATTTATATTGAATGTGATATACATTTTTGAGCTCCAATCACGTGTCTCGTAATGAAACCTGACCGTTATGTAAGCTTAGAGCTTATTATTTATCGACCATTAGCAGCCATTCCAGTGTTAAAATATAACCAAATATCTCAGATAGCTATAAATTTGGCATCATAACTAAATCCCACCAGCCTTTACCACTAGAGAGCACAGCCCAATAAGCAATCATATATGGCTGGACGATTTCAAATCATCGATGTGGACGCATGTATTTTCCTATCTTTGTAATTGACATGTCGATTGATAGCGTGAATTGCCAAGTTTTAGATTAAATATTGATTTTGTTCTGTGAACATTTCAGTCAGTTTTTTTATTTTTTTAAAATATGGACAAACACACAAGTCAAAATCGATGTGACTATTATAGCTCGTACCAGATACATTTTGAATTTTGATGCAAAGAATGCTTACGTAAAAAAGACATCCTACGGAGAGTCTGGAGTAGATAATCAGTTGGAAAATAC
This sequence comes from Druceiella hillmani, assembly GCA_039881145.1. NCBI lineage: Eukaryota > Metazoa > Arthropoda > Insecta > Lepidoptera > Hepialidae > Druceiella > Druceiella hillmani. Next base: position 20,254,045 of record JAYKKI010000016.1, on the reverse strand, counting down.
TTCATACTCTATATCACGCCCCTTACTAGCTGTGCTTGTTTTTACCAGTGTTTTTATACTAAACCGATAAAGGTTGATTTGTGTCTGCCTATATGTTATTGATTTCTTTGCTCTTATGGATATCAGCCAACGATTCTAGCGATGACTGTAGTTTGTCAATCAAAAAAATAAAATCTGCCATGAATATCAATAGAAATGAATTTATAACCTACACGAACAAGTTTGAACATAGTAAACTGTTTTTTTCCTATTTAAATACTGAGTCAGTTGTAATAAATGGTTAACAATATTACGGTTCACATTTACCTTTTAAAAATAAAACAAAAATGGCGCACTAGGCACTGGAGCTTACATTAGGTATAATTCATTTATTTTTAATTTTTTTTCATTGATTCGGGAGTTTAACATTTTTTATTATTTGTTACATGAAGATTTAACGAAATTCTTTCGGATAAGGAAATATTCCTGTATTAATTGACTAATATTCTAGAAATCCTCAGGTTTCCATAAATACTTGCAAAATGTACTTCACTCTAAAATATATATAACAAATATTTTGAATATGATACAGTCATCTTATAAGCATCTTCGCTCTCGTAGGGACCCATTTAAATATGTAACTACGCCTACTCTTTAATTCAACCGAAACTTGAGCTAAAACTTCAAAATATTATGCAAATTATTATGAGAAAATATCAAAGTGTATTTAAATTTTAATTTTGGTTCGACTAATTTTTATTTCAATGGATAATTTTACACATAATCCCTTGCATACTACCGGGTAATTCATGTTAAATAATTTTGTTTTAATGTTTCCTAAAAGATTCTGCTATATGAGTCTAATAGCAAACGCACGAGTATTTTTATTCTGAAATACTCAAATATTGTCAATCGATTCATAGACATATTATGACGTACAGTAACTTTTTGGTTCCCTTTGAAATTTAATATTTTCAGGTTTTAAACCTACTTTGGCTGCAATTTAATTTGTGTGAAAAGAAAAAAAAAGTAGTGAAAAAATTAATTCCATTTCAGGATAAAGTCTACTCTACATTCATCTACATGACGTAAGTCAAAAGCAAATTTTTATGAATTGCGGTTGAATATTTGAAAGTGAGTCAAACAAAGAAATGAAAAAAAACTAGCTTTCGTATTTATAATACTGATCAGGTTTAGATATAAGGCAACTGTATCAAAATTGGTGCCAAATTTGTTGTATCTATGTATATTAACATAAAATCGGTTAAAGAATAAATGCAACATCCATAAACATATGACATAAAAATTGGTGCGATTACATGATATAAATAACAAAAAAAAAATAATTTGTGCACCACTAGATTAGATGTACTACAAAAGCTTTCAAGGAAAAATTAGGTACCAAATTTGATTCTACCCAGGAGGCTTTTCAACATGGGTTTGGAGGGAAAAATAATTTTGCGGCGTGTTGTAAATTACCCTCATCTTAATAGGCCATATTTTACCTTTGTTACAGACCCTTAACGATCAGTAACGTTGGTCATGTATGGTTGGTAAAGATATTGACTTATGCTGAAAATAAATTAACCCATTTGATTTTGTATGAAGGCGGAGAAAATTTAAAAAAAACACTGTTTGGGTTTTATCAGCGTAATTGAATCAGAGTTTACCGACATGGGAAAATTGTTTATCATAGATACTATTTTTAAAACCGAGTTAATTTAAATTGTTAACTGTAAAGTTTAATCGTTATTTAATTTAAATAGCGACGCGAGTTGAATACATTATTCATATATGTCACAAAAGACATACAGGACATATAGACACACACGCGAGTGATCTCATAAAGGTTCCGTTTTTCCTTTAAAGGTATGAAGTAATAAAAATCATTATATTTAATTATTAGATTTAATTGAAAAACGAAATCATGTTTTTGACTTTCAAACAATCTACGGCTTTAAAAATTATTCCGTTTTCGCGATTTTATCGTATTGCTACAGATTTGTTAATTTACATTATTGTTTAATAAATCATACCATAATGTATCACTACAGCGGTGATTTTCAATACTACATAATTCTTTAATATCCTGGAGGTAGAAATATTCTGAAAAGGAATCGACGGTTTGATTGAAGGCATTTTCCACCATGTTTATGTAATTAATGTGCTTGCTTTTTAAATATAGTCTGAATTAAGATAGAAATAAAAGATGCAATATCCAGTGTATATAGTGGGTTATATATGTATTCCTGCTGCCGAAAGAGAGTATGTTGTACCATGCATTGCATCACGTTGTGGCTCCACTATAGTAGCAAGATTAATTTATTAGACTGAGCTATTTAATTGTGAATATCTCTACTATTATGTACGATTTTTGACAGTATAGGTTTGCAATAATTTTCGTCACAGTTTTCAACGATTTTTATAAATTTTACAGCTCCAGATCAACAGATCATCACTACCAGCTACTTCTGCTTAGCCTTCTGTTCGTTATCGCCTTGCTTTTGCATTTTGAAAGAAATTAAATAACTGAGCGAATATTTGAGGTTGTCGATCCGAGTTCAATTTTTGTCACGGGGAACCATTAGACTCAAAATAGTTTCACTTTTACATCGGTTTACGAGTACAACACAAACATAAATTATTACATATAAGTATTACTTAGTTAGCGTAAGTTATTAAACTTATTACTCCATAGTATTTTGAGCTTCTTTATTCTACCTCATTTAAGTTCTATTAAGATATTTATTACTTAACTTTTTTTTTAAATTTGACCTTAAGCGACGTGGATAGTTTAACCATAAATTATTTTCAAAAAATTCAAAAAATTATTTTCAATTATCGCCATGGTTTTACTATTATTTTTTTAACTGCACTTTGCTCGCATAATTCGTAAAGTCTAATTAGTAAAACGAAACCAAAAGCGTATCGCATATTTATGGGGTTTTGAATGTACACTTGTTAACATTGTATGGTGTATGTACCACATTACTTCCAAGTCAGAAGACGAATTGCGTAATAACGCCAATTTACAACGTGTCTCTGAAAGCAAATTTGACAAAATTTGAACAAAAATAAAACGCTAAAAGTAAAGACTGACCTGACAAAGTTATTATGGTTTCGTTTTTGTCATTTTGATATGTGGCACTAAAATGAATAGCACGCGGGCAATTACTTAAGTAATTAAAAGGTGAATTTTTAAATGACAATTTGTAATTGATAAGTAGATTTATTTTTGTCACAATGAAAAAGTATAATCCGACCAAATTAAAAAGACGTACCAACTATGCATTATTCGATTTTATGAGTCACAAAAATTTGATTTGGAAAGTTACAAAAATTCAAATCTTCCGTAAATACCACCGTTAATTAGGGTTGGAAAAAATTTAAGGTACTCGAAATTTAGATTTAATATTGACACACACCTCAAAAAGACTGCCGTTTGGGTTGGTACTACATGTGGAAGTGTACAACAAAATTTTAGCGAATCAAGGCATATAGTTTTTAGGGTAATCAATGCTATTTGAGTCCCTCGTGGTGTATCAAACGTAAAAATAAATCGTTAAAAGTTAAATAATATGGTAGACTTAATGTAAAGCTAACATATTATTTAATTCAATATTTTGCTCGTTCGTCGTTTCGTTTCGCTCGTGCCTATAAGGAAATAAATCCGGAAATTTAAATTTTTTTTAATACGCATTTCTTGTTAAATTCGATGGAATTTCTTACATGCTAATATCTTTATTAATAAAATCCTTGGTTTAAAAATTAGTCAAAATATTTAATAGTAAATATCTTGAATCACTGTTGATTTACTACCCTCCGTTAAGGAGTTCCATTATTTATCTCCAGAACTCATCAACAAAGATACTTAGCTCGTCAATGGTGCAGTTATTTTACGTAGGAGCAAATTACAACCATTCGTTAAGATGTTCTATGTTAATTTCCGAACTTCATCATCAGATTCCCACCATATTTACAAGGTTTTTGTTTTAAATCAGACATTCATCGTAAACAAATAGGATGTTTGAATTGTTTTCGAAAAGATTAAATGTTTTAGTCGTTTACGACGTATAACAGAATAGTTGAAATTGTAGTTAGGCCCAGGTATTGATGTGCATGCTGCGCATTACATTCATTCGCAATTAGTATTACGTTTTCTGTTGTTACAACAATAACAAAACCTGTCAAGCACAAATAGAACCTGCACTACGTGGACTCCGTACACATATCGACGCCAATAAAGACTTAACTATTTAAAATTCAAGGGGTAATTAATTTCAAGGTAAAAAATGTCAAGGGGTATATACATTTTCCACTAAATATATACATATATTATCTTTTCAAATATGTAATTAAAAACTGTGAAAAGGATATTTTTGTATTCCTCATAACAGGCCCTTTCAAATGGTATTCTTAATGATACATAAAATGAAAAAAAATATTTTAAGACTTTATTTATCTACTCTTCAATTGTTACAGGAATATTTTTTAAAAAGTTTGTGGAGTAAAAATGTGCAAAATATGTGTGTTAATAAAATACACCACTATGCAAACTTTCAAGTTTTTGCGTCACATGGTTTCTTAGAAGATAGAAAAATGTACATTAATCGCCTTCTATAGCTTTCGTAGGGGTAAAAACACGGAGAATATTTCAATAATTGTGACATCTAGTATCACTGCTTTAGTTTTGCTACAATCTTTGTGTGTGCTTCTGAGGACCCATATTTTTTCGTGATGTTAGGTTTAGTAGTTTAAAAAATAATCGGGGGAGGGTTTTCAGTATTTCCTTATAATTAACCCTTTCAAACGACATGCATTATGAGCGGAATTAAAAAAAATCAAGGTGTAAATTAAATATTACCCTTTGTGAAATTTACAAACGAATATTTTTGAGTTATATCTTTATTGCGATGTATGCAGGCTAATTTGTTTTATTACTGTGTCCAATTCCAAATTTCTGCGTTAAGTAATTTATGAGAAAATTATTGTACGGACAGACACGTGAGTTATTTTACAAGAGTTCCGTTTTTTCTTTTAAGATAAGGTTTGGTTTAATAGTTCAAGTAATATAATTAGATATGATGGATATAGTTTTAGTGCACCAGTAGTATATTTGGAATAATTTAATGAAAAGTATTCACGCCAATAATTGTCATCGGCTGTGAGTGCGTTACGGGGCGAGGGCGGCATTTTGGAAATAAAATTTAAGTGTGTAAATATATTTTTATGTAAAATTCGTTTTAGTGAATTTGAACTAACTCTCAAAAACATACGTTAAATAATTAAACAAATGTAAGTAGCTAAATAATATGAAACAATATCTAATCATTATATCGATTAATTTATATGGTTTGTCACTTTTTATGTAAAAATTATTTCTACGCGTAATTACTTCACTGACTTGTTTATGTGTGTGTCCCTCCGCGGTTTATTTATCTTATATAATACTAAGCAATATATAGATATAGCAAATATATACAGAGAGTTTACCTTATGATTCACTATAATCAATTCTATAGCAAGCTAATTAAAATTTAAATAAATGTGTTCGCGTAAACAAATTTTCCGAGAAAAATATAGATTGCATGATACGAAATGTGTATAAACTTAAGACTGGCATTTAATGGTATCGTAATTGACTGACATTTAATGGTATCGCCATGATTATCGATTCATGTACGTAAAAAGTATTATTTCAAAGTTATTGGAGTCATTACAAAAATAAAATGTGTATAAAATATGGTTTAATGAGGCAGCAGCTTTACTTCACCTCGGCGTAATGAGAGTGTATCGGTTTTTAATGACGGAGGGAGCCCCATGATAAAATAGGAAGTAACGAGTATTCAAACGGTAGAAGGGGAAGGAAACACCAAGGATGTGGATATAATATAATTTGGCTGGATGCGCCGATCGTTGCGGAAGACGCATATTAAATTTGTGTAGGTATTTATTTGGGTTATGTTGAATAATATATTTCCTGAGTTATTTCTTTCGAAATTGAAAAATTTTGGTATTAATAATAATACATATAATAATATATTAGTTTTACTATAATTAGTCATTATTTGTGCCTGAACTTAGAATATGAGTGCATTGAATAATAGTCGGTATTCGTATTAAAAGTAATATGTGTGGGTTTTTATTTTTAATGACAAAAAAAATGTTTGATTTACAGCTATGAAAAAAAGAAGAATTATGTATTCAAATAAAATTATTTACGGGAAATTTTAGAATTTTAAAAATGGGTATAAGGAATTTTACAACAATACTACAAATTCTACAAGTTCTGGAAAAATGTGTAATTATGGCACAACTAATTTAAATAATTGGGTACATTTCTAATAAAATAGCGAAGCTGGGGTTGATACTCGGACGATATCGACTTTTAAAGGTTTTTCTTTATTATATGTTTATTTAAACATATATAGTGACTAAAACAGAATATATATATATATATATATATATATATATATATATATATATAGATATATGTATATACATATTGTATTTCCCGATTTAACACTACGTTAATGATGCAGTTGACTTGTTCTAGTTAAAAGCGCGTCAAAAATAAAGAGATTGAACTTTTGGGTTGGGTAGAGCTTCGAATTTAGTGAGAGTACAGTTCCGGAATATACGCAAGGAACAACAATACTGTTTTTTTATACTGGTAAATTAATAGTTAATATTTATAATTAATTAAAGAAATCTGAAACAGTGAGTTGACTATTGATCTGTGTATCGAGGAAGTAATTCCGTACTTAAAGAAGATTTTCCACATCGGGCAAACATATTTCTGTTGTAGAGAGTCTTTAATGAGATAATTTTCCTTCGAATTTCATCCATTCGACGAAAGAGAATCTGGCTGAAGCAGTAACGTCTGTGAATATAGCTACAATGAGATATTTCCACGAAAATAGAAGAATTACCTATCGTCTGATTCGAGAGATTCAGCGCATTAGTATGATATCATACTAATTTACCGTATTTGTCTGTTAGTGAAAAGCCAATAAAATAGTAAGCGATTTGGTTTAACCAAAAATGCTCAGGCGATTCTAATTTGACACTCAATTGATTGAAAGATTTCAGAATCTGACATCAAAATCTCACTTCAATACTTGGATGGCACAATATTATAATGCTTGAGCACACAGACACAAGCTTTTCTGGTTAATTCTGTACTAATTCTTCTAAATTTATTTTATTACAGCCCAAGTATAAAACGCTATGACTTTACTTCCTTTTTAAATGTAGAGACCTAACACAAAGGGAGACATTTTTAGCGATAACTAAACGAAAGCGAACGTGGAAAGTGATATTAGGAAAAATAGTATTTTTATCGAAAAATACTTTCAAATGTGGATATGAAAATATAAAATTGGTATTTGTTTTCACGAGTGCCTATTTATGCAAAACTAAAATGATGAAAACCCGTTGATTTTGAACTCACAAACAATAATTAAACCGCAACCGCATTGTGTAAGGTGACTAAATATTATCAAGAACTTTCACTGATTTTTTTTCAGAAACTTCAAATATCCGTTATGTTTTTCTGTGAGTTTGAAAATACTGTATAGTTAGGTTTAAACTTTTACACTGCTCCACTTCCCAATTACGTTTTAAAATTTTGTACTGCTTTGGTTTCGGAGAAATAAGAGTGGGGGGGGGGTTGAGAACAAACATTTTAGTGTAAATTTTATAACCTTTATATTGTGTTATGGGTGATCTACCTTATAACATCCCACTCAACCTGGTCAAAGAAAATGTAATTTTTCGACGCCCCATTTTTTTACCAAAACAGGAAATAAAAATGTTTACTTAAACAGTTATAAAAAAGCAAGGTATAAAACTGCGACAATTTTCAAGCCAATAGCTTGTTTCATTTTTGAAAAAACAGCTGTTATCCACAAAGAAACGAACACTGAGTCTCGCCATTAGAGTTCGTTATTGACCGAAGAATTTTTTACGATTTTGATACGATTTTTGTCTTTTTAATCACAGAATAATTCTTAATCTATTAAAATATCACAGTATAAAGAATTATACATGCAACTTGGTTTAATTTCTAATTATTTATGACTAAATCCTTAGTAGTGAAGACTGAATAGTATTGCTTACTCATAGGGGCTCGCAAGAGTCAATCTTGTAAAATATATTTAATATAAAAGAAAATACGTTATCCAAATATCAGTTTGACTGTACACCATAAAAAATTAAAAATTTATTAATTTTAAGACTTGATTATAAAACAAAAGTGGCAATCGCGAACAAAAGATTTGAGATCGTAAACATTCACATGCAATTTGAGTGATTTGCTCTTTTATATAAACATGAAATAATAAAATAATAAACTATTTAATAGCTATTAAACGCCAGGCTAATAAAAAAGTTGTTCATAAAAAAGCCAACCATGATGAAAATAAATGGCAATAAATTTATCAGAGCTGAAATATGATGGGCAAAATGAAGTAATATACGAATTACACTTGTTAAAGTACGACACAGTCGCAAATAAATACGTATATTAAATCAACCAACTTTGCATTATATCACGAACATAGTTGTATGATTTTGCATCAGGAGTAGCAGACTTATCCGAGTTATAATAAAAATAGCATCTAGAATCTAAGCTACTAAATAACATAACTATAGCAACGATATTAACGCGACAGTTGCAGTCGTCTATTGAACACGCGCGGACTGGTAAAAACTACTTAGTGTAGGGAAAATATGAATTACCTCACAAATTAGTTTTTCAATTATAACTAAAAACAATGGGTGCCTTCATGGCCCAATAAAATTATCCACAAAATGCCAGTTTTAACCAAATTATTTCTTCAGTTTTTGTGCGAATTGTTTATGTACAAACGTACTCGCAAACTTCAATACATTTCGTGTTTCGTGGAGTTTAGTGGAGTGTTTATTCACTAACATTTCCTTTCAACAACAAAAACAACCTTCGTCCTATATTTTAATTGACGCTTCTTCTTGATGTTAATGCAATACTTTCATATTTTTGATGAAAATTTGCTTTTCTGTTACGACTAACGTGATAGGTAACTAATTTGACCATAGTTTATTTTTTTATTTATTAACATTTTATACTACTTTCAGTTCAAAGTAGTAACCAATTTATTAATTATAAGAATGAAAATTTAATAAATAATGATATTCAACTAGTTAAAATGTAAGTTGTCTACGTGAAAAAACACGATGTTATTTGTAATATTAATTTTTACATAATTTTTAAAAAAATATTTTAAAACGACGTGTGTAAATTTTCATATATATTCTGCCATTAATTTCAATTAATATTATTTTCAATTAATATTAATTTCAATTAATATTATTTTAGCGTGCAAATCACAATTGCTCTAACGGCATATTTGTTGGTAATAGGCCAGTAGAGAAAGCGTTTTTTAAAGAAAAACACACTTAATTTTTTCATCCGTAATTATTCATAAGACGTAATTATAGGTTAAACTTCTTCTTCGAACCTCTTTTAACATCGTTTACAAAATAATTTCAACACAGTAATACAAGTAAAACAATTTCTTCTTTCCAAAATTTTTGTAAAAATAAAGTCAACATTTTGAATGAGTTAACCATTCATATTTAAAACATTATGAAAGTGAAATATATGTGCTAAGTATGTTAGGGCATATATTTCACCTTCATTATGTCACAGACCTAAGAAAGAATTCTTCAAAATCTGTGGATTAAAAAGAAGTAATAGATTTATAAGTGAAGAGCCGTCATGGCGCTTCAACTTGCATGCATTTCCCACATATTCTATTTAAGTCCTTTAACTTGGTCAACAAATAGTCAGCATATTTGATCTCAAATTTTGAACACTGCTTCCATCTCATTCTCCGTCCCAATTTTTTTTCCTTTAATGCTTTATTCCGTTTATTATTTATTATTGGAAGCCAAATCTGGGCTGTAAGGAGGGTGGCTTATTTCCTCAAACCCATCTCCACAAACGTTTGCGTTGATACCCGCAAACTATTATGGTGCGTTATCATGCAGAAAATAATTCTTTTAGAAAGTTTGCCCTATTTTTTTAGGTTTTAACACCATAATTAGAAACGCTTGTAGTTTCGGCGTGCCGATATTCATAAAGAAATTAAATGGAAAATTATAACAGTTAAGTAGGTTCTATTAGATTTCGAATAGTATTCGACCAACTTAAGATATGTAGTTTAATACGTACAAAGTTTATTAAGACTTACCGAGTCTCGGAGTTAAGTGATTCAAATAAACTGTAAAATTTACTTTCTACATAAAAATGGATATTTATTATGTCTCTGAAAGATGTACTAGGCAATAAAATATACTTGTATATATGTGGTGAGAAATACGTGGTACGAGAATATTATTTTAATACGGTGTATTTTGATTTTACGCCTAGGAAAGATACAGCAGACGATATATTTACGTCGTGAAATATTTAGATTTGCGAGTTCTGTGTGTATTAGGTAGGTTTTTTCAATAAGATTTTGGGAAAAGTACTTAAAAAAGTAAAATATTCTATAGTCACCCACTACCAATTTCTTGATATTTTCAGAATTTTTATCAGTTATCACCGCGTGAAACGGTATTGTTGACTTAGGCAAGATGATGTTTGCAGCATAATTACTCAAACTTAGTGAAAATAATGACCTCAAACTTTTCCACTCTATTTATCTATTAATTATCAAAATTCTATGTTATTTTTAATATGATATAAAATATGAGTTAGACATAATAAATGATTATGCTAGAACGTTCCACGATTTCAATGTTAGGTCAAAGATAACAATTTCCATGTGACATATAATAATATTTGTTTATCTTATAGGAGAATTAAAAGAAAATTTTCATTACGCCATTAACCACCGGCCTTACCGTCCTTATACATAGTTCAGATTTGGGTACCGAACTATTATTTGACCTATCGGGGTTTCCGTATGTGAACTTTGGTGAGTTATTGGGGTTTCGTGTGTGTCATTAACATATGTAATCTACTTCTCGTCATCGAAAACCAATTAATTTAGTTAATCGATTTTAAAACTAAAGTCAAACATCATGACGGGATACAGATTTAAATCTATTTTTCTGTAAAAAGCACATAAAAGCTTAACATTTACTGCTTTTAACCGAGCACTTCGGTCAATTCATGTCTTACCATAAAATATTCTGGAACTTTTGACAACTTTTCTAGAAAAGACCCATACTTATGGCCAAAAAAATTATACTTAACCCAATATCAGTTAAATATTAACACAATGTTAAAATGATTAATTACTAAAATTTAATAAATCATTACTTGTTAGAAAAATATTAATCATAGACCACCATCGATGACGACTGTGTAAATAAATAATTTCAAGCGTGCCACGAGTACAAAATTGTAAAATATAAAACTTCTTATTAGTTTTCTGAAACAAAATGTAGAAATACACAGTTGTAACATTTTTTTTGATTTTCTTTTTATTATACGTACTTGTTCGGTAATTATAATTTTTTTTAAATTCTTGTTATAATTTAAGTGCAATTATTGTAAAAAATTATATCATTATTATGAATTCTGTTTCTAAAACTTATTTACTTAGATATTAAATTATTTTATGTATTATATGCAAAAAATTTACTTCTTATGGCTTCTTCGGTTGAGATACTTATAAAATAAATGTTCTTAACCTTAAGTAATAATTTATTACAAAATGATAGTTTTCTAAACATAAATAACTATTATTGAATTGTTACCTGTCTACATACCACTAAACGGACTTAACTAAGTGAGAGGATTCGGTTGATTAATTTGCTAGGGTGTCGTTTATTTTATTGCGTATCGTCCATCTTTAATTTTAAGTGAATTTTGTAGCGTAAACAGATCCAAGATATCTGTGAAACAAAAGATGACGAGCAGTAGGTGCACTAAACTGACTAATAACTACACCGGGCACTTCTTCGTATTGTCATGTGATGAAACAGTACTCTAGCTATCTTTTACTCTCTCTCTCTCTCTCTCTCTCTTTCTCTCTCTCTCTCTCATGATTCAACAATATTTTAATACAATCCTACATAGAAAAATATACGAAACACATCAGTGAAAGTTTCATTTAAATCAAAATGGTTAAGTTCTGAAATTATTAAGTACAAACAAATAAATAAAAGAAGAAACAAGTAAATATTAAATATTTCCTTTAAAGTTGAGCAATTTTCTGTATTTTGTGACATATAAGTATTATTTCTCAATTTTTACTAATGCTTAAGCTAGTAAATAATGCCTAAGTAAAATTCAGGCAATAATGCATTCAAATGTTCATATATAAATGGGAGGTATTTGTTCATTCAACCCGTTACACTATGTAACTACAAATGTTAAGAAAATGTTACGAAATCCTTCAAACTCGAGGAACTGCTACCATGTGCAATCAATAACGAGTTGAATAATGTAAATTTGTTCACTTAAATGCATCCACGGACTCAGGCTATTACCCTGTTACTACATTGCGCGACTGGCGACGTAATTCAGTAGAAACGAAATGAAATTCCATGAGGGAATAAATCGAACGAATTTCATTAGAGACAGTGCAACATCACAAGACGTTTCGACAAGCAACCGAAAGTTAATTAAATTTCTTAAACTTTCCAGTTTAATCTGACTATGGACGTTTAGGTATGTAAGCAGTGTCAAAGTAACCATATCTTTTGCATCATAAGTGCGTTCGTCCAAGTAACGGACTCAGGTCTATTATTTATAAAATCAAGTCTTATTCTCCATATTGATCATCAAGTGGATTGTATTTTTATGGTGGTTGTACTATAGGTTACATTGACATTGATTTCAGCAAGTTTAATGATAAACAAAAATATACTTTTCTATATTTTCTTTCTGTTTCAATATGATTTACGAATTGTTGATTGCCACATTATAAATTTTCAGAAAAAGCGTTATGTTGATAAAATTTACTAGAGCTCAAATTTCACGGAAAAGAAATAATTCATAGCGCATATAAATAAAATATTTTTTTTATTTTTGCAACGTTTTTCTTTAACTTTGTCTCCATTATTTTAAAAATTCTACTTAAAAATGTTATTTCGTTGAAAAATTTCTTCCATAATAATTTGAAACTTTTTGTTTAACTAATTATTAAATTTTCATTGTTATATAAATGATATTAAATTGAGAAATAGTTTGGAATATTTTGTGAAATAAGATACCCATCAAAACGTAGGACGGATATTTTATACACATTTACACAATAGGATGTAATATACATATTTTAATCAACTCAGACGAACTTCAAAAACATGGAAAAAATTGCTGTAAAATATAATAATTATTAAAATGTATAAAAATTATTAAATAAAATATCAATATAATAGGTATTTTACTATTTTAACAATATGTAACATTAGTGCCATGATAATGTATCAATGGCTCTACTTAACTTGTTGAGATTAAGATTTGACAGGAATTTATAAATTAGTTACGCGGTTGGGATTATAACCTTTTTTTCAAGTTTAAATTTATGCCAAGAACCAAAAAAAGAGGCAATATCGACCACAGTTTCGATAAATAAATATTTTTACTAAGGGCGTTAACAAAGTTTCAGTACACATAGATATAAAAAAAAAAGGTAAAACTAGTGATATTTTTAACTGTCCTCCTCGTTAAAATCAGGACTCTTAATACAATGATAAATTGACTTAACTATAAACAACTTCAGTATCAATGGGAAATATGAGTTTATTCGCAATTAACATACCGATACTAACAATTTATTGAACACTCTACGTAAGTTCATGCACATATACTCATCTAATGTAATTTTTTTTAATACCGGTACAGAAAATCTCGAACAAGTCATTATTTATCAAAAAATATGTTAGAACCAGAACAAAGTTTTCAAAAATATTTGTTTTAATTAATAGTAATATAGTGGATCCTACAAGTTACTTAATGTGCAATAAAAGATACAATTATAAAGGAATTTGTAAGAAGAATTCTTAGATTGCGATAGATAGGAAAACTAATAAGACACAATAGAGACCAAATTAAAAATAATCTGCCAAGTACCAATGGAATTCGCACTACGAGAGTTCCATACATATTTAGGCATTTATAAAGTTTTAATGGTATATATTATTCCTATTACACTATTTACAAAATTTAAATTTTTCAACCTTTAACAGGCGCGTATTGGAAATAAAATATTATTTTTATGTTATATAACTACATATTAACAAATATTGTTTTCTTTACTTGTACTGTGAGACCTTAATTCTTGCCACTAGACCTAGATTCTACTCACTAGACTGTGATTCTAGACCAATGGGAAGTACGCTATAGGTTTTGATTGATTCGCTATTTTTACGGTTTTTTTTTACGTTGACTTAGAAGCTTGATTTTACAGCTCTGAGGGACCATATATTTAAGTACTTTGTATTAATTTCAACTTAATGCCTTGAGGCTTTCCTGAGAAGTGATATTATTAAGTTTCCTTATTTCTTTTTAAGGTACGGAACCTTAAAAATATATACAATTTGAAAAATTTGCATGAAACGGTAAGCTTATGTGATGAACAGTTTATGTAAATTGGAGAAGGAATTCTAAAATATGAACTATGTCTAATCTGTTTTCTATGGCCAAATGAACTTGACAATATATTTTCTGTATTCCAGAAACAAATTTCTACCTAAAACGATATTCAATTATACGATAACATATAAATCGACTAGAGAAAAAATATGATAAATTATGTATTGAGAAATAATGACGAACATTTCATTTTACCTTTCATTGTACATGTTAAATGTATTGTTAAATTTATTTCATGATTTGTCAATTCAATTAAGGACACGACTTCATTAAGAGACTTTCAATTACTGCTATGAATATACTATGGAATCACAAAGCAAATCTGAGCTAGAGAAGCGTTTTGAAATTATTTTTATTATAAGGGAAACTTCTTATATTTTCATCAAATTAATTAATTTTTTTTCTGACAGGTATCAATCATACAAATTGTGGTCACATTAAATACAAACACTGATACATTTCGAAAGTATCGAGGAATAATTAAAATTTGTCTTGCAGCAGTTGAATGTTTGTTTTTTCAAAAGGTTTGTTTACTACAAAAGATTATTTCGAAGACATCGAAAATTCAAGAATAGCGGAGGATGTGTGTAGCAAATTCGAATAAAGAATTATTTTTTACAGTTATGTTCATGTTGAACTTATTCTCGTAGAAGTACATTTTTTTTGGTTTCAATATCAATTGATAAAAACATGTTTTTGCTAAAAGACTTTTCAAGTGGAAAAGGGTAATTTTTACTTTCGGTTTCTGTATCAGATGGTACCATTCAATATTTTTCGTTAATATTTTAAATTAAGTGTGACTTGATGAAATTTTATTTAGGAAATAAGTAGCGCTATTAATGGCTTCTTCCTAGAAAATAGGGGTAAGTCCTTTCCGTATAGCACAGACCGTGCAGTCCCCAAGATTTTTCGTAGTTCTTTTTCAGCCCTGTCATTTTGTCGTGAGTTGTAGAGAGCTGTGCACTTAGTACTTATCACTATAGATAATTTTGGGGAAATTTTCAACAATGTATCTAGAACCATATTATAGAAAATTCAGGAAAATAATTTTGCGATGCTTATAACTCTTATATTTTTAATTATCGCCACGATACAAAATGGAAAAAAAAAATTAAGTTCCGTCTGTCGTAAAAATGTTCCACGTTACACCAAATTTTAAGTTTCTATAATAATTAATTTTTGTAAAACATTTTGTTGAATGTTAGTGTTAGTGTGAATTTGAACTTTTTATTTATTAATTTCTTAATTAATTTGTTTACTTTATTTTTTAATTGCAAATTGAATAGAAGTTCCAATGCCGCACTATATATATATATATATATATATATATATATATATATATATATAAAAGCTCCTATAACATTCTAGAAATCGGTCGAAAACAGTAACGGGTTTATAAGTTGCCAAACTAATATGAACCGCACGAGCTACTCTACTCTGCCCATGTTAAAAAGAGACTATCATAGCTATTTTGCTTTCATTGTTTTTTTATGTAATAATTATTCACAGTTGATTTATTAACCGTATTTTGAACAACTCAGTTACTCATCCTTAATTTAGTTGAGTATACAATCACCGGTCTAATCTTATGCCGTGGAAACAATTAGGACATAAAATTCCTATTAATTTGCTGCAGCATACAAGAACTTTCCTGTAAGTATAATTTTAATGTAACTGCAACGGTTTATTTGTGTAACTGAGAAATACTTCTGTGCTCTGATTTTACAAAAGAAAATGAGTCATAACACACCATATATAATAATTACCAATATACATCCATGGAGATTTGGCAGATTTGCATGGCTACGTAAGATATTCTCATACTTCATTTTAAAGTAATCATTTAATTATCAAAGTCAAAAAAATGCACTCAACACCCTTTGTCTCGCTGCACTTAAATGGTAATGCTCAATATCGTCTTTTCTTCAACGATACCCCACGTGTTTAGGTATTAAAAAATCGCCCCCCCCCCATTTTACACGTACGGGAGCGTCTTCAGAATTAAATTATATAAAATTTCAAATGTGAATATTTGTTTAGCGTCAAATCAATATACGAAATATATAAGTTTGACATATATTCCATTCTAGTTTATGAAGTATAGGTCTCTGGCAGATCAATGAAGGTATAGCGCATTAACAGTAATACACGTAGACAGACAGCATAATGACAATAAGCGGTAATGACTATATGCACCTTTCGAACACGGAATCTAACGAGTACAGACTTGCAATTTCGGATATATTTCCAGTTAAAGTCTTTATTGGAAATGATTTTTTAATATTGAATTAATCTTACCGATATAGTAAAAATTTCAATGGGCGTATATGGTATTTGGTAAAATATGTACAAGTTTGTTATTATTTCTTTATCATGTTTCTATTATAGAATAAATAAATATAGTGATTTCACCACTAAATTTATTACCAGGCACATAGGTACGTCGACCATAGAATAGACCCTTTAGTTTAGACTTAGAAGAATTTAAATTGGATTTTTGTAGTTTTTTGCGCCCACTGCGCTCTTTGATTCTCTGGCTCTTTGCTACGCTTTCTGCAAACTGCTGCCAAACTTCTACAAAACTGCACTTGCCATCTTCTCTTAGGACCTAATCCTGGACAAATCTATCCGAGTTAATTCACATGGTTTGCATAGTTTTTAACATATTTCGAGTTCTTTCATCAAATAAATAAACAGCTATATTTGTTGTAACTCTTATAGAAAAATAATATAATTAAGTAACCATAGCCAAATTTCACACTACCACTATAAAGTGTACGGAGTTAAGCCCGCAATTAGATATAAACGCTCATACATATATTTATTGACGTATTTAAACAGGTTCGTATAGATACATATTGATAAATATAATTTTCTCTTTATTTTGTTTAATGTAATACTTTCTGCTAGTTTGCAGAAAGCGTAGCAAAGAGCCAGAGAATAAAAGAGCGCAATGGGCGCAAAAAAGAACAAAAATCCAATTTAAATTCTTCTAAGTCTAAACTAAAGGGTCTATTCTATGGTCGACGTACCTATGTGCCTGGTAATAAATTTAGTGGTGAAATCACTATATTTATTTATTCTATAATAGAAACATGATAAAGAAATAATAAGTATGTATACAAACTTGTACATATTTGCGCTGGAGTATATTTTCTATCATATATGACTTTTTTATATTTCAATATTTCATCGAAAATTTAATCGAAATACTATACGACTTATTTATTATAAAGAAAAAATTAATTAATTAAAAATTAATGTTTTAAATTTGTGAATGCATGTAAGCCTTGAAATATCTGCTAAAAGTTTAAAACATCGAGAAATAAAGGTAAATTGTAAATGCGTGGCAATTTATGTCACACTCTGGGAAACTCTATAAACTATATTTCAAGCTTTTATAATTTTGAAACTTCGGAATTACAAATGAAAGCGCAGAAAGGATATGATCTCGATTGAAAAGGTCTAGTTTCTTCTAAGATATTATTGATCTTGTAAAACGTCGGTAATTCTTATTTTTCAATCTCACTGTTTACAAACATTTTGAGTTGATTTTTATTTAAAAGTTATGATTATCATAACCTGGGAATAGGACAGAACGATTATAAATAAACATTCCTGCAGACTCTTAAGACCTGTTCGTAGGCTTGTTCCAAAAAACTGTATTAGGCTGTAAGGTGAAAAATCAATGAGAACATTCTACTAAAAAAAAGCTGAATACTAATATTTTATGACTTGTTAGTTAAGAAAACCGCGATCTAATAGTCGCATTTCTTATATTTTTTTAAAAGAATAAAACAGTTTAAATTACATAAAAATTATATTGTTAAAAGCAAAATATAAAAAGAGTAGCAATTATTAGTTCTCCAATTTCAAAACTAAATAGTAATATTTTAATATTTTATGTATAATCAGCATGTCAATCGATAATGGAATTTGAGTTTTCATGAATCGAATTTTGTATTATCAGTTATTACCAAAATGCTATCGACTAAAAAGTTTGAAATGAAATAAAAGTTTAAAAAACTAAAATCCGAAAAGGTACGCAACAAGTTTTAAAAATGTTCGTGCGCAATGAACTATCAAAACTTTAATTATGAGGATGTGATAAATATTTCTGCAACATAGTCGTACTTTAGATAATAAAGGAAAAGTGGCTTACTTCAATTATTTTAAATGTGTTAAGACAATATATTATATTATTATAGGATATAGTGCCTAAAATTGCTAATAGGAAGTTTCTATAGTATTCACTTAGTATTAAGTAGGCATTAATTCACTGAACGCTATCTTCATGCTGGATAACAGGTGATTGTTTAAGAGTCGATTTATTTCTCGAGTTGATGATGAATTTAAATTTCTAAAAAATTATCGTTTTTCGAAATATTTATTTGTGGCATAGATCGTTTGAATTAATTAAATAATCTTACTTTTCGTCGAGGAAGTGAAAATAGCAATACAATTTCCTTAGTACTTCTGATAACATAATGCGATGCAAAGTAACAAGCACTGAAACAGCTTGTGTCACGTTTTATTTAATATTTATTTTATGAGCAATATTATATAAAAGGTTAAAGCGAAAATAACAATAAATAAATGCTATTTTTCATTGCGGTATTCTTCTTCGGTGGTTTTAATCCTTCCGATGTACGTTCGGATTTAATAAATCTGGATATATATTGAAAAGATTTTATTGGGCAGTGTCGGTCCATTGTAATGAAAAAAATTATTCATGGGCGAGAGCAATTCTAAAAGAGACAAATTTTAATTCAGTTATACTTATGAAATTTGGCCAAATTATCACATTTAATTAAATTAGTTATTTAGGTATAGATTGTGTTTGGTTTCCGGCTAATAAAGTTGTAAATAATATTTCATTTCATAATGAATTTATTAATAAGTTGATATGAGTGAACCAACGTATAATATAACACTCTCAGCGATTGTATTCGCTTAACTTTTTTATTCTAAGATTTTGTTTCTGCTTCATTAATATTCTACATGTGTGATGGCAAGTTACGGTTTAGGTAAACGTTTTTACCCCACGTAATTGAGCTAAAAAGTAAAGGTAATGATTTTAGCACTGTATATGTAAATTACCACCTCACAACTCACACAACTCGCTACACTGCACCACAATGAATATTAAAAACTGACTAAGTGCGAGTCGCATTAAACTTAAAAGTTTGTATTTCTCAAAAATACTGCAAAAAACACATACGGATGGACAGGTGGCAGAACGAAATTACAAGATTTCTATTTTTCCCATTTAGCTACGGAACCTGAAAAATCAGGTCTCAGACTCAGATTCAGAAAATAATGTTCAAAATAAAATTTACTTGGTAAATTTAACTGGCCTGATTGAAATCTGTAACTGTATCTATATACAATATTTCTTATATTTTCTTAATTCCATTCGAGCAAAGCCGTGGGCACAAACTAGTTAGTTTATAAAACTGTGAAAACGTTCTGCTACTAAGGTATAAGATCCCAAAGCAGAAAATGATTTGTTAAAACAGCTTGCATTAAATTAATTGAAGGAAAGAGGTAATTTTTTGTCTAATTATAACAGTTATTTACATGCGGTTAACAAAGTATCCTAAATAACAAGTAAATATTCCATAATTAAAGTTTTAAAAACTGAAATCTTAAATAAGTAATGATTACTAGTTTTGAGTATTTAAATTACTACTTAGCAAATAGAGTATGTCCATTTTTCATCAGTGATGCCGTTATGCAAATATCATTTGCGATGATGTGATTAAAACATAAATACGAAAGACATAATTTTTTTACATAATATTATTGATTCAAAGATAGAGTGTTCGAAACAGGACAAAAATTAAACCGTAAAGCAATTTTATTCAGAATTTGAATAACGGTACCAACTTCCTTGCCCAGACAACGCCATCCTCATCTTTGTTATCTGTACAAATCGTTTGTTATTCGCCTTGTACGCTTATGTTTTCTAGCGACTCCTCCTTGAAATGTTGAAATAATTATTTTTAACGAGGGTCACGTCTAAGTAGTGGTATAAATTCGTCGACGATAACACTTCTATACTTTATTGATGACAAAAGATGCGTTTTTATAGATTATTTTGATGTGTAGCGCGTCAAGTAATGTTTCTTCGTTGTTTCATTTTCAATGTCGGCCTCAAATTGTTGATTAAACGTTTTTGCTTTTCTTTCGACATTCAAAAGTATTTACGACAAATATAATTTGGTTACGTAACAGACCCCAGACATCTCTACCATCTTGAGGACCGACTTTATAGGCGTTTCTGTTTCTGAATGTAAAATATTTTCTTGTGAAATGAAATATATAAAGATATTTTTTGGTGTCTAACTAAACATAAGATAATTTTTGTAAAGTAACCGTAAAATAGTCATTTTAACCGACTTCAAAGAAAAGGATTAGGTTCTTAATTCGTCAGAATTTGTTTTATGTACGTTCAGCGATAATTCTTTAGCGAGTGGGCCGATTTTGATGATTCTTGTTTTATCTGAAAGATGATTTGATGGTGAAGTTCGAAAATGGACGATGGGACTCTTCAACGAATGGCAATAAATCAATTATGGGTAAAAATATTTGTTACAGGTATTTGGGGTATTAGTATAGGGTATTACTTTATCTTTACAAAATAAATAAACACTACATACAAGGTCAGGGTCTGAATATAAATTCTGGAGATCAATAATGGAACCCCTTAACGGATGGTAGTAAATTAAATGTGATTCAAGATATTTGCCATTATTATTTGTTACTTTGCAAAATAACTACGCCTTCCACGTAATCAAAATGTGATGATTCGTTCTGGTGATGAAGAAATGGAACTCCTTATTGAATGGGATTAAATAGGCTTTTGGGTATGGAGAACGGAACTTTTCAAGTGGTAGTTGTTACTTTGCATTATCTGACATTGGACTGGCAACGACTACTATCGCTTCGTTTTTATGTGTTTTTCATAACTAACTTTAGACGAAGAGGAAATTATCTGTACACTAGTTTTTTCCGTGACTTTTAATAATTATACAATATTCTAAGAAAGAAGGTAAATGTTAGTCATAGTGTGATTATTAATATTACTAATCACTATAAATTTTAAAATAAAGTACCTTCTAAAAGAGTGACTTCCAAAAAGTAGGTACTGAAAAGTAAAAAATAATTAACTCAAAATAGGTACCTACTTATTCGCAATAAGTAACTAAGTTTAATTCCATAGACTTATTTCTTAAACTACCTCTAAATGTTCTCTGTGTATAAATTTTTCTTTGATCGAGATCATAATTGTAACATCATTTAATTAGTTTTCAATTTCAGCAACAAAGTTTACTAGTTGAAAGATGATAAATGCAAAAAAAGTCCTAAGTCTCATGTCAAAACTTTTACGGGTCATATAAGTTAAAAACACTATTTACTCTTGAATATTAATTGAATTTGATACGTAAAATAATATCGTCATATATTCTGTATTCAACTTTTAAATGCGTCCTCACAGTGTTAAAAACACGTAAAACATAATTAATGGATTGAAATAAATTAACAAACGTATTTATATTAAAAATAATAAAACCATGTACTTTGCTGGAAGACTCATCTTGTTTGGTTTGTCTCTGATTCATGAAACTTAAACTTAGTACCATCAAATTCAGCAAGACGCAAGTTAGTTTGCAAGTTTATGACGAGCGTTTCCTGTTGCCAGTGATTAATATCCGCTACAGGGAAGTGAACGGCAAAGCGCCTTCCATTCCTGAAATTGTCGGATTAGCGAAGTTACTGTGAATTCACCCCGTGATTAGATTCCTGTATGCAGTTGTACACTTGTTGTTGACACACTATTTGTGGTAATATTATGATTATACTACTTCTCGTAAATTCATAATTGATTTTCTAATTTAGTCGTATATTAAAATAAAATAGTCAATAAATTAATTAGTTTTTGTATGATGATATGTTGAGGATAATTTTATATTTATTAAAAATAATTATTAAAACCGATGGCTTTTGTTAAGTACAATGTGTGTGTGTGTATATATATATATATATATATACATATGTATATATATATATATATATATATGTATATATATATGTATATATATATGTGTATATATATATATATATATATATATATATATATATATATATATATATTCCATGTATACTGTTACCATTTTATTATGTGTATACACATGTTAGTAATGCTGACCTATTTTCAGCAAGTTCTGCACAACCTAACTTAGTTCTTTGATTCACATGATTACAAGATTGCTAAACAAAACAAAATGATTTTCAGTAGCGATACAACAGGTATTTCTGTTGCTGTCGCGAGGTATCACTGGAAACTCTATTATCCACCAGTAACAATTGACTCCCATTCTTATATCCTTCAGCCGTTGTTTGTATATTTAGCATATAAACATTGATTAATTCACACTTCTTTATTTAGAGCAATAACATATTTTATCAATAATCTATAATATATTTCATCATAACATTGCCACTTTTATTTGATGAACTAAATAAAGACTAAATTGAAAAATAAGAAGGGATTTTCCTGAATTTCAGGAATAGTTATAAATAAAAAATTAAATAATTAATAGGAAAACTAAATTTTTAATTTATATATCTACAGTAATAATGAAACTGATTGAACCAATTTTTTTAACGGTTCTTATAGAATTACCATTAAAACATTTGAATAAGTATATTGCACACTCACAGTGAACAAGTTTTACACTCAAAATAAAAGTATGGGATATAAATTGCATCAAGCGTAAATACGCGAAACTCATAGTTTTAACTTTTAGTGTGAAATAAAACTTCGATCCAGGTTACAATCTTTCCTAAACTTTTTCTTACTAAAAATGTGAAACACTAATATAGAATTAATAAAGAATAGCAGAAAGGGAATATTCCTCGAAAATATCACACACATTAATTGTTCCCCAAAATTATAATTTTATTCAGAAAATGATACTATTAGTTAGAAGTAACAAATAAAAACAAAGTATAATCATATACCGAAGATAAAGCCAGTCATAATATTTAATTTATACCTAGATAAAAGTACGGTGTAAGATTAACTGGTTTATCTCATATTACCTGATACACTAGTACACCCACTGTCTAAATGTTACTTATGCAATTATTTCACTTAGATAACTTTTGTGATGCTTTGACAAGAGTCCAATGGAAGAATGGTGGAGTCCAATGGTGGAATTGCATCCGAGGATATAAGGGAAAATCATATAATGATATCAAATATGGCTTCGTTTTCGTTTGGACTAAATGTGTTAGCCAATCGAATTGCTTCTGATTTTAGTTCTAAGCAATAGATATGATATTGATAGAAATTAATGCAAACGAATAAATATTAGGAAGTCGATATAGACAATGGAATTTGATATAATAAAATATTCTTGGTAAATAAGTAGTTTTTGTTTTTTTTTGTTGTTCTAACAAAAAAAACAAAACGCAAGATTTCAGACATTAAACAAATATTAATGGGGATAAATTTGAAGAATTGATTAAAAAATAAATTGCGAAAGTTACCGAGCTAACAGACCATCATATTGGAAGATTAATTTTTTCCGTAATTAAATGTAGTAAAAGAAGACTTATTGGGATGAATTGTGAAGATCTGGTAAATTTATAGAAATTCAGCAAAAAGTGATTTAATAATATTTCTTTAAATACTTTTGATATTCCTTACTGGTACTAAAATTTTCTATTTTATAAGAACAGTAATTTTATTTCCTCGATACTATTTTCAAGGCCCTTAATTGTGAATTTCAATACTCATATCACGCTTTTATTAGCCCCAATATTAGGTAACTCTACATGTAAACAAGTCTAGCAAATCGATTCTCCTCTACTTTTCGTATCAGTTTGAAACTTTGCAAACTTATAAAATCCTGGTGACATATTGTACCATCGAGTTGATATGAAGATGTGGGAGGGAGGTAGTCATGAGAAAGTTTTAATGGCTAATAGTAATCTCGACGACTTTAAGTATGTTCAACTTGCCTCGAAGAGACTTTTGTTTACATATTGTAACAGAGAAAATCTAATAATGGAGAAGCGAGGTGATCGTAGGAATTTCTCAATATTTAACAGGAAACTCATAAAATTTGGATTGTTTTTTAATTGTCTCATTTAGCCTTTTAGTCATAATTTGTAACCAGGAGGGTTTGATAATTAAGGAGGATTATAAGAATTTTGTTATGGTATACCTATCAGTTTTGGGCTCCGTTGATTTGTCTTAAAGGGTGCTTTAGTTACAAAAGGGTTTTTTAACTAGTTTTGTATTATTAATGTTATTTATTTATAATCAGAGCGTATTCATTTGATACAAAAATATTTTTTGAACTACATTCTTACAAATTCGCGAAATCTTCAAAATGTTATTAACAATATGTTAATTAACGGAATTCTGTAAAGTTATATTTTGATTTTTAGGAACAAATAAACTTATTTGAAGCGATCTGCTGCAGCATAATATTGAAAAACCGTCAAATAAAATTAAAATTGAAAATATTACCAATTAAATGAGTTTAAAAAATTTGAAAAATCGGTTATGTGTGTATCGGACACACATTAACATAGGGTTCCGTAACCATGCGTTTGTAAATAATCATGTGATCTGGGACTCCAAGGATTCAGACAACATCTCAACTCCATGCGAATTATGTACGTTACCTTTGATAACCGGCAGAATAAAATATTTCGTGTAACTCCGTGTGAAGTCAATCCTCAATTGCAGTAATTAATATTTAACAACAAAGAAAACAGAAAATGTAACAAGTGGGAAAAAACAAGTGTCAAAAGTACTTTGACACTTTGGACGATTTAAAATTATATTTGAAGTTGCGTCGACTTATATTTTCTCTTATTAGAGGTAGCGCTCGTATTAATGCTTTAAGGAACTTGCTTCGTCTTCAATTTATTCATCGCCTGCTTAAACTATTATCCATTCTATCGATTCATTGTCACACATTCTTAATGTAGTAAAATATTTAATTTCTTTTTTCCATATTTTACACTTCATATAACTAAAACGAAAACGAGGGCATTCATTTTTAATATCTATCTCATAAGTTACTATAGCTTCTTATAGCTGGCAAAATGTGTAAAAATCAGTCCATGGAACTAATACGAGTTTAAACAGACATCTAATAAATTCTAAGACGGCGAATTGTTTTAAGCCTTATGCTTCGCACCCTGCCGCTTTTAATGAAACACATTAGTCGAGGTAGCTTCAAACATAGTTTGACGGAATCAAAGACGTTAATGTCGTGGTAGATTTCCAAACTCGGAAATGTATAGCTTTGTTTATTTCATTTAGCATTATCAAATAAAAAGTAATCAAATATATATTTTATCAAACTTCGTATGTACGTACATAGAACATACGCAGACTGCGATCCATGCTTATACACCTAAAACTCAAAACTGCAAGGAAGCATTTAAGAACTCTTTAATAGAAAAGAACACCACCGTGATTATTATTAATTTTTCCGCTTACACTGTGTCATCAAAATGCTTAAAACTTAAGGTTTGAAATAAATGTATTCAGTTGACGGAAAAATTCGTAGAATTAACTCTGAATTGCGAAATTTATTCCTAGACACGTTTTAAAAATAATTTTAATACATTTTAAACAACAACCCACGCATCGCACGTCTGTGACATAATAATAGTTTTATTAATGAATTAAGTAAAATTTAGCGTCAATTCTATGCTAATGCAGCACCTAAGTTCAAATATTTTCCGGGGATATCGGGAAAATTAGACTTATATAGTTACTTTAAATAATCCAAGACACAACTTTTCAATTGAACATTAGAATAATGTATTATTAGACAACTTATATAAAAATAAGAATTATTGTTAAAACTATTAAATTTGTGTTTTAATAATACTTTTTTCGTCATACGTACATGCATGTTTTAGCTTTTTCATATGACGATTATTCACTTGTAAAATTGTGTATGACAAAAACTACCAACAAAAATATAGTTAAATCTGCTATTCTAACCATTTTTTCTCTTATATGTTCCCAAAAATGTATTGAGTGGAGAATATATTATACCCAAAATCGGTGTAATAACGTCACAAGTGTTAAAATATATTTTTTACATGAGCACTTAGATTCTGACATCGCAAGGAATTATTTTGCAACATTACTGCAACGGACGCAAAGCCAGTTATAAATGTTTTGGAATATGTAACTGCGTTTTCCTTTGTTTTGCATTTACAATATTGTTACAATGGATGTACGATACTAATAAATTGTTGTCGGATTTTATTTTAATCTGGTAAATCGGCACGTAATATACCTACCTTATTTTATGAAAGGCGCTACTTACTCTTTTTCAATTTATTTTGTCATATTATCTTCGTCGCTAAATTAAATAAATCATGGAGCTTGGCACTTAACATAGTTGAATATTTCAATAATTAAAAGTTTTGTTCTAAATCGATAAATAAAGTATTAAGATTAATTCGAAATCTACATGACATAATTTACTAATTCTGTTTAATTAGTTGGAGCATGTGTATTCTCTGAAAAACAAGATATTTGCCTTTCAATGCTTATTATTCTCTTTGATTTCCAGGTCAGAATATTATACCTAAAACTTGTTACATTAGAAGTTATAGCTGACGCCTTTTTTTAAATAGAAAGTGTAATAACTTATTATGTGGCTTCTGAATGCTCCATATTCCTGAAAGCATATTATAAACAATGTTAGTAAAAATTGTATGATATATGCAGTGAAGAAACAAAACCAAAATTAAGGTGGAAATAACAATGAAGAAACGTTCAAAATAATACTAAACATTTTAATCCAAGTTTTTCTCACTGACGCTTTAATGTTCTACTCGTAAACCGCATCATAACGTAAAATAAGCGTTAGCAGTATTACGTTAACACAAATTTCTTCATCATCTGCAGAAAATATTTTTCGCAAATTATGCGCAGTGAATATTAATGCAATTATATTGGAAATTAATATTAATTAATTTATAATATAATACTGCATTAATATCCGTTGATATTACCAAGTAACTTTAGAAACACACTCTATTAAACTATTAGTTTATTAATAGCGGAGTGCGGTCGTATACAAAAGGTTTTTTGGCCAGTGCTTAAACATTTGCGTGACGGATGTTTAACATAAATCGATATTTTCAATACGCGTTAATGGATATGCAACATCTTAATATATAAAATATATAATATTTTATTATAGTTGTAGCAGATTAGGTGTCAAAATACATATTAATATATGATATTTTATTATAGTTGTAGCAGATTAGGTGTCAAAATACATAATATCTGATATTACATATATATCTACACAATATATTATAGTTTTCAAGAAACAGTCAATGATGGACAAGGTAATTTTCGTTCTTAACGTTAGCTTTTTGAACATGCTAGTCTAGTTGTAATGTTACAAATATTTCATTCAAGTCTATTTCAATATAATGTGTAATAAAATCTATAAAAATACATCAATTACGAATAAGACTGATAATAAATTCGTATATGATACTACTTGTCAAATTTCTGGAGATAGAACATATCTATGTTAATTAATCATAAATAGTGAAATAAGAAATTAATAACACACTACAATCTTATATCTCTAAATGTATCTTAATATTTACCAGAATTTTACAGGTCTGAGCTAAATATTTTAACGGGTTTTGGTACAAGAAAAATGTTCATTTATTATCTGAAATTTTATACTCACTTTGCATACAATTTGACATTCACACATACACACAAAATTAAATTCTACTTTAAATCTAAAAATAGAAGTACAAAACTGAATGATCAACAGTTGGGATTATCTACTTGATGTTAATTGTATTGACTCCTAAAGTCAGAACGAAATCTTATAAAAAAGATTAGTAACTACCGTTGAGATAATTACCGTCTACATACATAATAATTTCATTGCAAAACAATTTACGTGCTGATTGTTTTACAGTAATAAATTATAAGCACAGTGACAAAATGTAGTAATAAAATATGTTTTAATTTTAAGATTGTAAGTTCCAATCAACCTTCTGTTAATTGACATCTACAATTTGAGGAGATATAGACAATTAGTGAAGCCAATTTTATCCCTGTTCCGACACTTGATTGTTTCTTGTGTCTTTATTGAATTGTGTTAGGGAAGACAATGAATTTTCCCTTAACCTAGAACTATTTAAATTACAATAAATATTATCTAACATCATTAAAGTTAGAATTTGTATATATCGTTATTATTTTTATTTTAAGTATATCGGTCGTATCGCTCTTCTTTTTCATGATACTTTTATTCCAATATAACGATGCATCGAATTTAAATAATTTGTTTAATTTTTTAATAACGCCTATAACACATGTATTTATTTAAAAAATGTTAAAATAAAATAAACTGTCAGAAGGAGCACAAAAGAAGATTCCGTAATTGCATATATCTCTTGAAACTGTTAATCCAAGTTAATTTTACTTTAAAACTTTTACATTCCATTTAAAAGATAGATCTATGATACGTACGTGATTTCTTTCGTTCTTATGTAGAGTCGTAAAAATAAATTATAAGAATCTTGAATATAATCCGTGAATGGAAGTATTGTCTATTGCAAAAAAATTCTGATATAGTTCTTCAATTAAATGATATATGGAATTATCTTAATTATTTTGGAGTCCACTCTAGACCAAGTGTAATTTGAAGATTGATCGTATACAGATGATACATTTTAGATATTTGTTTTTAGATACATGCCTTTTCTATTCTTGGCGATTTTCTCCCGGATACGCTGAGTTTCCATTTTTTATGTTTCAGAAATTATATTTTACTTATTAAATTTATTCGTCAATTGTTAAGCAGAAAGATTATATGGCTTCTGATTTTGATGAAACTTTTCAAATCATTTATCAGTTTTAAGGGTAACTATAAATATTAAGGAAATTAACATAAATTCTAAGTTTTGGTGGTCGACTTGAAAATAAATAGATATCGTATACATTTACTGTAGACAAAGTAGCAATTAAGGACCAATCCAAAGGACCAATTAAGTTAAACGAATATTAGTATTGCTATTTCAACAACTTATGCGAAACAAATTAAACAATATTTTTGATATTACTTTCCTGGAACAGATGTAAATCTCTTTCTTAAATCTCTTTCGAAAAAGTTCCTTTTGAGCGGTCTGTTTTTGCTTACATGATCCAACATAAAATTATTTTGTAAATAATTGAAATATGTGTCTTTACTATAAACAAATATATAAAAACTGTTATCCAGTAAAACTGTAAAACCGTCGTTTTTTACGTTGATTATTATATTTTATTACTTTTTATAATTCGAGCATTATTTCATCAAATTAAATAACTTTTTGTATGTTACATGATACATGATTTAAAATTTTCCTTAGTACTAATGTGAAGCTAGATGGAAATAAACTCTGTAGGTTCCGTTTTTGAATTTTGTTTTCTTTCTTTGATTTTCCTTGAAACTACCAAGTGGAAATTGTATCAACGTCTTCGCGTACCGCGTCAACGCGCTGGCCAATCACACTACGGCTGATCCAACTGAACTGACGAAACTATTATGACTATTATTATTATTATAACTGTTATCTTTTTCTTATATATTTTTGCAATATCTTTGAGCACAAGTTTTACTAAGAACATTGTCATAATATTCTTTAGTCGAGTGTTTTTTTTAATCCAAATAAATAAGATATGGATGGTACTGGAGGGTATGAACTATTTTTATGGCAAAACGGATCATACTTTAAACAAAAAACAATGAAATTTTTTATATTTATGGCGAAATGGATCATACTTAAAACAAAAAATAATAAAGCTATAGTAAGACCAATATCTTTCTTCCAATAAGTTTTAAAAACAAATCGAAGAATATCAAGCAATAACAATTTGGGAAACAAAAAATCAGTTAGGCAATATGTCATGTAAATAAGATTAGTATAATTGAATACTCTCTAATTTGCTGATTTTAGTAAAATGTCACAAAAATAAAGATTAATTGAAATTTAGTAGGAACATCAAAAGAAATAGGTTAAATGTCAGAATAAACCGATTAAGAAATGAGTGGACTATATTCTTTTAAATATAATGGTAGGATTAGAATGAGGATATCTTCTACCTCATCCGCTCTTGTAGAACAAAATGAGCATGCTAAGTCGACGTCACAATTTGGTACAACATTTCTTGTTTCAATATTCAGTTTAAACTAACCGAATAGACACAAGTAAATATATTTATTAATATCGTATTTACCAGTTTTATATCAAAAATCAACTAAAATTTTAGTTTATTAATTCTTTAAAAAATATAATTAATTCTAATAATTAAGCCACAATAATAAACTTTTGGAGTGCTGACGAAGTTTTATAATGACTTGCTTCGTATTTTCACTTCCAGCTTCATTGCTATAGATGATATTGGCATCATAATGTAGATTATAATATTATTACAAACATTTTCAAGTTTATCATTTTTTTACGTTTAATAACATGTACTATTTTACGATTAAAGTAAATTAATGTAAAAACTATTTACTGAGACATATTTGACTAATTCATACAAATTTTGTGTGGTTGTGGCGTAATGGAAACAATAATAGACCATCAAATAATGACACCGGATTTGATTAAATTATATTTTTAAATAAATACATTTTCTGCAGTGTACAAAATTTTTGGTAATGAAATTTATTAAGTTGTTAATATTGTTGTTGTATTGTGGTTCCAATTTCCATTGGAGAATAATATGCACCTCGTTGAAACAAGCCAAACTTCCACTTTCATGAAATCATTGCAAAGAATAATATACGCATCACAGAAACTATTCTAAAAAATTATGAACACCGCACCGAAACCACGTCAAATAATAATATAGACGTCACCGAAACCATACCTGATTGCTTTATGTGATATCTAACGAATCTGTGTATAACTTGATAACTTTTATATTAACTTTAGACAGACACAAATTGTGAAAATCATTAGTATTGCGCGCGTAGCTGCACGGTTTATTACTTACTTTATTGCAAGTACTCGTAAGTCTACAAAACAAGTCTTAAGTCTCTCAGTATTGGAGATATAATTACATAACTTGTATGTCACACAAAACATTTAAAACATCTATCTAACTAATCTTAAAAATATTTCATAATATAGGTTCATAAAAAACATTTTGATAAAATTTTGAATAGAAACAGCAATATAATATATTCGTCACGCTCCCTCGGAAAAACGCGACATAAGGCTAATTAGTAATTTTTTTAGGGAATAACTAATTGTGCCACGCCTAACTGAACTTGCGAAACAGCAAATATAAAAACATACGATTATGTTTATGTGTAATTTTGTATCAAGTAATGAATGAATAAATGGAAAAATATTCTAATAGCCTAATAAAGTTACATTATTTCTTGCAATAACTACTTTATATATGTCATTGGTAAGATGGGACTTGTAAAATATTAGAAGAGTAAAAAAAGGACGGTAATGTCGAGCATTTTTTGAAATACAAAACTAATTTTTTCCCAGAGATGAATCAATAAATAAAATCTTAAAAGATAAACAAAATCCAAAGCAGGAACAGTGACATTTCCAAACAATATTCGCAGAAAACTTTCAACTTTCAACAATTATGCTTCAGCGGCAGAGCCGACTGATATTAACTATTTATTTACTTTGACTTACGAAACAAACGCCCAATCACAAAGAAGTATCAAGTGACACAGTTTGCGGTATGAGCATCTTTTCAAGTACTCTTGACACTTTGCTGACACTTTGACGAGGGTAGAATCTGGTTTTGTCTCGCCCAGTAATACAGTGAAAATTCGAATAATTTAATTGTGTTTGACTCCACTATGCCTTAAAATGCAAGGACTTTTCCGTGAAAAACTAACTATCGCAGAACGAAAAATTCTGTGTTGAATTAGCTCTATTCATTTTCATCTCCTTGACTAAGGGTATAATCAAACTGAGATAAATTCTGTAAAAACTGGACTGTAATTTAATACTTGAACGGTTTGAAATTTAATATTGCGTGACGCTGAAAAATTTTATATATGAAGAAAAAGCAAAGAAATTAGATTCAAAACATTTCCAATAACCGTTATTAAAAAAGTTGACTTTTATTGCAAGATTAAGACCAGCATAAACTTCAATTTGGAACCTGTACGGTGAGTAACTCACCTGTACCAATATAATTTTGTTAGGAAAAAAAAATAAAAATGCACAGAATATCTTCATTTTACCTAGTACACAACAATAATTTAATTAGAGGGCAAAATGAAGTGATATTTAAATAATGTCACTTTTTGATTTTAATTCCATTGAGTATATGAAACGGAAAAAAACTTTTTTTCAAACTTTGACATGTTAAACTACAGGATTTGTGGCTATCGTGATAATAATAAGACTAACTATATTTTCTACTGAATTTACATCCCATCCTAACATTTCGTTACCTGGTGTAGTAAATTTTTTTCGCAGTTGATATTCGTTTAAATAATTTATGAATTTTCAAATAAATTACTGCTAGTATGTTTTATTCAGCTGCATATAACTCCGTATTTGTAAAATATATGTCTATATAAGCTTAAGTGTAAGTGTATATGATTTTAAACAATTGCACTTGCGATCTGAAACAAAGTGTGCTCCATTATATATTGGTTATTTAAAGCCAAAAGTTCTATTTAAACCAGGCTTTTCGGTTTATTTTCTATAAGACATTTACACAACAGGTAATAAAGAGTTAAGTTCTATAATATTAAATTACTTTAACAGACAATTGTAATAACTTCCAAATTTCATTCTCAAAATTCACCACAATGTGCTATTCGTACCCTGTTTACGTATTCGTGTAGGGGCTTTCATGCATATGTACTTGTATGTACCTGTACTCTATTTTATTTGAAAAGTGAATGTTTGTAAAAAAAACAATTTGTCAGTTTAAGTATTGAAAACTTTTTTTTACATTCGCGTTAATAATTTGACATGGAGTTATTTTACATTAGTGATTAAAAAATGTAATTATTTATTGGTACACATTTTCACAGTGTACATATGGAAGTTAGATTATATAGGTTATGTTATTTAATATTTATGAAAAAATTCAAATAAATAAATGGAATGTTTCCTTTCATATATAAATAACTATAATTGTGACTTAAAACTTATTGTAATACCAACAAATTTCCTCTGATACGTTTTCCAGGCTTGAGACTGCTGTCTTATAAGACTGGCGTATTTAAAAAGTTGTTGGTAGCTAAATCCTAACTAGTAAATTAGGTTTGGCCAGACTTCATCAATCTATTTATTATATGCTCTTTTAGAATAATAGCAAACAATATTTTACTTTTTAACATGTTAGAGATAAGAGATATTCGTTTAATTAAATGTTGTTACATAAGATATTAAATTGCTACGAAATAATCTCAAACTTGATACTAAATTTTTGAATAATCATTCAAATGTTTCATTAAATGGTAAAATATGCTGCTGTATTTAAAAAAATATTTAAAGAAAAATATTATTATTTAACAAAAAAATACACTTCAGTTCAACATTATAACACAATGAACTCAAAATATAAAATGCACTAATATTTCACAAAAAAAAATCATAAAAATTACATCACAATGAACCTGGGCTTCAATACAGATTATCTTTGAGAAGTATCCAAATCTGCAATGGTAGAGCTCGATGTTGATTCTCCAATATTAATTATAAATCTATATATTACATCATCTGTCAACATTTATGTTTGTTTCATCCATCAATCTCTGCAATTCATTTCTCTTCTTTGAACACATTTCTGCCATGACGCGGGGCTTATTAATAAAATTGCTTAACGAAGAAATGTTTTGATACCGTGTAATTTAAAAGTGATATTTTTCCCCGCATATCCTTCATGTGTACCTAGATCATTTTAATTGTGTTCATTTCACATTTTATGATGTGGTGGCAATTTTAGTAATTGTATTCACGCACTTTCTGTTTACAGTGCTTAGAACAACTTTAGCGCTTTGCTCCGCCGCATATTGTATACAAACATGCTTTTCCTTGCGTAGCCTGTTTCTACATATTTAAATACATTTACGAAGCTGCTTTTCTCCATCAAGGTTAAACCGGTTTTTTTATAGCGCTTTTATTCTTTGGCCCTGCTATATCCGTCATTTTAGTTACACTATATAACAAACTTATAAAATAATACATATAATTTTGTAACTTACAGAAATTAACACTGTAAAACACGTAATAATGTAATACACTCAACGTAATATAAAATAATTTCATGAAAGATCTAAAATTTATATAAAATATAATTGAAATAATGCTCAATATTTGAAAATGGCAAACAAGGATTAGTACGCGCCTAGCGGACTATACACCTCACGTTGATAGGTAGCGTTTTGGCTTCATTCAGTCAAATGCGTTAAGTTATACCAACTTAAGGAAAAAATATAATTTATCTCCTGAACTATATTCATATTGACGTAATTATTTTGACACCCGTGTGGATATATAAATAATGAGCGTAACAATTTGTAGGCTCGGATTGATTCAGGTTATCACTACGTAGGCACATATTATTAGTTCTACGTACATTTATATGTGGTCTCTAATTATTAGGTTTTGAGTTTGTGCAACAGATAGACGATCATACAGATCCGCATTTGATCCTCATAACAAAAAAATAATGAATTAGTTTTACAAAACATACATATCCGAACGGAGAATAAAAGTTAATAGCATAATGTGCAGTGAAATATTGTTATAACGCTTCGAATTATAATATTCGTTTTATATTATTTTTTATTTTGGCAATCCCGGTCCGATATAGTTTTTAGCCATATAAAAAAATGAACATAATGTATGTCTACCTTATAATCCTCGAACAGTGCATACGGAATAGTATTATATCACTAGTTCGAAACCGTTTTCGAATCTTTACTTGTATTTTGGTCTGGTTACCTTTGCTTAAGTCGTCACCAATTAAGGTGATGAGATTCTTCGACAACCTTGAAGAATTTAATTTTCAAGCTCCGCCCTTTTCTCTTTCCGATGAAGAAATGCTATGCCAGGTATTCAGCATATCATCAAAATAAATTAACCTCATCAATAACTCGCTAGCTGCACGCATATTTATAATTTACAATATGAATTTATGATTCAGGCCGATTACTTTATGTTATTTTTATATTCTTTAAAACTGAAGTATTTCATTTCGTGATGTCTATTACTTTCAGTTTTGTAATTAACAGTTTAAGTAAAATGGTAAAAAATGATATATGTATGTATATATATATATATATATATATATATATATATATATATATATATATATATATACATACATATATATATAATAAACAATTAAGTCCACTAATCTATGATATAGTGGACTTGAATGTAAAATGTTATTATTCTTCCTTTTAGATTTCCCGTCAAATTGAATATTCAGTTGATTTCAGCGTGGTCAGAATAAGCACAAAATATATAAAATTGTAAGTTATAGACTCTATACTCGTACTTTCTTTTTAAGTATTTTAGGTAAATGTTATAATTTTGATTTTGAATTTTCATACTAGTTACAAAGGGATTTCCCGGTTTAAAAAGTAGCATATGTAATTTCCTTGCCCGCCAACTACCTTTGTGCAGAAAATCAGGTCGATATGTTGCCCCAATGCGATGTAAAAGAAGGACAAACTAACACACTTTGAATTTGTAATATTTGTTGGGATTGTTATGTTAGTTAGGGTAAAGTTTCCTGAGTTAAAATGTAGCCAGTATTATGTCCTGTTCCAACAACTAGCAGTGGGCAGAAAATTACATCGATCTGTTACTCCATTGCGATGTAAAAGGACAAAAAATCCATTTCGATATTTTAACATTAGTTTACGATTTTCTTTTAGTTAGGGACATATTTTGAGACTTGAAAGTAGTTTAAGTTATTTCATGGCCCGCCAACTATCTCTGTGCAAAAAATGACGTTGATCTGTTGCTCCTTTGAGACGTGAGAGAAGAACAAACAAACATACTTTCGAATTTTCTACATTTGTTGGGATTGTTATATTAGTTAGGATAAGATTTTCCAACTTGGTAAATAGCCTGTATCATTTTCTGGCCAGCTCACTATTTCTGTGCAGGAAATCACTTTGATTTGTTGCTCCATTTTGACCTGAAAGAAGGACAAACAAATTTTAATATACTTCCTGATTGATGTAAATTTTTGGGTTTGCTATATTAGTTAGGATAAGATTGTCCACGTGGAAATGTAATCAGTATTATTTGGCCCACTAAATATCTCTGTGTAGAAAGCCATGGCGATCTGTTGCAAATGGAATTTTTAATTTTTAATATTTTTTTAAATTGTGATATTAGTTAGGATGAGATTTCCTGGGTTGATATTTTACCTATGTCATTTTTTGTTCCCCCAACTTTCTCTATGCAGTAATTCGCGTCGATCTGTTGCTTTGTTAAGACGTAAAGGAAGGAAAAAAAACTCCTTTCGAATTTTAAATTTTAGTTGACATTTTTATTTTAATTACGAAAATATTTCCTAGACTGGAAAGTAGTCTGGATTATCTTCTGGTCCGCCAACCAAGAAAGTGACGTTGATCTATTTCTCCATTTCGATGGGTAAGAAGAACAAACTAACGCACTTTCGAATTTTTAATATTGGTTGGGATTCTTATATTATTTACGATGAGATTTATCGAATCGAAAAACTATAGCCTATGCCATTTCCTGTCCCGCCTCTGTACTATCTTTGTGTAGAAAATCACATCGATATATTTCTCTATTGCGACGTAAAAAACGACAAGCAAACAAACTTTTTACATCATATGTAAAAGAAATTACTTTCAGCATATATTGGAAAAGACTAACAGCATCTAGAGTGGACTGGAATGGAAAGTATTCGACAATTTTCAGATCCTTCATAGTTTGTAACGCTGGATAAAAAAGCAGCAAACAATATATGTGTGCTAATATATATTTTGATTCTTTTGATTCAGAAAAGGTTATTTTCACAAAAAATGTTAGAAGATATACAACTGAATTTTGAAGTTTGTGTAGAACTAATAAGTACCAACAACATTAATTTACAATAACTCCACAATTTCTTGAATTGTTTGGACGTATTTTCTTCGTTTACTTTGGAAGACATTATCCTCATTATTTGAAGGATTATCCTCGCTAAGTGTTTTAAATACGAAATTTGGTTTACTTGTCATTTTCTTATTACTTTGTGATTTCAGCTAAAAAACGAATGGCTGCAAAATTTGTTTCATTTCCTTCCTTCTAAATTTTTAATAAACACCGCAATAGTAGTTAATGGTGTAAAAAAAAAAAGTTATTCCCATTTCTGTTCACTTGCCATTATAAAATTTATTTGACATTTTAGTACCTATTTTAGTCTCATTTATTTAGTAAAAGTTTCTAATTTCCATAATTAATGTAAAATAAAAAACTGCATAATTTATAATGAGTCAGAAATAGTTCCCGTAATTGCAGATGTGGAGCAAATGCCAGAGCATATTTTTGACGAGGTTTTGTGATGTATTATGCATTCCATTTAAGATAAAACATACACCATCACATCCGGTCATACTTTTAATATGATTTTCTCATCAAATTTTTTTATCGCTAAAATTTTAAATGTTCAGCAAAATTTATACATCCAAATAAACTATAATTTATATTTGGCATTAAAATCTTTGAAGTTTGCCAAATACATTTTTCACGGGCATGCTAATCCACAGAATATTTCTTAATTAAAGTGAGCTGATATATATTCCTTCAAATTCTCTATACATTTACCTAATAGCATCCAATTTAACTCTTTACTTTAATGCCTTATTTATAAACAAACTCCAACATTACTCTTTAAATACATATGTTGTTCATTGACGAATAACGAGCGCATGGCGTGCTGGTTCGACAAAGACCCTGTGTCGCTATTTCACCTCTTTTTTATTGTGTCGGCCCCTGTTCCGTGGAGGAATGTTCGAGGGAGAATGTCGGTGACGTTCCATTGCCGGCACGAGATACGATAATTAAAGGCTAGTTTAAATATGCCATTAATTTAAATTGGAGGCTGTTGGATAGCCAAAGTATTTTCATGGTGAAATAATTAGCATTGGAAATTTTATTAATTATACAGATTGCTATTATTAGCAAAGATGAGAATATTAAAAAAATATCTATTTATAATTTGTGGATTAGTAATTCTGTACAAAGGACATGAACATTTTAAAATGCAATAACTTATTTTATTTTCATATAAATAATATTAGGAAACAGAATACAAAGGAATTTTTCAACAAAAAAAATGATTCCGTAAAATGACTTATGTCTTGTGGAAATTTATTTATATAATATCATAAAAATTTTATTTCAATAAACATGTGTCAGATTTAACAGGTTACAAATATCAGAATGTAATAACATTAGTTTAAAATTTTAGTAGTTAATGTTTTCTTCTACGAGTATATTGATACTTGTTAACCTACTATGTATATTTTACTTTTATTTCTGATAAAGTCACCATAACCACTTTTAGGGTTTAAGATCCCTCACGGGTATTTCCGTAAGTCAGTCACAGCCATTTTTTTCAGAAATGGCTTGACGCAGAACTTTGAAATTTAGAAACGGAATGAAACGTATTTATTAATCCATACATATCACAATGGATCATACTTAAAAATTTTTATTTGGAAATTTTAGGGAGGAAAAATTAAACACTGAAAATTGTTTTTTTATCTATGTACATAATGCGGCAAAGGGCTTCAAAAATATTTTTTTCTTAATTCTAGATATTTTATGTCCATGGATATATTAAGAAATATGCAAAAGATATATTCAACCCCCCCCCCCTCCCCCCTATTTCCAAAACTGCCCAATCTACATACATAAACCAATATCGGTTCTTAGTAGTCCACGCGTAGGTTGTACAAACACTAGAGCAATGAAGACCAAAAAAGAGTCTATATGCCACAATGTTTTAAATATCTCATATTTTTACTAGAGATGTAGTAGGCAACACATTTACATTTTTCCAACTTCAGTCATTTTTTTCGTAACCCATGTGATGCAAAACATGAAAGTTGGCACAGCAATATATCACAGTACAGAACAGTAATAATTTTAAAACATTGTGGGATAATTAAGAAGGGAGTAAGCAAAGGTCTTAAAAAAATTCTTTCTCATTTTGTATATCATTTGAAATGGTTTGTTAGGAGGAATATAAAAATATTTTTTAAAATTATAAATTGCCCTTTTAAAAATACATTTTGAGATAAAATGTTGTCCCCTTCTTTCCAAAACTACTAACCTGTAAATCATGAAAAAACAGGATTGGTAAAATTTTACTATTTAATTACAGGTAAACTGTAGCGATTAACGTAAATCTTATAATTTTGGTATGATATTATAATATACAACGTATATTTACGCCCATGAAAGTGACGTTTATAATACGTTGCAATATATTTGCGTTGTAAAGTCTTAATGTTTGTATGTACTTCATTAGAAATACTATTAAGTAAAATGTTTATGAATGCCATGACGTACTCTCGTAGTGTGAATTTAAGTCGTGCCTGAAAGGTTTCTATTTTTGCTTCATATGCCCATCTACACAATTTGGAAATAATAAGAATGGATTTGGGATTAGTTGTTTGAAATGCAGTTGGGTTAATCATATAAGCATTGTTTTAAAAAGGCGAAGATAATTTAGGTTTATACAAATATAAACTTGTTACATAAACTACATGAAGGAGCTTCTGCAATGAAATTCAGTAAGATAAGTGTTATAATTAAACAATTCTCAAATGACGTAATATTTATAGTCGACGAGAAAAAGTATTTAAAATTTTTTGCTGCATATCAGCCAAAAGAACTTTTTAAAACCTTTTTCTGGTCAATCATCATGTTATATATTCTACTCCGATAATTTCTCAATACGTAATTTTTTAATACGTCTACGTAAACATCTTCTTGCTGTAGAATCAGAGAAATATATTTTGAGCGGTTTTAATTTAATTTCGCGCAAAACTCATGCTGTAAATCATTGGCTGGCAACTTTTATAAATTAATTACGTATTTTGTAATCTTGCCTTTTGAGTTTTCTAATTTTCCTAGGTTTTTTATTGTGAATTAAAAATAAAATTTAGACTGAAACTAAATCTTACACAAAACTAAAATAAATTACAGCATTAGAATAAACACGGTTCTTTTTCCATTTAAATTTTTTTTGGAAAATACACGTAATTTTAATTTAAAATTTATCTGGTCTTTGTGCTTCTTCTATTCTTTCTCTATTTATTTGTTCTACATGTCCTAATAATTCTCGTCTTGCATTTAGGTTCTAATAATTTTGTTATCAAATAAATACCGGAAAATTCCAATATCATAATTCTAATCAACATTTTTTCTTCGTTGCTTCTATCAGTTGCAAATCAATAATATTTAGCCATCCGTATACTACTAAAAATTAATCTTTTTGTCCACATAAGGTTTTGAATTAGACGCTTATTTCGCATTGGTGTCACATATAATTATGGTTTTATTCTACTAAAATTGCTAATTATTTACGTAATATTCTTCTTTGGTTATTAAAGCGTAGTTATTTTGTATTTTATAATTATGTATTTTCTCAATTTCTCTACTTCTTCATATGTAAATAACAGTATTCACTCCATTATTCGTAAGCAAAAATTTAAAAAAACCTTTAGGGATAAAGGGGATTGTCAGCTAATACTATGAGATTTGTTTGAAGGTGTTCTACATTTCAGTAATAGAGTTTTCCAGATGAGGAAATAATGGGATAAATTCTTTAAAAGGTAATCTTTGTAATATCAGAAAACATCTTAAAGCATTAATTTTGCGACTTGCTAATACCGGCAGATACAGTAATTTTACTCTGAAAGTTGTGACAATGCAGATGGACTGTAGGGATTATTTGAAGCCTAAGATATAAAAACTAAGATGGCCAAAATATTTTGCAAATACTATTATACTTCTTTTGGGATACTGGCAGACGACTGGAATTTCAAAATAAAATCAGTATAAAGTGGCAACGGATTTTGACATGATGCAAGCGCCAAATAGGCTTCACGATTCTATTAAAATTTTAAAGGATTGTCGTCGAAAGTGAAGTTGTTTTCTCAATAAGTGCTCGCTGTGCCATATAAATCGCTTACATTAACCAAAACACGGTTAAAGGCGAATCCTTAAACCCTGTTTCGGTTATCAATAATGCAGAATTGTTTGCTAGCCAATTTTTGGTGGTGCTAGCAGATCGCTGGGAAGATAACCGTAAAGATGTGCTGCTGGCCGTAGCTGCTCCACTGCAATTGACGTCCATGAATGTGACTAATGTCGACAAATGCATTTTTATTTCCATGTCATGTTGTGCTCTTCTCCTGTAGGACTCTTTCTTCATGAATATCGTTCAGAGTAAAAAATTAACGAAGCACCATATAATACATACATAACGATGGGTGAAAGTATGATGTCGTACAATATAGCCAAGTACTAGACTCTATTTAGAAACATTTAAGAACCTTATTGAAACAGATCCTAGATTAAATTGGATTTTTTTGTTATACATGCTCTTATACTGCAATGGAAAAACAACTTCATGTTTTGAGAAAGAAGTGAAAATATTTCGTTTGGCTATTACATGATAGCTCATGCGGTAGCCAAACGGAATATTTAATACCACTTTTTTAACTTCAGAGGAGGGCTAGTTTGTGTCTGGAGCTATTGAGTTCCCACCGTAATATCGAAAGCATAAAGTATCTGGTAACAGGAGATTAAAAGGTGGTAGCTTGTGTTAATTGTTAGCGTAAACGCCAGTGGCTAGAAGATGAAAATAAAGGTGTACCCAGACCGAAATATAATATTGGATAAAAGATAGTTTTGAATGTATGATCGGGTATAAATGGAGTTATTAATTGTGAAGTATTTCAGGATAAATAGTACAATTAGGGCTAAGATTTATTTTGAACGATTGAGCAAAGTCACCGCTAAATTTCCTTCAAATCAAATTAATGTTTATTTTTTATATGACAATGCTCGATCCCAAGTAGCAATTATAACACGTGAAATACTATATTCACTTGGATGAAATATGTTAATTCACACACCGTAATCTCTAAATCTAATTATCGCCATCTAATTACCATCTGTTTCGCACTCTGTCAATCATTTACGTGATAGAAAATTTGAAGTCGGAAGTAAAATATCACAATTAAACTTCACCGGTTTTTCAGTCAAAGACCCAAACATTTCTACAAGGACGGAACTTAGCTCTACCTACACGTTGGCGACAAATGTTACATATGTTTGTTTATTATATATAAAAAGTTGAAAATTTTTGTGCAGATACTTATAAGTCGCACACCTAATAAATCTGATACTGACCATTTATCCGATGTGTTGCTGACACGTCAACTTCTCATCTGCTATATCGCGCTGCAAAGGGAATGTTGGAGAATAAAAAAGTTTATTCGATTCGATGATTCGAATATTTGTAAAGTTCGTATCAAAGAAGATAAAGAAATGCTTATCTACGATATGTGGACCATTTTGGATACCAACTTATGCCCTTCGCAGCGCGATTTAGCGGATGAAAAATTGACGTGTCAGCAACACATTCGATGAATGGTCAGTATTAGCATTATTAGGTTTGCGACTTATAAGTCTCTGTACAAAACTTTTCAACTTTCTATACATAATAATCAAACCATCGGTATGTAACACTTGTCACCAACGTGTAGGCAGAGCTAAAGTTCCGTTCCTGTAGAAATGTTTGGGTCTTTGACTAAAAAACCGGTGAAGTTTAATTGTGATATTTTGCTTCCGACTTCAAATTTTGTATCACGTAAATGATTGACAGAGAGCGAAACAGATGGTAATTAGATGGCGATAGATTTAGAGATTACGATGGGTGAATTAACATATTTCATCCAAGTGAATGTATTATTTCAAGTATATTTACAACGTGCCGGATAGTCAGGGACTTCTTTATTATAATGTGCAAAGTAAATGGATTTTTGAAGATATAAATTTGGCTTACCTTCTAAAGAATAAATTAATTGCGATGAAAAAAAACTAAGTTTTTTTTAACTGATTGCTGTATTTTTCTAGCAACGTCATCAAAATTTGTTTACCAGCTTTTATCT
Source organism: Druceiella hillmani (assembly GCA_039881145.1). Classification (NCBI taxonomy): domain Eukaryota; kingdom Metazoa; phylum Arthropoda; class Insecta; order Lepidoptera; family Hepialidae; genus Druceiella; species Druceiella hillmani. The sequence continues at coordinate 20,210,233 of JAYKKI010000016.1, read as the reverse complement.
GATGCTTATACAAATATACACATGAAAAAAGGAAATTATTATCATCCTTTTGATGAAGGAAATTATTCCTCCATCAACATATTTAATTAATATTACACAAAATTTTAAAAACCATTATTTTTTGTTATGTTATGTATATTTTTTTTTCGTAATCCGATAGAATAATTCTACAGTAACATGACATGTATGTAAAACTTTATCTGCGTCTATTAATTTCAAAATTAATTCTTTTATGATCACGCTATGAAGGCCACGAAGGTACAATCGAAATAGAGTGATTTTTTTTTCAATAAGTAATAAAGAAACTTCTTACATATTCTTCATACTTTTCTAAATATAATTTTTTTAATTTTATTGAACCATCTATGTTATGAATCTACTGGTACTATTTATATTCATCCAGAAAAGTAGGCTATATTTTGATGTAAAATGTTTTACACAATTTTTTGCTACATTTCATTCCCACTGAATTTACCTAAAAAGGATACAGTGCCATTTAGTTATTTTTGATACTTTTTCTCAGTTGACACATTTAGTTGATAGAAAAATTATTAATGTTCAAAAATATCTATAAGCACATATATCATATATTTAATAATGTATATGTCTGAATAAATTTTTAAATGCATAAATAATATATACAAAAAATTGTTTAACAAACGGACAATATTATCTTTTAACAATTTTTTAAAGAGCTGTACTAGAATAAGCATGGCGTTAAATTTTTTTTCGGAAAAAAGCTGTATAGCTTTTATGACTAGTCTACTAATACATTTCACTCGAAGGTTTTATCATTTTATAAAGGTAGGTGAAAAGAAATCTTACGATCCATTGCAGTGGGGTTGAAACAAGACGCGGGAGACGGATACTAGTTACCACTTGATACATGTCAGGGATATAGTAATAATCAATCCACATTTATTCACAGTACTTTACCCATTATCCCGATATTGAATTGTACAATACATGCAATTATAACGTAATATTTTATAAAAAGATAACGTAATTATTTTTAGAAACATATTATTTAATAATTACCTCAGTGGACGTGAGAGGCTTTAATTTGTTTAATACCCGTTTATTAATATTACCATTATGATATCAGCTAAAATATACATTCGTTCCGCATATACTGAAAGGTGAAATTACGTGAGCATTAAATACACCAGAGAAATAATTTGATTTTGCCGTTGGTCTTGCCCATGCCGCTTACATGATAGGGATTATTTAACATGTCTAAAATCTAAGAGTAAAAGGAGATATGCGGAGCGACTCTTAATACGAGTATACCACCAGATTCTATTGAACGAATTTAGACGAAAGTAAACGGAATGATGGATTGCATTCAGCATTATTTTATACGTACGTCTTTTTTTAATATCTTCATCATCTTTACCATATCGAAAACACTAGTCGACAATTAAAATTGAAAGTACCCAATACGTAGGTCAATAACTAGGATAAATGGTATCAATTGAATCAAATCAAACAGTTTATAATATATATTTCTTATAAAATTGACTAGATTCACACATAAAAATAAATTACAATTAAATGAAACTAGGTGATGTAGTATTATTTCTACTTTCGTTACGTTCTTTACCACGACGTAGGTTTCGTTGTATTACAACATCTTCAGGTGGGATATTAGCAAAGATACTTTCAAGAAAGAATTATTTTTAAGAATTTTTGCTAATAGCTCACCTGAAGATGTAATACAACGAAACTTAGGTCGTGATAAAGAATTTAAAGAAAGTAGACATAATAATACATCACATAGTTTAATTTAATTGTGAGTAATGAATTTCTACAAAATTACCGCCAGATATATTCAATACATAAACATAAAGCTGGAATTTCGTCAGGTAATAAATAACGACGATTTTTATGGAGATGGCGATTTTTTGAAAATTATTTTATTACAATCATATTCTCTTTGAAGGCTTCAATCAGAAAAATTTCTTATTTTTTGAATGCTTTGGCTATTTGGAACCAAATCAAATTTTAACTATAATTCTGACACTGTCAGGAATCATAGGAATTTAACAGGATTATGTTTTTTAATATTTTGTATCAAATTTCAATTATTTGTCTTATGTAAATGAAATTAATAATTATATGCTCGTGTGTACTTAGGATTAGAGAATAATTATATACAATAATGAAAACTCTTAACTTATATAATAATAATAATAACCTTTCTCGATAATAAACTTTCTCTTTCATCAATATCCACTTAGCGAAAATTCATAAAAATTACATAACGTTTATATCCGTATACATATATATATATATATATATATATATATATATATATATATATATATATATATATTTCTAGTACAAAGTGTCACAATTATGCCCCTAATTCCATCTGATCATTAATAGATATGAAATTAATAAGATGTAAAAATTATAACAAATGAGTGTGGAAAATTTTATGTTGTTCTTATGACCAGTAATTAGAAAAATAAAAGGACAACAATGGAATTTATATCAGCTAACAAATCTTTCATTTTCTAAAGTATTTTCATCACAGATGTAATCGACTGAAAGGGCATCCGGGTGACCTTTAACTTTTTCTTTAATTGAGCTGCGACATCAGAAGTTATTTTCGCTTTACCTTTTCCGCTTTTCCGCATAAAACAAACTGTACAAATAAATTCAGCAAAACCTTTCCCGAAGGAAAATATTATTGAAGTCAGGGGCTTCGTCGATAAAAGGGAACTGAAAGCGCACACGTGGCCGGAAGCTGTGCGCGTCGGAAACGTAAACAATGTAACTTCACTCTTTTTCCTCTCAACAAAAGGCAAAGTCCTCACTCGGCGGTACACCTTCGGACTTTTTTTTAATCTTTTTAAATCGATCTAATTTTTTTTGAAAGCAGGAATTATTGTATAGATGGAAGGGTTGATCTAATGTGCGAAATATTTAATTTTATTCTAATTTTGTTGCTTTTTCTCACAATGTATTAAAACTTTTTATAAATTTAAAAAAAATATTGATATCACGATTAGAACGGTTTACTTTAGTTGAATACTCAAAATGAATGAATGTGTAATGTTGTGGCAAAAATCAAGTATGTGGGCAAAAATCTATTAAATTTGAAAAATTATCCTATTTTTGAAAAATGTTTATTTTACACCACTTTAAATATATTCACTATACTTAGATCAATTTAAAAATTTTCCTTTCAAAGATAATTTAAGATTAACATTGTGAAATAACGTTTATAATCAATGAATTGCTGTGTTAGTCTGTCAGAAAAAAAATTTAATATATTTTATATTTAAATTTTTAATATATTTTAGAAGTTAGTTTTTGATATATTTTTGAAAAAGAAGAACCTGATTAGCTGTCACTAAGGATAAGGCCGATCGGTTAAGATTTACCTTTGAGTTTAAATTTTAATTGAAATAAATAAACAAGGAAATTCTTGATATCAAAATGTAGTTATTAAAATTAATATTTTTTATAAATTAAATTTACTAACATTCATTCATATACTTCGCTCTAATATTCGAACAAACTAATGCTTCATTTAATAAAAAATTACATTCATTAATATCAGGAAACTGACTATGGTTGACTCTTATTAAACCGAAAGGTTTTGTCAAAAGTGTTTTTGATTTTTAATTTCTCAACATTAGATAAATTATTGAAAAATATCATGAATATAATATGACGTAACGATATATAATTGCCAAAATATTTGTTAGTATGGGTTGGACTGGGCGAACTATAAACTTTATTTCAATGGCAACGTAGAAAGAAAAAGGAGTATTAATTTCTTGATTAAATCAATTGCACAGTTACAACCATATCTTAGATAGATATGGTTGTAACTGTGCAATTATATATACGTTTTACACACTCTTTCCCTTTTTTATCTATACATCGCGAACAATACTTTCTAAACTAAGTATGATCTGCACAATATATAAACCGGTTTACGAAACGCTTACAAGGACTCGCGAGCATATTTCGTAAACGTTTTTCTGTTAGACACCACTGCATTTCTATTCAAAATGTTCAGTTACGAAGATGTAATTTCTACTGGCAATGTTTGTTGCGATCGCGAAATAGGAGACTGAGTATGTTTACAAACTGGAGTAATCTAAAAGGGTAGCCCGATGGAATTTTTCGATTTGTTGTTTGAGAGGCGACGAGTGTTTCTTACACAAATATCGGTCTTGTCTATGCACAATGCCACGAAGGGTGGATGCGGAAAAGCTTGTGCCAACATATCGACTTCGTAGCTATTTGTCCATAGTTCTCTTCTTTTCACTTGTGTCCTCGGTTTGCACCAGTCGCAAGTGATATCGAACTTTTAGTTTTTTGTTTCAAATTGCACATTTTATCATTTTGTTAATGTTTATGTTTCATTAGTAATAAATAATTGCATATTTATTGATCGACTCTTTATTAATTTATGTAAAATCTTTGAATCTATTGCTCTGTATATTAAAATATGTTAATAACGTAAGAAACTGAATAAGCTCCTAAAAATAGATATGACATGAATCGTGTTTCTGCATTATTTAAATTTTGAATATGTCTGAATTTTTTTTAGTTCGGCGTATTGTAAAATCTGCGACTATAAAATTGCGTTTCAAGACATTCCGGTATTCCAAACTCTTAGTAACTAAATAGTGACGACTAGTAAAAATATTTGTGAAGTTTTACTGCCTCTAATTTTTATGAATATATTTTCATATTGCAAATCATCTTAATTCTTCATTATTTATAACCGGATAGACTACGATGATAAAATCTGCGCAGTGCTGAAACGGAGGTTATATTAATAAAGAGGGTTTATTTCTAAGATGATATTTTCGATCTACCCTTTATTAAACTTGATGTAACAATAAGAAAATCACATTATTTATTATCCACTCTCAAGCAAATAATCAATCGAGTAATTGAAACCCATAAGATGTTCAATACAAAATGACTTATAACATTCGGTATAACGGAATTTTTTTGACTTCATGTATGCTATAGCACTCGGAAACTATGATGAAACCAATGATATCTCAAACATCGCATTCGTATCGAGTAATTTAGGCAATGAAATCGCTAACAAATTCATCTAGATGGATTACCTATCTGATTGAATATTTATTGAAAATTATAAATCCTGAATTGAAAACTGAATTTTGCTATCGCCCATGATGTTTTAACCCCTTAAGAGGATTATGTTGTATATAAACATGCAATTATGTAAGTGTAATTATTGTTAACTAATGTAATTGTTAATTAATATGAAACAATTATTAAGTGTTTGAATAACCAAATTATATATTAGAGCGGAGAAAAAAAATGTAAGGAATATTAATTTACTGAGTTTTATACAGAGTATATGTGAGATAAATCTGTTTTTCAAATCCTGACGAAAAGCTCAATTTTAGATATATAGACATAAGATTTTAAAAAATAATAATAACGTATAGCAAAGACAATTCATCCCAATCTGCAGACGATTAAACTACCTTACCGCGTTTCACTGTGATCAGCGCCTCATTTCTATATATATATATATATATATATATATATATATATATATATATATATATATATATATATATATATATATATATATATATATATATATATATATATATTTGTACATACTTACCTGCCTATTTACTTATTACTTCCTTGCTTACGTCAAAACAAGTCAACGTATTCACATCACTGAAGAGATTCTGTCACCACATTCCGTCCGCATCATGATACAATATCTTTGTTAAGGGTAGATTTATGTCACCGTTATTATTGTCATAACTTTGGAGACTATCGTTAGATTATCATTGTATCCATGTCAATCAAATTCGATCACGGTGATTTTGCTATTTATTGTACTATGTTTCTATGGCCTGCCTTCAAATTTTTATGGTCAAATTCTAAACAGATTTTTATGGAACCAAACTGGGAATTTTGAAAACAAAATCGAATCAACGAAATTGTTTGACAAATTTTGAAGATTTCAGGTAATATTCTACTTTACTTTTTTTAAGTCGGTTGATAGGGGTAATTTATGTGTATATTAATATTTGAGGGAGAGATATTATAAATACAAATGCATGTATATACGTACAAGTATAGCATATAACAACATCATAAATAATAGAATATTCAGTAAATTTCACTTAAATTAAAAGCCGTTATAAGCCGAAAATATGATAATTGACTAAAAAATTTGGGTCTAGAGCTTAGGACTCTGTTGCCGATATGTTCGCTAGGGAAAACCCTTAAATTATTTAAAACTCATTTACCAATATGAGTCACATTATGTGCATTTCGGTACGATAACATTAGATGAAATTTGAAAATTTTACATTCGTTCATACTTGTAGTCTGCAATAGAATAGGAACATTGGAATTATAGCAAACAATTTGGATTCCATATTTGTTTTATATTGTTTTATAGAGTTGTCAACAATGAAAAGAAACAGTGAATCAAAATTGTGTTTTGCAATTTTAAATAAAAATATTTTCATTTTATATTTATGTTTTTTATACTGTATTTTATCCACTTATTTAATATAGTTCATTTGAAGCTTTTTTTCGTTTCATTTTTATTATCCATGTTAAGAAAATATCAGTACGTACGAGTATTATAGGATAGAAAAGGAATTATACTACCTTCAAATATTTATAAGGATATACTCTACTATAATCATTGGCATGCATGTATTTTATTAAGTCCTGTGATAAAGTCTTAACTTTGTAAAAGCCAAAATATTAAAATATTAGTTCAAAGTATTAAAATAGTAGTTATAAATATTAGTTTATCGCACCTTTGACGGATAGCTCATTCATATAACATACTGACCTAGTTGCCCACCCGTTCTCTTTATTTATTTTAATAATACGTTTTAGCTTACGGTTATACGGTTTAGCTAAATGGCAATGTTCTTTGTTTTATCGTGTCTTCGTGGCGGTGTTTGAGTGGCTTTACCAGCTGATGGCATTATTTTAAACGATTTTGAAGAAGTTAATAAAACAATTTAGTATCAATTAAAAGAAGTTTTTATCCTTTAACTCATTTAATTATGATATGAATTCATGGTTATTAATACAGAATTAAGTATAAGTTAAGAATTTTACATAATTTTATGTCAATCCAAACCAAATCCAAGGCAAGTTACTCTTATTCTGTATTGATGTATTGATAATAAATTTGGAACTATCAAAATTAAATGAAAATATTTTTTAAAGGATCAACACATATTATTAATTAAACGTTCACTTTTTGTTTATTAAAATTCAAAAATATATATAAATGTTTTTTGGAGGAATACATTGATTATAATGATTATAATTTGCGGAAATATTTACATATTAATAAATACTGTTATTTCTTCCAATTTCTGCATAAAATACACCGTTGCAGCCTCATAGAACGGTTTAAAATGGTAGACCGGTTGAAAAAACACACACACACACGCGCGCGTACACACACACACACATATATATATATATATATATATATATACATATATACATATATATATATATATATATATATATGTATATATACATGGCAGGCGCTATTGCCACATTTTAATTCTGTTACATAAGCGGAAAATTCACAATCTCATTTGTATTTTGTATAATTTTGCATAGTCTGTTTTTTTAAGGTAACTATTTAATTTTATTAAATTTATTCCCAAAAATTTCATACCAATACTAAAATTATATTTCCAATAAAATAACTTGTTCACATTTTCTACATAACATATACGTACGTTTTAGTAATGGTAACAGTGAAAAAAATGGTTAAAATATCTTAGTATTTCTTAAATAGGCAGGAGTAAAAATGTTGAATAATAAAAAAAAGCTTGTCATATACAAGCGAGATGTGTTCTAACTTATAAGCAAACATGACAAGATAGCAGGTGGCATTTATAACTGGTCCGAAGAAAATCAAATTAAATAAATTATTAAATACTTTTAATAATGAAAATTCAAGCATTGTCGAAGTTAGTGAATTATAATTATCTCTTAAATTTTAAGTTAAAATTAAAATAAACCACTTTAAAAAAAGTTGTCCTATATGATGTACAGAAAAAGCATTTGTATAGAAATACGCAGAAGTAATCCACCCGTTCAAAACCATTTAATATACATTTTTTTCAAAGAAAATTTAAAAACGTGATGGGTTTGTATTGTCGAAAGTGGGTTTTAAATTGAAACATTGTCTACTATAATGAGGTACTAATTCATTTCGTGTACATTAACTCCATTTATTCAGTGTTTAAACGGATATATATCGCTCAACAGTGGCTCGTTAGCATATTTCATTTACTTTCATTAATTTTTAATAAAACATTTGTTCCTCCAAACTTTTCACTTTGAAAAAAGATAAAAGTAACCTAGCTGCCGTAACAAAACTGGTCAAAATGAAAAAGAAATACTTTTCCCCAAATAAATATGGGCGGATGATAAAATATCAGAAAGGATCAAAATGAATACGTTCGTCCCAGGAATTATTGTGGGGTGGTAGATTTATGGGCCTCCAATATTCTTTTATAAACTAAGCTTAAGTTAAGCTCAAGTTAAGCTTTTGATTGTTATTATTTTGTTGGTAGACATCTTTCGTTGTTTCAAATTCGAATTCTAATTCTGCTATAAGTATTTTCACGTAATTATGTTACATATTTTATAACTTTCAGTCTTTTTTAATAGAAGAAATAGTTTTGCTGAAAGTTTTTGTGGTATAAAAATTGTTGAAAGGTTTATTAAATAATCTTGGTTTTTTTTTAATGTGGTCAGTATGTAAGAAATTAATAGAACTGTGAATTTATTATAAAAAAATGAGAAGACAATAAACACGCCACTTTAGAGATTACTAAAAACTAATAATGTGTGAAAACTTTGGGATACAGTAAACCTTAAAAAAATATGGGATAAAACAAAGTGGAAATATATATTTAATATTGTTAATTAAAATAAAGACATACAAAAAATCACTTAAGTTATGATTGAATTTGGGACGAGACTATTTAAAACATGCTAAAAGCCAAAATAATAATATATCAGGTTCTTGATATCTTGTGCAAACCAAGAACCATACAAAGTATGTATCAATGAAACGTATCCAAAATTATTGCAATAAAGTTTTATTATCAATACCTATATAGAAGGCTCTTAACTAAAAGTTAATAATTGTTCGCTACTAAATTAATATTATAAATTATGAGTTAATAGTGGAGGTAATTAATCAACACCCGTGTATCATTCTGCCCCTACTCGTATCCAGGCAAATTTTTTTAACGGTTCTTGTGAGTACTTTTCAGTAAAAATATCAGTTACATACATAGAATGTAAAGTTGAATGTAACAAAGCTAAGGAGAGTTATGTTTCTTTAGTATTCTGAAGAGAAATCTGCATATAAAAATATTATGATCCCTTGAAAAATTAAAAACTTTTCATTGTCCGCTTGTGAGTCGTGTAAGTAATTGTCAAATGATTTATGAACTTGAATTGTCAAATGATAACTCCCTTTCTACACCTTGATTTCTTTTACTTTCTAGAAAAAGCGGATTATTTATAGATAATACAGAATTATTGAACGATATTTTATTACATGAGTATGGAAAATATGGTAAAAAATTTTCCATGAATTTCAATAACTCCGAAACCGCCGTGAATTTCGCGAAACGGTTTCCACTAGTTCTTCCTAAACATAAAAGTAATATTAGCTTTGATTACATCTTCTTTTTTTCTTTTAATAATTACTTAATCTTATAATTTAAAATCAATATGTATATTTGTCAACAAGTTCATTAATCAAAATTGTAAACGATGTACATTTCACGGTCCTGGCGATTTACATGGATAATAGTGGTCTGCATTAGTGCAGATATTTAAGTAGTGATTTCACGTGTTACGAATATTGGAGGCCCTTAAAAGTTACGTTTTTAAACTAGATGATCACACAATATGTAATGTAAATAAAAATAAAGTAACATTTGCTTATTTTAGTCTCGCTATATTAAATTTTGTAACCTAGTACACCAACTATGAGCTTAGCCGAATTTTTTTATCCTTCTAAAAGAGTTTTAACTAATCTCAATATTTTAAAATGTGAAGTAACATGTCACACTTGAGTTCCCGTAATAGTAGAATGGCCTTTTTTATGAAAATAAATATTGTAAAGTGCTATATAATGCCAGTTTATTTTAATTTTGTTATGAATCCCAATAATTAAATATACATACAAAAATATATTGATTTTTCCAAAAAGGTTACATTTTTACCCAAAATTTATTATGTCTCAAGGCAAAAAAATTGTATTTCCATCGGGAAGAAATTTACACAATGACGTCCTTTGTCACTGTCTCGTATCCAATAAAAAAGTTATAAAGGCAAGAAGTTAATGAAACCCTGTTGCCCCCGGAAAGAAAAGCCCTGCACGTTGGGAAATTCGTAACAAAGCAGGATAATGACCTTTTATTAATGAAACTGTCGTCATAATAGCGATAATGTTAAGAAGTCATGTCAGCCGTAACGTCACACGTGCCAGTGTTTAAGTTGCGGGCAGTTTTCTCTCGTCTTTCTGGCAATTTTTTTGAGAAAGTATTCGTTTGATATATTACCTATTTTCTGTTTTCCTTGTTCAGATTTTCTTACGTTTCGCTTGCATTTTCTATGTATATCTAAAGTGTTTCAAGTTAATACTGAAATATATTTAAATAGTATGCATTTACGCAGAGCGTAATATTGATTTTACAGACTATACATATCTGTATCGCGTTTTGAAAAAATCAGTATAGGCGGGCAATTTCTGTACATTATGTACAGAAATAGACTACAGTGTTTGTTGTTGACCTAGCAATTCTGTTTTTTTTCTTGTTTTCGTTTTTGTTTGTTGATATCAAGTAATGAAATATGGAAAAATAATGGTTTATAAAAATGTGTGTCCGATGTATAACCTATTAAAACAAATTTCACTCGTTGTCCGCATTCTAGTCAACTTCAAAAAAGAAGGAAGTTCTTAATTTTACTGTATTTTTAGTGCATGTTACCTCATAAATATAGTAGTTATAAATCGATTTGGAAAATTATTTTTTTAAATCGAAGCCTGTACCTCCAATGCAATCTTATATTAATTTGGTCGGAATTTAACAATGGGAATTAAAGGTGAACAGCACAAGTAGAGTGATCGAGTTTCGATGAAATAGGTTTAATGATAATTTGTCTCTAAAGTCTTAACATAACAAATGGCGACACAAATCTGCTCCTTATCAAAATCAGTATACAAGGATGGAGCTGTAAGGCGGTGGTAAGAACAAGTCAGTGATAAGTGATAAATTCATCGAGTTTGTACTTATTTGACTTGTCTTGACACAAGCAAGAATTTAACAGAGTAAATAGGTAAGTAAGTACATATAAGTACATATAAAGTATAAAACAGCAAAGGTATTAATTGAAAGTTACATAAATAAGTACGTATATATATATAAGGTACAAACAAACGCATGAATTAATTAAAATATTAGTAAGGAGGTAGGTTGATAAGTAACTATATACAGTTATATGCTAATACGTTTAGCATTTAGAATATCAGTAGGTAGGTAAGTATATACAGGTTGATGTGAAGTAGTAATGATATTATTATGCAGGTAGGTCGTATGCACCGGTATATAATTATGCATGAAGCACTGACTACGGTAAAATGAAAAGTAAAAATATGATTTATATGATTAGCAAGACTCGAACTGTATTTATGATAAATTCGAAAACTTTATTTTTTTTTTGGTAACGCGTAAGTTCCAACTCGTAATTTTACGATTGTATATTTTTCAGTGTGCTTCTTATTGGGTGGTTATTTAAAGTGGGTTCGATTTTTTTGTAAAAAATGTTTTATTATGCTGTTCCGAGATTATACACAATAGCTACGTATGGTACATATTGTTTATTTTGTAGCTTGTTTTTTCTTCATTTTGGCTTTTAGTTTTTACCTCGGGCTAACAAATTGTATATATAATATAATTTTCAAAAATCGTATTTAATATATAATAAATTATAATCGGTAATAAATTCCTTCTACCTGCATATAGATTTGGGGATATTTGTTGGCAAAAGAAAAATATAAGTTGCAATATAAAAAAATATTAAGTGGGTTTCTGACTCAATAAGTTCCGTTCTGATTCAGGTCTGACTGACTCAGTAAGTAAGTGTAAGTTCTTTATAAGCTCCTAATATTTTGAACTCTTTCACTTTCACACATACCCATGATTCTTGCGGTTACTGCGTAAAAAAGTTTAAGTGATACGAAGTTAAACTGTATATATAAAAATTCAGCCTCTTTATTTTCGTATTCGAAAAGCAGTCGTTCGATTGACTTGAAATTTTGATACAACGTTGCATTTGAATACGCGCAATTTTATCAGTTTTTGGCCAATAAAGGGGTAATTTTTCAGTATTCGGTAGCCACTTTAGCGACTATTTAGATTTTTTCATGTACACTTTGCCCATTAATTTTTTATTGGATCCATAAACAACGGATGATTTTTGTACTGACGTTTCTGTATTAAGTAACGGTTATTAAAATAAGTAAAAAGGAAGTTATGAACATTTAATATAATATTTATATTGCAACTAGCTAAAAGCTAGTTGTGATTTGTGAGCGCTCTGGGACATATATTATTATGTAGGAATATATACTATATATTCGAATATCGCTGAATGATTTTAATTGTGCTTGCTTGTGTTTATAATTTGTGGTTCAACATTATTTATATATTAACGGACAGTGGAATAATACGAGACGGAGTTTGTGCCAGGCATTTCATTTCCCAGAAAACGACGATCTTTGGGACAAGTCAATTGAAGATTCATCTGCCACTCCTAATCCATTTTAAAAACGTACGCTGCTCAAAGTTATTTTATCTTTATATATTTCCATTCACAACTAGTGCAATTACGGAATAAATAAAAAGACTACAAGGTCGAAGATATTCTGCAAAGAATCCGTCAAGGAACACAAAATAATGGTTTGGTTTTCACAAAATAAATATACATTGAAGCGCTAACCTTCTTTCAGGATCTTTGTCTCACAATGTGTGGCAGGTTGTTGGCAGAATTCGAAATGATAGCATCAAATCCGTTCATCAATGCAGTACTCAAAAAAAGAAGTGCTCAGAGAGGAATCTCGGGCTCTTCGGTGGTTTAACAATGATTTAATTAAATTTACGTACAACTACATTCAGTACAAGAAATGTCAGGGAGCTGAGAGAGCAGAGCGAGTGAGACATAGACAATGTACATTGCTTAGTTCTTATTTTAATACAATATAAATATGATAGTGTGCAACAATAAAGGCTCGTAATTGAAATTATATTAATATGTTAAAACTCCAACCGAATTCGAACCTACCTACTTTATATGTTTAAACAAAATTAAATTATGAGTCGAGATTACTTTATTGAGTAAGGCCACTTACTACAATAATATTTTCATTAAACAACTCTTATTTATGTTTTACATTTGAGATATGTAACAAGGCATAAATTTAATATAATTTTTCTTACTAAATTTTAATAGTCCAACATTGTTTCTTTAAAATTTAACTTTTTCTTTGATTCATTTCAGTATAACATTTTTCTTTCACATAATTGTATTTAATATTTATGTGTTTGCAACCCTCGCGGAAATCACTATTTCAATGTTATTAATTGCACTTTGATTTTCAAGGTTAATCCTCAAAAATTTTGTTTGAACTCACTAATATCACCAGTAATTCCAGCCGTCTTTACTCGACATCGTTTGCATAAACAGCAGCAGCAATTCATTCTGTAGTGTCAGTGTTTAATACATAACACAGACTTTAATATTAGTTTCCTTTACATTTTAAAGTATTTTCTTCACCCCATTTCAGTGCGTGTAGTCATAAGAATGTAAAATCTGCTCATCTGGCTTACTGCAAACATAATATCTGGTCTGGTTACGGTTGTTACATTAATGAGAGATGCAATTGATTCTGCATACGGATAAGTCTTTTCAGGTGGTCCATTAGGGTTTTACCATTCCATTAGGGTGGTCCATTAGGGTTTTACCATAGGGTTTTCACATGAGGGTCTGCAGGAACACTGTGGAGATTTGCATTATCTATATTGAATATTCCTAATATTTGTTCAATATGTTTTATTTTAGAATAAATATACATTTATTGCATCTTTCCATCTGCATACCGATAACATTTGTAAGTGAACCAGCTTAAGTGAAAGTTTGTTTTGAGTTCAATCACTACTTCTAACATTATAGATTTATCTTTACAGAATAGCCAACCATCACCAACATAAAGACACAAAAAACATTTGATCCCATGATGCTTTCCAATATAACACATTTATCTGCTTCGCTTTTTGCCAAATCACATTTGTCTAACACTGAATTGAATTTTATGTTCCAACACCTGGGAGTTTGTTTTAACCCGTAAAGAGATTTGACAAGTTTGCATACAAAATTAGCTTTGCAGTCCAAACCATCAGGTGGACTCATGAGTATCGACTCATGAGTCAATCCGTTAGTTCGCCATAAAGAAAGGCAGCGGTGATATCACATATGGATTATTTGTAATTTTTTATAAGTTGCTATAGAAAGAAATCCACATATAGAATCATATCTAATTGTTCGTACGAATGTCTCATCATAATCAAAACATTATATTGTGCGTGTTCCTTTGCATAAAGTCGAGACTTGTAACGGAGACCTGTTGATTCATCCTTGATGCAAAATACCCACTTCAGCCATTCACCTTTGCACCCGGAGTCTTTTCTATCAATGTCTACGTTCAATTATGATGATGTGCTTCTAGTTAAATTTTGATCGACAACTTCCATTTTTCAGAGTTAGCTGATGAAACTGCTTCATTATAGTTCAGAGGGATAGAGGTGGTTAAACTTTCACCAGGGCCCAGAAGTCCATTTTCATTAAACTTTTCGAATATTTTCTTTCCAGGTCTCAAAGTCATGTTCGATAAAGGTTGTGCTTTAACCAAGGTATTTGGTACAAACTCAATTCCAGAAATGTCTTGGTCAGAGTAATATTCATTGACAATAATATTTATGGTGCTTGTCATTGCAATTGTCATCTTCACTTAACTGATTTTAATTGACTTGTTGAGTTTGACAGGTTTACAGGAACATAAACTCTTGACAGTAGGCTCTAGAAAACAGCATCTCTGCTGTTTAAAACTGTTCTAGATGAAGGAATTATAAAATCGTAACTTCCTTTAGAAAATGTATCATGGCTTTACAACTGAATATCTTTAGACGTTCAATACTTGGTTTCTTTTAAGACCACATCTCTTCTGGAGGTTTGAATCCGAGTGACCGACTCAGAGCTCTATTATTGAGATAAGCAGCTGTGTGTATTACTTGGACCCAGTATAGCTTAGGTTGGTTTGTATTTATAAGTGGTTGGTTTGGTTGTTTGTTGCAGAATGCCAGCATGATTTTAATATTTTTTGAAGTTGTTGTTATCATATTCATAGCAAACACATTTTATTTGATAGTCTAATTGTTTCTCCACTTGGTTTTTAAACTGTTTAAACTTATCTGTGGCTTAAAATTTTCTACGAAGAAAATAAACAATTACCTTCTTGGAAAAGTCATCTATAGAAATGATGAAATACTTGGCTTCTCCTAGTGAGATGGTTTCCATGGGACCAAGATGAGATGGTTTCCATGGGTTCAAGTAGTTTTGTAACCCAACAAACCAGTATGTTGCAAGGGCAAGCGCATCTGTGTACCCTCTAGACATATCCACAGGTCAATTTGTCTATTTTCTTAGATAACTGCACACCATTAGGTTTATCCTCTATAAATATCTAGCTTTTTAATATCAGATATGTATGCATTACCATAACATAAGTAGGCTGTACATATTGTTGATTAAGCTTGCAGTGCTGTACTATTAATTTAAATTTTACCACAACTTTTGTTACCTAACTCACTGACAGTAATTTTTTGCCAGTTCAGGAACATGTAATACTCTTTGCAGCAATGCAGCAGTCACTCATGGCCAGATTTAATTGATCGGAACTTTTCACTGTTAAAGATTCGTTATTTGCTACCATGATTGTTTTGACAAGTGATACTTTCTCTTGAAGATTATCGTGTTTGGTCATTTTTTATGTGATTTCTTCTTCAGTTTAGACTTGCACTTCGTACTTATATGTTCATATTTATCACAGCTGAAGCAGCGAGGACCTTTAGGTTGACATTTCTTATAGATATTTTGTTGGGTTGGGTTGACATTTTCTTTTTCTTAGGGTTAGCGGAAAAAGCTGTTGTTTCACCTTCATTTGATTTAATATTTTGTAAGATTTTAGCCTTCACCGAGTTTGCACTAATCTTAATGCCGGAAGTGTCGGTGGCTAGGATTATGGGTTTATATGAGTTTAGTAGACCAGAGAGCAGTAATATGCCCAGTCAGTCATTGTGTATTTTAAACCCTATGTTTCTCAGTTTGTGAGCGGTTGTCATTATTTTGCTCACATATTCCTCTACCTTTTGACACGCAGCAAGATTAGTTGTATATAAGTCACGAAATAAGCCCACACGAAGTGTTAGCCCTGAGTCGTCAAAAGCGCACGCCAGTTGTTCCACACTTCCTTGGCAGACTTGGCTTCTTGAATGTGAACGTAGTTTGTCGAATCCACAAGTAGACTAATTCTTCATTTTGCTTTTAGACCTTTCTTTGGATCTACAGGTGTTTCAGCTTCTAAACAACCCCACAGTTCTTTATGTTCGAGAGAAGTTCTCACGACGAATCTCCAGGTAGAATTATTTTCGCGGCCAGTTAATTTTTAAATAATATTTAATACCACTGAATTATTTGAGATAATCTGCGTTTTGTTTTAGGAATTTTTATATGCACGAACAAGAGCATGATGCGTCAATGAGGTTTTGTTTTTTTGCCGGTTTCGAATTTTTGTTGTGGTTGTTGAACTTGTTTGCGACCGGCCCACGCTCCATGTGGAGTTACGGAAAAAATCTGAGCTCTTAATTTAACAACCCTCCTCGTTTTCTACTTGAAATTTTCAAATAAACATTTTTCATTGTTAGTTTTTGAGATAAATTTGGGTTTTTTTGCTGTACCACTGTACTAAATTTCAATGCTCTGCGTCAAGCAGTTTTTAATGACATTATAAAATGACCGATTGACGGAATACAAAGAATTGAGTGATCTTGTAAGGTATTCAGTTTTTCTTTTTTAATTGGAAAACCCCAAGGAGGAATGCTTAGTATTCAAATTTAGTTATTATTACGTTACTTTAACAAAAAGTGTCTCCAAACTATTTTGTTAATCATAATACATAGTTTTATAATACATAGCATGCTCCAGAGTCGGTTTGCCATCTAATCTTCAAATTAATGCGGAAAACGGACAAACAAAAAATATAGTAAATTCACTAGCTTTACAATAAGGAATTATTTTCTTTGAAAATATATTTTTTCTTCCTTTCCTCTCATTTCGTATAGAAACTAAAATAAAAGGCAGGGTATTGAATCGAATGATGCGTTTTCACGGAACTCAGATATATAATATTATCAACGAGTTATACAAAAGATAGGTACTACAGCAAAGGTATTTTTTCAATCTCTCTTCAAAATGAATTTATATTTTATCTCTTCATAATTAATCCAAGATATGTACTAAACTTTTTGCTAATATATTTCGTTCTAATCAATAATGTTTTCGTCTCTACTTGGCTAAATGCAAAAAGGATGGTACAAGCATACGGCAAATTGGCGAAACATGAATGTCGTACTTTTGCATTTATCCGTTCTACCCTCCTAGTTTTCCCAAGCCCCTAATTATGTGTTAGCCATAAATATTGAATGGGTTGGAGGACCTTGAATCTTTATCCAACCTTGACTCTTTCGTGGTTGAGGTGCATCGACTACATAATGTTAAGTACCGTGATATTCCAAACTATCAATATTAACTTGCTCCGTGTAAACAAGAGAAAGCTCAATTGTATACGGAATTGATGTAACTGTACACATAACAAAGCATGATTGGTATCAAATTGTATATTATTATATATCACGTTACACCATCTATGATATATAAGTACAGTATCTATGGTACTTGTTTGTGCTTTGTCATGATCGGTCAATTCAACTGTTAGAAGATATTAGTACCACTATCCATAGTTGCGTTATACTTCATAGTTGCGTATAACTTTCAATAAAAAGCACATTGCATAAGCCATGTTTAGAAATTTTATAGACATGTCACATAATAAAGATATTGTAGGTATATGTTCAATCCTTCATCTGTATATTAATACGTGAAAAGAACATTTTGTACCCGTTTTTAAGCATATTGCGCGCACGGAGGAATGCGAGATTTGGAATATTTAAATTTTAAATGGAGAATGAGTGCAGGAAGCTAAAATTTATTTAGAATATGTGTAACAAATACATTAAATTATATATCACAATTACATTAAAAGATTCCCTGTTTAAGTTGAACAATAAAATATTCATTGTTTACATTTATACTGTCAATGTCAAACACATAATAGTTTGTGGTCAAACAGTCTGACAGAGTAGAGATTATTGCCAAAGAATTTTATAATGGCAGATTGACTAACATTAAATTTTAAATTTCATAGGTATTGCAGGGAGTCAAGGTAAAAAACACACGCTAATGACGTATTTGTACACGCTCTCATCTGACGTAATAGAATAAAATTCATGCAATAATTACAGAGATTATTGCGTGTTTGTGTGTGTTGTTTCAGACTCTTAAAGACACTATTAAAACTTTATTATTAATTTTAAACATCAATATTAATGGAATCCGACTATGTACTTAAAAGGTGCGCATTTGTCGCACTACACGTCTCCAACCGCCTCAATGACGTACCACGTAGGGTGTGTGTGTAACTTGCCTGGTGGGAAGGACAAAAATTGTTCGTGATTAATCGTGAGAATTTTTTTTGCCGGTAATCATTTTATCTAACACTAATAGTTCAACAGTTATAACAAAATACAATAAGATTGTTTATAAAAACTAAGCCCCTAATTTTTTTCAATCCCGTTAATTATCGATCAATCTATGTTTAATTCTTAATGTTCGTGATTTTTCCTAGCAAAGTTCTGCTTTAATACACCACGCTGGTAAGGTGACAGATGGCATAGTATAAATATACACTTAATAAATCAGGGTTTTGTGCTATGATATTGGTCTTAATGAAACAGTAATATAAAAATTATTTAAACAATTTTAATTCAGGGAAGAGTCATAAACTTACGTTCAACAATTTTAAACAAAACATAAAAATATTTCTTTAAAATTTACTTCTAAATTATAGTAACCAACTTAAAAAAAACTGGCTAAGTACAAGTCAAACTTGCACGACTAGTATTCCGTATCGTAATATAGACTACAAATATTCCGTATCACGGTATAGACTAGTTTTCAGTATCGTGGTATAGACTAATAATATACTACTTTAGAAGCATATGTGATGTCCATACCGGTCGCGTGTGACATACGCGCAACCTGTGGTTGTTCAGTGTTCTTATGAACCGTTTTATGTATTTTTCTTTAATAGTTCCCCTCTTACTGAGTATCGTCATCCATAACGATAACAACCGTCTTGATTTAAATTGCTTAATGCCAGTATTTGCCATGTTGCACTAATAGTTTGGAATTGTCATTTGTAGGGTCTTTGTAAATTTGGTCAGTCCAACCAGTCGGCCTCTAAGTTTTGTCCCCTCGGCCTTCCGCATCAGAATGCCTTACTTCAGGTACTTTCTGACAATATGGCCAAAATTCCGGAAGGTCCACAATTATTGTGTAATGTTTTATTTATTTTAATATGATAAATTTACACCAACCAATATTTTACGCTGACATTAATACTTTGGTTGTAATTTTTTTTAAATAATCGTTTAAATGGATTTTACTTTAACAGAAAACTATTACTATACTGATAATTTTTGGTCAATACACAAAGGCTCCTATGTAAACGTTTTCAATTTTTTTTTAACTTTTCACGGACAGTTTTGAAAAAAAACTTTCAGTGCTTTTTGGTAATTTTGTTAAAATAACAGACTAAACTTTAATGAACTTTCATTTTATACTCAACAAAACTTTGAAAAATTTACTTTGGCCTCCTCTCTTCTCACCAAAAATTATGAATCAATTTTTCAACAAAATAGCTTGAATTCGGTCACTACATGCCAAATTGCAATTTTCTATATAATTATAATTGTCCCCAAAAACATACTTATGACAGCCAGGCAGACACCCAGAATTTACCACTGTTCCATTTTTCAATAATCAAGTGAAACATTAAAAATATTAAATATCTGAAATCTTGAAAATAGGATTCTCCTAAAACATATTAAACTTTAAAAGTATGAAATGTGCTTATAAATTTAAGTAATGCAAATATATTTATTTAGACTCGTAAACTAAACAATTACAACTTTTCACAGAGCAGTTCAGAAAAAAGACGGTTTAATGTTTTATGGCATTTCATCATAAAAGACGCCTCTCTTATTTGGTTTTAGCATTAGGTGCAAACATTTAACTAGAGTAAGATAAACCTTATACATTAATCTAAATATCAAAATAAATCTACTATATAATTCTAAACGCTAAGGCGTTTGAATTTAAAAAAATATTTTGTAACTATTCATATTTTAGGAATAAAAATTAATAATTATATTGTTACAACGGTTTTGTTCATATATAAAAAATTATTTTAATTAATAAATAACATAATTTTCTACAAAACTTTTCAATACAATTAATTTTTAGAAGGCGTTTTTCTTAATGGTCTTAGTTTTGCAGTTTTTTTAATAATTTTCGTTTAATACATGATTGTAAATTATGCTATGAAAGTTTTCGTTTTTTATCAAATACGTTTATTTAACCTTTTTGAGATCTATCCCGGACAATTGTAATTTAAGTCTAAAAATTTAAACTCCTTTCTCGGTGATTTAAATAAATAGAAACTATAAGACAAAAATATTAGTTCATTTTGAAATTGAAAAATCCAAAAAGTCTTTTTTTATAACTGCATTTTCACGCTAAGAATAATATAAAACATATTGAAATGAATATTTATTCAAACAAATGTAGTTACATATCAAAATCATGAGTCCTCTTTTCAGTAATCAACATAAAGGAGTTTTCAAAATGTCGACTATTATAAAATACTTTGCGAGCCTGCGCAATCACAATTGCCTATATTTACAATACAAATAAAGTGACATTTTTTCTTAATCCAGATTATCTATAATAATCTGGGACAGGTAAAATCCTTCGAAGGCCTATACCGATATCGGTAAACCGGGCTCTGTAACAAAAAAGGTCAAAAGGAAAAAGAAATAGTTTTGCATAATAGGCTTTGGGCGGACGACGAGCCGTCAGAAGGGATCAAGATTACGTCCGTCTCGGGAATTGTCCGGGCGAGGGTGGGGAGCTGGGCGCGTACCGTTTTCTTCTATAAACGTCTGAACGAATTTCGACTGATATACGTTGTACGACTATTGAAATTTAGACCGGTAGATGATATGAGTGAATTTGTGGTAATAGGAAATTATGAACTTTCATTTGGATTAAATGTCGTTTTCGATGGTTGCTAGTAATTTTATATAATTTTGTAAAAATTTAAATGCTTTTCATACATTTCACTTAGCAATATTATATGAAAGACTTATTTTTAATGAAAAAGTGTTTGCGAAATATTTATTAATTTGATTACATTTAAATTGAAAATAAAAAGCACTATTTAAAATTAAAAACAGGTTTCATGAAATGATTTAGATACATAAAATATTTGACAACGAAACATTATTTCCAATGACGGAGTAATGAAAATATACGGAAGAATACGGAAAACATTATTAGATTCGGCTAAAAGCTCGCTAAAATATCAATAAAATTACACGAAACATGATCATCAATGATTATGTCAAGTAACGGAATATCGATATAAGGTGATAGATCAGATGAATTCGTAATCCGAGCAATATCTGTTCCCCAATCAATCAACTCCACTAGACTTATTATTATCGGTCTAGACAATTTTCTTTGTGTGTTTCTTTTTTGCATTTAACCCTTAAACAAACTCGGTGAAATTGACATTTTGAACATTTTAGAATATCTTATATTAATTATATTTCTAGATCTTCACGTTATCCGAAGTAAGATTATATTAAATTTGGAAAATTTGTTTGTGGGTTTAAGGATTTTTATCCGAAAATGAGATTGGTAAACGTTTTGTTCTTTATAACCACTTACGCCCATAAATTATTTAAAATTTGAATTTTTTAAGAAATTGGTCTCCTTCCTGTCAATCATTAATTTATTTTAATGACACAATAAATGTCTATTGACAAACATACGTTCAAAATTGGTTCGCTAGTTGAGCATTTTATAAATGCCTATTGGAAATAAGTTGGTGTTATTAAGAAGAGATAATCTGAATATCTGGGGGTAATTAATCATTAATTGCTTTTTCACTGTACTAACCACTGAAATTAACGTTAATAAGATATGAAGGAAAATATGTGGTTTATAAATTAAAAGAATAACACAAGCGATTTCAACAACTGTATTTCAGATTTCGTATATATAAGAATGTAAATGGAGAGCATGATATAAAGAACGCAAAAAATAATAGAACATCTATTAAAACACTAGTTGGTGCAATTACACGTGTTCGTCTTCCTTACGCCAAACAAACAATTGTAGAATAACTCGTTAGTCTCGCACCGGATCGTTACAATAATCAGCATTAAATAAAAGTAGGTACTTGTGGACATCATTACATTCCTATGTTTAGATATTTTAATATGTATGAAATTTTTACGTTGGTGTACGGACGAAAGATTAGTCAATATATAATTGAAACAAAATTAAAAACAAATTAATGAGACAAAATTTTAAATATATTTATTTGTATGAAAATTGAAATGAAGAATCCTTTTATTTTGGCTTGAATGCGCGCGTTTGCGCGCACACACGCACGCACGCACACACACACACAAACACAAACACACAAATGTATATAATCTGTATTTAATTTCATTAAAGTACATGTAACTTACGCAATGTAGGTATGCAAATCTCAGTTTCTCTTGAAAATGAAAACTCTATTACGGAAACGTGAACGCTGATTTTTATGTAGATTTTTCGATAAATGTTGCATAATTTAATTTTTTTGGAATTTTAAATGAAATTAATTTCCACTTTAGAGAAAAAAGAAGCAGATTTAAAAATTATCTGATTCCGTAGCATGAAAAAAAACACACTCATAAAGTTTGGAAAGAAAAGTGCTAGCGAAAAAATATGAATAATGAGCTCCGAAGGGACAATACTGAAATTTTAAAAGCGGTAATTCTCACAGGCAATAACAATAACTGTCAAAC
The DNA here is from genome assembly GCA_039881145.1 of Druceiella hillmani. NCBI lineage: Eukaryota > Metazoa > Arthropoda > Insecta > Lepidoptera > Hepialidae > Druceiella > Druceiella hillmani. Next base: position 20,186,813 of record JAYKKI010000016.1, on the reverse strand, counting down.
GGATCGATTATATACAGAAATATTAACAGTTCAACCATAAAAAAAAATCATGTTTTCACGTTATTTTTACACTGAATGTAAAAAACCCACTAACTTTTGCGACATGTATATATCCATGGCCGCACTATTTTGTTTGATCGGCATCCGAATTTTAATTAGAATAGACAAAATATTTATTTTCAAGTTAGTTTGTCTATTTAGTTGTCTAAAATCGACAAGTATTGAAACGATTATTTTAAATCGTCAAGATATTATTCCTTTGTTTGATTTTCAATAACTAATCCTGGGGACTAATGAAGGAATAGCACTTATACTTGATAGCTGTGGCTAATAATTATTAAAAGGATTCCCGTTTTGCATGTCATTCCGCCTTCACTGAATCGTCCATCTTTTGTGGCAAAAGGGCAGACGGATGAATATGATGAAATTACAGAGGTTCCTTTTTTCTTTACAGATCTCTGAAAATAGTTAAAATACAATAATTATAATCCATAACAATGACCTGAATACGACAATAAGGGAGGGAAAACGAACGGAACATTTCATACAGAAAGCATGATATAAAATAAGGGATGATAGAGTGAGCGTAATTACAGGAGACAAGATTTTCTTGAGATGACTTGCCGGTGTACACAATAAAGGAACGATTATTAAGAAATAAACAATGTTTCGGTTTGGGAACATTTGCGTTGATCATGTGAATTGTTTAAGTGAATTTACCCTGTAGTTTTAACTAAGAAATGTTTTACTCTCTGAGTAAGAGAAAGGTTATATTTAACTATCCAGTAAAGAAAACGATTAAAAAATATGGTAATTTAGTAATTAATAAGGCACACTTTTGCTATTTAGATAAAGATATTTAATTTTCTCCAAATAAAATATCTTAAATGAATGGGAGAAACGTCATATTGTACCATTGATTTAATAAAGACGATTAGAGTATGTGGTAATTAAATAAATAATAAGAAAGATTTTTGTTATTTACATCAAAAAATAGTTTTTCCCTCCAAATAAAATATATTAGATAACTAAAAGAAACTTTAGATTAGATTAGAAACAATGAGTAAGAATTTTGCCACTGCTTTCAACATTTTTATTCTTCACCAAAATAAGATATTTTAGGCAACTATGGATTCGCAGGTTCGATTAAGGGATTTCTGTATTTAAAATTTCGGTTCTTTGTGGGATATTTCCCGAATATAAACTGCAAAATGTCTTTAACTATGCCTAATTACGTTTTGCTGGGTATATAATAAATATATTCTTAACTTGGGTGTTATTCTTAATTTTCATAAAATTGATTATTGTCAAATTTAAAATATATTTAATATTCTAAACTCTATTGCTAATTTGCACATATAGTTTTTGGAGGTATTGAATTTCGCGAAATAAAAATTTTAAATTTACTCACTAATTTTATATGCTTGTCCAGTATTAATGCAGATTAATATTCCAATGTGACCATAAAATTGAATATATTTTACTACTTAATCGATTTCTAGTTAAACTATATTAATATGTAACGAGACAGTGAGTCTCCACTTGTATTAAATTAATAATGTCATGGAATGACTTGAATTAGAGTCATTAGAGACCGTTTTGACAATTGCAATCATGTATTTTTAAAAGTATGATTAAAACAAAAATGAAACTGAAAGCGTAAACACTGTTACATGAAATTCAAGTCTCCTTGTAAAGTCTTCAATAATGAAAGTAGAAATGATCCATATTAATGAACATTTTTTAACTTAAAAAAGTTACTTGTAGATGACTGAAGCAAAATTTTCATTTATATTTAGGACAATAAATTTGGAAATAAAATACTTTTTAAAACTAAATAAATAATTTTAAAATGTTAGGCATATTTTAGTTCAATTCATATTAACTATGCTAATCTAAAAAATAAACATAAGAAATAATCCTACTCTTTGTTAAAGGCCTGATCCATCTCTTGTATACATTAGTCTTATTATTCTCTATAGTTATTTTAGCTTTAATACTTTCGGAAAATGTTGATATTTATTTGGGGGTTTAAAAGAAACAAAACAATTATTTGATATTTTTAGGATAAATTAATAACATATAGCCAAGTTTGAATCTAGCACGTTTCCATGTATGCAAGCTTAATAATTCCATGAACTAATTATTTTTCATCAATTGCCAGTATCGGATGCTAACGTACTGAGCGGCATCTCGAAGCTGTTTATAACAATCTGGTAACACGTTCATTAAAAATGCTTTCAAATCGTTAAACGATTTCGCTTTCAGATTACTTTGGTCCAGTCGTGAAGCAACGTTGACGAAATTCACAAGCTTTTAGTCGATAAGACCAATAGCAGAGATAAATTTACAAAACCATGGAAGCAATTTACAATCTATTGAATAAAAAAATCATTTGGGTTGTTTTTTGGAGAGTTCTTCTTCTTTTTTGACTATTACGCAATAATTTTTAATTTTTAGCCAGCACAAGTTTCCCAATTCTTCTAAATAATATACCTAAAAATACCCGCTTATTCCAAAGATAGAACCGCCTGATGGGTTCCTACAGTCTTTTAATTTATTAACTAAATTGAAACTGAAAGTACAGTAAATATCTTCCTTATGAATTATAGCTGGTATGCACGAAAACATAAATTGTTAGATCACATTATTAGTTAGGAAATAGTTTGACAGTCATTTTAGTTCGTTTCGATTTTCAGCAAAAGGGTCAAATTACTGAAATCAATCAAATGAAAGTAAAATTATAAGGTTGTCGTGTATATTCCACATCTCAAATTAAAATTTATATTATAATTATATTTAAATCAAATTAGTAATTAAATTAGCATAAAAATATAAATTAGTATGTATATTTTATGCTAATTTAGTCATTAGCTATGTCAAGGGATGAAAAATTTACAATCGTGACTTTAAAATTAAAGTGGCGTTAGCGGATTTGAACAATTGAATTGACGCCGTGACCAAGTAGTATTTAAAGAAATATCTAGAATCAGGTGAAATTTACTTCTCAGATGCGAAGTTATGTTCAATTATTTTAATGCCTTTCCATATATTTCAGTTTATTATGTGCGATTAGTATATTCGGTTATTCCATATCCAAAAAAATATTTAGTAACTACGATTATTTAAAGAAATACCTTAATAGTGTTTCTCAGTTGGTATTTTTATACATTTATTAATTTAACTCTAAGTGTTGTTATAAAATTTACATTATTATATAGAGTAATTTTGCTCTTGTTTAGACATGTTATATAGCTTGAAACTATTCTCGAATCATGTGTGTTTTTATTTTATTAGTCAATATTAAAAAAATATCCTAAGTGTATTTAATATAGCAAAGCGACCTTTTAATAAAACATCAAAAAAATATACAAGTAGTGTAGAGCAAAAATGTGTTGAAGGCTGTATCTGAATGGGTAGTCATGACTCTTGATATTATAATGCCGAACAGAAAACATTTGCTAACTAGAAGCCTTAATCTCGACCGGACGAAACGGAATCCTGCAATCATAGCTTGATTTCTTTACTTTTCTTATTTATTTTTATTATTTTTAAATGCCCACATGCTACTCAATATGTGATAATTTTTTTTATTTTCCTATGAGATTGAAGTCTGCGTGGCTCTTCCAATAAAACAGAAAAGGAACTCCTGACAGTCCTTAAGAAAAAATTAAAAGGAAACTTTTGAATTTCAATATTTTTGCATCAGGGTTTACTTAATACAATATAATCATAAAAATGGGTTCCTAATTTTAAGGGCTCCGTATCTCAAAAGTCAAAAAAAATGTTATGGGATCACTTCGCTGTCCGTCTGTCGGTCTGAGAACCTTTTTCTAGGAATGGGTGAAGTTGACAAGTAAAAATTGATATAAAATATTTAGGTCTATGGTCCTTCGGAGTCGTGAAAAAATCAAGCTTCTAAGTTAATGCCATCAAGAAGAACCCTAAAAATACGGCTATTTATGCCGTATATTTTGAGACTCAAATATATCAAAACTAGGGTACTTCCTGTTGACCTAAAATTATGAAATTTGGAAAGAAAAAAGGTCTCACAGCATAAGTAAAGGAAAAAATCGTGAAATTATAGTTAAATCACATAAAGAAGATATTTATTTAAATGTGCCCTTGTTAAAAATGAAACAAGCAATATATTTTCGATTAAAAATTAAAATTTTGCAGATAGTTTAATGGGAATATTATATATTTTAAAATGTTTATAAATGTGTTCGGAAACACCGTTCTTCCACTCGTGTTTTTGAATGTGAAGTAAGTAATATAAAATATAATTTTATATTTTCGGAATATAAATATTTTATATTAATAAAACTGTATTCCGTTAATTACATGTATATCTGCAAAACTTTGCACACTCATTCCAGTCAGAATGAATCGCCATTATTACTTATCTATTCGTAATAGAACAATTACCTTCAATAATACGGTTTCAATATTTATATTTTCATGTAAAAAAGTTATTAATCGGTAGAGTATTATAATAAAACCTAATGTAATATATTAAAGAATGGCAACCACTCTCTCTATATACCTTATAAATTTATAAAAGAATTTATAAAAATTCCAATTGATTCTTTCTTCCGATTCCAGTACTATTTCATTATGGAGAATGAAATATTTTTCAGCAATAATAATTTCAATTTAACGGGTTTGAAGGAATAAGCATCTTTTCTCTTCCAATTTTTTTTCTTATTTCATCAAAATCCATATATTAAAGTGAATACTTAGAGATATTTTGGTTTGCTTTGTAAATATATAACACCACATATAAAATATTCGGATGTAATAATACATAAATTTGTGATAATTAACCTTTTAATTATAAAGATTGACACTCACTAATCTCGACAAAGCACGTCCTTGGACAGACAGCCGTCAATTACGAAAAGAAACGCGATTTAATGAAAAGTCACGAAATCTAACATGATCGATTTCACTTTATTTGTTGCTGAGTCCAGTTAATTAGTTGTTCCTGAGTCCAGTTAATTAAGGCGTATGAGACTCATCGAGTCGTATGAGACCCCCTATTATTATTAAGCGTTTTGAAAATCAATAAAAGACAATCTGCCGCCACAGCTTTCCGTCGAAAACCATTGCAAAACGCTCACTTTTTGCTAGTTTTTGAACCGCCCGAGAGAGATAAATGGTAGAAAATATTTTAATTAGGAATGGCGTGGCAATAGTCACCAGTACTTGGGTTAGCCGCGGAATCGAGGCGAAGTAAGAGTCTTGTTAGAGCGTGATTTCCAGGCATACTTTTTGGTCTGGGTGATACTGGATTTGCAGTTTGCTTTATATCAAAGTTGTTGCTATAACGGTGTCATAGTTTTCTTGTAATTTATGAAGACGAATGGGAATATCAAGTTACGTATATTGTTAGTGAATCGTAAAAGGTAATTAAAAGACACAAATCATATAGATCAATATATTTTTTGAAATCAACTCGTCCTTTGTTTGGGTATAAATTCATTTTATCTGTCTTTACAGATTGCCCACCTGAAGAGAAGTGGTCATACCACGAAACCTAGGTCGTGGAAAAATATTTAAATAAAGTAGGAATAATACTACATCACAAAGTTTCATTTAGTTGTGGAAAATGAAACTAAACGTGTGAAAGATAGGTAAATGTACTTTAGTGTCGCGCTCTTGTCGCATTCAGATTTGAAGGCGAATTATGACATATTCGATATGATGAGAAAATCAAAAATATTACGTCTTTTCCGATAACTCCTTATTAAGACGCTAAATAAATTGTTAAATACTTAATGGTTTCCATAAATTACCTACCAAAATACTTGTTAGTGTTAAAAAAAACCATTAAATAAAACTTCAACAATTTTTAATACTACTGCTATTACTAGCTTTTGCTATATATTGTAGTCCTTTCATATTTAGAAGACAATATATATACTTATGCTAAACTGTAAATTTAAGTGACGTTTAACAATTAGACGTAAAAATAATTTGATGTTTTGAGAATACACTAATCTCAGACAACTAATCTCGAAAATGTCAGCTGCCTTTTCTCCAAGATTAGCTCATTTGGTAAATCCGTTAAGCAATTATTTTTCAAAAAATGCTAAATACTGTTCCTGAATCCATTTATATCGATCTGATAATACGCCTATTAAAAAGGCAATTACAAATGAAGGACTTTAATTATTAAACGATTTCGTTTTCAGATTACTTTGGGTGATTCGAATGTATAAAATGTTATACATCTCGTTTTTATTCAGTTATAAATTTAATTAATTTGTTTTTTTGCCCGAGCAATTTCTTCTACTTAAATTGAAGTTAATTTTGCTATTTCTATAATCACTAGTTGGATTTCTATTGTTATATTAGCTGTGGATAAATTAGTTAGAAATAATAAATCCTTTGTAAATAGCAAATATGGAGAAAATAACAAACGCTAAAAAAACCATAAAAACTTCTCCTTATCCTGAAATAATTTAAGCTATTCCATGCAAAATAAAAGAGCAATCCAAAATGACAACATTCTAATAAATACAGCAATAATGTGAACACCAAAATAATTTTTCACAAGAACATAAAATATTGGATCGCAATATTTTTCAAATAGGACTTGAACAGGTTTACATCTACTGTTATTGTAAAAAGAAGTTGGAGCAGAAAATATAAGAAAAACTATTTGGTTATTTAGAGCTAAAAAAGTTAATTATAAAATTAGTAAAACGAAGAAAAATTCGTTATATTATTTTTGTGTAAAATTTTCGTAAAACTCTTGTAGTGAATAACTTTACATTAGAGCAAATGAAAAAAAAAACAGTATGAATACATTACACGATCGACCCAGCACTGTGGTCTTTAAGAGATAGGTATTCACGAGTAATGTAAAATCAGAAGATGAAAAACTCGTAATTTAAACAAATTCGTGGACCATGTTGCCATTTCTGGACTTATTTATTTTGCCAGATCTAGTTGTATCACAATAACGGTATAACATAAGACACTGTAATTTGACTAATATTTCTCAAATCTAATATTCAAACAACACATACTAAAAATAGCTAAATATGAAATAATCAGAGAAGTTATGACACCATTACCTCACTGGGCCAAACTAAAGTCAACGATCAGTGGTTGATTTTTATAATTTATCTACAGGCTGCGGGAGCATAACTACCTTTTTAAAAATGTACGTCATTTGGTCGGTTGATATCTTAACAGAGCGTTAGTGATCTCGTTCGAGGGGCGGATCTATAAAGTTTTGTCCTGACACAGTTAAGTCGCCATCATGCGTTGGAACAGTCATGAGCGTTCTTTTGCCGTTGAGGCCTACTTTTCGAGCGAATGTTCTATGATCGCAACCCAGCGCACCTTTCGGAATTGCTTTAATTTAGCTCCGTTCGTCCCGAAGAGGAAATCAATTGTTACATGGGTCACTACGTTCAAACAAACTGCAAGTGCGACAAGATGAAAAACTGGAGTCCCTCGGCCTATTAGATCACCTGAAAGTATTGAGGCAGTGACAGCTTCAATGTTGCGATCACCACGGCGTTATGCGCGCAAACATACGTCTGCCTTTGGACTTTCCGATCGTTCTATGAGGAGAATTCTTCACGATGGTCTTTATTTCCATTCTTACAAGATGGCGATCGTGCAGAAACTTTCTGAACGGGACTTCAATTCCCCAATGAACGCGTCGGAGTTTCTTCTCGAAGTCGTTCGTGAGGACGCTTTGTTTTTTCAGTGATGAAAACCAATTTCATTTATGTGGATCCGTCAACAAACAAAACATGGGCTACTTGGCTGACATCAATCCTCGAGAATTGCATCAAAGGCCTTTGCTTTCACTTAAAGAAACAGTGTGGTGCGCAATTTCCTCAGCTGGAATTATTGGTCCCTGGTTCTTAGAGGAAAATGAAGTCGCAGTGACAGTGAATTCGGACTGGTATGTAAACATATTACAGGAATCTTCTTTCCATGTTTAGGTGAGTTGATCTTAGGGGACATTTGGTTCCAACAAGACGGTGCAACCGTACACGCTTCAAGAGCATCGATGTCTGTTTTGAGGGAACATTTCCCAGAGCGCCATATCTCAATTAGGGGCGATTTGGAGTGGCCCTTGTGATTTTTTATATGGCCCAAGGACCCTATAAGATGAAAACCAACATCCAGGAAAAAATTGTCAACACAACGCCTGCTATGTTGGCAAGAGTCATGACAAACGATAAAAATCGACGAAATTACTCAGTTTATGGAGAATGGGGGACGTCACCTATCCGATTTGATCTTCAAAACTACGTAAAACAAAACTATAGGCATGCGTCTAAATTATAAAAAAAAATAAAAATGTTCTGATTCATACAATGGATTTTTTGTATTTGTTCCCATCTTGTTAAAAAATTACCACAAATTTTTCAAAATAGTTGCGAATTGTTAGTTTTCGTGGTGAACTATCCAGTTATTTAATATTACCGTATTGCTTAGTTTCATTTGATACAGATATTTCGACGTAATCATTATTCTATACACGATATGAAATTCATATTTATAAAAGATTGTGATCATAATTTGTATGGCAACATTCAGTAAAACAGGAAAAAAATAAGACGAAGATTAAAACAAAGACCAAGTGAGAAATTTAAATATTTTACATAAGATTTGAAATGAAATTTTGCCACTTAAAATTTTTTTTGCCGAAAACTCTAAAATGGATTATAAATCTTTTTTCTGAAACAGAAAATAAATGTTCTTTATGTCTCCAATTATTTAATTACTTGTATAAAAAAATAAGTTCAAAAGTAAAAATGATTTCTTGAAAAATTTAAAATGTTTATCTCCACACAATTTCTCAATCTATGACGTACCTCATGATATGTTTTTACAAGACAATCTCTGTGACTCAGAAATCGATAACAAACAGATAGAATGGTCGAAATACATTTTTATTCACGGCTCCGTTACTCTAAAATTATAATTCATTTTAATTATAGACATTTGAAGAAAAATAGTTTTAATCCAAAAGGTATTATGCATTTTTACATTTTTTCACCAATTTATTTATTTATTCACAATCCATGTGTTTTATCAGATAAATATTAAAGACATATTTTAAAACTGTTTTAAATATTGGTAAATTATAGGTAATAAAATGGCCTGACGTGGTACTTCCTTCATTAGTCAGCTCACCAGCTATGTAGAAGTAGTGTGATGAAATTAAAAGTCAATAAGTTTAATCCAAGCTATTTCTCATCATTTGCTTGCGTTGAGTCGAGTTAATTAAGTTTTACGGGGCCCCCGGAGGGTGGCGGGATATGCACCCCCCCCCCCAGTACAATCACGCTTAAACGCTGCGATCATTAATCAGCGAGAATCTGCCGCCGAAGGACCTTGCAGGGAGGCCGTTGCAAAACGCTCACATTTTTCAATGTAAAAAAGAGTTTTTGTACCGCTCTACAAAAATAATTATTAGCAATGGTGTCGCGATAGTCACCGGTAATTAAATTAAGTTAGGTTAGCTATGTGTGCGAATATTAGGGGTACTGTTGTAACTACTGTCAAAATTGTCTTATCATTCACGGAGACGAATATAAATAACGTAGCCGTATTTACCTCAAATACAATTGCATTATATTATTAAATTTGTTCATCCAAAGCTTCTTTTTATTAACATATTATTAAATAAATTTTCGTTTTACAAGAATATTGCATAAAGCAAATAAGAGTATTAAGTACAATATATGTGATATGTGTTATCACTTTAAATAGCTGATCTTGAAAATAAAAAGCTGAGCTAGAAACTAAAATTAGAAGAGAGGGATGAGCAATAATTAGGTTTTTTATGAGCACCCATGCTTTTATTTTTATGCATGTAATTAAAGAACTGGAGACATAGTGAGAAAAAATATTTGTTTTTTGTTTTGGAATAGCAAAAAAAAAATATTTTTAAGCAAAGAAAATTAAAATGATATGATTACATTTCGTGTAATATAAAATATTGGAATTTTGCATTTTTTTGTATTTACGTCTGTTTTAATTGTCGTCTTATTTTTCTTTTTTTATTTTCCTGGAAGTGCCATGAACTTGCTGGATATTTCACCACGACGATTAACAATTAAAAAATTATTTCCAAAAAATAATGGAGACTAAACTGGTGATTTTTTCAAATGAGATGGTAAAAAATAGATAAAATATTAACATTAACCACTCATTGCGGGCTTCAGCTTTTTCCGGGTACGTTTATGATTTTGTAATTTTTTTTTTAATTATTTCGTATTACACTGTTTTTAATGGGTGTTTTGTAAACAAAGGATTTGAGAAATGTTAGAACGAAATTAAAGTTTCCTGCGTAATCAGGTTTTTGACATACGAGTAGATCTGGTAATTATATGAGTTTGAAAATGGTAAACTTGATGGTCCATGAGTATGTAGTTATTTAGTTAAAAAAATTTAAAAAAAACTTTAAAAACAAATTTGTACTCCATTAAAATAACTCTTTTCAAAAACACCTTATCCATGTATGTTGAAAAACTTTCCTTTCAGTCTCACTTTTAATTTTCCGGGAAGTTCTGCAAAATATAATTTTATATTAAATGTAATTTTGTCATCTATATTCACCTTAGAAACCTTCAACATTTACCTTTTTGCCTTTTTTATTTATCTTAGAAGTTTTAATTCCATGACGAAAGACAGTCGGATGGACAGACGACGTAGCCATAACAATAAGTTGCCATTTGAACTTTTCTTCAAAGGAAATCCTAAAAAGTGAACATTTCCCTAATATATTTTAAAACCTTAAATTTATTTCCACAGTACGATACTAAAAATCCAAAGATAATTTTTACAACGAGATATTTTACTGTAAAACTAATATGATTTTAATAGGTCTCTTAGAAAACCAAAGGAAATAAGGAATCCTTTTTTTGAACAATGAAATCAGTCTTCAACAAACAATCAGACTTCACAAACTTCAAACAATTATCCATTTAAGTAGTCTAATATTTCTAGTATTATCTAGTGTAGATTTTAGTGCTATTTTTAATATTAAACATCAGTACCGCATCTACCTTAGTATTGATACCACTTATTTATGGTGACTATAGGACTTAGCAAGATGTGTTGACAGGAGAGAATAGCGCGACACTGTGTAGAAAAACACCGAAGGTGGAGAAGCGTTCGGTTCTTCCTGCAACATTTCTTCAAACGGATATAATCTTGATTCCTGCTACGGGTCGTCGGACCACTAAAGCATAGCGCGCTAAACTCTTTCTTTTTCCTTTGATAGTTTCTATTACGGTGTTTAAAAAGAATTGTACGTATGACAGGATTTTTATATACATCAATAATAATGTAGTTTCCAACTCGAAAATACTGTGACATATAGTGACAAAATTGTTTTCATTTTTTTATCTGGCATTGGGTAATCGGTTCTTGGATAATAGCATTTTGGTATGTCGGGCGTTTTCATTACTTCCTTTCTAAATAGTTTATTCTAGTTTGTTCTTATAATAGTATTCAATAGACTTAAATAAACGTGTTTCTATATATACGACCATGGAATATTACTACGAAAGAAGCATTGCCGAAATATATTCGGTGAGGTTAAAAGGTTCACTGCGATTTATACAGGAAAGCCAACATATTTTTTGAACAAATTTCACTTTAGTAACAGTATTTTTGTAGCATTATCTCAGTAACTACCTAATCTTTAATATTTCAAGTTTTAATAGTTTGTTATAATCTTGCATTGCAATATGTATTGGCAAATCTTTCAATTACTTGATTATTGGTTTTATTGAAATTTTATTTTTATGTGTATTTTATTGAAATGGTACTAAATTGATTAGAATCTTACTATTACATAACATTATAAAATGCCTTTTGGTTTGATTGGTGTCATCATGCAGCATTTTTTGAACAAACGTACGAAAAAACTTTTTAAAAGCAAGCTTTTATTCCAGGCGGCGTCAGTTTCAAACTTAGCGTAAGTTATTAGTTTTTTCCCAAAATATAAAATATTTTTATGTGCATTGTATAGCTTAGCAAATATAATAAAAATAGAAATAAAATTTGCTTAGGGTTTTTTAAATTACTTGTAGTAATAAAAATATTTTATTACCAAATTACAAGCTCTATATAAATGAAAAAATGGTTCAGGTTTATACCTAAATATTGGAAAAATATAGATATATATTTCAAGATAAAAAACTTCCCTTAATGGAAATAATTTTTGACTTCAGTTGAGAATATTTTCTAAGGAGAATATCGAATTTCATAAACCAATATTCATCCTTCATTTAGGTTTTAATCACACTGTTAAAACAAAATTATCGCAATTTTCAAACATGTTCCTAAAGGCCCATCACCACCATATATTCAAGTAACAAATAGTTTAACAAGAAATTGGTTAAGAAACAGAACATTTTAGTTGGTAGCGCTTGTTATATTATTAAGTCAAGTTAACGAAAAATAGCTTATCCATATTAACTGGCGGAGATTTGTTGAGATAAGCGAGATCAAGAGAGGACATGCTGGCCCTTATATTTAAAAGCAATAATTGAATGTTCCAAATAAAATTTTGTACCTCAATTAGTAATAATATTAATTGTATGATGTTTCATAAAATTTAAAAAGTATTTACTATTTATATTTATTTATATTCATGAAATATCCCAAAAAGAACAGACAAACTGAAGTCCGTTAATTAAACCTATAAACACATAGTTACCTGTAATATGTTTGAAGAAGAATAAAGATTTTGAAATAATGGCAAAATTCTTCTTTATTAATTATTAATTACCAGAATTTTCAAATAGCTTTTATTAAATTGATGGTTTAATATAACTTTTTTAATTATTTTTAATTTTTTATTTGGGGAAGAAAAAGTATTTTAATATAAATAACAAAAGTCTGCCTTATAAGTCACTTAACACACTTCTTTAATCGTTTCACATTTCTTTAATCGTTTTCGTAAATGGATAGTCCAATGGATAGACCAATATTTCTTAATTAAATTCATAGGTCGATTGACGTGATCAGCGCAAACGTTCTCCAATCGAAACATCGTTTGTTCCTTCATGATCATTCTTTTATTATTCACATCAGAGAGTAAGCTCAAAAAAATCATGTCTCCTGCAATTACACTCGCTCCATTATCCCGTACTTCATATCCTGTTCTCTTTATGATTAATTCCATTCTTTTACGCTTTCTTATGTCCATCTGCTACAAAAAGCAGACGGTTCAGTGATGGTGAAAAAACCTACAAAACGGGAATCACTTTCATTATTCTCTAGGATATGTTATTAAAAATAAAATTAAAAAATAATCTGGATAAGAAAAACCATGTAACCATTTTTAAATATTTTATAATTTTGAATCATTTACCACTAGGATACAATCAATGGCAAAATTGTGTAAATTATCGTCAATCTATCTTTTATTAATTTCATTCTCTTAATAAGGCGATTTCAAATAACTAAATAGAAATACTAACTTGAAAATAGATTTTTGGTCTATTTTAATTAAATTTCGTCTGCTGACTAAACAAAATAATGCCACTTGCCGTATATACCATACGGCAATCTGTTTCTTCCACATATCAGGGTAGTCGGTTTACTTCCCTCACTGTAACAATGAAGTAGAAAGTCTTGATGGTTTTGATAATTAAACTCTTAATATTTCTAGTAATGATCGATCTGGTTGGCCGCTTTGTTATTGCTTTTAGGTAAGTATTATTGTCTTGAAAATTTTAGCCTAAATCGTAATGCTTACAAGTTCGTTATTAAAACTGTGCTATTTCTTCAGAGATACATTTATTATTTATTATTTTTCAGCCAATGCTTTTCTTTCGAAATTTTATATATATATAGAATTTATATAGAATTATACGTAATCCGATACTTTTTAAATTAAATAGAGTTTACTTACAAATATATGTATACATACATATATATATATATATATATATATATATATATATATATATATATATATATATACAATTGAGTATTATTTACGACAAGATACTGATAGTATTTCTTCTTTACAATACCAACTTATTTCCAATAAACATATTTAGAATTTTAAAATGGTTAACTTGCGTACCAATCATGAATGAACGTTTAACAATAGTTATTTAGTGCGTCATCAAAGGGGCGTAGACATACAATTTTTGGTTTGATTATTAAACATAATTATAATAAAATAATTGCAATTTGTTAAGAAATAATTTAATTTTTTTTTATTTGCAAATGATAGTATTTACGCATTAAATATGTTCAATTTTTTCGTATAATTAATAATTGACTTCTGCTTGTATATTGTAGACATAAAGCAGCATAAAACATATCGATACAAGTAATATATTATAACAGAGATAATTTTATACATTGAAAATATTTTAAGAGTGATTAATATAGTGTATAGAATGATAATAGAAGTGAGAACAACTTTTTTTAGAATTTTTGGTAATATTATGTATCCATGAGTAATATATAAAAGAAGACAAATTCCTAATTACACGTGAACAAAGTCTTAGGACCATCTAGTATAAATTAATGTTATACAATACGAAATAGTGTTAAAATAATAAAATTAAGTATTAAAGAAAACTTAAAAAATTTATTAGTTAGAAAAATAAAGAAATAAAACATGTAAAGATGTAAAATAAAATATTTTAAAAAATTATTAAAAATTAAAAAAGCCCTTATAATGTCTCCATTACATGTTCTGTGAACCAGTTGTTTAACAAGTGTCATGTTTGTAATAATTTATTAAAATATTATTTCAGTATTTTTTCAAATTTACCCAATATAAAGTGTTAAATCTATAATATTTCATAATTACATCCCACATGCATATCTTATCTAAGTTTCAACATTTAAACTTTATACTTAGATATTTTTAATAACACCATATGTCCTAAATTTTCTAACACATTTATTTCACTTGAAAAAATTATATAAATTAAAGAAGAAAAGAAAGTGGCAAGAATAAACAAGGTTCAATATGTTTCTCATCTTGGCTTTCATTGGCAAGCAATTAATTTTTTTAAGTTGCAAACAATAATAAGAAATTAAATATTTCCTTTCCTTAATTACTGTTTCCTGTTTCCTCTTTTATTTCAATATTTAGATTTAAAGGTATCTGCAAATGAAGTGTAAAGTTACTTGTGGGGAACCTCTAAGTTTACGTGCGATTAAATCGCGATTAGGTGTGCAATCAATAGCTCAATTAATTTTTTTTTAAATATTTGGCTTTAAATGTTACGAATTTCAGCGTTGTCGAATTACAACAGAGTCGGAATTACGGCCAAAATATCAAACCCCGAAACAGCACGCATGTATGATGCACGCACACACACACAAATGCAAATTAACATACAAGCTTATCCTTTAATTCATTATGTGCTAACTAGACCTGGAACTATCATGTGAAATTAATGGGCTTAATCAGATTGGTGGTGAAACGTAATAAGCAAACATTTTAAGTTAACTCGGGTATATTATATCAGACTTACATTTTCTGCCCTTTTTGATAGAGAAGGGTTATATGACCCCTTCTCTTTCAATGATACGTCTTGCAACATTATTTTGAATTTCATCTATCGTATTGTTCATGCAACAATTATGACGATTATTTTATTTCTATGAAAAAATAGATAAATTTGTAACTCAATGTCAGTAAAAACAAACTAATAAAAAATTACAATTTGGTTGAATAATAATTTCTTTGACTTTTAAAAAAAATTAGTGTGGGGTTCAAAAATATTAATATTTTTGAACTCCTATTTTACCGACATTCGTTTTATATCCGACATAATGAGCACGATGAAAACAATTGTTGACTCTTAATTTGCTCTTTCTATCTGCATATCAACCCGAATTATATTTTTAATGTTTTACGTCTGCATCTACTAGAAGCTGTAACCATGTCAAATTTTATATCAACTTTCTAAATCAGCGTTCACACAATAAATGGCTGTAAAATACAGACAGACGACTACAGAGTAACAAGTATTTTGTTTTTAAAATTTTGGTAAAATACTAGAAAAAAATCTTTACAATATTCAATAAAATAAAAATATTGAACTTACAGATATATCTCAAAAACATAAACCTTTAATATTTAAAAAATTATACACCTTTACGTATACAATGAAATTATAAAATGTATTTCCGTAATACTCGTATAATACTCAGTAATCTATAATACTCAGTAAAAGCAAAATATCGATTTACTACTTTTAAAATACGAGTATATTTAACAATTCTATATTAAGCCTATTATAAAATTTCTGCAAATCTTTTATTTAGGGCACGTAATAATTTATTTTTTTTCATTTTTGTTCCCAATACCGGACGTCTGTAAGAAATCTTATGTTTTCCCATTATTATCTGAAAATATACAAAACACCAATAAATTTATCCACTAATATACAAGGCGGTACAAAATATTATGCATTTAAAATGTATCATAGAAATATTACGTAATTTGCATTTTGTCGTTACACACGACATAAAACTTACACCATGTACAACCCAAACTATGGCACAAGCTGCGATCAAATTACACGTCCTCATTGTGCAAGCTCAAACGGCCCTGCATGCAAAATATGCGTGAGCGCCAGAGAAAATAATCGTTTTTATTTTCATAGAAGCTAGTATGGAACATTCGCGCGCGGAATGACGTAAAAATTCGGCAACTTTGACCTAATACCAAAGGGTTAATATATGTCATAGTTAAATCCACAGAACATAAAACAAATTGAAGTGGCATATTCGCCAAACTGTATGAAAACACGTGTCGCTAGTTCGAAATATTTGAATTTTAAACGCGCCAATTACAACATGACGCACTCCCCCACCCGTGTTCATAAATATCGTGAATGTATTAAATTCGTTCTCGTTTCCGCACGCTTTGCTGCATATTTTTATCCTACTCCCGACAAAATTCCAAAATGTTAGTATTGTTCACACTTTTAACGACCGCTCACCACTATATCGACATAAAGCAATAGAACAAATTAGCCGCTATATTTAAATATGTTTTAAGAAAACTTAAATTTAATGAAAAAATTATGCTTAATAATAAACATAACATTATATGTAAACATTGCGTATTCATCATAGACATACATACAGACATTAATTTATTATTTTTCAATAAACTACTTTATTTAGTTGTAAGTACCTGACGGATAAAATTTATTTAAACACCATATTATAACTATATAAAGAAAACAAAAAAAGCAATATTTTACTATTCGGTGTTGTCTAAATAATGAAAAAACTTATATTTTGTCAGTATACAAGAACACACACGCACGAGCGCTCGCACACGCGCACATGCGTCAAAAGTTTTTTATATGTTGAATTGAATTGTCTCGAGGTGGGGTTATTATTTGAGTGACAATGTGAACGTATGTTACAAAATACTCCGAGGTAATCTTGACTGCATTTTTAAAATGGCAAAAACATAAGTAACTTACTTGCAATAAATTGTGAATAAAAATGTTACAGTAAAAAAAATAATAACAATAAAACCTCTAAAACCCAAGAACCCAACATTTTTTGGACTTTCAATTACAAGTTTTTCGTCATCATACTTTAGTGAGTTTAAATATTTACTTTCTTCCAAGAAAGGCAGTATGATATTATAATTTCCCACACATAGCGGTTTCATAAAATCAAATCTACACATACTTTTTGAATTAAATATATCAAAACGGTTATTAATTATCCGCAAAAAATTGGCAGTGGCTTGATTACCTTGAAATTAAAAGAATTTTAATTCATTTTTGCAAAATAAAAGTGCGCCAGCTACACAATTGCTGAATAATTGACTAGCCAGCTTAACTTTCATTTTTTTTATTTTGAAAGTCAATGTGTATTCAAAGAAGTTTATTGGCTAAGCGAAACTTTTTTGTTTCTCAAATATTATTCAATTTCTCTAAATATTTTCAGTTAACCTGATTTCCATAATTATCTACAAAATTTTGAAATACATGAAATGCATTTGTTACAAGCTTTTGAGCATAGGTTCAGGACCTAATATTGCTGCGATGGAATTTTTAGTGACTGGATGGGAAAAAATCACTTTTTATTTTTTTGTAGATATTCTAAGTTATTTCAACATGGTTTTTTGCATTTGCTGTGCACCTATTAAAGTAAAAGAAATTTTTTTTTTGTTTGATACAGGAGCTTCAAACATCGTTTAACTAAATTTGGTTTTTGCACTCCTGTTATGCCATCTATAAGAATATATTTTACAGGAATTTTCCAATTACTGGTAATAACCGTTATCATAGAAATTATAGCTTCTTTGGCTTCAGCTAAAAAATCATTTCCCTTTCCTTTTTTCCCTATCCGTGAAATCTACATATCCGTGAAATTCTTTTCCATTCCAGTCAACCCGTCGACATATCGCTATTTCATCGACTACAATATTACTGAAAATTATTTGTGCTGAATTATCTACTTTTCATTTTAAAGCGCTTAAAGATTCTGTAGCGAAACCTGCGTTACCGTTAATAGACTCGTACCATTTTTTATGGTATCATGAAGGAAGACAGGAATCAAATGTTTCTCTAATATAATCGTAAGCTTTTCGTGAATAAAAGTGCAAGGATAATCCTAAAGTTCTTAAAGCTGGCGAATATTTGGGTTGATTA
The DNA here is from genome assembly GCA_039881145.1 of Druceiella hillmani. Lineage (NCBI taxonomy): Eukaryota > Metazoa > Arthropoda > Insecta > Lepidoptera > Hepialidae > Druceiella > Druceiella hillmani. The sequence continues at coordinate 20,168,160 of JAYKKI010000016.1, read as the reverse complement.
TGTGACCTCATTCACCCTTAATTATTTGTCGACACGTAAGGTCTTTATCTTCTATGTTTGAATTTTAAAAAAAAAATATATCGTCTTCTCATACTGAGACTTTGGCATGAAATGCTTTAAGAATATTTTCGACTCTTTCAATGGTTATTTTGAATCGCCTATTTTGTGCATGAAGTTCTTTTATTTCAAGCCTCTGTCACTTAATTATTCTCTCCTTAGATTTATAATTGCATGTAATTATTGCTTACGTGGTGATAACAAATCTTGGGCGATTTTTAGTGTCATGCTTCTTTGAGGTGATGAGTGACGTAAAATCACTTCAAGCTAAAAATTAAAAAAAAACTCATTTCTTCACCTATATCTATTACTTTTGATATTTTATACAAGTGATTTGGAAAAGACATACTTTAAAAGAAAACAGCGATTGTGTTAATGTAAAGTAAAAACTTTAATACTATGTCTTTTAATAATCGACAAAGAGTGTAACACCTTACATAAATGCTCACCAAATCGTCGAAATTTTTGTGAGGAAGAAATTGAAGAAAAAAGAAAGAACTCTGTGAAAACATTTCCATTTTTGACAAAATATGTAAAATTACTAGCACACATCTAAAACTACATTGAATCCAAAGTAAAGCTCGTCATTTTCAAATATCACAAATTCCTTCAAAACATTCACCGATTTATATTTCAACACTCGTCCAAGATATATCAATATCACGTTGATACTAGAAAATGTTGGGCGCTAGGGCTCCACATTCGCCCGGAAAATCCCCGAGACGTAATCTTGATCCCTTCTGACGGTTCGTCGCCCGCTCAAAGCATATTATGCAAACGATTTCTTTTTCCTTTGACCTTTATTGTTACAGCACCCAGGTTACTGGTATCGGTATAGGCCCTTGAAGATCTTTACCTGTTCTAGATTATCGTAAGTCCGAATATCAAAATCTTTATTTTATTTGGATTGTAAATATAGGCAATTTTTATTGTGCTGGCTAGCAACATATGGCAAGTAGGCATGTTGAGAAATCGTGTATGTTGATTATTAATAAAAGTAAAATTAAAAATATTGAAAAAACTAGCGATGGACGGTTTTTTATAAGCAACTACTACATCGTTGCTTATAAAAATAGATTAAATACTTTTCTGAAAATCACCCGACTGAAAAAAGTAAGAACTAATTAAAATAAATACAAACCCAAGAAATTCTGCCGGAGCTGCCATTGCCTTTTCCGTTCCCAATATCAATTGCATTGTAGCAGCATAGAAAAACTATGTGCGCATCTAACAGAATTTCCATTAGCCACGAATTGATAAAAATGCAAAATTTTAGGCATAGGCAGGGCATGACAGCTCCAACGAATTTCTTTGATTTGTAATTATGTTGAAAGGTTCTTACTTTCTTTTAGTCGGAAAGTTTTCAAAAAAATTATTTAATTGTTTTTCAACTACAATGACTACATCCGTTGTGGGTTTTTTCAAAATGTGTATTTTTACTGTTTCTTTCATACTTTTTCAAATAAAACTCTTACATTTGCCGTAGGCTTAATAAAAGTTAACAACATAACAACTGACTAACAACCTCCGCAGTTAAATAGCGAAGTTTTTGCCGGAGACCATATATAAATCCAACAAAGTGTTGCAGCGTTCTCTGGTGAGCTAACACCATAACACCTACCTGAAAACCATATATTTATAAGTGGGCACAATCTTTTGCAACAAAATGTTTATTGCGACGCCCCCTGGTGAGTAATCACCGTAGCAACTATCGAAGGACTATTGCCAATGAATCACAAACGTATGATAGAAAACCTTAACTAAATCGGTCAAAACAATTTTGAATATAAATAGGAATTGCACGCACATTTAATAAAAACCAAAAATTTTAAAGCATAATTTCCAATAAATTACGTTTTGAATAAGAAAAAACTGCAAAATGCAGACTACAAGGAAAATGCCTTCTAAAAATTATTTGTATTAAAAAATTTTGCAGGAATTCACGTTTCATTAAAATGTTTTTTTCTATAATCGGAACCATCGCAGTTTATTTTAAAATAACTTTTCAAAACGCCTTTACGTTTAATAGAATTATATAGTGGATTTATTTCGATATTTACATTAACGTGTATGATATATCTTACTCCAATTGAATGTCTGGCCCCTTGTACTAAAACGAAATGCATTTAAAATTTGACAGCACCCCATGTCAGAGGAAGGCATCTTTTTACAAAAGAACAGGGATAAAATATTAAACCGTTTTTTTTCGAAAATGCTCACCGAAAAAGTTTTTATTGCTTAGTTTGCAAGTTTAAATAAATAAATTTATCTGCCATGAAATTTTAAGCTCATTTTATATTTTTAAAGTTTAATATGTTTCAGCACAATCCGATTTCCATGATTTCCCCAATTTAATGTTTTATTGTTTCACTTAATTATTGAAAAAAGTTACACTGATTAAATCAGCTGGACGCCTGTCTGGCTGCCATATATATATTTTTTTCGGAGATATCTGATATAGAAAATTACAATTTGGCATAGCTTTAGCAAGTAGTGACCGAATTACAGGTATTACGTTCAAAAGTTGATTTACCATTTTGGATGACGAGAGAGGACATAAAAATTTTTTTTTTAATTCTTGTTGAAAATAAAATGAAAGAGCATTGTGGGTTGTAAAATATTTAAAACATTGTTTAATCGTATATTGTTTAATCCAAATAGTTGAACGTAAGTTTTATTACTAATCCTTCAATAAAAATGTAATTTTAATAACTTTTATATTTATATTTAATTTAGACAAACATTTCAATACAAAACCCTGATTTATCCAGTGTTTATTTATCCTATGCCATCTGTCATCTTGCCAGTAGTAGTAAGTTATAACTTATATCTAAATACCTTCGTTCAGAAAATTTTAAAAATAATTATGCACATTTTGAATTAGATATAGATTGAACGAAAATGGTATACTAAATAGCCGTAATAGATAGATAGACGGATGAATGGACAACGAAATTTCGTTACGAAGTTCTTTATCGCTTTGTGACGGCACCCTGAGGCCATAATTAAATTGTTTATATTCCTTTATCTTAATTTCTTTTAAAGCTTTACAGTTGTGAAAATATAATCTATATTATACTTAGATTCCAAATGGTTGCTTAAAAATAAATAATCTATGACAAATCTAGGAAAAAGAAGTATCACAAATTTGTATTACATGTAAGTACGTAACAAAAGCATAACAAATCACGTTACGTGCACGTTAGATATTCTTATTTGACCAATTTTCTTTAATTGATTTAACACAAATAATGGTAAAACATCGATACCGTTTTCCGGAAATTATGACTATTAATAGTTTTAAAAAAAGGTGCGTCAAGGGCTTATTATTTAGTAGCCTTATAGAGTTCCTGAACTGTTTTCACTATTTTACTTCTAAATGAAGTGAATGAAGTGAATGAACTTCTATCCTTACCATTACGTTACTTTAGAGATTTAGATTATTTTAAAGTAACGTGACATATAATCCAAATACAAAAAAAAATATTTTTTTTAAATATATTCACATGATTATTCACTTTTGGTCTGGAATTTGTGGACATATTCCCAAACTGAAATAATCTCTAATATTTTCATAATTCTATAATATTCTCCAATGTGCTTCGATCAGTCATTAATCGTAACATTCACGTGCATTTGGAATTACATATTACGTTGTCAGGCACGTAATTGCCTCAACATAACTTAGAAAGATTTAGTCTCGCTTCATTTCTACGTTTTTCTGCCTTTCTCTTTTTTTTTCTTTTTTTTTATGTAAGTCTTTGTACTTTTTATATGTATTTTATATAATTCTTTGTATGTTACTTTTTACCTACCTTACCTTTTTTAGTAAATTAGTAGAACACATTGCATTATTTGTTTATCAAAGGTATCTAATTTAAAATCATTACGGTGATTAAGTAGAAAATAATAATCCGAAACTTTTTATATGCATCCAGTTCTGTACATAAAATTGGAAGATAAGAATATTTTTCCACAGTGATTATTTACTTTCTTAGAATCGATTTTGATGAGACTTAGAGACTAGCTTCTCGACTTATATATAAATGGAATAACCGAGGTTAGCTTCTCTACTTTTATATAAATGGTACGACTAATTGTTAGCACGTATTATAATACTAAGTTGGGGAATACATAAATTCAAACTTCAAATATTATCTGAATGAATTGTGTTATGAGAAAAGTTATTCACTCACAGTTGAATGTAGTATGAAGCTGATTTTCTTTGAAGAACAGTGAATAATTCATGCATTCAATTTTAATGATTTTATGAACGTTGCAAATAATTGTATGCTATAAAATGAAATTCGCGACATTTTAATTTAAGTATTCGAAAAATTTATTTTCATCTCTTCTTTACTGATTGGCAATCAAATTGTCATGTTTTAGATTACACTTTTAACTTATGAAGGAACAAGTAATTTTTTTGTTAAAAAAATTACTTTCACAGATACATAAAAGAGGAACCATGATTTTATTACATTATTTGTAACCCTTTCCCGTTTTAAGAGTACCAGTCAGGTAAAACATTTAGCTTTTACATCCAATGCTCACTTGCTAAGTGTTTATTTTAATTAAAAAAACTCGTTTACTAAACGCCCTAAACTAGATTTTCACATGGAAAGAGATAATTGTGTTTTCTTAATAAATAATCACGTGTCATAGAATAAGCTATTACTAAAAAGGAAGTAAATTATCTACTGCATATTCAACAAACAAAAGCTAAGGATGAGCAGCATACTAACGAGGTGGTCGAATGTTAATATAATACTTTTTTATGAATTTTCGATCAATCAATTTTGATTATTGCATATCCTGACTAGTATATGAATATTAAAAAAAAAATTGTACATATTATTTACATTTGCGGCTTTGAAGATTTATTCTGGTGTCAACATAAATTTAAAGAACCAATGGATAAATATTTAGACATTTTTATTAAATTATTTAAAAGTATTTGGAAGCCTTATTGCAAAAAGCCACATTTGTTTCAATATGCTAAAGCGTAGGGATAATTTTAAATCGAAAATGAAATAATTGGTTGAGTAGAATGGTACTGAAATATATTAAATCTATGCAACATCTATTTTAATTTTTGCGACAAAAATTGTATTGCGTATTGTAGAAATTAAGATGGTGTAAATTAGTTTTAAAATACAAGTAACGTATAAAAACCATATGATTTTAAAATAAGTATAAAACTTGTATCAGTATCCTATTCACAAATGTAAATACAGGCGATGACAAAAGCAAGTTGGAAAGGTAAATTTCGTAAATTTACCTATTTACCTATTACATAGTATAGTGCAGTATATTTCCTAAATAATACAGCGAAATCTAATCGATTTATAAAGTTCAATAAGTTTGTTTTTTTAAATTTTTATTATGTAAATTCCACGCCATTTTGTATTAGAAATTACAATTATGTTATTATGCAAGTAAAATTAATTTATTCTATGACAATATTGTCATAGGTGGCGTACCTACAGATGTTGCTGGAGAAAAGACAAATGTTCGTTTATTACCGAGATTTTTATTAATTAATGCACTAAAGTGAAGAATAAAATGTACTTTTTTAAAGAAACATTTATTTTATTCACTGCACAGTGAATAAAATAAATATTTCTTTAAAGCATCACGCCCGTATAAGTAGAAATATTATTTTTCCAATAAGTGATCAATATTGTTATTGTATTCAAGCTGGAGTATTTTTAAAGACTTTTTATCTGTTTATCATTTTAACATAGTTTTATTGTAAGTTTCATTGTAGCGATTTTTTTATAACGTGAACCGGCGCTATTTTTAAAGTATTGAAGTAGTCGATCTTATGATTTTTATGCCAAGTTTCATTTAGATCTAATAGCAAGTGTGGCTTCCAGAGCAACGACAAATTTGGTATGTACATATATGTATATAAAGAATTTATGGGGTTACCTTGGATTTGATAAGGGGTATATGTTTGTGCACAATTTGAATAATATGTCTGGGATTACTTGACAAACAATTCTGGAAAAGTTTATAACTTGCTCTTTCAAATGATATTTCAAATTACACAAGAAACAAAATAATCAAATAAATGATTTTCTGGTTGCAAGATTTCAATATCAATCTTTTTCAGCGTTAACTATTGATATAATACGCGTGTTAGTCAGTTATTACTATGCCCAGTCATAAGGTTTTTATGCTTAACGGTATTTAAGAAAAACGTATATTATAAACGGACAGACAGACGAATATGGATATGATCTTATAAAGAAAGCATTTTCTCTTTTTAAAGTGCGTATCCCAAAAATGACCTGTGAATTTGCTATTAAGGAAAAGACAAGAAGCAGCCACGATACTTCCTTTATATATTTATTTATTTATTATAGGTTTAAAAGTTAAGTGTCCATACATAAATTATTGGAAAATATTTATTGCCACCCGAGAAATATCTTGTAATCAATTAAAGAAACATCTATTGAGAACAATTATATGTTAGCGAAGGTTACGTATTACGGAAGACTTCAACAATATAATTAAAAGTGAAAAAATCTTACAATGTATTTTAATTAACAAATAAGTTTAGTTTTAACATTGATAGGTAATAGTGAACACGGCCGAACAAGTGAAGAAAGAATAAAGGAGATAGAAGGATTCAAGGCAGGAATAGTTTAGGCAACTTTGGTAAACATACATTTTCGATGCACGTCGAACACGGCAGAGACTGTATGAAGTCTTCGTTCGTCTAGTGACAAAAACCGTCATATGCTGACTATTTCAATTTGAAGTCGCAGCGAATAGTGAACATATTTATGATGTTGCTATCGCCTGGTCATACAATTTATTTCAAAATTGCACGCAGATCAGATCAGCGCTTCTCGAGTTCTAAGTATTAATTTAATAGGAACATGGATGGAGAGGCCATGATTTCTATAAAAAGTAAAGGTAATAATAATTTCCTCCGATTAAATATTAGATTTAAATATCCTAAGCTAATATGATAAACCGGGAGCTCTTAAACCTCCCATCTAGAGTTAGCCGATTAATTTTTGTACTTTCATTTATCACCTGACGAAATTTTTGTTAAATGTATTTACGTTCCGGAACTGAAGCAGCCTCTTTCATTTGAATCTCAATATAGAAATGCACTAAAACACATCAGTCATTAGAAATCCATCGTTAAGGATATTTTTCCATTGTCCTCCTTTCGGGTGTTAGGAGATCCTCTGTTTTAATGTGCGAGTTATCTTTGTCCGGCGACTCGTCGGAATGGAATTGAGGGTTTAGCGTTGTTGGCATCATTTATTTATCAGAACTCATTATTTTTGAGAATTTTACCTAATTTAAATAGCATGTATTTTACCGATTAGTTGGTCCTGGGTTGAATATTTCAATGCATATTTGAGTTGATATAACAAGTACATTATTATTATAATTAAGAAAATACATTTTTCACTAGCTTTTAAAATTTTCTTTCACTTAAATATATTCCTTGTCGGCAATCACTTAATTTGGCCTATCAGAAATCTAAATATTTATAAAAGTATTTTTAATGTAAAAGAATTGAAAACAATCTTACGATACGATTAATTAAGAGCATTTATAATTACGTAGCTTTTCAAGAATCAAAGTTAGAATTTATATTCAATTAGATGTTTGTGTGTTTTCGTTTATTAATTACTGTTCAAATTAACAAGTTGCGCAACGCATGGACATTAACGAAAGTATTAGAGTTACAGAAAGAATTGGACAAAAGTATTAGAGTTACAAGAAGAAAATTGTTCGTCTTTTTAGGACAACTTTAACCATTCTTTTAACAAGGCTATGTAATAAAATATTATTGGGTAAAAGTAAGTTTACCTATGTAGGTACGTACACTCATGCTGACAATACCGTGGAAGTATACTTACATTAACAGTTTTAACACTTCGGTTAGGTATTGTGTGAATTTACCTAAAGTAATTTAGTAAAATGTATTGTACCTAATGACTAGATCAATATTCTTAGTGTTAGAAATTTGTACCTTTATACGTATTACGTGTCCACAGTGTGTGCATGTAAAATTTGAGGTAAACCTGATTTTGAATTTAGGTACCCACAAAGATTCCGATAAAATAATATTATAAAGTAAGCGTACCAATGATATTATTCTCACTGAAACACTACTATAACTCTTTTAGCTTCAAAACCCGTAAATTTTTAATTGAATGATTTAGTTATTAATCCATGAATATATGAACCATCAATATATGAAGATACAGAGAACAAAGTGTTTTTATAGCCGTATCCGTTGAATTTGGCTTTTAAATTCAATCAATCGCCAATTAAAGAGTCAGGGCAGTATTTCAATATAAGAAAAAAATAATAAATGCGGCCGAGCTTCAATGAAAACCAATCTCCCGAATCAGTGTGTCAATATTAAAATAGAATTAATGTAATATATCCGAGTGAGTCAGCGTCAGTAAGCTGCGCGGCGTTTCTCAAATGTCACAGACATGAATGTCTCTTATAGAGTTCTATATTAATGAGGATATTATTTTCTATGTTAATTTGTAATTAAGACAAATCATCAAAATCTTAGCACCGGTTAATCTTCTGACAATTTCATGTGTATGATAGTGTAAAGTTAGTCGAATAAAAAGGGTAAACATATTTAGATTTCGTGGTTTTTCATTTTTTATTGAATATATGATTATTTTATCCCTAATTATCACATAGACTAAACGTGTTTAAATTATTTAGAAACCAATGTAATACTAATTGTAATTTAAACCTATATTCACACGGAAACCTATTAGTATGCAGAAAATACGTTTTGGCTAGTTTTTTAATCGATATTTGAGTAAATTGGTAAATTTGTACATGCATGTAAATACCTACAAAAAAAAGTGATTTAGGGGGAACATGACAAAAGTGACAAACCAAAAAATATTGTTTATGGATTTTTTGCCTCTTTGTCTATTCTCCTAATTCTCTATTTGTTTGTGTAAGCATCACGCAAGAACAGTAAAAAGAATTTTGATGATGTTATTAGTGATGGCTTTAACTAGGTCTGGAGTAATATACAGGAAATGTTTCATGGTAATTGATCCACTAAATAGGTAAGTTGTGATTTCATTATAAAACACATTTATTTAAAGAAGATTTAATTTTATAATTGTTATGTCGTAATATTGTGCTCCTACCTTGCTTATCCATATATTTAACTTACTAATATATCCTAAATTTGCACGAGGTCTAAATCGTAAACAATTAATTTTTATATAAGGTATAATTAAATATCTGTCTTCTAAAACTGGCTTACTTTGAAGAAAATATACTAAGCTGCTATAATATGATAGTTAAAATAAATATAACAACTGGGAAAAAATCCGGAGTGTATCCAATATCAAATAAAATTAACGAGATACAATAAGTTATTTCATATTGTGAATAAAGGGTCGGACATATGATTATGAAATAAAGTGATAGAACTACAGTTATTTCATCACTCTGATCCTTTATCTCGAGGAGACAGTCAGTGTAAGAGAACTTTGCTTAGTCAGTGTAAGAGAACTTTGCTTAGTACTAATTAAAATTTGGAATGAAATGGTCGTCCTGACCATTGCGAATTGCAGAAAAATATAAGTGTATGAACAAGACGTATTGCTAGTAGGTTTCGTTAATTGACGAAGAAAAATATTTAAATAAATTTATAACTTTCCTTTCTCTTCGTTAGTTCAAATGGTAAAAAATCTATTTTTCAAAGATGAGATATGATATGATGATGATAAACAGAATCCAAATTATATAACCGGATTCAGCTTCGTCATTACATTTGGTGATGTGAGAGGCGAAGTCGGCGATGCGGAGCACCCATCACCCTGACCCGGGATTGGTCATAGGTGATGGGTGCTCCGCTCTGTAATAGTTTCCGGAAGGGACCAATTACTAAACTATTTTTTTTCTTTGACTTTTTTACTACCACGCATGTATTGTCGGCATGTCAATCAAAAACTTTTTATCCGTCTTGGGATTATTGTAGATGGAACCTCAATAAGATGGGATCTTATTGTCACCAATAATATATTTATTGTTATTATGTTTCTCGATGGCTCAAAGCAGTCACCTCATAGGGACGAGAGTTTAAATATTATCCATAGTTTATATTCTTTCAGTTTCGGAAAAAAGTTTAATTCGCAATATTCCACATTTTATTGTTGAACACTACATATCATTGTTAGTTTCATCTTAGATGTTTAGCTTCCGAATTAAAAAAAGCAAAAAAGTTCATTTATATATGCACAAAAAAAACCCATGGTACCCGGTATTGGGTACGTAATTCACGACTCATTAAATTGATTTTTTATAAAATGAAAATAATTTATTATTGTAAAGTAGGATCAATCGTGGCAGAGTATTGTCATATTATAAGCAATTGTAATATGATATTTAGTGGGTTGTGAATTCGCACAGCACCATTTATTTAAATTATGTAAAATTTATTGGTAAAAAAATATTATGTTTATAATTTTTAGCGAAAAAAGTGCCAAATTCGATTTAGCTGGTTTGTTGAATGAGGTCATATTTGATTTAACTTATTCGTTTCAGCTGTAAAAGGAAAACTATTTATAATTTATGGCGTTTTTTAGTAAAATAAATAATCAATTTACTACCGTACCATATTTTAATTCTTATCAACAGCCTGCTCTTCAAAAGTACTGAAAATTTGAAAATTAATTATATATGCACTGTAATAACAATGGATACATAAAGGAAAAATTTCATAAGGGTACTACTATTCTTTTGGCCAGATGTACTTATAGTATTAACATTACCTTTCTCCATTTATATTCTAGTTTCTTGGCAATAAATTTCTCAAAATAAAGTGATTTACTTGCAAAATAACCATATTGGCAATCTTTATTAGACACATAATTTTTACTCCTTATTATTGATATCATTCATTATTAAACTATAGATATTTATATGAAGATACAAAGCCTGATATTTTTCGATAGATGTTAAACTAAGCGTTTGTCTCATTGTTGACTATAAGAGATACGTCATTATGGTAATTCATCATATTATAATAGTATCGTTTTAATAGTCTTTTACCTAGTCCATAATTCGAAAAATGTTTTTGTAACTTGTCTTTCCTCACTTTTAACATAAACACCCGATGTCTATAAAGAAGCAATAGATTTTTAATAATTATCTAAATGATTATGAATGTCACCGGTATTTTCTTGGACAAAATTTGGTTTCATATCTTACAATGTACTCTCAGTATATTTTTTATTTGGCAAATTAAAATTATTTCTTTATTCAGAAGAAAATAACCTTCTTTTCAATCTTATTTTGGTAATTTTTTATATGAGGATGCTATAAATAATTGACCATAGTTTTTAGACTTATTATATTATTTGTGATAACCTAAATTCAATATTCATAAGTATCTCATTGTTTACATAGCTTTATAATTTTGCTTTCTTTATTGCGTCCTCAATTGTTTACCAGTCGCGTTCTCAAGAGAGTCCCAGAGAGATCCAGGTTGCATCTGGATTTGACAAACAGTCTGATAGTATACTGTTCCAACAAACCATTGGCTTAGTAATCCAATGGAGTTGTATCAATAAACTATATTTTAATGAAAGCAAATATACAATAAAATTTACATCAGTTTCATAATTAAACCCTATTATAAAACCTTAAGAGTGCTCGGATTTGTCCTACAATATTCCCAAGATTTGTATTATATCTGGTACATTTTGATTTTGTTTGTCTCTGGTTCATAATGTTATCGGATCAAAAAATCAAATTATGGTTCATATTTATATAAATGTTGGAAATTTGTACATTTTGAAGATAAAACATATAAAGTTATTATTCATGTTTTTTTCCTTCAGACTCTGTAACGGCAAAATGCCATGCGTTTCAACTCCGACGGGATTTGCTCTCGTGATTTTTTTCAACAATTAGCCAAATAATCTCTTAGTCTCGGATTTGGGAGCGCTATTAAGCGTTTGTGTTAACCCGCTTTTATAAATAGTCCAGGTCAGAAAGGTTTTTCATATTTAGAATAGAGGACAGGATATTTAGCTACATTAAAAATAAGACATATATCCATTATAGCTAATTTAACTAAATAATATTGTATTACAATTATATTTCTAATTCGACTATTTACAGATTAGGCACGACTATATATATTATCGTGTTGGGAGGTATATTACTAACGATTCAGATTTTGGTGCTCTAATTATAAGTCAAGTTCATGTATTCGTCGTCTTAATTGTCGTTATTATTTAAAAGTCAATAAAAGCGTATAATGAAATAAGAAATATTCGAACAAATTTTTTTTTTCAATTTATAAAAATGGACTGTAAAACTGTTATTAAGATAAATATTTCAGTATTAACTGTTCTTCAGATCAGGTCCTAGGTAAGTAAGGTCTAACAGAGATATATGAATTAAAAATGTTTTGTCTGTAGAATATAAAGTTTATCATTACAATAAATGTCATTATAAAAGGTGAAATATACAAGAATTCTATCAAGATTTACTTACTACTAATATTTTCATGTTATTATTAAAAAAGTTACACGATGGCATAATTTCTGCAGACACAAATATATCATGGCTAAAATTATTCCACCTTAGGATATTAAGATTAATCCTTTATTTCAATACCACCTAGATAATTTTCTTAATATTTAAAATTCATATATTAAACTGAAATAATAAACTCTGACTTCACTTAAAATAATATTTCCAAAAGAATTATTAGTTAGTCACTTTTGAATAGGTTAGCTAATCAACCTTTTGTAGTTATGATTTGATAACTTGTACCTCAGTGTTTTTCAGTCATTTAAATCACCAATACACTATAGCAAGTAATGTTCAGTATTGCTACTGGACAATTACTAGTTTTCTCAAGATACATTTTGTGACGGACGTAAATTATTTCAATAATCGTATAATTAAAGATAGGCATGTAATGTGTTTTTTCTTCTTTTAGTAGACTATATATTTGCGTTAAGGATATTTCCTTAACGCAAATATATTAGTTACAAAAAGTTTCCTTATAATCTGTTAAGTAAATTTTATGTAGTGAGATAACTAGCAACTGTATATTAAAATATGAGTATGAACGTGCAAATTATGTCATAATACGTGGATAAACAATATAGTTAGAAAATAGTTTACATTTGAATTTTAACTTCAATATTATCACCATTAAAACACTTCAGAAATACTTTACCAGTATCTTCTCATGTAGCAAACAAACACTCTTTGAGGCCGGCAAAAATTATATAGTAAATTACCATAGCAAAAATTTATTTAAAGAAAAAAACAAAACTTTTAATACAATATTTGTCATTAGGATTAATAGGTTATACATACATATATATATATATATATATATATATATATATATATATATTTATATATATATAGTTTATTTCTAAGTTACCAATTTATTTGAAAATACGACGTAAATATGAAAATTTACCCTAAACGGCAAATATTCAGATTAATCACAGTTCATAACACTATTTTACAAACCAACTATAATTAATTCAAAATATTTATTTTGAGTCCCGCCTAGGTTTGATAAATATTGTGTTAAATTTACGTATCGATACCTCAATACAAAACCATGATATTTCATTTATATTTATGACCCAGCAGTATGCATTAATCAATAAAATAATATGCATTAATCATATGCATGTTTTTAGGGCATAAAAGTTAATCAGTGTTACATTGATAAATAATTAAAAATATTTATATAATAGTTTCAGTGCAATATTGAAACATATTTTTTGTTTCCAGTTCAACAAGCAAAATAATGGTATCAACAATAACATTTCGAATATCAAATTTCAATTTATAAAAGTACATTATGATAAAATAATAATAATACAGTGTCCAATTTTAAAAGTCGTTACAATATTACTAATGATAATAATGAAATTGACGGTAATAGAACTCTTAAAGTCTTTATTTATCATGTAACGATTCACTCTCTGTATAATCAACCTTTTCCTATAAATATCGTTTCTATAAACTTTTTGAAACCCTGGACAGTTGGTTTTCAATGCTTTTTATATTACGCATTTACTTAGTTCTATATTCGTGTTCATCAAAGTCTAAAGAAACATTAATATTTTTTGGCATACATAATATATTCTTATACATTTTGTATGGTCATGCTCTTCTTTTTCATATACATTATGTATAGTCATATCTTCATGCAACGTTTCGAACGTTTGTTTATATGAGTCTCTGGATCATAGACTTGCTAAATATATAATGTATAAAGAAATGGGTAGTCAAAGCAGAAATTGAAATTAATAATTAACATACATAATTAACATTTTGCCGCTAGGAGTAAATCTCTTGCATTCGAACAAAATTTTATAAATTGCAGACTTTATGAAAAATAATGGTAGATTATAATTTTGTTTGGATTGGCAAAATTTATAAACAAATTTTAAAAACTAAATTTAAGAATTTTTTTATGATCTTTAAAATGACTCACAGTTTTCAACATCCATAAAATTGACAAAAGTATAGTTTTCAACTGATTTTTAGAAAATATATATATCGCGGCACCTTAAACAATCTGGATTTATACGACCGCGATCTCCCAACGGATAAGGCGATGGCAGAATCTGGATATAAGATTTCCGTTTAAAGCAATATAAGAATCTTCGAATGAATATTCCAAATGTAATAAACTGTACAGCAGGATAATTTGATAAATAAAAAAAATTATTTAAATAGAACCGATGCCAACACCCTATCCATATATTTTTAAACATATACTTTGTGATATATGTCCGTAAAACGTAAAAAAATATTTTAAGGCTTCCACATCTTCCTTTACCTATTTAGGGAATTTTATTTGCAACATCATGAAGACCGTCAAGTATATTCAGCATGTACTCTCTAATTAAACTCGTTAAAACTCTTTGTCAAAGAAGTAAACTTCAACAACGAGAAGCGGTATTTATAGAATGTAGTTTATGGTTATGGAATACTGCAGTGCCCCTGAAATATTCGGATCTATGTTAACACATTTAGTATGGATGTCGACATTTTATCGACAGACTGAGCTTATTATAAACTTCTTTTTACACATAAAAAGGGTTAAAATAAAATAAATAAAGAGAAGAAAGAAAATAATAAAATTCAATTAATTATATGTTTTGGTCCATTGGCATCCGTGACGTGAAAGTCTGAAACAGAACGGTCTGAACGTGAAAGTTCATTCTTCTCCATTATCATCTTACAAATAACGTCATGGCGAAAATTAAATCTCTAAAAATTGTAACAAAATTAGAGCAGGTAAAAATAATTTAAAAAAAAACGGTATAAGATACATGTCTAACGTGCCCAGTTAAATCGCGAAAAGGTGTTTAAGAGATAAGAGTACTCGAGAAAGGGTAAAATTTATGCGACTTTACGTAATATAAATCTACATCCAGTTACGGACAAAAGAATGGGGCCAAAGATTAACTAAGATAAACTTTCCAATTACAATATGAAATATGTGCTTTAACAAACGATTTTTACTTATAATTAACAATGAATCATGGTTGAAGCAAAATGTTAAACGTTATTGAGATTTATTTAACGGATTCTTAAATATAAATTGATTGCAGTTTTTGAGCACGAGTTCGCTGAATTTTAATCTCCATTGAATTATTGTTTACTGTTTCGTATTTTGCGTAATTCTGTAAATATTTAATTGTAATTTATGGCAGGTATTTAATTTTTAAGCACAATCTGCTGCGAGCTTCAGAACATATGCCATTAATTACCAATTTGTATTTTATTTTATTCCAATATTAACTTTTATTTTGTTTTTGTCACATTTGATATAGGTTGAAACTTATATTTACATTTTACAGCAGTATAACTCGCTGTTAAATGTATTTTGGCAATAGATTATTTTGTAGAATGACCTAGTCCTAATGAGTTGATTGTTTTTAAGGAAAGTAAACGTGACCGCATAGAAGAAATTTAAAATAAAAACAAATATAATAAAAACCATAGTATATTATTCATTACTCGTTCGTACCAATTTATGCGGACAGAGTAATTGTTCCTATAGGTAGTTTTACATTTCTGTCATGATTTTTATATATCATTTGCCTCCTAAAAATAAATGTTTTTTTTCTTTCCATTTCTTATTTTTTTATGACACCTGACTGACTAATTGATTTTTTTAAATTTATCTGATAAGGAGTAATCAAAATACATTTTTTTATAGTATAGATACCAAATTTGGGATCAAAATAAAGATAGTAATTGAAAATAGTTTCAATAGTACATGCTGACACATCGATAATTGACCTATATTAACACCTATATAATAAACGTGAAAAAATATAAATAACAGACGCCAGTACGGGGCGATATACTCTGATTACATGAACAGTACAAGCAACGTTCTCGTTATTTCCTATTTTCTTACACCATTTAATTGCATTCTTTAGAAGGAAAAAATCGTTTACATCAGAAAAAACGAAGTAAAAAATAAAAATAGAAAGGAATGTAATATAGTTAAGGATAAATATAGATTTCGTTAATTCATAATTTTGATGGCCCTGCAAAATATGAGTTTCCCCAAAGTAAGGCAGTACTAAATTATTTGTTGTTTACTAAAATATTAAATTAGGGGATTGTTACATTAGTAGTGAGAGTATGAATGATTTGCAATGAAATAATTGTTGTTCGCTGTATGACATAGAATTGACATACAAAAATTAGTCACACGGTACAAATTATTAGAGCTTCAATATTGGTAGAGCCTGGGACAAAGAAACATATTGCCTAGAATTTCCTCAACTCCCTTGTCAATAATCGTTTAAGACGAAGATATTGATGTCCAGAAAAGGGGTTAAATAATTGTTTAACGTTTAACGATTAATTTTGAAAGCGGCCAATTATAAAATCATTTATCACAATAAAAATGGCAGTGAGTACTTTATTCATATTTATACTAATATATATATAAATATATATATATATATATATATATATATATATATATATATATATATATATATATATATATATATATATATATATTATGCACACACAAACACACATAAGGCAATGTTTATTATTTTTGTCCTCTGTTAACTTGTCTATCTATTGAAAGGTTCAAAATAAGAGGGAGGCGAGGGAAAATTCTATATAACATTTTTATTCTTTTCATTGTTTCTGGTTATTCTTGTTGTTGGCTCGATTTTTTTGTCATTATATTTGCCCAGAATTGCAAAACTTGGCACATACGATTAATGCTGATAAGACCAATATTCATAAAATTACGAAATTTTCTTTAGTACCTATTTCCATCCTAAATTTTAAATATTTTTTTTTTCTAACCGCAAACATAATAAAACTTTATAAAACACACTTTAAACGACTTCAAATAACCGCCGAATAAGTAATGTACTGAAAAGTATAAAATGACGAAAATACGAGTAATCAGTTCAAACTTTATATAGTACAATATAGTTTTATGGTACAATGTCGTTTCTGAACATAAATACATTTGCAAAATACTGCTACTGGTAGAGATATTTGGAATCGGTATTAAGTCGATGCTCCTCTCCTCTCTAAAATACATGCACACCCATACACAAATGAGTGTTACATTTCACTTGGTACTGACTCCAAAAAGCTATACCGATAGCAGTACTGTGCAAATTTATTTTTACTCACGACGAAACGAAGGAGGTATGTGCATTTAAGGCGAGAGGTTGTGTGTTTGTTTGTTTGTTTGTGTTGCAAACACAATTTTTTTTTAAATCTTCGTACTTAAAGAAAGTAAGAACCTACTAATATAATTACAAACCCAAGAAAATTCGTAGAGGCTTCCATGGCCTGCCTATTCCTAAAATTTTGCAGTTTATCAGTTCGTGACTAATTGAAATTCTCTCACATGCGCAAATACGCTGCTACAATATAATTGATATTGGGAAAGGAAATGGCAATGGCAGCTCAGACAGATTTTTCTGCATTTGTAATTATGTTAATAGGTTCTTACTTTCTTTTAATCGGGGAGTTTTCATAACAATTATTTAATCCTCTTTTAATTACAATGACTATATCAGTGGCGAATTTTTTTAAAATGATTATTTTGTTTTTCATGTATATTTACTTTAAGAAAAGTCATTGTGCCCAAAGTTCTAACCGAGAACTCGTACCTGAAACCGGTACATTTTTTTTCCGTAAAATTGTTTTCTTTTTCTATTTTTTTCACTTTTGATGTATTACAAAGAATACCGTGAAAATACAATGAATTCTTAAAAATAATATCTTTTTTATTGAAATCTGAACAGATATTTGCAGTATTTAATGAACATTAATATATTCATGTAAATCTAAATAAATACATGCATACGTACACACAAATACATATGTACCTTCATACGGACATATAAGTTACATTCTTTGGCCACGCCGTAGTCAGTGCTGGAAGCCTTTAAATACCTTTACATGCTATATAGCTGCTTTTTAATGTTATATTCGGTATATAACTTTATATATTCTTGTATATATTTATTTACGTATTAATCTTTTTGTCAATTCATGCAATTATTTACTTAATTATCTACCTATCCACAAATATCTTAGTTGCTTCCAACCTTTGTATGACCCTATAATACCTACCCGAGTATTTTCTTATTTCTTTGCTTATATCAACGCAAATGGAACTGCTCCATACTCGATGAATTTACTCCTCATTACAGAAAAGTTCCAGTCACCAACCCTTGGCTTCGCCATTGCACAGAATTTTGATTAAGGGCAAATTTATGCCACCCTTAGTCATGTCAAAACTTTATAGATATTATTACCAAATTATCATTAGACTTATATTATCCAAACTTGATCACGGCACCTGTGTGTTATATTTTTGAGGAATTCTGTCATGTACCTTCAATTTATGTGGTAAAATTCTAGCAGCTTTAATATGATACTGGGGGTTATTCAAATAAAAAAAAGAATCGGGCAAATAGATTGATTAATGCCGAACATATGTGCTAACATGCACAAAACGGGCCCTACCGCTGCGGGATCAGCCAAGGAATATTCTTACGGCATCAAGATTGAGGAGTTAAAACCTGGAGTTTAACAGTAAAGACTCCACTTGGGATTCAAAACACTAATTCAAAAACAGCAAATCCTCAAATTTCACTGTTTAAGCGGTAGTACCCCTGCAGCATCAGGATTGAGTAGTTTCAACCTTGAGTCCAGTATCAGAGTATATGCTTAAGGTCCACAATACTAATTTTAAACAGTCTATCCTCATGTCTCATGATTTAAGCAGCACTACCCTCACAGTGTTAATAGTGAGAAGCCACTACAGCGTTAAACTTTGTGTTAGTTTCTTTTGAGACTTACAATACTGATTCCTCAAATCACACACAGTTTGTACTTGAGATAAACAATACGAATTTAAAAATAACAGATCCAAGTCTCACGGTTTAGGCAGGAAGTACCCCTGTAGCATCAGGTCTCAGGAGTTTAAACCCGGACTTCAACGACAGAATCTTTGCTTGAAACCAACAATACCTAAAAATGAACACAAAGCAGTAAAATTCGTTAGCCTCTTTTTCTATAACATAAAAGTTGTCTTAAAAGCTGTCTATATTTACTTAATAGCGACTCATAAAAAGGACGTTTTTTTTCGTATTATGGATTCATTTTTTGTTCGAAATAGACTTAAGAAATATTTGAGAAAGGAATAGAACACATATATGGGTGAATTGTTAATGTTAATGTTTGATGGCACTTATTTCTTAAGTTAATTTCTTGTTTAGAATATTAATGAGTACTTAAAATGAGTAGTCACCATTAAATGGTTACATCCACTGATTACACACGCTCTCCTTACCCATTAAATGGTAATACCACAGATTACACGAGCTCTCCTTACTCGTTAAATGGTAATATCCACTAATTACATTGCCCGTTAAATGGTAATGGTTAATGGTTAAATGGTAATATCCACTAATTACATTGCCCGGAACAATAATATCATAACTTATTTAATTCGTTACCTTAAACGAATACGGTAGACAAGGTCAATTACTGTGGATTCACCTTGTCTACCGTTCAGTTTTAGAGTAACCAGAGCTACGTGTGCGTTAATATAAGTATGTGATAAACAAATTTAGAAATTACAATTTATGACATATATATATATATATATATATATATATATATATATATATATATATATGAGGAAATTCGTAAGTAGGATATAATTTACTTAAAGAATTATTCCTTTTAAAGATGCATTTTGGTATAACAATGGGGAACTTGTCGCACGTGATCAAAAACCCTATTTAACTTTCTATAGCTTCCATAATCAAAAATTATAAAAATTTAAGTTGTAAATCTATAGTTTTCATTGTATTGGGTATTGAAATTGAAATGGCTGTGTGTTGAAAGTTAGTCATTGTATCTATTTATCATATTTTATTAATAGTATTACTTAAAATCCTAATTATTAATCGTATTTATAATTTTGAATAATAATACGATTCTAACAGAAGAAAGACATAAAATACTTAATACTAGCAGATTTAGTTTGTTAGTGCACACAAATAATTTTGGACTTTGATGTAAAGAAAAAGATTGGAATCGTTTATGGTATCCTTTAGGAAAAATTAGGCTAATTTTCTTGTAATTTTTGAATATTTATTCAATAGTTTTTTTGTACTAAGCGGGAAAATGTTTTAGGTGGACCAGATTGTGGTAGATCCAAAAATAGGAAACGATTGCAACGATGAATTGTCATATGCATCATCTTTTAAATTTATCTACTATTATATGAATAAAATTATAAAGACAGTTCTATCGTAAATCATTATTTAAATTAAGAGTAAATAAACTGATTCTTATTTATTTAGTACGGGAGATATATGTAAAATTGTAATTAAGTGACATTTAACACGTGTTTTTATAACGTGATTTAGTTAATACGGGCATGCGTTCGACCATCAAGTCACAGCGAACTGCTAGAAAAAGACTACCAGATAATGATTGTTATATTATTATTATTACCGATAATAACTTCCATTATTTTTTATTACATACACCGTAAAGTTTACATTGTATAACCTCACATAATAACAACAATTGAATTTATTACCCTCACTAAAATACTGGTATATTGTATAACTCTCGAAAATATAATAAAACCTACACTGCGCCCCTGCAATAAACTCACTAACATAAACAATGGAAAAATCCGCACAAACCAGGCTTCCGCTATTGTGTTTGAATAAAAAATATAAATGTTGTTGGTTGTTCCTAAGAGTTAATCTTTGCTAATATCCCATCTGAAAATGTAATACAACGAAACCTAGGTCGTGGTAAAGAAATTAAAGAAAGTAGAAATAGTACTATATCACGTAGTTTCATTTGATTGTGAATAATGAATTTCTACAAAATTAACGCCAAATATATTCAAAATATCATTATTTAACTGTTACAGCCCTTTAATTAATATTATACTTAGGAGAATTAAAAAAAACTTTTTGAATGTTTCATAATTTATTTAAAAGGAGTATTTTCTAAAGCTAGTGTTTACAAAATTAGACATATTTTTACCCGACTACGGTAAAGTCAAAACAATGGTAATGTTCTTTACTTTGCCGCATGTATTTCAATAGATATGTGTGGTACCTATCTATTGTATCTGTGGAGCTCAAAAGCTTAACGGATTTCAACAAGTGATATATCGTTCAATTTGTAACGATACTCCGGAAAACAACGAATAGATGATATTACATAAAAAAAATCGTGGTCCTCGTTAGCCGCCGTATTGTTGAGACGAAAACAAACTTTCAAATCATTTGCAAAGTAAAAAAGTCATGTCAAAGGTTTGAAAAAAATTTACACACACATGCACACTCGAACTGTGTATTAGTTTATTATTTTCGCACATACGCACACATACACAGGCACATATGCACGGGAGCGCACACAGACACACAAGCACAAATACTTATATATACGTACACACTACCACAATCCCAGCAAAGAAGATTGATAATGCAATTAAAGTTATCACAAATGGGACCGCGCCCGAATTTAAATATTGAGAATACTTAACCTAATTTATTATGTATGCAGACATACACGGATATTATAATTATTTTTACCGTATACAATATTTTTTAATTAAGTAACGAAAAATAAACGAAAATATTTAACATTCGTCTTGATATTAAAATACACGAAACTGTATAAATCGTCCCGCACATATGCTAATGAACTATTTTTGTCGCGCCATATTTTTCAAAAGTTCGTTATTAACTTTTTTTTTCATCAGTGCCATTAACCAACCAATACAAATAACTTCTATTTTAACTATCGTCCAAGTTCAATTAATTACTTCTAAGTGGGGAAAGCTTTCAACCGTCCGGTCAATAAAGGCAAGTCGGAAAAGCTGTCAGCGTTTCAAAAAAGCAGTTTCAATTAATAGAAAGTTACAGCGTTATTTCTTCATAATTTAATAGCAATAATGAAGTTTTATGAAAACGACTATGCCACAACGAGTTCCATATTGATTAAGGTCTTATTGACGGTCGCTTGTCTGTTTGGTTACAGTGAGCCATTAATTAATAATGGAAAGGCTTTTATATAATCGAACTTTTTATTACTGTAGGGTAATTATTAACGTTTGGACATCGGTTACTATTATACCTCTACCATAAGTTGGCCTATGAAATCAGCCTATTTTGAGGTTACAAACCCAACAAAAAAATTAACTTTTGCAACGTTAATAACTCTACATCAGGTATATCTTAAGATTATTATCTTTAAAAAAGTTTGGTTTTTAAACAATTTCCTTGATATTATATTTCTAATCATTCATAATTTGTAAATTTAAAACTAAATAACGTTGTAATATGTTCCCATTATACGCCTCTCCAAGAGGAGGAAAAAATATTGAAAACAATTATTTTTATAATACCTATTGAGGTTTAGGATTAATTTCAGGAATTATTAGTATAATTTACTGAACTTAAATATCTTTCAATTAGGTAGTATTGTCCATAACAATTTCCCCTGTATTTAGGTACGCGTACTTTATGATTTTATAAAGTAAATGTACCCGAAGGAAACGACCACCAGGGATTTTTTGCATATGTAGCAAACTTTGTATAACAGTGGACCACCTTGTTCCATAGATGCATATCGGTTAAGTGAATTTAAACTAAGAAAGCCAATTGTGAATAAAAAGAAAAGTCGCTGTTCGCATCTAAACAGATTTTGTTTGCAAAAGAGCCTTTGAAATTACAACTTGGATATCTGAAATGTGACATGTACTATCCCTACGCCATCTGCAATACCGGGAAGTTAGACAAAGCGCGGTTATGTCTGAAAATATATCCTTCACATGATGGACATATTTATAGATGAGCACATATTAGCTGAGACAAAAATAAAAAAAGATGACTGATGACAGAAAAGGTGACATGCATCTCTGATGTTTGTCTACCATATATTTGTAAAAAGATGACAGACAGACATCAGAGATACAGTAACAGTATTATAAAGTAGAAAGATTAGATAGTTATAACTAAATGGAAAAACTGTTACTGCTGTGTGATTTACATATTTAAAAAAAAGGGTGCGTGTACTTATGTACGCGCGTGAGAAGTTATACTTCTTTGGCATCATTAAATAATACATACGGATAGATAACCTCAATTATATTGGAGCACTTGAAAAAGTCTGTAAACACAATTTTTCACTAATATTTACGAATAGTAAATATATTAATCAAAATATTGAATTTAAATCACTACTGAATATAATTTATCAGCACATATATAAATCGCACTTATATGAAACTAAAACACGTGTGTGAATGTAGACACTAGAAACGTGTGGATAAATACTATGAATATGAAAACAGTGAACAGAGGCGACAATGGTGCCAATAACTTTTGTTTCGAGACTGCAACCGCTGCAATTTCATACTGTAACTTTTGTGTGACGAATCTTAAAATTTCACTCTCATCATTTATTCGTAACGCGCCTAAAGAAGTATAACTTCAAAAATAAACTAGGCAATTCAAATCAAACGTTTGTACATAAATGTACCATTAACACTGTAACAAAATGTAAAATATCGGCCTAGACCAATAGAACTTGTTTTATCACACATTGCTATACATGAAATTAAGAAGGAATCAGCAAATCACCATTTGCAGAAGACATCTAAGGAAATTTTTTTATATATGGTTTGTGTATTTGTAGAGAGAGGTTTGTGTATTTGTAGTACAGCTCTTTAGATAGGAAAGCCACTGAAAATGCCACGTAATAATTTGCGTAATTTTATTTTTGAGAAAAATTTCTTTCTTTCCTTTTCATATTTTCAATACTTAAACAACTAATTTTTTCTGGTGTTTCGGCTGCACAATTATGGCTCTCATCGTTATCGGATCAATTACTAACACTGATTTGATATTAATTTTTGTATTAAAATGTTTTTAACTGCATTTACAGTACAGCCACAGTTCATAGAGAAGCACCATCTTAAATCTCGGTCTTTCGTTCATGTGGATATTTGTATTATACCCCATTTATGGCTACTTTTTGTACGTAGTTATTAGATCACCCCAACTTATGGTATTAAAATATCATTATATATGATATTTTAATTAAAACAACAGGAGTAGTAATTTTTATGTAAATAATTATTCAAGCGCTAATTGTTTGGGTATATTTCTTTCAAATTTTTGGCTTATTCGATTAAAAGTTTCGTAGGAGGTGAGGCGAAACAATTCGATTTTTATATTTTATTCTTGCGTAACTTACTTATTAATATATATTAGTTGATTACATAAAGCAGGTCAGTAGATTTTAATTTATAAATTTTAGAGAATCTTCAATATTTTGTTGCAATCTCCAATGCCTCTAATATTCTGAGAACACAATCATACAACTAACTTTCCGACGCGGTTTTAATTCATATATCAATTAAGTAATGTTATTAGGTTTAACAATTCTGAATTTTCCTAATTGTTATTTTGAAAGATTTTTGTATTCGTACCATATTTAACCATATTTTTCTGACTATTTTGATTGCGTAGCTATATATCTCAGAGTTATCCGAATAATTCTTAATAGATCTTAGATATAAGTGATAACTGAACCTAAAACTATTATGGAAAAATATTACAAACATCAATAAAAACGTAAATTAGCAGTAGCATACGTTCGTGGCCCTGTAAATTTTGTAGCTACTTAATGACCGTTTTGTTACTACGATCATATTTTTCGACTAACAGCGAATATAGATCTTATAGCTAACCATATAAAAGAGTTCAACGGAAATTCAATAAACTAAACAAATCTGAATTATTTCTTCAACTTTGCTTGAAATTTGTTTTGAGATCAAATGTTAATCTCCATGAAATATACTCACATGATCCACTTTGCGAGCAACCTGCTGCAATTTTTAAGTTTAATGCAAAATGTATCGTAAATATATTAAACAATTAGTCATTTTAAGTATATCGCTTCACTTTTTCACTCAGTCTATTCATAAATTAATTGCTAAACACGAACAAAACAAATTAAAGCGGTTTGAAACCTGTAAAATTGGAACAATATAAATAAATAGGATAATCGTACAACGTCATCTGCACAGATAAACCTAGATTTAAGAAAGAGTATATGCTTCAAAATAGGTATTAAATTTTTTAAGGTGAAAATGGCTATTCTATGATATGGAAATTGCAGAACAGAGATTTGATAGTATTTCATAAATTTAATTTAAAAGCTCTTGCGTATAATTCAACAAGTGGATTCAAATCCAACTATACTTATATCAATAAAAGTACATTTATAGGACCTTAACCTTTCCAATAAAGTACTCTTAACTTTATGTAAGTAAACTTCAAAAATACCTTTTAAAAAAGAATATGAAATTATTAACCTTGCGCTAAAATATTTATTCAGGAATTTTTTATTAATTATATGCTTAATTACTTCGGCAAAAAGTTCTTACAATAATGTTTAAAGATGTGAACACTTTAAGTTTTTCATACTTACTTGACACTTATTTTTTGCGAAATATTCCCTATGCAATCTTCCATAAGAATAAACCAAGTAAAAAATTTCGTGTCATAAATTCTTCGTGACGTTAGAGCAAGTTTACTCAAACATCCTAATCAATTCGGTAGAAATGTCCCCTTTTTAGGTAATTTTAATATACGGAAAAGTGCCAAACTATAAGAGGCTAAGTATGAACTATAAAGAGGGTGACATAATTATCTTGATTTTCGTTTTGTTTGAATAGTGAACATATATTTCCTACTCTATACACCGGTGACTCATCTTGACAGAGAGCCAAGTAAGCAATTATTTAAATCTTGCATATTGATGTTTATTTTTAAAGCTTTCATGACTCGAGGTCATCCCGTGCTCTGTGGCTTCGGTGGAACATCGTAATATTGTCAAGTTACGTCAGATATGTTAATTGAATTGACGTAATTTAATTAGCCTTTGTTAAATTTTTACAGTTAAACAGAATACTTTAATAATATTTTATTTACATAAAAGTCGGGTAATGCCTTATTTACTTTTTGTATTGGTCAGACATAAAATGTAGTATCCATAACGAAAAGTTTGTTCATTTTTTGTTAATTGTGGAGAAAGTGATAAATAGCTGATTCAATAAACTTTTCAAGGCTTGTCGAATTTTCGGTATATTGCTTCAACATTTTCATCACCAATCTTTTCAAAACTAGATCTATTTGAACTTGAATAATTCACTAGATCAAAATATACAGCATTTAAATCGAAAAATACCCTCATAGTCGTTAAGGATTGACCAGCCTCATACAATGATATATTGTTTTCATTAAATAAATAATAATGGCTCTCATAACGGGACATGTCCATTTCGCCATGGATTCTTTTAAAAAAAATTGTTTTCAAATACTCAATGATTTTCCTATGTTAAAATCTGTGCTTTAAACTACATAAATACTGACTACATAATACACTACTAAAATACTGATGTCAATATAATGCGATTTACTTTATCTATCTACCCTCAATTTAATCAAAGTTTTTAACATCACTACATACGTAAAAATAAAGAGCGGTCCTATATAAAGAAAAAGAATAGTATATTAAAAAATGTTGCATTTCGGACTTGTAGGTACTTAAACCACCATAAAAAATCAATAAAAAACGGCCCAAGTGCCATTCAGACTCGCGCACAAAGAGTTCCGTAGTATCAGATAATCTTGAACTTACAAGTTTATTTTTCCTCAGACACTGTAAAAAAAGTTATTGTTGCGGTTGGTACCGATAATATATCATATCTCAAATACTACACGTCATATTTTATTCAAAGTTATTTTTCTCAATAATTTATTTTAAGTTCTACTAACTTGATTTTTTTTTCAGAATTTACACACGTTAGTTGAAAAGTTGGAGGGGGACAACATTTTTAACAATTTAGAGACACATATCTCACCAACTACTGACTTAAATAAAAGAGTTATTTTAGAACCTTTGTATCATTTTTAAGACTTATTTAACGATACCCCCACGCCTAAGTGCTCTGGATTTTTTCATATTTCAGGTATATGTATTGGGTGCCACCCTTAATATTATTCATAATTCCATTATTTCATCGTTTAGCAGTTCATTGAAGACACTTACCATCCAAATTTCATTTATATATTACCAATAGCCTTAGAGTAAAATGGCTATGATATATAAACAGACAGAAGGACAGACGAACAGGACGAAATTATAAGCAATCCTTTAAATATACGGACGAAAAATATGCTCTTAAAATTAAAGTTTTAAATAAAATATTGGTTCATTTATTGAAAGTTAAATGTTCATTATTGAATTAAATTAAACATTTTTAATTGTCATTAAGTTTCACGTAGTTTACAATTTTAATTTGAGCCGCATTACTTTTGCTACTCGTATTGTGCACAATTCCTGATATATTCTTCCAATAAAATTTTACGTGTTGGTTAAGGCTTTTTAAAAATAATCAACGATATGTACAATAACATGGACACCAACGTTAGGAGTTCAGCAGGAATAAGTTACGAATTTGAAGAAGGAATGGGTGTACACAATGAGTCGGTTCTAAGTTCCCTACTTTTGGACATTATCATGAAACATCTCACTATAGGAAAACAAAAAGTTTTATATTGAAATCTACTTCACACGGAGGATTGCCCCTCAGGAATAAGCCTGAAGACTTGGAACAATCTCTTGAAATTTGAACTCACATTAGAGACTGCCAGACTAAAATCAGTAAAAAAGGCATATTATTTCGTTTCCAACGACATAACACAGATATAAGATCGATATAAGATCGACCTGAATCTGATCGAGTCGACCACTTCAAGTACTTATCTTATTGCTAACAATGGCACGCTCGATGCTGTTATAATATCTCGCATAAATACCGGCTTTATGATGTTGCGAGAGCTTTCAGGTACGCGATAAGAAAATACCGATACGCGTAAAATTAAAGTTGTTACAAAACCACTAGCTCTTGAAAAAAATTAATACGACAAAAATGCGCAAAACGACGATAAATATGTCGAATTGAACAGAAAGTATCAATAGGATTGATATTAACTTAATCTTAGCAGTTTGAAAGTCGGTCCAATCGAAGATAAGTTCTAAGAAACATGACTGAGGTGGTGTGGCAACGTTATAAGGAGGCGAATATATCATATAATCCGAACGGTTTTAAATATAAACAGAAGACTGAAGAAATGAAGAAGATCACCCATAACTTGGATGTCAACAACGATCGAGAAACAATTCAAACTTAACAGACACATATGGTAAAAAATAAAGCAAAGGGCTAACTTTAAACGAAATATGAAAAGGCTAGGCAAGGAGGGATAAAAATAAATTTACCTATGACTAAAAAACGATTAGAAATATATCAGAATTTATATTCAAACTTGTAAGAGTAACCAAACTTTGTTGAATAAATGATATTTACTTTCAGTGTTTAGCGTTGTCTGAAAAATTTTCCCTGTGAAGCTCCCAACTGAGTTTAATAACATATTTCAAGTGATTATCTGTTTACCAAGGGTTTTGCTCATCAACCGCACGCTGATTATCAAAACCATTGTTAAACTGATAAAAATTTGAAATCTTTTGTTCTTTAATAATCGTTTATAATTTTTAAGCGCTATTTTATATTCGTGCGTTTCAGTTATATTTTTTTTAATTTTAATCATAGGAAGCTAAAAAATACTACAATAGGTAAGAAAAATTCGTCTTTTAATACATTTTTATAGAAAATACATTCTTCGGATGTTCCGTCTTTAAATAGGTAAGATGGAATAAAGAAATAATCAACGGTCTTTTAATTCTAGCTTTCTATTTCGTTTGATTAACGTTGGCCAAGAAATCAACATGAAATCGAAATGAAATTATTCATAATTCTCTTAATGACGTATTCACAATATGCCGCGCTCCGAAAAAATATTTTCTAGTCACGAACTCACTAATATATGAGTAACTATGCTACTTGTTAGTGCCCTACGAATTTAAAGCCCATGAAGCTAACCTTGATCGTTAAAAGTTTATTATAATTAAGATGGAAATATGTGTTTTTTATATTTTTTGGCAGGGCTGGTGCCTTGTTTGTTTTGTATTATTTAATTTGATTCAACAATGGAAAATATTATTACTATTTAAGTTTTAATTTACATTTCATCCATTAAGTAGGTCAGCTAACCACAATTACTTTGTAAAATTATTTCATATTCCACATATGGCTTTATATAGGCAGCTTTAGTTAATGATGGCGTTGAAAGTCCTTAACGACCAACAACATGAAAGACAAAATAATGGAATAGTCGCGCGGAAAAAATGTTATCGAAACACACACACAATATATATATATATATATATATATATATATATATATATATATATATATACATACACACACACACACACACACACACATATATATATATATATATATATATATATATATATTGTGTGTATGTGGTACGTTTCCAATTATCACCAATTCCCTATCAAGAAATTTGCTTAACGAAACTCGACAAGTTTTAATTAAAAGTAATATATCAATAGATAACGTAAATAACGCAAACGTTATCTTCAAAAGCTTTTTTATATTGGGGTTTAATTGTGGCACTTTATATTCACTTTAGTATATTTAATATATTCACTTTCGTTACTGTGTATTCACTTTTGTTAATGAAGCCATAATTGATACATTCTATTTTGCAAATATAAAATGTAAGAAGAAATAGTTATTAACCGCAGAAGTGCTGGACTTTTATCTTTAGGTTCTTGCTTTCAAAATCTTAACACTAACAAAATATGATGAATTATCTCTTAATTTCATTGATCTCGATTATCGAGGTTCCACT
The DNA here is from genome assembly GCA_039881145.1 of Druceiella hillmani. NCBI lineage: Eukaryota > Metazoa > Arthropoda > Insecta > Lepidoptera > Hepialidae > Druceiella > Druceiella hillmani. The sequence continues at coordinate 20,137,681 of JAYKKI010000016.1, read as the reverse complement.
AGATCTGGAAATAAACAGTTTTGACAGAATTTCACTAAATGTAGTTCCATGTTGCCTTTCCAGAATTGATAATCCTTGGTAATCAATTTACAATATGATCGTTTGATATTAAATGAAAATACAGTCAATAATCGTTGTCATGATATTTTAAAATAGAAGTTTTGTTGTTTCTAGATGCCGTTACGTGGGAAGCGTTTTCATCTGTCTACAAAATATTAAATGAGAAATCGGCGACACTATCTATTTATTCAGTAGCCACTGGCAGTAGACTTCTCTCACTGGTATATTTCCACAACAAGGCTTGAACTTTGCTATATTTGTAGGGCCTTTGTTTATTTATTTTTGAAATCTTGTGTACAGTTATTCTGCTTTGCAGCAGCCATTCCGAAATGGCGAGCTGCAAAGCAGACTTAATGTTGGGTCTTGAATAAAATTATATAATATTCGTTCCTTATATTTCTTGTGGAAAGAACCCCGCTTGTTGGAATATTGCCAATTTTCTTGTATTTTTTGTATGATGATATGGGGAGTTGAAGGACATATACAGCTGGTATCATAATATTTTCCATAAATCAAAATCATATCAGTGTTTTCTAAAGCTGCAAAATGTATACGAAACATTATGAGTACCTGGTTTGGAATAATCTATATTTAGGGTAAAAAAAACATAATTAGCTTCATTCACGTCACGTGTCTTGTCACACACAATCGTAAACAAAAATAATTACGAGTTTTAACAAAAATAGTTACGAGTAAAAACTATATTACGAGTTCTGTCAATGTCACAATATTTTAAAGTCAATGAAATGAAATAACTAAATTGAACCAGCGTGTGATGGTTAGCGGTAACGGATTTTACAGGGATGTAAATTCAAGAAGCCAGCTATCGAGGCCAATATCGATGGAATTTTCTTGACAACAAATTTAATTTACAACTTTCATTTAGATGGCAAAAAATCAATTATTTCTCGTCTTCTACATACATATTGAATTTACCATTACGAGAATGTGACAGTCGTTTCTGCAAGCAAGTTTTTTGTTTTCACGGGGCACTTTGTATTATGATTCTTATGACACAGGCATAAGAAATATTTTGCTATTTGTCTGTAATTATGAAATGAAATAACTATATGCAAAAGTATTAATGTGGTAACGTATATTGACCTGGCAAATTCTTGATGAAAATATATCAAATTAAATTACAAACAAATTAAAACTATTCTAAGTTCTTCAAACTACTAAATTTTGTTTATTAATTTTTAGTGTACATTTCAGAAACATCTCTTAGTATAAAAGCATTAATTTAATATTCATTTAATGGTGATACAGGTCGACGTAGTAATCAGTAATACGAGGGTGACATTTTGTTTGGTAAAAACAAGTATACTTTTTATTGATATACATTTTACTGATGCTGGAAATATTACAAAAGATTAACGCTTCTACAATATTTCCATTTTACTTCTATTAACGTAATCATAAATAAGAATCAAAGTTACTAAATCAAATCACATTGAATCTAGTACTACTGCCAACTTTTATGTGATCATGTTTGCAGCCATAAATCAAGTTTATTTATGTAAATAACTATAACATAATAAAAACGACTCTATTTTTTTAAATATGGATACTTATTTTAGTTTCAAAATACCGGTTCGCAAAAATATTTCCTCCATATTCAAACTTTATCATATACTATGAAGTTTGTTATTGGTAGTCATATTACTATATAAATTGATCGATAGATATCATTAGGAAAGCATCCTATCCTAATTTAACGCTACTTAGTTACACATCGATATTTCATTTATCAATGAAAAAGAAATTTGACTCAAAAAATTAAATAAAGAAGACACCGACTGAAACGATAAGCTGAGACAGCTGAGAAATGATTTCTTCAACGATGCGGTAGTCGATGTTTATATTCGTGTTTGGAGAAAATTCATCAAGGAAAACTATAAAAAGTCACATTGCATTTACTAGTCCGCAGAATATTATATTTTTCATAAAAAAATATTTTTCGTTTCTCTTGCATTATTACATCAATCAAAATTGTTCTCTCGAAGAGTAAAGAAGATAAAATAAGCATTTTATCACCTTTTCTTCGTATTTAAAGAAAAGTACAATTATTTGAAATAAACTCTTAATAATTTTATGGATTTTCAGACATTTTCGCGAAAAATTACAGGCGATTAAGCGTATACTATCCAAAATATAGATAGTTTGATCTACTTTTTGATATCAAAATCATTGTTTGATATAAATGAAAGTTGTTTTCTCATTTCTGAATTCGTACACTTAAATTTAACTACTATTCCATATAACTTTGTTTATAACAAAAAAAATCCTTATTAATTAGCAAGTTGTGCATTCCTGCGTTTGTTAGAAAGAAAGACCGCGAGTGAATCATCCTTATTTTGGTACGCTCATCCTTTTATTATTAACTAGGCGCCATTTCGTTTCCCGTCATGTCTTAGGATCATTTCCTCTCAATAAGTGATTTTCATTTTTACCCAGATCCCACAGTTTTCCTTTTATTTCTTTATACGATACAGCCATAATAGCATGTTAAATGATGAATGCCTGATTAAACTGAAAACTTTGATAGCATTTAAAAGGTATAAAGAAGCAAATTATAACAGATAATCAGTCATAAGAAATCTGTAGTTAATATTAATAATTTTATTATAATAAATGTTAATATTATTTTTACGTAAAAGAATTATTATGTTATAGGCGAAACGAAATAAGCAACCGGTAGTTTTGAATAAAATATCCATTTATTTATGTAACTGTTTACCGCTTAATAATATAAGAAAATAAGAATCTTTTAGCTGTTGTATGCTAGTTACGTGAATTTATTATTAAAATCCTGAATTATTTTTTTTTCCTGATGTCAATTTCAAAATCTCTAAGAACTTTGTCATCAAACATAAATTTACATGATTTATATAACGCCTATAAGTCATGTAAAAAAAGTAGACAGGATCAAACCAAATGTTATGCTGAAGATTCGCGCTAATATAGCCACTTCACGTTACAGTTATGAGACATGTCTTAAAATCGACTGAAACAATAATTTTACTCTAGTGACTGTATTTTCACGTAATTGTTATATTACATTTACATTTCATTACGAAAACAATTATCTTAATATCTGGTCAGACCCAATTTTAACTCGAAAAGTCTACGCCTGGGTAGACTTTACAAAATAAAAAATATTTGTTAGAATATCATCGTTCTAAAGAATGATCGACAGACTCTTCCACCCGCCCGTGTAATCACACAATGGACAAGGATGCACAGCTACGTTACTCGGAATCCTGTCAGGGTACGAACGTCATATTGTGGGCGTGGTTTGTACCATTACTGCAGTTATTATTAATGTAAGTATTCTACTTGAATTATTTAATTTATGACTCCTTAAAACATGTTGTAAAAACAAAAATTACCGCGATTTGTTTTTTGTTATTTATGCTCTATTATAAATTATAACTAATTTTGGAAAATTTATTGAAATTATTCTCAATTGCCAGTTTTATAGTATTCAAATTAAAAGGAATTTATTGTCTAATAGCTGCCACAACATGCAAATTAATAGAAGGTTGAATTAAAAATGTTTGTTTTTTGTAAATTAAAAGCATAGTAGAAATAGAAAGCGACCAAAACGAAACATATTTAATTATGTCGGATCGTTGCACAGAAAATGTTGATTACTATAGTTCCTATAAAGAAAATGGGTTTAAAAATAATTCAGTGTCATAAAAACCTGCTTGATCCATGACTCTATATATATTCCAATCATGATGCTTCGAAAGGACACAAAGAATCAGAAAACTTGGGAAAATTGGTGTAGTAAGTAAATCTCTTTCATTGAGAACATCACAAATAAACTTTATATTTCATCCTCCAAGTAATAAAGGTCCTGCTAATATCATGTCATTACTCTAGTTACTTGGAAATTATTCTTTGATGGTAAAGTTTTACAAAACGTGAAATAGTATAATGATATTCAACAATCTAACAAAGCGCAAAATATAAATCTGATAGGAATAAACAGAAAGAAGATGGAAACTCTTCTTGGCTCGTATATTTGGCTGATTACCTTGTATTAATAAAAAGTAAATTGTTCACTTGTATTTAATTATGGAAATCTCAATAGATTAATTAGTTGTAAAAGTAAACTGAAACTATCACTTACCATGATAAAGCCGATGTTAAATCAAAGCCAAATCCGAATAATCAAAGCAAAAGACGGCTCTTGACACGATTTATTTTGTGTCTTCTTGTTTAATTGGCTCAAATATACAGACGTGTTTCGTTACTGTAGCTGAAATTATGGATGAATTGTAGAATCTTTCGGTCAATAGTTTCTTTTCAATGAAATAAAATAAGTACAATGAACTCTTAGAACGTAGGGATGTTTTATATGTCATTATTAGTTTTACACAATGGAGAGTTTTTATGCACGTTTTGGGAGAAAAACTCTTTGTACAGGACTTCGAGACAACTTTTTAATTCATAAGGTATATTTGTAATTTCAAATTATGATCCTTATAAAAACTTTGACATGCAATTATTGCTATAATAATATCATATTTTGTTCATTAAATTCAATCCGAGTTGAATTTTCTTGTTAATAGAAATGTCCTACAACTCATAATTTTCTGAGTGGGTAGCATTATTGGTAAAATTATGAGAATCAACGTTAGTAAATGAAATAGAAATATTTAAAACTTTACTTTTTAAAGGCACGGCTGGGTATTGGAAAATTAATATCATGATTACTTTACTTTTGAACATTGAAAACGGAACAGAAATTTATTTTTTAATCTAAAACACTATTCTTAATAATTGGCAAGTTATGCATCTACTAAAGTGCGAAGGAAAAATTGGGTGGGCTTCACTCCCATTACCGTATACTCATCTCATTACAATGAACTAATGACCATCTTTTTTCCAGTCACGTTCAAGGGAACATTTTCTTTCTAAGCGTAAGACATTTTCATACTTTCCCAGCGTGATGGCTTCTTTTTATTCTCCTGTTACGACGTGCAACAAACTGAATAATAATGGTGGGTCTGGAATTGACAATATTGACGGTAGTTGAAAGTATAAAATAAATTTATGAAATATTTAGTGTAAGGGATGCATCGTTTGGGTAGTCAATAGAAAATATTATTCTTTTGTAATAACAATACGAGAACATTATTGCGCTTTAAATTCACATCTCACGCTATACTGCTAGGAATATTTAATTGTATTTAAAAAAACCTCGTTGATGATATCCCGCTGGGTATGATCCACAACTTATGGAGAGGTACTTCAAAAAAAAAAGAAAGTTTAAAAAAAAACAAAAATGGATAATAAAAAAGATTTAGACATAAAATAATTTTGAAATAATAAATTTTTGATCATATATATCCAGTAGTAATAGTTATAACAAATTATGAAGATTTTTTGTTATTTAGAAGATGTAAAAACCAAAAAAAAGTAATTTGAAGATTTTCGACTTTACTTTGTATATTTCTAGCATAAAAATTCCTTCATCGTTAGTATGTAAAACGTGTTTGTACGCAGTTAAGGTTTGAATTTACTATTTTCATAAAATACTAGTAAAGTTTGAATATACTATTTTCATAAAAAATTTGTAAATTGATTTCAAGAGTGCACAGATAAATTCCCTATTAGGTAGGTTTAATGCTGTGCAGAAATCCATAAACGTATGAACTTTGAAGAATTAACTAATCAGGAGACTTCATGCCAATAATTATCATCGGCTTCAATAGTACGTTGAGGTACGAGGAAATCACTTTGAATTTAAAATTTAGGGAAGTACATAAATACAATCTAATACAAAACAATTTTAATTTTAATTAATATGTACTGGTGCACGAACTAATTAAGCACATGTATCTTTTAATTTATTTCGTTAATTTTCTACTAAATACCATTGTAATATTTAAGCGAGGGATTCGAAGTTAATTAATAACGAAAGTTACGTTTTTGTTTTCTAGTTTAACAGATAAATTATAATTAACCTTAGCATTTCACAATATATTACATGTTGATAAACTAACAATTAGTCCTATTTACACAGGGTACTAATTTACACATAATTATGATTTCATAAACAATTTAAACTTTAATTATTTTATGAACTAAGCGACTTTTCATAAAATAATGCCCCGAAAAAAAACTTTAGTGACAATGTATATAACTCTATAACTACTTCGCTTTTATTCAGTTTTCCATAACCTTATATTCACCGGCGTATAATTTCGCATATAAGCAGCGACGGCGGGGTTATCATGTATGTCTCGCGTTAACCAGATGCGTTTAATTTTTAAAAGGTCCATTTCAACAGCTTCCACGAGTGGTCGATCGGGAGATGACTGATAAACGATTGTCGTTAAGCGCATCACTCTATATACTCTATTCGCATAGAGTGCAACTTTGTACAATTAGTCAAAATGCCTTTAGCCATTTCTATTCTAGTCTCGAATTAAACGCATATCAATAATTTAGAAAACTGATATGCAAGGAACAAAGACTCACAAAAATAATACTCTCTCTCACTAATTAGGCAATAGTTGGTATAATTTCGAATATCAGAAGACTTTTTATATTTTTTTATAAAATATTATTTGTCATTACATGTTATTCGCAATATTACCGGGGTCACCTCAGTTGTCCAAGTAAATATTGCATTTAGTTCATATTTGAGAAGTATAAACCACTTATAGAAAGTAAATAAACAAACAGCAATCGTTTCACATAATCATTGCAATAGATAATACAAAATATTTATCATTTTATATTATTATACGACTTGAATAGCGGCGAAGAATATTTAACATATACGTATACAAATCAAATTGCCTGAAATGTAAGTACGTATCTCTACCTGGACACAGCTAGAGAGATATGTATTTGACTAATTATTAGAGTTGCAACGAATACCGTTTAAAATGGGGTATAGAAAATTTATTGAGAACTCTGGCTGAATATTTAGCAAAAGTGTTTAGACAGAGTTAGCGATTATAACATCTAAAAAAGTACTTCAAATGATGTAACCATAAAGCAATATTACGACAAATCTAATGCATAGAACTTACACGTAAGTTCAAGTTTATGATGGTAACAACAAAACATTGTTTCTCTAAAATATTTCTTAAGACTTAACACTTTTTATATAATTCCTCAAGTACATTTTATTCAAGGGTCTTATTATGCTGAAAAACCAGGAGTGACGAAATTTGGAGTAATTTATTTGGATGAAGTGGAATATGAACTGACGAACCCATAGAATTCATCGATTTATCATTATTATGAAGCTGTAATATGTGAAATAAATGTGTATAAATGTTGGTGCAAGCAGATCAAGTGCCAAGAATACCATTTCATTTGCGAACACAACTCCCACACAGATATGGTAACATTAAAAAGGTATGAAAATCTCTTTGCTTGGTAGAATTTAGTTTCAAAAATGTATGTTAAAGCTATCAGATCTATAAAGATCAAAATATCTATCTGCATTTGGAAACAGCCTTTTTTAAAAAAAATTGACTTCCCAGTAACTCAAAAAAATTTAACATTGCAAGCTACAGCTTATTTAAAGTAAGTATAAAAGTGCATTAAGCAAACCTTTAAATGCGGTAAAATATTGAATTATATACGTATTGAATAAGTTATTGAAGCAGCTTATAATTTAATTCAATTCAAAACAACCCTATATTCAAATGGATCACAGATATTTGCTATCGACCAAATACTAATAATGAGGTCCGATAAAGAAAACTCAACTGTGCCTGTTATCGAATGGATAAACCATAATAAAAACCCGCGATCTACTTTTTCAAAGTTCATTTAAAATTGTAACAAACATTTATTACCAAACAGTCAAAATACAGGCTTTATGTAAGGGTATTCAAATGCTTCTAAATTCTCATATATACAGATATTTGATATTGCTAGCAGGTATTCTGTCAGGTTTATATTGTTTAATGATTGATTTATTTTAATTTACATGCTCTGACTCAAATTCTAAATGGGAGAAAAGTTATTATTAAATAAGCATAATTAAAAATTTTTGGATAAATAATCTTGCTGGGAAATGAATGTTAATTGCACGAGATATTTCCAGTGAACTCTCGTTGTTTGTGTTAATAGCAAATAAGTTATTCGCCGTTATTATTTCCTGTAAAGCTACTAATTAGTGGTAAATGTGTCAATATTTGTAAATATCGGATCAGTATTCTTGTTGCAATGACAAACGTAACATAGGCATCATAAACGTTTCTTCAATGAATAAGAAATTTTGGTCCTGATTTGAGCAATGATTTAATTATTAAAGAAAAACGGATAACTTTAAAAGACAAAAATTAGGTAGGCACTATTTATGTTTATAGGCTTCTTAAAAAGTAAAAATTGTTAGAAAAGCAAATTTAGACATCATTGGTTTGGTGTCATACAAAATGTCATACATAACTAGATACTGGATCATACGTAATATATAAGAGCTGAAATATAGCTGAATATATTAAAACTATATAAAATATTTAAATAAAATTCAAAAAAATTACTGTTATATCATTTATTTCATTCATATCATGATGCAAAGAAAAAAAGTATTAATAAATTTAAAATTTAACAGTTTTAGCAGTCCGCATTTTTCATTGTTTCATAGCCGAGTACGAATATTTAGGTTGATAGTTTTAACGTATAAAGGTAGTCAGAGTGACTGCATCGACGTCTTAAAATAGAACAAAAAACATTATTTGAAGGGTCATTATTTAGACTCAGCTCGTGGCTTCCAGAATCTTGAAAAGTTAGAATTAAAGATTCATCTACAAAGTAGAGAACCTTTCGTAAAATGAAAAAAAAATAACAGACGTGAGATAAAATAAATAATCTGAACGGATTATTAAGAATATTTTAGAGAGTTTTTAATATTTCCTTTTAAATTAATGTTAATTGTAAAGTATCTCCACTATACGGTGCGTCGAATATATTGGACGATAATGAATGGTAGAACTGCCAGTACCATATTATACATCTCCGTCCTAATGTTAGCGCATTATCCCGCGTAAACTCAAATTTATTTAGGCAGATTTTATAAAAAAATATTATTTATTATTAAATTTACGTAGATAAAATATTATTAAATTCACTTATTTTATAAAAAATAAATAAATTTTTAATTTATATCAAATTCTTATTTTTGAAATTTAGTTACAAACAATATAAAGATATCTAATAGTCAAATACGTGGAAGAAAAATCAATAGATAGAAAAATCAATAATAGGTATATGGTTAGATCTTTACATATTAAAATACGATTATGACTATTAAATAAAGTTAATATTAAATAGTTATTGAGTTAACGATATTTATAGAGCAAATCTCATATCATAAAATTTAAACTTATTCCTTTTTAATGCCCTGTAGCAAAATGACCAAAACGGAACACTAATTGTTCGGTGTCCGTCCGCCCGTCTCTCATAGCTGATTCCTCAAAAACTATTTGACGTAAAGATTGATACTGGACACAGGGTTAGAATATGGTGGGCAACTATAGAGAAGTAATATAAAAAGTGAATTGTAGTTAACTTTTAAATTAATTTCACGGGTAGTTTGGAAAATGAAAAACAATTTTTTCAAGTTTTTCGTTTAGGGTGTCGAATATAAGCTCCTTGAAGAACGAATTCAATCATATACAGGACATACTGTTTTATGAATTCCTTTAAACTTTTTTCAGGAAAAACGCTTAAAAATTGATTTCCCGCACCCTTTTCACCAGATAGATTGTAGAGAGAAATGTGTAAAAATTCATGAATATTGAATATTAGGCACAGATTGAACGAAAATTATCAGGACTGAAAAATTCGGGTGCAATTAATATTTATAAATAATTTAATTGTTTATTTTTCAGTGACTGCCGAACCATTGTTTTTAACGAAAAAAAACAATCATCTTCGCACGTAGGCGACATGGTACAATGGTTGGAGGAGTTTTACGCGACAGACGGGCCTTTATTAGGCACAAAGTCGGAGTGAATTACTGCTAAGTGAGGGGGTTGCACGGAACATTAACTGTGCACATAGGACAGAAAAATTAAAAAAAAATATCTTACTTCACAAATATATTTATTAAAAGTATTTTTGAAGATATTTGAGACAGCGTAATTTTATCATTTTGCTTTCTTTCCTGTAGCATTTTGATAAAAAATGAAGGTGTTTTCCACCTAACTGCATTTTCACTGTATTTGTATTAATTTGGTTAATATTAAAACCGCCCCCGTATCGGAAATTATAGAATAATAACATTGGCAAACACTTTCATTTCGGCACACAACAAAGCGAAATAAAGTATCATTATGTGACTTCCTAATTGAAGTTTTGTGAGTTTACCAGACTTAACCCTCGTCAAGGAGTCGCAAAAATGTCAGCAGCAAATAAAAAGACAGAATAGATTGCAAACCATGTCACGATATTTAAGAGAAATTGAGTCAATATGTTACATTTTTATGTTGTAAAAATATCTCAAAATTGTATTCTATCTGAAATAAACGGTTATTTTAAAGACGTGTATTATAATTATGTATACAAAAATATTCGTCATTAAAGAAATTAATAAGTTTTCATTTTATGATATGAGATTTGCTCTATAAATATAGTTAACTAGTTACTATTAAATAACTATTTAATAGTAACTTTATTTAATAGTCATAATCGTATTTTAATATGTAAACATCCCACCATGTATTGATCTTTCTTTCACGTATTTTACTCTTAGATATCTTTATGTTGTTTGTAACTAAATTGTTTCAAAAATCAGAATTTGATATAAATTATAAATTTATTTATTTTTAATAAAATACGTGTGCTATAATAATATGCTTAAATAAAATTGAGTTTATTATTCTTTTATCCAGAGGCTATATAAAAAAACATGAATGTCGTTAAGAAAACAATTATCTCCTTTTAAAGAAATGTGTTTTAAAACATACTTGTTAAAATAATTTAATGTGTGCGCCCATATATTTTAATATGTTTACTGTTACGTAAATAAAAAGTAAATATTCTGGTATCTGTATGTAGCTGCGCTGACTCACCAAACGATGGCAACCATATAATATTAACTCAAATAATAAAACACAAGACTTTTTCTACGAAGACAAACAAATAATAGAACTCAAGACACTTTCTATAAACCTCGCAGTAAACGATGGCTTTAATCGAGCGCCACTTTAAACAATGCACCGTCATCAGCCGATAAGCTAATGAGACCACCAGCATGGTGAGCTTATCATCTAGTTTTCAATTTTGATATCTTGCTTCAAGTAAATTACTCACCTTAGAACTCGCTTCGTGATGACCCCGCATTGAGAAAATTATCTGGATGAAAATATCTACTCGATGATGCACTCGGGTTAAGCATATAATTCGGAATAATCTCTGTTTGACTACCAAGGTATACACATGGCAATAGGAACAGCAACACAACTTACTACCATTTTGCTTGTCACAAGAATACAGCCATTCTAGAGAGAATGACCACGTGTGTGGTTCGACTGTTTTGAGTCAATAGTAAGAGATTCAAATAAAAGTTCGCTGTAAATATCTTAAATTGTCATCACGCAACGAGAAAAGCAGGTTATCGAACAGATTAGCCACATCCTCAGAAAGTATAAAAACAAGGCAGAGACATTCCAAAAATTAATAATCAACACGGTATTGGGAAACCATTCCACTTCTACGCAGGATAAGAGATTTTGTTAATGGCTTAATATCCGGCAAAAAAATGCGGTTTTTGTGACTGAATCGACTACCAGCCTATACTCACAGCCTGCTTATATTAAACGCCAACATTGTGAAGAGTACATCATTAGACGACCTTGCACTAATCGAAAACAAGTTGCTTGAGCAGACATAAAAAGCATCTTTGATTTTCTAATTTCTACGTTTGAGTAGAGCAGTCGCGAAATACACTATTCCCAACCCGGGTTGTCTTAGCGCTGCTTCAAAAAGCCCGTAGCATACTGTTTTATATTAGTCGCTACAGTCAATAATTATCTGTTGATGATATTCATAAGCTCTTACTTCGCGAAACTCAGGTTAAAACCGCGAAACAACTTCGCCTTTCGTTGTAATGTCACCGCCACCAACGACTGCTTTGCAGTCGGTTAAACTCTAGCTACAGCCATCGATCATATGTGGATTATGTTACTAATATTTCAAATATTTACGTTAGCACTTAGTTCCGAAGAAATCAAAAAAATCACATACTTTTTTTTATTTTTTTCTCATTGGTATGCTATCCTACGCTGACACACCGAAATTCTAATTTATAAAACATCAGAAAGTGCCTAGAAATATTTATGATTATCAGTGAGTAATGATTAAAGAAATTGCTGAAATTTTCATATCAATAAAACCTAAACTTTTTTCGCTAGAAACATTAAATTTGGTGTGTTTATTAAGTCTGCTAACTACATCATATTCTGAAATTTGGTCTCTTAACATTACTCTGACTGAAGTTGAGAGGATTCAAAAATAGGGCTAATAAATGCGAGAAAATTATAAAAGTGCCCTGCTCGCCTTGGCTCGTCATAGCGACGGAAATACCGGGTCTCTGGATACAATTACATAATGCACTCGCACTTTCTATTGAAAAACAAACTGTGTATCTCAATAAATACGATATTGGTAATATTTTATGCTAACAACGTACGTATCATGAATGTGTATAAGTATATAAATTATGACGGAAATAAATTTTCGAAATCAAATTCTGTTTTCTTCTGTCTATTCAAACATACTTTTTATAATATTTTCATCAATTTTTGGTTTGAAAATCTATTCAGTGAAAAAATGTGGCACGTTTTGCAATATTTTCTTGAAATTTTTTAACGCTTCTAATCACGTTAATAATACATAAAAATAATTATTTTTTCTCAATATTTAATAACCAAAAAACTCACCTTGTGTTTTAAGTTTATATCGAATAATTCATTTAATCCAAATGTCTTCCTACAAAAAATGTTTTATATAAAAAAAACAAGGAGAGGAAAAAGTTAAATCGATCTATTAAATCATGATACAAATTAAGTTATGACATTTATACTAATGCAACCTCTAAATAAAGGTATTTAAGTTTCGTTTCTCGTCAATCTAAAAATAAAATTGACTGTTTTTTATGTAAATTGGAATATTTTTTTTAACCGTACAAAAATAAATATAAACATAAATCACATTTATTTTTTTAAAATTAATGTAAGTGAAGAAATGCTTCGTTTCTACTCTACTTTTGTCTTCCAATTATTACTTAACCTAGTATATTGAAAGCTCTCGTTGAGATAATTAAGAATTGTTATACACATGCATATAATCATTACATTGTTGTAAAAACCGTGCGGAACATGAAATAAACTATCTTCCTAGTATCTATTATTTTTTAAAGACATTTAGATTAAACGATTTTTCAAATTTCAAGCCATACTTTAACGTCTTGAGATTTAAAAATAATTTAATAAAAAACTATCAATAAAACTTTAAAAAAAGATTATTTTTGCTTACGAAGATAATTTGGTTTTAGTGAAAGTAATCTTAAATTATTATGGAAATTTATGTAAATTGCACTCTTTCAAATAAAATAGAAAGTTATTTTGCAAATTCAATCTTAATCATCAGATTTCTTTTGAAGGTAATGTATTCTAAGCAGACACGGTAAACATTTGAGAATATTTCAAATTCCAAACTTGCTGCACAATTTTCCAAGCTTTTTATTTAGATTACGTTATATTGACGAGAGGTTCAATTACTTTTCACGTATAATCTCGATAATTCAAAAAATTTTCTTGCCTGCATTCTTACAGTTAGTAATGTCCATAATCCACTTACCGTTTAAGTAAATGCAGCACAAATGTAAATAAAATAATTTTCCAGCACATGTACAACGTACGGCACAACGGTTCCGTGCGTAAATTTTCTTTGTTCAGCGCGAAAAAACATTATTAAAACATGAAGCTGCTTATTTTGTGAAATTATAACATCGTAGAACTCTTTGTACTTTTACTCTCTATCTTTCTCTTCCTCCTCTCGTTTTTTTCTTATCCTTTTTTTGTTACGGAAGTCGCGCTGCAATATTCAGTGCCATTTAACTGAATAAATTTAAATATTTTCCGGCTTTAATCGCTACACAAATTAATTAGGAAGTGTACATAAATCTTATTAATCTGTTAGTTGCTGAGTAGAGATGTTATGATGATGAATTCATTTATCACCTTGTAAAACCTTGGAGAAAGCAAGAGATATACGAGTAAGATGAATAATTTCAATTGGATAATGTTTATTGCTTGCTTATTTCACGTTGTGTTATCTCAAAAGTTTGATAACATAATCTTGTGATTGTGTTTAATTTATTACTCAGTTTTAATACTTGTAAACCTTTTTTAAACTTTTATCAATAATAAGCACTGTGAATTGCATTATTATAAAATCCGATGACATGAATAAATTTTCATGTCCATAATCTACAAATTTCATAAAAAGGTTTAGACATTCTCTGCCACTAGAAAATATAAATTAAATAAGTAAAATAATGAAAAATATGTCAAATAATGATATGTTTTCCATTTTCAATCGTGTGAAATGACGCCGAATTCACAAAATGGAAATATCTATTGACAAAATAATTTTGTTCATTTGAAAAAATGATTCTACAAATAGATGTTAATGAAATTCAGAACGAAAGTCAGTTGAAATTCAAAAAGTACACATTACATAAAAGTTCAACAAAGATGTAAAAATTATATGTAAAAATTGTAAAGCAAAAATTTTGATAATTTTTTGCCAAAATTTGGAAAATGCAAAATTTTTTTTAGAACTTTCTACTTCAAAAGGAAGAAAAAGAAATTCTCTTGAAATCACTACATGTCCATCCATCTGCTCATCATAACGGTTTTTCTCAGAAACCGTGTGACGCAGAAACTCGAAATTTGATTGCAAACAAAATTTAAAGTGCATATATTTTGATAGCAAATTTTTTTATAAAGAAATTATATAGCGAGCAAATGAAATGACAGAGAAACCAAAAAAAAATTATTTCAGTTATCATGTGGGGTACCAACTGAATTAGCGTTTTAAAACTTTTCCAAAATTTTTTTCAGAATTTTATGTTTGTTCCGGAGAAGTCCACATAAATATATACCTTCCCACTTACCTAGAGGCGCTAGAATCAAAATTATCAAAAAATTAGTTGGGAAAAATACTAATTTCACTTAGAATTTTCTAAATAATCATGTCAATGTTCCTAAATGTATTACATAGTATTTGACAAATTCACGATAGTTTTACGCTTGTAAAACATGTACTAGCCTATATAATTGCACAGAGAAAAATAATATTAATATTTATAGACAGTCTAATGGAAACCAGTGATCGCCCTGTGGTCGAAATTCAACTGCAATGTACTTACCCACTCACTGTATTGAGTCAATTCAGATTACTGCTATAAAATTTTCCTTTTGCAACAGGTGTATATTAAGCAAATTGTATTTCACTAATATCTTAAACACAGATATCTATTACACAAAATATAAAATAAACGCTTCTTTGTTTTGACATGCATTCCACAGAGTATTGGAAAAGGAATATTTTAAATAACACAAAATTCACAGCTCATTCAGTCAGTCTGACATTTCAAAATTATTTTGTGACAACCTCTACTCTGTGCGACTGTTTGACTACCGACTACTATGTGTTTGACACTGACAGTATGAACATAAACAAGGGATCTTTTATTGTTGATCGTAAGCAAGTATTTGTAATATGTAATTTAATGTATTTGTAATATTTGTTATATATCATTTGCACTTCTCTACACTCTTTCTCCATACAAACAATAACTATGCTAAATCTTGCACTCTTCCCTGTGCGTAATGTGCTTAAAAGGGGTGCAAAGTTTTCTTTTCGCGTTTAAATGTATAGCCATATTACCTGTACACATAAATTTTAGCTTTTGCGCACTTCCTTGAATTTCACAATCCTCTGCTTACGCAATATGCTTGAAAAAGCTATAATGTTTTCTTTTTACGTGTTAACATATAGATATTATGCACGTATTGTGTGTTTATATTTACCCTAGGGCCCCTCGTAGTACAAATTCTACTTGTACTTAAAGAGATGTTTTCTTCTTACCATCGTGCGCTGTATACAAAATAATTATTGATACACTTTGAAGAATTTCTAATTTATTATTAAAGAAAACATGCATAAAAACACTTTAAAATATGGATTACAGGATATATTGTGCTTCTCAGGAAAATTAATCACACTGAATACGAAACTGAATACTGATATACTGAATTATTTTGGGGAACAACATATACCTATATACATATTTGTCTCATTATTTCTTGTTCTCTTTAAAGCATTCAATTTAAGTCTATTTTAGAATAAAAATATATGCTTGTTTAAGAAATATTATTTTATTAAAATGAAAATCCAAAAAACGGTAAATTTAATTTAGTGGTCACAGGTTATAAATTATTTTAATTAATATTATATATGCAAAAGTTTGTACGTATGGTCGGATGAATAGACAGATGCATGTTTGTGACTCTATAACTTCGTAATTTTTAATTGATACGCACGAAATTTGGCAAATAAAAGCTAAAGAAATTCCTGAGAGATAGCACTCCCTCACTCAACTTTTATAATGTTCATTAGGTTGCTACTTGATCACCTATCAGTGTTGTCTCTATGAAAAATTCTGTAACTTTGATTCTAGCATTCATTAACTCACACCGTCCAACCCTGATTCCCAAAACCGAGCGTCGATCCTTTTGCGATCTTAAATTTTGCGATCTTATAATTATGTAGCATAAAGTTTTCATAGTTTTATTAACTAATTAGCTCTTAGCCAGTGTTTTGTTCACGTAGTATATTTTTTTATGGAAATAGGCATTCATTTCAAAAATAGCAGCTATCTTGTTACGAGCTAAGTTTTGTTAGAAATACAATTTCCCAGACCGTAAGTTTAACATTTCTTGGGTACAGCGTGGAGCGTCATACTTTAAATTTTTATCAATACTAAATTTAATTAAATTTTCACTTCTAACTACTTCACTAACAATAAAAATAAACAAACTACCCGAAAACATATAAATACCACTAGTAATTGTTCGTCACTTGTATTTCGACTTCCGAAATGTGCGCATAGCGCGCGTCGTTTTCAATCCTTTTCTGTGTGTTTATCAGTGACTCACCCTTGCAATTACATATTCCGGTACTTGTTTGTTTATTTGTGTGTTTTGAAGTTTAATTATAATTTGAGATAAAAATGCATAATTTGGATTTCTCTCGGTCCCACAATTTTAAGCAATGATGCGCAATTGTTGTAGTATGTTTATGAGATATCGTATGACGTATAATATAACCTGATATAGCCTATGGGTGCAATGGCTCTTTATGTTAACTCGTGGCATGTGTTTTTCGTAGCACGTGTACGATATTTTTACAATGTTTTTTTCTTTTCAGATAATTTACTGAAGTGCTGTTATAAAATGTTGATAATGCAGAGATTATAGAAATTAGTCCTATACATAAATGAGTGCTTAATTTGTGAAAAAGTGTCGACAAATACTATAATCTTGTGAATTCTAATAAATAAAAATGTTTAAAAAGTATATTGACTGTTGTATGTATGGCTTACTGCTATTGAGTGTATTGAATAGCAACAACTGATGAGCTATGTAAATCTGAATGTGATTTGGCTCAACATCTCGTACATATTCCTCTGGAAAATTTTTTTATATTTTATTTTAGTTATCTAAGCAAAAAAAAAAATTTAGTGATCTTAGCAAAAATAAATACTTCGGCTGTTAATTGATTTATCTTAGGTTGACTATTTACCAGTTAGTGCATGACTCAACAATTTGGATACGTCAACATTGACAAATATTAGTTCAGATTAAATTTTAGCACTTTTTTTGGAGGTTAAGTTTACGAAACATCAATATTTGTTAATAACTAACTTTATTAATAGTAAGGCTTCTAGTAATATTTTATCAGAGTATTTTGAAAGCTAAGAAAAAGTGCTATCCTATCAATATGGTATTGATGGAAATAAAAGCCGAAATCGACTTGCAAAGTAGGTTAGATCACACAGCTTCGCGTATCTTAAAGTCAGAGAAAATTGCTTTAAATAATATGTATTCATTTCCAATTGTGAAAGAAGGGTTCTCCTATATCAAGGAATGAGCAATTTTAATTTCAAGAAAATATAGCTTGCTTGTGTCCGACAACATTCACATTAGACGAACGCGTTTTTGACATTCATCATTCTTTGCAACTATCTAGAGTGAATGGTAAAATTTGTGGTATATTAAGTAGAACATCATCTGCTAGGTGTTAGATTTGTAAAGCAACACCTAAAGTAATTAATGATATAGATAGGTGCTTGAGAATCGATTTTAAGAAGTGGCAGGTTAGGTCAGATGACGACAAATAATGTTATCTGACAAGAAATTACACGTTCAAAATCAGTTAGGTCTGGATTAGGCTTAACTGCAAATAAACCATGAAGTGGCGGAAGCGGGATATCGAATGACGTAAATATTGCGAGAAAATTATTTTTGCACTAAGATGTTTCAGCCGAAATCACAAATTTAAACAGAAATTTAATTTACTGTTGCTCTGCAATTTTGCAAGCTTTACATTCGGGATAAAATATAAATATTTAATAATTTAGTAAAATCAGTTTGGAAACCGTAAGACTTTTAGTACAAGAATATCCATGATGCAATCTCCCAGCTTCCGTCCACAAAATCCTAATATATGGCTCAGAAATTGCAAAGCATGCATTAGTGTGTGTCGGAAAATTGTATGAAGAAGCTACAGAAACTAAAAATAATAATTTATGGGCATTAGGGGAGACCATATTCGAAAAATGGTTGGGGTGCTTACTATTACAGATTTAATAAATGGACTCATGTTAGAGCCAGACCCCTTCGCTTTCAGCCTACTAGAGCTTCCCCTAAAGAAAAAGGATTTTTTTGCGTAGTTAGATATTAATTTTGTTAATGGTTTAGAAAATTTCGAAATTGTTATTTTGCTAAAAAAATCAAAGGTTTCCTCAATTTCAATGCTGTTTTTTTGTTAATTATTTATATTTTGTTATTTAATTTAATTTGGAGGATAGTAGAATCACAGTCAGTTTATTTAAGGTCAAATCTTGTAATTAGTAGCACATGATATTAATTAACATAGACTTGAGACGTATCATTTTTCACATTTATTGAAATTTTTTCCTTGTCCTTGTAACCAAATTATTCATAATTTTTTGTATAATATAATAATTAAGTAAATAACACTACATTTCGTCACGTACAACAATTTTACTAAAAATTTAATCTTCTATTTCCGAATTAACAATTTTTAGCGGCCCATCTTAGGAGTGTTTACCACCGTGAGTAGTTAGAATTGAAGGGTTTTGTTAATATAAGTGAAACAGACCTTTTTAAAACTTTAAAAAAATATTATATTAGTCTCTTATTTAACACTCTCTTATTATCGCCATTCATATTTATATATTTGTTAAATATGATGTAATTAATTTTAAATTTAATGTGAAAACAAATTTACCAACACAAAAAAATGGAGGTGTTGTTGCGAGTAATTTTTTTATTCAATCAATTAATCATAATGAATAATTTCGTCCACGTTCATTCTCTTCTCTCTTCTATTATCTTCTTTAATTAAAAAAATAGTGGAATTTGCATTTTGGCTAAACTGCACTGGTTCTAAAAGTAAACATAAAAATACACATAAGTAAATTATATTATCTATGACAATATTTGATGAAGGTCTTTCGCTATTTTTATTTCTGATACAAGAGGGTTGCGGTCGATTTCGTTACCCCGCCCTGAAGTCCGCATCCTGCCAATACCAACCATTGCATAGACATATTTCATCACGCAACACTTCTCTTAGTTATTTTCGTTTTGCTTTTGTTATCTTTTTTGTTTTAACTAATATACAGCTTATTAATTGTTTTATACCAGTTCTTCTGTAAATTTAGCCAGTAGGATTTTATATTTAAACTAGTAATGGAATATATAATTTATATCTGATCATGGTTGTATCTTAGTAATTTTGTTTATAGATCTAAAATAAATATCAACTAACCATTTGAATTTTGATATTAATTTACTGCTAATGGAATAATCTAATATTTAATTATTTAGTCTGTTATTAAATTTTAAATCAGAGTAATGAACAAATTAATTCAAGGAATTAATTATATCATATAAAGTTAAATGAATTAATAAGTCATTTTAATTGCATTCGTACCAAACTGCGAATAATAATATACATTTGAGATAAATTTTATATTACTTTGGTCATACTTTAATTCCCAAACACCAGTCGCTTCGGTCGCGACATCGTTATATGTCATGGCTCTACGCTTTGCTACAGTGCAGTGCGACGGCTAAAACTTTCAACGAAGCTTTTGTTCGGTGCGGAGTCTGAATTTTCTTAACGTTGGATAGACGTCGTGATTTTGTTCGTGTACTGCAGCTAACGTTGGTGTAATTTAGAATACAGATAATAATTTAAAAAGCGTTTATACCAAGATATAAACTCTACATATCAATTAAATATTTATGTTAATTAAATATTTCCTTTAAAATTGTGTTTATTTTTGTTTGAACTTGTCACCGACTTCAAAAAAACTAATAATTGTTAGCACTTAAAAAAAAACTACGATATAAAATACTGTTAAAAAAGATAAAAAGTCGAAATACTTCAAAAACATATTCCAGGCGCGTACTTCAAGTACGCATCGTACTAACATACATTTTTTGAACTGGTAACGTACATTTTTTGGATTTTTGAATTTGTATCTGAATCCAAAAAATATAATTATTAGTACGTACATAAAATTATAGGTCTCCATTGTTATTAGGTTACTTAATGAAGGTAAATAATTGATATTTGTAACTTTCCAGCATTCAGAACAATATTTACAGCTCAATGCAAGCAAATGTGTTAAGCTATCCAAGCAGGTGTGCTGGAATATCTACTGATCAATAGGTGTGCTGGTATACTACATGAAACTTAACTTACTTCAATTCTTATTTTATTTTATTTTGAATAAAGGGAAAAAAACAAACACAAACTATTTGAAATATTCTATGAACACTTACATTTCCACAAAGAATAAATTAAAGAAATACATTTATGAAATATCCAATTAATACAAAAATACATACATTTGATAATGTTAATTTAATTAGGCGAAACAATTTTTTTTTTTGAATAAAATGAACGCGGAAAACACTTATTATTAACTTATAAATTAAATAAAGCTGCAATTATGGATTACAAGTTAATCAATAATGGAAGATATATGAGTTATATGATGGAGGACATCACATTTGTAATTCACAATTGTAATTTTATATGATAATTTACAGCCACCTATACGATGTCAAAGAGCTATCAATATCTTTTTTGTATGTTCTCAATACTGTCAGAATAAGTGGCATGTAGTGGATTCCAGACAACAGTGTGTTCAAGTTGTGATCTTACAATAGCATTGTATAAGGTTAAGTGTGTTTAAGTATTTTTAAATACTTTGGTTGTTCTTAATACGAAGCGAAGCATTCTAGAGGCCTTAGACACAATCTGCTTATTTTGCAAACTAAAATGCAGTTTAATATCCAAAATGGCACCAAGATGGCACCATGCTCCAAATCGCTCCAAAATGGCACCATGCTCTCAACTTTTTCGAGTAAGTTCCCCCCTAACGCATATTTAAAGTTTATTTGCTTTTTTCTTTATGAAAGGGATTAGTATGCATTTTGACCAACTTAAATACAATTTGTTCTACAAGGAACTGATTTCTGATTTCTTTACTGTGTACTATCCAACTAAAAATTTAATTTCTATAATTATAAAGATTTTGTTTATATAACTTAAAAGAATTTCTGTGGTCTATCTATTTAGGAACCTTGAATATAAAAAAAACTGGTCAAGTACGAGTAGAATTAGTATTATGGGGGTTTCGTACATATTTAGGCAATTGTGAATATTTGAGTGTACATAGTATATAAAACTATGTACAATATTAATTTTTCACAACGTGAATATGTTGCCCACTATAATTTTTACAGGCCTAAAAACATGAAGAGACTACATAATGTTATATATTTAAATGTGCCTAAATGTACATGGAACCCTCGTAAGGCGAGCTTTACTGATACTTAAAAGAGTTTTCTTTTTGAGGTGCGGAAACCTAAAAACGTATAGATAATGAGAAATAACGATTTAAGCGAAGTGAATTTGTCACGGTCATAAAGTATATTAACTCAGGCATAATAGTTAACATTCAGTAATGTTTACATGGATATTTCAAAAGAGGAAATAAAATCTTGGATTTTTTTACTTTCCCACATCACGTGGAAGATAATATGCAGAACCGAATTATATGGATTATATGAAATTCTAAAGTAAGTAACTTTAGAATTTTACATCTGAGTGCTTCAGATATATTGTTATGTTAACGAATATTTTCTCCTACTGTCCTTATGTATGTTAAAACCCTACATTCTCCCATAGAATAAAAGGGATGAAAATAAAAATTATGTGGCCATCAAGTAGGAGGTCCGCTGGATGGGGTACATAAAAATCCGCAACGTAGTTTCTTTTGGTCTTAAACAATTTTTGAGATAGCTCCTTTCATAATAACAATCAAAGCAACCTCCTCCTCACTTCTAAAATATTAAAATAAACTGTGAACATATCAAAATATAACTCTTAGTAAGCATTTGCTATGAAATTTATAATGGATACTTTAATATTTATACCTTCTTTTTTTTTAAAAAGTTAAGGCCAAAAGTTATCATCGTTTTATACTGACACATTTAAAAACTGAAAATATTTTCATAACACCAGATGCCTATAAATCTAAGGCTAATGCACCCTTTCACGGGTGCGTTAGGTACGCAATAGGTTCGTTTTTAAGGGTTATGTAAACTAATAAGCTTGTCAAATAAAAGTAAGTCTCGTACTACGAGACTTCCGCACACATTTAGGCATTTATACAGATATATAACGTAGTACATCTTTCGCAGACATAGTTAATATACATTTTAAAAGATAAACTTATTTTTCAATTGATAAACTCATTTGTAAGGAATTTCTATTAACTTTTCACATACCAAAGTACATGTCGTAAGTTGGTCGACTATTACTCGTAAACTAATAGCGAGCTGTGATAATTTTCCTTCCAATTTTGTTATATATATATATATATATACATATATATATATATATATATATATATATATATATATATATATATATACATACTGCTATTGTGAGTACCTTTTAGTATTAAAAAATAACAGCTAGCTTGTAAGGCGTGAGGGCACATAACTCGAACAAAAATAACCATTTAAAAAAATAATATTTCGTAAACGATATATTGGAAAAATTTTCTTGAGGGAACTCCAATGGTTTCGAAAGTCCTATTCGGCGACACCCTACGCAATGGGGTATGATGAAAAAAATCACCATCACTTCACATATTATTACTTAAAATTATTTTTTTAAAGATTTTGTTTTTTAAAACCTTGTCTGCGTTACAAATATGTATAATATTGCCAAATTTCAGCTCTATAGCCCAAAAATCTACGAATAAAACGGCCGTAACCTATAGACGAACAGGAAGATGAGTTGAGGGAAACTATAAGGTTTCTTAATTTGGCTGCGGAACCCTAAATATTAAACTGTCAAAGTTGCAGCCGTTTTTCTAAGAAACCCCCAGCGTATAAAACGTATTAACTCATGCATATCTCAATAGACCACACTCAAAAATATTTACAAGTTAATTTTAGAGAAACTAAACTTAGCATTCGAAAAAAGTTTAGTTTCATATGATAGTTTGGAGTATCGTTTGAAAGTAATTCAATTATATTTTATCTTCAGAAATCAACTTTAAAAATTGCAAAAAACAATATGTCATTCCCTTATTGCCAAAACTACAGAACTCATTTATAGTAAATATATCTTTTCATTCATGCCACATTTTTGATATCGAAAAATATAGTGAAATCAGATACCAATTTGTAGGTCAAAACTAAAATGGGAAATATATTTGCAGTCTGTGTTATCTATATATCTATCTGTTCTACGAATAAATGTTTTAAGGGGTTAATGCTCTTATTATAAAATATTATTATCATCATTTTTTAGTTCGATAAATAAAGCACATTCAATATTCAATTAATTACTGAAGAGGCAAATAAAGATATTTAGAAAAGACCATGTTAATTTAATTCTAGTTCCCTCCTAAATTTTGCATCGATTTTCCCTACCAAAGTGACCGAGCGCCTATATTGTAATGAGTTGTATTTTTTGAGCAGAATATAAAAAATGGAATAATTAACAAATTATTACATATTTAAAATCAACTTAAAAAAATAAAAACTATTAAGTGTTGCCAGTACATTCAGAATGTCTTAAAAATACCACATACATGAAAAATAAAAGTCAATGAAAATTAGTTAAAGAATGCAATTTAATTGTAAAAATTTACTTCAATAAATTTTATTTTATTAAGAAAAAAGGATTAAAAAGTTAGAAATTTAATAGTTTCAGTATTCGCTCTTATGTTTATTATGTTGGTCAGTCGTGAGATTGTGTCTCCTACTATTTAAAGTAATTATTTAATTCAAAAAAGATAACACTACTTCTATCAATGCCACCACGAAGTTTTTAATAAAGGTGCTGCATTAGTAGGTGTTGTCTTAAGTTAAATTTCAAGCGAATCATTAATAAAAGTATTAACATATCTCACAACGTTCAGTTCATTTTTCAGATTTTTTATATGAATTGAATGTGTGAATGCATTCAAATGTAAATTTATTTTTTGAAAGAGCAGCGTTAGAGAGAAAAATTATTTATCTTTTCGAATCTGTGCAAGATACCCAGTGTGAAGTTTTAATCGCTCGAGTTTTAATTTCTACATCATCTTTGCAACATAACTGCTACAATTCTCCGCGACTCTGTCAAAATTCAAATGATACGGTTGTAGAGATCTATTAACCTTTCTTGCAGACACTTCAACAAGTTTATTTTGCTTCAAAAAATTGTTGTACTATTGTTGCGATGGTGAAAATACGTAATGGATTGTTGAGATATTCCTTGATGAGGAATCTAGACAAATAACCACCGCAACCAAAAATAGAAATGAGGAAGTGGGGTGACTAGACTAGATGGATTGTACAGGAAATGGCGACATAACCATAGACTAAAGTATTCAAGATTTCCCCTTAATTATTGTAAACATTCGATATGGATGCAATGTTACTACATCTATTAAACTGTACATATTTTTGCCCAAACTAGCAATAGCTCCAGTTTCATTACTTTTGTTTATTATGAAGCAAATCTTATTTTCATTTACTTGGCTAACTGTAAATTGGCTCAAGCAGGGCAGCAGACTAAAATATGGCGCAAAAAATAAAAATTGGCACAGACTGAAATATTCAACAAAAATGTTGAAGTGGAAAAAATACTAATGATCTATTAATGCTATCATCAAAATTATGAAAGGTATGTGTGTTTAGTATAAAGAGGATTAATGATAATAAAGGAAGAAGGGTTATTTAGGCATTATAATAAGTTCTAATTGTTGACATATGTATACTTAAAATTGAATTTATTTTTTAACTTTTTGTCGAAAATAATTTAATTAGCGCCAGGAATTATCATTGGTTTATGCTCGCAAAGTGAATTCATTACATTGACATTTGCGAAAGTCGTTTAACATTTTTTGACGTTTCCCAACGAGTCGAAAACGGCGCTTGGCAACCTTCATCTACATATATTTATATAATGTATTTTTATTCCTTTTATTTTGAAGCAAGTTTTATCTTGAATATAAAAGTAAATTGAGCTACGAATTCAAATTAATCTAGAATATTCGATATTTTTCACATATTTTTTCTGTCTTTTTGTTGAAATCTATTTTCATTAATTTTAGATATTTTTACAGAGCAACGTGTTTGACACAAGTGCTCATTCATTCTTCTCTGAGTTTCCATTGAAATAAATCGTGATGATAAATGTAAATCTGACTAAATTAAAATTAAATCAAATTCTTTTTCTGTTTTCGGTAACCGCGGGATTATATTTATAGTACCTCGCTGGTGTTTTGCCTTTTTTATGATTATATTTAGTTTACAATCTCATTACATATACAATTGTATATGTAGTGAGTTTATAAATTAAATATATTAAGAATTCAAGTTTTAAAATGAGTACAATTAATCCAAACTCGTGTTATTTAATTTGAATACCATTAAGCGGCAAATATTTTTGGCAGTTATACGTGAATAAATAAGTCGAATGGATATTTGAAAGATTTGAGAAGGTTTTTTATATTCGATTTAGTTTAGTGGACTGTAAAATATCTGGTACATGATGCGTCAATTATATTGAGAGATAATGGGTAGCTGCTGTTTACAGGAACAATATTAAAATGAAAAAGTTTATTATCACGAGAAAATAACAACAGCAACACATTTTTACAGAAGTAAAAAGTAAAATAAAATAAAACTTACCGGTACGTAATGCATTTATATAGTGAATATTGAATATATTTAGCGTTAGTTTTGTAGAAATTCATTATTCACAATTAAATGAAACTACGTGATGTAGTAATATTTCTACTTTCTTTAATTTATTTACCACGACCTAGGTTTCGTTATATTACAACTTCTATTATTTATATTGTATTAGAACAATATCCCACCTGAATATGTTGTAATACAACGAATCCTAGGTCGTGGTAAAGAAATTAAAGAAAGTAGAAATAATACTACATCACGTAGTTTCATTTAATTGTGCATTTATATAGATTTCCAAAAAGAGACAATTTAACAAAAGTGCTTAATATGCAAAGATATTATGTTGATTCGTATTTTACTTTCCCAATATCTTCCACTCAGTCATTTGTAACCCGTAAATCTGAGTTGTTTCCCTCTAGAATTCTGTTAAGTTATTGCCCTCTACTTAATAAAAATATTATAAATAATTATAAACCTGTATAAAATACAACTTATCATACACAAAAATACATCCTTTTAAGACAAGTACTGGAAAATGCTCGAGTGAAATAGATAACTTTCACTATTTTACACTAAAGGAGTTTTGGTAACAATGAATTGCCCATAGCAAATAATAATAAAAAATATATAACAAAAGTTGCTACATTTTTATCTGCCCTGAAAAAATTCGTCGGAAAAATTCATAATTTAATGATAATCTTAAATTTCAATTAATCTACAGCAACACAAATTCTGTTGTGTACAAATTCACTCACGGTTGATGCTCAGAGGCAATCCTTGTATAAGTGGCTATTAGCTAACAGAAGATTACTTGTGAACTAGCTCGTTAACTCAATTCGGTTAGAAGGCTGTAGACCGGCTGGCGGTGTACTGGGGATAAACAAGGCATCACCTGTCCTAGAGTCTAATTACTGAGTAACGTCAATTGTGTTTCTGATTGCCTATGTAATTTTAATCTCTCCTATCTCAAATGTGAGTGAAAATTGATTACTTACTATTATTTGAACGAAAATGAAGCCCTTGTTACTAGGAAGACAAAAAGATTTTCAGTTCATTGTTAACTAAATATTTTGTCGTTATGATTTCAAGATTGTTGATAATAATAAATTTGATTTGAGATGATTAAAATATAACTATTCGAGACTATATGAAATACTTCTTACTCCAATAGTAATGAAACCATGTAACTAATTCATTATTTATAATTTTAAGTCATCTTT
This sequence comes from Druceiella hillmani, assembly GCA_039881145.1. Classification (NCBI taxonomy): domain Eukaryota; kingdom Metazoa; phylum Arthropoda; class Insecta; order Lepidoptera; family Hepialidae; genus Druceiella; species Druceiella hillmani. The sequence goes on along the minus strand of JAYKKI010000016.1, from coordinate 20,109,816 downwards.
ATTTGATTTGTATCCATATTTTTAGTCTGCAACCATTCAGTCTGCTATCACTATATAAGAATCTGTTAGACTTTTATCCATTAAAATATTCAAAATTTTCGCCCCTGATTTAATTTAAAAAAAAAGGTTTTCAAAAATTTGTGTTCATGCTTGCTTACATAATATACAACTGTTTGCACAATAGTTTAGTAGAGATTTGTTTCTCGTTACATGCGGTTATTGGTGTACAATTTACATGGTACATGTTGACTGACATGGAAGTTGCTAAACTAGTTTTTTCTTGCATTCAGGAATTCCTTAAAGATAATTAGAAAAAGAAGAGAATATGATCGAAGGGGCATCTGAAGAAAGAGGTATCTACAACGATCAGAAATTGTAATTCGGTTTAGTTCTTTACGAAAATTCATACTTAACAGATTCTTTTGACTCCTTTTTTATCTGAATTGTCCCCTTATACCTTAGATTTAACTCTTAACTAATGTTCTCTATTTTTATTTTAAGTTAGTGTTAATATCCTTTGCACACAATATATCGTGCAAACTTAATGCTATACATTTAAGTTTAATAGCATTTTGAACCATACTAAAATATTATTTGGAAGCACAGATGTATCTTAGATTAGTATAATATAAAATACATGTTTAATTAAATATTTATATTAATACATGTTTAATAATTTTCACAACGGGCTTAAAGATGTAAACCTTTAAAAATTATAATGTTAAACAACGCTACTTTTAGTTTAAAGGTTTTAACATACATACATTATAAACTTCATGTGTACTGATATTAATTCGACTGAATATAAAATGCATACCTTTGAAATGATTCCAAATAAAGGTAAAATTATATTAACTGGGAAAAATATGAAAAATATTTCCATTTATTTTTAAATAATTTACCTAATTAAGTTTTTATTGCTTAAATGTACATCGATTCATTCGTAACTTAACTAATAAACACGATATGTATTACATTTTTTATAACACACTTTGTAAAGTCGTGTCCCTCCGTTCGTCCCTCTGTCACGACCTCTCTATTTCTGCAGGTTTAGACCTACGTATGGGAAATTACATTTTTAAAACTCTTTAAATACACGGCTAATTTTTTTAAAGCGAAATCTATTAATGGATATGTAGGATATGCGTTTTTATGAAATATTATGCAAATAACATTAACAAAGTGTGAAATTATATTTTTGGTGTACTATATAATTTATTCACAAAATTAATAAAATATTTTTTTACGAAATTAATGTATTAAAATTTCAAATAATGTATTAAGATTTTTTATATCAGCCACCGTATTACGGAAGTAATTTTTTTAACCAAATCTTGTATTGTTGAAATAGATTATTCCAATGAATAAAGAAATAATTATTTGGTAGGTCTTATTACATCGGACTTATCGATCGCCCTTAATGCTGCTAAAGCTTGCAATACTAAGTTGCTCATTCTCATCGTAATTTCAGTTTGTTGTCGCATAAAAGCTTTACTTTACATAGACAGAGTAAATAACTTTGATGATAATCAAAGTTATTTACTCTGTAAAATAGAGGTGTAAAAAGAAGAATTTGAAAAAATAGTAATATAAATTTACTATTTTTTCAAATTTTTGTTTTGCAAATATTAAAGTCACTAAACATGGAATATGTGAAAAAACAATCCATGCAATCATGGACATATATCAGAAAAACAGACATTATTAAGTAAAAGTTGAATTAATTATATTGTGTCTTACCATAAAATGAAAACGCAATTTAATTTGTACTTTTGATTTATAAGGATTATGTAATAAATTGTAGTTAAGAACAAAGTCTAAGAAATTATTGACTATAACATAACAAATTAAATCAGTTCAACGGAGATAAAAAAAACGATTTAATAAAATAATTTATACTCTTAAAAAAAATATTAAAACAATGCATTATTTTCAAATAATAATTAATTCCAAAATCGTGCAAATTACTTTAAACACAAATTGTTAATACATATTGTGAAATATGTTAAATCCCTTACAAAACTTACGCAATCAATTGGCAGTTTAATCAAGATTACAAAATCCACATGTAATTGTTTGAAATATAAAAATTCTAAATTCATAGATTCGTACACGAAAAATATTACACCAATGACTCACTTAAGAACCTGTCAAAATACGCATAACAAAATTTGCGGTGTTGTAATAATGTACGAAATATTTACATTCCCTTTCAAAACCGTTGAAACACAATATTTTGTACAGCTCTGTATGAAACTGATCCCCCATTACGCATCATGTAGCATGTTAATAATTAACATAGAACATCCTAATTAATATTTAACTAAACAATACACCGACTTCTTTGACAACGTCACATTGTATTTGAAGCCGCATCGACTAAAATTTACGTTAATGGCGGTAGAGAGGGAAATAATGATTTAAACAATTCGCCGTCTTGTAAGTTATTTAACGCTGTATTATGGCCGGTTTCTGACACATACATTTGACAGCGGTTTATCTATTCGATATTTCTATTGAACCGATAACTTGTCAAAAATCGTTTCTGAACATGCGAAGGCAAGTTATCTATTCGACAAACTCCCGTTAAGTTAACTCAACAAAAATGGCCGTTTATCTATTCCATAACCTGAGCTGTCAAACGACACTGACATTAGTACTAACTCTTTCGTGTGATTTCATACGCGTACTTTGTGTTATTTTAAAATTATAAATGGATTGTGTAGCCATAAATTCGACATCTTCATCAGAATCTGATGAAGAAGTTCTGCATTTTATAAATGACATTTCAATTCCCAGAAATTTGAAAGTTCGTAGAAATCCCTTTGAAATGTTCACAGATGAAGAATTTAAAATGAGATATCGATTCAATAAGAGTACAGTGCAACATTTGTGTGAAATAATTAATTGTAGCTTAGTATCTTTAACTCGTCGAAAATATACTTTATCTGTATTGGAATAATTATTTATAACATTGCGCTTTTATGCTACCGGCACTTTTCGATTAATGGTGGGCGACGATTTTAATATTCACAAGACAGCTGTATCAAGAGTAGTCTTTAAAGTAAGTAAGGAAATAGCAAAGTTTGCGCCAAACTATATATTCAGGCTAAGAAATGAAGAGGAAATAAGACAAGTAAAGGCTCTGTTTTATAATATTGCTGGTTTTCCGAATGTAATAGGATGTGTTGATGGGTCTCATATTCCATTTCACTCACCTGGGGGAGATCAAGCGGAACTATTAAGAAACAGGAAAGGATACTTCTCTATCAATACACAGGTTGTTTGCGATGCCAACTTATATATCAGAGATATAGATGCTTGGTGGCATGGTGCAACTCACGATATCACTATCTACAATAATTCTTTATTGCGAGCTCGTTTACATAACAGTGAATTTGACGGATACCTTTTAGGAGACAGTGCATACTCTTGTAGCATACATTTACTGACACCCTTGTTGAGTCCATCAAACAACACGGAGCAGGTATATAACCATGGCCATATAAAATCTCTGAACACAGTAGAACGGACATTCGGTGTATGGAAAAGCATATTTCCATGCCTTTCACAAAAACTTCGACTAAAATTAAATCGCTTTCTTGCAGTGATTGTGGCAACAGCTGTCTTGGATAATATAGTAATGCAGGACAATAATATTATTGCCATAAGTGAGAATTTACCATTGGAAGAAGTTGAAGTTTTTGACGAACCAATACCGGCGTCTTCTGAAGGAAACTCTTTGCGCAGGTTAATAGCGCAGAACTATTTCAGGTTGGTAAATGAATAAATTTATTTATTTAAATTTGAATAAAATAAAAAAGTAAAAAGTATGTTGTGATTATAAAAATAAAACACTTCAAGAGATGATGCTCTAAAAACATTCCTACATTATTAGATATTTAATACACTTCAAACTCTCAGTGGTTGTAACCGAAGTTGCAAGAAATCTAACTAGTGACAGTTTGGGAATAAAAAAAGTAATCAGAATTCAGCCAAAGGAAGAAAAAAAATTCTGAAATTCACTTTTCCATTTAGGTGCAAAATATTGTTGTAAAAAGGAATCTATTTACTGTGAAATTCTATACGTAAGACCAAAGAGTTATTGCCCGTGTATGATCTTCTTTTACTTTAGAAATTCTTGGAAAATTTAATACCGCAAAATACAAAACGGTTTTAATATTTTTCAGTCTAAATATTGTTGATAACATTTCAGTGCATAGTTTGGTTTCACTTTTTATTTTTTGTATTTTTTACTTACAATAGATTTCTTAATTGTTTTGTTTTCAAATTAGACGTTATTTTTTTCTTTACTTTATTCAGACATATTTAAATTCGACGATGGATAGTCATTTTTATTTTTAAATTTTTCTTAGTCAAATGAAGCTACTTGATCAATTTTTTGTAGTTTATAAATAGTTCAAGCCCTAATACAATATTTTACAAAGTCGTTATACTCAGTATTTTGGGCCAAAGATTACTGGGATTACATCAAATAGCGTAAGTTGTTTTTATTTGATGAGTTGGCCAAGGCTGGAAGCCTAACATATAAAAAATATCAGAGCTTTAAATTTTTGACATCGCTTCAATTTGAAATTAATTTTTAATCTTTGGGGGAAATGTTCTGCACCCTGTATTGTTGAGAAGATGGATCTTCGCAAAGAATTATGGGATGACATAGTTATCAAGTTCTTGCAATAAAGAAATTAAAACCGCATCACCCCTTGGAGCAGAATTATTTTTACTTCCGCACTGCAACAAATAAGTTTTGTGAAAAGTATTCACAAAATGTATTTGTTGTTGTAACGATAAATAATAAAAAATAATAGGTGTTATAACTTCTATGTTGAAAGTCTTTTAAATTCCTGTACTATAAAATATTTCCATTTCTAATATGCCTAAATTCGTTTTCAATATTATGTCCAACTTTTCGAAAATCAAATTCATTGATATTGATAGTAGATTTCTTGATGTAACTTCATAAATCGTAATTTCAAACTCTATATTGGTCAATAATCTTATTTAAATTCAAATAAAATAAATAACAGAACTAAACGAGTGCCCGATTTGTATCTAGAGTGAACTATATCTTGCGCAATGTAGAGGTGTACCTGCCGAATGATGAAAACAAATAATTTGCATCATTTTCCTTTTCGGTAGAGTTAGTTACGAAGTTAGTTACTTTATGTCATGTGGAAATGAGATGTAAAACCACAAGATAAGAATATATAAATTAGTTTTATTCTTTGCTTAATGCTCTGTAGATACAATGTTTACGAAACGAGCAAAATTTAAGTTCTGAGAATTTTGTTCTTTAATATGAATATTGATAAAACTATGAACATTTTGAATATTTGGAAAAACTGAATTAAGAAAATGTTTGTGTCGACTAAATATAGATAAATAAAATTTGTAATATAAAGAAAAACTAAAAACACACTTTTGTATCCAAATCTTTCATTAGGATACATCGAACGAGCCCAAACTCGATGGATTTACTGTTAAACATCCAGAAGTACCCATGACCAACTCCCTCTTCCATCATCAGAACTTTCTGATTATAAAATATAGCCAAAGCCTCAATGAGACCAAGAGCTCAATCTCGTTGATTTTACTGTTAGCCACATACAGCTTGTTACAATAATACTTGAGTAGGCAGAGAATAACATTTCACGGTAGTTATTTGATGACAAAAATGAAAAATATGTAAGAGATAACCAGAAGTGTTATAATATTAAATAATTGATTCATTATTAGTGAAATATTAACCATTCCATCATACTGAACATATAATCATCTAAATCATATGGTCGGCATAAAGTCTTTACGCTTATACAAATAAATAGATTGAGAGAAGTGTGTTTATAAATTCGCACACCCCATGGTAATTATTATTATTATTATCGTTTATTAATTATTATCGTTTGTTTGAATTTTATAGTAATTTTGAAGAGGTATTTATGGAAGGCGTTTGTCGTTCAATTAACTGAAGGGGATATTAATCACCAAAGACCAGAAGGACTCGTCATAAACTTAGAAACCAGCGTCTTATATTGCTGAAATTTTCGGGGTACTTAATAACTTTTAATTTAATGAATCAGAGGCATAAAAATAAATACGTTTCTTGTAAGGATATTTGTGGCATAATTTATTTTAATATACATAATTAATTTATTTTATAATAATTAATTAATAATGCGTCTTAAATTAGCGACACAGTAAAGACACATTTAAGAATGGAATACAGAATTTGGTAATCTCTCCAATCTCTTCAACAAGCTTAATTATCTATCAAAGTTTTACAACTCTAATAACTAACGGGCTTAAACTTAATACCAAACAGAAATGTTTAGTGTTCCTTTTCTTCCGACAGTAAAACGTTACTGCAAAATAATTTGAAGTGTAGAAAAATGAGAAATAAGTACATGAAAAAATGTGAGTTGAAATAATTAATTTCACAAAATAAAAATAATTTTTGAACGAGAATGAAAACGAAAAATAAATTAAAAACATGAGTTGAGAGAACGATAATCGATATGAAAAATATTTGTAATTAAATTATGTAAAATATGAGATAACATAATATAATATAAAATTATTTTATATTGTATTATACATTATAGTATGATATGTCATTTCACTAACATCATCAATTTAAAAGTCCTTTTATTTTTTGTTTTTTAGGGATTCACTAAAAATCTATTAACTCTTTTGACATGACTTTGGCATATAATATGTATATATGTGTATAATTATACTATAATATGTATATATGTGACAAATAATATGTATATATGTGTATAATTTTTGAGAAATAGGTCATAATGACAAAGCAGTGACAGAAAAGTTTCTGGTCGACGAGCTTTTGTAATGAACTCGGGTGAAATAACATGGATACACTAATTATTTAAACGTTAATATATTAATTATTTCGATCTTAAAAAGCTCTGAAGAATAGTCCCCGGCAGTTCATATTTCATAGATAATCACAGTTACTATTTCCAAGAAATTGCGTGGGACAAAAGTGGAAATTATTAATTAAATGTTTACGATGAATAACAATCGACACATTGGTTTAAAAATGAAGAGAAATGAAAACTTCGGGAAACAAAAAAAATGACATCTATTTTAATGACGTTCGATGCTAGGTATACGCGCATGGTGAAAGGAACTGAGGGAGTGGTAAAAACGGCACGATGGTTCCTATCATGGTTATAATATTTAAGTTAATTAAAATAAAGTGCAGGACTATGCTCTTGAATTAAAAAAATGAATACGAAAAAATTTATTCCAAGAATCGTACTCGTACAAAGTAATTATATAGGTTATTTTGGCACCTGACGGAAGTCCATAACGAAATCTTTTAAACATTATTTTGTCTATCTTAAAATGTTATACATTCGAAGTCGGGTACACGTCGCTGGTATTTAATTATTCTATAATTTTATATCACATTATTACAATTCTGCATAAGAAATCAAAAAGTAATTTTGGGACCATTCCCTATCAGTGACATACACTCGGTTATATCGAGTAACATAGGTATCAACGAATAATTTGTGTGTGCGCAAACTCACAGTATTTTGTCGTTAAAACTTGTAATGAACTAAAGTTACCTAGAGTTTAATGTGAAATGTAGATACTATCATATACACGTGATGCTTGAAAACAAGAGAGTCGTGTCGTTCTAGAAATTTTTGTCAATAACGAATGATTTATATTTGCTTGAAAGGTTTATAATAACGTTAAATCGAAAAAACTTAATGACAAAAAATTCCAATTTCACGTAAGGAATGCATTGTTTGAATGGATTTAACATTTCGTGGGTTATTTATTCTGTATGTGAGTATTTAGTGAAGACGTGATATTTGGCAAATTCTGTAGTACGGTTTTCACTAATCTTACAAATACTTTATCATGTTAAATGGTTGATTGATTGGTTACTCATAAGTAACTTAAATTACACGTAAATAATCTAGTACCACACGCTGTGTTCTAAAGACCCGGCTTCCTTCAAAGGTATCATGAGTCATAATAGTAGCCAGCTATTTTATATCAACAGTTAAATATTATGTGTGTGTCTAAAGGATGGTATCAGCCGTTGTTTTGTATTATATAAATACCGTAAAAATGATTTAAACCAAGTGCTAGGTTAATGTAGAATTTGTATGCTTAAGGATAATTTGTTATTAATAAAGATAAGTAATAAAACGATCGTTTGTTCGTTCGTTTGATCGTTGATTACTCTTGCTACGAATATATATATATATATATATATATATGTGTGTGTGAGTGTGTCGGTGTGTATGTATATATATATATATATATATATATATATGTGTGTGTGTGAAAAGACCCAGCTCTTTTTATTTTAGTTCACAACTTTTATAATTATTCGGATAAACCCCATCCTACTATACTATGTGAGCCCTCCACAGGAAAATTACGAAAAAAATGAAGAGTGAAATTGTGGGCGAACGAATTTAGTGAAAAAAAAACTTCACTTGGTCTACGTTTCTACCTTGGTAGACCTCATGAAGATCATTTGAATACGAAATACTTGAGGTCAACTGATTGTACTGGACGAATGTACATAGCCACGATACCAAGGCAAGATCCAGATACTTGCGAGAAAAATATCTTGATCGTCGATATCAAAAAAGCGTTATTCTTTAGGAGAATACATTATAATCCATGACAAACTGGAATGATATGAAGGGTGAAATCCGTTACAGAAGTATATATTAAAAAAACTAGCAGTATTTATAAAAATATTTGGAATGACAGATTCAAGGACGTATTACATTTTAAATGTGGAGGTCGATTTACCATTGATCGAAAAATTACATAGTTTTTATGTTCTAATTATGATGAAAAAATAAGGTAAAAGAATAAATAAAAGTTTCCCAATATCTAATTAAATTATACTTCTGGAAAAATTTTTAATTTATTTTTAGAAAAATTATATAAAATTCGTCTTTTTGGAATAATATTGATTTGTTACTAAGTTTTAAATATAATATTTCCAACTGTTTAAAAAGGTATAGGAAAAAAGGATTTTTTTTTGCTACACGAAAAAAAGATTTAATTATTTTATTATTATTGAACTGCTTTTAACGGAATTTTGAATATTTTTAAACTACACAAAAATATACAAAATATTGTGAAGAAAGCTTCTTTTTATTCTACTTTTATTTACGAACTACTCCTTAATCTAGTAAAGTGAAAGCTCTCGTCGAGATAATAAAAATTATGTGTACTCGTATTATTATACTGTGGTATATAAACTACCTTCCTAGTAGCACTTCCGCATTATCATTTTCCCAGATATTGAACGATAAAATAAAACCTCGAGATTTCAAAATAATCTAATACAAATGATATCATTCAAACATTTTTTGTTTACTAAAATAATTGGTTTGGGCGAAAGTAACCATGTATTACCATGTAAATGTGTGCTAACTGCTCTTCTTCAAATAAAGTAGAGTTACTTCGCAAGTTTCTTTTACAAACATTCAATTTATGATTACTAATGCCAAACAAACATTCACTCTTAAAAATAAAATACTAAGCAGATATTAAAGAACCTTTTTATTCTTCACAAATTTTAGCTGCCTCTCTTTTTAAGCTCTGAAAATAATTTCTGTTTATTTGGGCCAATTTATATGGACAACATTTTCAATTATCTTTCACCCATAATCTTATTAATAATAAGTTTTCTGTCCCTCATTCTTACGCTTATTAACGTACGCCATGTATATACTTAATGTTTAAATAAATCTAGCACAAAAGTAGAAAATAACATTTAGGCACTATGGGCAACATTGTTGACCGGCACATATATAACAACGGTTATATTAACAACGGTTCCCTGCGAACATTTTCTTTGTTAAGCACTTAGAAACTATTTTGTGAAATTATAACACTGTAAAATACAGTCTGTGTACTTTTACTCTCTCCCTAGATTATTTTTCATTTTCTACCTCTATCTCCCTTCTCCCGCTTTTTTTTGTCTTTGTTGGATAGAAATTATGTTGCAATTTTCAATGCCGAATTAATAAATAAATTTTAATATTTGCCGCTTTTAATCTTGATACAAGTTAATTCAATAATTAGGAAGTATGTACGTTATTTGTTGTTTGCTATGGGATGGCGATCTTACGATGGCGTATTAATTTACAACTTTTTAAAATTGTATTGGCTTTTGAAGCCTACTGTGTAAGTTAGATTTAACGCAATTATTTTTGAGGATAGTCCAAAAAATTGAAAATCAATTTTTTACTACCTAGAATTCTTTATAGTTATGTTGCTTCAATGATGATGTAGTATTTTTCTGAAAATGTTACGTTATTGAAATTATAATGTTCCCAAAATGACTGAGTTTCTCTTTGGGTTGTTACAAAAAAATTATTGATTTACAATTAAATAATTTATTTAAAAAATTAATTACGGGTGAAGGAATTAGGGATATATAGGAAATTGGAAAATATTTGTAATATTTATTAAAAATTTATCTTACGTAGTGTTATGTCAAAGTTTTTGTAACATAATTTTGTGGTTTTGTATTTTATTTACTACTGTTTCCTTATTTGTAACTCAATTACGTCTTAACTGTATCAATAATAATTACTGTAAGTTGCTTTCAACTAAATTTCTGGGAAATGCCATTTATCTTGCTACACAACTTTCACAAAAATATATGAAATCTCTACTTGTATCAAATAAAATAAGCGAAATAATGAAAAATGTGGTAAATATAAATTTTTTAATTTTTTCGTTTCCAGAATTATTAGTGAAAATGCTCATAAAATATGTCAAAATTTTGGAAAAAAACGTGCTTAGAATTTTATTTAAAGTTTGTTGTATAATCGTATCTTAAATATCATAGTTCTTGACAAATTCATGATATTTTTACGAAACATATATTCGCCTTTACGAAACATTATTATTTTATATACAGTTTAATAGAAATACTTCACAGTCTTCACATGGTTATATTTGCTTAAGTGTAAATATAACCTCGTAGTACAAATTCTACTTACAGAATTTTTTCTTTTTACTATTAAGCACAGTATGGAAAATAACTACAAGACTTTTAATACAGTTTGAAGAGTTTCTATTTTATTATTGTAGAAAAGCTTAAATGGCATTAGTTCAATGTATTAACAGACATATTGGGTCTCTAATATATATATATATATAGATATATATATATATATATATATATATATATATATTTATATATACCCATATATAAATATAAATATATATATATATATATATATATATATATGTATATATATATACATACATACATATATATATATATATATATATATATATATATATATATTTATACATATATATATTTGTTTTAATTACAATTTACAACTATTTTAGAATATTAATATATACGCGCTGAAGAAATGATATTTTATTAATGCGCAAGTTCTGAAAAATTTATTTTAGTGGTCATATGTTAGAAATTATGTTAAACAACATAATTTCTAACATTATTATAACTAAAAGTTTGAATGGATGACCGAATGAATGGACTGGTGTATGCTTGTTAATCTATAGAGTAGACCATAATTTTTTAAAAAGTTATAAAAAATTCTTAAAAAAAAAATCTAAAATGAATGACAGCGTTCTCTCATTCATCTTTTATAATATTCATTAGGTTCTTAGCTGATAACGTAAAATTGTCTACGCGGAAAAGTCTGTAACTTCGATTTTAATATACATAATTCATACCGCGTATCCCGGATTCCCAAATCCGAGCGTGGTTCCCGCAGGATAGCATTCAACATTTTTCAACGTATCCGTGAATAATTTGGCACACGAAATGTAAAATCTCTTTGAAAAAAATTCAAATATGTACTTTTCTAGATTTCGTAGTTTCTGTCATCCAATTTTCACTGCATGGGCTGAAAAAAATGAACTACTCACAACTGACAAACCACTTTTAAAATGTCACATGTAATGCAAAAAATTCATAAATAAAAATATTATTGCCTTCAATATATAAGTGCAATATAAATTTTGTGAAAGATAAATTCATAACACTTTCTATAGAAGTCTAAACTCCGTCAGCATAATTATTTTTTTCACCTTATAATGTATATTAGTAGCTAATATTCCCACTATAATATATTGACATTCTCCAAGCAAATGTAAAAGGGCTTAAATATCCCTTTTACCTTAATACGAGATATCGATTTGGCTATTTCGTTGTCTCATAAAGTAAAGCGTCACTTTTAGGCTTGTATATTTATTTATATGAAGTGTTATCAGAGCTTAATTGATAAACTTTTGTTGAATAATATCTGATTTTTAACATTTTCCTCTATAAAATAATGAGGCACAATTTGCAACATAATTCCCTATTATATGTATTAATACAAGACTAATGGTGAAATTAAATTCTGAAAATAGTTAAAGTAAAGCAAAACAAATACTAAAGTTGACTGTTAACAAAACGGTTGGTTCGTTAATATTATTACCGATAAAATTGAATTGATCGTGATTGAGGATGATCAATTTCCACTAAAATGTTTATCTTTGAATTTTTGCTATGATATAAATGGTTAAAAAATATCTTAAGCAAGAGTTTTTTTCTCAATGTAGTTTTTGTAACTTCTATATTACAAATACTTAAATCGATAGCATAGTTCTTGAGATATGCATGATCCGTGTTGTTTGATATGACTATTTAAAATGTATGGTAAAGTAGTTCAAATATGTTGGAGTATTATTTATCGGTTAGGTATTTATTTGAAATAAAAAAAAATTTTTATGTTATGTAAAAACAAAAGTAAAAATATCGAATATTATAAAAGTGTTTAATTACCAAACGGGATTTTGAATATTTTTTATTAGTCAGCATTTCTGAAGTACTTTTAGTATCGTATGTCGATCAACGTGCCTAACTAGATTAATCCAATATATAAACCAATTCCATTGATGGCGATTTAACATTAATACTTTAACACATAAATTTACACGCTACCGTGATGCTCTGTAGGTTTTGTAATTTATTAAATTAAGTGGCGTCCTTTCTAATGTGAATCACTTAAATATCGGTTAAACACTTGAATTTTATTAGTTTCTTCGATAGTTTTATTTTTCATTTAGTTTTAAATTAAAATACGAATGAATAATGATTCTACTCACAACGCGGTTTTCTTACGCACAAAAAATTAAATGAATCAATAACTTCCGGCTCGGTCAAAAATATTCCAGAAGGAATTTGACCTTTTTAAATTAAAATGTATTCTTTTTTGCCAATTTTATTTGTAATTCTGACGTTTAAAAATCAAATTGAAATTTAGTTTTAAGAAAATGCCTCTTAATATGATCTATTCACGATTCAATTAAGTTGCTTGATGTTCTCAATTTTTGACAAATTTTGAAGGGTTTAAAAAGGTTTTAAAAATTGTATAGGTTACATACCTTTATAATTTTTAAAAGAATAATATTTTAATTTAATTCTTTTCTTGTGAATGTTGTAGAATCATAACCAAGAAGTTATTTGTGTAAAAACAGGATTTTTTTCAGATAAACTGTTCTACGCTAAAGCAAAACAAGTGCAAAGCCAGAAAAAAGAATTTTAGTGAATAGACAGTAAATTCTTCAGGTTTACAAACACGAGATAATATTGTTGATTTTAATTTTGGCAAGTGCAAACAAATATTTTTGTCGTTTTTTTATGCAATCCTTATTTATGGGTTAATTTGTTAATCTTATTCTTAACGGTTTGGTTATATATTCTGTTTCATTCGTTAGAGAATTTTTAGACATAAATCCTTCTAAAAAATATTGTTATTTAATTAAAAGGGTATTCTTAAAATAATTATAATATCCTTTAGATATACATTTCGATCTTTTATATTTATCGAAAGTCAATTTGAACAATAAGAGTTGCCGGTTGCTTAATCGATTAAAATTATTCCAGAAGAAATTAGATCTTTTTAAATGAAAATATTTTTTTTTTCCAATTTTGCTTGTAATTCCAAAAATTCAAAATCGAAAACAATGAAATTTAGTTTTCGGAATGCTTCTTTAAATAAGCCATGTATTTATGAAAAGATTATATTACTTGATTTAACATATGCATAAAATTTTAAAGGCTATATATATATATATATATATATATATATATATATATATATATATTTCTAATTTTTAGAAGAAGATTTTCAATTGAAATCTTTTTTGCTAGAATTATCTTTCAAGGGGATACTCTGTCAAATTTCAAGTAAAAATATTGTAAAAATAAGAAGGTTATGGACCAAACAAGGTCGCCTTAAAGGAAAAACCAATGTCATTCTAAGGAAAGCTGTCAAGGTATTAACCTGTTTAAATTTGTTGAGAATTATTTATAAACAGGTTTACAATTGATTGTGGGGTTTATTTCGGTATATCTTGTAAGGGTCGTTTAAGACTTGCTATGAATAATTATTGTCTTATAATTGTTAAAATGACCAATAATATGGGTGTTTGTTTATTAAAAAAGGAACCGGAACTTTAAAAAAGGAACCAGAACTTTGTTCAAAAATAAGTCGTGAGAGAAGATAATCAGGTTTGCAGAAATCATAGTGCTGAAAGAACGATAAGAGTAGTGGGCGCAAAAAAAAATTAAAATCCAAAATCGAGGCCTCTACGTCTAAAACCTCCGAGCAATTTTTGGATCAGGTATCGGTGTTGACAAACAAAATTTAAACAATTTTCCAAAAGCATAAGTAATTATTTATATTATTTTAATACTTAAATTTATTTTTGTTTAAACAAAATGTTCATTCTCAGTTCCAATGTATTTTTCCGAATTAATAAATTATTTTGCATTAAAATATTATACATATTGTATGTCTAGTGTACGCGATAGAATTTTTTCAATTTCTGGTTTAAAGTTTTTTTATGAATAAAATAATATTTATTTAAATGTCATAAATTCATTTAAAATTCCAAATTACTACTACTTTTACGAAACTTTTTTAGGAAACGGTGTATTTTAAAACACGTTTTAAGGAAAATTCTGTCAGGGCTAAAATTGTAAATATTATTGGATATATATTTAATCAAATATTATTAAATATTTACATTAATTACTGGTTGTGTCCGCAACTTCATTCACGTTTTTACCTATAAAAATATTATTAAGTATACCGCAAGATTAATACTCGTAACAGTATCTAATAAAATAATTATGGAAAATCAACTATATTGTTAAGTAAGACGACAGAAATTTGTTATTGCTTGTTTGAATATTTGTATACAAACATCAAATTCTTCTTTTTAGTTAGTGAATACCGATAAAGACACTTTGTTTACTAACACATATCCAACAGAATCTATTAGTAAAAACTTCATCGAAATCCTTTTATATGTTTTTCCTTGATTCGCAAACAAAAGACAGGCTCACATACAACTAAACGTAACATGATCAACAACGACGTCTGCCTTTCTGCGTCTGCCCGAATACATATTCGTTTTATACACCTATTTCTCCCGCATTACTCCACATTTTACTTCTGGCTACGCTATTTCTTCAATGCATGTTTTGGTGGAAAATTGAATTGCACAATTTTAATTATACGTAGCATTGTCTATTGTTATAGACCGATACATTTTACATTTGTGTGATTACTAGGCGTCAAGCTACACGAGGTTTAGTAACGTAGCATTTACGCAACGTAACTGAATTTTTAAAAATATTAAATTTGCCTTCTTTTATTTCAGTCCACCGATCCCAATGAAACAAAAAAACTATATGTTACCTCAAATTTACCTCTATATTGTCAAACATTTCCATTTTAATTGAGTCAGTAATTTTGACATAAAGCGTGTCGAAACAAATAACCAACCAAAAGCAAAACCTAAATAGAATGATTAATGTAGAAACCTTCTTCAACATAACTTAATGATGTGAAACTCATGATATTGTTAGGTAACTTAACTGAGCAGGAACGAACTTGCTTGAAATATAAAATGACTGCATTTCCTTATCAAAGGTGAAGGAAAATCGACCGGAAATTAATTTAAACCTCACAATGTAGAGAATAAAACTGGTACGACGGAAATTATACCAAAAGGCTATTTATTTATTCACGTGATGTGTAATTGGTAAATTTGCAGTAATATTTGTTTTAAAGTCTACTCTAAATTTACGTGGTATGAGTATCTTAAATTCTTTAAAATGTAGATGGTCTGTGATGGATTCACATTGTCTAAAAGTTAGTCATATTGTTTACTAATCTTATAAAATTACAATAGCTTTGTTTTCAATTAGTAACTTAAATTACAACAATTTTAACTATTTCAATAGACAGTTAATAACACATTAAAATTTCGTCCCGTCACAATATTACAAGGTTATAAACGTAACTATATCATATTCGCTTCCTCCTTACATAGTATCAACACTGCATGAAAAATTGTAGAATAGGTATTTAAAAAAGGGATTGTAAATATGTGGTCGTACATGTTCAAGCTTCTACCACACAAACTGTATTAAAGACACCCGTTACATTCGTTTCCTTATAGTGGAATATAAACATCACATGGTCAGTTGCAGAATAGGAATGTAGTAAATAACTATATCCTATATGTCCATACTTACTCATGCTTAATGGATTTTTTAAAATATATTGATGAAATTGTTTCAAAACCTAACTATTCCTTTCAAATAAAGAAAAACACATACACACTTCGTCAGACTCATAAAACTTCTATTTAGGTTCTATTAGTTACGTATTCAGAGGGTTTACACTGTTATTACCTCTTACCGTCATATTGCTTCCATTACATTGTTTGTCGGCCTATAAGTCAGACCCCTCTTTCTTAAAATTAAACAGTTACATACTTTAAACTTACATATTTTGCATGTTGCTCTGACGGTAGATTAAAAATCGTATTTAGAATGATATATAATTTCATTCCGAATGCACTCCGGTATTTATAAAATAGTGAGCATTTTTTTACTTGGGCTTGTTGAGAAAAATGTATAAATAATGAACAATAACGATTTACATTATGGTAGTCGAAGCATTTGTTTTATGTTTTTTGAGTTAAACTTTTAAACCATTACAGCTAAATTATATAATCTTTGAAAATATGACTTCATTAAATAATGTATTGTAATATGCAAACATTTAAATTGTTTAAAGGATACGCCCTTTATATTTCATACAAATTGTCTTATTATAACACTTATTATAACAAAATTGCTGACTGCACTGATATATCGGATAATGGAATTACTTACGAGTTAAATGAATTAAAGCGTTGCAGCTACATTAAAGTAATTTTTCAGAGAATAATACGTAATAATGAAACCTGAAGGAAACTTTGGCTAATTAGTGATTGCTACAACTGGTAATATGGCATAAAACTCAGGCGAACATAATAAATAATTAAGCTGTTATGAATAAAATTGATGAATCTTTTAAATATAATTATTACATAGATAACGGATAAAAGCATAATGCAGTCATTTTCCCTTTTATCACCGGTAAACCGGGATGTGCAGCTACCAGAAATACAAACATATTTTTGTATGAAAATACGGCACATCATGCTGTTTGAAATTAAAGCATATGTGACTTTTAATAATACAGGTGTGAACATACTAAATTATTAGTCCGACACGCATTCTTCAGTTTTTTAATATTCCGTACTTCAAAAAGAAAACAAGTGGAAAATTTATAAAATATATTACAAAAACTTGTAAAATCAGTCAGAACCATTTTTCTTCAGAAGTCATTCCGCAAAGTGATGAATTCACTACGCGGAATCTACTATGACATGGTAGTAAAGCATAATATGCTTTACTACCATGTCATTACATACGTAATCGGAAAAATACTGACTCGACAAAAAGAGCAAATTCGTTTGTGTATCACCTCAAATTAAATGAAGAAAGTGTAAAAGTATGCCGTAAAATGTTTTTAAATACTTTGGGGATAGGGAGATGGACAATACTTCATTGGAAAACTTTAGCAAATAATCCTTCTAGAACTCCCAATACTTACAGAGACAAGACAAAGCAGAAACCGAACACCGAAGAAAAGAAAGCATTGTTGGAATTTTTGGAGTCCCTCCCTGTAATGGAATCCCATTATTGTAGGTCAAAATCTCAAAAATTGTATCTCTTACCAGAATGGAAATCTAAAGAAGCTATTTACAATTTTTATATTAATGATTGGTGCAAACAACGAAATTCGAAGTCTTTATCAATTTGCACATTTTCAAACTTGTTTGAAGAAAAGAGATACGAATTGTTTAGGCCCAAGAAAGATGAGTGCGAAAAATGTGCTTGCCATAAAGTAGGAACAGTTTCAGACGCAGAACATCGGCAACATATAGAAAGAAAAGAACACGCTAGAGAAGAAAAAGAACGGGACAAAAATAGTAAAAAATATATATTTACAGTGGATTTACAGGCAGTGCTTATGGCACCAAAATCAAACGTGAGCACTTTATATTATAAGACGAAACTTCAAGTTCACAACCTGTGTTTCTTGAATATTAAAAATAAGGACAGATTCTGCTTCATATGGAATGAGGCAGAAGGTGGTTTGAATGCTTAGGAATTTGCTTCCATTTGGGTAGATTTTTTGGAAAATACAGTAATACCAGTGATTAATACCGACGAAAACAATGACAGTAAAACTATAATTATATACAGTGATGGTTGTACGTATCAAAATAGAAATTGTGTACTATGCAATGCATTGTTAAATGTTGTTTTGAGGCATAAAGATATTACTATAGAACAAACATTTTTGGAGGTTGGGCATACTCAAATGGAAGCAGACTCCATGCATTCCACAATAGAGCGTTATGTAAAAGATAGGGTAGTGAATGTACCTGCCAAATACATATCCATCGCAAGACATGCGCGCAGATGTCCGGCGCCATACGAAGTAAAGTATCTAAATCATTGCTACTTTAAAAAATTTGATAAGGTTCAGTTCTATAAGAGCATTCGTCCCGGAAGATCTAAAGAGGATCCTAAGGTTACAGATATTAGGGCATTACGCTATGAACCAAGTGGACAAGTATCATATAAAATTTCCTTTAAGGACGAATGGACCTCTTTACCTCAAAGAAAATCTCCACAGGTTAAATCTTGTACAACTGATGAGTTAACTCAACTGCATGAAACAAGACGAAAAATAACTGCACGCAAATATGAGGACTTGCAACAGATTAAAAGGACATTACCTTCAGACTACCACAAATTTTTTGATGATTTACCTCGCGAGTAGCGTCATCTTAAATGATTTTAAGCAAATGTCTTAAAATCATTTAAGATACAAGATGTTAAAATTACTTTCAATTACCTATTTTATGTTCTTGTTGATTATTCTGTTTTCTAAAGCTAACATAAGAATGCAATTGTGCAGTTAGGTATCCATAATTTTATAGAATTTATCTAGTGCCTTTGTCATTTTGTGATAAATAGATAATAAAAGATCTCTTAGCATTGTGATAACTTGATTGATTTTGTTCAGTTTATTATTTTAGGGAATGGTAAATTAAAAAATTCAAAAAAAAAGAAATAAAGTGTCTTGGTTGATTGTATGTTAATTCATAGTACAATAATACTATGATTTTATATTTTTGTCTGATGAATACCTACTAGAAATGTTAAAGTAAGAAATTATAATTTAGAATACATAAAATAAAAAGAGTTATAAGCACTTTCTACTTTGTTTTATTTAAACTAAACTAATTTAAAACATTAAAAGTGGCAAATACCTAAACTGCTTAGTCCTAAACTCATACTGAGCTATAAAAAGAAAAACAGACAAATCCATGAAAGTACATATTACTCTAAAACTAAAGCATATTTTTCACTTTGTATACATTCAAAAAATCAAATAAATTTATTTTCATCTACCTTATAAAAAAAAAACAAACAAAAATGATAATTTCTCAAAATTATTAAGTTTTTTTATCGTCCTGTAAAGTTTGATAAAATGGACTTAGCAGGTTAACATTTTAGGCCGACGATATGGATGAACGAACATATAGGCATTATTTTTAAATTCCAGTACTGTATTTACGTTGTGAAAAAATCATATTTGCAAATAATTTAATAGAAATACTACACACTTTTAAATGTTTATATGTATATATATATATATATATATATATATATATATATATATATATATATATATATATATATAAATTTGTACACAAGTTTTCTTCAATATCATACTCAACTTATTAATGGTAAAACTTTTAATACTGAATCACTAAATAACTTCACGTACTCTTGTAAACTTACAAAACGTTTGAACGTTTTAAAGACAAATACTTTTATTTACAATCGGGTACAATAAGTAACAGTAAAATATTAAACGAGAGTCCGATTTTCACTTAGTTTGTGCTATATAAAAGCAAAAATATATTGAGTGATGGGAAGTAAAACCGTTTTTGTATTATTTGGTTTTTGGTGAAAATTACTTATAAAATCTTGAAACTATGTCATGTATGAATGTAGTTTAAAACCACAAAATAAAATGTACAAATATATTGCATTCTTTGTGTATTTCCTTGTGTATGTAACATCTATTAAACTGAAGTAAAGTTTATTTTCTCAAAATTTCTTTAATGAACATGCTATTGATAATACTAGGAACATTTTTGATTTTTGTAAGAACGTAGTCAAGAAATTTTTTGTGTCAATTGAATACACCCGTACTGTAAATAACTGATATTTATAAAAAAACAATTAAATTTAACTTTGTAGCAAATATACCGTAAATCTGATTAATTCCTGCTCTAGTATAAACCACTAAATAAAATAATTTAAAAATGAAAAAAAAGACAATCGAAATGTTTACTATGGAACTGAGGTATAATGAGGAAATCGCTTCCATTTGTAATGTAATTTGTAGGATAGGATTTTCTGAAATTAGTTCATTGTGAATCTGTCGAACTGCCCCTATTCTGAAATGATCCTAAATAATTGGAATTAATTAAAAGTCACCTTAAAATTCAGTGGTTTAGGTAAGATTTTTGTATACGTAATATAGTTTTTATGTAATGACATATTTCTTATATTGATAAGAGAGGTAGATAGAGGCCAACATATTTTTTTCTCTTCTAATAGTGTGGACCCTTGATTGGAAATGGTCACTGTTATTCACAGACGAAGGTCCTTATTATCTTAATATGAAGTTAGAAAACCTCGAATCAAGAGAAGTACCATAGTTTTAGAAAGTAGCTTATTTAATTCTTTTTAATTTCTCGAATCATATTTTCTTTCAACACCCATTTTTTGATGAACCACAAGTGCGACACACACTGCTTCTAATTTTTGTGCAGTTACATTTTTTGTAGGCCAAAAGTGATCTTGAAAGTTGTATTTACTTCTAAAATTCATAAAAGAGTTGAGAAATAAAATGTCATTCTAGATATTTCTTTCGTCAAAATGTTTATAGTTAAAATACTAACATTGAAACTCTGTTAGGTATATCACAAAGTACTAAAGACCATATTTACTCTCGAATTTTAATTTAACTAGATATGTGAACAAAACAAACCCACGTACTTCATTAGAATCACATTCTAGTTTGGATTGTTTCTGATTCGTGAATACTTAAAATTAGCACTGTGAAGTTCTAACTTTAGGTATTCACTTTCGAAATTAGTGTAGTCAATAGGTTTAATAATATTACTATTAGTTAAAGTAAATCTATCTCCATAGATTATTTGATGAGGATCTGGGGCATGTGGAAGCCATGTCTGCGTTAGCTCTATCATTTTTGATTTTCTGGGGGTTGCGTAAATTGGGTATTCAACTCAAAACTTTTGTTACTGAGATTGCTAACTATCTTCAATTTAGCACCTCTGTCAATTACCTTTCGTTGGGTTTCCTACCAAGAACGTCTTATAACCTGGCAACTTTTATAATTTACTAGATGGTCATATAAAAATAAAGCGCATTTAGCACGAGTATTGCGGTTTCTTTTTACAGTCTGTTTTATTTTCTTTGCCACACTTAATACGTTTATATGGCCTCGTACAATTATTTTTGAGTGGCCATGCTAGTGGTATCTTGGACACTGAACTAAGTTTAGGATCGTGGTCCGTGGGTCTTCTATCTCAAAACATTGCTTATAAATAGTTTGATTTTTTAATAGTTTTATTACAGGCGCCGAATTCTAAGTTCGCGAATAAAAGTGATATGAGCTTTTTACAGGATCGTACCGAGGTTTAATTACATCTTGTCCGACTTTATTCCCTGTTCTTTCCTATTTCTTCCACGACAGATTCCTTAGGAGTGTTGTAGTGACTATTATTAATAATAATTTTGATAGCATCTTGAGTCTATACTTGTGATGGTGTGACCGATCAGACCTTTTTGTTTTATTAATTTCGACCTGATCAAACAAAAGGGCCAGATTGATAAAAGGGACTGAATTCAAGCCTAATTATGAAGATATTAAGTTTCTTACTATTTATTTAAAACTAATGTAGTTTTATGTTATATATCCTTAGAATTTAAACACCATACAGAAACTTTTAATTAGCATATGACCATTTTTTTATATCTCATACTACGGAAAACATTTTGAATCTTACAATTTTGCGGTAGAATTTCCTACGTTTACTAAATAATTATGTTTATCTAGACAACGTTGTATTAATATTTTTACTTTTCAATTAATTTTTAATAATATTCTCGTTAATTTTTAAATGTCTGAACATATCCTTGCTGGTTTTAAGTACATCACTTATTATGTTTCAGCATACATTAATGTTTAAAAAAAATGTAACACAGAAGTATACAATTTGGTATTGTTGGTTACACCATTCTATAATACATAATTACAAAGTGCGTAAATTCTCCGTGCAGTATGAACAAGCATTATTAAAACCTGTTTTTTTTTTAAACCATAATTTCGCAAAATACATTTTGTGCACCTTTAGTCTCTTCTTAGGATTACGTAAAGTCTTTGCGTCTACTTTCCTTCTCTCTTTTTTTGTCTTTGCTTCGTAAATATCGATACAAGATAATTCGAATTTATACCTTCTCTATGGTCCTGGCCTTAGATAGCCATTTTAAGATGGTGAATTAATTTATTTCCTTATAAAATCGTGTTAGCTCCTGGAATATATTTGATTTATATTGGTTGAAATCGTTTTAATACGGCAGTATAATATCTACTTGACAACACAACTTAACTCGTTTTAAAAAAATATTGATTCAGGTTTTTAGAATTAATTTAAGAATCGAATAAAGGATAAAGGAATAAAGGATAAAGGTAAAAGGGGAAAAACCCTAACTAGAAGATGTGTATAGCATTTATTGAAAGCTTTTCCTACGTTATGCCATGTCAAAGAATTGATAAAATTCTAATATTTGAATTTAGTTGAAAGTAGATAATATTGTATAATTGAGTTAATACTCAGTTTCAATATTTGTAAATCATATATCCTCTTCTTGTATAATACGGTAAATTAATTTACATAAAAATCCAAAAAAAAACGTCAATTAGTTTATTTTTTCAGAATCTTCAATTTACATGAAAAATGTAGAAAGTGTCTATCTGCAAAGTATTTTATTAATAATTTTTTTAATTTCTATTTTCAGTTAGACTAAAGTGACGCCGCCTTCGCGAAAGAAAACATATTTGTCTAAAATCTGTTTACCGTTTGACTATATATGTGCTGGAAAATTGTCAATGAAATTAAATGAAAATTCAGAATTCACGTGTTACGTAATATTATTACAGATTGCTTATGGTAGTAAAAAAGGTCGAGAAGTAAAAAATGAAGGTATCGGTATAGTACATGATTTTCTGTTAGCAAATAAATGCTCTATTTCATCAACTTGTGAACTTTATCATCTGTGATGCCACGAACTTTTTTAAGTAAGTCCCCCTGTTTATAAAATAAATATTTATTTTTTTAATCAATCAAAACTATATCAATGTAAATCATAATTATGCTTGTGTAAATAATGCCTAGTTTATATTAATAATTAGGTATATAAGTATCACGTGAGACTTAAATAGTTATAAATAAAATTAATCTAAGAACTAGCCGCGATGTTTCTAGTACTAAATTTGTCGCAACTGCAGCTGTACAGAAGTGTACCTACCATTTACTTTATTGTACACCTCCATCGGTGGTACTCACCTAAAGGGTTGCCTTTTAAAAGTAAGAGAACACTATGAAACGTAGATTGAAATAGTAGATTCGTAGATTTTAAGTGCCTAAATTCGGTTTGCCATAGGATACATTGCGCATATTAAATGTTTTATTTCATATTGATTGTTTTATATTATCATAATGACAAAAAACTAATGTAGCATAAATTTTTTTGCTTCCATAAATTGAAATTCAATTTTTTATAGTTTAGATATTATGTTATCTGCTTCCTTCTCCTGTTGAACATTTCTTATCCATTTCACTTTGAGGAATTATTTTTTTACCACGCTTGTGTCTCACATTTTATCTAATTGTACGCAACTGTGCCCGGATATAAATTTTATAATATATTTATATCGCTCTTGCCCATAACCGAACGACTTTACATTTTTTTATATGAACATTACGTTTGAAAATAGAATTTGATAACAATAATTGAAAAAAAACAGAGGATTTTTGTCATTGAGGATCTGAATGGATTGAACATTAATATCTGCATATATTAGTTATTATGAAAGATTTGATTATAATTTAGATATTCAAAATGCCGATGCCGAGATGGGGAAAGAGTCTTCGACAGAAATTGAACTATTACGAAGGGGAAAACTAAAAATATTTTATTTGAAAAAAGAAAAAAGATTGAAAAAATCAATTGTGTCTAGCGTATGTTATTTGAGCCTTTCTTTGTATGAAACATACGTATATATATATATATATATATATATATATATATATAACACTTAATTTGTGAAGGGATAGATTTTGCTTTTTTTGAAAATAGACGAACTTTGCGAACGATCATCATAAAAAAATACATACAATCATGTGTGTATTTTTTATGACGATATATTCCATTTCATAAAATTAAATAAAATAGGGTGGAATTTTACACCAAAATTGTAATATCGTGCCGTGTAGTTACCGTGCGAAATTATAAAAACATCCATTATTTTTTTTAGTGTAATTTTCTTTTGTGTGATAAAACAAACGAAAAAGATAGAAAAATCAAGTTTATGCTCGCATCGCGAAGTAGGCTATTTATGTTCAATTGCCACAAATCTCACGTTTTTAGAAATAAAAGATATAGGTTGAAGCATTTCCATGTTAATGTCTTATAATAATATTGAATTACAAGAAAATTCTATTCTTTTTGGTAAAACAAGTGTTTTGTAACTCACTCATGATGGTCCATTACGGAATGAACGCGCACGCTCATGAAAAGTTGCATGTTGGATTTATATGGCGGATAATTTATATTTCTAAACAATTTAATAAAAGTACTGAGTGCTTCTTAAATTTGTATAATTAATTTGATGTGTACGGAACCTTTGTAGTATAAATTCCACTAGTATTTAAAACGATTTTCCCTTCTTAGTTTCGTACCCCGTATTGAAATATAGAACCATATGAATTTCGAAGAAGAATTGAAAAAAAAATTATTCAATAAGGACGTGAATAAAAAAACTATTTTAAAGTTCGCGTAACACGACAATTTTTAGGTAATTTAATTATACTTTGGTTCAGTCATTTTAGAGAATAACAAATAGACAAGGATATTTTAATTTATTTTAGTCAACTAAAGTCTTATGGTTGGTAGCTTTTAATTTGAATCTATTTTACAATTAAAAGAATACGGTTAAAAAATTTTACTGTTGTATCATAAATCTTTTCAAATTGAAATTTAGAAAGAAAAGCAAATTTAATGCAGTTGCTTGATCTGATATAAAAACCTACCCTAACTAAAATCACATATGAGAAGGTTTGAATGATTGGGTGCAAGCATGTTTGTTACTCTCGATGCGAGCATAAATTAGATTTTTTGAAATTCTAAGTAAAAATAGTCAAACTTTGTCCAGGAAAATATTTCGAGTCGACTGTTAGTTTAAAACCGATTTTCGCCGAAAGTAAAGATATCTAGTTACAAGTATTTCAATTACCCTATGATTTGCATTATATTGCTTAATTCGTACATTTAGTGTGTTGTCTATTCTTTAATAGACCGTGTACCTTTAGGCATGTAGAAAGAAAAACCTGACAAGCGTGAACAGAATTCGCATCATAAATTTTCGTGCATATAAACTATATAAGAACACCAAGTGTTTCTAATGAAACTATTTTTTAACATTGATTTTTCACAATGTAAATAAACTGCCTACTATATTTTTCACTGGCGTAAAAACAAACTAATTACCTATAAAAATGTATACATCCACAATGAATTAAAATCATGGATTTTTACCATTATTTGTGCTATAAGATCTCCCATTATGTTGACTTTCAAGATTGTAGGCCAACCGGAAATATCATATAATTTTTGTGTATTTCCATGTGTTTTTTTTGTGTCGAGCAAAAAACGTAAAAAAGTAATAAAAGGATACAATCCTCAGTATACGACATTAATTTCAACTTGATATCTCAAGGCGTTTTTAAGAAAAAGGGCTTGGATAGACGGACCGACAAATGACCAAATTATCTTACAAATTTTCCATTTTTTTCGTTTTGAGTCACAGAACCCTAAAAAGAATTTACGTTGTTCATACAGACGAAAACAAAATAAAACGAATAAAATAAAATTTATACTAATTAAATTATTTTTTCTATCGCGGTCGGATTTTGATTCTAGCAAAATATTGACATTATCGTAGGTTCGAAAATAATGTACAAAGTTTTGTTTGGCAATAAAAGTTTTGAACCTAGATCTTAGGCCAAACATTACACCATCGTGAATTCATCACCATACTAATGGATATTTTTGACAATAAATAACTAAAAAAGTCATAAACACTTAATAACCACAATGACTAAAGTCATTTTACTGGCAATGTGTAACGTGAATAAAGAAATACGACGTGAAATTCTGAAATTAAATATTAGGAGCGAGGAAAAAAACATGACCCAACCGTATAAGGCGAGGTCTAACTCGCTGAAGCATGCGGTCGCGCTATGTGGTTAGAAATGACGTTCATACTAACAAGTATGGGGATTATGAATTTATTTATTTAATGATTTATTTGTATTTCTTTATTTAAAATATTCACAAACAAAAAATGGCGTTTTAAAATAGACTATATGTGTAATATCTGAATATAATTTATTTTATTGCATTTCATACTAAATCATTACGCATTTATCTGTCAAAAATTCGCCTAAATAACTATTTTGCCACTCTTTTAATTACTTTCTGCTGTTGATTTAATTATTTGAATTTTTAATGGAGCAAAGATGAACATACAAAAATAAATGTATAAATTATCTGTATAGTGATACCGTTATTTACTAATATCAATTGAAATGAACAAAGAAGGGGTTAATTACCTTGTGTGGAAAACGATAGATTTCCGGAATTCGCCGGAATGAACCCTTAATACCAGTATTAAACCTGGATTTTGCCTAACCAAAAAAAGGACTATGACTGCGTTTCGTTTTATTATCATGTAATAATTTATAATTTAATTTATATATAGTATCCATAAAGTTTTATTTTTTTCAGTTTAATCAGCGCAGGATTGCACATCTTAACTTTGTAACAATAACATGTATTTCAAACAATTTCTATTAATTAGCGGATGTGCATCTGTATGTGTTTCGCACATTTACATAAGCTTTTTTATGTAGTTATTAGGGTATAGTTCGGTCGTCTCAAAAGTACTTCCATGGTTCGATATTGCGACGGCAAATAGGTCACAGTAGACAATTTAAATAATTAGCGATGCACATCGTTGAAGTTTCTCATTCTACCCATAGCATATCCATATATTATTTTAATGTAATTGTAATACTTTCAAACTATAACTCAAAAATGTAGAATGCCCGGCCTAGTTAGAATTCCTTCATTTAAATTGTCGTTGCTCACATGCTGTAAATAAATGTTACAAAATGGAAGTAGAAACTGAAAGATATTGCATACTTTATAAGTGTTTCACGCCAAAAAGAAAAATGAAGTAAATGTGTAGTATACGTATGAAATGCAGCTGTAATTGATCGATCACTCTTTTTCGTATTAAAGAAGATTTTGTTAAATAATCTCAACTTTCATCACACTTGAATTTTCATAATAATTTTATGTATCCTGAAGTCTTTTGCAATTATTTTTTTGTACTCATAAAAAAAGTTATCGTTACTTTTAAAATTCTAACCACTTAGTTAATGAATCTAGTTGTGGCTTTAATTTAAATGAACTTATCCTCAATGAAAAAAACCTGAAAATGATATTATGTCTAAAGACTATACTGTAATTATGTGCATAAAAATGTTTGTTAGTATACGTTAAATAGCTGTAAAAACGCAAATAGGAAACAATTTGATGGTGCAATGAATATAACGCTCGCCTACGTTATGCGCGCCCACGTTAGGACATGATAGTGAATATTTTGGTAGTTTAAAACTTTATATATTTTCCTATGTCCACCGTTATTTTTTGTTTTACATGTAAGACTATTTTTGTTTCTATTTACTAACCGAAATAAAAACATTGGCGTCTACACTATATTATTCAAATTTTCTTGTAATTTAATCTGTTCCAGTCATCTAGTGAAGTAGCTGTTAATTAAGCAACAAATTACCTGTTTATCATTTTTAGATTTGCAACTGCAATAAATTAGGGTCAAACCTGAGAAATTTGCATAAGTATTAGTAGAATTTTTTGCTAATTCCTCAGGCTTTATCTGAATTTATTGCAGTTGCAAATCTAAAAATAATGAACAGTTACTTCAATACTTAATACACAGCTAATTCGGTGGTTATTTGATTATTTCGTTTGAAAATGGATACTTTAAATTATTTATCATCTGCCATCAAATTGTATTTAACACAGATCTAAATGTTTTCATCCTTGCTTAAATTTGGACTAATAACATTTTTTTAGTTTTTCACTAGAAACACGCTTTACAATATCAGTACAGTTGTCAAAATTATTATGTTTGAATATATAATATAATATATTAAAATTTATGTACATTTTATACAAATATTTGAATATTCGTATGAAATAAAGAACAGCTCAAAACAATTAAATTTTTTCTTTTTCAATGTGAATTTTTTTATTAGGAAATTTTCCAGGACAATCTCTAATTAATTAAAAGCCCCTAAATCTGCGTCTACTTTTAACATTTTTAATTTAATTTTACATTTTATACAGGAATTGCAAAAAATTAGTGCGTCAATCATAATTTGCTTAAAAATATGACGAACGAAAACTTAAACATTTTCAATAAAACTTATAAGAATTATATATATCACACGAAATTATTTTATTAAAATGAATGTGTAAACTCCTAATTAACGATAATGCATTCTAAAATTATTAAAAATACGTCATTTGAAATATACAAAACCTGTAACAAAATTCCAGAATAATGAAGCTACATAGTTCACAAGAAAGTGGAGACAGTCGTTTGAAATACATTGAATATAATACTATATAAATTTAAAGACGAATATACAAAGAACCTTACATCCACGCCTCAACTAAAATCTTATCAAAACGCAGATAGCGATGTGTTGTAATAATATCGGAAATATTTACATTGTTTTGGAAAGCCGGTAAAACACAATATTATATAGAGCTCCATGTGAAATCCATTCCCCATTATGCGGAACGCAGGGCGCTAATGATTAACATGGAACGTGGCAGTAACTAATATTTAACAAAACAATGAACTGACGTCTTTGACGCTGTCAAATTATATTTGAAGCAGTCTCGACTAACCTGTTACGTTAATAAGGGCAGAGCGCCAAATTAAGCTTCGCCGTTTTAAAATTTATTCAACGTCTGTTTAAACACTATATTCTATAACAATTCGTTTTCACATATTTTGTCAGTTATTACTAGTTAGAATAGTTTAGTAAATATACAAAAGTTAAATAACATAATTCATAGTAACATAATAGTAGACTTATATATATAATTTTTTAACGACTTTATAGATAAATTTGTAATAAAGGGCTCGGTCGGTTTAAATATCGTTAAAAATATCGCATGAGGTGTGAATATCGTGTAATTTACAACATAATTACGTACTTTGTAGATCGTAAATTATCGATGAACGAATGGTTACGGAAATGCGTGATCAAACGTACATAGCCGCTTTCCGAATTGTTCCTTAAATTTTTTTTAGTTCATGTGAAATAAAAAATTCTTAATCGAGTATAATAAATAACAGAACAAATACGAAACGGCCGCCCGATTTTCATCTAGAACGTATTTTCTCTTTTGCGTGATATACATATATATATATATATATAGATACATATATATATATATTTATATATATATATATGTATATATATATATATATATATATATATATATATATATATATATATATACATAAGTATATACACCCACTGAACTATTGGAAGTAAACTAATAATTCGAATGTTTGCAAAATATTTTGAATTTATAATATTTACTATTTATTTTATAATATTAAACTGTAATAATATTAAAGTTTAAAGTCTCAAGACCTTGGAAATATTTTGGGTGATTGTCAAGATATAGCAAAATAAATCTTTTTGCTTAGGTATACCTAATGCAAATGAAAAATATTTAATGTTATTACATTCAAATATATAGTAAATAGCTTCGAAATATCATCGATGACAAACAATTACCATTCTTATAAATCGTAAGTATGAAAGGGCGTAGCAGAAAAGAGTTTTAATAATATTTAATTGAATGTTATTTAATAAAATTTTGTTGAAATTGTTAACTGAATATATCAACAAATATAAGTTTGAAAGAGAACTATTTGAAATTAAGCAAATTTAATTTTAAACTAATAAAAGGCATAAAAACATAATGCAAAATGTTGTACGCAATGCGCAAACAAGGATTTATTAAATTTACTTTCTTTTTTCAAATATTTATAGCATTCATAGTTTAAAATAGTATACCAAAAAATGACATCATGACATTATTATAAATAAAAAAATTAAAATTATAAGGAATCATTTTCCAAAAATCTTTGTAACAAGTATATAATCATTTGCCGGCAGTAAGATTAATTTGGCAACAGGACAGTTTTCATGGAAACTTTGGAACTAATGCAAGGTTTAAAAATGGAATGGTAAATCTGAATTTAATGGTAAATCTGAATCTATATCATAGTAAATCTGAATTTTACTTAACTTTTTATAGCATAAAAGTAATATTCTAAAACAGTGTTTGCATAATTAAAACACATAATAAATACGGAAGTATTTTATTTACCGAGATAATCGTTTTAACACACTGTAACTATCTTCTGCCCGTAGCTTCGACCACGCGGTGTTAGGAAAATATACTCTTCACGTCCTGCACGTGCGCAAAAGTTGTTTCGGCCAGAGTAACTAGACTAGAGTCATTAAATAATGTAAATAATAATTGGTTTATTTGTAATTTTTAATTCGAGTAAAACAATGCCGTCTTCACGAAAAGAAATATTTATTTGTATATTTCGTTTATCCGCCTGCCTTCACACTGCAAAATCGTCAACTGAATTCAGTTGAAATTCAAAAAATATTTATTATTAGAGATTTATTAGAGATTCCTTATTTTGTTAAAAAATCTGAGAAGTGCAAAAAAAAAGTATTGATACCCATTTTTTGTCAAATTTCCACAACATTTTTTAAAGAGTTATATCTCAAAGAAAAAAGGATTGTTCCTTGACTTACGTGTGCGTCGGTCTATCAAAGCCAGCAGCTTTCGTTTCAATTGATTATAATTACAACATCGGCGAATAATTATTTAGAAATGTCTTTACAGTTTAGGTATTATGTCACTTATTTTTTTCCACTACTGAAAACTAATTTTCCTTTTAAGGCGTTGTTCCGCTGAAATGACGTTGGGCGGAACCAAACTACAGGGTTTCTGTACCTTTCTAAAATAGTTACTTAGACGATCGCGTCGGGTTTTACCTATAAAATGTAATATTGAAATTGAAATAAAAAATAATCTCAGATTTTAAGACAAAAATATCTTTAATTTAAAGTTAGTTAAAATTATGTGCATTTGAAAAAAAATTGGAAATGAAGAGAAACTACTTCCTTTGTCTATTTATAGCTAAAATTAATCTTGCATTGATACTATTTTTTTACTATTTACAAGGTTATTTCTTTCAGTTACTCACAAATTTTGGCTAAATTACAATTTTCTAGAAGAAAGCGTTTGTCGAAAATTAAAAGAAAACCTCATGTAGTACCACACATTAAAACTTAGTGAAAAGTAAAAATGATATGCAAATGTTTAGAATAATAAGAAAAATAAAGTAATTTTACAGAGGAAGAGAAACTTAAGTTGTAAAAGTCTAAGGATATGATAATATAAACTTAAATATATAAGGAAATTAAATATACAGTACAAACCTTTAAAAATCAGACTATTTACATTTTCTAGATGTCATGTCAGACAAGATAACAAAAATATTGATGAAATCATATTGAATATATTCCTTGTACTAGGTTAAAAGACAAAAACTATTACTGATGAAGATGTTATCAAAATTACTTCAGTGGCCTCTAAGATCACCATCAGCAAATAAATGTCCTTGTGTGTTATTGAATTAAGTAAGTTTGTAAAAAGCACGTGAGTGACAGTCTCCGTTAGGTGGTAATGGTGTCTCTGAATTTAATTCAGAGACTTATTTTGACACAAACTTATTATTCAGTATACTTAGTTCTTGAACGAAATAATTTTGACTGAATTTCTGGTCGACAAGATTCATAACCCTGGCTAATTCAGTTGCATTTAATGTTTAAATAAAGTACTCTTAAGAACCTTGCAGACATTTATCTAAATTTATTATATCAAACTAAAAAAAATGGATAAACAAGAAATCTAAACATGAACGAAATGTTTACAATTACTATTATCCTAAGCAAAACAACACATATGGATAGTATTAAAGTTTATGTGTCACAATAACTCGTCCTAAAAGATTCCTATAAAAGCGAAACAGATTTAACGACCATAAATAAAGAATATACCACTGGTGAAGGGTGAGAGTATATTTTTCTATATTTTTGTGACCTAAAAATGAGTTAGTCATTTCAAAAAAAGTCCATAGAATTTTTAATACTGTTTGTACAATACCATTGTTACGTTTCTTTTTGTTTTCACGTCCCTTCTCATTACATTTTACTCGAGTAGGGTTAATTAACAGAGCGCGGTTAACAGGGTAAATATCTGTTTACTTGACTTACAAAGAACATAATGTTGAATCTACTCACAGTTGTTGCTTAGTTTTGTGATATCACTGCTTGTCTACATGGAAGGACCTTTTTTCCTTGAGAATTTGCTGAATAATTGTTGGGATTAGCGTTGCTTATATTAAGTCTACTTAATGGTTGTTCACAGTATTTTGTGTGGTCGTTGAAAATGACTGCAACTTTTCTTTTTTTTCACGCGTAACTCTAAGGGAAAATGTTTCATCACAGTCGATACCTTCGCTTTTCTGCGTATTATTTGGCATGGTATTAGTTTGACATTCTCAGGTCGCCTTATCAATATTGCTTCAAACTCCATCATTGTTTCTTGATTGTTGAAAGGTATTCAACTAGGTAAGACAATTTCCTTTAATTAATTTTAAACGTGTTTTTATTCCTTGTTCTCAATGTTATATTTGTGGATGTTGTGAGTTTCCATATTCATATTCGACATGTGCTTGAACTGATAAGGACTTATTTTGAAGAATGTACTCATCTTGATTAGAGTTACAATCTACGGCGATGTCTATGGACTATGACATTTTATGGGAGCATTCGGAAGAACGGATAGAGGAGGAGGGAGGACAGATGGAGGATTTAGAATTAGACTTTGTTAGGTTCATCTAGACATAATTTCTTTCTACGATGGATTTTAAAAGAAATGCATTCCATTTTATCATATAACATATATTTAGGTAGATTGGCAACAAATAGCCTTTTCTTTTTTTTTATATACATTATCGACGAATCTCCACGTAGAATAATTTTCAAAGCTAGTTAATTTTTCAATTAATGTAAAAGAATTATTTTATCTCTCAATCTCGAACAAACAGTCACTTCAGCTCTTGATATCCCCAAGTAAAAAAAGGAAGTAAGATGACTTAGTCACGCTTTTTATATCTTGTACGAGTACCAAAAACTATAATAATTGCTCAAGGAAGATGTCATAAAATAACCTAATGTTTACATTTTAACATGCCCAATATTACTACAATAATTAATTAAATTAATTTAAACATGTTAATGAACCATAAATCTGAAAAATGACCACTCTTTTTTCCAATAGGATGTGTTAGTAGAGGATGAGGCACAGTGGTCATCAGATATACCGTTTTCGATCTGTGTTAAAAGTATTTCTAGGTTTGTGGTATATTAATGTTTTTAAATCTTCTAGGAGCAGATTTAGAAAGAGTTTTAGAGATCTATAATATTAAAAGTTCTTAATACTTGCGTTTGGTAACCGAGTTAGAAATATCACTACTAATATAAACCTAAGGTGTAAAATGTGGTGGTAATGCTTTAAATTTATTTAATTTTTCTTAAAAATAACATCATTTTTAGTGATTTTTTTTTCAGTGACTTACGATCTCATTCATACTTTTGCAAATTGAATTTATAATGTTCGTAATGTTGCTGAACATTTTTTTAGAATTAGTTTTCAGATATTAGTGCAATATCCAAATTTATAGATAATCCCATAAATGCACAATTGGCGAATAATTAAAAAATAAAAAGAACGTCGGTCTTTACAGCTATCGAAATTACCGGCTCAATATGACTTGTCCCTTGAGTTGTCCTTTCAGTCGTTTTAACTAAATGCTACTCATATATATATATATATATATATATATATATATATATATATATATACATATATATATATATATACATATATTTATATGTATATATACATATATTTATATATATATATATATATATATATATATATATATATATATATAAATATAGATATATATTGTATGGTGTTTTGTAAATCTTATAATTGTTTTGTGTGTGAAAATTCGCATATCACGATACTCTTGAAAGAGACACAAACTAAGTAATATGCATACGTAAGTAATTATTAATACAGCGTACATTCATCAAAACTTTAATTTACGACATAAATTTTAATTTACGACAAAAAATTAATTTCATTAATTTAATTAAATAAATTTTAATTTAAAACTTTTATTTACGACAAAAATGTATCAATCAATATATTTCATTTTAATAAACCTAAGAAATGCGACAATTTCGAATAAATAGCTTTCCTAGCGACGAGAGCGTGGACTTGACTTTCCAAACCGCCCTGTTCTTTTGCATAATCCTAAAAAAGAAAGTTGCACAATAGAAAATGATTGGTGTTTTCATAATTTTGTACGGTACAGTCACCGTACGAAATTACGATGCAACTGAAAAGAAGTGAACAGAATCTAATCGACAACATAACTAATTAAATGTAATTACTATATTATTAAACAAAATAAACACAATAATTATTAGAAAGTTTAAAAAAATATCAAGCGTAAAATGACAACATTACAGATAAAATATGATTTCCAACTTTAAAAAAAACGTAGTTAAGATCGACCTTGAAGACCACGTGTACAACTAATCAATAGTCACTCTAATTAAAAATAATGATTTCAACATCTTAACACAGATCTCCTATGAAAATCTTAACATACGATAACGAACGATTGTACAGAAAAAAAAACGAAGACAGTTTTGCCCGGGACGAGAAAGGACGAGCCCTTATTGGAATTCTCTTATAAAATTAATTTCACGTAATATGTAACGCATGGTTACCAAATTTTCGGTTCTCGAATCAATAATATTAAGTAAAAAATATACATATTTAATATCTAAGTTTAAATTTATTATTATAAGTGACATTTATAAAAATGTGTTATTTGTGTAAAACGGAAAACATTAATAAGCCCAATATTATCATAAATACTAAGAACTAGTAAATATTTGTTAGCAAAGGTTTTTGCTACCGAAGTTTAAATTAAGAAATATTTTACGTACTTAGGGTAACTACATTAAAATATATATGTATCGAATCTGTATATACCTCAAATTCAATGTTTGTATTCGCACAGTTAAAATTGTGAAAAAAATTACCTCGTCTGTTTAGCTATTTCATGGTATGCTATTTTAACAAATTATTCTTTACCTTTGGAATGTTTACAGCGTAAATATGATATGTTTACAGCGTAAATATTTCAGAGCTTTGTAAACTAATTAGCTTTTGTCTGGGACTTCTCCCACATAGTATTAAGAAAATATTACAAACTTTATTTTTGAAAGTGGTATAAATTTCAATCCGGCTAGTCTTACACGTACGGGGTAAGTTTTACTTATAACATAATTAAACAGACCTGATTTTAAATGTTTTAGGTACTGTGCGGCGGGTCATGCAAGCTATGTGATGATAACCAGGACTAAATGGCATACCATAATTAATCGATGAATTTGTCATTTTAATTTAAACATGTTCTACCACTTTCAAAAGTTATACTAATAACAGTGCTGCCGACTTTTCGAGAACAGGCAGGCATTTTTAGTGCTTACTGCTTTGCTTCTGTCAATAAAAGCTTAATTATATAAAGTAGCTCTTAAACTAAAATATATATTATCTATTTGCGAAATTTTATTAAAATCCGTTCAGCTTCATATACGTGACAGAAAGACAAACAAATAAATGAGCAGACAAGGTTTCTACATAGTAAATATGACAAGTGAAATGTTAACCTATATTTTAATCTACGACTGACATTTTCTACGCTAAAAATCAACGAAAAATCCCCTCAAGATATTTGAGCCTGAAATAAATTCAAATTAATATATTAATAACATTTTGCTTTTATCATAATAGTAGAGATAGCATACGACCGGATAGTGTATTTTAAAATTTTAAATGTTTTGAGATAGATCTCGGAAACCTTGGTAAAGGTATATTACTACAGGACATATATGTTTTAGTGTTTTTGCTTATATCTGTTCCCAAGGTTACAAAATAAGCGAGAAATTTTCGTTAAATAGGTTGTTTAATTTTAAAATTAGTTACATCATAATAAATTGGAATTAATTGTGTTACAATCAAATGGAATTAATTGCACCACAATAATTAATTTATTTATCGGTACCGATTTTGGTTGCCGTGGGAAAAAAATTTGCAATATCATACATTTCTAAATCTTTTTACTTTCTCTTTATATAAAGTTCTCAGTTGGGTACCCCAGAGCCTGATACATACGGATGATACCGCAGCTGCTAATGTGTAAATATTAATACATTATTAAATTAAACACTTTATTAACAATATAGGTAAAAACCACTGTCTAGAAGAGAATTATAAAACTATTTTTAACAAAGATTTCTTATAAACAACTGATATACGAGTATATATATTTTAGTGCAAATTAACAAAGAAATATTCATAAAATACACAATTTTTATAACAATGTATACTAGACTCTATTGAATCATGAAAATAGAGTCGTAATAAATACATCAGAATTTTACAGAATTTCCCCTCATATAAATTATGCAAAAGTTCCTAATAACTAATCTTTGGAATGCATAAAAGTTTCCAAGGCAAAAGTTTGCGAAATATTTCAAAACCTCATTTTCATCGAATTCAAACATCAAAAAAAGTCTTGAAGATTCGATCCTTGCAGTGCATGAATTAAATTAATAACATTTATTAAAAATGGGCTACACAAAGTCCCCCAAGTAGAATTGTAAATCTCTGTTTTGTGACACTCGTTTAGGTTATTTTGTTACTTACACTCAACGCCACGAGGTATGGTATGGAATATATTTTGTCCAACGCGTTGCAGATTTGACCAAGTTTCTAGAGAATAAAGTTATGTTGCAATTAAACCCCGTATAGTGGTTTTTGGGGAATACGATTATGTACACGGTCTCGTTATGCTTTAACTTTACATTTGAATTAGTGATTTCCACATAATTTAAATCTTATATCTATCCAAATTTATTCGAAAAATAAAACAGAACGCAAAATCTTATTCTTATTTATTAAAGAAAAAATTACGGTATCATAATGATTTTCTTGCCTCGAATAACAGAAAATATTTTTTATAACTCATTTTTCCGAAGATATTTTTCATAACTCATTTTTTTTTGGAAGATATATATATTCTTCAGTAAATCAAAGCGGAATCAATTTAAACGAACATTGTTACCATTAAAAGCTAAATACTTTAATGGTAACAATGTTCGTTTAAATTGAGAATTCATGAATTAGTATTAAAATGACAGTCTTAAAGAAAATGATATTATGGCGAATGTGTATTAAAAATGAAAATTAAAATGTTCTTGTATTAAAAATATAATGCATATTGCAATATTTATTAACTTTTTGTGATCATATCAATTCATGCTATGTTAAAAACATAATAGATGCGCACGTATGAAAATAGTTTTTTTTGTTTTATGTTATGATTGAATTGTTTGTTTTCTATATTCTAAAAAAATGTACCTTTTTAAAATTATATTACATTTCTGTAGTACCAGGCTTAATTTCGCCGATCTCTTTAGATAATTTATACTTTACAACGGATTCCAAAAACGTTCTAAGTTCAAAGTATAATTTATTTTTATTTATGTAAATACATCGACTATTAAATTTTATCTATTTAAATGACATTTTGTAAATTTTTTCTGAACAATAGCAACAATTTTGAAAAAAATCGGTTCGCAGTTGTTTTAGTTGAAATTAATATTAATATTTGTTTGTCGAGTAAAAAGCGCACAGTAATTTAACACACCTTTGCCAACTATGATTGAAGTGAATCATAATCTGACTAATAATAAAATTAGTTATAAGTTAAAGCAAACAGTAAAAATACTATAGCCAACCATAAATTATAAAATTACTATTGAAAAATAATTTATATAAAAACAAATTACATAAACAAAGCCATAAACAAAGAAATGCTAATACAACAAAACGAACAACATATATGATATTTTAAAAATGTGTAGTAGTAACAAACGTACAGAAGGGATTTAGATTAAGGTTAGTAAAAATAAAAATATTTTAGATAACTTTTAAAGGCAGTCTCTGTGTGCACTCTACTTATTCACAGACGTTTGAATGCAAATCAAGGTCACGCCATCGTATATCTTGAAATCTTTTTAAATAACTTTTTATATTGTTGAAGAATTTTCCCGTTCGTCAAGAAATGTACAATATAATTTTGTGTGTATTAGTTGTTTATACTATGATACTTACAGTGAAAAGCAGGCATAGGGCTTAATTATTTTTGGGGAAATCATATTAAAAAACAACGGTGGAGAGGGAAACAAATGGTATGATAATGAAAACTGAAAGAACAATCGACAAGTAATAATTTTCTCCAGAGACAAACAGTAACTAGGTAAAATTCATTTCACAAAAATAAAACTTGAAGTAGCCTCTTAAATATTTACATTCTTAGAGATATTCAATAACTGGTCCCTGGCAATATTTGATCTCTATCCGAAAAGTTTGATAATGTTGAGTGAAATGTAGGGACATTATTTATTAAAAATGTACACAATTCATTTCGACAAAATCATTTCGCTTACTTTGTTGAAAAATAGTTTCGATGTTTTTTAATATAAAACTGTTTGAAATTGTCTCCCGTAATGTATCAGTAACCAACTTATCTGGAAGTATTGGAACAAAATAACTCCACATCCGTAATCATATGTTTTTTCGAGTGATATTGTCAAGGATTTAATTTTTTAACAACAAATCGTGAAACACAAATACATGTGCTTTAAGCAAAGAGTGCGATGGAGAACTTAGTAATTTTCGTTCATCGTTCCTGCTTTAAAAAGACAGTACGTGTTGTCACAATAATTCGGATATGTAAACAAAATTAAGAGAGGACCCGCTTAAAAACAAATATTGGAATAGCTTTAGGTTAGGTCTATGAGAATATAAACGGCGACACAATTGACTTATAATTTTTTAATTAATGCATGTATCTGAAATAAATTTTCATATTGTTGAAAAGTTTTCATGTTCGTCAAGAAATGTACAATATAATTTACAATAAAATAACCTTTCGTATAATTAATAAAAGTTTGGACAATTTTACGACTATCTCTGCTTTGAAAATAATTTTCCTATTGTTGGGAGAATAAAGTAAAATATTTAAAAAAATGACGGCATCCTAATTTTTACCTTTCTTCAGTGTCATCCTCAAAAGTTTCAAATGTTGTACGGCCTTCAGAAAGAATAATTCGTGATTCTTTTTATGGAAATGTCTACTTAGTTAATATAATTATTTT
Source organism: Druceiella hillmani (assembly GCA_039881145.1). NCBI lineage: Eukaryota > Metazoa > Arthropoda > Insecta > Lepidoptera > Hepialidae > Druceiella > Druceiella hillmani. Next base: position 20,069,367 of record JAYKKI010000016.1, on the reverse strand, counting down.
TTTCATTAATATGTCTAGTAAAATATGTTGATATGTCAAGAATATGCCTTTTTTCCCATTTCAATATAATAACATCTTACAAAAGAATTTAATGTCCATAGTGTCATAATAAGCTTTGATAAATAAAATGCTTGAGTTACATTTATTGCACTTATTTATAAACAACGTGCGTTAATAGTAAATTTATACTTAATAATTATAAAAAATTATACCAAAATAACAGGGTTAAGGGTGAGGTAAGAAACGATGATGCCACACTAAACTGACTGTGGACGAAACAATCCTACGTCGAGTCAGCTCCTGCAAATTTGAGATTTCGCCACTGCAACTTATTTGTCGCATTACGAAGCACACTTTGAAGGGAAATTGCAGTCTCTTGAATTCGAGGGAGAGCTCATTAGAACCAATGAAATAAGTGGTATAAACACGATTTTACTTTGAGGAAATCTAAGATTAATTAGAGTGGTAGAGCCATATTATGTAATAAATGTCATTTTATGAAATAGAGCGTAAATTGTAGATATAGATTTTTATTAATTAGTAAAATTATAGAAACTTACTTGATAAAAAAACCTTATTTTGGGTAAATCTGTATATAAAATAGACTACAAAATGTGTTGTAATGTCAACTATTTTTGTAAGTTAAATTGGGTCTTACCAATTTTATGGTTTATCGGATTCCAACTTGTTCATCCGTGTACACGTACTCATCGGCTAACAGTAAAATAGCTTAATTCAATAGACAATAAGTAACATATTCGTCAGTTTAATAATTTTTAACTAATTTCCATGATTTCGTAAAAATTATGCCTTTTCCTTGACCTTTTAACTAAAAAAAACACTCAATAGCTGGACCCTGGTAAACCTCGATTTCTCTCTGAAATGGTTGATAGATTTGAACGATGTGCCTAGAATCATCCATAAAAAATGTAGTTGCCAATTACAAAAATATTTTGATTACTTTTGGTAAAGAATAGTTTTCATATTGACTTCATGAATTTTGCCCGCTGTTTCTCCTTATTCAGCTCTTTGTGGATAAATTGTGCATTTCATATCATTACACATTAACATTTATAGATTTTCAAGATTTCTTCTTTCGGGGTCCAGAAGGGTAATCTGAAGTATGATGTATGATCATGCTGCTTTAAATACAAATTTGAAAATATAAATGCGTTAATCAATTTAAAATTGAATTGATACATATATCTAGTCACGAATTCACTACTACGCATTTAATATTATTTACTTGTAAAATAAACAGATTACACTATTAATTGAATGAATAGTTATATAATTTAATAACAGGCTTAATTATAACTACGCGTGATGATTACGCCTCTAACAATGATATTATGTGTTATTTATAGATATGTTTATTTTACAGAGCTTCAAAATAGCTTTCAAAAGCAGTTGTTTTGTCTTCAATATTAAACATGTGTTTTATACATGATTTTTTGACAACTATTTCCATTACTATTTTGGTTTATGTATTTTGTTGCTAAAAAAATCACTCTGGTGTTTTTTGCATTTTGTCCGCTCAGAAAATGCCTCTTTATAATTTTATTACATTTATGATAAAATAATAAACGGTGATTAAATATGGATTCTAATTTTTTATGCAATAGTTCCTTAAGCTTTCTTTATTTTTATATGAGATATATAGCCCTTGGTAAAGGTATGAGTAACCGTGTGTGTATAAAGTAATCTTAGATTAACAATATACATACACAACATAGATATAACTAAAACATAGATAGACTATATTTGGTAGAAAGTATAGTTTACTATAACATTATTATACATTTATTTTCATTATATTATTTTAAGTCTTATTTTATATACACAGAGTAAACAATCAACCTGATTATCAAGTGTAAAAGGCGACCGGATTTTTTAATAAATTCTCGTAGGTGTTCATGTACTCAGTTCACTACAGTCTAATGAACACATAAATTGTTTAATCACGTTTTTATATCAAACAATTTTACTAGTTTTGCTTTTGTTTGTGAGCTAAAGATCACAAACTAAAATCAAACAAATTAAAATCCTAAGTAACCATTTGCTAAAAAAAATATTCTAAACGAAGGGCGTTTATAATAAATTTCGTACGGAATTAATTATTCACTTAAATGTTTATATTTTAATTTTAGTACAATTATTCTCATTTATTTAATACCTAACAACTATGGTTTAATTCAAATACTTTTAACATCATATTTTCGACTTATTTCACTACGGAAGTAAATTTCTAAACTTATATGAACAAATTTATTATTTCGTAACTTACGTGTATTACAGTATCTTGTTGCTATAAATATGTGTAATCATATAATATGTATAGGCATAATACTTCCATTAATTATTTGGGTAGAAATTAATTCTTGAATTCATATTTAAACCGACTTGCTAACGTGATGTTAAGCCGATTTAGTGATTTACGAAATGAAGGGACATCGAAGGCGAAAGCTTGGAACATTATATATTGATAAATAATTGACTGCATTTACCAGTGATTTTAAGTAAATATCACCTAACCATTTGAATTTTATATTATTTCATGAATTAATAAAGTTAAAATCAAAATACGGAAGAGTAATACTTGAAATCATAATTCGTCCTTAAAATAAATAATTAACAATAAATAAATCACTTTGATTGCATTCATAAGCTGTTGATTATTAGCCAATATATACATTATAATAGCAAACTATACACCAATATAAAATTGAGATGAAATTGTATATTTCTCTAGCCACACTTTAATGCCCAAGCGCCAGTCGCATCGCTCTCGACGTCGACACATGTCATCACGCTACGATTCGGTATATCTACTTTCGGTCAGTGCACTGTCAGGAATTTTCTTACTTTAATATATATCGTATTGGCGCGTGTTGGTGCCAACGTTGACATCGCTTACATTACAGATAATAATTCATTTGTTTTTTTATTTTCTGGGACCAAATACAAACTTTTATTTCACTTTCTGGGTCAAAACTTGAATTTTTCTATTACTTTTATTTTAATTTTTAGGAATTTTTCATCTGAACCTTATTTCATACAGTTGATGCCGAATTAAGATTAGATGTCAAGAACATAGCAAATTGCGAATCTAACATTAAAATCATTGTCGAATAGGACATCATTACCAGCAGAACATTGAGCGGTTTACCGTCTGGTGTAAGCAAACATGGTAAGCTACAGCCGAGCAGGTGAAATGGTATACTGTTCAAGAGGCAATACTACGTTAAGATAACGAAGTTATCATTATCTGGGTCACATTTGTTTACCAACAAACAGTGAATTCGCGTCACATTTCTCAAATGAACATGAATTAGGGACTCATCGTGGTTATTAGGTAAAAATTGTCGAAAAATAATTAAGAAATCTTGTAATCATATTATGTATTACGAAGGATTTTTAGATCTTTTCTTCAGTCCATCACTATACACTAAAGCGGAATAAGGTCCAAGGCAGACCAAAAACAGCGAAGTGAATGAATGCAATTGTACGCATCTTTAATGTCACAGACATGAGATGGTATGAACGATATTAATTTTATTATATGGAAGCAACTCTTACATGAAATTAACGTTTGCTTATTTTATAAAAAAACTCATACTGTATACCAACTAGCCGCCCGTAATGACGTGGTCGAATCAAAGAAAGAACTGCATTTTGTTTTGATCCTTTTATTAAGACTAAATATATAAGTGTGTTGGATTGATCATAAGGGCATATGACCTTTGAGGGCACGGCGCACAGCGAGGATCCGGGTTCTAGTCCCGGCCGCTCGCCGAGCGGGGCTGGACTAGCGTTCTAGTTGATTGTAAGAGATTACTCTCATAACACTAAGTTCACCATTTATATCAACTGTATATAAAAAGTACATAAATAAACCAATAAATAAATAATTATCTGTGGGTTAATGTCTTAATGATACTTTTAATGGTTTAGTTATACAGGTTGTCCAGTGGCAGATTTCAATGTTTGAAAAATTGTAAAAGAAAATTACACCTCTAATACAAAGTAGGTTTATTTTAACTTTATAACAACAAATGCGGATTTCATTTCTTAAAAACCACGTTTTCCAAATGGCGCCATCGAGTCTGACACACTCTTCGAGTCTAGCACGCTTGTTTTCAAAAACGAGTTTGCAGAGTGACTGGGGTATCCTACTGACTTCGGCTTGAATATTTTCTTTAAGTTGTGTCACAGTGCTCGGATTTGTTTTGTAAACAACGGATTTTAAGTATCCCCATAAGAAAAAGTCACATGGGCTTAAATCGGGTGACCTAGGTGGGCACGGTACGGTACCGTTTCGGGATATGTTTTTTTCTGGAAATAACTGCCGCACTGCATTCATGGACACATTAGCAATGTGAGCTATGGCCGAGTCCTACTGGAACCATGTGTTTTAGTTGAAGGATGGACTATCTATTTCTGTGAAAAAGTCTTTTAACATCTGGGCATATCTCTCCGAATTCACAGTTAGAATTTGGCCACGTTGATATTCAAAGAAATAAGGCCCTATGATTGCAGATGCAGACATGGCACACTAGACTGTTATTTTAGGCTTATGTAAAGGCTCTTGATGCATTTGTCTTGGGTTATGGACATCCCAGTAACGAAAGTACTGCTTATTCACATATCCTCCAATGTGAAAGTGAGCTTCGTCACTAAAAAATATGTTGCCCATCCGGGTAGCAGTACGAAATCTCAACAACATCACCTCCGCGTAAGTTTTTCTTAATTCAAAGCCAGAATCGTGTAAATCTTGAACAATTTGAATTTTATATGGATGGAACTTGAGCTTTTTTTGCATTATTACCTGTAAAGTTGATTTCGGAATTCCCAATATCGATGAACCTGTACGCAGTGATAAACGGGGATTTCCAACGACAGAAACCATAACACGCTCGACATTTTCATCCGTGGCTACCAATGGTGTAGGTCCTGGCCTGGGCCTATTTAATGTTGATCCTGTAGCTCTGAACCTTGCTACCCATGACTGAATGAGGTTGATCGATGGTCCATGACGTAATAGACGAATACTCTAACGATTATTAAATCGACGGCATATATATATATATATATATATATATATATATATATATATATATATATATATATATATATATATGTATATATATATATATAAATGTGTAGCATACACACAGCGAAAATCCACTCGAAATGTGCGCCTCGACGGCAAAAGCGCGGTGCTCTCCACTCCACTGTTCCATGTCTACTGAAACATCCGAACCGCTTGCGCTTCTAACGACGCCCCCCGCGCCCCTCTTATGTGTTGCGTTCAGAAACTATGTTTGTTCAAACTTTGAAATCTGCCACTGGACATCCTGTATTAGAAGATTGTATACATAGCTTTGTACCGAATAAAGCGCAGAAACCACGTTTCCATTTGGAAAACGTGGTTTTTAGAAAGTGAAATTCGTTTTTGTTGTTATAAAGTTAAAATAAACCTAATTTGTATTAGAGGTGTAATTTTTCAAACATTGAAATCTGCCACTGGACACCCTGTACAAAAACAGATTAAGTTACATAAAACTCGAATCGCAAGTTCAACAGAAATTTGCCGAATTTTTAGAATTCCGTACGTCAAAAAGGAAACAACATGTGTCGAAAATATTTTGGAATTTTAGGTAAAATAATTCTGAAGAAAAATATAAAAAGAATTTTTCTCAGAAACCTTCTAATACTGGAACTTTAATTTTAATACAGCGGTAAAGTATTTTGAATGTCATAAATATTAATAATATAAATATCAATAAAAATTTTTGGGGGAACAAATATTATCAGGTTTTTTTCTTCTCGTGTTTCGTGCGCGATTTAATAAAATATAAAAAGAAATTAAAAATATCTAAAACTACTGTCTTTATTTTACGTAAAATGTTCTAGAGATATAGTATAAATATATTAAGAAGTAAAGGCAAAAATATATTAAGAAGTAAAGAGATAAGTCATCTGTGCACATCTCTCTACATCCCAAATCAAAATGGGCTGGCTGACAGAGAACTGCGTAAAATAATGGAAAGTGTACCGACTACACTACATTAAAAAGATATACATTAAATTTTTGAGCAGAAATTTGCTGTTTATTATATTCTATTTTACGATATTTTCAAAAAAAACTTTTCATAATAACCATTTTTCAAAAAGCGTATATACTCACCGCTATTGGACAAAATAGCTTAAAAATATATATAAAATTTTAATTAGCCGAGTTGTCAATCAAAAATTGACTACTAGGCGCGGCGTTCAGTGTATTTCATGTAATCACTATCATGTCGAAAATAGATAAAAATTCATATTAATTTGATTAAAATTAAAAAAAAGACGTGCATAATAAAAGTAATTTCAAAACGCATTTTTATCACAACAAGCCTCTGCGTCCTATTTATAGCACATATCCATTTGCGCATCTAAAACGTAAATAGTAAAATTAAAATGAAATAAACATATAGTTAGAATTTAAAAAATAAATATATTTATATATATTTAATACATTTATTACAATTGAATAATAGATTTCGGAGACTTATTGTTATTGAAAGCGGCGGAACCGCTAGCACTGCGTTTTGAGCAAGCGCCACAGAAACTAGATTTGCTTTGTGATTACACGGTGTAAATTGAGGACCTTGCTGTTTCTAGTAGCTTTATGATGTTTATAGGCACCCATATTTTGTTGTTATATAATAGTTTCTAACAATGCCATTGCATGACTGAAACAATGTTTTAAAATATAATGTTTTAATAAGTTAAAGTTACTGGATAATTAAACTACTAAACTGCAAATACAATTCTGATTCAATCCCAATAAGTATATCAATAATTGAAACAAAGATAAGGAAGATGGTTTTATTATCACGAAAGAAAAAATGTTATGTTTATAATAGATTCATTAATTATGAAACACACCAATGTCCACTTTGTTACGCTCCTAACCACAAATCTAACCACTTTCAGTGACCTTTAAATTCCATAACAGAAATGGGCCATGACAATATTTCGTTGCCAATTGATAACAAAATTTACTATCTACATTATCACATCAAAGATAAATCAGACAAACTTTCAATTAGTCAATGTAAAGTTAACATTAAATTAGTGTACCACGTAGGTAATATTGATCAAAATAATATCAATCCTATAGAAAAATATGTTAATAGGTTTTTGGTTTATAAAAAAATAGTTATCTGGTATATTTATATAATACTACGAAAAATAAAAGGAAAATACGTATATTTCATAACATACTACAATGAATAAAGAAGGAGAATTAAATAATAATAATTACTGTTATATGAAGGACTATTCCTTCCTCTGATATAATTATCCTGTATCTTATATCAATAAAAAATCAACCAAATATGTAGTCGAAATATTTAAAAATTGCAAATGTTGTCGATATCGTCTGTTTTTTTGCGTTTATTATCGCCGATTTTTAAAAAATAAAACATCCATGCCAGCTTTAATTTATAGCAAATTTTCATGTTTTCAAAGATCATCTTAAATTTTAATTGCCATATAATTTTACAGAACATTCCGGGGTATTTCAAAATCCATTGTCTTTCAGATAACAATAAAATGTATAATACTTAGTTAATTGATTATTAATTAATTATACAGAAAGTTAATAAATATTGTAAACATATTTCTACGAAAAGGGGTATTATGTAAACTCTTTTAATGAAAGATGCAGATGAATAAATAAGGTGATATTATTTATTTGAAATATAAGTTCTTCCTTTTATTTACATTAAACGTGATGGATTGTCCAAAAATTCATATCATTGAAATATTCATAAATCGCAGTGGATTCAAGAAAAGTATTTTTCTGTTTTGTATTCATCGTACCAAGTACAAAGTCAATCTAAACTATAGAACTATAAATATTGCAACATAATTAATCAACTCGTTGATTAACACACAAAATAAGAGTCGTAATTAACTCGAATCTCAGTGCCAGTTGTATAAATAAATGGAATAAGGACAACAACTATGGTTAGTTTCACATTACTTGCCTATGTAACCGGCCAGAGGCAGAATACAAGGGAAGGTTAAATGAATTGAATTCACTTCCCGTCATTCACTCGTCGGAACGTCTCGTGGTATGGCGCCTTCTCTTAGTGAAATCCGCTCAATTTTGTTTCCATGAATTCTGTTTCCTTTCTACAAAGTTACATAGCGAGTAGCACAGGGAAGTTACACAAGAATACAGCCAGAGTCCGTGGATATATTTAGTTTATCCAATTTATACTGTTTTCGAATTGTTCAATATTTTACGGATTATGCATGTTAACAGTCCGCCGAGTCGAAAGGATTTCATTATAATTTCTTAGCATTGATACAATATATTTGTAAAATTACATTGTTATTGTTTTATGTTATATTTAGTAAAAAGGTTTTATACTCAAGTTTCAGAAATTTCTAGAAAGAATATCAAAATTACCAGAAAATTTTATTTTCAGATATCAATGGGCAGAAATGCACTCTGTTAATGACAATTTGTGCCAAGTCCGTGCATATATATAGCCCTTTCTAATCATTGACATTAAAATGAAATTTTGATTGAAAAGCGTAATTGGTAATCAATGGTGAAAAATGGGTAATCTAAATTATTCACACAAGTAAAACAAAAAAACTAATTAGAATTTCTGTACCCAAACCTTAAATGATTATCAAAAGTGTAACGCTGCACCGCTGATAGATATCAAGTACGTTATTCATTGGAAATTTCTTCCAGAGTCGTCCAGGGTGAACGCAGAAATTAAATATCAGCAATTCCATCGAATAGCTAACAAAATATGTAGTCAAAATGATTGAGTTCAATTTCTACTTGATGACTCTATTCGATGTATTGCAAAATGTCTCCCTCAAAAAATTATAGGAGTTAGTTGGATTTGGTTAATACATCAATCACTTTGCTGAGCGCCATCATACTCAGAACAGAAAATTCAAAACAGAAGACTTTCCAAAAGACCTTGAGATTTTTTTTATCGAAGTCGCTCAATGTTTACATTGCAAATATATTTTCATTACCATCAATGTCAATATAACCAAAGTGATTGCAACTATAGCATTGAAACTAATCAATTTATTAGTACCCAGTACAAGGTTCGACTTTATATATAGAAGGTATTCACTCGAGGATTAATGTCACTGGTATGAACGGATTGATGACATAACAAGTGTGGTAAATTTTACACTGCTTTCATAAATAACTCGGTAGACTTAGAGTACAATGGAAGGTTGAAGGAATTGAATTAATTTTAAGTCGGTCGCTCATCAACCCATTTCGGGATATAGTGCTCGTGCTAAAGAAATCCGGTTAATTTATTCTTCCAAAAATTCTATTTCATTTCTGCTAGGTTAGATCAGCAAGTGGCGCAATGAAATTTCGGAGTAACAGTCTAGGTTCTTGTATGTATTAAACAAATTCCCCTTTTATGAATGTATTATTCAACATGTTGTCAATTATGCATAATATTATTAAGAGTTTCTCGTGACTGAAGGATTTCATTACTTTTTCTTGATGGTTGCAATTATTGTTAAATATGTTAAATAAACAAATTTTTCCCAGTTATCTCTACATGAGTGAATATATTAAAACATGCAAAGATAACTGCAAAATATTTGTTTAAATAGATGTCTTGTATAAATATTTATAAATATAACAGCGGTAAAATTCTGAAATATCAATTACAGCTCACAAAACTGAGATTAAGTGGGTCTGCATGTGCATTTGAAATAAGTTAGTATACACATTGTAAATTGTGCTAAAATATCAAAATTAAGGCAAAGCGCACATTTAAATTTCTGTCTATTTCTTTTTTTTATTTTGTTTGCAATCATTAATTTCAGGATATGATGTTAATTGAAACGAAACCGCGTAAGAGGAAAAAAGAAACGAGTAAAAAATTCTCAAACTTTTATATTCTAAAATTTAGATTTTACGAGAGGCAACAAAGTAATTTAGTCAGTCGAATCTTCACAGATAGTCATTTGCAGACAGTTAATAAATACATAAAACTTAAACGTATTTGAAAAACTATGGTCCCGAAATATTTGAATATATTTATTTAAAAATAATCAACCCAACAGAAGATTGCGTAAATGAATGCATAAACAATTGAAAATATTTGATATAAAAGTTGCAGATAGCAACAAGATTCACAAAAATATAGTCACTAGATATGAACGTATAAAAAACAACCAATTATTCTTCAAAATTAAGATTCCATGTATTTGTTCAAGTCAAACACGAGCCTTATTCTTTTTCCTCCAGCTTAGCTCACTTTAATTTAATCGTTCACTCAGTTATAAGTGAGAGTAGTTAGTAATTAATACTGTTATGATTATCATTACATTAATGTTTATTTAATCTCAATTGCTTTAATGTCATCGTTTCATTTAATTATTTTGAGATGGCTAATTGAATTTTAATCATAAGTTTGAGACTTCTCTAGAAAGGTTGTCGAAAGTTTCAAACATTTAACGTCAAATTTTCAAACGCGGTACATCTGTCTTGATTATTGACATTAACAAGTAATTTCGATTAAATGGAGCCGTTAGAAAAAAATTTTTGAAGTGGGTTGTACTTATGTAAAATTAAAAGGGTTGCGGTAGGTTCTGTTACTAAATCCACACATCATCTGGTTACAACTTGTTCAGATCTTCAGCAGGAGCCGTTAGTTATAGAATAAACCTTCAAACATAGCTTTCAAAAAGCAAAAAAGACTTTGCGAAATGTTTTGGATATCAATAACTAGAATTACCAAATAAGTATGTTTGTACTGTCCACCAGATAGCGTTATTTACAGCTAAATATGGCGAATATATTATTTTGTTTCTTTCCAACGTTCAGATTTTGGAATATTTTTCAGGAAGTGGTCGGCGTCAACAAATTTTTGCTTCTTTTCTTTAATTCTAAGTAACAAAATGTCAAAAGTCTCTTAATAGTTTTTACATAATATGAATACAAACAATTAAACAAATATACATAATAGAGGAAAATAAACTTCATATATTGACATCATTTCGGGTCGATGCGTACTTAATTTTTAATACGTATTTTATTTTATACATCATTAAATATACACAGTATATCCTGCATGATGCACATAGGAACTCACAGTAGATCCTACATGGTGTGTAAAGTAACAAACAAACGGACAGTCTTGTTAAAAATAGCGTCATAAACCATCGATTTCTTTCTTCTTATTATATGCATATATATATATATATATATATATATATATATATATATATATATATATATGTGTGTGTGTGTGTGTTTAACTGCAATAGACTTGATTAATAACAAAAATTTATTCATGAAAAAAGTGACATTTTTTTGGTAAAATCGCTCACGTACAATTATTTTAATTTATGTCGCGTAATTTTTTCCTCCGTCTTAATATGTTTCTTCTCCTATGTACCCTTTATAAGAATAAAAATGAAATAAACCGAATACTTTGGCTAATTTTTATTCTGTTTTCAATTTTACGCATTCGTTATGACTGTTTGTTTTTTTTCTTTATACGTACATATGTAGAGACTATAGTTTTATGATTCTTATCAATTTTATTTGTATTATTTATAGAATTAACTATTGGGTTAATTTTTTTTTAAACAAATATGTTTAAATACTTCAAAACCATAATTTTAGGAATAAAATAATGTTCACTGTCTACAAATATTTATCTGTAAAGATTGCTGGCTAAATTCCTATGTCGCCTCTCGTAAAATTCAAAATCCGAAATATAACAGTTTGAGAATTTTTTCAGACATTCTCCTATGGTTTCGTTTCAATTAACATAATTATATCCTACAATTAATGCTTGCAAACAAAAAGATAAAGGAATAGACATATATTAATGTGCACTTGTCCTTAATTTAGATATTCAGACACAACAATATAGAACATATATACAACCTTAGAAGAGAGAGAGAGAGTAGAAGAAATATCAGTTAGATAGAAATATCAGTTATAACTTACAGCTAGAAATCTCAATGCTGTAAGTTATAACTGATATTTCAGAATTTTTACCGCTGTTTATCTTTATAAATACATTATATTTTAACAAGACCATGCGAAAAACACAGTACCTTTGTCAATGTATTAAAACGTACATAGATAACTGGGAAATATTTTACCGTTATTGCAACCGTCAAGAAAATGTAATGAAACCCTTCAGTCTCGACAAATTGTCATTTATGCTATTCATATTTTACAACATGTCGAATAATTAATTATTGTGCAAGAATCTAGGCTATTGCATTGTAACCACAATGCGCTACTTGCTGTCCTATTTAGTATGAATTAAACAGAACTGTCGAAAGAATAAATTGACTGGATTTCCTTAGCATGAGCTCAACATCACGAGACGGGTTGACGAGCGACCGACTGGAAGTTAACTCAATTTCTTCGACCTTCCATTTTACTCTCCGCCTGCACGGTTGCCTTATTATTCTCACTTACAATGTCCACCATCACATGGACACAGACCGTAAGTTCGTCTTTGTACAATAGAGACTTTTAGAGCAAAACCAATTACACAAATATGAAGTATTTATGTGGCCGTTGCCCCAACTCTCACGCGTGGATTGATGAAAGAACAAATCTAGTTACGCATAGCATACATAAATAATGACGCGGGACCTGAATATTGAAGGTCAAACACCCAAGAAATTGAAATAATACTTCGTCGGTCGGCCGTCGACCCTTCTCGGGATATAATGTCTTTATTAATGAAATTCGGTCAATTTGATCATTTAAGATTTCTCTTTCTTATTAACAAACGCACGTAGTGAGAGCTAGGCGTTGTTACGTATATACAATGCAATTAACGTACAATAAAAAAAGAGCTCAAGAATTTTTAAGAGAACAGAGTATGTATTTGGTGTACAGGGTTGACCATATAATTTATCATAGTTTGGATCCGTATAAGTTTATTGTGATCTTCCTGCTATTTATAGTAAATGTAATTTGCGCTGTAACATGAAATAATATAAGTGATTTATCGTTTGAAGCTACAATAAAAATGGAGTTATTTGATTTAAATGGAGAAATTACTTTATATTTATTCACTTCAATATAATTTACCTGAAAATAATATTTTCATGGATGTTAAACAAATGAAAATTTAAAAAGATAAATATATAAAATTTGTTCAAATCTTCAAACTATATTCATACACATTAAACAAATTGTAAACTTTGCGCAAATTGTAAAGTCTGTGCTTTAAAGATATTTGTAAATAATATTTGGAGGGATGAAGAACTGGTGATAGAACGCAGTAAGGTTATTTTTGAGATTTTTGTATATTTGTCTGTTTGCCTTTCTTGTTTTTATATGTTCACGCAAGATTTCCACCCTGAGATATACTGGCAAAATGTCTTTAGCCAGGTCTATCTACACGTTTAAGATATTTAAGATAAAATATTTAATATAAAAGAAGTCGTTGGGATTGTTAATCTTACAGTTAACTTAATTATACTTTCCAGAAATCCAAGCGAAGAAATTCACACACCAGACTAGTTAAAAATTTCCTTTAAATATATATATATATATATTCAACTTATAATTTCTGAAGACCGAATATGACACTTATTGCGTCTTGTTTTTTTATTATAATATAAAATTTTCCTTCACTGAGACATGCGCATTGAGTTACATTCGTTACGTTTTATTGAACAGTTTTTTAAATATATACGCACATCTTTTTGCAAAACAATAAATTTTATTATTTTAAAATTTATATATTAAATTAATCAAATTTACAGTTAATTTAAAATTTAAACTTAATTTTATTAATAATTAAAATTACATAATTTATATTTTTTTAAGATTAGTACTTCTAATTGTTTTAATAAATTAATCAAATTTAAAATTCATTTTATATTTCAATTTCGTTATATTAATAAAAATTAAAACTTGTTCATTTTATTTTAAATTTAAATATTTCATATACTTAAATGAATATAATGAATTGTTAAATTTAATTGTGTAATTTAATAATTTTAAGTATTTAATAAATAATAAAGTAATAATGAAAAGAAATGAATTTCCTAAAAAATTTTTGTAATTTATAAATTTGGAATATACAGTAAATGATATAGCAGTAATTTATAATTTATAAAGAAAATAAATACATACCGAATTGAAAACGGTCTGGCAGATGATTGATTTACAATAGAAAGCCGGTAGAATATACAAAATAAGTTTCAATAATATTTACAAGCGTTTAGAGTTGAGGTTATAGAACTTCGTTCCAAAACTTCGTTCCAAAAAGAATAAACAAGTTGAAAATGAAGAGCGAGGAACAAAATCTCTACGTTTTACTGAAAATTAAAGTTGCTTGAATGATACCGTCCAGCAGAATAAATACATGGGAATTTAATTATAACCACAGTTATTAGCTAACTAAGGAAATATTTATTTCTTTATATATTATTAATAGTGGTGAAACTTGAATACCTGAAGATAAGGCAATTTAAAAAGAAAAAAACACACTTGGTTTTAAATTTACTAAAAGATAAAATTTTATGCCAATATATATTATAGAATATAATATAATAATTGAATTTGTAAGAGCACGATATTAATGTGAAGGTTTTATTACGTAGTTATAATAAAACGTTCAGACAAATAACGTGCCCTTATAAATTTTGAACCTTCATCTGTTTTCTGCAACGAAATATTCTGACAATACACGAGTACTTGATATTTTAAATAAAAAAAAATGGGATAAATAATGAAAATATTAAGCCCTGTGTTCATCAGGAATATAATCATCATAATACAATCATCTTCATTTGTTATTCTTGCTTTATGTGGAGCGAAGAATACAACTTTTCGTAATACTTGAGAGTGATTACTTTATTGCGCATGCATTAACGAAAAGGTTATTATTTATAGTTGACATGGAATTTTGGCAAAAACAAACAAACCAATTTATATATTAATTTGATAAATATATTGTTATCTTCGATTACGTTTTTCGCATGGTACCTGTATTTCATTTACTTTTTTTTCAGTTACTAATAAATACTAATCCATAATTTATAAGAATATGTTATGAAAACAATATCCCTTTTACTTTTGAAGGTAAAATTATTACTAAAAAACGGCAAAACGTGTGTAGGAATGAACAAAAAATTGGGTTTCATAATTTTCTGTATCTGTTGAAATTGTAGTTAATAGTTAAGGTAAACGAAAGATGGATCCATTCTCTATTGTTTCCAAACGTAATTGTTGGTAAACGCGATTAATAAATTAATAATTGTAAAATAGACTTAAATTTTTAAATACCTACTTTATTATAATTCACTCGATGCAATGGACAAAAAAAATTGGAATTAAACATTTGTTAAAAATTTTTTTTAAATCAAAATTTTGTTACTTTTTAGTTTTCCATATAAAGTGCATACTTCAAAAAATTATATAAGCCTAAAACCACACAAACTATAAAAATAGAACAGAATGGGAGGTCTTCAAGTTACTTCTTAGTCAAGTTACTTCTTAGGTAGTTAGGGTTCTTTAAAATTTGCGTGTCAGAGGACGTATGACAGAAGTGGCACATATTAAGTTTCGTGCACGTTACAAAAAACAAACAAACATCAAAACGTGTTATCACAAGAAAACTAAAGAAGTTACAGTAAAATTAAAATAAAGTGATGGACATGAATTATGAAGAAATAATTAAAAAAATTCGACATAATCGCGTCGCACTAGCGATGTCTATTTTTCGTATCTATGAGAACTATTGAAAATGCATATATAACAAAAGAGACGAAAACAACCAACGATTCTAGATCCGATATCACTGAAGGTATGTCGGAATACTCGGCCGTGTCACTCTTGCCAGTTTACCTCCGTTCATTTGAAGAAATTTCACTGTAAAATGTACGTATGACAAACGGCTATTTTCCTTTCATTATAATTCATATCTATTAACCTTGGGTATTGCTGGTTTTTTATAAAATTATTTTAAATGCAGAACTGAAAATTAAATTAGGATGAGTATATCGCTTTTACAAACTGAAATAAGTGAGAGCGTTGTTTGAAACCATTATATTCCTTCTTCATTCCTCGCGTAGTATTCAATTTGAGTGCAGCGAAAAGGTGCCGTGGCTAAATTCTTTATGCGTCGAGGTGCAGTAACGCGGCGCATGAAAGCATTACGGAGTTCTTATTGAGCTTGGCAGCGCGTTATAGCATGTGGTTATGTAGTAATGGTAAAGTAAAAACAAATTTTTACCTTATTTACCTCTTCACATTTTTCATCGTTTTATTAAATTTTCTTTTAGTGAGATTCATAGAATTTAACAATAACTACAAAATTTTGATTACACCAATATTCTGTGCTTATATAAAACCATTTAAATAAAAGCTTTTATAATTAATTCTGTAGAACTATCAAACCAAATATCTAGGCACAAAAGATAAACTTTTCAGTTAATATGATTTTTTATGGGATTATGCTATGAGTGCATGATATTATAAGGATTAATTTAAATTGTAATTTTATATATATATATATATATATATATATATATATATATATATATATATATACATATATATCCAAAAATCCATTAAAGAAGTCGATAATTTAGTCCCAGGAATAGTTTTAATTGGTTTATAATTTCACATGCATGAGAATTATTTTACTATTTTTCTGCAAATAATTCTTATTTGCAGAGAAATAGTAAAATAATTCTCATGCATGTGTCTTAATACGATGCAAATCCCCCACGAAACCGTAAATCGTGTTTCGATATATCTATTCGAACATAGTTTGAAGTGTGAATGTGTAATTTTAACTATTTTTATTTGATTCGATGTCGACCTCGCGCCGAGCAAAAGTTAATATGAACGTAGTGTTTCTGTTTTGTTAATATTAAAATGCTATTTAATTTGTTTGAAAATGTTTTTCAAAATATTTTTTATTCTTGGTGTAATTATTTATTTCACTATTTTAATTCGTTTATGACTAGTACTGATTGGGTTTTCATTTAATGTTGAACGGTCAAATCCACGTGTCATGTACATAGAAAACTAGTGACGTGAGATTGCTTATGAAATTTAGCAAATATAAATTAAATTATTTTCTATAAAGAGTAAATTTATGACCGTTTTTGTAATCGAAATACTTCTGCTTCATATCACAAACGAAATTTTGGTAAATTTACTCTTTCAATCCGATTAAGACATAGGATAGGCGGGTGTAAGAATGAGAGCCCAATTTTTTGATAATCCACGTACATGTAAAAGTTTCGTCCCAATGATTTTCTTGTTATTTGAATTATTCACTATGTGATTTCACAAACCAGTACAGATTGTACAGACCCGCATTATAGGAAATCTTTAAGGGATAATTATATTTCTCACGACACTGGTGGTTTCTGCACTTGAGATTTAATGTTTACGTCACGGTAGAGTATTAAGTAAAATCTACTCTCTAAGAGAAAGTACTTCAGAGGTGTTTCTGATTCCCACAAAAATTTGGATACTTATAAAATAGAACTAACATGTGAATAATACGTAGGAAGCTTGTATTATTTATTTTAACCCGATTGTAAATATTTTTGTGTTTCTTTGATTTTTTTATGTAACATAATATTAAAATATTCATTAACACGTTCAGTGCGTATATCGGCACCTTGTAAATTATTACAAGGTGCCGATATACGCACATAAGGTATTTATGCATAGCATATAAGGTATTTATTTCTAGTGATAGATGTTGATATAATCTCAATTTACCGAGTGAGTCTTGTATTTTTTTATAAGCAAAAAATATTTATAAGTAAGAAAAAATAAAAGTGATCAAAGAAAAATAAAATTCAGTCAACTTGAAAGGTTTTTTCTCATGCAGCACTGAACGTAGTAAGATTTTGTTTTTTACTAACGATCGGCGAGATATTTTTTATTCACATTCTAAATAACAAGTGACAAACTTTATAAAATTCGATTCACTGTAACTCTGAAAGTAGTACTTAAAAACTCATTAAAATGACATTTCAAAAAATAGGTCATTTTAGTAATAATTCACTTTTCATGTTAAAAATGTCGAAAATAGAATTTTTGAAAATTAACGGACAATTATCCATTGTGCTATTCATGTCTGGTGAACAGTAATCGATACGAGTTATATGTGCAGGCATAGTTCTGTATCATAAAGTAAATGTGATTTTGCGCAATTATAATTCTGCACAAAAAAAGTAAATGTAGCTTACGTTTACTTTCACAAATTTTAATAAAAATCACTGCGTAACAGAAGGTAAACCATACAGTTTTAATTATAAATATTCAACTTATGTAACTGCCCGTGAGTTTTTGTCTTTGTGATAAGCGGTATTGTATATATATGTTAACACCCTTGAAAGTTAATTACGTTACTGATTGTTACGACGGATTTATTGCTACGACAGAAATATGTTATCACCAATCAGAACTTTTGTCTTCCGCTCGATGAGCAGCCGGGAATCGAACTATAATATTACGTTAGATACATACCTAGATACTTTACAAAATAGAGTTATATTTATTCTGCGCACATATTTTGCCCATATTTTGCAATTGAGTACTTACATGCCTACATAGCAATGTTGTTACGTCATTAATAAGTAAATTTAATTTCCTGAAGTTAGAACTTCAACTGACTATTGCTCTTACTTTGGTAGAAAATTTCTCTTTTATCTTTTCTTTTGTTTAGATAAGGAGTAAGTATACTTTATTAAGCAAAAATATACAAAGCTTTATTGAAGCATTTTCTAGAAATACTTTAAGGTGAATTTTAATTAAATAATTAACTGAAATCAATTAGGACTTTGATAAAAATCACTGATTATATATCTTTAATTATTAAGAAGTTGTAGGAGATGAAAGCATGGAATGTGAAAAAATTTTAATACAAAAAAAAATTGTAATTTTTTTGGTTGAGAGGTAAATTAAAATACAATTTAAAATATTTTATAAGTGTAAAACAATATATACGGCATTTAAAATTTGTTTCGAATTTTATCTTAAAATAATTTTTCTTAAATTATTTTTCCCATAACTATTAAAGTTATATTATTACACGCTAACCTAGAACCAAATACCCTTCACAATTGCTAGGGGCTTTTGTCTCCCTAGTATTTCTACTATTATTGACTCATAAAACAAGATAATATTAACTAGAAGGTAATTCTGAAATGAAACAACATCGAAATCTATCAAGTTTCGATCTGTAGGTAACTGAAGAATCTACTGAGCAAAATATATTAAGTTAAGATGAAGAAATGGGAAATAACTTTAAGCTTCTTTCTATGACAATATGAAGTATGACTGAATGAACTAATGAAAGGATTTCAAATTTAAATTGAACTCTACACAATGAAATTCTAATTAGGCATTTAAGTATTGCATGGCTATGACCACATAAACAAATAAATTTTACAGTCATATTGTCTTTCTTTTTTGCAAAACATAAGTATGCATTTTTGTCTTTTCTAATATATCAAGCAAATTTTATTATTGGACTTGTAAAATATGTGTATGATTGGAATAATGACGTAACAATAATTACAGTTTTATGCACCCCGCGCAACGACTCGCTCTCTCGGTATGAACAAAACAATTAATCTCTCTGTACGATTGTGTTTGCATAAAAGATACATAAATTCATTAGATTTTCCTTTTAAAATGAGTTTTGGCAAGTTTAAAGTTCAGAATGTTAAAAATCTGCAGTAAATCGTAGGTCGTCTTTAAGAAACAAATTTGTATTTTGTTTTGAGGTGTAACATCTCTAACGACATCTGAGTTATTACGTTAAAGTAGTGTAACAAAAAAACATATAGTGAACTCATTTGATCGGCGATCGAACAGGCTGAGCACTAACATTGTGGCGGTCAAGAATGACAAATGATTTATTCAAACTCAAATCACACGATGAATCAATAGTTCACCACCGAGTTTTAGTGTGCTTAGTGAACGGCGTACGGTGTAATGCAAAAATTATAAGTTAATTGACGTATCTAACATTGAATAAACAACTTGCCGTGCGATATTTTATTATTATTATTTTCTACAAGAAAATAAAAGTATAAATAGGTTATGATTATCTTGACTAGTTTGTTGCATGTGAATATTTGTGGATTTTTTTCCATGGAAACAATAACAAATAAGAATCGATATTTAAAAATATTGAGTTTTCATTACAAGTGCAGAATGCATGTAGTTGAGCTTAAAGCATTATGTCCATCGAATGCGTGAGCTGGAGTGTGTGTGTGGTGTAGTTTTATGAAGAAGGTTCAGCGCATTAGACGCATGCGTAAATATTTTAACGATTTTTTCATATTAGATCTAGTGAATAGTATTAAAGCAAGCATTTGATTACGTTTATGTGAAATATTATTTATTTAATAACTTTGCATGAAAATTTATTAAGTATATGCCTATATGATTCATTTATCCGTGAGCTTATAGGTTTGAGGGTCGCACTGTTTTTTTGTGTAAAAAACATACGGAATTATAAATATAAGGAAATATTTGTAAAATTATTTAAAATATGAAATTTCACTAAAGTTGGTTTAACGGTTTAATTATACGTTCTAATGGATATTCATAAAGACATTTGTTTTTGTTTTACAATGTATTAGGATTATAAAATCGATTTCCATAACAGATTTACTATCGTTTTAAAGTAAAACAGAAATTAATATCTACCTTTAACTTGTAGTAATTAAACTAATGTAGACTAAAAGAAATACTAGTAATAATATTAAATAAAACGCAGCAAGGAGGTAACAAAAACTTAATCCAAATTGTGTAAGATTTTTCGCACTGTAATAAGAGAGACAGAGGTTAATTTTTTTAGTCAAAAAATCTCCCACTACAAATGAGTTTATTATGTCATAGTAATATTTACCAAAATTATTTTTTTGACACGTTCGGTGTATGAATTTCTCATCAAATTCTAAGATGATAATTATGTGTTGTGATTTATAAGTAGATCGAGGTATTATAAACCAGATCTTAAAAAAGATTAGAGATTATACATATATAATAACAAGCTAATTTTCTATTTATTGTCAACGCTTGTAAATGTATGGAAAATCAGGAAATGTATTGAAAATCAATAAATAATCAGAAAAAGTATTTCACATATTCTCAGCGTAGTTTCTTAGATAAATAATCTGCTCAGAATTTTGCCGGTCTCCAAGCTGTGGTTCGCAAATTATAATTCAAAGAGCTTAAATTAAATGACTCTGTACTCTGTTGTCATCAATATTTTTCCTTCATTTCGTGTTATTCCTTTATTAGAGATGCAGTGTAACATATTTTTTCATTACGCTCAAAAAATTAATAACGCCAAGAATGTTAAATAATATTATAAATGTGACAATTTACTAATTTTACTCTAGACAATTTTCATTAAGGTCTTCTTTAAAGTATTTGAACACCAAATCATTAGTAGCAGACAAAAATAAAGTGTATAAAAAAACGAAAATTATCAACATTGAAATATATGAAAAAAGAGAATAAAAAGCAGACTATCGCAGGGTTAATTCTAACTTAAATCGTGAACTTGAAGATCAGCTGTTTTAAATTATTATTTTATGGCTCAAGCTGGATCTCTTCTGGGTTCCAATTCCTCAGTCCTGATGCTGCAGGAGAACTGACATTTTAGACCGTGCATTTTAAAGATCTATTGATTTTAAATTAGTATCAAATTGAATCTTTACTCTTAAACATCGGGTTCCAACTAATCAGGCTTAACGCTTTAAAGGTATTACTAATTAAATCGTGAGGTTTGAGGATCTGTTGTCTTGAAAAAGTATTTATTTCGGCTTATATTCTTTATAATAAATACGCTTTTATTACAGGTGATCAACAAAAACCACTCAAAATTTAATTAATGCTAACTGGCTAAAGACTTCATCAAGTTTGTATGAAAGTCCACCAAAAAATGTGTATACATATATATATATATATATATATATGTATATATTATGTATTAAAAAAAGTGTTCAACCCAAGGTGATAAATTTTAGTGTATATATGTAACATATATGTTTTAAGAATCACTTACCGAAAAAGAAAATTCACTCCGCTTTATAGGTAAATATCAGTGAAGCGTAAATTTTACATTAACATCTAAAAAAAAACATAATGAGTGTCATATTTGCTTTTTGGAAATTGTACGTTCATTGTACATTTATTTAAGAAAAAAATATTTGACAAGCTCTGCATGTGACTTCGTTCGCGTGATCTCTAGAACGTGTTATTAAATTAAATGTAAGATTAATACACGCAATACGTTTTATTATAATAATTAAAAAAGTAAAGTTTTTATTATATTTTAAAACAACTTATACTTCATAATTACTCTTCAACTTATTTTGAAAAATAACATAGAAAAAGTGAGTAGTTAAAAGTTACGCATTTGTTAATAGCATGCATATTCTAATAGTTGCATTTTATTATAATTTTTCTTCTAGCTACAAATTTCGCAAAATTTCCAATGTAAGCAAATAAATAAGAGTTTACACGGAAATGTTTACCGGTCGCATTTAAAATTTGTAATATATGTTGCTTAGGCTTTTCAGTATTAATAAAGTTATTCGTAAACGTGAAATGAATATTACATTGGTTTTTCACATATAAAATTAGTCCCTGCCAAAATATGCGTTTGTTGAGCGTCTTTCGTGTCAGGAACGAACGTAAAACGTAAAACTAATTAGAAGTATTTCACCAGCGCTCGATGATATGAAGCGAAATTTATGATTCCCTTTTTACGGTTTACATCAAAATTTGTCCCTTACGCTCAAAATGTTATTATCCACTCACTTTTATTGGGGTCCAACAACTCGTCTTTTTGTCCAGAAATAAATATGTACTCGGTTTATTTTACCTCGACCTAATCTATGTACCTCTTACCAGCTGGTTTTTACGACTGTCATGTTCTTTGTTGGTTTTAATTTGAACATGTGGGATTAGAAAAAAAATATTCTATTCAATCAATTTTGGTTTTAATTTGGAAATTAATTATTCATCTTAAACGTAGTTGTATGACGACACCGACGAGTGGGTGTACTTCTGAATGGTACCTCAAATTTCCTTTTTAGAATTTGGGTATATTCTCAGGTTTATAATACATTCCTACAATATATATATATATGCATTCATTATGAGCTTTAAAAAAAATTTACAATTCCGTATTTCTAGGTAATGGCCAAATATTTTAGAACGAAAAGCGTATATCACAAAAAAAATATAAAACAACCATCAAAATTATTTCCTCGAATAGAACGTGAGAAGAAGCGTTATTTCATACTGAAGGGTATTATTATGCCCCCTTTCTTATTAAAAAAATTCTTTAGATAATTATAGATAAATATTTTAAACAAGTAAATAAGTTATACTTAAATAAAATACTTTAAATAATAAATAAATAAATAAATGTTAATTTCCATAAAAAATTTTATCCCCATTTGAGGAGGTTAATTTTTCTTTAAATATTAATTACATAATAATGAATATGTAAATGAAACTTCAATAAAAACTTTCATATTTATAAAATTAGTAGGATATCTAAAAAAACGTACATACTAATATCGTGTCCTTACAACATTAGGACTTTCATCTGATTTCTTCAAATTAAATTTTATAAAAATACAAGGGTAGTAGATTTTTCATGTATAATATAATTACTATAATTAATGGAAATATTAAAGCCTTCTTTCACCGGGGAGAAACAAAACAAAGGATTTTTATTTTTTGTTCAATATCTGTGTGTAATTACTTTATTATGTATGTATTAAAGGTAGGTCCGTAATGAATTTCGGCAAAAACTAACAACCAATTTACAAACTATTTAGGAAAATATGTTATAATCTTTGATCATTTCTCTCGTGTATTATTTAATTCACTTATCTTTCTCAGTTATTAACCAATAAATTATGGAAATGTCCATTCGGAATGTCACTGAATTCGGAGGTCAGGGACCACTGAAGGTATGTCGAATAATCGACGGTGTCACTTTCGCCAACCTCCCGCATATTTGAAAAATATTTACTTAAAAAAAAAAAGAAAAAAGCATATATATATATATATATACAGGAATGTATGTATATAAAGAATGTCTTTTATTGCGGAAGTATTATTTTATTACGCATCATTTATGCTGGCATTTATTTATCTCTTTGTATCTCTGTTCAAGTTCTTAGGGCAAATTATCAACCGGTTCTGAAAAATCACTGTCAAAGTTCCAATTTAGTCTAATAAAGAAATTACACTTTTTTATTCAAACATGCTTCAAATCTACTCATATATTAAATAAAACTCTTCCAATAGTGTAAAAAAAATCACGAAGATCTTAAAAAACGTCATAAAACCTTTTCAATAATAAAAATATTATTGCGAAATCATCGCTAAAGTGCTGAGTGTGACGTATGCTGCTAAGTCACCAGTGTCGAGTGTAAACATAACGAAAATATATATAGCGCCAATATATATATTAACGCCAATAGACTTTTTCCTGTAGGGCTAAATAATAGACATTGTCTTCCAAACCGAATGTGATAATGAAGATGAAATGCGTAATCTGATAGTAAAGGCGTTCGAGTGCTGAATTCGGAACGTAGTTCCATTTTGTCGAGAGAATTTATAAATCGGCAATTCGGCGAGCGCGCAATGTTTATTAGTTCAAGGCTAAAAGTTTGAATGATTTTTAAAGGGAAATTTAAAAAACCGACAAACAGAACCAGTTAGGTTGATTCTGTTTACATCTGAGCTCTAACGTAAGCGTTCAACATTTATTTCTTTAATATTTGTGAATTTTGTTCTTCCTTTACAATAAATAATTATTATATAATATAACAAATATAATTATTATATAATATAATATAATAATTATGTTCTTCCTTTACAATAATTAATCTTATTAATAAATTTGTAGGTTTATTTCACAATTTAATTTTCCATAAATTATTTCTAACTCACTAAATAATATTAAGAAAAATTATTTTGACGTAACTAAACACAAATTAAGTAATAATAATAATAAACGTATCTAAACGCTTCAACGTGGCACCGGTGGCGCGTTGGCGTGCACTTTGAACCCTTTCAAGTGCATGTTGTAAATGAAATATTTTGCTATTATTAATGCGACGGATATTCATATAGCCATATAATGGGGTATATAATCCGGAGCGGTAGCCAAAAGTGAATATCGGGTAAGTACCAGTTATTTCTAATGCTGATCTTGAACAGTTATGAAATAAATTCATTTGACATTGATTAACAGCTCCGTTGCTCTTTCACTGAAATAATTAAGTCGATTGCTTCGTCAAAGCACAGTAAATTTTAGTCAATTGTCAGCCGATTGTTCTTAAAAAATATTAAAACGATTTATGAAATGATAAACAATTCAAAATGTTGAGATGTTATTTATATTAGATATTTAAAAAAATAATACTTAATTCTTACCATTTCAAAAGCATTTTAAATTTTTTAAATTTTTTTCCGTTTCGTCCCTTAACTAATATTATACGCTTAAAATTCACTATTACAAAATAACAAAAGCAAAAAATCACTAATAAGTCACAATTGTTTTATATAATAACATTCAGCTGATTATAAACTTTTAATTTTTACACACAAGCTTGTTATCAAATATTTTCTAGCATATATATATATATATATATATATATATATATATATATATATATAGATATATATATATATATATATGTATATATATACACTAAAATATATAAATACTAAGTTGAAATAATTATTACGGGCAATGTAACATTTAGAACCATATCCAATATACTACGAGTATTTGTTAACAACTCTAATTATTCAGAGCCTGACCATATATTACTTAGGCTATAATTTTATAAACATTAATTGGACCAAATTCTGCTTCTTTATATGAATATTTGTTTTAAAGTTATTAACCCCTAAATTGGTTTTTAGAAGCATTAATCACTAATCCAATTTTCATTTGTAATATGATAGTTTAGGGTTCCATATCTTCACAGGTCATGTAGTAAGTACATACGCAGTATAATTATTGAAATATAAATAACAATACCAACATAGGTGGAGAAAAAATCACTCATCAAAAATCACTTCACAAAAGCGGGGAAAACTACCTAATACTAGATTGATTACTATTAAATATGGAAGGGATAGATTTATTAAATATTGTTATTGTTCTATTTTACTTAATATTTAGAACCAATAAGGACATCAGCATATAAATACTTTTTTTTGGTCGTAATTTAATACTTGTTGCTTTCATGGACGAAGTGTGATGTTAATCGCCGTTCTCAGTCGTAAATATTCAACTTAATTATGGTACATAAACTAATACGATAACAAATATCTTAAGGTCCAATAATTTCGTAAAATATATTTTTTACTAATTAAAAATATTTTTAAACACGATGAATGAACTATATAATATTTATTACAATTACTCGTTTACTTTACACTTACCTTTTAAATCTAAACATTTACAATTAGATTACTGTTAATACTTAATGTCATAGTTTCTAAATTATATCATATATATATATATATATATATATATATAAATTATGTGTGCATGAAAACATGTACATTATTGACTTAGAGTAATTAGTAAGCTGAAGCAAGATCTTTTTCAATTTACAATAATTGAACATAAAAAACATGATTAAACATTAAACATAAAAATATGTATTATAATAATGGTAAATACTTTGCTTCTTTAAAATTCACTACCAAATATAGATTTCTACCCATAATACCAATAATAATGGAATTTTATTGAAAAAGGATTTAAACCATTTTCGGAAAAAGACATCATATTTTTAAATGATGGTAATTTTTCATATGGTTTTCTTTTTTACGCACACTTACATGTCTTTTACATATAAGTGCAATTAAGAAACAATTCTACGCATGAGTTCTTCTAAATTATTTAAAAAGAGACATTTTATTGTATCTAGAAAAAAGAAAAGACTTTAATATTTGTGGTATAGTTTTGTTTTTTAATATTTGTACAGATTTTTACAAATTTTATGGAAATGCATGTACATGGGAGTTTTATGTACTTTATTTAAATACAGCCTTATTATAATTACACCATTAACTAAAAGGAAATAGTGGTGTTCTAGGATGTGTTAATTTACAACAGGCTAATCCTGAAATTACTGGACCCATAATTGTTATGTTTATCATTGGTACTCAATTCAATTATTTATATTCAATAGATTTCAAGTGGTTTACTTTCTCGTGTACTTTATTCATCCGGATTCAGGAAATTAAAATGATCTAAATGGAGATAAATTCAAATCAAAAGGTCTTCCTGCATAATGGATTATAAACTACAATGTGAATTATATCTCTGGTAAAAAGGGATTTATCGAATAGAATGATTTTTTATAGCTGGAAAAATTATTAGTCAGCAACTGCAATACTTTTGTGATGAAAGGAAATTAGTAGCACCGATAATATTGTAACGTTCAGATATATAATGTCTACTTTCTTTATTTAATTCCTTTTTTTTAATAAAAAAATTACCAAGTTTTGAAGACAAAATAAGTTTGAACATTAACCGAAGAATATTGACTGCATAGACTCTTAAAAACTAACTTATTACGAGTTTTTTAGTTTAGCTAAGGAATCTAATAGCAAATTTTAATTTTATACCAATCGGTATTCAATTTCATCACTGCGTATATGTATGACCGAAGACGATTTTTTTTTTGCTCATAGATTTGATAAGTGTGTAGTTGTACGTTCGCTGGTGGTGTTATTTAGTCGTTCTAAATTGTTCGAAGTCTTGAAATAAAAAGTTTGTTGGTTTGTTTTTTAGAATTTGACGCACTTCGCACTCGAACTTGATCGAACTATAGCCTTATTAAAATAGTATGAATCATCTTAACGTTTGACTTATTTTTTCTGTTTATGAAGTATAAAACAACTAGGTCTAATCATGCGATAATAATATTTCACAAAGAACATATATTATACATAATTTCAAAATATAATATATACATATATTGAAATTTTGCTATATTTTCCTTTTTTATATTATAAATTTTATACTTATTTTGTTGCTAAAGGGTAATTATATATATATATATATATATATATATATATATATATATATATATATACTTTTACAGAAATAAATATTACAGAATATTTCACTCTACTTAGATTAAAAATATATTGATTCATTCATAAAAATCAGTGAATTTTTTTTGAAAATTCCATCCCTATGAACATTGGCCCTATCTGGAAGTGGTAATGTTTTTGTAGTATGTATGTAGTATATATATATATATATATATATATATATATATATATATATATATATATGCCTATATAGTCTGCCTATTGCTTCGGTAGCATAAATCTTTTAATTAATCGTTAAAGTATTTTGTGAAATTGTGAGGTTGAAAATGCTGGCAATTCTATATTATATTTTACCACGAAAAATGGAGCAGATATAAGTTTATTGATTATACTTCCACTCACAAGTAAAAGTAGAAACTTTTTCTAGAAAACATCAAATTTAAGTTTAAAATAAATTAGATAGATAAACCAAATCTTAAGCACAGGCATAGATAACATTCTTACACAAAGGCTGATTGTGGTATCCGGCTGCACGAGAATAAATTAAAGTATGAAAAAGGTTACCCGTTATGGCTTCAAGCTTCAGCGCAGCAATCACGCGGGGAAATCCTTTATTGTGTGTTTTCTTAGCGCATATCTTCTTAGCGTATTTCCGTATCTTCTTTAGTTGTATATTATTAAAGTTTTTCGCTTGGCATCTTTTGTTATTAGTAATAATTGTTTTAGTTGAATTCATATACTATTTGGATTAATGTTTTGCAACCTTTTCCTTTTCAACGCGAAAACAGTTTTGACATATATTAAAAAGATGACATTTGCATATTACACATGTAGGTTAAAATTTTTAAATATTTGTTTCTTTAGATATGCATTTAACATGAATGTATAATCATAAAAACAAACTGACTCGATTTGAATTCCTTTCGCTTTATAAGAGAGTGGATCTTATGGAAATGCTCTTGATATATAATAATTATCATATTCAAAATTATGGCAGTTTTGAGCTGGTTAAAGCACTCGATGAAGCAATGTATTTATTATCATAATCATATAACCTTTGCTATAGTATAGAAAGTAAAGATTAAATATAATTTATTATATATTGCGAATGAAATATCATATTTAAAAAAGAATTTTAAAGTAAAACGTTTTCAGCCTCATTACAGAGTTCCTGATCTTCTGATAAGAGTGGCATTCTTATTACCTCTCTTATCTGATCTTGGTAACATGTTATGTACCACGTAATGAAATATTACTTACAGTAACAAAATGAATTTCACCAAAGTTATGGAACTTAGGATGGTCGTTATGGTTGTGACATAAACTTTGGTGAACTTCTAGTAATGCTATTTTTAGTAATGTTGGCTTTACAAGTTTTGAATACCTAAGTGTGGTGAATTTTATTCACATTTCTTACAATTACCATTACCAAGGAAAAAACTTCGAAATCGTTTTAATCTATTTCCTTGACAGTTCACACTGAAACACAAAAAACTTTTCTTGAAAATTCATATTTTACTCTATTAATAATTACGTTTAACTATTTTTGCGTATTTTTTGGGTGAATTTTTGAATTAATACGATAAATTTCCAGTTTCTGTTTCAAACAGTTTTCTGGGAAGAAGTGTATATTACATGCAAATGGATGGACACGTAAAAGGTAACAAGCCATTTAAAATAATTAATTACAGAAAAATTGTAAATAATAATGTGAATAAATGGTAATTGATACATTTCATATTTAGGTATATATTTGTGTGTGTGCGTGTGTGTGTACTGTAATGGGTTCCTTGCAAAAGTAAATCGCAGGTTAATTTTAAGAGAGAAATATTTAATATTTACCCTATCAACAACAAAGTTATGATCGACTTCTAATGTCATTTTGTAATAAAATCCTATCTCTTGCTACTTTAGGCGACTAGTTTCACTAGATCAAATGTGATCTTATCAATTTTAGGTATGATTTAAATGTGGGACTTTCCTCAACCGCTACAGCTGAAGATAACATCAACTTTATTTATTTGATACAAATGGCGGACTTATTGCTACGTGAGCAATCTCTTACAGCCAACCATAATACCCGTCCAGCCCCGCTCGACGAACGGCCGGGAATCGAACCCGAGTCTCCGCGCTGCGCCGCGTCGTCACAGACCGTATGCCTTGTGATCAACCCAACACACCACGGCGACGACATTGCAAAATCTAGCAAGAGAGTAACCTATAATATACTTTACTAGCTTCATTACAAAAACTAGCAAGATAGTAACCTATAATATACCAACAAGTTGGGGTAAGTTTAGGCATTGATATGAATTACGTATAAAAAAATTCTACATGTACAGTTAGATAAGAAGGTTTGTGTTAGGTAGATATCCTATAACTTGTCCAAAGTTTTATTCGACTTTGTAATGGATGACTAAAGCTGAATACACTGTTACGAATTAAAAACTAAATGGACTAAGTACGCAGTCGGTGTTTCATTATGAAAAGTCGCCCACGAGTATGAAGGAAGAACCAAATGCTAGAAAAAGATTGTAGCCGAGTCTTTCGGACAGACGAGATATTATGCGCTAATTACCTTGGGAAATAAAAAAACAGTTACTTCAAATTTATATACCCGCATTTGTTCGCCTATTGTTTTAGAATATGTTCAACATATAGGCCTTTGTACGGTTCTTTATCGCAACAATATTTTAAAGCAAATATTAACTTTGCATAATCAGTTAGATGGACCATCGAATGTTTGATTACGTCGAGTGTAGAAATTTCGACTTTACTTCATACAGACTCAACCTTCTATCATGTAATTTCTATTTATTTCTAAAAATAAAAGATAAGCTGCGAGAAATACGACGCCCGGACGCTGAAAAAGTATCTGTCTGTGGTAACTGCTTTCAAAAAAGTTTCAAAAATACTACGGAGACTATAAATAGCCTATTGATACATAAAAGAGTAGAACGCTTACCGCTCCGAACTGTGACATCATTAATACATATATATCTTCATACTACTTTCACGCGTGCACTAATATTCTTCCAATTACCCTAGCTTTTGGGGAAGTATTCTTCTCAGATTAACCACTTTTTTCTATACCATTTCTGAAAAACAAATTTCTTTTGATGTTCGTCGATCTTTTCATGTACCTATTGGTCTTTTAAAAACTCCTTTTAAACGTTTTATTACGGCAAAGTAATATTTGTAATAATTTCAAATTAATACTGTTGAATTGCCAAAAACATTTGAAATCGGGGCAAATTTAATGAAAATTAAAAGACTGAATGCAAAATGTAACTCAAAAGAAGAGTTTTGTTTTTACTTGTTTAGATGGTGATTTTTATGTCGCTTTTATATTGTAATTAATAAGTTAAAATATATACGGATTGATAAATTTATACGGATAAAAAATATACTTATATGGAACAAAAGAAAACCAGTTGAGAAATGTTTACAACTAAAATAATAATATTCGACTTTGTGATTCGTTTCCTTTCACGTTTATTTCTTTAAGCAATTGTTTTTATGATTACAAGCCTTCCTCTAAAAATCTTTAAAATTACATTTTTGGTATTTATATGTTCCTATGCTACAGAACCTCAATGTCCAAAACATTCGTCTTTTTGGTTAATTTAAATAGTTTAAAAAAGAAGATAAAACTGAGAAATAGAATAAAAAATAACGTTATGGTGTCATATAGAAGAGAGCAGTGAAATATTATTTGCTCTCCCTAACCGCAGGAATTATTTTTTATGTTTATTTTAACTGCCTACAACGTGGGTTATTTTAAAATTTAGTTCTATTTATGTGAGGGTGTAAATGAATAACTCAAAGATTTCGACAGCGTATATACTCTCACAGTTTCCAGGAGAGCAGTGAAAATTATTTTGAAAATTATGAACTTTTCTAGAGTTTGAAAATTTTTTCCGAATTACCTTTTCTTCAATTACGCTTTCTATATTTTTACTTTTTGGAACATCATTCATTATTTATTTTCATTGTTTAAAAATTTAAATTATTTCTTCGACAGGAAAAAATAATGAAGTAAATAATTTACTCGCAAAAACTTAAAATACAAGCAACTCGTCTCTGTTAGAAGTGGTAATGACCCCTTATTTGCTCATAAAATCAAAATTCACTCACTTCACATTGCAATCATGAAATGCAATGAACGCACCTCGCGTTCATTGATTTTCTCGTCTGTTATACGTATACGTATACTAAATAATAATTCTGCTAAATGTATTTAATTAAGAAAATTCCTTATACTATACTTACTTGAGAGTGTTTTGTTTCAGGTAAACTTTTATATTTTCATTGATCATTGATTTTTACTATATCTTATTAAGATTGATTACCGTACTTTAAAAAAATAAATCGTTATGTAGTCACCCATCTATTCGTCTCATGGCTGTAAATATCTCAAACTCGAATGAAAGTGATTCCTTTCAACCCACATTATTAGTTTTATCGGTAATCATTCTAGCCATTGAAGAAAATGAAATAAAATTTCGTTCAGTAATTAATGAGATTAGTTTTGCACAGACTTACAGACACATAGACGAGAAGGAGGATTTGGTTTTATACTACATAAAGATTTCGTTTTGTACTATGTATTGACCAAAGAGCATATCCATATATTGAAATAGCATCGCATATCTTTGAAATAATTATTAAAAAAGTCATTTAAGCTCAGAAAAACAAAAAAATAGCTTTATTCATGACAATCGTCGTATTAAACTGAGACGGGACTGGTTAGTTGAAACCAGTAAAATGAGACGGGACTGGTTAGTTGAAACCAGTAAAACTGTTTTCAAGACATAAATAATATAGCATATTATACTTTAAGCAGGAGTTAAGAAGCTCATAATACTTTGACCATCGGAATTCATTTTAAGTGTCATTTTTGCTATTACTTGCTTTTCTATACCCATATGGATATAGAAGGGATTTT
Organism: Druceiella hillmani; assembly: GCA_039881145.1. NCBI lineage: Eukaryota > Metazoa > Arthropoda > Insecta > Lepidoptera > Hepialidae > Druceiella > Druceiella hillmani. The sequence goes on along the minus strand of JAYKKI010000016.1, from coordinate 20,036,269 downwards.
GGCTTCTATGTTCGTATAAGTATTTAGCTTTGCGTATAAAAGTTGAAATTATTATCTATATACTTTCTATATACTTATCTTATCTATATACCAATTAACGTGACTGTCTATCTGTGAAGCAAGTGCCCATTGTCAGCTAAACTAATAAAATAATTTATTTAGTTACAAAAAGTCGTAACCTTTTCAAATTCCGAACTACAATAATCTCGATGCATGTAAAAAAACTAAGATTTCCATAGTGATATTTCTCACCTAGCATTGAAAATGAAAAGGCAAAAGAATAGGCAACATATTTCAGCCGGCAAGCGAGCTGTCGGGAAAGGTCTAGATTATGTTTGGGAAAATGTCATAAAGAGGCTACCCTCTTTATTCTCGCCACCTTTTCTTTAGTATCAACGCCTTTGGTTAAACCTGTATGCTTCAACTAAAGTCCTTTGATCGTAGTACACAGGTTCAGGTAGATGCGGGATCGAAGTGACTTTTAATTTTTAGGATCGTGTAAGTTTTATTTTCATGAATTATTTTTGTAATTTTTTCTGTCTAATCTGTTTTCAGACAAATATGCTCGTTTAATAATCAGGCTTAATCCTTACCAAGATAAATGAACAAGAACTGTGGATATCAACGACATAATGCATCGCAATTAAGATTTTTTGTTATTTAAATAGAAGTAATTTCGTATTGCTAGATCAAACTTATAGATTTCTATATCTATTTTGAATTAATTTATGTGGTTATATAACTTCACGTTGGTAATTAAAAATTTTGTTTATTCAATATGAGTCGATTTTGGGAAGAGTAATAAAAATGTAGAGTAGATTTATTTATTTAAAATGTAGACATTAAAAAATGTTTACACTATATTTGGTGTTAGGAAAAATACAACTTAACAAATGAAAATGTTTCATGCCGACATGTAATAATGTCATAATGGAAGTTCATATTATGTATTTACATATAAACAGACACACACAATCACACACACACATACACGCGCGCGCCTGTTTATGTATTATATGACCAGGAATTCTTCTCATGAGCATCGACAATAAGTTGATACCCATTGAAGAACTGTATGGATTATCAGTAGACAGCACTAAAACCAAATCGGAATTTAAAAAAAGATGTACAAGAACAGAAACACTCTTCTTGGGTGCATAGAGTTTTATTAAATTCCTTTATATTTAATTATGCTATTTTTGTTCCAAGTAATTGATAAAAAGATTATCTGAGAAATGAGTTTTGGAATTATTTAATAAATAAAAGAAATGCGCCAGTGGCTATAAAACAAAACAAAGTTAGACAGTTTATTATCATTGACCGATAAAATATTTTTCTGTTCAAAGTTACTGAAATTAATATTTTCTCTCACAATTATATTTAAAAAAGTTCATTATTTTAATTCCACTTTATATTTGCCTATGCAACTGAGTTGGCGAAATGTTTCCCCTAATAGATACCAGATATTTGCAGTTTTTGGTTTTTAGAAGACTGAAATTCCTTCATCCCGACGAGACAGACATGTCTTTCGATAGACTGTGAGACACATCTAAAGAACTGGCGAAATGCTGTTGAAAGTCAATAAGTTTAAGCCGATTGGCGTTATTTGCTTGTTAGCGTTGCGTTAATTAAATCGTGCTGTGCTCCGCAAGAGGCACGGGGTGTACGCCGCAAAAACAATTATGCTTAGGCACTGCTATCATTAATCAACGAGAAGCTGCCGCCGAAGGGCACCACGGGGGGCTGTTGGAAAACGATCATTTTTTCTATTGGAAACTGGGATCATCCACTTATCTATATACCAATTATCATCGTGCTGATCGATGAAGATAAGTGGTACTAATTACTTTATTTAGCGACTGTGGAGCGATATCGCTAGTAACTAGATATATTTAAGAGAAAAACTTGGGACAAAACTATACCACGCTAGAAATATTGAATTTATAATATCTGCATAATCAAGTGTACTGCTGTAACTGGAGTTATAATTTTCTTATCATTCGCGTATGCGAATACGAATATCACTTTATATAGTTTTGTTTGTTTTATATCTCGCAACTTACGGATGCTGAGGAGTGTTGGCGGTTTTATGAGTCTTATATATATTTAGTCAATTCAAACTTTTATATTCATACACGTTTTGTGTAAGTGCGCTCAAACATAAATATACTTGTGTATTTAAATTTGCAGTGTATTTATTAATTTATACACTAACGATTTGTTATTAATTTCATGTACGTAAATAAATTTGTTTTCAGACATAAATTAGGTTTTAATGTAGTTGTAAATATGATAGAAAATTCTGCTTTTGCTATTTCATTACCGAAATCATTACTGATTTAAATATTATTTTTAGTTAATAATATGAGGGTTAAGTTAGTGTAAGTACATCCTTCAAAGCAGGAAATGCAGACTAAACATTATAGTTTTCCAGTGCAGTTTAAGTAAACTTGTGGTAAAGGTGTTTTTTTATTATTTTTTCTGTAGCATTATCAGATGGGATGTGAGAGCGTTTTTAGGTGATATGTTTTCAGCAATATCTGTTGAAACATCTGATACTAAATGAAAAATTAAAAGATTTGGTATTCTTATAATTTGCCACATTTACTTGAATACAGTTTGTGGCCAATGAAATAAAAAAATATATTTTAATATTAATATTAATGCGGAGTCATATTTTTAATAATATTGCTAAATTTCACCCTTTTTAGATATCGAATCCAAGAATTTAACAGCCTGTTTTCCGCAGATCACGTGGTAGAAGTAAAACTTCTACTATAAATTTGTTTATTTTCTCTCAAAAATGAAAATAACTTTTAAGTTAGGCGTAAAGAAATAAATACCAAATTAAGACACATAATAATATAATAAGTCGAGCTGCTTAAATTGAATATTTATGCTTTAACAAGGGTTATATCATAATTTGTTTCAATACTGATATTAATCGTTTTGGTAGGTGGTAGTGGTCATTACTTATATATATATATATATATATATATATATATATATATATATATATATATATACATATATATATATATATATATACACCTATGTTTTTTCTTTTCTTCTGCATATTCCTAAACAAATGTTACAAATCGTTTTTGTAGTCGTGTAAATTTTGTTGGGCACAATATTATGAGTTAGGATAATATCATATGAAAGTAAATATTTAGGAATTATATTTAGCATATCATCTGTGTGTTGATATATTAATAAGCTCAATATGGAAGCCACAGTCAAAGTAATTATTGATTGATCTAATATGATAGCACAATTACCTACAAGTAAGATATTTGACACAGATGAAGTGAATTACATAGACAGTGTGGTAGCCTAAAAGTCGTATTGGCAGTATCCTCAAGCAGGCTGCGTCCTAGGAAATGTGGCCTCTTATCAGTATATAAATGCAGTATGGTGATCTGTGCTCGATACCAGTCTCACCTTGATAGAAAATATTGGAAAAGCGGAAATAACAAAAATCCTAAAATAGTTTTTTTTGTGTGCCTAATTGTAAATTAAGAACTGTTTAAACTTTTATTCGTTTATGTATTTCTATGAATTTGCATCGTATTGTATGAGATCCTTTGAAATGTTGCTTGATCCCTCGCTGACATAAGAAAAATGTATTTGTACATTTGACTCTCGATCGCAACTTTAGCATCCTGCGTCACATTTTGAATGCATCTACCCTTCGTTTTCCCCAGCTTGAGTTGTCTATGTCTCCATTCCTTATATAACATTGGGAAAGATTAGGGATGATTTCTTTAAAATGCTTGCGATTAAAAAATATTTAAACACTTATGCATTAAACATTACTTATGTCTGTTATGTTATTTGTACGTTTATATACCATATTTTAGACATAAAATACCAGCTGTGTTTTGTTAAGGAAATAATCATATTTTGAGAGTGAATAGCGTAATAATTTTTCTAATACACTTTTCCTGTGGCAGAGAAAATCTTAAATGTGATTATATGAATACTATTTGACCTGCTTCAATACTAGATTATGATATTACCTAACATGATATATCCAGATATATAAGGTACTTTGTGTTAAATAGGTGTTTAGATGTATATATATATATATATATATATATATATATATATGTATATATATACACATATATAATATATATATATATATATATATATATATATATATATATATATATATATATATATATATATATATAGGTGTGAGCTAGTTCAATGTAATTAGAGAATAACAAACGAAGCTGAGCATAAATGGAAACCGATCGTCCGAATTAGTGTGTTAATATTAAAACATCATTAATTGAAATGATCCCGGAGTGAGTCAGTGTTAATTACGATGTGCTTGAGTTAAAACTGTTTTCAGAATTTTTTTTAGAAACGTGTTATTTAATATTCACTAATTATTTTAGGGATGATGAATGCTTAAAACTTTCCTAAATCTGGATTACCATGGTTTATACATCACACATCTTTAAAACTTTTATTACGACATCTATTTATTCTAAAGGCTTGTAACTAAAATTTTTACATATAGCTTTTTAAAGGAAAGCAATCTGTTGCGCCTCTTATTTCTTCTATATATTGACCTCAATCCTAATTATAATCGTTAAAATTATTTCGTAATCTGTATAAGTCTAGAATAACGGTCGATGTGAAAGTGTAAATATTTACATATAAGCAGGAATTAGTCAGTACACTTCTCTTTTAAGATCACTTTCATAAGTTTTTTTATCGAAAATCTTTTCTAGTTTTGTGTATTTGATTCTGAATTAAAGGTTTTTAATTTCTTTTTATTTTTAAAATCAGTCCATTTATATAAACTGAAAAGATGTCATTGAAAAAGATCGATATCAATTAACAAAATTGAGATTTACCAGCGGAAATCTATTAGCACATATGACATTGTGAATGTGCCCTTTTAAATTTTTTTTTCTTTGAAAATTGGTTGTTATGGAACATAAATAGAGATGATAGAGCGGCAGCAAAGAATTTTCTTTCAAAAGCAGTTTTGCTTAAGCAAATTAGGTCATACGGTCAGCTTTTGATGGTTCTTGAAATCTGGTGAATAAAATATGTTTATGAAAAAGATGTAATGAAATTATTTTCGATTTTTCAAGAAATTAAAATATTTTATTTAGAAATGTTTTAAAATAAATGAAAATATTTTATAGTTTCTCATGTAGGATAAACTACAACCATGTACTGGTGTAAGAGAGACAGCGTTTATTCTTTATGACCAAGTTATATTCATTGACAAGACGAACTCAGACGTTGGTTTTAAAAAGGTGTGATGAGTTTTCCACCCTCGCTCTCATTGTTCCCGGACGTATGTATTTTCATTGAATGGCTCAACGATAAAGTAGTAATAAAATACTTAAAATTTATCGTCACGGGAATCAAAAAAATTTATACAAACTCGACATTAATGTAGATCGAGGCTTAGAAAGATGCGATATTACTCTGACATGGTTTTCATTAAATTAAAATGCCTTGATATTGTAAAGTGGCGCAGTCTGTATAAAAGTGTACTATTGAGCAGCAACTTATGGTAAGAGCGTGAGTCCTAAATTTATTTAAATCCTAAATGTCCTAAATACATTTCAACCAGATATATTTAAATTAAACACGCTTGATGCGCCATGAAAATACAGTTTGGGTTAATCGAGTATAAATACAGTCAGGTTACTGTTATTATAGTGTAAAGCAAAAGGAATATTTGATTCAATTTATCCTGCTTAGAAAAAAATATTGTGTTATTTGAATTGTTCATATTTCAAGTATTAATATTGAAAAACCGCGTTTCCTTCGTATCCAATTTATTTACAATTTCTTTTATAAAATGCCTGCATACAGATAATGCCTGCATAAAAGATTGAGGTCAATATATAGATGAAACAAGAGGCGCAACAGATTCCTTTCCTTTAAAAAGCTATATGTACAAATTTTAGTTACAAGCCTTTAGAACAAATAGATATCGTGATAAAAGTTTTAAAGATGTGTGATATATAAACCATGGTAATCCAGATTTAGGAAAGTTTTAAGCATTCATCATATATATTTATATACATATACATATACACACATATATATATATATATATATATATATATATATATATATATATATATATGTATATAGATATATAGCACGATTCGAGATGTTTTCTTTTTAACACATGTAGCTTTCTACTAATTCGTTTCAACGACCATTATTTATTAGCATTATAGTTCTATTTTCTATATTCTAAATTGACATATTCATATTACCACACGTCAGATACTCGTATTAAATTAAACCTAGGATTTCTTATTCATTTATCAATAGATAGAGTATAAGAAATATTTTAATGAACAACGAATATAAATGAAAAATATGGAAATTCACTTTGATCTTTTTGCTTTTTAATATAATGAAAATCAAATTTTAGCTTGATTCACAGAAACAAAGTACAAAACTAAAACTAAATTTTCACTGCTGGCCATCCTTCATGAAGTGCACTAGGAGTGTATGGTCTAACCGAGACCTAGAGGTATTCCGTTGCCCTGTAAATAGAATCTAATGATGCTATTTTAGATATATAATTAAATGTTAATTACAAAATATTGATCTGGCAATTGTAAACGTTCTTGTTTTGAAATGAAAATTCTCTAAACTCATCTTTAATGTTACATAAGATCGTTCGAAGCTTTGTAACGTATTATTATTTCCGTATTAGGAAATATTTTGTCATTAATTATTTTATTTTGAAGCAATAATGTTAGCCTCTGTTTACCTCATTTTAGAAAAATGTTATTATAACGTGTACTATATATATATATATATATATATATATATATATTTACACACATATATATATACATATATATATATATATATATATATATATATATATATATATATATATATATATATTACTTTGAATTCAATTTAATAATCACCACTGAAACCAGTTCAGCAGTTTCTTCGGACATGATAAATTGATAAATAGTCCATCATTACAATTCCTCTTGTAAAACAGTTCTTTGTTGCTTTCATGCACAAATTAAAATTTTGGGAAATTTAGCAAATTCAATGTTTCACCCATATTAACGCTATAGATGACAACGTGCCCAGATGCTACGATAATATATTTCAACTGACCTCAAATTATAATTCATTTTACATTTCCTAACAAGCTTTTCACAGTTTGACAAGCATTGACTGTGTATTGTAATAGGGGTGCGCGCGCTGGCTCGCTGTTGAGTATCGGCTCCATTGCTCCTCGCTCTGAATAAGTGAACACTTATTGGACGGGCGGGCAGTTAGACCGGTGCCAGCTAGCATTACAGCGAGGCCGTAATGCGGATTAGGTAATAACCAGTATGGATTGGCAATAGCTATACTGGTTATTATAATTTAATAAATGATTCGTTGATTACGTTCGAACCTTATTTAGATTTAATTGAAAAATTTAGCTAAACGCTAAAACATAATCCTGGAGAATAACATTTAATGAATGAAAAGGTTACACGTAATTGTGATAACTGGCTAAATATATTTGTTAGAAACTCGTCTAGGCTAGACCAATATTTGTCGATTTGAAAAAAAAACGATATCATAAGGGGCATTATGACATTCAATTTAGAGTTAAGTATCAGTTATGGATAAAACACACAGTCCACTATGAGTTTTGCGCATATTTTTTACTCAATCCAGAAAAGTTAGTATGGTGTTACACCTACCACTAATTTCGCAGTTTTAGTACAATACATAATTTTTTTGTTGCTGTTTTCTTTGTTTTTGTTAACTAGAAGTATAAAGTAGTAATAAACATACCAGTACTTGTCTAGCTATTGTAACCTGATTTAATTCTAATTTGACTGCTTGACAAGAGAATATTTTCAGGACTATTTAAGGCAAAGGAGGAAACAATATATTGAAACTGTCAATGATAGGTTCTCATTGAGTTTTCTTCATTCGAATCTTCAATACAACATATTGCTTATTGATTCGTTTTAAAAGGTTTTGGATTGACAAATATATTTGCACAATATATTTCGAAAAAAAAAATAACTTCTCAATAAAAACATCACATATCAAAGATATTTTGGAAGATTGCAGCAATTTATTTTCTTCAATAGTTTTCTTTTTATTAGAAGAGAGTGGAAAAAAAACTGTAACATCATATTATGCTAGAGAGATGCAGTATGCACTTACTAACTTGTAAAACGTAATATTGATGAATTACTCGTTTATCCATGAAATGGAAATAACAACTGATTCAATCACGATATTTCATTATGGTGTACCTGAATGATAGAAATCCGTTTTAAAAAGTATATTTGTTTTAAATCTGACAAAAAATTAATATGGTGTTCATACAATTAGTAAGAGTGCAAATAATTTAAATTGAACCGAAAGAAGGAAGGTCTTCCTTCTATAATTAATATTAATAGAATATAACATATGTGTTTTAGAAATGATTTGTCTTCATGAAAACGAGGTTGCTGAATTTAATCCTCTTAAAATTATTAAATGTTTTGTGTTGCGTGTTTTGCTCAATGGTGTAAATATTAAATTGTAAGTGTTTGTTAATTAATTACGGTTTTCCACAAGTTTCCAAACCAAGGTGGTTTTTCAAATCCGTTTAGACGATGTGTAAATATAAATTAATTATGGTTGTTTCATTTTTGTCGAGTTCGAATTTCAAAATTAGGACTTTTATTCACTTTTTAGTACATAGTGGCGCACTACTTTTCAGCAATATATGGTACTTTGCAAAGTTATAAATCTTTAGGTGAATTTCACAGAAATTCCTCTATGTATGGATGTATGGTTATCTTGATTTTCGAATATCTCCATTTATTCCATATATGCCTTTAGACAGCAATCAACTGAGATATACTACGAAAGTTTATGTATATATACATAAACATATATATTCATTCCTACATTTGTTTTTCAACTGTAATTTTGAAAATGTTCAGGATATCATGCTAAGCCGACTGAACTTTTAACACTTTCCTTTCTCTGTATATCTGCCTATTTATCGTATAGCTTGGTATAAGTTTTACGCATTAAATATTCGCTTTAAATTAACGTTACACTTATAAAGCAATATAGACTCCGTGACGTATTTATATGATGATTTTTATTTTTGCTGTCCCCTTTTGTTTTAGTCTCAAATTTCACGTCGAAGGATCCGAGATCCGAGTGACGAGATTAGTTAGCATATTCAATGAAAATAGTATGCCATGTGTGATAAATGGTTCAATTTACGGCACAAAACTTTTTTAAAACTTACACTGTTGTACATTTACAGTGTTTAAATGTTTACCTTCAATACTTAAACTTTTTGCATCCTCGTATTTAATTTGATATTAATTATTATTTTATCTAGTAGAAAGTTCCTTTCTAGTGAAAATATGTCGTAATAATGGTTCAAAAACAATATAGCTGTTAATATTAAAACAATATCATGGTTATAAAGAACGGAAGCCTTTAAAATTTTATTTCTTACCTTTAATTCATTAGGAAAATGAAAATTTCAATTTTTTGTTATTTTTGTTTATTTTCCAGTTTCATAAAATTCTATCTGAACGATGTTAATCTGCAATTATAATTTGACTACTTTGTTTGTCGTAGCATTATTATTTATAGGAAAAGTAGAAAGTTATAAAAAAAGCTGAGAATTATATATTACTGATAGATAAATTGGTGTTCAATACGCAAGAACTAAAATGAAATTGTTTAAAAAAGTCAATATTGACAGATCTCTCCGTCCGTTTACTCATTAAAGTGCCAACCACGCTCGCCCTGTACGCGAAGTACACGAAAAAAAACAAAGTTTCATTTAAAGTGTAGGATGACATTCAGAACGTCTAGTTTTTTCAAAATTTTAGAGATATATTGCAAAAATTAAATAAGAACACCTCCTCCGAATCTTTAAAAATAATTCTTTTAGGAGCTTTCGCACAAAGGATGTAGGGAAACTATGACGATTATTCTAGATGTCATAATTTTTATATATTCACGAGAAGATAAACGTCCTGCCTTACTTAATTATAATAAATATTAATTGCCCTAATAAGCCCACATTAGTAATGATTTGCAAAAAACAAAGTGATTTCAATTCAAATTTGGTGTGGATCCTTGATGTTCATATCAATCCCGCATTTGGACTTTTTTTTGGAATAATCATTTGTAAGTAAGTTTTATTGCTTTTGTTTGTTAATATCAATCATTCAAAATTAACAAATCACATTTAAATTGAATGTTTTCTTACCAAACTATAATACAAATGCTTGTATATTTTGAAACGTTGTAAAGAAATGGAGAGATAAATAATATGTTATTAAATTTCTAGTAATTACAATGCGGCAAGCATCTTAGTAAACTAAGCAGTCTAGGGGAGCGAAAATGTGTTTTCCACATTTATTTTAAATAGGATGGGGTTGATTTTCAATGCACTTGATAAAATAAAACGGAAGCAAAATTGTGTTAGCATGAAATAAACACATATGTAACTTGTTGAGCAGCAATTAAATATGGCACAATAGAGACGCCAAGTGTATAAGTTATGAATCTTGCTTCTAATTGACGAGAGTATATTAGAGTGTCTTCTACAGTGATGGGAGCGTTTCTAGCTGTGACACCTCTCGGAGTGATAAGCAATGATAGACATAGTGCTTGTCAGCAGGTATTCCTAGGGAACAAGTTTAGTTAGCATCCTTTTCAAACCTCCACGCTTCTTAAAGTTAAAGACTATGAACTTTGAATTATGTTCACACCTACGTGTAAAGTTAGGAAAGGAGGTTACATGAAATTAGTCGGAAATATTGATGTAGATTATTTATAAATAGTGTCAACTACTGCGATTAACTGAGGACGTATGTATTCAGTTGCCAGTGCTATATCGACCTTAAAACTGGCTGATAGTAAGAAGGGATGAAGTTCAATATAGAAATAGCTTCAGTCGATGACAATAATATTGAAAAGGAGGATAAGAACGTAAAGAAAATAATATGATATAGAAATTTTGTCTTTACTTTTTTGTTATTTTATATGGATGAGGTATGAACAAAATTATATAAATGTGTAACAATTTCACAATTTTTCAGTGGGCCGAGCTTACTCAACTATAATTTACGTTAATACGTTGAATATATATATATATATATATATATATATATATATATATATATATATATATATATGAAAGGATTTCGTGAATTCTAGGGAAACAGGAAAATCGGATCTTCGCTTCTGGCACTACGGGGCACTCAAATACAACTTTAGCTTCAATCTTCGTTGACAAAAGTTTAAACTTTAAAAAAATGTATACTGAATACTTTTTATAAATTTCATAAAGCACACGCAAAGGTACGTTCGGGATGAAAAGGCTGACATAATTTTAACGAAATGAATTATTCACGGGTTTAAAGTCGCGGGCTACTTTGATTTACTGAATGTAACTCTAATCAAATTTCGGTGGATTGCAGGCCGTGATTAAAGCGATTGGTCTTCGATATTCTTTTTTTAAGGTAATTATGAATTCGTGGTGAAAATAATTGTAAAATAATTGAAAATAGTGAAAATAATTGTAAAATGCTAATGAATCGTACTTTTTAATACACTCGTTACAAAATGTTTAGATTTATTTATCGATGATTTAAGATCAGACCGGGATGGGGTAAACATTTAGTTGTATTTAATTTTTGTCTTTTTTTTCTTTAAATTAGAATAAAAAAATATTATTACGTAACTATATGCTGGAAGCAGCCTTAAATATTATCTTAAAAAGTAGTTTTGAGCATGAATGCATTTATGTAGTGTTAAATGGAGGTCAAGTACGATGCAACAAATTCAGTCTCAATTTGAGTGCTTCCAAATAAATACCTACGAAGCTAATAATCTACGAAAATCTATAAAAAAACCTGACAAGCAATAGTAGAACTCGCACTACAAGAATTATTAACACATTTAAGCATTTATATTTAATGGTAAGTAATATTCCCATTAACATATCAATAAATAAATTAATTTAATTTATGCCAGGATTGTATACAATTTTTGGGAAATTTAGACGAGATCTGTAAATACATGCAAGTTTTTCATTATGTAATAATATCATCGTGTCCACCCAAAACAATTTAAACATAATGCACAAAAAAAATTACGATATTAAAAAAATGCTTTTATGAATATTGTTTACAAGGCCAATATAAAAAAAAATAATTTTGTCGTATGTTATTTCAAAAAGTTATTTTTTTAAACTTTTCCTCCAATTCTCTACCTCCAATCACCGCAACTAACTTCAATTTTAAACAAGGGCCAATAAAAAATAAAAGGCTGAATTAATTAGAGCAAAGAATGGGCAGCTTTCCTCGATCACATTAATGAAATTAGGAAAACTTAGCGTGTCAATCAAACTGGGGTTTCCATTATAAGGAAATTTCAGCTTTATTTCTTCATAATTTATTAGTAATACTGAAGTTTTATGAAAATGACGACCCCATAACGCGTTCTGTATTGATTGGTTCGTATCAACGGTCTCCTCTTGGGCTGTAGCCACAGAGAGCTTATATTTAATATTAGATAAAGAGGTTTAACAGCAATTTAAGTGGTACGTTAGAGCAGTTCGATTATTAACTTTGTAATATTGGTAATGATTGTACCCTTATATACATTCTCCTATAAAATTGACCCATCTTAATGTTCTGTATTGAACTCTCAAAATATAAATTTATACATCTAGTCAACCAGAGTTATATTACTTCTAAAAATTAACTTATCTATAGACATAATTTAAGAGAAATTTAATGAAATACTTGAGGATATTTTTAAGCATAAAAAATAATTCTTCAATTCAATAAATATTAAATATATTATATCAAATATTTCAAACGTTATTTAAATGTCGTTCGCGGAAATTAAAAGTTACCCGTCAAAAATAAGCTTCATTTTTTACTTATTTTAAACAAATAAATAGTCCTGCATCATCTAAGGAAATAGTACTCAGTTCGGTAATATTTTAACAAAAATAGACGCAGACGTATTTATGAACAGAAGCCCACAACAACAAAATTGCGTTAAATATCATTTTACATAACAAACAACTTCGAAATTATATTTTTATCTGTCAGATTACTTTCAGCTTTATTGGATATTATACAAATATTCCACATTGAAAAATTAGCCAACTTTTACGCGTAGCCTTTAGGCCTTACCATTCTACCGCTCTAGGTCATTTCGTTATTTGTGATATGTACATAAATAATATAGGTTAATTTATTTTTAATTTGTTGATCAACTTGATAAACAATAAAATGTAAGATAAAATTATTTGTTTTTTTTGTTTCAGTATTGTTTTCTCGTTTATTACACACATAGACCCTTTACTCTTTAATTTGTTGAATTGTTAATTTATGCATTATGTTTATGCATTTCTTTATACTAAGGATAGTTAAGAAATCTTATCAAGCTTAATCAAATTGTTCATAATCAGTAGTTGCGTGATCTATATATAGAATTATCATTAAATTATTTTCTTTTCTCTTCATTTTATGCATTCAGTAATTTATGTACGTATTCTACAGTCTACTATTATTATGTACGTATTGTACTATCCATTTTCGCAGTTTTTCCTTAAAAAAGCTCCTTTTGCATTTTGTTTACTTTATTATATTATTTGAACATTCTTTTTGAAGATTTTGGTTGCGTTGTTTAGCTGTTAATACTACTTAGACATAATAATTAATAGTTCAATTTTGTTTGTGACTTCCTAATAATATTGAATTCAGCTAATAATATTGAAAAATCATTTCCAATATTATTAGCTGAGTCTTAATTTCTTCACTGTATGTATATTATCATTTAATAAAAATGTTATGTATATTATCATGTAATAAAACAGAGATTAAAATGAATTCATTTTGTTTTATTCACAAAATAATACTTTTGGAAAACAATACACAAACTTCTATATGCTAATATTCTAAGTGACTGAAAAACTTCAACTTAATACATCGTCACAGATCATTTATCAAAGGAAAACCTTAAGTTTTTCAGCAGTGTCTATTGGCGTTTTGATTAAATAAATTCTTTTGTAGCTCTGATATTAAAAATTATATTCTGGAATTAATCGTAATTACATCAAAAAATATAAAAAAATACCATTTAAATATTCCGTGAGTTTCTGGTGATCTTTATTTATGTTTAAGAATATTTTCCTAGGATATTTTATAATACTTAAACTCTCATCGTAAGGAGCATCGCTCGACGAGCGGCCAGGAATTGTACAAGGGTACCCGCGGTGCGCCGCGCGGTCAAAGGCCGTATGCCTTGCAATCAACCCAACACAGCATAAAGACAACGGTTATGATACATGAAACAGAAAAAAACCTCCTTCCCTTGGGGTACAGATAACTTTCAAACTGTATAAAATTAAGATTATAAGGTTACGTGCTGTGGAAAAGTTAGCTTCGATGTTTTGTAACGGAAGTGATTCTAATAAAAATAAATCCTGTTAAGTATAAGTAGAACTCAAACTCTAACTTTCTAATGAAAAGACAGTTTTCAAATAATTCGTCAGTTACTTTGACGTCTTGTAAAATTTTTGCTTTGACCGAATCCCCACCTATCTTCTTCTTGCTTGAGCTTTCGGTTGCTACGATCATTGGCTTGTATGATTTTTGTAAATCGAAGAATAAAATTTTTCCAAAGCAGTCTTCATTGCCATACGCAGTCTTCATTTACCAATATTTCAAAGCTTATGTACCATGATCATTAATCTGCTGGTACCAGTCTTTTAAGTTTCAATTTTCCGCAAGAGTTGTTTCCGCGAAAGAGATTACTCCATACTTCTTTCGCGAACTAAACTCCTTGAATATGAACATAAAGTAATGTGTCAATTAACAAAATAATATTTTTCGCGTGTTCGACTGATTTTTTTTGAGTCTTATATTCTAGTACTTTCCATATAATTCGACACTTCTTTATGTTCAAGGTACGATTTTACATTCTAACAAAGTTCCCAAGAAGAAGTTCTTTAGTTCCATGCTTTCTTTTTCTTTGTTTGTGAAAGGAATTTCTAAAATGTAAAGAAACACCAAAGTTTTTAACTGTTGAAATGTCACGTTTATGCTAATGTCTTTTGTAGAGAATAATGACACTGCTAATTAGTATTCCGCTTATACTGCTTATTAATATTGGCTATTACAGAGCTTATATTGAATTGAGCATTGATTTCATATGTCGTAATTATTAAGAACTTTTCTTTACCGTTGGATAAAAGTTCTTTAGTTATTTTCTTAAGTAGATAATATGAGTCGCCATATTTTCACAAGATTTAAAATACTATAAGCTTTTAAAAAGGGTCAAGTACAATGTGCCTTATTTTAATTTCAATGAAATAGATGTAAACAAATTATAACAAAAATGTTGAATCCGTCGGATTTTCATTTTTCTTTGACGAATATTTTAAAATATATTCTGAAAGAATGCTATTTTGCATAAAATATTTTTCCAGTTCAATTAATTTCATTGTTAATGGGGGAGTAGTTTTTACAATAAATTAACATCATGGTTCGGGTAATTTTTCATATATCAATATATTTGATAATAATAAAAAAAATTATATTAAATTTTTGTCGTAACATCGTTATAACGGCCATTATTACAATAGTATAGTCGATACGAAATAAACACGCAGTATTCTAACAACCAATTGAACCAAAGGATGGCAACTAATCCAATTCAAATCGTGACTTCTCGTTTAATGGGCATAGTTAACAGTTAGCTAAAATTGTGGACGGATCGTAGAATATTATGGTTAATAGTTATCTCTCAATCAAATTAGTACAATGTAGCGTTAGGACTTTCGACAGTTCAATACAGTGCTATTTGTTTCATACAATGGAGAATTAATTATTTGGCGTTGTGCAACTTAATGGCTAAATTGTTCGAAAGTTAAAATCAAACGTTGTGCATTAAATGAAAATACCATTATTATTTGGAAAAAATGGCAACAATTTCGCTGCAAAGTGTACTTCGGGTATGATTTTTGCTTATAAGAATATCAAAATTAAGATAATATGATAGAAAGTAGGCAAGGCAAATTAGGGAAGGCGAGTGATCTTGGGCATAGTGATAACGGCTTACTCACTCGTATAAGCCTATTGAAGTCTGTGAGTATGTATGAAATCGAAAAATCAGTTTCGGAAACCTGTTCAAATCATGGAATTTTTTTCCCATACCAATGAAAACTCGTATTTTGAATAGCTTTTTTACCTATTTCTTGTCCCTGGCTTGTAGCCAAATAGGTACAAAACTAATCCACATGTTGTAAAAAATTATTATCGCATAGCTTTCTTTGTTTTGGATGCCATGTAAGCTTTATATGTGAAATGTTGGTTGATTGATAATTTTGTTGACTTTGTTCTGTATGTTTGGTTGTTGCTCGGAATTAAGTTATTATTTGTGCTGTGGTTTTTATTTAAGAAGCGGAAACATTATATAACACTACATAAATCGCATGATTTATATTAATATTTATATGTATTTTAAAAAAGTTATATCTTCGTTTTGTTCATTTTGTTTAGTTTCACTATTAATGTTCCTTTGACAAGAATGATTCTTGTACTGAAAAATTCACTATTCAATGAAGTTTTGTGAAGTAAATTATCAGTTTGTTTTGACAGAATGCTCGTTTTTATGCGATATGGTAAATTGAACATGTCTGCGGCAGTTTTTATATAAAATAAATTAGCAATGGTTTTTATTTTTCATTTCGATTCTGTTGGATTATATTCTATGCAAATTTTTAACAGATATTTCTACGAATTAGATATTTAATTGCTGCTCAAAATATATATATATATATATATATATATATATATATATATATATATATATGTGTGTGTGTATATATATATATATATATATATATATATATTTAAACAATTGCGAGGACTAAAACGTTCATTTATTTCTTTAATTGAGATATAATTTGCTGATTCGCAAAAATGTCCAATTTTCGTAATTTTTTTGTGGCAAAACTACGAAAATTCGTATTCGTAAATGCGGCGCAAAATTTCGGAATAATTTGTGCTAAAGACGTTGCTTTATATGGGAATTAATATCCTAATTACTTTTTTGGTATTCGCGGTCTAACAATCATTTATTTCCTAATATAATTCTTAACAGATTCTTCTTCCATGTAATTTACGAGTTATGTGTTTTAATATAGTTCTAGGCGTATACTTATGCATTTATTAATGTGAGTAATTCTCATATGAGCAGCTGTCATTACCGTATACTTATGCATTTATTATGAGCAAATGCAAATATTTTATTCCAGCCACCTTTGAAGGAAAATATTTCAACCAAACTTAAATAATTCCCGCGCTTTCCCGAATTTAATCATTTTTATCTTATTCATTTATGCGACAACGATTGGTAAGTATAATGGATTGAATAACAGTGGGATTTTTAACCCTAAAATTGAGAGCATTTCTATAATTTACAGTATATCTAGCAATAAGACAATAAGGCGTTAGGCCTGTGTCACTTTTGTTCGTAATAACTGACATGTTGCACTAGGTAGAGTAATACAAAAGGAGTGTTATGTTTTCTATGATATATAAGAAAACAGGAATTGCGATGATTATGTAAATATCAGGCGGTCTCACGCAGCCAATGTAAGTATTATATAAAAGAGTTTGAACTACCGCATAGTTTTAGTTTTCCTCATATCCGACTTTGACTATTTAGCCGCTGTTAGATCTTGGATGATGTGCTAAGAATATAAATTTTAAATAAAATAATATTCTCATCACGTGAATGCTGACTTCTTGCATATTTTCTTTAATATTATTCAAATTCAGATCAAATTTCATCTATGGACTAAACAGTTTCGCAAACAACTTTAAATCATGATGGTTTAGTTTTGGAGGGGGTGTCTTCTGGAAGATACTTATAATTTATTTTATTATATTTTGGCAGACATCTTGGCAGGTGGCTATATTGGCAGAAGGGTAACGCTGTTTTATTTTATTAAGAAATTTTCATTTCCAGATTCTTGCTTATATACCAAACAAAAGCAAGATTTATTTTCTTTTGTTTTTAGTACCACTCGCATTCAACATTCTTGAACGTGTCAACTAATTTGTCATTCCAATAACTTTTAAATCTATTTAAAGTTCCTATGTTTGTTTTCAAATTGCACGTAATACTTTATCTCAAGTGTAATATTTATTGACAAAATAGGCTTTAATTTGAATAAAATTTAACTATCTCTAAAAAAGATTCTTAATCTTAACAGTTTTTTTTAAATGTTATATATTATATATATATATATATATATATATATATATATATATATATATATATATATATATATATATATATGAACCTTTTTTATATTTTATGTTGAGTTTAAACGCGTTTTATACCTGATATAAGGAATTATTAAAAATTATCTAAAATAATTATATTCCTTCTATTTTTCTGTCACTATTCTACCGGTTTTATTAACATTTATTTAGTCATGCTAATAGTTTTATTTCATTATTTAATAATATACATGATATTCAGGATAAACATTTTTACATTCATGTAATGAAACGGTAATTCTGACCTAAAATCAGATAAGGTAATGAGAATGTATTGATACACAATAGGGTTTGTTTGAGTATTATTCTGTCAAGTATGTTCTCTCAAGGTTTCTTCAAAATTAAAACAATAAATATTTAGTAAAAAAATATTAACCCAGGGTCCGCGAAGCCTAATCTATTAAAAGTGTATGCTAGAGCATAAATTTAAATTTGAAACCAAATTTTTCAGGTAATGAAACGGTAATTTTGACATAAACTCAAATAAGTTAATGAGAATATGTTAATACAAAATAGTGTTGGTCAAGTATTATTCTATTGGTCTTATCTGCTAGATATTATTATAACTCTATATTATATCTGTAAACAAATATTTCAAATAATTAAATTTAATAATAAAATAACTAATTATCACATTACTACTGGAAAATAATAGGCAATGTCACACAATATGCATTTGACAGTATTAGTTAATTTTAAATAATTAATAAGTATCCCATAAGTTAGTACAGTCAAGAAATACGGTGTAATAATTGTATATATTTTTTCATACATAAGTACGACGTAAAAACTTTCTTACGATTTTAGTTCATCTCAGAAAGTATTTGATCTATTTAGAACTATTATTAATGAAAATTTGTCAAATAATTTCAGAGACATAACGTACAAGTGCTGTTAAATTGGTATAGCAGGCGGCAATTTGTAAGTCCTTTAGTGTAAATTATGATGATGTCTTCCTTGGTATATTAGTCGACGGCGAATCTAGTTACCTCTAGAAATGAGAGGGAAGATGACTTGCAAATCCAAATTTCATTTTGATCGTCCCGTTTCCTGGTGTGCTCTTTAACCAACCCAGCGAATTGCGTTTTATTTAAAGGTATTTTTAAAAGGAGACTCTACTTGAAAATGCATGTTAGGTCGAGGTCTGTGTAGTAGTTTTTCTTCAAAAGTCCTACGGCCCTGTTCAGAGAGTTGCGTCACTTTACCCTCTGTTATACAAGCTCTTCTTAAAATGTGTTAGAATTTTGCATGCAATAAGATGACGTAAATACACCCTAGCAGCGTAGAAACTTATTCCTCAGATCTACACTTTCCCTCCTTTAGAATTGAATAAAATATAAATTTAGGCAGCCTGTAGTGGCTGTCATATGCAAAATGACGACATCATCTAATCTGACCCTTAATAAGCACAGATTCTATGCCATTCACCTAGTTGCTTTATAAAACTCTTTATTTTGGAGGTCGATCAAAAGGGAGATGGAAATGTAATGTGAAAGACATCGAGACGACTAATGTTGCTCCTATAGAGACCCCAACTCTTAGTAGCACAAAGTGGGACGAGTAAAACGATTGCTTTTATCACGGTGATCATACAAATCTGAAACTCATGTCCCTTTTGAATACTACCGTTGCTTTTGTAATTCGGGAATATATTTCTTAACGATTTTTATCATGGATGCCCAGATATGCGATTATGATACTTTCTCGAAACTTCCGCAACCTAAATGTTGAGTTTAAACGCGTTTTATTTGTGTATGCTATGGTATCAAGTGCATGCTACTTTATTACTTGTGTATTATATATATTTATAACAAAACCAAACATTCTGCGCGATTCACCTAGGTAGACCGGGAATAGTTGCAAACCATAAACGTCCTCAACCAATAGGCAAATATCGTCTGCATAGAGAATATTCAGTATATATAGGTTATACATTATACATTTAAATCTGATGCGTCAAATCTCAAAATCAAAGACACTATTGTTAGTCCTTACGTCGAGGAAAATTTGTCCACTGCAACATATATGCGTCCCTTAGAGAGGCAGTAAGTTAAATGTTGGAGAGAGTCAGGGCTATCACACATCCTTCTTTTACGCTGCTGGTAACTGAAAATGAGTTTGTAATTTGCAATTTTCGTACTGCACTGTAGCCACTATATTATCGTTAAACTAAGGTTGGAAAGCCACTCTCATCGTTAGGTTTTGTAATAAAAAACAATATAGTGAAGTCAATTATAGAAAAGCCTGAGCATACTTGATGAACCCACAACCTATGAATTGGTATCTTATCGATTGCCTCATTGTATCCAGAACCAATGTGCTTATATAGAATGTGCTTATCAATTGGATATGTGGAAAAGTGGACTAATATTACCGATTAATTGAATCAAAAGTTTTCCCCTACTGTAGACTTCTCCGCCATGTGAGACATAAAATACCAAACAGTTGAACTTTAAACAGTTTAGACAGTTGACTCAGATGGCAAAATTTCAAAACTCATTAGCGACACTAGATACTTACTTAAAGGCGCTTCAAGTACCACTTAAATATTGTTTGAGGAAGACGAAAGCATTAGATCTACAATATAATTTAACATAAAACAAACCGGAAAATTCTTTGAAGGCCTTAGAATTATTTTTGGACCTCAGCCTAAAAAGACTTCTCCGATTTATTTGACAAGCAAATAGACTATCGACGGAATATGATGCCTCAACCCAGATAATTAGGAACGAACCTCGTTCATATTAGCTCCTTTCAGGCTCTACCATTATCCATGGAGCTTGATAATTTACCGTCTTTTGAAAATTTTTTTCGTTTTCTTAAAAACTGTGAGGCACCGGGATCGAATAGTCTTTCAGTCGAACTCAAAAAATACGGAGGATTCAATTTTCAGAACCGTCAATTTGAACTCGCTTGGAAATATGGGAATCTAAAGTAATAACTCAAGACTGGAAAGATGCTTCAATCTGAAAACTTAACAAAGACGAGGGCAATAACTCGGATTGTGGGTCTCATACAGGTATCGCTTCGCTCAGTAGGTAAGATCTTGGCTCAAATAATCAATTTTTCACTGGGATAGCTGGCTGAAGAGATCATTCATAAAACAGCAAATAATACATTATAATCAATGATTTTTTTTTCATTTGTTATCCCGTTTCACTATATTAAAACGAACTAAAAGTTTTATGCAGTAAGAAAAAAACATCGCGCTGACGGATATAATATTCACCATGACTCTACTGACCCAAGGTATAATTTGCATTTTACTGCTCAACAAGCATATTACTGCTATTATGTTTACATAATTTGTTGGGGAAATCCAAAATAATGCTTCTATTTCTATATCTCAACAGGACACCGCCAAAAATAAAAAAGTGTGGTAAGGTAACTTGCTGGTTTGCTGGCTTGCGACATAAAACAATTCAATGAAACAAATTTTATTAAAATTTGCGACATCTGCTTAAAATTTGTTTCTGCGTTTGGAATATTTAGAATAAATCAGCATCGTGCTGATTTTTCTAAATATTACTTAAACGATAATTTTGAATTAAAAACTGTTTTAGTATCTTTATATTAAGTAACCAAGAATGTGTTTTTAAAGTATCAAAGAAAAAAATCATTTTCACTGATACTAAAGTTTTTAATAATGTATTATGCTTTCAGCTATTGAATTTTTATCAGTTTTCACTTGTTATATTATATGGTGTTCAACGTATTCTAAATATATATTTACTTTTATAGAAAAATATACACGTGCTTATAGATTTACGTTCTTAAAAACTTATGTTTTTCTATGACTTCTTTGTGTTACGTAACGCATTACCTATCTTGCATATCTTCTTAGGAAGAATATTAACCATAATAATGCAAAAGAAGAGAAAAAATTTGTCTCTTCGGTTTCAACTCATGATTAAAAACTATTTCTCTGACAGGAAAATCTAAATTTATTTCGATTAGGAGTCATTCATTGTTTATATTGCATATTGTAATGAATAATAATATAACAACAAATTTTTGTAATTGTTATAAATGTCAGTCAAGTTGAAAATGTGTTATAATTAAAAGCGGAACTAATATTGGCAGCAAATGTCCACAAGAAACAAATTAGATTTATTGACGATTACCTTTACTAAAACAAAATTTAGACATGCATTTAAACCTAAATCTAAAATGATTCGAGAACGCTAAGAGCTTAAACTTATTCAGCGACTTTCAAAAGTTCTTATATAAAAAGATGCAACGACGTTGAATAAAAGTCCACATATTATAACTACATAAAACCACAGTAAGCAAGATAACCCTCTACTTATTATGATGGAAAATAAAAAAAGTAATGAAGGCAGGAAGAGATTACTTCATGAGAATTTTCCCCAAAGGATACGTAATTTTTAACGTTGAAAGCTTTTCATGTAGAAAATTATTTAAGGGCGGTCGCCGTCGACGCGAGCCAATTGGTGTTTACAGTTTTGCTGATCTTTTCTGGCAATAATTGAATTACATTTTGAGAATATTGCAGCATTGATTCTTTAGTATTTTATCGGAGGAAGACATTGGAAGACGTTATTTTATTTATGAAATTTAATCAATTTTCTTGTTAGAGAATTTACTTATTGAAACATTGAAGTATAGTTTGAGAATTGGCAGAGATTTAAATCTTTAGGTGAATTTAGCTTAGGCTAAAATATTTTACTGCATAGAATTTTTAGACATGCTTTCATGAGCACTTAGCTCATGAAAAAAATTTATACATTTTTTTATTCACTAAAATCTTTCATTTTGCTCTGTTCTAAATAGTAAGGACCTTAACATTGTCATCTACAAATGTGTAACATTTTATATTTCTATAAACTATTGTATAAAATTGTAAATATGGGTAACTTACTATAAAATATACAGTATTAGATACACTAAGAATGTATTATGAAGTAGTTTAATGTAAATTTGGTTTTTATGTTCTTTTTATTGGTTTAATTAAAAACTACTTTCACATTTTTTAATTATAAAACCGTTGATGTTGGTAACATTAATATGGTTTAAGGCGAATGCATACTAGAAGGGTTTAAAGCCGGATACATAAATATTTTGTATCTTCTATTTTAGTTTGATACTTTGCCTCTTGCGTTAGAAAATTTGAAATAGTTTTATATTATAACGTAAAGTTAATTAAAACTTCATTTAACATACCAAATTTCGAGCAGTATTTATTTTGAAATATTATTAAATTTCTAACAGTACTTATTTTAGTTTTAATCATTTATAATTACCGCTCAAATATTAGTTATTCTTATCGATACGTAAATAATCAGTTTTAGGATGTAAAATCGAGAAGAAAATGTGTTTCCATAACGTTACTTTCTATTGTATATTATATAGTTCTCTGTGGTATTTTTTTACGGCGTAACGAAAATTTTCTGTTCTTTTTTTGTTTGTTTAATCGAAACCGTTTTCATATCGATACACTTTTGTCTTACTTTTTATAACTGATCTGCAGTTTTCAGCAACTCAGCCGGCCAAAGTACTTTACTTGTAGGGTTAAAAAGGTTTTACAGATGACAATTATTCATGGGTCAATAAAATTTGGGTGTTCGTTTTTGTCTCTAATTATAAAAGCATCATGTTGGAACATTTTTTCATCTCCCTTGTTTTTCAGGAAATGTTTTATAAAATCCATGCTGGACGATTTGTGTCAACGTTTAAAACTAGCATTACATATTGGACTGTGCACATATTACAAGCTGTGAACCATAATATTAAAAGTGGATAACAGAAGTCTCCAAAAATAAAGTCACTGGAGCCTCACTGAAAATTGTCTACAGAATTAAATAAAAATTATTATAATCAACAAAACGAAGAAAAGAATAACTTTATTTTATTTTGTTTTATTTTTTTTTCTTGTGCTTCAGTCTTTCTGCGTGAGTAGTAATATTATAGAAATCAAAAACATTGAACGTCATATTAATAAATTTGACCATTCCGAACATTCAAAATTGTAAGAACGGTCGGCTGTTCGAAGCGTCATATATATTCAATCAAACTTTCGACTTTTGATACACATAATCTGTTTGAAGCACGATAATATTTATCTATAATATGTAATTAATATTAATCTCAAAATAAGGTCTATGAGGCCTTTTATAAATTTTTAGTGGCTATTTAATCTTGTAGTGCATTGCGTGATGTTTACCATCTAAACATCTCACAAGTTAGGGTTATTGTCATAAATGTACATTAAAATGTGTTGAACTGCTTAAACAATATGATGAGCTGGAAACAAGTATATATTTGCCGTGGCTACATGATGTCTACAAAATAGGCCAAAAATCTTGTAAGGCATTATTTATTAAATTAATTTTCCAATCACGCAAATTTTTGTTAGAAAATTGTTTCGATTTTTGTGTTATTTCTCACAACGTGACTCATTTCAGTTCCAACATCATTTATTTGATATTGATTAGGTTCTTTTCTCGAAATTTTCGAGAAAAAAAACAAAATCAATGTCAAATAAATGATGCTGGGACTGAAATGATTCACATTGTGAGAAATATAAAAAGTAAATTGAATAAAAATCAAACATTTTTATTCAATTTACTTTTTCTTGGCTGATGAAAAATTTTCAAAAAGTGTTACATTTCGAAATCTTTTAAATAATCATTGCAATATTATATTATATTACAAAATATTACATTAACATTAAACCAAATTTCATTTATTTTAGGAGGTGTTTAAATGTTTGTTTTTTTGGTACAGACAAAATTTTAAAATAGGTCAGATGGGAAACTGGCGAAAATATTTTAACAGGTGATATAACGTATGATATAACTTTGACAGACACAGAAATAGATAGTATGCAAACAAAATCTCTTACCGCATGTGATATTCCCTTTATCCACCTGTCTCCATGCGCTCATCTTAAGATTTATTGAATGGATTTTATTCCGGTTTCTGTCCGTGGATGGATCCGTTGGTGAAAATCGTAATAAAATTCAAAATAAACTTCATCATTTACTAATATGCACTATAGATTAAGCGAATTTCGAGTAAGGTAAAGAAAAATCAACCTTTCTGAGCATTTGCCTTAAGTGTACTGAGCAAACCATTAAATATGTATGAAAGCAATGTGCGACAGTATCGTTTAGTAGAAATATATAGTGTTGTGAAAAAAGTTCGATAAAATATATTCTTTTTCTATTTTACGTTCAGCAAAACTTATAGTTTATCAAATATTTAAAATCAGTATTGTTTATACTTCGGATGTGTTTTTTGTAAGTAAATGTGAAACTTTACCAAATAAGTATTTGTGTCACTTTACATGACTGAAGTTAAATATTGTTCTTCATACCAGTTATTTTGAACCAATAAATTATAATTTACGGGAATACCTTTAAATACAATTTTATTTATCAAAATCATAATAATTGCGGAAAACTGTTTTTTTTTAGATTTTCACCAGTATAGATTTATTCTCAAGAAAGGTTTGGTTGCGTATATCATGAATATTTTGCATAATATTGGCGACGGGTTCCGATGAAGTTGCGAAGCACTAACTGTTTGAAAGTTTATTGACCTGCGTCGCATAAACCGTTAGAGAAATTTGTGAATATGTATGTTGTTGTCCATCTAAATATTTCTACAGAAAAGTCTATGACAGTATACTCGTATGTCTATCTAATAAAATTAGCTCACACTATCGAAAAAAAGTCGTAATGAAATTCTTCAATTAAAGAGAATTGTTTAGAAAGGAAAGATGAAATCCATTTTAAATTTAATATGTCCTTCCTTTCATGCATTAAGTTTAGATGAAAATTTTCATTAACGTCGAAATATTTGAATGATGATTCGGATTTAACAAAGAGTGTTTTTGAGTTAGGGTAACAAACCCTTCCGTAAAATCGATATATTCGTAAAATCGATCTCCCCAATTTCGTAAAATCATTCGCGTCTGCCACTACAGTGTTGCCTACTATGGTGAAAGAAAGCATATGATTAGTCTCTTCTTTCAAAATGCCATAAACTCTTATTCAAATAGAAACATGTCTTTCAGCGCGTTTATTTAAATTAGTCCGGTATGTACTTAAATATTAATTGAATAATATCAACAGGTACAAAACGTGATGATTTTTATTTTCGTGAAGTGTATTTAAAATCATGGGTATAACATATAATATTTGAAGATAAACTATTCGTATTGGCCCTTATGCAAGAGGTACCTAATGTGGCGTGTAAATAGACATTTAATCGCTTGTTGCATTTACACTAAGATATGCACGAGTAAAGCTAACAGAAGTTGCTATTAGTTTTGTAAAATAAATATTTGTATAAGGAGTATTCCCTTGTATGAACTGTAAAAAGTGTTCCACAACTGTTTACAATTTATAATTTATAGCCTCTCATTTGTATTATATTACAAGCTTTCGATCAAATTGTCTGTATTTTCCTATAAATCAAACAATCGCATTGAAGTGCGAGTCAATTTAATATATTTATCAAAAAATAGAAAAATAAAGAAAAAAATTGATTTTAAAGATCAAAAATATTTACAAGAGCTATTGATTAATTTAATAATATCGTATTATTTTCAGTGTCCTCCCCGAATGCAGAATTTTTATCTTTCTTTCATCCCAAAACGCTGCCAAACAATTTTCCTCGCCTGTCTTTTAAATATTGCGTTGGTATGTATAAAAGTATAAAAAGTGCCGAAAATATTCATAAGTAGAGAAAACAGTATGTAAAAGAAAACAGGAACCATCATCGGCGGAAATAAAATGACATCGGTGCCCCTTTTGCATATATAATTACCAGCTGTAGTGGATAACGTGGATTCTCATTTCTTGAAGGAATTTTATTTTGATTAACGCAAGTTTTTTTTTTCCATCATTAGCAGAGAAAATGGAAGCGGCAAATATACTAATTTACTTTGGAGTGTGGGATCATAAAATATGATATATATATTTGTTTAATACATTGATTGATATTTGTGTAGTTAGATGGCCAACGGTCTAAAATCGAAGCAAATGAGATTGAGTTAGGTTACAGGCTTACTTTAACCTCAGATTACAGATAATGTGGAAGCAAACATAGACTGTTAACTTCAACTCATAATAAAACTGGTAAAAATCTAAGGCTGAAATTGGACATATATTTCTTTTTTATATACAGTCAAAAATTATTTGTTGTTGAATTATGACTACGAATGGTTTCAAATAAAAGACAGGCAATTCTTCAATTCTCGTCAAGGTGATTTTATAGAAGCGGCGATTATACTTAGCAAAAGTGGATTAATGTTATATAAGCATTAACAAAATCTGTTCAAAAGGAATAAGTGAAGAAAGTTGACCGTTGCTGAGTCGAATAAGTCTATATATTTGAAAGTGAATGACAAATTAACATACTCGTTTAATAAAAATAGCAATAGCATATGCTATATGGAGGTCCCGTGAATTTATTTTATTTTTCGTTTTATTGCCTTACTTAATTTTCAAAAGAAATTAATATAATAATTGACAAAAAAATTATATAATTTATGGCCATAATTAAGCAATAATGCTTAAGTAGGCATCTAGTAAGTTGGTATTTTTCGTAAACTTGACATTGATACTTTCGGAGATAGGAGAGAAAACATTAATATTTTTCCATGTCCTTAATTAATAATTGTAGCAGAGTAACAGGTAAACCAAATTAAAAGATAAATTTAATTTTTTTATTACTTACACATTTTTACTAGAAATTTGAAAGAAAACAAATATATGAGATAAAAGAAAAGAAAGGTTAAAAAATGTATTTACACGTGAGTACTCGCAAAAAATACAAACAATTTAGATAAAAATCAGGTCATGTGTAGATATTTTTACATTAATGTAAGAACAAAAGTAAACAGAGCCATTTAGTCGTATAGTGCATATGACTAACCGCTCTCTTGATATTTTCAACATGTTAATATCTTTATCTAGCACAGGTACCTCTTAATTAAGTTGCCATGAGCCCTGCAGGTAAACTCTCATCAGCATGTGACTTCACTTTTCGTGTTCGCTACCTTGATATAATAATATTGGTTAAATTTAAACTAACCAACGTAGCCAAGTATCAGTATGTTGCTTTTATGCTTAGACTTTTTATATGGAATATTGTGTAGGACTGTTAATTTATTATAAAAAAAATAAATATTTTTCTTACATTTGAGCTCTAATGTTAATACACATTTAACACAAAATGTAATACCATTCACATTTAAAATTTCTTTCTGTATTGCAATTTGTGAGGCGTATATTGCAAAGATTTTTTTCGTCAGTGCACGATAAAACGTATTATATAAATATATATATATATATATATATATATATATATATATATAAAATATGTCTTGTAAAGACTATTGATTCTTTATTTTTCCAACTTTAAAGAAATTACACATTATTATGTATAAACTTTTTTACCTCTTAGACTTTAAACGCAGACACATGTTAAATTTTCTTAGTATTATAACTATATTTGTATTTTATTTGTTTTGGTTGATTTACAATCTTTTGACTTTAACTTTTAGCTGTATTTGCGTCCTGTAAAGATGTGTCTCCTGTGTCTCCTGCAAAGATCATTCTATTTAATAATAAAGTCCACTGACAAAAGATCACAGCATGTTTTGAATTGTTTGATGTATTAAAACTTAACCAATGTTGACGTTTACACATTTGGGTTATCTTCCCATAGGGGTGAACCTTGTATAAAAAAGAAAAGGTATTTAAGATACTTATTTAACAAATCTCTTGTTATGTCTAAAAATTAATTGCTGTCTTTTGGGCGCGCACTATACTCACGCAGCATACGAGTTTTGGGCACTAGTGCCGTACCAGTGGCGAAGCACTGCCGTACAGCAGTACCCTCCAGGCACATCGCGTCCAAACAAAATTCTTGATAATTACCGGTCGAACTTGACAAACGACGTTGAGCGTTGTTTTTGTTGTATGTTTAGCCGAATGCAAAATTAATACTATAGCATTTCTGACTATACCACCATATAATTTCCCATTGAACATATACAAATATATTTATTCTTCTGTCGTTTTTAAAGTCAGTAGATTGGGCTTTTTTATTGTATTTCTCATTAGTTTCAAATATGAAAACGTTGAATATTTTTGAATTATGATTTTTTATGTTGCAGTTTCTTTTGGATTTTTTATTTTGTTATTGATATTTAAAGCTGGTCTCGTAGAATGTAAAAAAATATGCTAAGACACAATTAAATTAAACTACGTAATGTAGTATTATTTCTACTAGCAAATATCTTTTCTAATAGCCCACCTGAAGATGTTGTAATACAACGAAACCTAGGTCACACATACATCACGTAGTTTCATTTAATTGTGAATAATGAATTTCTACAAAATTAAAGCCAAATATATTCAAAATATGCTAAGAATAATTATGGATTGTAAAATTTATTTAATTTAAGTATTTTATTGCAAGCACATAGCATGAATGAATTCATTGTAAAATATATGATTATTAGAAATATTTAATTATGAAATAGGCTTTCTAACACATTCTAGGTTTTATTTAGCTCTGGGTAATGAGATTTGATATAATAAATGTATGAAATATATATAATGAAAAAATGATTGGAAAAATTTCGAAACTTGTGAACTTGTGTGCAACTATTTCGGAAATGATTAATGAAATAAAAACAGGCAACAAGTGAAATTTGGTCTGTATGAATTATTACAAGAAGTGAAACACATACAAAAGCGTATGAAAAAATTGGCCTCTGTATTTTATAAGAGACGGAAGAAGCCCGGCAAATAGTCACAGATAATCAGGCCTACGTTCAAAAATATTAACAAGCAATTAAAATAATACAAATAAAACACATTTTACACCACTAATTTATTAAAGATCTTTTTTGATATGGGATAAAAATAGTGCAAAGGGGACATCTATTTTGGAAAAACCTGACACCTATTTTGCTGGCGGATCGTTAAATAAAAAATTTCTAATATTTTTTACTCTCGTAACCCAGATTTTCGGCGGTGTCTTTTGTGGATTCTTTTATATTACCGTTGTGTAAAGTCGAAGTGTTGTGTACTTTTTGAGCAGCACTTTACCCTAAATCCAGGATTCTTTCAAAGAGACCTGACTTCTTTCGCAGAATCCGTTTGTTGCCCGAAAAATGGCAGAAAAATGGTATTGTAGCTTCAAAGTGAGCATATTTTACTAAATCATAATAAAATAAACACATTTAAATTACAAAAACGGAATGATATTCTAATACCTATAATTTTACTTTGAATGGCCAGAAAAATAGGTAAATAAATTCTTTTCAGATACACGAATTCGTATCTGAACTTTTTGGATATTATCATCAAAAATTTCATGTAATATTAAAAATGCTAAAATTCAATCAAACAGGTAGCATTAAATTTTAACATCTTTGGGCTTTCTGTTCACTATAAGTGTAAACAGAAAAACATATTTACTAATTAGTACTGGAACTGTATGTTCTTTTATCCCTACGTTCTGTTTGGGCACCGTCCTATATTGAACATTGATAGACACGCAGATTAAAAATTCATCTTGAATATGATGATAGAAATATTATGTCCCCTAGAACGTTAAACTTGAAGAAATTATAAGAAGAAATAAACATAAGCTACAAATTTTTATTTACCAGGAACCTCAAATGTGTGCACATTTGAGGTTCCTGGTCTTCAAAAATATCTTTGTCTTCAAATATATCTGGAATTTCTAAACAGTTCTGAAATAAAAACGTGGTTTTAATTTCTGATCAAAGAATCTTTCAAAAATTATTTGCAAAAATATTTAATAAATATGTTTTTGTTTAGTAATAATTATATAACAACAAATATATGAAAATTGAGACATTACCAAAATTAATTATATACTTTGTTTTCTATAAAATTTCCCGGTTCAAATTTTTCTGTCGGAGACTACTGATAAGTTACGACATAAAGTTATAGTGGCTAGTGAAAGGTTAAGATAGATTTATGGCTTATTATAAATTACGCATAAAAGTGTAATTTTTTAATAAAAATAAAAGTGATGCTTATTAAGCACAATGTTTTCCGTCAATTTCGATTTTGTAGCAACCAAATAAAATAGCATAATGTTGCATACATTATGCTCTTTTATTTCTACCAAATATTAGTACTGATATATTATTTTGAATGTGGTAAAATATTAGGTGTACTTCACACCATCAATTGATAAAACATCAACTTTGAACAGCCTTAGTTACATATTAAAGTAGAAGTTAAAATTTGTATCAACATTGTTCGAAACGACACATTATTTTACCTCTTATCCTTCCAGAAGAAAACAGTGTAATGGTACAGAAACATTTTGGGGGTCTTTAAATTTTTTAAGCTTATTTTCTTATGAGACGCATATTCCATTATAAAAAATTAAGTAAGAGCATAATATATAAATTCAGTGAGCAAATTATTTTTATAAAAAATAATTTGCTCACTGAATTTACATATTTAGATAAGTTGATATGGGGATTTTGAAGTGCGGTTTATTAATTTAAGGACGGATATACATTTATTGAAAGTAAAACACAACTGTGTTACCTCTTCATTAAAAGTATACAATCCACAATACAAAACTCTACAGTCTATACTACACCTTTGCTTTAATGAAACTACAAAAGGCGCCACGGATTAGCTCCTCAAAGCACCTCACTTCATTGTTTTCTACTGAGACCCTGATACAATAGCATTAATTAATTATGCGTGAATACAATCTTTGAAGCAACACTGCTAAATTGGTTTTGCTCTGAATGCCATTAATTGAGACATTTATTTAGAAACGCCTTGGAGGCTGTTGCAATTGGGTTTTGTAAAACGTTACCGGTTGTGTAATTTATCTTTAGTGTTGTTTCGAGTTGTGTTTCTTTGTTTAAGCAAACTTTTTGAATTTTGCTTTGAAGACATTTCTAAGAAGAGCAAACTAATATAATGGAAAAAGATGATGTACGCTAAAATTTCGGGTTTTTAGGTTGTTTTAATCAGTCGAGTTTTGCTTTATCTCTTGAATAAAAAAAAGTAGAATTTGGATAATATATGGTCCCGGGAGAAATGAAATAAAATAAACGCATAAGTTATTATTACTGAAATTAACAGTGCGTTCATTACAGATGGCTTACAAATTTTATTCTGGTTATATGATACATGAAATCGTACATAAAGATCTATAGCCCAATATTAAAACATAGAACAACACCAATTTAAGGCTAAAGACAAACAACTGACGTTTCATTAATTTGATGACATTCAGTCCATCAGCATCTTTTATTTATACTAGTTTGATTTTATTAATTGATGGGATTTTGATTTATTTGTTTGATTTATTTAAAAGAATGTATCAATAATGATGAGAACGTTTGATTTATTTAAAAGTATGTATCAATAATGATGAGAACGTTTCATTTATTTGTTTCATTTATTTAAAAGAATTTATCAATAATGATGAGAACGTTTGATTTATTTGTTTCATTTATTTAAAAGAATGTATCAATACGCCCAAATTTTGGGTCTACTCTGTTTGTAAAATGCGTTGTGCTACAGTTTTATTGATTAGACAAATACGAAAGCATATGCAAAATAAAAAAATATTTTATATAATTTATCATAAGGAATTAAGAAAAATTCCAAGTTTTTGTATGCAAAGTCTGTAATTCGAGAACAGTTTTCTGCAAATGTGCCTAAAATTGACTGGTCGCCATTCACACGTCGAAGCAATATACTAAGTATTTTGTTTTTCCAAATTTAGAACAAAATATTCAAAATGAACTATTTTTAAATTAATTACTCTTTGGTAAATAAAAATATACAATGTTATTTACCATGAAAATGAATAATTTTGATATACCCACAAAACTCAACGAAATGGCAGCCGGCTTTCTATTTTCTACTTTAAATTACAATTTCTATTCTAAATATTTCATCAATTCTCCATTCGACTGATTCCATCTCACAACATTATAGTATAAAAATATTCGACCAATGCAAATAGTTTTTTATAATCATATGAAAATGCCTATAAGTGAGAATATTCATAGACAATAAATTATTACTTCTAAAAATATAGTTTTACTACTTAAACACTTTTCGATTGGTCATGTACTTGTTCATTGCAAAAAGACCATCATTTTATTTATTAATATTATTCCAGAGATTGACGCACTTAAAAGTCTCAGGAAATCTGAAAAATCATTAAAAAAATAAACAAATAAATGCTATTTTATAACACATCTTCCTCTCATGCAGTAGGCATAGCGTTACTTGTTTCCGGTATCAGTACAAACATTTGCGATGCAAGTAACATAGCAAAAGTAGAAATAATGCGCGACGCTGCAAGCTACGTTACTTCAGCGCAGAAATCGATTTACTTTTGTTCCTATCTATCGTTCCAATTGAAAACGACAGAAGGAAATGCGATTTAAAATATTCGAGAGTTTATTATTTGAAACATTTATTTGGGACTTTTTTCATAACGCCGCAAACAAATTTGTATGAACTACTTAATAATTTATATTTTAAGTTTATAAGTGTAGTGTGAAAAGATCTGTGTTAAAATGACCGAAATGATTTTGGAAAGAACTGTGGATGGAATTAAAACATTGAATACAGAAGTCATAGATTAATACGTATGAGTACATATATATATATATATATATATATATATATATATATATATATATATATATATATATATATATATATATATAATATTGATAAAAATAGTTTAAATAATATATTACCAAGATATAATATTTAGGATGTGTTCGTTGGGCGCTTTTTAGATGGGTAAAATTTTATTAGTTTGCGTCACTGACGTGCTGTAATAACATTATATTTGTAACTATAAGGGTGACGTGTTGTGTAACATTAGTGCCGTGTATATCTATACAAGTAAAGTTAATTTAACTACCTAGAAAGCTCAATGTATTTATACCGTGCTTTGTTTAATTTATCTTTTAGTTTAATTATTACTTTAATTGTTTAATTATAGGATAACTGTGCAGTAAAACAGTGAGTACTAAAACGTTAACATTTTTATGTACAAAGGTTAATAAAAAATGGAAAGCATTTATTTTCAATATTCGTATTAATATTGGTTTTTTTAAATTTTTCATTATATTTTTTAATATTTGACCACTGCAATACATCATGCAATGAGTATTTGACAGCGTCTTTCGAGTTGTCTTAATAAAGTGGTAAAATAGATTGCTAGTTATTCGGTAATATTTTTGTCGCGAATTTTAAAATTAAAAATTCTATAAAGTTTTATAAAACGATTGTTATTTCCTAGTTTTTAGTTTTCACTTCTGTCTGCAGTCCCCATGAGAATATTTAGAACAGATATTAATTCATATCTGGCCAGACTTAAAACAAAAGCTGCAAATACAATAAAGCGAGTACATTATTTTTTGAAGTATTAAACATTTAAGGCATTTTTTTATATTTTTTCCAACACGAAACTGAAGCTATGGTGTAAACACCAAAAATTTACTTTTCTTCCGAGTTTATTCCAATAGACTTAGTTAAAGAAAATGTTAATAATGTCAATAATTAGAAAATAACGAGAATTTGTATCGAGTTTATTCGGTAAATATTTTAAAAATACCCTTTAACGAGAGTATTTTAAAAGTCTTTACAGCATATTTATAGATGTATACCCATAACCCAATCGAGATGAGTGAAATCTATTTTACGGTCATTATTATTTTTTGTGATTACCTAATCAACAAATTGAATAGGCTTTGTGATCGCCTAAAGCCTGGGACCAAATTATAAAAATATTAAATGAGATAAAGTTGAACGTGTAAGATGATGGGCCTGTCAAGATTATTTTGAAATAATTTTGCAAAAACTTATTCAAAATTATAAAAAATTAATTTCAAGGTTGTGGAGATAAATAAATCAGATAGGATTCAACTTGCAAGTAGATGGACTTGTAAAGACTATTTTCAAATAATTTGGCTATTGTAACCTAAAACATAAAAGGCACTTTACCTTGAACTATTCAATTTATCCACTTACATTATACTGGAGTATTAAATACCTTGTCAATATAATAAGATTTATTAGGTTTTGATGATAAAAAATATTTTTAATTAACTATTTACCATATTAATATAATTTTTCACCAAATTTATTTAACATATCTTTTACATGCGTAAAAATGTGATGAATTTCTTAAAACGGAGTTTAGGATTAGGTTTAGAAGTTTCGGAGGAGTAGGGAAATTATTACATAATTGAGAGACCTTATGAGTTTTGCATTTTTTTTTATTTTCGAGCAAACTGAATTCTCTCACAGATAGATGTAGAAAGTTTTAAGAAATAATTTATTGAGAATGATTTTGTTCTATTAACCGTTTCATCCTCTGTGTGAAAATGCAATAATAAGAAGGTGCCTTAAGAATAATAACCAAATGAATATTGGAACCTTGAAATTTGACTGAGAAATATTATTAGATTGTGTTGCGATTTACTTTAATTTCATTTTCTAATTATGCTTTTTATTAACACGGAATATTTTAACATATGTAATATTTATTCAAGGATAGTGATGTCTTATTAAAGTAACTTGTCTTTTTAACCACGTATGTGACGTTGTTAAAAGTAAAAGAGGATGAAAACTTTTATTTAATTCGTATGAAATAAATCCTGTATTCCAAGTCAAGTCAACCTCCTCGAACAGCTTAAAATGTTGATATAATCGATCTTACACTAATGTTGAGATATACGAATACACAGGTTACAATGATTAAATTTTTCCCTTCCTTATGTGAATTCCAAAAACATTTAATTCCATTTAAGTCCTAAACTGCATTTACTGAGCAAATACAAAAAGAGGCGGTGGTTAATTTTCTTTAATAGTATAATTTTGTTTTACCTAATAAAAATGAAAAATATTTAATATAATAAAATACTTTCATATATGTTATCATCCAGATTCATACGATTATATAATATATATATTATCCAAGTATATAAATTTTGTTACGAAAATTTTATAAATTATTGAATAAATTGCCGTCGGACAGCGTTACGTGCTCGTAAAATGTTATGTAATTAACTTCCTTGTTTCACCTATCAGCACAAAAAAAGTTTCGCTTAGAAAGTTTAAACGTATCCTAGAGAAAAATTTAAAAAGCAATTCTAGCAATTCTTACAAATTTAAAGTCGATAAACAATTCTCTAACTCTTTCGTTATATGTATAACTTACTGAACACGGCTTATAAAGATTTTCATTAATTGCACGGGTGGCTACAGGTTGACTCACTCTGAATAATTCTCAGGGAATTAAATAACGTAGTTTATCTTTTGTGTTAGACTTGTGGGTCGATTGGAGCTTATATTAAAGCAAACTCGTGCTAAAATATTTTGTTGAGCAAACTTGAATAAAAATATTGTGCAAACCTGTAGTGTAAATGTGTAAATGCAATCACGCAACTTTCTTCTAACATGCTTTGGGTAACGTCAATGCCGACTATGATAAAAAACATCGTTAAAATTTGATTTTCATTAATAATTTAATCAAAAAATAGGACATAATTATTTTAATCAAACGGAATGCGATATTATTAATTTTTGTATGTCTTATCGAAATCGCGATGACTTTTTAAATTTTTTTTAGCATTACCGAAAGTTTGACCATATGTGACATGTTGGAGAGAAAGTAAGTTCTTAATAATTTTAACTGGATTGAGGATAATTATCTGTTACAATAACCGTAAAGATTTGACTAATTAAATAGGTCTTAAAAACGTGATACTACGTTTTATAAAAAATGTGAAAGTGCAATTTTGACATAATACGATTAAAGAAATATTGAACTGAAAACTTTTTAATATATTATGATATTTTTATTAAAGAATCTTTTGCCCATGGCTCACACGTGCTCAAAATGGAAATAGAGTTTTTTTTAATTGACTGTAAAAACTACGCTATACATATCATATAAGGGTTAATTAAAAATAATATTAAGAGAAATTGCTCGATTTTTATAATGCAATCGATGGAGCCCACGAGAAAAATGTTTCACCCCATAAACTGTTCCAAAGTTGCAAAAATATTGAGGGATGTTTTTAATTCACACTTTAATTTGTAACTGTATAGGATTTGTAGACACAAACTGACAAAGTCGACAAACATTTTTTTTCTTTTAACAAAACCCTTAATTGCAAAGTTACAAAAAATTGAAGGTGACCAATATTTCTTCAAAATTTTTTGTAATTTTTTAATTTTGCCGGGAAATTAATTACATGGACAGACAATATTTATTTCATAATGTTGCGTAATAATATGTAATTTTCTTCTATAATCTCAATGAATTCATTGTTTATGAGGTATATCTGTGAAAGTAAATACAGGCGTAGTAAACACAGAGAGGTTTATCTGTGAAAATACAGAGTGTATATGTATAAGTAAAAATAAGTCATGACTCTGAATTCAGCATCTTTGAAGAGACAAGCATTACTTCAAACCTAACAACATATAAAGGGTTATTGTAAGAAAGGTAACAAAGCAGATTTTCCAGTGTTATAAATTAACAGATTTATATACACATAAATTATGTTGTTTTTATTTATTTCGTAAGTATCGTTGCTACTGAGTTATTCTAGAAAAGTAGAAAATGGTGTACATTTAATTGGTAGCACCCGTTTAATAGTATTCAGTACAATATGAGCTTGTTAATTTGATTAACTTTAAATTCTTTAAACGGAAACGACGAAAGCGACAAAATTACTGATCACCGAGCGCATTTAACCAAAACAGTTATCCAAGTAAGCTTGCGAGGGCGTTGCAAGTAAATTTTTAAGACCTTGCGTGTACTATTTAAATTTTCAACACTACCTCAATAGAGGACTTGTTGGAATGCTACTGCCCCTTTTTGAAAATATCGGGTGCTCGCTGTGAATTTAAAATATTTTCCATCCATGATTTCCTGAACTGTACAACTTTGGTCTGTTTTTTTCCAAAAGAAAGGATAAAATACGTTTTTCATCAGAAGACTCTTCAGTTTACTTATTTGGTCGCCATTTTCATACACGCAAATTATCTATTGAATATATTTGGCTTTAATTTTGTAAAAATGCATTATTCACAATTAAATGAAACTACATGATGTAGCACTATTTACACTTTCTTTAAGTTCTTTATTACGACCTAGGTTTCGTTGTATTACAACATCTTCAGGTTCGCTATTAGTATATAATATATCTGTACTTTGTTATTCATTGATAATATTGACCGATCCCTTTTAGAAACAAGAGCGTAAATAATGTCAGAAGATGTCCGCCGCCGAAAATTTACATCATGATATTGGCCAAAATCCTCTTGAATTCATTTTGTTAGTTTTATTTTCATTGTGACTTGTCATTACAAGCAGGAACAAAATTGCTATATTTTTGGTATTGTATTGCGAATAATATTTAATTTTACTTTACATTTCATGAGGATCAGCTAAAAGGCTAACCTCAGTATTATTTTATTTCTGTTTTTTATCCCAGTTAGATTTACTAATGGTAAACTCAAACAGATAATTTGCGCACAATTAAATGAAGCTACGTGGTGTAGTACTATTTCTACTCTCTTTAAATAAGTTGTATTATATTTTCAGGTGAGCTATCAGCAAAGAAAAATAAGTATAATCTCATATCCATACTAGTTTATAAAGGATGCACTTTTTGCATAGTTTGAAAGTAGATACGGACGCCGCGTTCAAAATTGTCAGCGGCGGCGCCCCGATGAATTTCAAGCGGTAGCGGAGTAACGCCGACTGCATAAATAGTTCTTAAATTTAACAAATACAAAATCGCTTAAAACAGAAATGTCTAAGTACTTTATATAAACATCATTATTACTTACTAGCCTTACACATCTTATAATTGTCATGTATAGAAATTATTTTATTAACTTTAAAAGGACTCAGATGGGACCTTCGAAAAATAATACTAACCCAGCTACAAAAAACTTTCGTTTGCTAGGCATAAGCAAATTTTTTGTGCGCACAAAAACTACTTTTTGCAAATTCTGACAACAAAGGAAAGGTTTTTTCTTACTCCTCCAAAAAGAAAAAGTTTCCATCTTTAGGCTCTATTGGATTAGCAAAAGCAAGGTATCGCGAATACTCGTGTTCTACTGGATCGTCTTACATTCTTCCACAGGCACCAACGCTATATTTCAATTTATGTTAGCAAAAGGTACAATGTAATCATGGAATCATACGTTGGCTCTTTGTAAAATTTTAACAAATTCCCGTTTGGAATTTTGATTGTTCAAAATGTTGTGGATTATGCACAGTATGAAGCTTTTTTTCGAATCTGAAGGGTTTTATTACATTTTCTTGATGGTTTAAATTAAAGTCAAATATATTGAATGAACAGATGTCTCCTATGTTTTCATTTATATTTGAATAAATTGATAACGGGATAGACAAACTAAGTAGTAGTAAAAATAAAAAAAACAGTTACTTGAAAATTATTAAGAATATTTAACTTGTGGTTATGCAATCTTTAAATGATTTTGCATGTGTTATCGTTGGAAATATCCAAAATTAAAGAAAAAACGCATTAACACAATTTTGGTTTATTTACAAAAGTGATTACTAGAGATAATAAAATATTACTCGTTAATTATCAATAATTTAACATTTTTTATAATTTTCATCTTAAATTATTAATTTAACTATAATCATAAATTTTGGACTTTTCTAGATACGTTGTCGAAAGTTACACAATATTTTATTTTAGAAAGTGTGCTCGCTTAATTTAACATCAGGTAATATACATTACTTCCAGGATATTGGATTTAAATTTATATCTCATTATGATTATCGGCAGTTATAATTAATTTCAA
Organism: Druceiella hillmani; assembly: GCA_039881145.1. Taxonomy (NCBI): domain Eukaryota; kingdom Metazoa; phylum Arthropoda; class Insecta; order Lepidoptera; family Hepialidae; genus Druceiella; species Druceiella hillmani. The sequence goes on along the minus strand of JAYKKI010000016.1, from coordinate 19,996,020 downwards.
TTTTAAAAAATTATTAGCAATTGTTGACCAGATTCTCCTTGACAGCTCTAGATCAGATACGGTAAAAATATATATGTATTGAGTCAGTTTTGATCAGTACATACATCTCATACATCCGACAGCATGTCTGATGTATGAGGTGACTGATTATAATTTATTTTAAGATTGATTAGAAAGAGTCACATTTGTAGAATAATACATCGACGCTATGGAAAACCTTCAAAAAGACACTGAAATTTTGTGAACATAAATATATATTTATATTTAAATAAATATTTACATAAAATAATATGATTGAATAAACGTTTTTACTACCTGGTTGATGGAGGTGAGTCAAATGAAGATGATGAATAAATAATTCGTTTTCTTTGGAAAATTTACGTTTCAGTATATTTTCGTAAGAATTAGTCGGGGTTCAAACTTATCAACTAGTCAAATAAAGCAAATGTTTTATCTCTTTCACTCTAAGTAGTACAATGGCAAAAGACCCACACGATTTTCGACTTAATATGATATGAATACAGTTCTTATATAATATAAATACAATCATACTAATATATATCGTGCAGGCAAACGGACATCATATTTCGACATCATACCGAGGTGATACGTACTGTATTTTACTCCTAATCATGTACAATACGGTATATAGAGTAGTAAGAGGCAAATAGCAGTAAATAATATATCTTGCGTCTTGCGCAAAGGAACGAACAACGGATCCCGCGTGATGCGTAATGAAACAAAAGTTTAGTCATACAAAGAAAAGTATTATGAGCCACCGATATTTTTCCTCTCTTTTTGTTTTACTTGCTAATAATAGTTGAAACTTAATTTTTTAGACCATATTTTAATATATATAATATATTACCTTAAGAGTTTCATTATATACGTATATTTTATATTAAACTGTACGGTGATGTATCCATCCTATTAGCATGTAATTAAATATGAATTCGAGGCTTGTAACGAGCTAGACATATATAAATATTTAATTACGTATGCCATTAAACGCAATAGTGGTTGGGAAATGGTGTTATTAAGTGATGATTTCTAAACTAAAAAGGTATACAAGTATTGTAACAACTGTAGAATTGATTAATAACGGCAATTAATTTATGAAAAAGCTAATTTTGTCCACATTAACAACTTACATATAATTTCTTTCAAAAATGTTTGCTCCGCACCGCGGGGACCCGCGGGGACCTCACTGCACAAGCATTAAAAATCAGTTGCAATGTCCTTAAGAATTATTTTATCAAAAAGAAGACTAGACTTTTCAGTGTCTACCCTTAGAATTACTTTAGTGAAAGTATAATTTAAACAGTGCCAGTAGTTTTTAAGCTCAAACATGCGAACAAACCGGTAATTTAAAAATAGTTAGATAGACGAAACGTTCCCTATGAAATATTAGAAAGGAAAAAGACGCTTAAATTTTTATTTAAATCTCAATGACAGCCTTATAGGGAGTTTTATTCAAGACGCTTTAGTAATTTTTGGAACGTATTCAACCAGAGGGACAGACAGATAAAATTTAAAAAATAAGTTTTACTTTGACAGAAATCAAAATTGCATATTTTATTAACGTTTTCAAAAATATTTCCACTGTGGAGAATCTCCACTTTCATTTTAATAATAGTACAGGTCAGAAATTAATTAACGGAAGAGTACATTAAAAATATATATGATCCAAAATACGAGATATCTAAGAAAAAAAATAAATTGTCCTAAATGAGAGAAAAAATAACCATAAGATAAACTTGGATTGTATTGGTTTCGGCAGAATCCGAAATATTTTATATTAAGGGATGAAACGGAAGTGATCTATAATAATTTCATAGAAACGAGCATAATTTTAACGTTACTAATATTATGCAAATAATAATAATATACAATTTACCTGTATACGTAGTTGCCTTAAATAGTACCATGGAACTATAGCTAACGTCAGACTCCTTCAGAAAGCACTTCCGGGATGAATCAGGCTTCTTAGTATTACATAAAATAGTGAGAAGACTTGCCCTATGCACTCCTTAAACAGCTCCTTAAGTATTTGTTTATTTTTTGGTAATATTATTATTTACTTAGCATTATTATCTTCTGGCACTTTTTCTCATTTTAAACGACTTCCCAACACCAAACATACTCGAACACAATTTATACCATCTCATAAACACAGGCAGTGAGTTATTATTTCTATACTAAATACTTCTGTAGCAAAATCCAATTATACGAATACACGAATACGAGAGAGCACCGGATTGATGAGAGAACAAATATGATTAGTTACGCATAGCATACATAAATAATGACACAGTACTGGTTCCATGAAGGTCAAAACACAGAAGAAATTGAATCAATACTTCGTCGGTCGGCGGTCGACCCTTCCCGGGATATGGTATCCTTATTAATGAAATGCTGTCAATTTATTCATTCACGATTTCAATTCACGTTACAATAAGGGCGCTGGAGTTTTTATGCATAAAGATTCTGTACTTAGTGAATAGTTTTCGTAATTTTATTTAGCGTGTTTAGAATTCTTTTGAGATTTAATGATCTTGTGTGTATTTAGGGTAAATATAATTTGATCTTTATCATGTAATGATGTAAGTAGTTTTTCATGAGATAAAACTACAAAGTTTTTTAGAGGAAAGAACGCAAATTATTTTCTGTTTGTTCACATCACAATATTTTTCCTGGAATGAGTACTTCCCCAAATGTGTGATTTCTAAAAGCGAGTTTGTTTCATATTGAATTGACTTAACAAATGACCAAATAAAATGTTAAACAGTGAAAATGTAAAACAGATTCATAACATTGCTCCTTATTTATACATGTAATTAAACTTTCAATGTTTTTTTCAGAATTTTACACACATTAGTTGAAAATTTAAAGGGGGAGCATAATTTTTAAAAGTAAAGCAGAGCATATCTTGCCAACTATTGACTTGACAAAGTTATTTTGGAACTTCTGTGCCATTTTTAAGACCAATCTTACAATAAACCATACGTTCATGTGCTCTGGATTTTTTTTCATTCCTCAGTTAAATTTATGGAGTGCATCCCACAAAATTTTGTTTTTCATAATTCCACTATTTTATTGTATAGTAATTCACTTTTCACTTTAGACGATTTCACTTTTGCCCTTTGGATAAGAAATTCTAAAAAAAGTTTACTTTTATAGTTATAACAAATGACGTTACACATATTAATCTTACAGTTAATTTAATATTACTTTCCAAAATCGCATACACAACCAGTGACAAATATTTCTATTAAAATTCATATATGAACAAAGTAGGATATTAAGAAAACAGAAATGAAAGACACACGCATATTGATCTAGAGCATTGAATGTACTTATTTTCATGTCTCCTTTTATATATGTATAAACTTGGTTTCTCTCATATATATGGAGCGGAGCAAATTTACTTTTTCTGTAAGTTATTCTTAAAACACACTTTTTCACTAAATTTCGTCACATTGTGTTGATGTTTTTCCAATACATAAACAGAATAAATTTTGATCACTGCACTCAAGCATGTTTTGATGTACTGTACACTCAGATATTCAATCGTATTTAAATAAATTTAAATTATTTTTCTTGGTCATCGGTAATGAAGTTTTATTTATTTTAGTTTTTTTCTTGTTACTTACATTTTATCATTTCTATAGCAAAAACGATATGCTGAATAACATAAGCCAGTAAGCATTTTTTTAAAAATCTTTCTTTGTATCCTTTAATTTTTTGGTCTCTTCTATTAAAATAAAATCTTTTAAACTCATGTAGAAATTTTAATACTTTTGAATTATTTTGTTATTATGTTATAAACCTATATATTACAAAAATAGATTCCAGCACATTTAAGAATTTGTGGTGAAAATGTATTTCATCCATTCAATTAGAAATAAAGTTATTCGTTAAAACCAAAAAATAATATTAAATTTGTTGATACTTTGAAAAGCCCTTCCTATATATGCGCTCTTTATACGCAATATACGCGATATTGCGTTGAAAACGAACGTAAACCAGAAAACAAGTTAGAAGTATTCACAAGCGTCCGCCGATACAAGCGGAGTTTATGAATTCATTTTTATCATTTATGTCAATTTTGTCCTTTTCATATAGAATTGTATTACCCACATTGTTTTATTGGGGCCCTGAAACTCGTCTTTTTGTCTAGAATAAATATGTATTAGATTTATTATTCCACGCACTAGTAGCTGACTCTTACAACAGTCACGTTTTCTGTTGGTTTCAATTTTGACGTGGGATTATAAAAAAATATTATTAATAAATAAATTGGCAGACTATATAGAATTTTAATTCAGCAATTCTAATAAGTCACCTTAAAAGTGACAACAGTGTGCAACGACACGAATGAATGAGTGTATCTTTTAATGGTTTGTCTGTTCATGTTGTCCAAACTTAGTTATATTCCCATTTTATATTTGCTAACCGTACTCGGAGATCACTGCCTCAAACACACCTATTAAAAGGCCGTTTTGATTAAAACAAGGTTAAAAACATGGTACAAGGAAATATGAATACTTGATTACGAGCTTTATTCGATAATGATATTTTAGTATACGTAAATATTTTTTACAATGACTATGCACCGACCAAAAATATTTTAAAACAAAAAAACGTATATTACAAAACAAAATAAAATTAAAATCAACAGTTACTTCCTTTTAGTAATATGATGATATTTTTCACCATGTTGGAACAGTATGCGTATGGAATATTAACCATAGTGGAACAGGATGCGTATGAATAAAGGAAGCAAATCTTAAGTCACAAAGTAGTTTGATGATGACTAAGAAACCTTCGTAAGTAAAAGACATCTTAGTAGAGTGTTTCAAATAAATGCATATTCAGCACAGAGAAATATTACTGTGGAAGGTTTTAAAACTACAAAAATATTATATACATTTAGTGTGGATACAATTTTTGAAAATTCATATTTTTTATATCAATTATCCAGCGAGTATATAGACGTATAAGGTTTTCAGAACTTTCGTGAACAATAAACGACTTTCAACGATACGTTCATATTGGAACACATCCTATTCACAACAAAACGTACATATTACGAACGGAATATCTCAGATTATATAATATTTATGATTATATTATATATTATTTTAAACACCCGGAGAAAATATCGTTAGTATTTTCACAATGAAAAAATTATGTATTTTTATAAATTTCTATATATAGGGTAGATTAAATATATTTCCTATATTAAGTAAAATTAGTAAAATAACTTAAATTTAATTAAAAGCCTTCTACGACTAATGGAGTTTGTGGACAATTCAAATCACTCTTACGGATAAAAATAAAAAATTCTACAGTGCACTCCGTTAATTTCGTTAGAACCATCCGATTTTCTTTTCGTACTTTGAGCTATATTTTAGACTATTTTTGTCATATATATATATATACACAATACTTATTTTAATTTTCATTCACACAGTAACTGTTTCAACCATATCGGTTTCTTGGTGGCGGTGCAGACCTCTTTGTTTCGGTGGTAGACACATCTAAACTTTATTGACGCTCACTAAACCAAATGACAGGGGATCTGCTATTGATGAATGTTCGTCTGGTTTTGATATCGTAGGTATAGTCTGCGTCATACAAGTAGCCCTGTTTGGGTCTCTTGGTATTTGTTTTAACATTATAGATTGTTTATAATTCTTTTAGTATTTACTTCTTTCTAAATTCTATAAATTTTGAAATCCATGTAACCATATAAATATTTTCTTATCAAATTTACACGTAAATTGAATAGATTACTTTACGGAAACAAGGAACTTAGATGCTGGTATGCGAAGTTTCACTTTTAGGTTTTAATCAAGTACACTTTCTGAAAAGTAAACTTGATTTCCATGTAAGACTGCAGTAAAATGATAGCCCACCTGAAATAACAGAAAATCAGTGGGCTCACTATTTTATCCCGTAGCCATGAGTAAATCTGATACATGATATCAGATTAAGTTTATACAATTTACATACCATATCTGGTTCGCATTCCGGTTCATCGGACGGTGTAATGTATGTATGTATATATATATATATATATATATATATATATATATATATATATATATATATATATTTTAATGATACTATATAACCATATCCAACAAAATTACGTCCATTATTTCTCTCAGAATCCTGTCACATGTATCGATGTTCATAGATATTGATGTTATTGTATTTTATTCATTTTATTTAATATAATTTTCAATTTACTTGTTGCACAGCTGTTCAATACAAGAACATCACTATTTTTGAATATTTTGCTTTTTAATAATTCACTAACGATTAACTTGAAAATGTCCCCATCGTCATATTATTATACTTATGGGACATTTCACGTCAAGGGGACAGGAAAAAAAAGTGAGGTTCTGCAATTTGTTCATATTTTGGTAAATTTTACTCCTAGTAGATACGAAAGTTAACACACAATATTTTTTTTATATGATGTTAATTTGTCAAGTTATGGTATTCTAAAGAATAGTTTAATTTGAAATTAGGATTTTTTGGAAATTTTTCGAATTTTAAAAAAATGCAATAAAATATTAAACTTAGTGATTTGTATAGAAAATTTCTTGTTCTTTTTAAAAAAAAATCAATTTAGAAGAAAACAATTTTTTTTCATGTGCAAAACCGGAAGTGAATATTTCAAAACCAAATTTTGGCAAATTCGACCAATTAGAAAAAGAATTTAGTATAGTTATAATACACTAGAAGTTTGAAAATGAAATCCGCATTAATTAAGGAGATAGGTAAATGAATGTATATACATGTCGCACTCAGTATGATGATATGTGCTAGTTTATGTAGGTCAGTTTGCGAATTATTAAATTAAAACAAGACGATATTGACATTTATAAACCTGTTTAAGTGTATTTAGGCTCTAACAAAGATCAGAGGTAGTTCTTATTTAAATAAAAAATATAAATACCTTGATAAATATACGTTTGAATAGAAATGTTAGAAGGAAGAAGTAAGAAAATATGTCTTTAATAACAAAACGCGACTAGTAGCGCCATCTCTTAGCTATGAGAGGATTTAACACTTATCCTAAAAAGATATAATTATGACGCCATGCCATTTTGAATCCCCGTCATTGTTTAAATTATGGCTCTGATCTCTTAGCGACTGGTGCTAAATAATTTATAATGGCTCCGTATGGCGATCGATGTTTTAATCCATTTCACCTGATTAATCATCGAAAGTTTAATGGTTTAAGAAAAATTTCTTCATCTTTATGGCAAAAGTGGAGATGTCCAGCAAATGTTTACGTGTGTGCATCTTGCAGGAACGACTTTTAAACGAAACACCTTCTGTAGCAAACGAAGATATTGGACAAAGCAGTCAAACATTGAGTGAACTTTCACAAAACACCCAAGACGCCCCATTCATTCCCGAAGACAAATTTAAACATAATTCTACCCAAATTGACACAGCAATAGATAACGAAGATATTTTAAAGCAGCTAAAGGAGTAATTCAATGAGCCATGTACTTCTGCTTCTATCAAAACCATGATACTGACCATAGCACCTAAGTCATGGAGTGAAAATAAAGTTGTGAAAGAGTTTGAAACATCCAAGGGACAAGCAAAAAAAGCAAAGCAGCTTGTAGATCAGTTTGGTATCTTGTGATCTCCAAACCCACGCGGTGGTCGTAAACTACTATCCGAGACCAAAAACGTGGTTAAATATTTTTACCTTCGAGAAGACGTTAGTCGAATAATGCCCGGTAAAACAGATTTTATATCTGTTAAATTAGATGATGGGAAAAGGACACACATACGAAAACAACTTCTGGGGTGCAACATTAATGAACTTTACCATAAGTTCAAGGAGGAATTTCCGGACGTTCAAGTAGGTTTAACAATGTTTTTTACTCCGAGACCCAAACGATGTATTCTCGCTGGTGACCGTGGAACACATATGGTATACTTACCACCAAAATGTTAAGCTAATATTGAATGGTGGAGACATAGCAAATTACAGCAGGAACTGCCATTGGACTTTCGACTTATAAGGATTGCCTTTGCAAGATGATGTGTCCCAATCCAACACAAACATGTCATTTAATAACTGCAAAAACACCGCCAAATGAGAGTTGTAAATCTTGTAATTCGTGATCATTTGAATATCATATTCGATAACAATCAAGTGACAGACGTGCAATTTGAAAAGTGGCTTGGCACAGACCGCTTTACAATATCTACTCAAATACTGTCTTCTGATGATTTTATAGATAGTTTGTGTGATGCCTTGGATACTCTAAAACCTCATGCTTATATTGCAGAGATATAAGCGCTTTATTATATAAAACTTTAGGAAACTGTCGATGAAGGAGAAATTCTTGTACAGTGTGATTTTGCAGAAATTCACAGTTTTGTTGTCCAAGATGCTGCTAAATGCCATTGGAATGGTGACCAAGGAACACTCCTGACTTCGGTTTTTATTATAGATATGGAATTGAAATAAAACACGGCAGCATTGTTATGACTACAGCCTCTTTTTAGAAGCCAAAAAACACTATACAAACACCTTTTGGAAAAAAATAGTTATGTCAAAAATGATTTATATAACCGGTGGTGCCTCTCAACATTTTAAAAATAGATTCAATTTTGCTAATTTATTTAATTATAAACATGATTTCAATACAAATACAGAGATTCATTCTCACGCAACGTCTCATGGAAAGGGGCAATGCCATGGAATTGGGGGGCACCTCGAACGTTTAGCGACGCCTGCAAGCCTACAATTACCTGCAAGTAGATCGATCATTTTACCAATGCGATTATACGAATGGTCAAAGTCTTCTTTAAAACAGTGATTTACTACTGCTCTAAAGATGATATTCAACGTGAAAGGATTTTCTTACAACCCCGGTTTGATTCTGCAATCACCTTTTCAGGAACTAAAAGTTGCACGCCTTTATTCCAACAAAGGAAGGTCTTCTTGTAAAAAAAAACCAGTTCCAGCGTAGATTCTTAATGATAAATTGTTAGGATTATAAAATAAAATCGTTTTTATTTTTTATTATGTTATTTCATTTAATTATCATAATAATATCACAGCAGTTTTTAATTTTCAAACAAGAAATTTTCTATACGAACCGCTAAGTTTAATATTTTATTGTATTTTTTTAATATTCGAAAAACCACTTCCGAAAATTTGAATTTTAAATTCGACTATTTTTTAGAAGCCCATAATTTGACAAATAAATATCAAATAAAAAAATATATTGTGTGTTCACTTTCATATCTACTAGGAGTACAATTAGCCCCAATATGAACAAATTTCGAAACCTCACTTTTTTTTTCCTGTCCGCTTGACGTGAAATGCCCCTTTATCCATGTTAATCGTTTAGATAATGAGCTTTTAGTTCACTTTCGATAGACAGTTTCTGCCTTCTCGGATAATGCGTAATTTAGTGGCGTAAAGTTGAATGAACCTTCATGGTAATAAAGGTTCTTACAAGACATCTAACGTGTTTGTTTTGTTCCTTGGTGTTAGTGTTTTATTAGAAAGTGTAGGAATTTCCATTTTTATCCTTGGTGCGCTTTAATTTAACGAAGATTTAATCTGAAGCCTGTCGTCACTATCAGACTTGCAGTCTACGTCATATTTATTGACAGCTGTATTTCGGGATCCTTTAGAAATACAAATATGGTATAATTCACGTGCATTTATCAGGTTTACCTTCTGTCTTTTTATAGTGAATTCTTATAAGACTGCCTGCCGCACTTTGATTTTTCCGCACCTTTATTGTGTTCAGATATGTATTCTCTAGTCATGCCTTTTTGAGGGCATTTAATTCGTATGTACCATTGGCCATACTCGTAATTGATACAATTTCAATTATTTTACTTTTTATTAAACAACTTTTCTTGAAATAGTACTTAACTGCTGTTTTAATACTTTAGTTTTTTGCCAGCACGTTCGTTACTAGGTTTGCCGCATGTAATACCTTTTTGAGCTAAATTTTACCATGCTAACCTTTCATGTTGTAGACATAAATTTAAGCCAGCCCTTTATTTCAAGTAATTTATCATCTACCATTTTTTTTTGTTAATAGGCTGCGTTATCCTTGCTGACTCGTTATAGTGGCTGTTTTTTTCTTTAAGAAGGAGTATTTATGTTACTGTATGTGCTTGGAAGCATCACATTATCATGGCTCGGTATCGTTTGTTGAAGCTGGAAAAGCAGTAGTGTGGCTTAAGCTTACTTGATTTAAACATCTCTTTTGTTTTTGATCTTATCTCATATTCGTTTTTGTGTGACCAAATCTGCGGCAATTAAAACAACGGAGTCCTATTTTGCTGCCATTTTACTTTCAAATTTGTATTTATAACTAATGCCTTCGTGTTATAATCGGTTATTCTGACGCGTTGTAAATTTTTTGTCTCAATCGAATTTGCGTTTATCTTCAATTCATTTCAAATTCCAATCACATGAATCAGACTTTGAATAGAATATTTCGGAGTTTATTAGCTGCGGTTATTATTTTGCTGACATTATCTTCTCTAGCTAGACTTTCCGCAAGAATTATTTTACACAGATCTCTAAGAAAACTCATTCAGCGTATTAGACCTGAATCATCGAAAGCACATAATGACATTATTCTAAACTGATTTTGTGATCGACTTTCTAAATCTGAATAAGAATTTTAGGATAAATAAGTTAAATGATTTTGTACGTGCCTTAGGAAATTTTTGAAATCGATTAGTCGTTATTTTTAACAAAATTGAATAGTCCTTCAGTTGAAAATAAATTATAATGCGAATCTCAGCGTTAATTATGTGATGATTATTAGAAATTAATGTAAAAGTAATTTCAATTAACTGAAAAATTAACCAGATGTGACAATTATTCCACGAAGAATTAAAGTCAACTTACCGTTTGTTCTCACGTCATTGTAAGCAGTTTAAAAATTTACGTTTTAAATAACATTTACTTCACAATTTTTGCATTTTAATTATTGACTTATTTTTGTGCAAGCTAAAACATTTAACTAGAAGTATATTATCAAATCAAGCACATAATAAGGGAAATAATTCTAACACAGATTAGTATCCTAAAGTTATGTAATAAAAATAGTGAAGTTAATTTGACGAAAATAGTCAATATTACGTTACAGATAAGGAAATATTAGTTGAGTCTTGTAAATTCTCATGCGTGATATTCTAGGTAATTATTACGTGTTGAGCAAATATTCTGAGATTTCTGAGTATATATTCTTAAAGATTTGAATGAAGAGTACAGATATTATTCTGTACTTTTGTCTCCTAATGATTCTCTGAGTTCATGTCTTTCTTTGCATAGAATAAACAACTCGGTGGCTATGCGATATTATTAAATTCTTTTAGGGTTACTGTCACATATGAAATAAAAAAAACGGTATTGAAAATAACGTCAAATAGCTCAGAGTTTGGGTGCATATGGTTTGAGCATTACAAGCTGTGATACACAATTTTAAGACAAGTAAATTCTGAGCTGAGCTGAGATTCTGAACGATTAGGTAAATTGAGTTTAAGAAAATTATAGGTAATAAAAGAAAATGAAAAATATCTCTGTAGGTATACGTTGGATGGTGAAGCCAAATATTATGTCTAATTTATTAAATTATTTCTATCTCTCAATTATTTTATAAATACTTTTCTTGTTTTTTCTTACTCTTTTTACCTTAAATGCGTCTGCTAAAATATAAATGATTAAATACTCATTCTCATAAGCTCAAGAATTAAATGAATGACATAGTAATATATATGTATATATATATATATATATATATATAATATATATATATATATATATATATATATATATGTGTAATAAATTTTCACGCGAAGCCGTTGAATACATTATAATATCACACGTATACCGTGTGATATTATAATGCATTATCTTTTTCATTCTACTCCATCTTCCCCTTTTATAGGCGTAACCACTCATTAACTCAAGTGTACGCACTATGCACTTGTCAGAAAGAAATGTTATTAGTGAATGTCGGTTTATACTTATTATGCACACATAAAAAAAATTCCAAAAACTTTCATATGCAACGAACAAGTCACAGGATATATTCATAGTCACAAAGAAAGCAATGATAATAAATCTGGCAAGACTATTTCATTACTTACTATTTTGCATTTTAATGTATGCAAAATTAAACGAATGTCTATAGGAGCAAAAATCGATGCAAAAATGGCGATCTGCCAAATTATCGATTTTATTTAAAAAAAAATTGTAACTTTCTCCACCATATGTTCTAAATTTTACTGAAGGTTTTTAAAGTTACATTTTTGATGTTATATTAAGCAATGATTCAATAAGTATTAATCTATATTTTTGAGTGTCAGTACACGTTTCGCTGGAACATCTCACGCTCTTTATGAGATGAATTTCAATATATCTAGGTATATCATAACAAGCAGTCTCACACCCCTTAGAGTAAGATATTCAGACTAAATATATATTTATGTCACGTTGATTAAAATATAAGCGATATATCTACAAACATCGCCTTTATTTTGATAAATTCCAGAATCCTCGAAAAGAATACCCATATTTACAAGTGCCAATTCCGCATAGAAAAAATCTAGATAGCCAAAATACCTGTTTTATACGTATGCGCACTGTGTATGTACATTATAAAAGTCATTATAGCACACTTATGGAAACTTAGAGTGTCGTTTACTCGATTAAATTCAAAATTAATATCTTAATGTTGTAACTCATTAGATCTGTTCCTCATATAGAAAAAATGGGATAACACTTACTTATTACCTTTGCTCAATGTGGAAAATTGAAAATGCCACAACCATAAAGCATATAAGGTCGTTATTACAATGCAAATTCGCTGCAACACCGCGACGTGGACGCTGCGTTTTTAATACATTGCACAATTGCCTGCGAATTACAGCTCGTCCCACCCCATTTCAGCTGTATTGTAGAAACAATAACGATTTCATCTGTATCTTGCATCAAAAATGAGATCAACAAATACAGATTTGTCTAATTTGACACAGTCACTTATCACAGATTAAAAATCGTTCCATTTTACTGGATAAAAAAGGGAGAATGTAGTAAAATAGAAAGTAATGCAGAGAGACAGGTATGAAATAAGTTGTGTCTTGATGGGGACACGTTCGCATGTCGCCAGTCTAATAATGGTCGTAATCCGCCTATATTTACTTCAAACAATTTCATATGAATATTTATAATTTTTTTTATAGCGCTGAATAGTTTAAGAAATATTCACTTGAAACTTTTCGAAACTTTTTTTAGAAAGGTACACAATCTTTTTTATTTCGCGTATCGTATGGCATTATAGTGAAACAGTAAGTTACGAGGGTTCAAAACTATTTACTTCAAATTTCAAGTTAGGTTGTTCTAAAGGTACTTTTGAAAATGAACGCAAAGATTAAGATATACCTTTGTCTCTCCCCTATCTTCGAAACTACTAAAGTCAAAATTATGAAACGGACAACGTTATTGTAATTTGACCTAACCTTTACCCAAAAACTATAACGGTGATCTTTAATTTTATGCTTTTTGCACTATTTAAGTATTTACTATTTTACTATTTTTATTACGACAGACTCGACCATATATATTCATGGTAGAAAATTATATTAAATATTTTATAAATAGTTTGATACAAATGCTGTTACGCTTTTATTTATGATAGTTGTATGCTGAACTTTCGTAGTGCGAATTAATTTCACAGTTAAGAGATTTCTTTTGTTTTAAAAAATAAGTACTAAATAATAAAGTTATTGTGAGCTTTGTTTACAACCTAGAATCCTAATATGTAAACATGTGTACGAAAGCGAAGTCAACATAATTTCTAGAGAATTACGAATGCAAATGTAGAGATAAAAATATATGAAAAAAAGAAAACTTTCAATATGTTTTTAGGGATGACTCACAACGATGAATCTATTCGTTTTGATATCGTCATAATATTTTTATTGGTGTACCATTGAGCACTATGACGAACTTGTATAGTGCATAAATCACAGTCTAGTAACATAAAATTTACTTTAAGCATGCATACATTTAATAGTACACACAATTATAAACACTTAAAAAAATCATGACCTAGAAATGTTCATTAATTTCTAATACGTAAATTATTGCCCCCGCAGAAACATAATAACTTCATTAAGCCAGATTCAAAACTGTCACCCTTTAATAATTTTTATCCTTTTCCTACAAAATTTTGATTAACGAATTTTATAAAGTAATAATTTTACATCGAATTACATAATCGGCTGCCAAAGTGACGCCCGGCCTTTGAGAGCTTTTCGTAACGACGCGATAATTCGTTCATTAAAAAGGCAATTTCAAATAAAGTGCTAAGTTCGTTAATCGATTCCACTCTACAGATTTGATGGGTGCTTGACGTGATCGTTTAATCGATGAGATGAAGGTGTTTAATGGTGAATATAAATAGTACGACAATTTTTTATATATATATATATATATATATATATATATATATATATATATATATTTAATATGGCTATAGGATGTTTGCATATAAATGTTCAGTACAGGATTCGAAGATTGATTTTGCAAGTTTTCTTTTCGAATCGCGTAATTAATTAATTGTGTATTTCTGGAAGAAGAATCCAGAAAAATAGCCATCGCTACTAATGCTATTACCGTATGTACAAAAGACGAAGTGCAATGACGAAGTTGTAGTTTATATATCCTTTACAATGGACTATTGGGAAGGGGCGACATTACCCTAACCAAAATATTAAACCTAAATCATCCTGTAGGTCTTAGACCGGCCTATCTAGGTTGCGGATGTGCGGATGGACTCGGTGCCACTTGCTGGGCCAGCAGGGTCTGGGTTTTTAATGTCCCTTGGCTGGCTGACGATGATCAAGGGGTGAGTTTATCCCAGAGTGGGTTAAATCGATTACAACTGAAGGTCAAATCCTTGTGAACCACGACACGTTCATTTTTTTTTAACATTTCAATTTTACAACCATGCACAGGATACAAGGACATTTAACTATCTTAAGTTTAAACTTTGTGTGCATATTTAACATTTCCCGTTTACAAATGCGCACAGGATCATGTAATTAAGTTTTCTTAATATAAACCTTTAAACGTGCATTTGACATTTCACATTCACAATTTTGCACAAGGACATGTAAATAATCCTACCTAAGTTTCAGTTTTACATATAGGTTTTTACATTTTTCATTTTACGTTTTGCATTTTACCTTCTAATTTATCTAAGGTTTAGTTTTACATATACATTTTTCATAGTTTCAATTTTACATTAGATATCTTTACAATTATATTTTTTACAGTTTCATTTTGCAGTTTTTATTCTATACTTACATAGATACATTTTTGGTTTGGTGTTTAATATGCCTAGTACTAATTTATAATATAGTTTGAATAAATAATACTTTAGTATGCAATTTAAATAGGCAAACATTTAATATTATTCTCATTGATACTGCACTACTCTGACTGTCCAATTCTTTCTTTCATTTATATAAATTTTGTTTTGGATAAATATTTTATATGCATGTCTGCACATTAATAAATTGTATTAACATAATTCAATTCTGTAGTATTTTTCCTTAGTATCTCAGTTACGAGTGTATACTTAATATCTATAGGTCTATACTTTTCGTGAAACTCAATTGTAGTTTTTATCACACTTATGACACTTTTGTTATCTGTGTTTAAACCCACAGTCCCTTGATTGACCTCACTAAGGACACACTATTCACATTACTGATTTAACCATATTGCCTTATTGGTGGCTACACAGGCTGCTATGAACTCCGTTTCGTGGCAAACAGAACCACAGCCTGCTATCGCTGACCGGATCAAACGTGCGGTCAACCAAACCTTCAACATAACATAAGTAACTATTTCCCGAATGTGTTGCTTTGCTTCTTGGGATTAATGTTATTTTTAACGGTGTTGGACTCTTAGTTCTTGTTTTTGATGGATTAGGTTCCTATTTGACGAGGACTCGCTTGAGGCGTATCTTCTCCGCCAAACTCGAGTCTACAACTGTCTCTGTCAATACTGATGTACTTTGTGAATCCTTCTAAGTGCATGTGTTTCACTTCCACTTTGACCCGGTTATGTTTCTAAAAACATGATTTATTTTGTCCGTGGGTTTCAATAACGCCGCATCTTTGCTCTTCATTACTCTCATCGAGTTGGGTAGTACAAATCAGTGCCCTTGTATTTTCACAGTATCCGACGAAGGTTGCATTCCTTGCTCTTGCATACCATTTTCTTGTCTTTTTTTTTAATATAAACTGTTGCTTTATATCCCATTACTCTTAGGCGGCGGTTGGTAAGTTAGGCAGCAGTGAAAACTGCTCCAACCCAATACTCTTTCGAATGATTTGCATCGAACAGCGAGCAATTTAATTGTTCAACCAGTGTGCATTTCATTCTTTCGGCTGTGTGTGTGACAATGTATGGTTCAATTATGTATGGAATAGTATAATTCTAGTCCTTTTCAAGAATTCTGAAAAGTATATATTTATATATTCGAGCCCGTTGTCTGTGCGCAGACGTTTAATTTTGCTACTTAATTGAGTTTGGACTTGATTTTTAAATTCTCTGAATTTTTCTCTTACTTCCGCAGGAAGTAAACAAAGACATTTTTTGAACAATTATCTATACATGTTAAAATATCTTGCCCATCGAAGTGGCATTGTTTCGATTAGACTACAAACGTCCAAGTACACCAAGTCTAGTACTTTTTTGGTTTTATAATCTTAACATTTGAAAGAGCATCTTGTTGGTTTGCCTTTTCTATTTGGTGCACATGTAGACCAGTTATCCTTCCTGGGTAATTGCATCCCTTCTATTTGTTCTACCGATTTTCCAAGGTCTTTACCATTTGGACGACCCAGATGCCGGTGCCACAGGAAAACGTTAGATTTGTCGATGTATGTGTGCAACAATATAAGTATGCAACATTACTGTATATACTCAATCTATACGTATTATTGACTAAATTGGTAGTAGGTATAGTTTCATCGTTTATTACAAAGTAACCCTCACTATCGGATATTACTTGGCTACCGTTTTTAATGACTTTTCTAACCGATAATAGATTTTTTACTAAATCAAACTCATATTTTAATGCCCGAGCTCTCAGTCGCCATGATTATTGGCTTAAATGATTCTAGTAAACCTGAGAGCAACAGTGTTCCCAGCCACTCCTCATCGGCCGAGAAATGTTCATTTTATAGTTTGTGCGCCGTAGTCGTTATTTTGTTAACGTAATTTTCTACGTTTTTACGTTCCCCAAGTGTCATCATACACCGATCTCTTAGCAACGCACAGCGGCGTGACAAAACTTCCTCGTCGAAGACTCAAGCTAGATTATTCCAGACTTTCTTTGAAGTTTGAGCATCTTCACTATGAACTTAAAGCGTGAAAAAAAATTATGGCAAACCTCCACATGGAATAATTATCGCGACCCGTTAATTTTTTCGATCAATGTTAATGAATTGTTTGAAGATGTTTTGTCTTGCATTTGATTCAAGGTGATCTTAGGTATTAATTTTTTAAAATGTTGCACTATTTCAACGATGAGAAGCTTTATGAGATCCCGTAACCTCTGTTGAATTATTTTTGCAATAGTGAAAATGCGTGGTTGATTAATCTAATTATTCCCGATATATTATG
This sequence comes from Druceiella hillmani, assembly GCA_039881145.1. Lineage (NCBI taxonomy): Eukaryota > Metazoa > Arthropoda > Insecta > Lepidoptera > Hepialidae > Druceiella > Druceiella hillmani. The sequence goes on along the minus strand of JAYKKI010000016.1, from coordinate 19,978,292 downwards.
ATATATATAATGTCGACAAATAGTCTAATAATATCACCACATGTAAAAAAGAAGGAAGTACAGTGGCGAAGTTGCGGTTTATAGATCCTTCAACATTGACTATGTAGGAAGTGGTCACATTATCAAAACCAAAAATATTTAATCAATTCCATGCCAAATCTACACAATTGATATAACTTTTTTTTTCATTGCAATTCGATACATCAAGTGTGCCTCATAGGCATCACGAAAACTTTTTAATCATTTGATCATATGATTATTGGTTTCGAAATTAATGCCGCCAGGTTTTTTAAATAAATATGCTATTTGTGGATTTATTTTATGGTTCATTAGTCAAATAGACAAACTTTATAATTTCTTCATGTCCGTATGTCTATATGCATGTCACATCCATTTAACTTGGAGACTATTAGCATTATATAGATAAAATTTGGAAAGTAGTCTTCTAAAAACCGCCATGTAATGAAATATTGGAATTATGATAAAAAATGGTACTCCATACATATAATTGAGGGACGAAAAAAACTCAGTTTACATAAAAGCGTGAGTAATCGTTAGATAGGGCTTAAAAATTATATAGAAGTTCAAAAATAACTCTTTTATTTAAGTCAATATTTAATGAGACATGCGTTTTTAATTCTTAAATGTTCTTAATTCTCCATCTATTCAACTAACTTGTATAAAATTCTGAAAAGGTCGGATCTGAAAGCTAAAAATGAAGGTAGTAGAACTTTATAGACATTTTGTGTAGTTTTTGAGACATGTTTGGTTCTGATCGTAGAAAAAACTTAAATTTTCAGTGTTTGAGAAATATTATTGAAAATTTGAAATTTTTGAATATGATAGAGAGCTGTGCAATCTCATTGAAAACATCTATGATTTTTTTAATAATATCCCAACAATATAATCCGCAACAAAACCCTTTTCTATATTGAAATTTACTGTTTATCTTTGAAATACTGAAAAAGGCTTGTAAATTAAATTGAAAAAACTACAGAATTAGTTCACACTATTGTTAATTAATACCCAAAATTTTACTTTGATGTCGTGATTGGATCAATTACTATGAAGGGCACAACTTTTTAATAATTTTATTGATGTCGGAGGAAGTCAAAAAATTATTTCATGCCGAAAAATTATTTCAAAAATTATTTCATGGAAGCCAAAAAATTATTTGATTTCAAAAGATGTATTTATTGGTACTCCACAAGACGGAGTCTGTAAAAATAACATTCGTCGTCCTTTAATTCTACATAGTAGTGCGCTTAAAAAAACTTGAGCTATATACTTCTATTTCTTCTCGTAATTTAGGGATGACTTTCTGTAAAACTTTAAGGCAATCGCTTTTAAGCTAACAGAGCTGTGATGCTGTGACATACGAATGAACAGATGGAAATAACGAAACTTTCCGTTTTAGCCATTTGACTCTAAATAACTGTTCTTACGAATACGTCTAACTTAACTGTAGAACTTAAACGTACTGGAAACTTTTCTATCAATACATGCCGAATTCGGAAAGAATAAGTTAAGAATTAATAGGATTGATAAGGCCTTTATGCGTTTTAAATCTTTCTCCCTTTTAAATATTTTCACATGAGAATAACTAAATTTGTCAAAATATTTTTTTACGATTTTTAAAAGCAATGAAAAATATAGAAACCCAATGAAAAATAAACTAATTGAGAAAATTTTCTAGAAAGAGGGACATTTAATTCTTAAATTGTTATTGAATCTATCTTTAATTCCTACTAAGAGCTTTACTCTCTTATATGTTTGGTAACCATAATGCTTACTTTTTTAAATCAGTCTTCTGTGTTCTTCTTTGAAGAATATAAGTATTTTAAGATTTTTACCGTGCAGGTTAAATTATAGATTATTAATGTCTAACTTGAATCAATAAGAAAACTATATTATTTGAATTTAACTGATTAGCCATAAACCGCTTTCAAGAATCGTGGCTTTTTTAAAATTTAACTCTAATTAAACGGACGCCCCTAAAATTATTGATATGCCATTTAAGGACGGAATTTATTACTTGAAGCATTTAAAACTCTTGATAAAATAAATAAAAAACGTTAACCGTTAGTTTTGAAAAACTAAATATAAAAGTCGCCCAAACTTTCACAAATATAACGCAATTTTTGCCAAGTAATGGGGCGGAATACTTAAGAGATGCAAAGCAGTCGAATCTACATCATTATAAGGGGAGATTTGGTGAAAGGTTCAAATGCTGAGGAAAGAGGATAGAGAAATGAGAACAGAATGAGAAGAACGCCTGATGATAACAGATGAGTTCACTGAAATAGCTGGTTTATTTAGTAGTAGATTCAAAGTTAATTAAACCTATAGATGTACGGATTTTATTAAAATAGACTAAACCATACGCGTCTACATCATTTTAGAATCAATGTAGAATATTAGGAGGTTATAAATAGTCTTACAAAACCTTAGAAATATTTAGCTTAAGTAGTGATGGACTCATTGCATTTCATTGAAACATGTATGATTAAATACCTTTAAATTGTCACCGCTGGCGCAATGAGTAAGGTTGATGAGTGGATGCTGCATGCTGGAATGGTTGCGATATTGTGAGAAGGAAGAAAGGTGAGAAGGAAAAATATTTCTACAAATATAATATTTATAACACAAACTATTTTTATATACAAATTAAACCAGATTAAGTAAGCGATATGTAGTAATATGATAGGATTGCCTTTGCCTTTTAATAAGCGATATGGAGTAATATGATAGGATAGGATTAAGTTACTTTAATCTGAACTGAACCATTATTAAAAGGTAATCGTATATAAATTTAAAATACTCACTATGAGAGTAACCTTAAAAACGAAACTGAAATGCAATGACGCATCAGGCTTTGCCGAAAAGTAGAGAATATACTATTCAATTCTCGAGAGTACGAATGTTAGAGATAGCAAATTCAAGAACTTGAAAGATGCTTCGACAGGAGTTGAATATGCGACTTCAAGATCATTACCAGCTTAGATTATTACCCAGAAGATAATTACCAGCCTTGTGAATATATATAAAATAAAACTATTCTTGATCAAATGCTTTTTTTCATTTTTGCTTACATTAGTCCTGTATATCTTTCACGATTCACTTTCCTCACTGCAGTAAAATGTACGTATATTCAGAAGATCATGCTTACGTGAAACTCTGATACTTTATCAAATAAGATTATGATCTTGGTTGATGGTTTTATTCTAATTGTGACCGTTAATAATTAAACATTAATAATTTTCAAATAAATGAGAATAAAGTAATATCAGATAACTAGGCTTGAAATTACCATTCGTATTTCGCCTTCCTTCTAGCCCATTTGCTAAACCGGCAAAATAATTGTTTTTAATATTGGCTGCTGACGTAAGGTTCAACGCCCTCACTCTTATCATATCGATCTGATAACGCATTCATTAAAAAGGCAATTATAACTGAAGGTCTTAAGTCGTTAAACGATTTTACTTTCAGATTACTCGGACCGTTTTGTGACTTGACATTGATAGTACAGACAAGTCTTTACATAATTGATAAGACGAATCGGAGAGACAAATTTATAATATTTCAAGAAATGTATGATATTTTGAAATGGAAACTCGTTTTGTTAGTTATAAATGTTATTTGTTTATTTTTCCTTTATTTGCTACGCGGTCTCTTCTACCTCTACTCAAGGTACTTATCTTCTTTCCATAATCTCTGAATAAAGAGACTGTTATTCTAAATGAAACTGGTGAATGGATTTTGCTAAACGTTTTATTTATAGGACGTGATCAAATCAAACACTAACAACAAATACATCAGGAATGGTAAATGCAAAAAAATTAAACTATTAATATTCGATATTTAATTTAAGCCATAAATCGAAGAAATTCTTTTGCTTTATTGAAAAAATGAGAATATTGTAAATTAAGAGCCAAGTTTCATTGATTGAAGAGTACAAAAATGAGTTCAAAAGTAATGTGATTCAAATTCGTGGTGACATAGTGCTGATACATTGCAATCAGTAAAAACTTGTTTTATTAGGACATAAAATACTAAACCATATTTTATTTATTAAGCAGGATTTAAGCGGGTGTTCATATTGGCCAATAGACTCGTTTTAATTGTCAACCATCTTGCTGATATTGTTAGTTGCTTTTTTATATTTATTCGGAAATGGAAGGTAAAATTATAGGTTTGTCCTTGAAAACTAAAAAATAGCTTTTGAAATAAATATGACTAAAATAGACAGAAAATTATTATAGAAAATTATATATAATTTTGTTATAAAATTTGTGTGGCAAAAAAATTTGCGGCAAAGCAGATACAACATGTAAAAAATAATAATATTACACAGCTGGATTTCTACTAAAATAAACAAGAAATAAATAAGCAAGTAAATTAAAAATAGAATAGATCAAAAAGTAAAGGTAAAACTTAAAGTGGGACCAGCGATCCAGTTAGATGATGTTACATAACGTAAAATATTAATATCTTACCGATCAAAGGCATGATCAATAATGTCAACAATATATGGGATATGAACGTAACATAATAATTGGTTACGGAATATGATAATGTATTTGGCAACCGTAATGTTTTAGTAATGTGATTCAAATTTAAAGTACCGAATAATTTATTATTAAGTACCAAATAATGAAATAGTGTTGTAAAAATGTCTTTCCTGCAGTGAAATATATTCAAATAGATAAAAGTTATTTTGCTATTATATCAGTGATAAGCGTTTTTGACGTCGTTAAATTAATTTTGTGGTGCATATTCAGACAGCATGATTACAAAACAATTTTCATTTGGATCTATTCAATACTATCATTAGCATACTGATTGGTTATTCTGAAAAGAACGAATTAAAACTTTTGACAATAACTAAATTTAGTTTTTATAAAACGATATTAATTCATGCCAGCTTAAAGAAAAAAATAATTTATTTCACATTGAAAGGTCGGAATCTTTTCCAATTTGAACCTATGAACATCTTTATATGATACAGGTAAAAAGCTGACAATTTTCATATAGAAACTCGTAAAAAATATCGTAACTTTGATTTAGTCAAAGAAAAAATAATGTGTTTAGGGCAGCATCTTTTAGTTGGTCAGTGAACCGTCAGGAAAGACAAAGATTATGTCCGTTTGGGAAAATGTCGCAAAAAGGACGGGGTACCCACCACCCGCCCCGCATAGTGTCACAATATGCTCTTGCGTCAACGCTATTTGTGTACAATTGGTACCTATATTTAGGTAGATGTTACCTTTAGGTTAGTGTAATTTTGTATTTTCCTAAATAATTGTTGCAAATTTTTTACCTAATGTGAATATAGGTATTTACCCATATGAATGTGTGATGCGAATGAAACCAAACATAATTTTATTAAAGTTAAATAGACCTGCTATGAAATACTAATTGTATAATGCACTGCAATCTTCATCGTTTGGTTTAAATAAACGGAATCAATCCAGTTATCTGAAATTACTAGGGGCGAGCATTGTTTGAAAACCTTTTTTCGAGATTTGTTACTTAAAAGTCAATTAGTTTTCGCTTTTTATTCATTTTAAATTTATTAATTTCGTTCTGAAATTACATGTTTGTTCTGAAATTACATGAGTGGTTACGTAACTAGGGGAACTAGGGGCATGATGGGGTAGTAAGGTAAGACGGGGTCACCCACACATACAAGAAACTAAACCAGTAGTAGTAGCCAACCGAGAGCCGCTTCCGAGCAATACTCAGAGCGGCCATGACAGTCGGCGAAAGTGCATGGGTTCTGTGTTTATAAACAAATTTCTGCTGGAGTGCAATATTAATGTAATATTTTGTGTTTTTTGACAACTTCAGAAACAGGTAAGGAATAGAGTTGAACTAGTGATTGTTTTGCCCTTCTTTTTACATTTTCTTTAGAGTAAATTGGCATATTTACTATCGCATTAGTCCTAACCTAGTATTTAAAATATTTAACTTTCTTTAAATATTGTGACTGGGGCAAGATGGTGTAGACTATACGGGGCATAATGGGGTAACCTCTAATTTTGTAAATTACTAGAAATTGTTGTTTATACCATATTTTTATTGTATTTTATTCAAGATCTTAAAGTGTTAAAGTGTTGAGTTTACTGTTAAACCTCTCGTGTTTTTTACTCATCAGAGTTAATTATTTTTAATATCCTAAAACCAGAATAGTCTCTATTTCATTAATTGCTTTTGTCGTTGTTTACTCACTATTATTTTTACACTCATCATACCCTTCAGATCATGAAACGACATTACTTATCTAGATTTTACTTTATTTATTGTTGCATACAGATAGGTATATTGATTGAAACATATTTTTTTTTAAATTTCAGTTTAAATATGGTTAGAAACTATAAAAAAAAGACAAAAGGGGAGAGGTCACAACAGTCCATGAAAATAGCTGTAGATAAAGTTTTGAGCAAAGAATAAGGATATAGAAAGGCAGCTTTAGAATACGGTGTTCCTCAAACAATTTTGGTGCGTTATGTCAAAAAAATTAAGCGAGATTGAAATATTCACCATTTGGTTCAAACAGTTTATCCAATTTTCCAGAGCATCTCCTAGCAATAAAGTGTTGCTGCTTCTAGACGGACATGTGAGTCATACTAAAAATCTAGATGTTGTAGATCTTGCACGACAACATGGAGTTGTACTAACTTGCTTCCCTCCTCATTGCACACATAAGTTGCAACCTCGCGATGTAGCTTTCATGAGGCCTTTGAGTACTTATTATGACCATGCTGCTACAAATTGGTTGAGATCGCATCCAGGCCGAGTGATCATCATGTTCCAAATAAGTAAAATATTTGGACAAGCTTACATGCAAGAAGCTACAATGTCCACAGCAGTTAACAGCTTCAGGAAGTGTGGTACATGGACATACAACTAAGATAATTTTAGTGATGCTGATTTCATGGCTGCTGAAACTACAAACATACCACTAGCTCAAGACAATCCATCTACATCAAGATCTGTCAACCTATCGTTAATAAAGACTAGTGCACACATAGCTCCGCATCACGGACATGAAGAATCAACCATGTCAAGAGTTGCCAACGCTAAGTCGATAGAGACAGAGCTTAGTCCCGGATATTAGTCATCGTCTATATTGAATTCCGAAAATGTGTCCTCAGCAGAGCCAGTACCTCATCCTGGACATGAAGTATCAAACCCGTTAAACGTTGTCAACGATCAGTTTATAGAGATGGAGCGTCATGCTGGACCTGAAACACCATCCCCATCAAATTCTGCAAACCTTCCCTCAACAGAGTTGGCACCTTGTTCACAATCCGCAAATCAACGTACGCTGAATCAACTGTCAAATGCTTCTCCCATCCAAGCCGTCTGCTGTGATTTAACTTCTGCTTTCGAAAATGCTTCCCCTAAAGACATATTACCGATTCCTGCCGTTCAAATGACCGAAAAAAGGAAAAACTATCGAAGAGGTAAAACAGCGGTAATAACTTCAACTCCGTATAAAAAAGAACTTGAAGTTTTTAAATTGTCGAAGAACATTCCGGCTAAAAGAAGTAAATCGTCAAAAGACGTTCCGGCTAAAAATAATAAATCGTCTAAGAATGTTATTGCCCAAAATAAAATGAAGAAGGCCAGGAATAGTAAGTTGCAGAAGAAGGCCAGGCCATCAACTTTAAAACAAGAAGATAGCGTTTGTTTTTATTGTAACGATTTAAACCACACATACCTGAAATTGACTGAAAATTGGGTAAAATGCCAACTCTGTGGGCAATGGGCTCATACTGCATGTGCTGGGGTTGATGGTAAAGACCAAGAAGAAGTACTCATATGCATGTTCTGTGAAGAATCCCATCTTACCCCTGAACCCCATCATTCCCCATTTATCATTCCCCATCTTACCCCACATACGGGGCAAAACGGTTTTTTTATGTGATTTTAAAAAATAATTATTGTTAATAATTCGTTATGTCATTTTCGTCAAAAGATTATACCAATTTGTAGTTGATTAAGAAACTAAAGTGCTATAAATGAAAATATTATGTTGATTTTTACTGAAGTTTTTCGTTGTTTTGCCTTAGCGTCCCCATCATGCCCCTAGTTCTCCTATATATATTAGGAGTTTCTTTAATAAAAAAAATTTAATTATTAGTTTTACTTAACTGACGCAGATTTAAAATGTTCGTTAAATTTAAAGGTATACTTTAGATTTGACAAAAAATATTTATTTCTTATTTGGTGTTACAAAAAACACCACTTATTAGTTATGTAATTTTCATAATTTTATATTAAACAATTATGAGATTAACAAGCCATGAAATTATTATTATGAAAACAACCATCAAAGTGAAATTAACATTGGTAAATTATATTGGGTGGTAATATATATAATATAACCTCCAGAACCGATATATACATATATATATATATATATATATATATATATATAGATGTGTGTGTGTGTGTGTGTGTGTGTGTGTGTGTGTGTGTGTGTGTGTGTGTAGCTACAACCCATTCTCATTAGTGTGAATAATAAATCGACAATTGAAGTATTCTGTGGTTTGTTATTAGATAGTATTCACGACGAATTGGTAATTAAAAGAATATACATATAAACTTTTTAGGTACATTTTTCATTAAATAGTTTTTCTGGAAACATATGTTAAAGTGAAAATAAGCAGCGTCCTTCTACTGATATAGTTCTTGATGTAATGTATTGGCACATCAGTTTTTGACGATTATGTATATAACAACACGTCGGGTTATGACGTTAGGTCTTTGACCATAAGGAATATTAGTCGCTAACCTCGATTAAGTACATTCTTCAACAGGTAGCGTTCGGCTTTGAGGAAGAGACGTCATCCAGTTAAAAGGCAATCAGTTTAAGCCGAGTAATTTTACTACCTTTGTTTGCAGCAAGTTGAGATAATTAAGTCGTGTGAAGGTTCCAGAGGATGATGGGGGTGGGTGCTCCCGGTGCAATCACACTTAATTCTTTCGATCATTAATCAGCGAAGAGGTGCCGCTGAAGTGCTCGAGGAAGGCTGTCGCAAAATGCTCTTTTTTTCAAAGGAAATACAAGTTTTTTTATCACTCGAGGGAGGTATTAAAAACTATTTTAATTAGCGACGATATGGTAACAGTTAGTAGAAATTAGAGTATCTCTGGAATCCGTTCTGTGTGGGAGATTTGCAAGAGAGAAACTTTAGAGAAATTTGCTCGATGTTAGTGATATTGAATTTGTTATAACTGTAAATTAAGTCTGCTTACTATTTGCTAAGAAGACTTCAAATATCAATTAGCGTAGTTTTGTTGAAGTAACAATCGTGGGTCTTATATATTTTGGATCAATACGTATCTAAATTTTCAGGTATGTTTCAATTAAATTCCCTTGAATTAAATAGTGCGTATTCCAATTGCAACGTTTTATTGCTATTTGTGCAAATAAATTAATTTTATTTCTGAAAAAAATTAGTTTTTAATCATTGCACTACTATACGTACAGGTCCATTTATCATATATTTGTTATTTTAAGCTTCTGGTTATCAATCAGATACTATCTGCATTATATAAGTAAGTAAAATCGAAAATAGCTTTAAAATATAGAACGTAACGTAATTACTAATAATAAATATGCAATAAATTTAAAATTGTTATATTACATAGAGTTTCTATGATGTTACGATACTGAATATTAGTACTAGTGGAGATAAACAACATTTCCAGTTGTTCAGACTTTTTATGTTGATTAAAATTACTCAACGAATATTTAATTCCAAAATATAACACGTGCAAGTTAGAAGGGGTTTTAGGTAATTTTGAAATCATAATTATTACAAACCAACTAGCAAAAACACGATAAATCACTTTCACCATCATTAAACCCTTATAATTATTTGTGACAAATGGAATCCTCAAAACAAGCCAAATAAGCCCAAACTTTTACTTGTTTGAGAAATCCTCTCACCACCTTCCCTCTTTATCTTCAGACCCTAATCACCATTTCTTACTAAATTACTTATAAAGAAATGTTGCCAACAATTTTTAAAGGACCAGTACTTTCATCCGTTGAGGAGTTCCCAGGGATATCTCTGAAGTTCATTATCTAGCTATATTTACATGGAAACTATCCGAAACCATTCCCTGTTCAAATAAAATAAATTATAAATATTGGTTAACATGTCACCGAGTTAAAGTTGTACATAAATCTCTTATTTTCTAAGAAACTGAGAATCTCTTATTTTCTTGGCTAAGTTAAAATTTATTTTATTTAAACAAATTTCGGAAAATAATATCTAAATAATATGTAATAATCTAAAACCCTCCGAAAATTTCAAAGCCCTTAAAATTATTATAATTAGTACAAACGATGAGATGCTACGATTACAAGTCATATATTTAATACAAATTACACGTATCGCGTAGCTAACATAGTGGCGTGAAGATCGTGGAAGTAGTATAGATGGCTAACGTATTAATATATATATATATATATATATATATATATATATATATATACACATATATACATATATATATATATATATATATATATATATATATATATATATATATATATATATTCTCAACGTAATGAAAGGTTTCATATTATAGGCTTAAATAAATATATCCCAATATATTCAATTGCACAATAAATTACAATTTAAGTTCTTGAATATTAGAGTATAAATTATGAATAAGTATTATAAGTACCCTATAGACAGAAGGGATAAACAAAATTTTAAAAAATATGAAATGTTAGACACATTAACATTTTGAGACCTTATTACTGAGATATATGTGGCTGGTAAATAAAATTTTACATACATTCTGGTTTCTAAACATATGGTTTAATTTTCTATTTAATAGTAAAGTGTTAATGTAGGTAAATATTTGTCACTATTTTCTTATAGGTACTTCCAAATTATTTTTGATCGATACGTTGCCAGTTATAATAAAAAATCCAGTTCCTTATCCAGTAAATAGTAACATAAAATTGCTGTTACGCTTGTGTTCATATACGTGATGCAATTCATTACAACTAGATCAAAATATAATTAATGCGAGAAAAAAGGAAAGTTTATGTCCTTATGTGTTGTTAGGAAAAACTCGATCCTTTATCATATTACTGTTGCTAAGTCTGTCTGAATTCAAATTAGAACAGATCGAAAACATTACAAAAAAATGTATTGGCAAATGCAAATGCTGCTTAATAAAGTGATAAATAATATTATTAACAAGTGCTCGCAATCGGATAATTACTCAGTAACCGTTTTCAAAAATATTTGCTGTAAAATTTCATGAATTAGGTATGCTTTAAAGTTTTTTTCCGTTTCGTTTTTATACCTCATTACTTCAGTCTTGTTTTTACGTTTTATACTTTAACCACCGCACCATCTCCAAGAATACGAATAATAAAGAACTAAAATTTGTGTACATATACGGGTACATACATAAGTTGGGAAATTTTTCGTTTTCGACGTAACTCGGATGGGAGGATACTCTTGCAAAATTTATTGAATTAATGGAAATGTATTGAAATTTACTGCGTAATGAGGTAAAACATAACATTATTTAAAATAATATTTCATACGGACAAGGTTTTTATATTATTTAAAGTTATGTTATGTTGCAGGGAGAACTACTCAGGACATTTGCAGGATAAAATTATTCACAAATTTTTCCCGTTACTTTATACGGAATAAAATCCTTATCAAAAACAAGGTGAAGTAATTAATATTACAAGTACTAATTTAAGTAACAATTCGTTGAGGTAAAATATTTAATATCAACAAACTTTCGAATATCTTTAAAGCAATTGGTTTATAAAAAAATTATTTAAAAACCTGTCAAGCACGATCAAGTCTCGTAACACGAGAGTTCCATAGACACTTCGTTACTTATAAATTTTTGAGAGTATATAGTAGTTTTATTTAACTATACATAAACATTATTTTTTCACAACTTACATATATTGCAACATACTATGTCCTATATCTCGAGCGAGAAAAGGGTGCATATTTAAAAATTCATAAGATTTAAAATAATCGCTAATAGTTTTACTGTAATATTCTAGTCTGATTAAACCAATTCTATTTAGCTAGGTTTTTTTAGATATAAGGGGACTGAATTCTATATTTTTGTATATTTTTTGTAATATTTAATAAATGACATTTTTATTTTTGGAATTAAATAACATTTTTGTCGAGTGCTTAATTTACAGTTCGTAAAATTTATAAATAAATATTTTCGAGTTTTAGCGATACGTGTTTTATTCGTATGCTTGAGTTAATATTACTGTGCCAAATTTCGAGGTTCTCAAACGATTTCCGAAAAGAACGCCTGTGAACGATATGGAGGCGGATAACTTAGTGATATTATAAGGGTTCCGTTTTACCATTTAAGGTAAGGTATACCTTTGCTCTGACATGTTTGCATTATATTGTGTTTTCCCTTACGAGTATCGCAATATACTGATGTACGAATTAGATTTCCTTCGTAATTTTCTTGCCTTTCAGAACTTTAACATATATTTTTATACACGTAGTCTACATAATCGTATAACATTTGTAACTAATTTCCGTTCGATTTCTTGTAGAAGGTGGGCGGATGGATCTACGTAACGCCACAGCTGTTTTTTAAACTACTCGATAATTAACATAATTTGGTTAATAGTGATTAAAATACGTAGCCGTTTAAGTATAAAATGATGCTAAAAGGCTTCATTTTGAAAAAATTGGAATTGGAAATCGAAATTTTGTTTTATATTTCTGAAAACTAATTCTTTCTCCCATTTTAAAATAGTATTTTTTTTTAAATTTGCCATTGAGGTGGACAACGATATTAGTTTTAGATTAAGCATATTATCGGTATCTTTGAAGCTAATATACTCGCTTTAATATTATTATAATATATTAATTGATATTTTATTACATATTATTTAGTATCAGAAACAAATTACATTGTTTTGGTTCCATACACCAGGTCACTTCAATGCCTATTAAAATGATGGAATCAAAAATGATCTGAATCTGAAAATATTGTGAATATAATTCACAATATTTTCAGAAAAAATGGTATCTAAAATATTACAGAAGTTGTAATTATTTAAAAAATTTACAATATCATATATATAATATAATATGAATACCCTTCGAAATTCAATAAAACACGTAGGATTTAATAGACCTTACAATGTCATAAAGTTTAGGGATTTAATACACATTACAATATCGTAAACTTATGAATGTCATAAAGTTTATTGATTATTTTTTAACAAATAAAATGACAAATACCTAAATTTTAACTATTAAAAATGATTTCCTTTTATTTTTTAAATATGACTTCTGATGAAATGAACTGATAGTATACTCGGGAACTGATAGTATAACGGGAAAATAATATACTCATTTATAATGTGAAAAGGAGAAGCGGTAGTTCCCCGGTATAGCGGTAGTTCCCCGGTTAGCGGTATGCCAAGTATCTCGTATAATCATAAAATTACTGTTAGACACGCGATTGCGTCGCGTCACTATTGTGATGTTTCTCGACAGTTGCAATATAATTATGACAGTTCCTGTGTAAATGAATTATAGGTTGTGATCAGAGGGTTTATTTAATCTGATAATCCGTCTTTATTAATTCCGGACCATAGATGCATCCACCGCCTGTTTGGATTTTGTAGGGAAGGTAGCTTCGTTCACTCAGTCAGATCAAGAGTTGGTATAAGAAGAGTTCGCAATAAATTTCGCGTCCTATTGCTTTCATTGCTGCCCGAAATTATTATCTTTTTAAGTCTCGTGACTCCTTTTTGCATCATGTGGCCAAAATAAGTCAGTATTCATTGTAGATATAGAACAAATAAGCGATTTTCTATATGAAATGAGAAATTATTTGGTACGTCCACAGTATACTTAGCATTCACCACTAGCTAATATATCAAAAGTTTCTCCCCAGCTCGAATTATCCATATCTTCACTTTATGTAAGAAATGATGAAAATTGAAGGTTAATATTCGTAACTTTATTGCATATCAAAATATTTATACATTTATGCAAACATATATTATTTCAATTCTGTTATCTGTACGTCTATATATCAGGTTTTATATAATCAATCATATTCTATTTTCTATTAAAGTATTAATTATGTTTAAATGGCGAACGACATAATAATTTATTTCATACAGTTTCTCTCTAGCAGAGACACTATTTATATATGATCATGTGAAATTTATTGCGTCTGATTAAATTCCAGATTATTATATCGCACGCTAATCTGATTTACTCATATGTAATCAGTTTACTGTATTATGTAAGTATGTAAAAAAAAAGAGTGGTAAAAGGACTTTTGGCGCCGCAATAGATATTTGTGTTTAGGGTTTTGGCTTCGTTGTTTGGTGAGGTGAAGTCGATATTTTCGAAAACTTTTGTCAAAGTAAGACTATCGATTGATTTGCTCTGTGATGGCTTTAATGTAATAAAAAAAACAATATCAGGAAAATCATCATACAAAAGTGGAATTGTCTTTTTCTAGCTTCAACCACTTAATAAAATGTGATATATTTTTAAAACAGTGGAAATCCTTGTATTAAAAAGTGTTAGTAACATTAAACAAATTGTAAAGAAATATATCGTAATATTTTTTTTTTACAATGAAAATTGCACATAAAAAGTTAGATTTAAATGTATGTGGATTAGTGTTTGTGTGTTTATGCCGACATGCTTGTGAATCTAAATGACTTTGGGCACTCAGGTGTGCATGTACAACTAGATACAGATCTTTATAAGTAAAATGAAATATTTTCCAAAAATAATTGTTTTAAATTGCTATGTACAGGGATTTACAAGAAATTATGTCAGGCAGAAGGACAGAGTTAGCGGATATCAAGGTTTTAAATTATATACCTATATTTTTAGTGATTTATTAATTTTTTTTTTGCCAAACTTACATATGAATGAATACAATACGAATAATTGGTCGGCCAAGATCTATCCATTTTATGGGGATTTTTTTCTTTAATAGTAAATCAGTTCTTATATTCAAGGTACAGTGAGAGAATGCGCTATTGTTTTGGAATATAATATCTCTGCATATTTGTAAATCTACATCCTGTGAAAACTCAGTAAGATTTTATTTTATATTTTACGTAATGTCTTACACAAATAAAAGTCCCATTCAAACAATCTAATATTCGAAAGAAACTTCTGACCTACTAAATAGACTGGTAATTAGTTGACAAAACCAAATCAAATGTCTATCATGATTATTCATGTCACGAAGAAATATCTTGTCCTTTATCTATGAGTTTGGCAAAAGAACAAAAAATGATAATATATTTAATATCAAAAATCACTAAATATACAAGGTTTTATCAAATGAACATTTTTAAAGTGCAATAAAAGCATGTAAAGTTGTATGATTGATTTTTTACGTGGCAAGTAGGTAGTTTTAGTTTCAAAAAATGTCCTACAGGCGTAAAAATTTATGCTGCAACACAGAAGAAGGCAAACGCATTAGTAGAAAGCGGCTGCCTCATTGTCAATACACACTGAATTATAGCAGCGGTATGCAATTAATTCTCTGAGTAGTAAAGGTGTCAAACTAATGTATATAATGACAGCTTAAGTATATGCTGTAGTATAATGACAGCTTTGTACGGTGATTGCTGCAGTACATATACAAGAGATGTAAAGTTCAAAAGCAGTATAACTACTATGGATATCCGTGATTACGCGTTGAGTTTGTTCTGGATGCTCCGCAACCGGAACAGATTCAACGCGAAATGACGGATAAAAATAATGCATTAGTGGACGAGTTAGTGATAGAAAATCTCAAAGAAATAGTGATAATTTTGAAATTTGTTTTAGTTTAGCGCAGAATATTGTTTATAATGTGCTGTAATACAATAAAATATCTACAAGGTGAATGCCACGTCAGTTGACTGAATTGAAAGACAATGAGGAAGTGAAAGACTTTTTTTGTTCTTTCGATATCAAAGTGGATGTACTTTTGGAAAATATTCTTGCGTTACACGTAATGAAAACTAGATTCACTATTCCAATCCGAAATGAAAAGATCATGCACGGAATGGCGTCATAGCTACTTCCGCACTCAGCCGTCAGCGAAAAAGTCATAGAAATTGTGTTCTACGATACAAGGGGAGTTATTTTAGAACATTATATGGAAAGGGTAGTAACAGTAACAGTGCGGTTGTTTATAGTTACTTTATAATTTTGAGTATTAAGATTTCTTAATTAATACAGTATTTTAAATGGGTATAGGATGCAGTTAAAAGAAAGAATAGAATATTATTTGAAATTTGTCAATTTAAATGTAATACTTTAATATAAGAATCGCATATTTATCCACAAGTCAATGCATGCTGCTACTTATATGTGAATTGCTTATTCGCATGCAATATTTATTTAATAATATAGCCTTTACCTTTCTATTTAAGGAAAAAACGTTTTTATAGACGCAGTACTTGAATTTGACTTTTAAATTCAATCAATCACCAATTAATGGCTCAATGTTACCACGCCGACAGCTGGAGCTAGTTCAAATCGAAACAATCGCCCGAATTCGTGTTTTAATATTAAAACATCATTAATTTAAATAATCCCGAGTGAGCCAGCGTCGGTTAGCTGAGCGGTACTTTCCAAACTTTGAATGTGTTCGAATTAAAATTTTTTTTTGAAAATCGCCTAAAAATTTTATGTTACACAAGGTATTATATTATTCTTACTTGTGGCCTAAATATCACACCACATATCAATATTTTTCTAAATTATTTCATATCTATACAAGTCATAGTAAAAGTGTAAAGATATGGATGATATATCATCACAATATAGGCGAAGATATAGAAATTTGGCAAAACATTATTTTTAAGCTCATGTTCATAGTTTTCTTTCATGGAAAATGGTATTTGTTTTTTTTATTCTTACTTTATATTTTAAAGAATATCGAATTAGATATTTTCGGAAAACGTTTTTTTTAAGAAATTTCTTTTGTAATATATATGTATTCACAATGAATAATTCGTACTGGAATTAAAATTTAAAAAAAAAATAGAAAATTCTTGTATGTGAAAAGACTCCCCCGGAAGGCAGCAATTTTCTTGGAAATTTAACTTAAAAACAAGCTTTGATGACACTTCGAAAAAAAATTATACTTACCAGCTGACAATAATTTGCCTTTTCTTTTGTTTCCGTAGCAGTTGGCGGTTTTAAAAACTGAAACGACTAAATAATTAGAATAGAATCACTAGTATTGACAGAAAAATTCTACATGAAATAGACTTTGGACAGTAATTTCTTACACGAAAGACCTAAATTTATTTGTCATATGGATAAAGCAACAGTCAACGAAAAGAATTTTTTTTAAATAACTACCAGCAAGGAAATTTTTTTGTTCTGTGAGTACTAAATGATCTTTATGAATAATATACATTTATGAAAGAATGTAGTAATTTTAGTTTTGATTTTCCGGAGAATAGATGGATTTAAATTATTTGTATATAGATATTTAAATAGTAAAAAATATATTTCTCAAAGATGATACACTGTAGCTTCGCACTAATACAAAGAAAGTTAATACCTTCTTATTGTGATTATCTCCTATTCTTTGATAGTGAAAATTCGAGCCCGAGCTTGTCTAGAGATGATTGGAGCTCTGTTCTCCCCGTTATTGTTTCCGAGACGGATGAAATTTTGATTTCAATTCCATCGGTATCTAGTGGTTCAATGCTTAAAGATAACATATTGCGCTAAAATATACACAAACACACACACACACACACACACATATATATACATATATATATATATATATATATATATATATATATATATATACATGTGTGTATATATATATATATATATGTCCTTTTCATCATAAATGTTTAACCTGCTTCGAGGTTATTGTAGATTTAGCGTCAAAGAGCGATCTTGTATGATCTTTACCTGACCAAATAAATCGATTCCTCTCTTCCAGTAGGTGTAATGTAGTCACCTTATAAAAAATATACTTTTAACAATATAGATGTTAACAATGTTTCCTGTATTCAAAAAAAAACCTGATGAATTTGGTTGCTTTTTGGCAATGGAAATACTTTAATACTATATCGCACAATTACGGTTATATAGAAATATTTGATTAAATTCTTTCTCAGTAGGAAAACAATTATTTATGTTTTTATTACACACAATTTTACCTTATTATTTTCAACAACAACAAATTGTTTTAACAAACAAATATTTGCAAACAAAAATTATTCATACAAATATTTTTTACACTTTTACATGGAATATTCATAGTAGTAGATATTGTGAATATATATTATCCGAAGTAAAAAAATTAACATAAACATTCGTGAAATTAAACTAGTATTTTCCATTTTTTCGTCATGTTTATTACAAGCTAATTTCATTTTGGTCATTAACATTGTACAGTAAGAGAAATAATGCCTGAGTCTAGTGATCTAACCGCAGATGAATATCTAATTATGTTATGTGTATTATTTGAACTTATCTTTTAGTCCACGAACCTATTACAGTGCTTATAATTTATCTTTCACATTTTTATAACGAACCTTGTGAAAGTCCCTGAAGATAAAATGAGCTTTTATATTTTCATATAAATTTGTATAATACTGACCGCAATGAAGCTCTTCTCAATCAAAATCCGCTAATATAAAATATTTCGCTGTATGCCGCCAGCTTTGTCATTTATATGGCTTTGGATAAGTTTTTTTCTTATAATGATGTATTGTAATGATTTAGTTATAGTTTCACTGCATTGTATCTGTTCGGGGATGAAAAACAGAGTACTTTAGTGAGCCCCTATGCGATATGTTTAATACTGTGCACCTAATGTCTTTCTTATCGCTTTCTAGTATCAATATAGAGATTGACATTACATTCTATGAAGATTAAGATCTAATTTCGAGGTTGCATCCATTGATTCCGATTAACATGCTTATACCAGAATGTTACAAGTATTTCTAAATAACATTACCAAAATGTAATATTTATATTTCTTCATTCATTAACGTTCACTTTTTTTAATAGAAACTAGAATTTTTATTAGTGACGACATAAATATAGAAGTTTCGATATTCCATTATACCTTATTCGGAATACCTTTAGATTATATGCACTATTAGCATATCTTGAGAAGTATATAAAATACATTCTTTATATTAGACTTATTCTTTTAAATCACCTTGTAAAATAATTAATTTGAAGCATGCAAAAATTAATACATTATTAACATACCATGAATAATACAATGAATAATATCATGTGAAGCTTCGAATGACATTTTGATTAAAACCCTTTTTTTTCCTCTCTAAACAATTTTATACTAACCTAAATTATTTAATTAATACGCTGAACATTTAGCTTTCAAAAAGTTATATTTCCAATGACTGATTTTAGCTCATGCGACTTATTCCGAATGAGCTGACTAAGCAATCACTTATGGCAATACTCGACGTCATCCTTTCAGAACTTCACATTTTTGGATTCCTAAATTACGTAAATGTCCTACCTTTAGGCGACTTCTTTTTTCCTGTTACATTAAATAAGATGTTTTGGTTAACCTTAAATTTCTGAACTTGAATGGTAATTTTAATTTCAACAAATATTTGTTTATTTTCCTTAAGGGGATATAAAGAAAATTTTGTAACAGTCATTTGTTTATATTATGTATTATGAGGTAAACAAACTAAAAATACATTACTTACATAAAGATTGTATTATAATGCTAGATCTAACAAGAAACCGTTGTCATAGAAAATAAGCTACATATTACTCTCAAGTTTAATTTAAGCCAAGTCTGTTTAATTTTTTATATGACAAATAATTTAACACACATGTAAAACGAATTACCCTGGTAAAACAATATTTTTGTCATTGTTATTTGAATTAAAATTTTGTCGAGGTAACAAATAAGTTTGTTCTAACAATTTCATCGCCATACATAACAAAATGCTCAGGCGTTACGATAATATATCTCAAATGACCTCAAATTCTAATTTTCCGTTTCTTAAGAAACTTTGCATAGTTAGACAAGCATTGGCCGTGTATTGTATTAGGGGAGCGCGCGCTGGCTCGCTGTTGAGTATCAATCCCGCCGCTCCATCGTCTGAATAAATGAACACTAATCGAACGGGCGGATGGTTTGACCGGTACCGGTGAGCGATAAAGCGAGGCGGAAATAATGAACTAGGAAGTAACCCGTATGGCTTGGTAATGGCCGATAAGAAATGATTCGTTCATTTAATTTCAATCATATTTAGATTTAATCGACGAAATTTAGTTACGAAAATATCCTGTTTTAAATCTAGTAAATCATGTTTAATGAACGATAATATTTATGTAATTGTAATGAAGGGTTTAGTTATATCGATATTTAGGCCACTCAAAGTTAATTAAACATATCCGTTTTGAGTTTCGTCTAAATTAGTTAAATATTTATTACATTTCTATTATGGTACCACGGTTCAATACTGTGACATTTAATTTAAAGTTAAATCCTACTAACATGTTTTCATACGTGAAAAATTAGGTTATATTTATATATTTGTTATATCGTACAGAAAAATGTATATGGTGTTAAAGCGATCTGTCATTTCAAAGTTTTAATACAACCTGCAGATATTATTTATGGCTCGGTGTTGTAGTCTTATTTTAAAATTAGTATTGTAATGAAGTAATAATAAAAGCTTCAATTTATATTCACAAAACGACACCATCTTACGAACATCAATCTTCGTTAAATTATTAATTGTTAATTCGTTCGCATTTCATTCGCATTCGTTCGATAAATTAATTACGATTGCTGCGAATCTCAAATATGCCATTTTTTAAATACGTTTTCTTTATAATTACAAATTTTATTAAACTTTTAAAGCTTCCACACACACACACAGATATATATATATATCCATATATATATATATATATATATATATATATATATTAATTCCTACATTTTTACCCTTATTGTAATTTTGAAAATGTTCGTGATACGATGCTAAGACAATATATTTTGTCAGTTGTATTTTACGGTGTATCTGTTTTTTACCGTAAGGTTGGAAAAAGATTTAGGCATCATATACTCGCTCTAGATGAATGTTGTCTATATAAAATAATAAAGACGCTGAGAGGTGTTTTTTTAAAAACCAAAGATGTCAACAAAAATGAAAACCTGGACAGTTCACATTTTTGTATACTACTTTGATCTTTAACTCAAAATGCGAAGCACGGAGTGTTTTTCCTTAGTCTACATTCGTAATTTTATTACTTTGATTGCTTCAGCTTATGGTTTATAGATCTAGTAGGAAATAATAAAAAAAGCCGGGTATTATATATTACTGTTATTTTAAAAAAAATTTCAAAATGCGCTCCTTTGATGAAAAATATTTTAAAAATTAAGCCAACATTAACAGACGTTCCCATACGCCCCGTCTTTTAGATACTAACTGCGCTTGACGTGACCTCATTTTTGTTATTGGCTATTTATTTTAATTTCTTATGGTAGTCACTTCAAAACTTAGTGAATATATTTTATTAAATGAGAAATTAAACGAGACGCTATAAATCCCCCCTAATATATTAAATAAGGGAGTATTTTTTTTACTCTTATTTAACAGTTATTTAAAAAATAACCAATTTTTACCAACTTTATGCAGTAATCGAGTATATTATATGCAAACATATACGGAACAGTTTTTGCCATGCAATAATACAAAATTCCCTAGGAAATAACAAAAAACTTTTCTTAGGGTGCCGCTAGATTGCCCTATTTCTATTAGGTTTGAGTAACTTCTTCACTAAATCATCTGATGCTTGTAATCTATGTTTTCCCTACACGATTTGAAACATAAAATATTTATACACACAAAGTCGCAGGCAATAAGATGCGGATGGTAAAAAATAAATGTCTGATGTAATACAAACTTGCATAATGCAATGAAAAGGGAAATTATAGCGAATTCCAATAAAATTACACCATTAAAAGCACCTATTTTATGCATATGCGATATTAAAACTAATTAATATCATCACTCGTTGACTAAATGCGGGTTGAATATGATGCGTATAAGTGTTATTTATTGTATACTTACTGTGTCTACGACTTTGCGTGAAACTTGGAGTAAGATAAGTTAATAGAATTTATTTTTCCTATCATATGTTGCTATTGGGTATAAAATATTAACCACATCAAAATCTGTTACCCCCGTTTAGCAGATTTTGCATGATTGACGAATAAATTAATACACAGACAGATAGACAAAAATTCTAAAACAAGTTTTCTGACTTCTATTATCATTCTTTACGCTAAATCAATCACTCTTTTTATAATATTTTCCATGTACAGAATTCACAATGTTACAATTTTATTATATGTATAGACTAGCTGACCCGTGCGAAGTCTTCGCACTATATCGCCATCTAGCGTGTTCCAAGTATACAATTTGGCTAAGATATTTGATTTGTCGCCCACAGATGGCGCTCATGCCAATTGTTATAAAAATTAATTTTTTTATTAACAAAAAGATTTTTTTCGAATTTTTTTATATTTTTCGCCCAAAGTAGAAAACATAAGCTTTAAGTGGGTATTTTTTTTATTTTTTTTGGTGCAGTAGTTAAAGAGATCGAGCCGCTCGACCAAAAAACACCTTTTAGAAATAATATATTTAGATTAAAAGTGACCTGGTTGTTTAGATTTTTGCCTTCTTAAATTTTACTTTACGTTCTGTATTTTTAGTAAAAATTAGCGCATTTTTTATTTTCGATGTATTTTCCCTCTTTTCGTTTCCATAAATTTTTAAAAAAGTAAACGCAAAAATTGTATTGTCTTTAAATATTTAAAAGGGATGCCATAGATGTTACATTGCTAATAAGTAGAGGATATAGGCTGGATAAACCAAGTACTCGAAATTTTATTTTAATTATCATGTTTCCTGTGAAGCATCGTTTGGAAGGGTCTTTTTTAATATTTTAGGTACTCTATCTGCAGAGATGTACTGTATATTTGAATAATTATGCAAGAAAATATATTTCCCCTTCTTTATTTCCAAAAAAAACGAAACTAAAAAATAACAGGGTATAACAGGGTTACTAGAAACTTCACAGAGGTTGTAGGAAAGCTATTACGATGACTTGTTATATAATAGTTATCGACATATGCACGATAATAAACACGCCTTACTTGCTCACTTATATTAATTATAATTAAATATTTGTTGAGAAAGACCATATTAGTGCTGATTTATTTAGTGATGATGTCGTATCTGTGAAAAATTTCGATATAATTTTTATCAAAAGAGTACAAATGTGCAAAAATAGTCGTGTTCATTTGACCGACATATTTTTTGATACATTAACGTGTATTATTATATTTTGTTGTCAAATAAAAAAAAATTCATTCAAGGCAAAAGGCATTTTATTTGAAATTAAAATTTACATCCCCTACGGGAAGGTAATCCAATATTCCAATATTTAACATTATAAAAAATTGCCTAACAATATCCTTTCTAAAATAAGGATGTAAAATAAAACATGACTGAAGGTGATGTGACTCATCTTTGATAATTGTTGTCTAAAAATTTAAAAAAATACTAGTGAAGTTTTACATTACAATTAATACAAAAATATACCGAATTATACATATTGTAATACTTCAAAGCCTAACACATCACTTCGTATCGACAGTTGCTTAACAGTGACAGTTGCTAACCTAATCACATCGTATCGACAGTTGCTTAGTAGGTCGTAGTTATCGCAAACGTATAAATATAAATAACGAAACTAAAATAGGTCATCAGTTTAGTTCGGTTACTAACTTTGCCATATTGTTTATAATTGTAACCATTACATGAATTATGTTATATAAGTTACCCATGTTTGGGTTCTGCACTGAAATCCTAAAAAGTTTGTGCATCTAGTCTAACTCAGAACGATTACTTTTAAAAAAAACTAAGCAATATATAAATAGAGAAATTTCAAAATGAAAATATTTGGGAATTATTATCACACGTACAAAAAAATGTTACAAAATTTTAATACCAAAACTTTATTTTTTACTACTATTTCAACTAATAAGTTTTATATATTTTCGAAAATTGTCGACAAAAATATTTCTCATTTTTTAATTATTTTGAATCCACCATGTTGACAACGCAAAAAAATGTATAAAAATGTTAAAATAAATAGGGTAAATGCTAGATAAGTAAGTTAAATTAATGCAAGAGAAAATTGGTGCAATCATAACTTTGGGAAGATACCATCAATAATGAAGTTGCATTCATTTTATTTTAACTAGAGAAAATATTTCGTAATTTACGTCTAAACCAATAATTTTATAAGCAGACTGCTTATATGGACTCTCAAGGTTCAATTTCCACTTACCGGGGATCCACTCGATATAAATGAGTTCGACGTGAGAATTCCATACTTAGGAAATTCATTATCAATACTCAGGTGTTCCGTAAATGTTATAACATATGCAACACGGATCGTGTGTATCAGAGAGGTGTAATTAAAATACTTATATCATATTTCATAAAACTGTTTAGGTATCTGCTTTGTAGTATGCTGTGTTCATGTTCAAGGTTTTCCAAATTATCTTATCAGCAGCAATGTATCGCGCGCATACGCAGAGTGAATATCAGTCTAGACTTGTTAAACCAAAGCTTTAAACGGACCTTTTCCAACTAAGCATTATCATAATGCGGTTGGACACAAATACTCTAAATATTTTTTTTTTAAAAAACCGTATAATTATGAACATCACTTTATCAGCTGTGCCAAACAAATTTTTTGTCAATAATTTTAGAAAAATGCAATATTAGGCTCCCAGGGGATATCTTCAGAAAAAAAAATATGAGTATAGGGCAAATAAGTTTGGTAATGCCTGGTCTAAGCCTACACATATTTGTTTACATGTAAAATTTTTGCGATTTCATGAACGTTAATTAAGAAGATTACTACTATATGTGCAATTTAGGAAAAAAACAAGTAAAACTTTTGCAATACATATCTGAGGAATCTTTTTTTAAATACGTATTATATTTCTCAAAAATTTAAAACGTATATAACATGGTCTAGAATAGAAATGTGAATATTTACTATGTTATATGTTAAGTCTTACAGTAGCAGTGTCCAGTGGCAGATTTCAATGTTTGAAAAATTGTAA
This sequence comes from Druceiella hillmani, assembly GCA_039881145.1. Classification (NCBI taxonomy): domain Eukaryota; kingdom Metazoa; phylum Arthropoda; class Insecta; order Lepidoptera; family Hepialidae; genus Druceiella; species Druceiella hillmani. The sequence goes on along the minus strand of JAYKKI010000016.1, from coordinate 19,953,086 downwards.
AAAAAAAACTACACCTCTAATACAAAGTAGGTTTATTTTAACTTTATAACAACAAATGCGGATTTTATTTTTTAAAAACCACGTTTTCCAAATGGCGGCCATCAAGTCTGACACACTCTTCGAGCCTAGCACGCATGTTTTCAAAAACGCGTTTGTAGAGCGACTGGGGTATCCTACTGACTTCGGCTCGAATATTTTCTTTAAGTTGTGTCACAGTGGTCGGATTTGTTTTGTAAACAACGGATTTTAAGTATCCCCATAAGAAAAAGTCATATGGGCTTAAATCAGGTGACCTAGGTGGCCACGCTACGGTACCGTTTCGGGATATGTTTTTTTCTGGAAATAATTGCCGCACTCCATTCATGGACACATTAGCAGTGTGAGCTGTGGCTCCGTCCTGCTGGAACCATGTGTTTTGGTTGAAGGATGGACTATTCCGTAGTTCCACTCTGAAAAAGTAATTTAACATCTGGGCATATCTCTTCAAATTCACAGTTTGGCCACGTTGACTTTCATAGAAATAAGGCCCTATGATTGCAGATGGAGACATGGCACACCAGACTGTTACTTTAGGCTTATGTAAAGGCTCTTGATGCACTTGTCTTGGATTGTGGACATCCCAGTAACGAAAATTCTGCTTATTCACATATCCTCTAATCTGAAAGTGAGCTTCGTCACTAAAGAATATGTTGCCCATCCGGGTAGCAGTACGAAATCTCAACAACATCATCTACGCGTAAGTTTTTCTTAATTCAAAGTCAGAATCGTGTAAATCTTGAACAATTTGAATTTTATATGGATGGAACTTGAACTTTTTTCAAATTATTACCTGTAAAGTTGATTTCGGAATTCCCAATTATTGATAAACGGGGATTTTCAACGACGGAAACCACAACACACTCGACATTTTCGTCCGTAGCTACCAATGGTGTAGATCCTGGCCTGGGCCTATTTAATGTTGATCCTGTAGCTCTGAACCTTGCTACTGAATGAGGTTGATCGATGGTCCATCACGTAATCGACGAATACTGTAACGATTATTAAATCGACGGCGTGCTACAGACAGCGAAAATCTACTCGAAATGTACGCCTCGACGGCAAAAGCTCGGTGCTCTCCACTCCACTGTTCCATGGCTACTAAAACATCCGCACCGCTTGCGCTTCTAACGACGCTCCCCGCGCCCCTCTTACGTGTTGCGTTCAGAAACTATGTTTGTTCAAACTTTGAAATCTGCCACTGGACACCTGTATTTTCCTGTCTGGTTAATATCTTCCATGAGAAGGTTCGATGGATTTACGATCAAATACTATACCTGCGTAGCTACTAGCTATCAGATATCAATGATATTGATGATCATCTTTGAATTGGAATATTTACCATTAGAATGTATTAGACTTCGTTGTAGAGGGATTGAAAAAGTTCACAGATCTTATGCGTTTTTTTTTGCATGTGTTTACGTAATGCTCGTTAACATAGGCAAAAACACATACAATCTAATTAGATACATGGCGTTCAAAATATACATCAAAGACATTTTCTTTTGATAAATTAATTTTGTTGTAATATATCGTTCAGGCTTCTTTTCTTTTATATACATACATACACACACACATACCAAAGCTTTAAACGGTTCCATCCATATATGTATATGTGTGTGTGTGTGTGTGTTCATGTATCCACATATTCACGTATCTTTCCCTGTTCTCTCGATTATTTTGAAACTTATTTCAATTTCCGTAATTTGGCACCACACATAATTTGCAAAACAAATAATCTGACATGCCAATAGCTTAGAAACACAGTCAACTTTTGTGTATTCATTCAAAAAGTGGCCGTTTTCCAACTATGTAGCCGCTCACTGTCACAATAAGTGGACTGGCGTTAAATCGCCTCTGTGTCGAAATAATAGAAACAAAAGGCGACGACCAACGGGATTCAAGTTGCGACTTCTCGCTTAATTGACAAAATTAATGACGAAAGGGCCCACTCCTGGGGTCACAGCCGTAGATGGCTCGTTGAACTAACATTTAACATTTAATTGTTTCCTTCTAATCATAGATTTGGCACTTTAATGCGTTACCGTTTGCATTGTACAATTTTTAGTGGTGTAGGTTTTTGTCCGTGAAATTTGTTTGAATTAGAAATCGGTGTTTCTACTATATAAACAACAATAGGGGTACCCCTACTGTGTAAACATAATTTTTTATAAAGTGGGTAGAATTGTTTTTAAATACCAACAGGTCGCTACGCTGACAGTAAAATATCCCACGTTATTAAAATGTTTTCCTTTCGGGTTCCATACTTCAAAAGAGAAAAACATTAAGACAATTTTAAAGATTTAGCTGAAAATACAAAATATCCCCTTCTCTTCCCTCTCTGAAACTGTATAAGCCAAAGTTATAAAGTTAACAGGGTTACTAAAAAAATATTTAAAGTTTACCGGGAAATTACATCGATGTTCCTAAATCTTATATATTTTTTTTAATTTACGTTATTTTCATAACTGTGGAAATTGTTTTATACAGCTTATTAAGAGTGGGAAAAATATAAAATATTAATGCGTAATAGAAGTGTCCTGTACCATTAAATGCTCACATGCGCGTACGGAACTTCAGCATGAATTCTATTTGTCATTGAACAGGTTTGGTTGGGTATTATTTTTTCTAAGTCAGTCTAAAATAATTTTCATAATACCGATCACATAATTTCTTAATACCAATCATAAATTGTCAGTAACTCGGTTTTTACACTCAACTTCTTTCATTTTTCAGCTTAAGTTTTTAATAGCCTTCTGCCATGACATTTTTTTGTTCATAACTAATAACTTTATTTTATAACTATTTTCTTTTGTAGAGTTTTTAATACTTCATGAAGTGGCTACAAATAAGAAGTGTAAACTGGTGACCAATATTAAATAGAGTGATGGTTTATATCCCATTAACATTAGGGTAATACTTTCCTTTATTTGATGCAATGAAGAGAGAAAATTTTTTTCAATATTAAAATATTTTTTTCAATTAACTCGTTTCTACTGTTAGCTATTACAAATAAATCATTGGGAGTAACAAAAAAGGAAATTTCTAAATTATGTCAAACTTATGGTCCATATTTATTTACTAGAGTTTTTGTTTTCCAGCGCGTTGCGACCATTTAATAGATTATGGTAGGGTTAATACCCACGATATATGAATAACGGTAACTAAGAAACCAATGGAAAATAAGTGACTAAGAAGTTAGTTATCTTGTTGCCAGTAAAGCAATGCTTTCAATACTTTGCTCAGATGTATTATAAGCACAGACAAACTCAGCAATGAAGTATTGCTTACGTGACTTACCGATGAGTTAGATTATCAGTCAAATATACAAATGACAATTTTTTTTTATGCAAAGAATGCTTATTAGAGTAACAAAGCCCGATTATAATTGTTTAATCAAATTTTAGAGCACTATTTCATACATACAATAAGTTATTTTGGTAGCAATACAATATCTGTAGTCTTAGACGCATACTAGAATCACTGACGATCTCCTTAAAATTAAATATGGTAGTTATCACATCTATCATTTATTAAAAAAGACAAAATTTTGTTTCTTCATCGATTATCCAAAACAAAATTCCTTCCAAAATATAGTTTTTTAGAGATAATATCAAATAGAACCTGTTAAGCGCAAGTCGTACTTACACAATTAGTGTTTCTTACAATTATAAAAATAAATCGTATGGCGCATCATGAAAAAATGTATCTTTTAGTCTGAAAGTCTATTCAAACCTATACTATATGAAACTAAAAATTGGTAATGTTTTTGTAAAACTGATTTTCATTATCTCACAAAAAAAACCTTTTCGAATTAGACTAAATCGAATATTATTAAAGTTAAAATTTGAATATATTTGATGTTAATTTTGTAGAAATTCATTATTCACAATTAAATGAAACTACGTGATGTAGTATTATTTCTACTTTCTTTAAGTATTTTACCACGACCTAGTTTTCGTTGTATTACATCTTCAGGTGGGCTATTAAGAAAGAATGATTTCAAAGAATGATGATGAATTCTTTGCTAATATCCCACCTGACGATGTTGTAATACAACGAAACCTAGGTCGTGGTAAAGAACTTAAAGAAAGTAGAAATAATACCATATTACGTAGTTTCATTTAATTGTGAAAGTTAAAATTGTTCCTTTTGATAATTGAATGTTCTTTTTTCTATAATTTTATTATTATTTGTGTGAAAATATTATCAAACAGCAAAGTTTGTTGCCGAAATTTCTTTGTGTATAGAAAACCAATTATATCAAATATGAGCCGAACTCGCATTTTGAGGGTATTTTACACATTTAGGAATTTATAAACCTTTAATGGTGTACAAATAAATGTTTATAAATGCCTAAATATTCCTTTAAAAATTTTACTCCTTTTAAATTATTTACAGAATTAAAATTTTTCAGAATGAACATATATTGCATACTGTATTTTTCATAAGGGCGTACTAAAAAAATGTTTATGTTATATGACTAAAAATTAACAATTTTCGAATTTTTCCCTTTACTTGTGCTGTGAGGCCTTGCTTCATACCAAATTTCATGATTCTAGGTAAACGGGAATCTTCCTATAAATTTTGACTTATTTATGATTGCGTTGACTTAAAAGTTTGATTTTTTGACAGCTTTAAGGGATCGTAGACTTAGGCATTTACTATTTTTAATTTCAACTTGATACCTCTACAACGTCCTGAGAAAAACGGCCTTGACATACCGACAGATAGACATGAAGTGATCTTACAAGGATTCTTTTTTTTGAGGTAGGCAGCCCTAACCTTCTTTTATAAAAATATAGAAGGAAATGCAATCTTCATAATTTTTGGTAAATCTGACTTTCGAGTTTTTTTTTATTGCTTTGAATTTATCTTTAAGAAATAGGGTAAAAAGAGAGACTTAAGAAAAAATATGCTCAAGCATATTTTTTAAAACAGTGGTAAGAAAATTGCGGGAAAAAATATATTTTTAAATTGTTACTTTAGAACACTTTCAATTGATATTCGAATGAGGGTGACGTTTGGCCACTATAAATAATCCGAATTTTAAAAATTCGAAATTTCATTTACTTACTTTATTTGTGTTTCAAAAGCTGGAATTCTGCAGAGACGCAATAAATGTTTTAGAGATTTGGTTGAAGACAAGGATTCAGTACGTGCTATAAATCACCCTTTTGGAATGAAACTTAACACATCGTATTTGATCACACGTACAATTAAAATTATTTCAGATTTAAACTTTTATGAAAAGCATATTTGATCACACATTTTTGCGTTCTTTTATAAACAAGTATTTTTTGATGTATTTGTATGATTGTTTCAAATAAAATCATACGGGTGGATGAATTGTATTAAATATCAGCCATGCCCGTGATTTTGTTCGTATGTGGAAATTTAACAAATATTATTAAGTTAATTGTTATATTAATTCATATAACGTCATCTATTATTGCGATAAAACATAACATTTTTTACCTCAGACTCAATGGAATCAACCTCTAAAAATTTCATCGAAATGTGTTTGCCGTTCATGCGTGGTGCACCTACAAATAAACAAGCTCACAAGCTAACGGCATACGTTATAAAAAATATATTTTTGTATTCCCCTAAATAATTTTGTTGTAAATGATTTCAAGGCACATACACTCCGATTCTACAGTTGTATAAAATACGTAGATAATAAAATAAACCAACTGCATGACTTTATATACCTATCGCGATTTTCACTTACTGAGGCACTTTGCGTCAATTCGCTAATTAGGACCCGGACTGTACAGGAGCTGAAACTGTAAAAATATTTGAAAAATAAAGGTCAACAACAAATTCGAATTTTAAAGAAATTGTAAAAACATGTTAATAGAACAAAATAAATTATGTACTGAAGACGACCAAGAACTTGTATCTGTCCGTACTCGGATTGCTTTGTTAAACACTTACCCTCCCGCACCACGCCCCATTTCACATTTGTTCATGTTCATTTGCCAATGTTTATTCGTCTAGAAAATTTCATTGCTACATTTAAAATACATATAGTGCCATCTAATGATGTACATGGACACACTGCACATTTCAGTAATTACTAAGTTATATAGTTAGGCATTTCTTTGTTGTTATTGGACTGATGCTATTCAAACGAATTTTTAAATTTGCACCTTTGTGTGAACCTATTCTGTTGAACAGCAAATTAAATATTACTTCAAGTCAACCCATATGTTTAAAAATAAATTCTTCGTAATTTAGTTAATAATTTTTTATATGATTCGAAGTTGAACAAAGGGACGAACAGATAAAACGACAAAAAAATTCAAAAACAACATTTCAATTTATCTGTCTGTGTTTTCTTCCGTTCTACATTTTTATATAGAAAAATGAACATGTATTTACAAGTGTCATTGAGCATTAAATCATTTAGGTTATTAACAGGAACTTAAGTTTTTTTTGTACTGGACAAAATATAATTATTGTCACTTTATTTTAATGGGATAATGTCCATCTCAACTCAACTTCAAAAATATTTACCTGTTTTTATGTTGGAAAATGTAAAGATAAACTAGGTTATGCAGAACATGCAGAAATACGCGTGTATCACCGTGCGTATATATTTAGTCCTTTACATCTAGAAATCTATTATTCGGAATAAAAATGATTTAATCAAATCTTTATTGCGTATATTATTGCGCATATTCACATATCTGATTAGTTGTACCTTATCTGTCATAAACGACATATTTCATTTTTAATATAACAATATTCAAAACTGGAAAGTTATATAATCCTATAATATTATTAATATAATTGATATTTTATAACTTTTTGAGTGGAAGATAATAAAGTTTCCTAAAGTATATTTTTCAAACATCGACAAATAAATTGAAATGTAATTAAATATAAAACTTTAACAACCTCTTCCAAAATTACATGCAACTAATTTAATATTCCGTTCTTTATGTATTGTGAAATACAACTGAAAAAAAACTGAATCATCTTTATATCCGAATATATGGAATATTTTTATATTTAATTTCCTAGTAGGAAATTTTTTGTTTTGTAGCCTTAGGTTAATTTCTAATCTAGTTTTTATACCACAATAAGAAAAATTTTAAATTTTCATTTACAATTTTGTTTTTTTTTTGCTTTTCTACCATATATGAAATTAAGTGTTGTAAGATTTATTGTTTCTAAGTTACGTAAGGTGAACTAAATTCAACACTGCTTTGTTAAACTTCACAATAATATTTATACCTCGTAACTTCTATTCAGATAGAACATTCATTGTGAAATATTTTTTATTTCAAAAATTTCTTGAAGACCTGTCTAAGGTCTTAATGATTTAACATAAAAAGGGCTACTGATTAGGGATTAAGTTTTCATAATTTTCAATTTCATTCACACATAATTTCTCACAATATACATTTCACAAACTTTGTGAAAATTTTACTTCCCGCAATATTAAAAAATATAGCTCACTTTCTTTGATTCTTTTGATAAATTGCTAAAATACAAACCATTGTTAAGAAATTGATATTTTTCCAAAAATCATACATGCTCTAACCTTGCGAACGAGCGATCCATAATAGTTACTAAGTTACGCTTACCTGTATTTAATAAAATGTGAAGACTGAATGGATGATACTCATTCAGCCTTCACATTTTCAATTAACAGCTGAACGGGTGATGCCCGTGTTTTCCAACGCTTATCCCTTTATTATTAACTAGAGTCCTTATTTTTTCCAGTCATGTCGGAAACCTATTTTCTTTCTACTCGTAGGTAATTTTACATACTTCCCTGAGCGCTTATGCTTTTCTTTATGTCCTTATTACGAGGATGCAACAAATGGCGAATCTAACGCGCATTGGGTACTGATTTAAAAAACAATAATCAATTAGATGTAGTAGTCCAGAATTTAACAACAAAAATACTGGGAAGTGTGTGTGTGGGGCTCGAACTGTGAGGGTTTATGCTTCCTTTGTTCAATTCGCTTAGCTTTTATATAATATTAAGTAAACATTTTTAAATAGCTAGACCATGCTGTGGGTACAATATAATTATTTCGTTTTACATTTGCAGCCTATTTACACTTTTTTTAAAGTGATAAAATAGAAGGCCATGTTAACTTAAAAACTTGTGTTCAAAACTTATCACTTAAAAACGATTATTGTGTAATTTTAGTATTCGCTCTATTCGGTTAATCATTCTAGTAGCACCGTAATTATTATCTTTTAATGGAAAAATATTTTGAAAGAAAATTTTACTTCATTTAAGACGTTTCTTTAGAATATCCCAACCACCCGTTAAAAACAATCAGTCCTTCCCTTTTAATTTGCAGGCCCCTCCTTAAATTTAATACAATTTTATTTCTGTTTTCGGTGTTTGGTAAAAGACTGTAACATCTAACTGTTTCCGCTTAGGAGCAAGAAATCTCTGATAGAGGAAGAGGTAGCGTAGTTACAGTAAATTTTAATTAATATTTTCGGCGTTCGGTAAAAGAATCGGTAATTTTAATGAACATAATTGCCCTTTATATTTTTCATAAATCATAAATAATACATTGGTCAACATAATAATGAAGACCGATTGTGAAAAGCTGCAAGTCCTCAAATCGTAAAAAAATTACTTACCTTTTGGGCATACATACTTGCCATATTGAAGGCAAACATTTCTTTATTACGAATAACAATGGACACGTGTAACGTCTTCATCTTTGTTCGACTTCTTTTTATTGAATCTACGGATAATCAGGCATGTCAGCTTCTAGTACTTGAGCCAAACAAGCTCAAACTTCAAGTGGCAATCTTTTGTTTTAAACTCTTCTCTTCATGTGTATCAACAACAAACTTCGCTCCAATTGGTTCATGAAATTGCCTCTATCACTGTTCGTTTAGTGATATTTATTGTGAAAAATGTCAAAAAAGACGATTCGAAGCGTTCATGGAGCACTATTTATCTGTTTCGTCGACTCCCCCTTTCTTCGTAGTATCAACACATATTAAGCCTTTATGTTTTAGAGCATCGACTAGTTCGACTGAAGTGTTTCCATTACTGTCATTATGGTCCTATTTCGGTAATATAATGTCTTCTCGAGTCGAATTACTTATTATATTGGTACCAGCAACTTCTTACTGTCATCTTCTAAACCATCTCGATCTGATTCACTTCCAGTATAAATGTACATGAACAGAAAAAAAAATTAAAGTAATGAAGTACTGAATCATGTTTGTTGTAAATTACATGCTATAATTTCAACATGGTAACTTATTATTTCTATTATCAATAATTTAAATCAAGTAGAAAATGTTGCAAAATTTGTTTCTAGCATTAAATCAAGTGTAGACCGTAGTTGTAGTAATGATTTCTTCCACGCTATCTGGATTGAAGTTGATCATCTAGTTTATGTATTTTGTTTTCCTTTTCTGTTTGAATGCAAAATATTATTTCGCCTTGGAGTAAATTTTTTACTGGTTTTATTAATCTAGTATGGAAAAGAATTACATGTAGGATTTCGGAACCACAGTGGAAGTTAAAGAAAGATTTTGACTAATAATTTACACGAATGTTTATCTCACCAAAATTATGTTAATATAGAAAACGAGTCGAATTGAGTTTTCCTTTATATTATTTTATTAAAACGCGTAAAAACTTGTCAAGTTAGATTAAATATCGGCTAAATAATTAAACTATTTAAGTAAAATTATTTGGAGTGGACATGACCATAAATAAAGTTAAATTAATATTTGGCTAAAACTTTTCTATCTCGTTTCCTCTACCGACAAAATAATCTAACGTAAAATAGAACTTGGTTTCTATTTCTATTAATGTCTTTGGTGGGATGTAAACATTTTTGGTCAAGTTTTAAATTTAAATATTTTTTAAATATTGATTTTTGTTTTATTAATTCGCTTCCGTTTTTCTTCTACTCTTGTCATTTTATTATTTAATTTTTTTACAACAAGTGAAGTATTGGAGCACAGAGTTCATACTTCGTCTTTGGTATTTAGTATGATATAAAAATATTGAATTGAATGGCTAACATTTTTTTTTATTTGGCGCATATTTATTTGTTTTGAAATATTTTCCTATAAAGTTGTCATTATTTAGGAGGTACCTACAATGTAAAGGTGGATATAAGCAGTTGAGATGCAATATTTGGTGGAGGGGGTCGATACAAGTCCTATCAGATGATCATTCACTGTTCACTTCAGTATGTGTGATATCCGTTTTGTCCAATTTCCGGGCACGACCTTGAAATACGATTTCGCCATCTACGCCAATATATATATATATATATATATATATATATATATATATATATATATATATAAATATATATGTATATATATATATATATATATATTTTTTATATATACGTCCCACTAATAAAGAAAATTTAGCATATGTTTACATTTACAGAAATAAATACTGGCGAAATTTTGTGGTCAATCTCTATAATGATGATTGCGCTTAAAAATATAATTAAGCACATTAAATCGAAACACTTCAATTCAATTACTTTGAAATAAAATATAAATACTACAATTAAGTGTAATTGATAACATGGCCTATATGTTACCACAGAACCAACATGATCCACAAGTAATAAACTTCACCAAAATTCTTTTAGCTACCCTTACATGGTGCGTGAACAAATAAACAGGCTTATACACACAACAATATTTTTGTGTTCTGTTACATTTGATATATAAGTCTAAATATTTTTTTTTAAATATCTTCGATGCACAGACAAAACAATTCTACAGTTTTGTTATCCTAACTAATTAATGCTAAAAGAGGATTGTTTATCTTTTTTCGCGTTGTAACGGGGCAAGGAATTAACATGATTTTTTATACAAATATTGGGGAGGGGGGGGGGGAGATTATGCAGGTTGCTTCTCATTACGACAAAAGTCTTGTTTGAAACCAAAAAGTGCACAAAGTGCAATACGAAACAGCGTCGTAATGGAGCAACGCGTGAACGTGCTTTATTGAATCGTCATATTCACAACAAAAAGGAGCATCATAATCAATACCCATAATATTATAAATGCAGAAGTGTGTTTATTTATCTTTCTTTCACGTCGCAACGGAGCTTCGGCTCGATGTGATTTCTTATATAGAAAAAGTTGGCAAGCCGGGGAATTAGGTCACCTTCAAACTGGAAAACAACATTATAAACCTAATCAATATTTTTTTATAAATGCAAAACTGTGTTTGTTTGTCCTCCTTTCAGGTCGCAACAAAGCTACGAATGAGCTTATTTTTTTGGAAGGAGATAACTGATGGGTTGGAATACTATATTTAATTAAAGAATATTTCTTTACATTGGAAAAAATCTTATTTAAATAAAAAGTACACAATGGGGGTGACGAAACTACATCACAATGGAATCACGGATAGACTAATTTAGAGAGAAATATTTAGAGAGAAATAATATTGAGCTACGAAAAATAGGCTTAGCTTTCAATATCATATAATAATTCTAGATTTAGCTGCATGTTTTGTTTTAACACTATACGTTTTTAGCTATAACCACGTGTGTAAAGCTGCGGGTAAAGGTTAGTATTTATAGATGTAAGGCGTTCTTATTTTAAACTTTTTCTATACAAACTTTGAATAAATATGTGTTATTATGTAACGTTAGTTTAAAGTTTATATAGATAAAGGACTCGTGACTCGTTTCATGAGTTTTTACATAATTAAAATTCAAATCAAAACTAATGCACTAACGGATAAAATAATTCAACCTAACGTTTCTTAAAAGTTTACCTATTACAATAATTTACTAGAACGAATAAGTGAAATGCATTGAGGAGTCGAATAAACGTAATTAAATCGAAACGAAAGACAATAAGACCGGGAAACAATCAGTTACTTTATGAATATAATACTAAAATAACTACGGCAGAGAAACTTTAAAATGATTACATTTATTTACATAAAATTCATAAAAATCTGTCAAGCACGAGTATAACTCGCACTATGAGGGTTCGATACACATATAGGCAGTTAGAAACATTTAAGGGTACATGGTTTTTTTATTAAACTAGTTGCCAATATTAATTTTTCGTTACATAAATATATTCAGTAGGCTTGTAAATAAGGAGGAAATGTAAATTGTTTTATATTTTTGGAATTACTTTTTCCAATTAAAATTTAAAATATTTGTGAATGCCTCATAAGTAAAGGATGCCCATAAAATATACATTAAAAAGGCATGAAGGCCTTCATTTATCTCGTCTTTAATTTTTTTATTTGAAAATTAATAAAAGTTAGCAAACAATACATGGGCTAATAAGATGCATTGTCATGCGAATTTGAAGCTTCTATGTCGCATGATTTCTGAGAAAACCTGGTGAGAATGTAGAAAAATATAAATATATTGTCTACTGTAGGTCCACAGGCGTAAAACGCAGCGTTTATTTAATAAAAATGATGAAATTTGGAATCATTGCTATAGTTTTCCTGTAGCCTTTGCAACGGCTTTCAAAAATCAAAAAAAATTAACGAAATGGTATAAAAGGCAGTGAATCATTCCCTAGTTAGATTCACTGAAAATATAAAAGGTTACAAATTATACAATCCTATTACAATTAAAATCATCTCCAGCAGAGATATCACACAATGACTCTAAAATATTTCAGGTGAGTGTGGAGACAGTACCAAAGTCAACATCAGACACTGCAATGCGAAAGGAAAGTTATAAAAGTAATTATGCAGTTGCTGATCAATTTCAATATGCAGCAAGACTTTGTAACAGAATTTATGTAGAAGCTAAAGTAACCTCGAAAAATTGTACAGATGAATTTCACTATACTGCTCTCAAGGAAGTATTGAAAAATTTTGCAAAGATTGATAAACCCAAACATCAACAGCGAGAAAGGAGGAAACGTAACAGGTATGGTTTTAGTAACCTGTGTATAAACCGATATTCAGCTATTAAAGAAAAATTGTAGTCATTTGAAGAAAATGAAGCATACAAAGTTGTAGATTAACCAGAACAAGGGACGATTATTCAGTGCAAGGGAGTGTTTCATATGAAATTAGAAGGTGATAATAAAGTGCAGTTTCAAGCAAGGTTGGTAACAAACAACTTTAAATAGCAAGCTGGAATAAATTATAAAAAGACATTCTCACCTGTGCTTCGTTATTCAGTCCCGACACTGTCATTTGTTAAATATGGTTAAGCGACGACCAATCTTGATCTCACTATCGTCATTCTTAATGATTACTCAGATGCACTTGTCTATATTAATTTACTTTTAACTAAATTGGGTATCTTCTTATAAGAAGAATAACATTTTAAAGTTAAGCTATTTTTGGCTTGAAATAGTCTGCGAGAGCACGGTATAAAAGAATTGATAGTTGTTTACAAACTTAGGTGATAGAAATTCTGGACATTTCTGCGCAATGGAAATGTTAAAACGTTTGTTACCACATTTGTTGATAATTATTTTGTGTTTTCAAATTGTACTGAAGAAACGTAATATCTTCAAAATGAGCTGCAGTCTACAATTAAGTAAAAAGATATAGGAAATGTAAAGCAATGGTTAGGTATGTGAGTAAGAAAAAAAAAATTTTATCACCAAAAATTTACAGAATATTTAACAAAGAAATTTAATAGGAAAAATTGTAAAGAAATAAGTAACCCAATGTTAGATTGATAGATCCTATGCAGTTCGTTATTTTAGTTAATTTAATAATAATTATAATGAAAATCACTGGATGTATGAGAAACTTGTTTTGAAATATTTGCAAGCTACAAAAATTTTAGTTTGAAACATACGTAAAAGATAGGTAATTTGAATTCAGCTTATTGCGTAGACGCTGTCTATAGACTTCAGATTCCATTGATAGGGAATCTTATATTGGTTACGTTTTTAAAATATCGACTAGTATAATATTACGTGCATATTAAAAGCAGCAAACTTTATTGCCTTGTCAAGTATCGAAGGTGAGTACATAGGTGTAACTGAGTCCAGTAAACAAGCTGTCTATTTAAAGAGTATTTTATGCAAATTAAAATGTACAAACAATTCACCTGTATTAAGTACTTTATAATGGTAACCAAAGGGCTAAAAACTATGTAAATGAAAATTGTTTATTCCATAAAAGAAGTACCTAAACATATTGATGTTAAATATCATTTTATTGCGTCAGCTTAAATAAAGCTTTGATAAAAACTAAATATTTAAATATTGCGGACGTGTCTGCAGATTTGACTAAAAGTTTGAGTCCATGTAAACATTTGAAATTTATAAAAGTTAAGGATTACAAAGGTAGTCAACCGGTAATTTTTATTCTATGAACTAACTTGTATAAATTACAAAATAAAAGTCAGTCTATTGTAACCACGCACGGCGTTTTCTTAGATAGCATTTGTAAGATCCCTGATAAGTCTCTGAGAATATTTGATGGGCTAAGAAATAGTCTGGTATAATTGTAAGATGCCTTTTGTATTACAATAATTCTTTTAATTTTTGTGTATTAGATAATGCACACTACGTTTTCCTTCTAAAGGTGATTATTTATAAAATTTTCATTGTATTCAGAATTTTACTATAGGTTTTTTTTTAATATTTAATTTTTATAAGTTAAAAAGTAGTGTTGGTAAATAAATAGATTACGGAAATAACACAGTACATTCGGCATATATTACCAGCGTAATAAATTAATACATAAACAGTAAACTAAAAAGAGTCTTGAAGGCCACTAAAGATAGAGAGAAGGTTTCGAAATGTTTCTTTACCCATTATAAATCGCATTCTCATGGGCAAGAAGACTCAATAAGACAGTCTTTGAAATAGTAACTAAATAAAAAAAGCTTATAATTATGGACCTAATAACCACTGAACTTGAAATTAAACACATTCATTATGAAACAAAGTTTGTCAAAATATGAGGGGTACGAGGGGATATACTCGTTTCTAATTGGATAATACATACCGTCTTAGCCAATTAGAAGCGACACATTTTATAATAATTGGTTAGCGGGCGCGCCAATCATGCGTTTGTTAAATAATAATTGTAATAATGTGTGTGTGCAAATATCGATAAACTATTATTCGATAGTTTTTATTTACCGAGCTACGTTCTACCACAATATTGAAAATTATTTTCTGTAATGTGTACTTTGTGTCTTTAAACTTGGTTCAATTAATATCAATAATAATCTTAATGTACTTACAGACATTCTTTGTAAAGTAAAAATTGCCATTTTTGATCATTTATTATTTTTTTAGCAACTTTAATTTCAAAATACCAACACTTACATAAACAATCAAAATTATAAGGATGGGCATAATTTTGCATTTAATTCCGTTTGGTATTAAGTGCCAAATCAAAAACATTTCGTCATCACAAACCTGCGTGGGCTGATTTTGTAGGGCCGATGAAGATAAAATTGGTCCAATGTACAGGTGAAACTAACTCATACAAATCGAAGAATAAATTCAAGTAAAAATAATCATATAATAAATAAAAAAAAAATAGAAAGAAAATTAAACAATTTTTTGAGGAATAAATATTATATGCTTACCATTAATGTGTTGCTATGCTAATAATGGTTATCAAGCGTTACCATAGACCTAATACCTACTGCACGTGCCATACTTGGACAACCCCGCTAGCTATACATTGGTAAAACAAGATATATGCGCTATTTTTTAAAAATCGAATATGTTAATTGCATACAGGTTACAGTCGCAACGCATTGTATCACAAAATTCCAACTTGTGCAATTAATTGTTGTAGAAGTCATAGCGGCACATTAAATTTAGAAAAAGATGGCATAAGATTTAATTTATGAATATATAAAATTGATATTATATCTTTTATCCCCATGTTAATAGTAATTATTCACAAATTATTACATTTCTGATACCATTTATAAAAGTACTAGTTGCACTTAGAAATGACTAACCTTATGTATATTAAATAACTAGATTCATTGTGTTATAAATATTTAATAATCTTTGGAAATGATTTGAAATACTTTTCAGTGTGTACTTTCATTAAATTAAAATTATTCACGCAAATATAAAATGATAATTAAAAGTTGTATACTAAAAGTGACACAAGGCTGCCTATATTTAATATTTTCACCGAGTCTTCCTTACA
This sequence comes from Druceiella hillmani, assembly GCA_039881145.1. Lineage (NCBI taxonomy): Eukaryota > Metazoa > Arthropoda > Insecta > Lepidoptera > Hepialidae > Druceiella > Druceiella hillmani. Next base: position 19,936,936 of record JAYKKI010000016.1, on the reverse strand, counting down.
TTTGATTAAATCTTGGCACTCAAAATCGGAAATTGCAAAGTGAAATTTGTAATCAAATATTTAGATGATATTTTTTTTGTAGAAATTCAATCCCATATTTTGATTTTAAATTTATCTAATTTTACATTAAGTTTATTTTTAATATTTATTTGTCAATATTTATAATTTATTTGTCTTATTGTTTTAGTGTAAACTATTATTTTGTAAATACATTAAAATACTTTCACTAAAAATATAGTTTCGCAAACATGCTCCCGCAATTCGAAAAAAATATGATTCCCGCATATGACATATCTATTATTAATCTACTCCGTAATGTGGATAATAATAAAATATTTAATTTTTTAAATAACCGAATTCAAGAGTATATATAAATTTACAAATACATAATAGAACATTTATATTTTACATTATGCCGCTCACGTATATTTTCAATTATGTACTTCAGATAAATGCACTCAAATATTGAGTCACTAAAATATAATAATAGTATTAGGTATTAATGTATTAGAAAATAATTAATATTTTTAAAGTATTTCTTGGAACGACTTATATTTTTTAAATATGGAATTGAATATATTTGGCGTAAATTTTGTAGAAATTCATTATTCACGATTGAATGAAACTACGTGATGTAGTACATATTATTTCTACTTTTTTAAGTTCTTTACAACGATCTAGGTTTATATGGAATTTAGTCGTCAAAAAATTGTTTAATAAAAAAATAAGGCTGAAAGCCTTATTTTTTTTATTCATAAAGTGATTATTTTTACTTGAATTTTACTTAGGTTTGTATGAGATAGTTTCCTCTGCACATTAGACAAATTTTATTTTTATCGACCCTACAAAATTAATCCATGCAGGTTTATGACGACGAAATGTTTATTTGATTTGGCACTTAATACCCAATAGAAGTAAAAGATGATATTGTGCCATCCTTATAATTTTTGTTGTTCATGTAAGTGAAAATACATGTGTTCATGTATTTTAAAATTAAAATTGTTACAAAATTAATAAATTATGAAAAGTGGCAATTTTTACTATACAGACAATGTCTTTCAGTACGTTAAAATTATTATTAATATTAATTGGAGCACGTTTAAGGACACAAAGTACACATTAAAGAAAATCATTTTCGATATTGTGACGGGACGTAGCTCGGTAAATAAATACTGTCAATACTAGTTTATCGATGTTTTTTCAAACAGCATTTATGTTTTAAGAAATATATGATTGGCGCGTCGGCTAACCAATTACAATAAAATATGTCGCTTATAATTGGCTAACGGAGTGTGCGTGAGCCAATTAGAAGCAAGTACTGGCATCTGGCACTACTCAAATTTTCATAATGAACGTGTTTATTTACACTTCCAGTGGTTATTAAGTCCATGTGGGTTACTGTGTTGATATTATTTACCACATGTTATCAGACTTAGTAACAATTTAAAGAAGGAAAACAAATTTGCTCTTTCATTTTTTACTCTTAACTATTTCTCGTACTGGAATATCTCATTTAAATTTGAGTCAAGTTATAAACAGTGGTGAGTCATAAGACCATTTTACATATTATGGCAAGTACCTCTATAATGTTATAATTTCTTTTTCTATTTGTACGGAGACAAAGTGTAATAGATATTTTAAAACCTCGTAAATCATTAATGAATTATTACTCAAAACAAACATTCTAGAAGAAATAAATTTAATTTATTGACTATAGAAACATTAATCCAAATAAAGTTGAAAATCCTGTCGTAATTTCATTTGACAAGCCATTTTCGAAAGTTTCTAAATAAACAAATAAAATAACATTATATTAAAGTCAACCTAAGATATCTAACCACACTCCAGTTGATTAACCTTCCACATATTATGACGAAAAGTGGAAAAGTTACGAAGGCAGGAAACTATTACTTGGTGCGAATTTTCACTTTGAAAGCTTTTCACGTAGAAAATTACTTAAGGTTACCGACGACGCGGTTTTATTGCACTTACCATTTTTCCTCGCCTTACGAGAAATAATTGAATTAAATTTTGAGAATATTGCAGTTTTTATTCTCCACGTTTATGTCGGGAAGAATTTATGATAATACATAAGTTTATTGATAATTAAATTTTAACTAGTCTTCACTTCAGTGTAGTCAATACCTTAAAATAATAGATTATCTTTAATCTCTTTATTTAAAGATAATCTATTATTTTCTGTTGTCCCATATAGTGAGTACCTTAGAATTGGGATATGGTGTGAATGTTATATAAATATCTTAAACAATATTGAATAATTTTAAAACTGTTGACATTTTATATAATAATAAATTATACTACTCAGAGTTACATGATTACCTAAGTAGTGTAAAGTAATTATATTTTGTACGTTGTTTTTTCTGGTATAATGAAAAAGGCCTTTGACATTTTTTAATTATGTAACCAGAAGTTTCTTTTAAATTCCCAAGAATAGTTTTCGCTGATTTCGATATGAATATACAATATAATATATGTTTACTCAGATTATTTCATTGGTATTGAATAGTTATATTTTGTAACGATAAATGGATTCCACGGTCGCTACTGCTGAATACTAGAACGTAAAAAATGAGCTAGAACATAAAGCAAGAACATGAAAATAACAAAGCAATTTAATTCCAATAAATAATGGAGAATAAAATCGTCATTGCCTTCAAAACAAAAGTATTTTATTAACTGAAACTATGTTTGATAAGTTATTTTTCTAAATGGATTTTTTCACAATTGTAACTTTCATTAGTCCTAATTATTACTCAATAATTCTTAATATTTTTTAATACTTGAAAAACATTAAATTTTTAGTTTATAATTTCGGATGTAAAATTAAAAACTACACATTTTTTTATAACTCCACATGTTCTGTCTTCTGCATTTGAACTTCCATGGAGTGTTTTCTATAGTTTAATGTAGATTCATCGCTTTCACCTTGCAGAAAGTCAGTAATTTTTTTCGCACAAACATTTTTTTTCGAGAGTTTCATTCGTTTTCATATAATAAGTATTTTTATAATGTGTCATAATTTATATTCGTTTTTGGTCAATCTACATCACTTTTTTATATTAAAAGATTTTACAAAATTTTTAAATTAACTAATAATTAATTACTAGAATTAACAGAAAGTAGAAAATGATAATTGTGTGTTTATTTATTTCCTTCCTTGTCTTCAAACTTTGTGAATGAGTAGTAATTTTATAAAAATCTAGGATATTGTTCATCATATTAGTGAGCTTGTAGGTTTACATCTATTGTAAAATATCAATGGGATACGAGTACATATATATATATATATATATATAGATTTGTGCAATTAGCTGATTTATTTAATGATTCAAATCTACGTAATGCTGCTCGTCTGGGTATTGCTTAAAATATCTTAAACTGGTAAATGTGTTATTAATTTACAACCATATTAAATACCTTTTCGTAGGTTGAAGAACCAATGAGGAAGACAATGAATAGTATTGTAATTCAGGGTAACAAATAAAGTCATATTTTTCTACATAAATTAATTTCTACTTTATCAACTTTGGCTGTAAATTTTTAATTATGGAAATTACGTGACGTAAATTTAGGGGAACAATGCTTTAGTTACTTAATTAGTTTCTATAACTTGCATCTCTATATTTACCCACTTTTATCATATTATACTTAATTTTTGGCTACAAACTAAGTGAGAATCGAGTAATGTATGTAAAATCTTCGTGCTTTTAATTTGGTCATATCCTGGGAATCAATAAAACATTTTACGAATAATATTTACTCAGATTATTTATATATATATATATATATATATATATATATATATATATATATATATATATATATATCTAAATATATGAGTGTGTGTGTTAATAACTCCATAAATGATTGAGTTATTATTTACCTAAAAATCAATAATAAATACTTGCCACATTCAAGCTTAAGAACTTAATTATATTATATAGACTCGTGAAATAGTATCGCATATTGAATTCTGCACGGAAAATACTCGGATCTTGGCTTTTATTTATATCTCACACTGTTTTATTTAATGATTTTTCCAATATAATATGGAACTAATATTGGATGCGTACATACATACGCATCCAATATTAGTTCCATATTCATAAAAATCCGGTATAAGTTAATATATTTGGATATAATACATTTTCAGTCGAGTAGAGCCACTTTTTGATACCAAGTTAGGATTGTTCAATGTGAGACTTAATAGGTTTCTAGAAATATATTGAATATTTGAAGGCGGATTTATTTTGGCCAGTGAGATGTTTAATTGCTAAGTATGGTTTGGTAATGGTATTCGTATTGTTTCGAATTTAACGTAATTCCCAGGCGAATATTGCAAAGGGTACATATTCATTGCAGCCATAGCTTATGACACCCATATCTAATGTATTGAATACCTAATGTACTGCAATATAATGGAACAAATACAAAAATTTACTAAAATTAATAATCATACGAACTGCTTATTCAGTATCTATCCGCAATTCATTTTAAAGTACGTAATATTTCGATAGTACAAAGTTTTCTTGCTCTCCTGTTGGGTATTCGGTTTAGCAATGAATTTGTTTTTCATTATTCTTTTATTTTTTTGAATTGATTTACAGTCTGAATGACTTTGAGAAATAATAAATTTATTTTGTTTCAAAAGAAAATAAGATGGAATGAAAGCTGTTCCATGGAAGTAAAAATGTATCAGTGCTCATTATCTATTATTTTAAGATGTCAATAAATTAAGCCATAAATTAACTATTCTGTGACTAGGTAAAAACCAGTAGGATATTAAATTTGATAGCAATGAATGCGGGCTAGCTGCCATGTAGTTATCCGTTATTTATACCACTCTTTAATCTGGTCATACCATAAGTTGCATGTTGGTCTCTGCATTAATATTAAAAATGTAACCTTTCGTACCGTTCATAGAATTTTTAATTGACAGTTATTGTCACACTGCTGAAAATTTTAGAGTATTTAGGAAATTTTCCTACTATCTGATATTTTGTAAAAAATAGATCAGTTACTCAACTAACTGATAAGAAAAATAGCTCTTGTCTCATTTATTATGAATTATTAAGAATACTGAAGCTACATATTATTAAAATTTTAGGAGACAATTTTGTGTGTTTTTTTTGCCCGCACAACATTTGCATTGACTATATTTGAATAAATTATGTTATAGAAACATTATAAGGATTTTATGGATAACTAAGACAGGAATAAAACTATCCATGAAAACTATAGGCTTAAAAAAACATAGTTTTATCGTATATATTTAGTATAAGTTTATTAAAATATAGTTTATAGTTTGTTAAAACACCTACTTTACACTACCTACCAGTAAGCATTTCATAAGTCGCTTTAAACTTTCAATTAGTTATTTACCTTGAAAGTAGGCTGTATTGGAAGTAGATACAAATTTTTTTCAAAATTAATGTTAAAATTTACATTTTCATGTAACTTAAAGTTCCCATCTCTCTGTTCGTCATAATAATTTAGTCAGATTCGTGATCAATTTTCCAGAATATGTTATGCGAATATATTATCCTAGAATAACACAATATTATTCATATCATAAATGTCAGCTACTGTGGTTTAATTAAACTGCATTGCTAAAATTGATATTTTCTTTACATTTCCGACAAAATTTGACAATTCTTCCAGTCAAAAGTAAAATTCGCAATAATTAATGGCAAAATTTTCTAATGCTGAACCTCACTTTTATATGCGAAAAGTTTTATTAAGTGTTTATTAAATTTATTCTTCTTTGGGGGTGTTACGAAAAAATTACGAGAGTGAAATTTTATAATGCGCGAACTCACGATGCACCAAATGGACAAGGTGATGCAACAAAAATTGACAGGGTGAAGTTGCTCACTACACATATGTTTACAAGCATATAGTGATTGATTCCATAGTCATGATAGTTTTTATTCTCTTTGTATTTAACTACTCTGTTGAATTTAATATAAATTTATAAATGTCGAAATCAATATTGAAACTTTTACTAAATACATAGTATAGAAAAACATTACGCAATATTTATATACTGCACGAAAAAAGCTATGGTGTAATAACATTCAAGTAAAACTTTAAATTCGGTCGAAGCAAACAGTATTCCATCAATGTGAGTTCGATAATTAACGATTCAATTTCGCGTTTAATATGGCAACATAATATTGATGCGAGTATTAAAAATATGTTGTGAATCTGTGAGGTTGCTCTAAGAGCGTAAATTTTGACAAATAATTAAATTTTTGCAAACATTTAGCAATAAATATTTATTTATAGAAACATGTGTGTTTAAATGATAACTTATATCTTTATTATTTAATATATAATTAAAATTAAAAAATCAAAATAAATATTCAGCAGATATAATTAATTATTAAATGATAATGATTGTAATTCTAGATGAAAAGATCAAATTGTTTACTAGTCTGTATGAGAAAATTGAATTTTAATATTAAACATTTAATTATTTGATTGAATTTAGGTTTTATCAACCGTATTTATAATTATGCACCAGTTTTTTTTTAATTTCCATTAATTATTTGCGTGTTAAATAAAGCTATTCTTATATTATGCCAAAGAAGTTTGATTTCTAACGAGCGTACTTAAGTACATGTACAATTTTTTGTCTTACTTTCACAGATCAGCATCTCAAGCGTAGGTACTCCATGAAATTATGCGTACAGCCAGTATTATGTTAATGAGTACGAGATATTTAATATTTCAGGACCAAATATTTTTTATTCGAATTAACGTACCTAAAGCATGAACTTTATGTTCATGCTTCTTTTCTATTCTCAAAACAAAATTTATGATAGTAAAATTGGAGGCATCAACAAATATTTAAAAATCCAATTTTGATCAGTACGAATTTCCTGGTACGTCTAAAGATATCAATTTAATTTTTTTGTACATTTTGTATGAGTAACTTTGGCAAAAATGTATAAGAACGCTTCATTATCATTAGTAGTTACTAGAAACAAACATGTAATAGGCAAAATATTGTAATAGATGTTGCTATTAAACTGTAACCAACAATTGGTATGTAAGTAACGTTATAAAACTGAATATAAATCGGCCCGCTTTTCTTAGTTGTAGAAATGTATAGTTTCTTGTCGTAGTAAAGCGGTATTACCATATGATTTTATGAAAATAAACCAAGGTACTAATAACGTTTTGTCACATAATACTAACACATGGGTAATTATTGAGTCATAGATTGATACTAATGAGTTTAATGTCTTATTATTTTGATTCTAAAATCCCCCTCCACCGATTACAAGTCAATGGCGTGCGCTTATGGCAGTGATTAGTACTTATTTCAGTCCTAAACTTGAATGTTTAATTAAATTTTACCGAATGTTTAAATTTTTTCGAATTTTTTTATGTCGTGTAAAATTTTTTTATGAATACCGTCCGCAAAAAGATAACACTTTTCACTAAACACTTCACACCTTTTTCGTACTAATATATTAAATATTATTAATGGAATTTTTTTATAATATTCAGAAATTGTTTCTATAAAATTTTTAGTAATCTTAATAGGGATAGGGGAAAATGTTTTACTTACGATATTTATTATGAAATAATTTCATCTGATGATGAAACTTCCGTATATTAAATTTCCCAACGACATTTTTTTTAAGAAAAATTATTTTTTATCTCAAAACCCCGCTTATTGTTATCTATTTTATACCCTGAATTATAGATAATGTAAACATTTTGTTTTCAGTAAAGAAATATCATGAAAATGTGCCCAATGACATCACGGAAATAATAATAATGTTTCCGTGATGTCATTTGGCACATTTATAACCTGTTTTTTTATTCATTTATGCATTTTAATGTAAAGTGTTGATACACATGGCGGACTTATTACTATGAGAGAAATCTCTTGCAGCCAACAAGAACACCCGTCCAGCCCTGCTAGGTTCCGGAACACACCACGGTGACGACACTTTTCTAAGAATACGATACTTTCCTTATATAATTAATTTTATGAGTTTCTGAAAAGTTCTAAGCTCTCATTCCTGAGAAATTGTTGTACAAAGTTAATAACTGGAAAGTATTTCCAGCACGTGAGACCATTTCACCTACTTTTTTAACTATGATTAATAGTAAATAAAACCTAATCGTATGTGCACAACATTTACTGTGAATCTTCGTACACGTTTATGTATATACGAACATATAGGTATTGCAGCCAACAAGAACACTCGTCCAGCCCTGCTAGGTTCCGGAACACACCACGGTGACGACACTTTTCTAAGAATACGATACTTTCCTTATATAATTAATTTTATGAGTTTCTGAAAAGTTCTAAGCTCTCATTCCTGAGAGATTGTTGTACACAGTTAATAACTGGAAAGTATTTTCAGCACGTGAGACCATTTCACCTACTTGTTTAACTATGATTAATAGAAAATAAAACCTACTACTTATTTGTACAACATGTACTGTGAATCTTCGTACACGTTTATGTAGATACGAACATATAAGTATACATAGAATTTCCATTAAACTGTTTACAAATATTATATATTTCACTGACGTATAATTATTATAAAATTCTCAAAAATTATAATAATAAAATTAAATTCGGCAATCATTATAAATATGTATACTGCGCAACATACGGAAGTACGAAAAACAATTTTGGATCGCTTCATTTGTCCGTACAAAAAATATTTACACGTGTGTTTTTTTAAGATTATCTATTGAAATATGAGTGGATTATCATAAATCGTAGGCATAAATAGGCAAAATTTCAATGTTATCCTTCAAAAGGTTTTTGAAAACACCGCGATGGAAATTTTTAATAATGTGTCAAACTGTATTAAGTAAAATCATAAAAAAAATTGTTGGCTTTCACAAAGTGCTTTTCCAATTAGCACTATTTGTATTTTGCTACAAGATATGTGAAATTAAAAAACTTGTTAAAAATTATGGTTATATCATTTGCCCCAACAAAAAAAATTGTAAATCTTGCCATTGAGATTTATTAAGGTTATTATGCTTTATCAATAAGTTTATTTCAAGTTTCTTGGTCAAATCGTCTTCGAGAAATAATATTGTAAGATGAAGAAGACAGATATGTTGATTATCTTGTAATATTTTTGTTTTTTTTATATTTTGAATTGTAAAACTCTAAAAATTAACTTAACCTCAAATTTCCTTAATTTCTAATCGACTTTAACGAACCTTTCTTACTCTATCAAGATCAGTTTAGTCGCTTTTCATTATTCTTGTAAATCAGTACTTGAAAATGAATTTAACATAAAAGACCTCGCACATCTTTCTCATCTGTAAAATTTTGCTTTTCTGATTCACTTTTCTTGTATTAATGCTACGGTTCATTTGAAATATAGTCCCGGGACACAAGTTCATGACATACACAAATAAAATAAGCTTTCCAGAACCTACTATTATAATTAAAGACTATTTAACTAAAATGATATATAGTTTACAAATAGTCCATTTTTTACTTGATTTCGGGAGGTACGAGAACAAAAAATACTTAAACTTATTAATACTATTTTGCATTACAAATATCACATTGCAGAAAATAATTTAAAAGATAAACCTTAATTAATAAATGGTATTCTATTTGCAATAAATAAAAAATATGCCTTTTTCCAAACTTTTTATTACACATTGCCTTAATAAAATATTTGAAATCTACCTAAATACAATTCTTTTCAAATTATCTTACATTTTTGTGGCACATGAACAGAAAAACTATAAATGAAAAGGCATTATCAAAGTTGTCGAAACCTCAAATAAAAGCAATGAAAATTGTCTTATTATAAAATTATTTCATCCTCAGAGCTAAATTTGTCTCCACAGTAACGTAAAACGACGTATTTCCCATATAAAAAATTTCCAAAAGAAAACCCTTGTATCCAGCCGCAGGGAACAGTTACAGATACCCGGGCCAAGGACACAGCCAGAGGCTTTTCTTTTTAAGTCGCTGCGATCTCATGCGCTGTCATTTAGAGTTTTCAATATTATCTTTGAATTTTTAAATATATTCGTAGAAAAGAAGCCAAAATCTGTCGGTTTTAAGCCGTAATTTTAATTTTTCCAAGGATGTCTTAAAGACGTAACCGATAAACTAAAATTTTATTTTTCTTAGAATGATGGTATTTTAAATTGCAATAATAGTATTGAATAGTTAGTTACATAATATTCTTAAAAAAATAGATGGATACTTATTATATGAGTCGGATAAAGTAATCACATACTCATTTGACATGCATTGATTTATTTTTAATATCCCTAAACTTTGTATTTTTAAACAGCTTTTTTGTGTATTTTCCATACCTGCTTCCCATCATTTTTTAAATATTGTATTTGTTTTGATTTTCGATCTTCATACATGAAATTAGCACATTACTACATATTTCATACGTTATGTTACGAGAAAATGTACTAAATAGCTCACCTTTTTCAAAATCGTATCATAAGTTACAATTGAAACCAACTTGGCATCTTATTATATTTTATCCATATATAAAAAGTGGGGAACATGCAATGGAATGTATGTTTATATATATACATATATATATATATATATATATATATATATATATACACACACACACACACAAAGGGATATATGCTTTAACCTTTCTAACTGCACTTGAAAATGACGTAAAGGTTTTCTTTTCCGTGTTCACGTATTTCCGGCACATGTTACTGCTTATTCACATTTCATACATCCGTCCCAGGTTCAATGGATATTGAGACTTGACGCTGACAAGAGAATCTTTCGGAACATTAAACAAATCAAAAGCGGAAAAAAATATGTGTATTCATTCTACACGTTTCAAGTTAAATCCAATTTACAGATGAAAATTTAAAAGAATTAATTTTGCCCCAAGAAAAATCTTGTGAAACGTTTTTAAAATTTCCTTTACCCCACCATAAATTATACAGGTGTTCTCAGCAACGATCAGTCCATCCAATGATTTTAGTAATTTCACCCTGATTGTATTAAAGTCTACTATATCCGCATCCTGGGTATTTTCTTCCCATTCCACCGTTTCAATACTCGTTACTAACCGTATTATCGTGGCGCACACTCTGTTCCAACTTTCCGTCATTAGAACAGGTACGGGATCATCGTTTATAAAGTTGCTATAACATTAAATGAGATATACGTATTTCATTCGTAATGTTTTCAGTGATATTTGATATAGAAGTCATCTAACTTACGTTAGACATGAATGGAAAATGAAAAACTGGTTATTATACGGTTATCGAAATAAAATATTTTAGCGCGAGTAATATTTCTTAATGAGAATTTTCACTTTTAGTGCCATTTATGGTTTCGTGCACAGAAATTTTTTTTTATAAATAATTAGACAATTTACTTTTAAGGTTATAATTTATTTACGCCCGTATATTGGTTTATTTTCTTAATACCAATCAGAAAGTTATTAACGTCATTTATTCAAAACTACTATAGATTCATTGAGATAATATTTATTTAATAATTTAATTATATTATATACCGTATCTTTTAGGGGCCTAAATTATGGCAAATATATAAGTCCTGGCTTTCCTGTAAACATTTAGGCAGATTTTATCTATCCTGATTTTTTATTGTTTTTGGGCTAGTTTTTTTTGGAAATAAGGATTCGGAATGCTGTTTGCATATATTTTTGAATATATTTTGAAAGGCGCAGTTTAAAATTTTGAAAAAAAAAAGATTTTCTTATACTTCATTACAAGCCTTGCCAAATGGTACTTCACGATGTACAAAACGGGAAAAGAATATTTTTACATTCTATATTTATCTCTTCTTTACTTAATTAGTGGGTGCATAGTTTGTCGAATTGTTTTCTGAGAAAATAGGCTTTCAAAATAGAAAAAACATAAGTGTATGGCCTATTCTACTTTTCGTAGGCTCAAAAACCAGGGAAATATTAAAAATATGACTCTAGTATCAATGCTAAGACTTTCCTCAAACATTTTCCTGGGCTTCTGAAACTTGTATCTTTTTCAAAACTTTAAGTTGAATAGTTTGAGAAATAAGGGAGGGATATATTTTTTCCAATTTTTTTAGTATATCTCTGAAGAAATAATGTCTAAAATTATGAAAAATATATTTTTAAGACCTAATAACTAGTCCTTTCAAACAATATTGTTCACTATTTAAAAGATTTTTAAAAAATGCTACATTTACTTAATTTATCCTCCCCAAAATTTCCCAAGAAATATTATTAAGTTTTCGCAGTATGTCCGGGTTAACATGTTTTATTACAGTGCTAAATTGCAAGTTTCTATGCCAATTGATTTTTGAGAAAAACGGTCGTAACCGTCCAACAAACCGATATGTCAGTGATCTTATAAGGGTGCACTTTGTCTTTTTAAGGAATGGAAACGTAAGAAATGACTTTATTAATTACATCCTTATAAAAATGACACAGGACAGTCGGCACCTATCATCACCGAAATATATAAAAAAATCATCATAAATTAAAGAGCATCTTATTGGAAACCGGAGACTAAATTTATTATCAATGTCAAGTCATATGAAAACGAAAATCTTTCACACTGCTTATGATTAGGCGGTAAAGCCTCCTATTGGTTTCTAAATAATATTGAATTACGTGCATTAAAACTGCAAAATGGAGAGGCTGAAATCATTAGTATCTAATAACACAAACGTATGGTACCTGATGAGAAACGCACGTCGAAACAACGGTCAGTTCTATTCCAAAAAGGTAAGAGTAGCTGTTTTAATTATCGAACGGAACAGGCAATAACTCAGGTTTGGCTATTTTATATATCTTTTCAAACATACGTAAAACCTCAGTTAATTTAAAAAATTACTTAATCTTTTTCAAAAAATTTAAACAACTGAACATTTCTTCAGTAACTTCAATGTTGCAGCGTGCAAGTGTTACGTAAGTTGGTGGTCAGTTAGTTTTTATGAACTCATTCTTGGCATATATTATATTGATACTAATTAGAAGGTTAAAAGCCTTGCGACAAACAATAACATTCGTGCATGTATTCCGCAGCGTGATCGGGATGAACCGCGGTGTATTATGCACTTTATAAATAGAATTGCAAATAAGATATTATCCGTAGTCTAACTATATATGCTATATATGTATCTGTTATTATCCGTTATATTTGTTTCTTCAGTTTGGATATTTGTTAGCGGTACACTTGTTGGCGCGAGTTCGGTTCCCAATTTACCATTAATTTTTTAAAGTTTTGAGAAATTTATGATAATGATTCTGTTTCTTCACTTTTGCGGTATTACGTGAAAGACGGAAATGTTATTGGAGAATAAAATTGGTTTGCCTGTTTGTGATAAAATTTAACAAATTAAATTTGAGGAATATACCTAAAGTTCAAGTCGGTATTTGGAATAATGATACAATTTTATGATTATATGCGATACAATTTTATGATTTATGATTTTATGATTATATGTGTTTTATCAATTAAAAACGGTTATTATCATTAAGATGTAGTAAATTAAGTAACAAGGAATATCTTTTCAATCTGCCTAGGATGATATCTATCGATATTGACGTCATTCATAATATAATATGACTTGGACCATTTGATTAATCAGTTAGAGAAAGTTGGATGGTTCATTTAAAACTCTTATATAAGAAAATTCTTTCACCGATTAAGATATCTAATTGGCATTCGTGTCAAAGCATGTAATGAAGTAATTAATTAAAATTTATTTTGCATATTGTGGTAAATATCTACATAGTTTTTCTTTTTGTGCCCATCCGCAGTCACATTGTTAATAATGTCTTAAAATGAGAAAAAAATGACTAGCCTCATAAATAATTCCTAAATAAATTGAAATAAAAAATTAATAGAAAATGTCGTCAATGAAACTTGATATGGTACTTTCAAAATTTTCATAAATTAAAAGATATTATGAGATTTTATAAAAGTTTATCCATTTTATCTAGATTTGACTGCACTATTATAGTTTAACCTTCTATTTATTACGATGAAAGGTAGAAAAGCTACGAAGGCAGGAAGAGATTAAGTCGTGAAAATTTTCACCAAATAATACATCAGATTGAAAGCTTTTCTTGTAAAAAATAATTTAAGCGCGGTCTCTGGCGATGCGATCCGATTGGATTTTTAATTTTTGCTCATCCTTACGGACAATACTTGAATTAAATATGAAGAATATTACAGTTTTAATTCTTGGGGATTATTTTAGGGGAAAGTTATTGGCAACGTAGCATTATTGATGGTGAAATTTAATAATTTTTTGTAATGTAAATGTATTTTATATATTGTTCTACCTACTATTGTGGAATTAAGAACTTTTTCAGGAATCGTATCAAATGATGTTGATACAAGTCTCATTCATAGTGTCATTAGTTTTATTCATATCGTTTAAATAATTTTGCCTAGTTACTCTTATATTACACGGTACTCTTATATTCACGTGTTCTGCAATCGTGTACTATATCGAATCGGTTTTAATTTTTTGAATGAATTCTTAAAAAAAATTACCAATTGAAATTTCCGCTTTTTTTCAAAACACTCAATTTTGTAAACAGTCAAAAAATTGAAAAATTTCGGTGAAAAAGTATATTTTAAACTAAGTTTTTCTATTTATTTTTTTTAATATTTATTATTATCATCTTCAAAGTTTTTTTAAAGTTGTAGGATAATAAAACAATAAAAAATTTAATTGATCATAACACAAGCGCCATAAGGCGAAAAGAAGGAAAGAAACTTTTAATAACATAAATACGTTAATATAACAAATGAATTAATATTAATTTATAATGAAAATATTTTATTTCTTTGATTTAATTATAATATATCTTTTATTAAACAGTTGTTATTTAATAAAATAAGAAGTTAACAGTCGTTTTAATTTTTGGAAAAAGTGATATTTTTTTCCTACATCTTCATTCTCTGCTTCATCCATTGATATATGAAATTGATACTGATGAAGCATTTGAGCAACTGTCTACTTTGTAATTTAAAGATGTTATAAAATAAAACAAGCCACTTCTTGACTCCTCAGAATCTAGCAAAACGTAGTTTCATATGAACACAAAATTATTTAATTAAGTTGTCTGCAGCTGGTGGTTTGTTCATTGTACCGGGGTTAGTGAATTGTCTTTATGTTTCCATTTCCATTTCCCAATCTTTCTTAAGACAACTTATCATGTCCAATGATCAACTGCACTTGTACATTCGTTTCGTATGCTCTATACAAGCATTGAGTGTAGACATCAATAAATATGAATTGACACGGCTATTTTTGCTCGTAATAATTACGGACGATCCATGTGGGGAATAATTTATACATTTGTAATTTCTAGAAGCACCATATAATGCCATAATGTATGCTATACTCGATTACAAAACAAAACTGATGCAGAATTTTTATCTGTGAGGATCATAGTTGCATCTTTCAAATCTCTACGATTTTCAAATAACATGTGTGGTGCTATCAAAGTATGAAATTGGTCCAATCGATTTTTTATTCGTAATAAATAATCCCAAACCACAATAATTTTTTTTGGATAGGCCCTTTTTAGTGTATGTTCTTGCGTATCATATTAAAACATTGTTGGTATTGCTCTGTAATTATGCCAAAATATTAAGCCAATAAAAATATATAAATAATATTTAGTAATTACCTAGAAAAGGAAATAAAACCCCAAACTCGAATTTAATATTATTACCGTGGTGATACTTGGTTGTTTCTAACAAGTTGATTAGCGAATATATCTGTTCTTTCGAAAAACAAATCGTTTACTATACCTGTTTTAAGGTCTAGGTAAAAATTAAATTATTTTCTATCCAAAAATGCACACTAACTCTTTCAAAGATAAAAAATGAACTAAAAAATATAATTTCTTAGTGCAAAATATTAATTAAAAAAAAAAAATCCATGTACTGAAAGTGGGTTAACAGGTATGAACCAAAATGTGCTTAATTAAATATGACGCATCTTTTATTCATTCCACAGAAAACGAAGTTTTCAAATTTCATCTGTTATATCATAAAAATGTTACATTTATTAAATTTTATTTTTCTTATAAAATTCTAGTAAAATATAATTTCGTTTTTTGTTTGCTATATTTTCAGATATAAAATGAAAAAACCAAATGTATTTCAATAACTTTGTACTCCATTATGTATACACTTTTATTATATACTTTCTATGGTGTAACATGGATTTCATGTTTTGATATTGCAAGAAATTTATAATCACACTTTTGTCTTGTAGCGATGATTTTGAACAATACAAACCGTTTTCATATTAATAGATATTTATGTTACGTTTGATTATTTATTTTATTCCTTACCAAGTCTGTAGTATTATGTACTTCACTTGAGAATATTTCAAAATATTATAGGGAATCCAATTATTTTGTGAACTGCTTATTTTTTTGGTATCATTAAATGTCAATGGAACAGAGTCGTGTACATGCCATTCTTGTTATGCTATGTAGGGCATTATTTATTGGATTACCAACCACTTCTCTCATCTGGTCCCACCAGCGTTTAGGGTAGCGACAACGAAGTTTCCATCTTTCCACTATGCCGGTAACAATAAATTTCTCAATACTATCGTTAGATTTCCGCGCAATGTTTCCAAAGTATTAGAGAACTTTCCAAGTCGATATGGTGAACTGACATTTTGATTTCAGGTTGTTTTTAGTATCAAAACTTTACTTCTGTGTTCGATTCATGAAATGTTGAGCATCTTCCACCTGCGTGACATTTCATCGATGTCGATATTTTTGCGTACTTTTTACATAAAGAAGGATAAGGTCAGAGTTCTTATTAAATATTGCTCAGTACGTCTGGGTATTTTTCTATCCTTTTATTCTTTCTTTAGGTATCTTTGTTGGAGACGATTGAAAAAGGCAGTTGAAGTTTTCTACGCTTTTTAAATTTGTATACAAATTCGATTTTTTTAAATAACTTTCCATCCATATGTGTATTTGAAATTGCTAACTTTTAAATATTTGTATTCATATCTAATAGACTAAGAACAACCAAATTTTGATTTTGAAATTATATGGTATATATAAATTGATTATGAAATTATCTGGTTTGTATAATATATAAATTGATTACATTACTACCTACAAAATTAATTTAAAGAATTTTTTTTCGGTCGTAAATTATAAATTTCATACAATTCTTTTCTGATAAAAAATACAACTCACATTTCAGGAATATTGCCTTCATAGAAAGAAAATAATATATTTTATTTTATTCCCACTAGATCGCTTGCAGAAGAGATTCAACAGGCCCATAATAAGAATTTCCAAAATTCAAGACATCCTCGCAACAACGACCGAGAGTAAAGAAAAATATCCATTTTATAATAAATTCCTTCTGTCATCAGATGCTGTCTTTACAAGTTAAGCAAGAATAACAAAAAATACATTGCTGACAGTTCCGAGAGAAGTTCATACATACGGTTTCTTTTGCCTTCACGATACTGCCTGTATTGAAGAAGGTGATGGGCTGCAGAATAATGATTATGATATTAGTGCCAACGATGATTATGATGACGATGAAGGCAAAGAATATGATTATTCATATGACGATACGGATCACAAGTGAAATTAAATAGGAAATTGCATTACCTGTGTAAATACGTATTAATTATACTTAGCCAAGTTCAAAAAAAATAATCTGTTCAGTACAAAATGATGCCTAGGTTAGGCAGTTCCTTTTATATCTTTCTTGTCCTCCCTAGTTTTGTGTTTAAAAATCTCCCTAAATTTTGATATAGCCTAATATTTTTGCAATATTCTGCGTTACCGCATAGTTTCACCTCGCGCCCAATTTTGTCGCACGAATTCGCGAAATGTTTTTAAATTTTTTTAAGACTAATACCACCACCAAATTTTTTCCGAACAAAATATGTGATGGCATATTATTGATCTTAGAAAAAGTGATAATGGAAACATTTTGAAGAATTTCGTAGGATCCGTTGCTGAGGAAATCAAATTTCACGTTTATTTTCCATTTTAAATATTGTCAATTTTATGGGTAAAGGAAATGAAAAAACAACAAGAGCTATTTCTAAGAAACTGTAAATACCAAAATTCAGGAAAACATTTACATTAATTTATTAATCACATACATATACACACATGCCCGTGAAAATGCGCACATATCCTCTCTCTCACGTTTTTGGACGGCATCCGTATTTAATTTCACTTTACGTCGCGCAATTATTTCGTATCATAGAATGTTTCAAATAGTTTGGGTTTCTTTTTTTCCCTTTACATAAAATAAAATGAAAATATGGAAGAATAGGGTGCTTGAACTATTAAAATACCTCGAAGTAATTTCATTTTAATAACTAAAAAATTCTACGAAATGTCTAGAATAATTATAAAGTCCTGGTGGATATACCAAACGATAACTATTTTGTAATATAATAGTTATAATTAATATGTACGTGCCAATACTAGAGTAATCGGTAGAAATACTAAGAGGTTATATAAACCCAATGCCTTTATAAACCGGTCTTACAAACATTATATTTAAGGAAATATTAGAAATACATACGTGACACTACTTATTGTTCCATTAGTTACAAATATTTAAGGAAATTGGAATTAAATTAATTAAAATCAACAGAAAATGTGACAGTTGTGAAACCAAGTCATTGTGAACTATTTGGAAGAGAAGTATGGCTAAATTTGAATGTAAATAACAATATAGATGTAACCTACAAAGGATTCATAAATTTCTCCTCGCACCGGCGAACGCTGGTGAAATTCTTTTCGTTTTACGTTCGTTATAAACATAAGATACTCAAAGCGAGTGCATATTTCGGCTGGAAATTGTAAAAAATTCACACAAAATACTTCGTTTTATGAATAACTTTATTAATTTTTATTGCGTGGACAACATATCGTTGCTGCGAATGTTTAAATGAGACTGAAACACGTTTATGGTTATGATATTTTTCACAGCTAAATGGTTATGATAATTTTCTCTACATTAAAAAAATACCGCCGCTATTAAACAAAAAATTTCCTTTAAAATGTTTTGTTCTACATTCCTTAATCCAATTAAAAACAGTTTTTAAATGAGATTATCTTTGTATAATTTATTTATGAAATATTTAGTTCTTTTTGTAATAGAACGATGAAATAATTTTAGAAGCAGCTTGTATTTGAATAGTTTTATTTTCATGGAGTGTATCTTTTGTACTACACACCATATATTTTGAAGTTCTATTTCCTGGAAATCATAAGTAAGATAATGCTAAAATAATGTCATTTTGTTCACACAATATGGGTTAAATTAGATGGAATCGTAACGAAGAACAGAAAAAATTGAGTTCAACTAGTATATTATTCAGGCTAAAGAAAACCCTCGTTTTTAGGGCATAATAATTGCGAGGTATATACACTTAAATAAAGTAAACAGCAGCTTCCGCTTCTTTTTGTATGACTTTCTTGTATTTTATAATGTACGTGTATTAGAATTAAAGAAACTTTTCACTGCTACTTGATGGTAAAAGCCTGAGGATTTTGTTCAAAAGTTCTTTTATAACAAACTAACTTTATGGGAGAATTAAATTATGAAATTATTACTAAAATAGTAAATAATAAATTAATAATTATTACTCTACAATAAACTAAAAAAAGAGGAAATATTTAATGTCGTAAGCTAAATACTTGCTTTTCATGAAATGACAGTAACATTTTCCCATAATACAGTTCTAACGACATTTACCATGAATACATATAAATTTATAATTAGATCAGAACCAAACATTTAACCTGGTATATATATATATAGATACATTCTGGATAACACAAACGCAAATTAAACTTTAAAGTCTATAGCGTAGTGGATGCCGGTATCCCACTGTACTGCTGACTTTGTACATGTTGAATTCGCCTTAGACATTTTTTGTAATGATCTGGCTTATTTTATGATATAATAAATATTATATAGTTTTTAATACAATAATTATGCAAAGAAAGATCAATTACAGTTCTGAAAAATTAAAAGGAAAACTCACTGCTATTTAAGTTACGATACCCAAAAAAAACTGAAGTCTTTAACTCAATTTCTCTGGTGTTTTTAATTGCCCTATACCGGTCCTGCAACGTTATTTATAAATGCTAGAGTAAATAATTTAATTTCTGGTCTTGCCGTTTCGTGCATGGAAGTAAGGGCAACCATTAATAATTACCTGGTCTTGGTGTCAATAAACTTGACATTGAAACTCAGTACACAATGAGTAAATGTGATGGTAAATACACATTTTACATAGGTACATTTTTACGTCGGTAAAAATCAAGCCTTTGAAGATAGTTATAACCAACATAATATAAATAATATGTATAACTTCCCGCATCGAAATGACATATTAATCAACTATTCTCTCGAATATTTGATTTAAATGACTCATAAAATTATACTTTTTTTCAAATTTAAATTCACCACAAGCGCTTTATGAATTTATAAAATCTAAGAATCTTTGTGTGAATTGTTTACGAGGTTCGTGCTCGAATAAACAGTGCAAATTTTCTTTGGGGTATAAATTATGCTAGAGATGATATCATAAATTATTGCATTTCGGCAAAGAGGAAAATAAAATCAATTCAAACGTACATAAATATACCGTGAAAATGAATTCCGATAGTGGCACATCATCGCGAGTCAATTGTTCGGAAAATTCACACGATAGTATTTTATCGCAATAATTCGACGGTATCGTTGTGTGCCTAGGTCAAACCGAATGATGATATTTTATTATCAACAGCATACGTTTATGGAAAAATGAGTAATAATTGAAAAATAATTATAAAATATTTCATTAATAATGGTTGACAGAACCATTTAATTGCGAAGAAATGTTGTAAAAAATTAAATTACCAGAAACTCCTTTCAATGATTCCTTCGTAATTGGAATTTGTTCATCATCTCGCCCTATTATTGGCCACATTACTACTTAAAAATTGAGTCCCGTGTATTTCAGGAGAATAAATATCATATCGATGTATATGTTGTTGATTGTATCACAGAAAAATTACAGATTCATTAAATAGATAAAAATGACATGGTTTGCATAAATAATATACCACTTGCGGATTTAACATGGAATATTCTTGTGGATGTAGATATTCTTTTAGGGACTCAGTTATTCCCACATATTTATTTAGGGAATAAAATAGAGACTGATAAGATTTTCGACAATTTTTGCATATGTTTTGATGGACGATTACCTTGGTACAAGTCATTGATTTAGTTCAAATACTTTGGCAATTAGAAGAGGTACCAAATTCACATTTCTTGAGTCATAAAGATACGGAATGTAATAATTTGTGTATTTTATCTGTTTCCCGTACTGAAGATAGAAGGTACTTTAACACCTTACCCTTCTCAAAGGATTGAACATTCGGCAAATATGTCTACAGACTGAAGTTCCCGATTATTATTGTAAACATTTAAGAATTTTAGTTGGTTTTGATAGTAAAGAAGATATAAAAACATTTTAGTTTAATCGTGTTCTTTTCGGTCTTAAATATAGCTTGAATCTAGCTATGCGCACCATCCGTCAATTAATTTTGGACGTGAGTCCTCATTTCCCTAACGTTGCTAAACTAGTAGAATCAAAATTTTATTCAGTCTCAGATGATGAGCATGGATTTCAAGTACTTCGAGAGTCAATTTCATTATTTAAATCGAGTGCCTTTTATTTAGTTAAATTGACTAGTAATTGGAATTTAATGGATTTTTCACACAGTGTCGATAATACTAAGATACTGTGACTTTCCTGGGAAACAAATGGCGATAATTTATTTTTTTTTATTTTTATTTACTCAAGAACGAATCCCGAAACAGAGCATGCTCTCCACAATAGCTCTTTTATTTGATGTTTTTGGTTTAGTTGCTCCACTAATTTTATATACCATATTGATCATAAAATAATTGTGGCTAAGTTATATTGTCCGGGATGAAAAACATTTTTGAAAAGTTCTTAGCTTTAACAAAGGAATTAACGTTGATATCTACCTTAAAAATTCCTCGACATATTGGGGTTTACGAGAATAGCATTGTACGGATTGCCATCTTCTGTGACGCTAGTATGAATATCTACGCATGGGTTATTTATTTACATACTACACATTTAACGGAAAATATTTCTGTCCGGTTATTGTGTACGAAATTTAAAGTCTCTCCAACTAAAATAACGACTCTTCCTCGTTTGGAATTATGTGCGGCAATTCTATTGTCTAATTGTCTAAACTGGTGCGGTTAGTTCAAGGTACATATAAAGATCGTATCCCTACTGCCGAAATCTATGCCTTTTCAGACTCTACAATCGCACTTTCGTGAAAACATTCATCACCGCATGTTTGGTCACTTTTTGTGAGTAATCAAGTCGCGCAAAGTCAGGAGAATTTACTCTCTAAATTATTTTATCATATAGCTGGGACTGAAAATTCCAGCGATTGTCTTTCTTGTGGGAAGTTACCATCTCAATTTTTTTCTCGTAATTTATGGTGGAATGGACCTTTACGTTCGCGTCAACCCCTTCTTAAATGGCCAATACAATCATTCTCTCCTAGTGATGATAAGGAATTACCAGAACCTAAGGCTAAGTATTGATAACTACAGTTTCATATGAACAATCTTTTTTTTCGGATTAATTCATCGTATTTCCTCTTGGAATAAAATTTTGCGTTATTTGAATTAAAAAATTTAAATATTTTTTTCTATGGTTTTTGCAATGCTTTAATATCAATATTATTAAAGTTGAATTTAAAAGTCTCGAAAGAATATCTGTTCCATTTCGTTTCAAAATTGTGAAATTGCCTTTTGTTTTGCATGCTATTCCTCTCGTTAACATTTTTCTGTTTGTGTATTTTTGTACCCTTTTACAAAATCACATAAAGTTTCTTTTAAACTATTAAAGTGCGTGGATCTTGTACATTCTAGCCGTAAAGTTCTATCATCAGTTTTCTTGTGAACTTTTAAAGTGCAAGGATATTTAATAGTTCATCCTAGCCGTAAAGTTCCTGTAAATCTTTTAAAGTCACAAAGATATTAACTGCACACCTTTACCGGAAAAGTTTTCTTCAGATTTTCTCAATAGCAAAAATCGCAAGTTCACATTTTCGCTGTTGCAAGATATACCTTTGAATTTTTGCTAAAATAAAGTTCGATAAATAATTGAAAGATTTTTGAGTTAGTTGAAGGTATTGAATATAGGTTAAAGTAGTAGAAGAAGACAAAGGATTATCATTGATCCTGATCTTTTATTTGGAAATCAACAAAGAGGTCTCATTATAATTTAAACTACTGGATGTGAATGATCCTGCGGACGAATATTAATCATCGTACCGTGCCTTCTCTCGACGGCGATTGACTACGAGTCAAGATCCTGCACGCTCAACAGCCCCTTCAGGTCATTATCTGTTTAATACGTTTTCATGAAAAATCTAAGGCGCGGACCCGCATTATGCCTTTCGTTTTGAAATTAAGTCACAAGTATATTAATTTGTCGTAGTGTACAAGGAAGGCGTTTTGCTTTTCTTATTTGATTTGGGTTTTTAAGGTTTTAAGAGACCATAAGCACAAAACAATACGAGTTGTACTGTAAAATTCCATGCAAAGATGCTATATTTACATTCATTAACTAGTCATACTTCGATCTGAAAGTAATGTTAGCAATTTGTGTACATTAACTGGAATATCATTGAATTTGCAACATTTGGCCGCGTAGCAAAATCAGTCTGTAAGTATTTTATTGCCGCACACAGAGAAAATATTTATCCTTATTTCTTAACAAATTTTTGTTTCGTTAAGTGTAATGCGTATGCTGCTTTACAGAAATTGAATTCTTCTTGCTTTTATGTTCGCAAAATCTACTATTAATTTGATTGTATCGAAGCTGTCTAATACTTCGTGTTCCATTGAAACTGTTGTTAAGTTACTTGGTCCTTGTGGTCCTATTGTTGATCTTAAATGGTTTTTTTTATTATTTTTAATTTATAGTACCTTCACCTTTCACCAGATGTAGCTGAAACCGGTAATATAAGTAATATTCTTAAAGATACTGCCGTATTAGAAAATGCTGAAACTAAGTAATTAGTAAATAGATATTGTAAGAGTTTGTGGATCATTAGATTGATTTTCAGGAAAATGCAATTTTAAACATTAATTTCGTTAAATGAAGCAATACCGTAAATGTCTGTTTCACCACTTGACTGGTGTTGAAGCTTTAGATTTAAATCTTTGCGATGTTTCATTGATTCATATTAAATAAATTATTGCTGACAAAGCCAACTACGTCGGTAAATATTTTTATCTCCTCGAATCTACCTTTTGAAGAAATTGATGTCTGATCTAGAATTCTGAAAAATGTACTTTGTATTTGCTTTTGGGGACAATTTAACTTCATCACTTATTACTATGTTCATATACAAATTGTTTTAGTTTTCTTCTCGGACGAATTGTGTTTATTGGTAGGAAAACTGTATCTACATTGAGTTCGTGAACTATATTTTTAGCTTTCCCTAACATCCTTTCAAAGAGTTCATCTGTATAATATTCTGTGAACTTATCACATATGTAACCATACAGATTTGTGTATTCATTAAGGGGCTTTGCATAATTTTACTCAGAGCATTAATTTTGTTTAAAATATCGAAACAAATTACAATCGAGCAAATAGATTTACAATTTTGGATTTAAATACCCAAAATTATAAATTTATTTGCTCGGTTGCAAGCGAATAAGCTTTGTGAGTCGTAGTACAGTTCCATTCCGACCAATCATCAGATATTTCTAGCAAAACATAAAATATTTCGTGGAGGTATAATTTCGTGGGAATAGTTTGACCGCATAGATTTGGCTAGACCATCGGGTGGCACTTAATGCTTTTATTTTTAAATATGGTAAATGTTTGTAAATTATTGATCACCTGTTTTTTCAAAAAAACAAATTTTTTTAATTATATTTAAAAAACACAGTTTCGTGCGTAATATTTGCTACATCGTCGACTACCAAATTGAGACAATGAGCGGAGCATGGGACATAAAATGCACCATTATTGATTTTATAATTCTTCTGCAAATTCTTGTGTTTTCCACGCATATTAGAACCATTATCATAAGCTTGCCCGCGTTTTTTTAATTAATTGTGAAAATAAATCTCAAACAAAATCTAATAGACCTTCACCTTTAGAGCTGGTAATCGGATAGATAATAAAATCTTTGTATTTAGCAAACATTTTAGTATCATTATTTAAAAGAACATATCTGAATCCCATTATTGTTTATCCTAAGTGTCTCACATCTGTTGTACAATATAATTTGACGGAGAAATATTTTGATTCTCTGACTTTGTTCAGTGCGTAATTTGTTACCGATTTGCTAAGTAAATCAATGTTTTCATTTTGAATTTGATTTCCTAAATAGTGAGTCATACGATTTGAATCAGATTTGGAGAATTGAATTCTGTTAATAAGTTCTTGCATGATTGAATCAAACATACTATTATTTCGATTGCTTTTAGAAAATTAACATTACTTTTGATGAACCCCGAAAAGCCAGACACTGACGAGATGAAAACTTGGTAATGGTTATATGATCCTTTCTAATCCACCCCTCCATTGTTTTCTGATTCTAATAGTCTCAGTTGCATTTCAAATATAGTAGCTTTATTTTTTAACATATTATTCAATTGTACCCATAATTTCATATTTTTATTGTGGAAAATGCTTGTTTTATGTCTTTTCAATATTAATTATAAACGCTGACAATCAGAATAACCGTTCAAAAGCAGACCAACTACTTACAGTTTTGCCAAATATTTTTGAACAAAAACAATAGACTGAATCTTTAGAAATAGAGCAAACAAGCTATTCTCTGTAATTTTATTTCTGTTGGGAAGACTTTTTTAGAATGATGATTGTCTGAAAAAAAATTTCCATCATCATTATTAGTGGTTAAGCGTGGTCTCGTACATTTGTTTAACATTGTAGTTAAACAAATGTACGAGACCACGCTTAACCAAAATATTAACGAGATCATTACTAATTCTGGCAGGTCACAAACCAGGATCATCATAATCTAAACTGCTACATACTACTGACGACAATGAATTGTTTACAGGTTCTTCATTAGTGCCTTCTTTTATATTATTGGAGTCTTCTTCTGCAGAACGACTGCAACATACATAATTTTCTTCAGATACCTCCATACCTTCTAGATCTAAGGCAGTGCTTGTTGAAGCTACGTTATCAGTTTCTTGTTATCATTCTTTTTCATCATTTTCTAGCTTGCTTAAAAATGTTATTAAAGAGACGGTCTGTTTTTGTTTCTGTATCTCCTTTCCTCCTTTTTGCTCTCAAAATTGCGCTCTTGAAAACTTTTTCCTTTTCTGCGGTTTCTAAAATTTTCGTAAAATATAAATTTTTGTTAGTTTGCCCGTGATTCAAACCAAATGTAATAGCCACTTAAAACTAGTTTGATTTCTATTATATATATGAAAATAAGTAATTTTCTTCAAGTTACATTTTAGCCCTCAAAAACCTCTAAAAGTGCAATACGGCACGAAACAGATTTTAACTTATAGGCATAAAGTAAACTATTAATGATAAATATTATCCAACTCAATAGTAGAAACCCTTGACAGGATCATTTTCACATTTTAGTATAATATGCAATATAAAATATGACAATTACTTTTCTTAATTATAATTATAGTAAGTTTGCTTAATCCTTTAACGAATAGTAGCTAATGAGATTAATAGCCCAAAAATTATCTACTTGATTATTTAAAGCACAACTGTATAGCATAAAATTTGAAAACATGGAATAAACAAGAAACTTACCATAATTACGATTTTACTGCACTTACATCTTGCATTGATTGATGTTTATACTATTATTAACAAAACGATGGCAAATATTGCAATTAAATGTGGTGCGATGGTACTATTATTATGAACAATCAGAAGGAAGCTCTGCTGTGGGGGGATTCCCCAATTTCGCCACTTGTCTCTGTCGCGCCACACCCCGCTTGGGTAATTCAATCTATCGAAATAAATTTTGCACCGTACCATATGTCCGGTATACGGCAATAGATTACGCTGTTATTGATAAAATATAAAAGAAAAATAGTAATTGTGCATCGGCCGCTCTTTTCTCTCCCAGGCAAAGACTTTGATCATTACATGATTACTCGATTTGCTGCTACCCTGGACGTGCTCACTCCATTATGGTGGCCGGGACCAAACACAAGACCTGAAGAGAATAATAGTAATGTTTGTAAATAGTTAAATAGAAATGCTATTTACGGCACATAGTAAACATTTATGGTGTTTGTTTATGTGTAAATGTTAATAATGTACTTATGCTTTATAGCAATTTATGGTTCGAGTTCTATTTATACTTAACAAATTTTATTCGATAAAAATAGTAGCAAGCTTACAAGGGAGAAACCTCCACAGGTTTACCGGTTGAAAAAAATAGTAACAAGCTTACAAGCGGTAAAACTCCACAAGTAAACCTGTGGAGGTTTATCACCCTTATTTTACGAAAACAAATAGTAACAAGCTTATAAGGGAAAAACCTCCACAGGTTTACCGATTGAGACGTGTTAATATTGTAATAGCTGTGCCTACGACTTCGTTCGAGTGTAATTAGGAAACAATATTTACCTTTTTTTTCTCTTGTATGTTGCTCCTATTACCATATCAAACTTCATTAAAATCTGTTTAATAGATTTTGCGTGATACCCGCTTAAATTAATAAACAGGAAAAAATGGTAAAAATTGTTTTTTTGGTTTTTATTATCATTCTATATGTTTATCAACCACTTTTTTAAATATTTACAATTTACAATTTTATTAGATGTATAAAGAATTAATATTGTTAATGTTATTGGCAAGGGGTTAATTTTACACAATCTTCTCCCGTTCATGTGTTGTTATCGCTGGCGCCGTTGCATTATACCCGACGAAATTAATTAATCTATTAACACAGACCTTCTTTGTTTGACACTACTGACGAAACTGTCAACGGTAGTCACTGTGTGCTTGTTTGGTTTTTATTAATTGCAACAAGTGAAAATGATTTTAGTAAAGAGCAAATGTCTAAGTGAATTACAATTTTTGTTTTTTTCTTTAATATTATGTTTGGTACACATCAGTGTTTATAGTGACAAAGGAGTTTGCACGAAGACGACAACGTAATTTTAAAATTTATATTTAATGTTAATTAGTGTCTCCATGTTATTTTTCAATAACAAAACATATAATCAAAATAAGGCATTCATTTATAAACAGTGACTATTTAATTCTGCTGCTTTCTTAACTATTTATTAAATAAATAAATACACATAAGTAAAAACAAACTGTCAAGACTAACACACTAGAGTTAGTGTTATTTCTTATAAATCCAAAGCTCCAGAAAATGTATTTGTTCAATAAATTTATTCAACACAGATTTTATGGCTATGGCTTTAAATGGCTAATATAAAATAATGTTTCACTAAAAAATTTTATCAAAGTAAAAATATTACGAGTTAAGTTTGTTTTATGTTAAATAAAAAGTCAAATTACGTTATTTATTCTACGTAACGTATTACATTATTAGTAAAAATTAAAAGTAATATTTTTTTAATGCTGCGTTATGAGAAACATATTTTTTTTTGCAGAAATTAATTAACAACCGGTTGAATATCAGTTTAAAATTAATTTATATATTCATAGATGAATTTATTTTAGATCTTTTGTAATGCGATTTCCTTAAATGATAGTTAAAGAAAGGAAATGTGATTCTTATTGTAATGTGAAAGTGATCCTTTTATTATAATAAAAAAAATTATTTTATTATAAATATTAACAAACAAAATTTAATAACAACAAAATTAAAATGTTGTTTAAATGGTTTTTTTAATAAGGGAACTAGTTTAAGCGTTTGTTTGAAAAAAATTAACTAAAGTTAAAACAGGTGTCAAACCGGTTTTTATGTTAAATTTTCTTTATGCTTAAACGTATTAGCATTTCTCCGGGATAGAACTGAATATAAATACAAATAAGAATAGAGCACTGACTTTTGCTGATATTATATGTATGAAAACAAATGCAATAAGGAATCTTAAAGAACCAGTAAACTTTTTTTTTATTTAAGAGTTTCATTGGAAAAGAAAAATCAGAAGATGAAACTACTAGCATATATTGTGTTTTTATTAAAGTGGTGCGGAAAAAAGTATTTCAAAGAGAGAAAGAGTATGAGCATGAGGAGATCTTAACGAAAATAACTTGAGTCCGAAATATCTGCTAAAACAATATGGTTAATGAATTGGATATTCGAATACGTGGAGAAAGCGTTATTAGGAACAAAAGAAATGAAGGGTGAATGGTGGCCACAAGTCTTAGAAGTGAAATTTCTCGCTTTTTGTTCTTTTTGTTTGTGTGTCACTGTCTGTTTATCCACCATCCTCTTTTTTCCTCTCTCTCTATCTCTACTTCTCTTTCTCTGTCTCTCTTTCTCTCTTTTCCCCCTTTCCTTCTCTTTATATTTTTCCTATCTCTTTATCTTCTTCTCCTTTCTCTTCCCTTTCCCAATCTACCCATTCCCCCTACTCCACTCTTCTCATCTGCCTATTAAAAATCTTTCTTTGCTTATAGTGTCTCTCGTTCTACATTCGCACTCACTCCTGTCCTTTCAACCCTTCCTAAATCTTTACTTCTCTTTCTCCCTTTCTCCCTCTCTCTCTCCTTCATCTTATTTATTTCTTTATCTTCCCTCTTCTCCATATTCATACCAGTGTTAGATCGTGTTTTGAGACATGATCTTAATATTCAATTTTTTATTAGAAGGTATTCTAGTCTATGAATTGTCCGCACAAAAGACATTTTTACTTTCAGTTTCTGTTTTCAAAAACTAAAGTATTGACGAAAAAGTGTATGCTTATGGGAAAAAGCGAATGGGAAAATAAAACGTGAAAAACTAGTAACAGACATATCGATCGACCTAGCAGAGGAATGTACTAAAATTGTAATGTGAGAAGTTATAGTAATAGAAGAATTAGTGGAAAATCATAATTGAATAGAAATTAGTGAATATGAACTTGTAAGTGAAAGAAGTAGCGCTATAAATTGAACTAAACTTATTTGTGCAGGTATACTTATATTATTTTATCTTTTCATTAGGGGCTTTGTGCTAATTTTTATCCAGATCATGTAAGCGATGTACATAGAAACTTGTTGCCATAAAACATATCGCTATTAACGTAAGATTCAAATACAACATAGTAAATGACTTGGTGTAAAATGTTAGGGCGATATTATAAGAATATCAATGCAAGTATATTGAAAAGCAAGATATGTTTGCTATTTTTTTTGGGGAAATTTCCTTCCTTGCTTTTCTAGAAAGTGCTTTTATATTAATTAAAGGAATAGTATAAGTAGAAGAATATTAAATATATATATATATATATATATATATATATATATGTGTGTGTGTGTGTGTATATATATGTATATATATATATATATTTATATATATATATATATATATGCATATTTATTTATATATATCTTATCTTTTTGTTTCGTTTGACATCTTTTTCTAATTATTCTAATTTTTACTCGGTCTTCCCTTCCTATTTTTTTTATGTTAGGAAATTTTAATTTAGTTTAGTTTATTTTCAGTTGAAGTGCTCGAACCGCGTATTCCTAGTTAGTTAAGGAAAATTGATTCGAATCTTATCCAAACTTGTAACAAACTTTATATAGAACTATTTTAACACCACAAATCTATGCAACACAATATTCATGTATCTCAGTAAATATCTAAGCGAATCGCTTGTTTGTTAGTCTTACTTTTTGAGTATGTGTTCATAAATTTGTTTTCTTATTTTTCAGACGTACCATCACTCGCCATCAGACTTATGCGGAACAGTACGAGACTCGTTGTTGGGTGTTTAAGAAATGCTG
The DNA here is from genome assembly GCA_039881145.1 of Druceiella hillmani. NCBI lineage: Eukaryota > Metazoa > Arthropoda > Insecta > Lepidoptera > Hepialidae > Druceiella > Druceiella hillmani. Next base: position 19,905,936 of record JAYKKI010000016.1, on the reverse strand, counting down.
GAAAACAAGACTTAACTACAGGATCGTTGTGAGCATTTGTTTTATTTATCCAAAAATGATGCGGTCGAATTATAATGTGGTCAAGATCTCTCTTTATTCTTAGAAAAAAATATTCTGGTAGAAGTTTTATTCCTGATTAAAACTCTTGTAAGAATTTAAGCATATATATATATATATATATATATATATATATATATATATAACATTGAGTATCAAAATGTGAAGTAACAAGTATCTATTAATTTAGATCTTTATTATAATATGAAGATCATACTTGGGGATGCTAAGTATAGTTCTAAAAGTAATCTTTCTTTTCACAACTTTAAGGGAAGTAGTACCAAAAGTATTGGGTTTTGAAGATATAATACTTTCAAAACTCTATGCTTCTAATACCCAATACCGATCATATACATTTTCGGTTATCAAATTACTTAAGCTCCCGCGTCTTCTCATAGTCCGCCGCTGCGAACAATCCATGTGGATTTAGTTAGTTTGCTACGTAACTTTTTAATCATCATAACTTCGGAAACTTTTATCACAAAGAAAAAAAGTTAATTGATGGCAGGTTTCTATAAATAAATATTACAAAATTATTGTCAATACTTTTGTTAGTTTTCAAGTTAAGTCCATTCGCACAGAGAGGAAGACAAAATTCAATTTTATTTATGCTTATTAATTTGTATTAAGCCTGTTGATTTGATACAAAAAAATCTAAATTATCTCTTAATGTTAGAATGTAGTTCTTATGACTTTACGCTTTTCATAAAAATAAAATCCTCATGTTAAAACCGGTATTTGCGCTTTTTTATAAAACAAAATTGTATCTAAAGATGATGTTTATACCAGCTCGTATTTTGTTTCAATAAATTTTTTCGTTATATAATCTTTACCTTCTCATTTTTGTAGTTAATTTATTTTTAAACTATCTTTATCAGTTTTGTTGTTAAAATAAGTCAGTAATATTAGCAAGAAACGATTTTTTTAGAAAACTATAATGTTAATACGTTTGCTTTAAGTTTTATTATTTTAATTTAAATATCTAACTTTTGTCTGCGATATCGTATGCGTGGATAACGAAAATGGTTTAATATTTTCATTTTTATGTTTTCGTATCTTTCCCATTTATTTTTAATTTTTTTTATATTTATTTGTGTTTTCTTAGATGTTTTTCGTTATATGTTTTATTTTATAACGTTTTTTTAACTGGTAAGTGCTTTTCTATACACTATGTTTACATTTTTATTATTTCGGGAAATGATTTTCTAGAGTTTTTACAATGAACGAACCTATATGTAGTAGCCTATAATAAAATAACTCTGACTTAAACAAGTTTAAAACTTGTCTAACTGATTTAATTATTGTAAAGGCAAATAATACTTTTACTGTAAACTGCAACCGCTTAAAAAAGAAGATAACATCGGTCGGAATTTTTTGGATATGTGGATTATGTTCGGTCGTCAGTCGAAATCAAGATCGACGGCAGAGCGGCAAGCGACGCTGTGCCCAGCTTGCAAATGATTAAGGGTGAGGATGGGGATTATATGGATGACGACACAAGCCTACCTTAAAATTTAAGATATTATATTTTCACCAGTGAATAAATGTTTAAATGGACTACATATTTTTTAAGATTACCGCGAATAAACAAACTGACAAACATTACTTATCTATTTTTATTTAACAATATCTTAATGAATATCACGCATATAGTTCTAAAGTAAGGAATTTTGGAATCCTTGCTTTTTCAATTGATACATGTGATTAAAATATTGACTAATTTATTACCTCTAACCTAACCCTCCGAATATTATGAGGGGGTTAATTACTGAGATATATACGGATCATTCAAATTAACTTGAGACTACCATGAGGAACAAGAAGACGGTAGATTAAAACCATACTAGATTTGGAGTTTTGGGCCATCGTGAAAAAACATTGGATTGAAGATTAAAACGATGGTCAAATGGGCATAGAATTTTTATTTTGTTTTGTGCTGCTATATTATATCATCATAACGTTTTGTAAAAAGATATTATACTTGGAATGCTCATCGAACCAACAAGTCCACCATCAAAGAAATCATTATGCGCGATTACCTCGGAAATTTTACAAAAAAAAACCAGACAACCTAGATTAAAGCTGGGAAGGATGAAAGTGACAAGACCTTGGGGTCAAAGGCCGGCTTGTCAGACTGTTCAGGGTACCAACACCTACAAATGATCATCCATGGGCTTTAATATAAGCGCAAGACGGTGAGAACTGGCGTCAAGTAATTTATTTCAAGATGACATCTATCTTGCTGCGTCCGGTTCCTCAAGAATAGGAAAAAGATCGAGAGAGACATAAGAACAAAAAAAATGAAAATAATCAAATGTATTATATTAATAATTTTGCGAAGAATTTTAAATGAATATTTTTTTTTTTACTTTATTTATGCTATAATACCTTCGTTCGTACCAAGCTCCAAGATTCTAGATCACCTTAGAAGTTTCAATGAGCGAGTCACGATTCAGGTATGCGATAAATGAAGGCCCTGTCTTTTTATTGCATTGAGTCAGAAATTTGATTTTTACGAGGCTTTGGAGCCATAGACTTATCATAGTCTACTTTTTATACCTCTTAATCAATCAATATAACATATTCAACTTGAATCTTTGAGCCACTCCTGAAAAGGAACTTAACAAGTAGACTCTAAAAAAAGTGGGCTTGTAAGTGTCCCGTTTTTTCTTCTTTCTAAGGTAGGAAACCTTAAAAAGAGGCAGTAGAAAAATCTTTAGAGGTAGTGTTTATCCTATTCAAAGTTATGATTATGAATCTACGATATTTACAAGAAAAAATATTATAAGCGTTATAAAAACCTATATTTCATTTTCTAGATAATTATATGTCGTTTTTCTTCAACATTAATATTTTAACTAAATAGTTCTCAATGGGAATCACTTAATGCGATTTTGTATATTAAATTTATTGAAACTATTTTCTTCTCTTCACTTTTCATTAGGGTTCTGTAAACAAAGGCCAGAAACGGAATCTTTATAATTTCAATATTTACTTCTGTCCATCACGAACGTTACAGCGCCATAACTCTAAAATCGTTGTGTGTAAATTTGACAGGAAGAAAAAAACTTTCTCTAATGTCTTTTGAGTAGGACCTCCTCCCACATTGAACTTGAGGACGAAACGTGTTTTCTCAAGAACTTCTCGAGACATTCCATATCCGAAAATATTTTTTATAATTCAACATAAAATATTTACTAATATTTTTTTGTTATTGCACATCTTGTATATATTTTGAGTGCCTAGAATCTTCAGTAGTGTGCTCCTTAAACCACTTTTCTTTTAACCACGTTTTTTGAAAATCTAAAACCATCACGATGACAGCATTTAGCAAATTGAATCCACAATTATTTCGTTTAGCTTGCATTGATGAACTAAACAGATACACGGGCACCCAAATTATATATCTTAACGTTTATGATACATGTTGTAGCGAATATATTTACACACTGAGAATTAATATAAATTTTAATAAACATGTAATATTTTTTTAAACATTAGAACGATTACCGTATAATTTTGTATTCCTTTAATTTTTTTAATTTTTAAGTTTATAAGCAGATAGCTGATTAAGGAAAAAGAGGTACAATTATTTAAAAAATAAAGTGGTGTTTATCATAGTGTTTACACCCGGCAGCAAAAGTCTGTTTGCTACGATAACGCAAATCGATTTATGGTGAGCCATTTATTGGCATGACGTGAGCGGTCAAATGCATGTGCTTGATAGGATACGCGTTAACTTAATACCTAATAAGTTTTAAATATTTAATACACACATGCCAGTTTAAATACTAATATCATAGTTACTTTAATGATATGTATATGTATATATATATATATATATATATATATATATGTATATATATATATATATATATATGTATATATATATATATATATATATATATATATATGTATATATATATATATATATGTATATATATATATATATATACATATATAATTTTTTTTTTCATAATTGTCTTACGTCCTTATTTATCAGTGTTCGAACTTTATTTCGATGGCAGTTTCTACTAAAATATTATATTAAATAAGAAAAATAGTTCAGTAGCTTTCATTAATGTAGTTTTAGAGTAGTAAGAAACTAATTATTTTTCTATTTTTTTATATTATTATATAGCTAATATATTGTATTTACCTAAGACTCTTCGACGTTACGATACACATTAATGAAAACGTCATTTATAAATCTGTTTTGTTTTTACAGAATGCCGTATGAAAAAATATAAAAACTCACGATGAAAGCTGACTATTATTTTTCTGTATTTTTCTGTTGCAAATTACTTTTGCAATTATTCGGAAGTTTTCTATTTGCAAGTATTTCCAAACTTGTGTTTCCCGCAATTTGTGTGCAATTAGCTAAAAATGGCTTGTTATATACATGAATAAATATTTTACTCGTATTTATTCATGTATGTAAAAACCAGTTATCACTGATTTATTGGCTGACTATGTGAATGTTTCTTTTAACTTCTAAGTGCTTGTTAAGAAGTTCAATCCATAAAGGTGTGCAAGTAGGTCTGAAAGTGTGTATGGAGATTTTGAAATATTCAAAGAGATTTATATTTAAACTATCATATAGATATGCTTAGCGTTCTCAGAAAATCTCTAACCGAAGAAAATTACTAACTATATACAAAAAACAATTAAAACTATATACAGCCATGGTCCCTTTTTGTCCGGACAAAACCGGAACCGTTAGCTAGTTACTAATAAAATAAATAAACAACAATATGGGTAGGGCACAAACGAAAATAATGAGTGCGGTATTTGATATAATTGTTATTTTAAATTATATAACTTTTAGATAATTCAGTGGGTGTAGTCATAAAATTAATTACTGTAAGGTACAATGCAACATTCTTCTGGACGTCATTTTAATAGAGCGTTGATTTAGTATTTCGTAATTCGGGATATATTTCGGGAAAAATCGAGGTGATTAATGGTAACTTTAGGAGACGACATTTTTTTCTCATGTATGGCAGAAAGTTACAAAAAGAATCAAAAAGTTTATTTTTCAAAGGCATTTAGCACGCAAGTGCTCGCAAAAGTGACAAAAACTACACGGGTGCAGGTTGCAACGTATCCCGCAATTTGTTCAAACTTTTAGAAATTAAGTGTGCACAAGTGTGTAAAACCTGCAAGTTACTTACAATTCTGCAAGTTGACTTCTAGGTCAACTTGAGTCATGTTTTATGATTAGATGACGCGGCGATAAATCTTTTATATGACGTCACGGTGGCAACGGAAGTGGAAGATATCGAAAAAAATATAGCAGGGACATTATAGATATTTTTATCGATATTCTGTATGGGTTTAGTTGATTCGTTGAGATAAATTGACTTGTATTGTTTGTATAGGGTACTTCATTCCTAATTATAAATATCACGTACTTATTTTTCGTATCATGCTCAGATTCGACGTATACATACACGGACTCACACACACAATATATATATGTATATATATATATATATATATATATATATATATATAAATATATATATATATATATATATATATATATATATTTATGTATATGTACATATATACATGAGATATATATATAAATTTAAACCGTAAATTACTAACGCAATAAATCACAAAGTTACAAAAAATAATATATCCATATATTCGGTCGTAAGCCGAATACCGAGTGTTGAGCAACGGTCGATGCTGAATATACGAAATTACAGCCAAATTATTTAGCCGAATTTAATGCATATATGAATATCCGAAGGCATTCTATATGTTGTCACTATATCGCTATATATGTAATGTGACGAGATCAATGAATCAGCTCCAACTTACCACCTGTTAGAATCAAATGGAAGATCACTGAAGTACTTATAGAGCTATCAAATGTTCTTTTTTCATTGCCGGAAAGACATTTTAGCTGAAATAAAAGCAAACTATAGAGCAAGCTGATCAAGTGCAAAGAATTCGTTCGTGACCAAACTTGGAAATTACTTCGCTCAAGAAATCGCCACTTAAGAAATAATAAAAATGCATTTCCTTAGCGGCCAATAAACAGAGCATAGTTTTCGTAATGTCGGACAGTAACAAAGTAAAGTTTTTACATAAAAAGCAGTGTTTTTTTGGTTTTTCGAAGCTAGAACATGGCAAGGCGGTAGTTTTCTTCCCAGTAATGCATTCGGCTTAACACTTTAAATGTATCCAATTAGTCGAGCATTGAATAGTTACCGAATATTCGTCACAATTTCAATAAATCCATTTCACTATGTTAAAATGATACACTTTTTGATTGCTTCGAAAGTGAAATTGTCTCGACAGAAACATTTATATATGTTTATTATATTTTGTGGAAAATAGTAATAATTACAAATATTCATTTTTATAATGTTATAAACGAAACAAAACAAGGAAATTAAATTTACACTAATTCAGTTTAGGTGTACGTTACTGCCAGAATAATGTAAATGATCTTTAACATGTAAAGCATTAACGTGGTACTTGGAAACAAAATCATGAAGATCCTGCACAGTAAATAATTTGTCTCTTAATAAAACGATGTAGTTATGTGTGAGACAAGAAAGCGGCGCCTTTTAATAATCAGTTGAAGCTGTACAAAAAAATACATAGACATGGACAGAGTATATGGAATACCATGAAGATATTATATGGTGCTATTACGTTTATTTGATGTCACCAGGTCTAAATAATCACATTTCCACACATTATATTCGGTTGATTATTATATTATAAACGTTTCTTCATGGAATTCTACGACCGCCTGGAAAGCCTTGTATGTTTTTTTAAGAATTCATTAGCCCAATGGATATACATGAAGACAGTGGCGAGGATTTGATGCTTACATAATTAAAAGAAATATTTCGCTTTCAGTACTAGTTAATTAAACCATATATTCTTTAATAACTTAATTATTATTTGTGGTGTATTTTTTTAAGTATTTTTCTGATGGTTTGAATATTTAAACTTCATTGTTTTATAACTACATTGTACCAAATGAATTTGCTTCCGAATCTGTCTTGCCGAAAAGCAACAAATAAAAAATTGTGGGAGTATAACATTCTTTCTAAATAAATAATTTTTTAAATGATTTTTTCTTCAAAATATTGGTACAATGGTTTTCCCGATTATTAATATTATGTGTCTCCATAATTTTTGTAAATATTATAAGAATTAGTCATGTAATTTAAAAAAAAAGCATTTCGGAATGTTGGTTTTATTGTTTTTTTTTTAAACATCGGTGTATTTTAAAAAGTCAAAATTTTGAAATTAATACCAAACTACAGTTTAACAAAGTAAAAAAAATCGAAGGAATTTGAACTAAAGTATTTCCACTGTAGAAATCCGGTAATGGACTTTCTAATTTCAAGTCAACTTACTAGCCATATGTTTGCGTCTACAACGATTCATGTTGGAAAACAATTGTGCGTGTCAGCTCCGATGCAATAATATCGTCTTGGCATTTATAAAATAGGTAGCACTGTATATAAATATAAATACTAAAATCATTAAATGTAAATGGAAAATTCTTTAATAAAAATATGAAGACGACATAATTATTTTCAAGAAAAACCTAAATGAACAAGTTCAAATTTATACAACAATAAAATTAAAAACATTTAGTATCGTCAGACTAAGAAGTTAAAATTAAAAGAGACTTTTTAATTTTATAGGATAGAAGATACCAAATATTATCACATAATGGTATTTAATGATTAGAATTCAAAAGTTCTGTTAATGGAATTGAATCTGATTAGCGACATGATTCCCTCTTGCAAGAACATTAAAATGTGCATTAAAATTAGTTTGCACTGGATGGTTCACTTTACCTACAGCCAGAATGATAAAATGAGCTTTTATCATTAGTTTTGACTAGATGACAAAGCCAATGACAGCTTCAATTAAGGAAGCTATCAATTCATATTTATTCTTAATATTTGGTAATTTCACGAATACTTGCAAAAACATATTGTATTCTGACAAATGATGAATCCGTGTACAGATGATGATAGGAGCTATATTAAGTAACAATTCTGTTTCTTCTTTCTGGCTGCTGGTGCATCTCCTGCGTATTAGTACATAAGTGTTCACGTCCAACATGGTTCCCGCAAGAATATCTTCCGTTGCCTCGGACGATGTTGGCAAAGTTCCCGCGGCTTTAGCAAAAATTTCACTTCTACACGTCGATTGTTGCTCAGACCGATCTGTGGATAATTTACTCCAATCACTTCAATTTCCATTCATGAATATAACAAATTTATAAATTTTAAATTTCAACCTTTCCACTCACATTCTTAAAAAAATTTTACAATTTGTATTCAGTATTGAATATAAATTCGAATAAAATTCACTTCAAATAAATTAATATAAAAACTTTCGATGCTCCGTTACTATAATAATCAGATTCTAAAAAACACTATAAATAAAAGATTCTAAAAAACAATATAATAAAAGATTACCTCGATTACGTTACACAGGTTGCTATCTCGATTATATTTATCTTATTTAACTCGATTATATTGCACCTCGACTGAATTGTGAGCAAAATCGTTTGACGGAACTTCCATAATTAGCCCTGGCGCTATTAAGAAAATGACGAGGTCAATTTGGATGTCGCTAATCGCGTTTCCTCTGCCAATGGCCATCCACTACGGCCTTTTTTACCAAGTCTATTCTCTTCTTGGCTTTTATATTAAGCCCAAGTCGGCATATTTGACTTCCTTTTGCCTAAAGAAATAAGTAAATTACACGATTCTTCAGCACGTTATTAAAAAAACAAATTACATTCGTGCAAAAAATTAATTCTGTATTCATGAAACAAATTAATTCTGAATTTATCTTAGGCGAGAGCATAAATCCTATAAAATCCAACTACAGAGATTTAATTTTTCATCACTAGCTGCGCGGAGAAAAAGCGCCGACTTATTATATTTATACAAAATCATACATTCGCATGTTGATTGTCCCTACCTTCTCTCTCTCTACTCTACTTGAACACTCGACAAGTAGATTAGAGAGAGGAAAATACAAAATATATTATTTATAAATTAAAACCAGCTACGATAGAATTAATGGTTTGTTCGGTGTGTAGAAATTAAATAGTTCTAAGTTAATACTTTAATAATTGGTCAATACATTTTATAATATATTGAATAACACAAGTAACCCTTGAAAATGTATACATAAGTACTCTAGCCAATTTATGCACAAATAATTAGAGTTATGGTATAGTTTTATACTCCATTATTTTTATTATTATAACTGTAATTTGTTTTGTGAGCCTTTCAATAAATAATAAATGAATTCTATTTTCATTGTAAAGGTGAACATTTGTCTTTCTTTAATAATGATAATAAAGCAATTATCCTTGGATTAATTTTATGCACGCATTAAAATTTTATTTATTATCCAAGGTATAACAATACCCATCTTTTGCTGATTTATTTCCTTAGCACGTTTTGTGCTATTAGCATTTTATTGGATTTTTTTTCATTTATATCAATACATACCAAGATTCTAACTACTCGCTCGTATAAAAAATAAAAAAATGGTTATACTATTTAAAATTATTTGCAAGATTAAAAAGATTTTATTCATCCATCCTTATCCTCATGCTTTTATTCCTAACAAAGAGTTTTTTTTAAATTATAAACAAGTAAATGTTATTTCTCAATAAAAGTAATATTATGTTTATTGTTTATAACACTACATGTATTTAACATTTGAAGGAGATCAGTTGAGAAGTTGACGCGTAAAAGCGAGACAAACAAAGAGTTTTATTTTATCACTTCCTTCTTACATCAATCAATATATGTTACTTGCCGTAACAGACAAGTACACAAATGTATTCATCACAATAACTTGTACAATACGAGTAATGTTTCCCATTATATAAGTAATGGATTATATATCTTATAATCCCCTTATAAAAGTAAAGGATAATAATTTGAATATCACATTTTTAAATATTTCAGAATGTACCCATCAATGTCAACCAGGAGGTATGCTGCCCCGGCTATTATAGAAAAGGTCTAATTCCAAGGTAAGAGCTTTCTTTCTGTTGTTTATATAAAATTGTTTATATATTACTTGTAACTTACATTCATATTGTGAAATATAATGTATTATGTCATAATATCATAGATAAACTATTGCAAATAAACAAATACAACAAAAATTGTTTATTTTTTAAAATCGGAATCAGAATTTAATGAGTATAATGTATGTACACAATATGAAGAGGATGTACATATATTTATATATTTAATGCACTTTTAGATAATGAAATGTTGAAAATTAGGCAAGGTGGTGCATACTTATTCAATTCATATGCTTAGATTCAGTCTGCAATGTTATTGTGATAAACAGTATTACCCAGAATTATTAAATGTCGTAAAAAAGTTAAGCTTGTTTTAAGTTTGCTTTGAAGTACGTAATAAATTCTACTTTACAACGAACGCCGTAATGTTAGCTATGAAGCGTACAGTTTACGAGTAGATAAACCAATAATTGGCTGTCAATAATTACATGTTGTAAATTACAACATCTTTAAGTCTATGTATATATATATATATATATATATATATATATATATATATATATATATATATATATATATATATATATATTGGCTTTTGATTCATGGATTTTTATGATTTTATAGACAGGCCATTACCAGCGACTTCATCATCATAAAAATTAATAAGTGACTGACTTTGATATTTCATATATTGCAAATTTTGCACATGATTTAAGTATATTTCAATATGAGAAAAATATATAGCAGCAGATAGTTGGTGTTACATTGAATCATTAAAGGAGTGAAGATACCGAATTCCGAAAACGACCATCACTGGAACTTCGCTGCTTACGTTTTAGCGCTAGACATTGTTAGTAAAAAAACAGCAATAGAGCTATGTAACGATAAACTAAGAAATATTTTCTTTGTCATTCCTTAAAGAAATGAATATTTTTGGAATAATCTTATATATTATTTCTTAATGTATTATATTAGTATGAAACATTTCGTTAGGACAAATCCTAATTTATTAAAAAGATATTATTAACGAACAAACAAAAATACTTACATTTATAATATAAGTTAAGATTAATTTAGACGATCGTGAATTAATATCTAAATATATTATTTCTAAAAGGTGTTTTTTGGTCGAGCGGCTCGATCTCTTTAACTACTGCACCAAAAAAAATTAAAAAAATACCCACTTAAAACTTATGTTTTCTACTTTGGGTGAAAAGTATAAAAAAATTCGAAAAAAATCTTTTTGTTAATGAAAAAATTAATTTTTATAACAATTGGCATGAGCGCCATCTGTGGGCGACACATCAAATATCTTAGCCAAATTGTATACTTGGAACACGGTAGATGGCGATATAGTGCGAAGACTTCGCACGGGTCAGCTAGTTCTTAATAATTTAACATCTTTATCTTCTCTTGACTTTATATAACAAATGTTTTCAATAATTAAAATTAATTTATTAAATGGTCTATTCGCGAGCGACAACGTAGTACAGGGTAAGATTTCTCAAAATATACTCAATCAAAAATTAAGCAAGAAATCGGACTCGACTTGTAAATTTTTCTACTGCATGTGCGCGGGTTATTTTTAGATCGGTATTGATCTTTCCAGTATTTTTAGTACATTTTATGTACTTGTCACCGAGCGGAGAAATATAATTAGCAAAATTGTCTCAAATTTTGGCGAATTGAAATGTTCACCTAAAATGTAATTTCATAGAAAGATGTTTTCTTTAGTGCAAGTTAATAAATTTTAACAAAATATAAAACGTTACAAACAAATAGAAGGTGAATAATAGTGATTAAATTGAGTTTAAATTGTCAGTTCAGCTGCAACTGGAGTTTTTTTTTTTTTATAAATTACCTTTTTTATTAATAAAAACTTATTTCATCTATCCTACTTTACCCTAAGTAAAAAAAACGGCGAGAAGTTACAACTGAAGTTTCTTTACCGAAACACATACTCGAAGCCGTGACTCTGCACGCATCACGCAAAAACCTTTGCACGGATTATAATGAAAATTTGGAGTTTTATACCTTGAAGGCGTGATCAACATCTGTTGTAATCATAAATATTATTACTCAACTCTATTAATACTAATTGATAAATATATAATAGCCAGTACTCCACATTTAAGGAACACGGGCAGAACCGAGGTCCTACGCTAATATCTCAAAATACATATCGATTACTTACTTGAGTTATAATCCTTCATAAAACCAGTAACTCTCTTTGTGGAAATAAATATTACTTCTCATAATCAACTCACTTTCATAGCCTCCAATGTCTCCCTAAATGTGACCTCACCTGCATAAACGGACAGTGCACAGCGCCGAACACATGTACCTGTAAAGCGGGTTACACGCATGATTCAAAGAAGAAGTTCCACTGCAACCCAGTTTGTACGAAAGAATGCATCAATTCAATTTGCGTATCTCCGAATACATGCAAGTGCAATGTTGGATACAGCCGTGATACCTCCAGGACGCACGTTTGCAAGCCCGAATGTCCAGGTGGTTGCAAAGGCGGTACTTGTGATGCTCCCGGAGTCTGCTCCTGTGCAAAAGGATTTTATTTGAACGGTACATTGATTGTAATTATTTTTTTAGATATTATATACCTACATATTTGTATTGTTTAACATAATGGTCCGATGTAAGATTTAATTTTACAAACATACTACCCGCAAATCTCAATCGAATTAGTTGGCGAGTAAAGTCATAAAATTTTTTTGAGAAAATGCGCCTCTGAAAAACGTTTTAAATAACACCCACCTTCGAATTATTTCGTAGTTTCTACATCGTTTTATTGCTATATTTTTAATCACTACGTTTATAATTGCTATATTTCAATTTTGCTATATATACAAACACATATTTAAAGTAATTGATTAAAGACAAAACTAAATCTGATAAAAGTTACTAGAAAATCGTAACGTATGGTAAAATCAAAATTTTCCAGAAATCACTGTATCGAGATTTTTGATATATTTTTATTACATTATGAAAAAAAAACCTTGAAAATAAAAACTTTGACCACATAACTGATTGTTGATCATAAATAACTTTTTGACAAAAACTTTGACCTGGCTTCAAATTGGTTATTTAAAGTTGGAAGAAAACGCATTGAAAAGTAATAAATAATAAAATGCGAATAGTTAGAAATGTTTGCGGTACAATATTGTTTCCAAACATAAATAAATTTGTAAAATACTATTACTTTTAGATTTTGGAATTGGTGCCAAATTGACGTTTCTCTTTCCCTCTCACGTCCATTTACACCCACAAATAGATGCTGAATTTCGCTTGCCAAATTTACTCCATAAGTCCTCCAATAAATTTCCAAATTGGTTTATAAATAACAAATATTTGAGGTAATATAAAAAAAATAGTACAATTGAAATAAGAGCTTTCTCCTTTTTGAACTCAATTAAAAAGCAGCAAAAATAGGCACATGTGTATGTAGATTGCAATTTAAAAGGATTTCCTCGTTAACTCTTAAATCAATTGATTAAAGAATATCATCAACAGTTCATCTTGTGCGTTTATGAACCTATTATTGTGGATTAGATTAAATAATTGCTTATAAAAATTAAATTACTTAGCTAAGTATGACTAAATTTAACAGGATTCAAATTTCTATATCAAATGAAGCCCACAAAAAAATTATTAGTCTTGCTTTATGGCCGACAGAGCATTTACGTAAAATATGCAGATCTGTGGATGATATCCGCGGTGCATTTAAAAAAAATTTCTTTCAATTTAAAAAAAAATTACAGAATAAAACATTGTCTTTATGATAATATAGTTTTAAATAAATCTTTCGATTATCCTTTCGTGAAATTTGTAAATATCTTAGTATATATTCTTCTAAATATTTTAGTATATATTCTATAAATATAAGATACAAATGAAAATCCAAGTGAATCAATTTGAGAAACTACAAATTGATTTTATCACATTTTTGTCATTAAATTAAAATGGATAACAATAAAAATAATTGTCATACGTGTCACATCTAACATTGACATTAATTATTAAACGATTGAATAGTATCGAAAACATCGAGTGACTCATGCGCGCCGATATGTGAACCGTTATTTGAGTCTCTATGACAGCTAATGGTAAGTGGAGGCTGTCTCAACCGTAGTATTTCAATAATAAAATCTCAATATCAAATGCTGAATCATTAGGTATGGAATATGTGATCAATTGCATGCCATTAATTTGAATATTTAAACCTTGAAAGGCACTTGGTACTCGGTGTCATAACAGGACTGATAACTGAATTTATATCCAAGTGGAAGTTGGAACTTAAACAAGGGTTAATGGTTACTTTTTGATTTAAACATTTAATGAAAGTCAGATATATCTTAATGGATACTAAAATTATAAAATGTCATATCAAGGAAGCTGTTTTGATATCACATTGGTCTACTAAGGGCTCATTTCTAGAGGCAATGTACTGAATATGACGTTTGTCCTTATACTGAATATGACTGAATATGACGTTTGTCCTTACTTTTCATTGATGAAATATGATTTTTAATAAAAAATATATGACAGCAGAAAGAATATTCGTTGCCATTGTTAGGAACGGCTAGTTTTGTATAGAAGAGGCTCTATCATTGTCTGAACGTTCATTTTCTTTAAAATGTGAGTCAATAAGCAGGTATTAATAATTACTGAAAAGGGCACTATGAACTTTTTACAAAAATTATTCTCTAAGAACTATCGGAGAAAAGTTTCTTCATATATTTAATATATCTGTAGCTAGAACGTGACAAGTTCCGTAATATGATATTTAAGTTCGGTATAATTATTGTACAGTGGCTTTAACATAAATTGACAGCGCGCCATGGGTTAGATTACAAATGTATTGTTCATTAGACTACAGTTATTCGTGTCGTGAGGTATGAGACTCGTTTCCAAATTTATCACGTCATCATAATTATTTCATAAAAGCGGAAATTTCGTGAGATGAAAAAATGTTCTATCAGTACCTAAGTCATTTCAGTCTGTTATGAGTTTTTATAAGTTCATTTATTTCGCAGTGTCTAACAAGAAAAGATGCGAGCCGGAGTGCCAGCCTGGATGTGGCAATGGTACCTGTATAGAACCCAATAAGTGTCTGTGCAATAACGGATACGAACCGAACCGCACTAGCAGGGAAAAAGTTTGTCAGCCAGTGTGTACTGGAGGTTGTCCCAATGGCATTTGTGCTGGACCAGAAAGATGCAATTGCAATACCGGTTACAGGTAATTAAAATATTTTCATTAAATGAAATAGTAGGAATGTGATCCATTAAGTGGTGTATATCAAAAATGAAATTTTCAATTTTGTTGTACATAAAAACCCCACAATGATTAAAGAACTGTAAATATGATTATCGGTTGGAGGTTTAACTAATATGTCGCGTTTAATACAATGGCGCAATAATACTACATGAAAGATTTACTTTGACATATAAATCATGTTACACCAATTGACTCAGGACACTTTGTACTCCGTAAACAAAGATTGGACACATTTAAAGTTACCGATTTGGAGAAGATATAAGTTATAATAACCAAGAATTTAATAAATTTTTAAACATTCTAGACATTAGCTTTCATTGGTATTTTTAATTATAATTACTAGAAATTAACTCGCATTAACAATTTCAGGATGTAAACGACTTCGGTACCATACTTGGGCATATTCCAGCATGCACTTGACATACCAAAATCACTTTTTATTTTCATTTACTTAAAGTCAAGATACTCAGAGAAGCCAAACCATGTTTCCTTAAAAGTAAACACATTATTCGGTAGACTTAGAAAGACGTAAAAAAATTACGCAAGTAAAATGTACATTTATAAATGTATATTTAAATTGTTTTTTCCAGGAAATCATCAAATACATTACAAGTTATAATTTATGAATGGGAAGGTTTCAATTTCAGATTTCAGTATTGTGCTGAAATTGGGAATAATATTAGAACGGAAAATATTTTTGTGTTCGTAATGGAATTCAAAGGTTTATGTGGTTACACTACCAGGATACAGCGGTTTCAAAAGCTGAAGAAAGCTTTGATTGTTACATTTCAAATATTTATACACGTTCGTAAGGACACGCTATTAAAAATAGAAGTAAATGTCCATTTATCGCTTTTTAGCCTTGAAATATCTATAATTAAGGAATATGTTAAATTATAATTGGTCA
Organism: Druceiella hillmani; assembly: GCA_039881145.1. Classification (NCBI taxonomy): domain Eukaryota; kingdom Metazoa; phylum Arthropoda; class Insecta; order Lepidoptera; family Hepialidae; genus Druceiella; species Druceiella hillmani. The sequence continues at coordinate 19,889,626 of JAYKKI010000016.1, read as the reverse complement.
ATACACGATATCACTTTAATTTCGTCGAAGTATGTGAAGGAATGTCCAATTGTCTGTTTATACTAAATTTTAAAATAAAATTTAATCTTTCTACTCCATTTAAATCTACATAAAATATAAATACCCTTTTATGCATTTTTATTATCAGTTTTTCAGTGTTTATTGTATCTGTAAAATGTTGCAGACGTCGTTGAATTAATTTTTAAATCAATATTAAAATAGGTGGACGAGAAATATTGATTCTTATTAATGTAAACATTATTTTGGTTTCTATTTCAAATCAACATTATTTACTTATTTAATTACTCCAAAGTGTTTACATTTTTTTTCTGAACTAATTATATAAAAGTCATGAATGGTACAGTGGGAATGTATAACCGAAGAGAAATTGTTGTTAGGTATGTATGGCATATATTTTTTTAACAAAACTTACGTCGAAGTAATCCCAAATTTAAATGCAATACTCTTTTTATTTCTTAAACAGATTAGAAGCAAAGTCAACAAAGATTTGTAAGCCGCTATGTCCACATGGATGCGAGGGAGGAACTTGTGTGAAGCCGGGAGAGTGTCAATGCAAAACTGGATATAAACTTGTTTCAGGTAAATAAAGTTATGTCTTTAGATGGGTGCATTATCTAATATCGGGGTGGAGAGTAATTGATTATCTAAAAAGTCAATTTGAATATCAGATAAGAAAAAAATATTTTTAGATAAAGTTCCATTTTTAGTAGATTCTCTGAAATGTTACAAGGTTATTAAACTCAAATATATTACACATCAGGAACTGAAATAGGACTAAAGAGAAATGACTGCATTTGGATTCATCTCAGTGTCTATCTATTATAGATATCTTTTTTATGGAGATCATTAGACATGCAAATTTGAAATTCGGCGTAAATATAAGAAGTGTAGGTTTTATTTGAGTTTTGGGCATTAAATGAATGTTCAAATATTCTGCATGTAAGTTCAAATATTCTGTATGCAATTTGTTTTTCTTAATAGAATAAAAAGAATCGTTGTTGTATTTACGATTTTAATAATTATCTCGTCAGAAAAATATTGACAACATTGAGTTTTGTTAATAACCATGAATTACTTTAAAACCATACCATTTTATTATTTACTGGCAAATAACCTTCAATATATTAAGAATAGCCAAAAAGTCACAGGGAAAAATTCTTCAATTTAAAATAACTGTTTTTCTGAATATTTTCATTATTTATCAATTTATGACAAGGTTAACATAATATGGAATTAGTACCTACTTAGAATACTAAAATTTGGATAATATGCAGTTTTGGTAACGTTCAAAAATTATTTGTAATGTAATTAAATTATAAACCATGATGTAGAACACGTAAGATTCGAATTGTACTTCACCGATTTCTTATTTTAGATATTTTGTCCTGTAAGACTCTATGACAGCTAATGGTAAGTGGAGGCTGTCTCAACCGTAGTATTTCAATAATAAAATCTCAATATCAAATGCTAAATCATTAGGTATGGAATATGTGATCCATTGCATGCTATTAATTTGAATATTTAAACCTTGAAAGGCACTTGGTACTCGGTGTCATAACAGGACTGATAACTGAATTTATATCCAAGTGGAAGTTGGAACTTAAACAAGGGTTAATGGTTACTTTTTGATTTAAACATTTAATGAAAGTCAGATATATCTTAATGGATACTAAAATTATAAAATGTCATATCAAGGAAGCTGTTTTGATATCACATTTGTCTACTAAGGACTCATTTCTAGAGGCAATGTACTGAATATGACGTTTGTCCTTATACTGAATATGACTGAATATGACGTTTGTCCTTACATTTCATTGATGAAATATGATTTTTAATAAAAAATATATGACAGCAGAAAGAATATTCGTCGCCATTGTTAGGAACGGCTAGTTTTGTATAGAAGAGGCTCTATCATTGTCTGAACGTTCATTTTCTTTAAAATGTGAGTCAATAAGCAGGTATTAATAATTACTGAAAAGGGCACTATGAACTTTTTACAAAAATTATTCTCTAAGAACTATCGGAGAAAAGTTTCTTCATATATTTAATATATCTGTAGCTAGAACGTGACAAGTTCCGTAATATGACATTTAAGTTCGGTATAATTATTGTACAGTGGCTTTAACATAAATTGACAGCGCGCCATGGGTTAGATTACAAATGTATTGTTCATTAGACTACAGTTATTCGTGTCGTGAGGTATGAGACTCGTTTCCAAATTTATCACGTCATCATAATTATTTCATAAAAGCGGAAATTTCGTGAGATGAAAAAATGTTCTATCAGTACCTAAGTCATTTCAGTCTGTTATGAGTTTTTATAAGTTCATTTATTTCGCAGTGTCTAACAAGAAAAGATGCGAGCCGGAGTGCCAGCCTGGATGTGGCAATGGTACCTGTATAGAACCCAATAAGTGTCTGTGCAATAACGGATATGAACCGAACCGCACTAGCAGGGAAAAAGTTTGTCAGCCAGTGTGTACTGGAGGTTGTCCCAATGGCATTTGTGCTGGACCAGAAAGATGCAATTGCAATACCGGTTACAGGTAATTAAAATATTTTCATTAAATGAAATAGTAGGAATGTGATTCATTAAGTGGTGTATATCAAAAATGAAATTTTCAATTTTGTTGCACATAAAAACCCCACAATGATTAAAGAACTGTAAATATGGTTATCGGTTGGAGGTTTAACTAATATGTCGCATTTAATGCAATGGCGCAATAATACTACATGAAAGATTTACTTTCACATATAAATCATGTTACACCAATTGACTCAGGACACTTTGTACTCCGTAAACAAAGATTGGACACATTTAAAGTTACCGATTTGGAGAAGATATAAGTTATAATAACCAAGAATTTAATAAATTTTTAAACATTCTAGACATTAGCTTTCATTGGTATTTTTAATTATAATTACTAGAAATTAACTCGCATTAACAATTTCAGGATGTAAACGACTACGGTACCATACTTGGGCATATTCCAGCATGCACTTGACATACCAAAATCACTTTTTATTTTCATTTACTTAAAGTCAAGATACTCAGAGAAGCCAAACCATATTTCCTTAAAAGTAAACACATTATTCGGTAGACTTAGAAAGACGTAAAAAATTTACGCAAGTAAAATATACATTTATAAATGTATATTTAAATTGTTTTTTCCAGGAAATCATCAAATACATTACAAGTTATAATTTATGAATGGGAAGGTTTCAATTTCAGATTTCAGTATTGTGCTGAAATTGGGAATAATATTAGAACGGAAAATATTTTTGTGTTCGTAATGGAATTCAAAGGTTTATGTGGTTACACTACCAGGATACAGCGGTTTCAAAAGCTGAAGAAAGCTTTGATTGTTACATTTCAAATATTTATACACGTTCGTAAGGACACGCTATTAAAAATAGAAGTAAATGTCCATTTATCGCTTTTTAGCCTTGAAATATCTATAATTAAGGAATATGTTAAATTATAATTGGTCAATATACGATATCACTTTAATTTCGTCGAAGTATGTGAAGGAATGTCCAATTGTCTGTTTATACTAAATTTTAAAATAAAATTTAATCTTTCTACTCCATTTAAATCTACATAAAATATAAATGCCCTTTTATGCATTTTTATTATCAGTTTTTCAGTGTTTATTGTATCTGTAAAATGTTGCAGACGTCGTTGAATTAATTTTTAAATCAATATTAAAATAGGTGGACGAGAAATATTGATTCTTATTAATGTAAACATTATTTTGGTTTCTATTTCAAATCAACATTATTTACTTATTTAATTATTCCAAAGTGTTTACATTTTTTTTCTGAACTAATTATATAAAAGTCATGAATGGTACAGTGGGAATGTATAACCGAAGAGAAATTGTTGTTAGGTATGTATGGCATATATTTTTTTAACAAAACTTACGTCGAAGTAATCCCAAATTTAAATGCAATACTCTTTTTATTTCTTAAACAGATTAGAAGCAAAGTCAACAAAGATTTGTAAGCCGCTATGTCCACATGGATGCGAGGGAGGAACTTGTGTGAAGCCGGGAGAGTGTCAATGCAAAACTGGATATAAACTTGTTTCAGGTAAATAAAGTTATGTCTTTAGATGGGTGCATTATCTAATATCGGGGTGGAAAGTAATTGATTATCTAAAAAGTCTATTTGAATATCAGATAAGAAAAAAATATTTTTAGATAAAGTTCCATTTTTAGTGGATTCTCTGAAATGTTACAAGGTTATTCAACTCATATATACTACACATCAGGAACTGAAATAGGACTAAAGAGAAATGACTGCATTTGGATTCATCTCAGTGTCTATCTATTATAGATATCTTTTCATGGAGATCATTAGACATGATAATTTGAAATTCGGCGTAAATATAAGAAGTGTAGGTTTTATTTGAGTTTTGGGCATTAAATGAATGTTCAAATATTCTGCATGTAATATCAAATATTCTGTATGCAATTTGTTTTTCTTAATAGAATAAAAAGAATCGTTGTTGTATTTACGATTTTAATAATTATCTCGTCAGAAAAATATTGACAACATTGAGTTTTGTTAATAACCATGAATTACTTTAAAACCATACCATTTTATTATTTACTGGCAAATAACCTTCAATATATTAAGAATAGCCAAAAAGTCACAGGGAAAAATTCTTCAATTTAAAATAACTGTTTTTCTGAATATTTTCATTATTTATCAATTTATGACAAGGTTAACATAATATGGAATTAGTATCTACTTAGAATACTAAAATTTGGATAATATGCAGTTTTCGTAACGTTCAAAAATTATTTGTAATGTAATTAAATTATAAACCATGGTGTAGAACACGTAAGATTCGAATTGTACTTCACCGATTTCTTATTTTAGATATTTTGTCGTGTAAGACTCTATGACAGCTAATGATAAGTGGAGGCTGTCTCAACCGTAGTATTTCAATAATAAAATCTCAATATCAAATGCTGAATCATTAGGTATGGAATATGTGATCCATTGCATGCCATTAATTTGAATATTTTAACCTTGAAAGGCACTTGGTACTCGGTGTCATAACAGGACTGATAACTGAATTTATATCCAAGTGGCAGTTGGAATTTAAACAAGGGTTAATTTTTACTTTTTGATTTAAAAATTTAATGAAAGTCAGATATATCTTAATGGATACTAAAATTATAAAATGTAAAATCAAGGAAGCTGTTTTGATATCACATTGGTCTACTAAGGGCTCTTTTCTAGAGGCAATGTACTGAATATGACGTTTGCCCTTAGTAAAAAATCTAATTATTTTAAAGGATTGCGGAATAAACTTTTCATTATTGAAATATGATTTTAAATAAATAATAAATGATAGCAGAAAGAATATTCGTTGCCATTGTTAAGAACGGCTAGTTTTGTATAGTATTGACATTATTATTTTAGCAGAGGCTCTATCATTGTCTGAACGTTCATTTTCTTTAAAATGTGAGTCAATAAGCAGGTATTAATAATTACTGAAAAGGGCACTATGAACTTTTTACAAAAATTATTCTCTAAGAACTATCGGAGAAAAGTTTCTTCATATATTTAATATATCTGTAGCTAGAACGTGACAAGTTCCGTAATATGATATTTAAGTTCGGTATAATTATTGTACAGTGGCTTTAACATAAATTGACAGCGCGCCATGGGTTAGATTACAAATGTATTGTTCATTAGACTACAGTTATTCGTGTCGTGAGGTATGAGACTCGTTTCCAAATTTATCACGTCATCATAATTATTTCATAAAAGCGGAAATTTCGTGAGATGAAAAAATGTTCTATCAGTACCTAAGTCATTTCAGTCTGTTATGAGTTTTTATAAGTTCATTTATTTCGCAGTGTCTAACAAGAAAAGATGCGAGCCGGAGTGCCAGCCTGGATGTGGCAATGGTACCTGTATAGAACCCAATAAGTGTCTGTGCAATAACGGATACGAACCGAACCGCACTAGCAGGGAAAAAGTTTGTCAGCCAGTGTGTACTGGAGGTTGTCCCAATGGCATTTGTGCTGGACCAGAAAGATGCAATTGCAATACCGGTTACAGGTAATTAAAATATTTTCATTAAATGAAATAGTAGGAATGTGATCCATTAAGTGGTGTATATCAAAAATGAAATTTTCAATTTTGTTGTACATAAAAACCCCACAATGATTAAAGAACTGTAAATATGATTATCGGTTGGAGGTTTAACTAATATGTCGCGTTTAATACAATGGCGCAATAATACTACATGAAAGATTTACTTTGACATATAAATCATGTTACACCAATTGACTCAGGACACTTTGTACTCCGTAAACAAAGATTGGACACATTTAAAGTTACCGATTTGGAGAAGATATAAGTTATAATAACCAAGAATTTAATAAATTTTTAAACATTCTAGACATTAGCTTTCATTGGTATTTTTAATTATAATTACTAGAAATTAACTCGCATTAACAATTTCAGGATGTAAACGACTTCGGTACCATACTTGGGCATATTCCAGCATGCACTTGACATACCAAAATCACTTTTTATTTTCATTTACTTAAAGTCAAGATACTCAGAGAAGCCAAACCATGTTTCCTTAAAAGTAAACACATTATTCGGTAGACTTAGAAAGACGTAAAAAAATTACGCAAGTAAAATGTACATTTATAAATGTATATTTAAATTGTTTTTTCCAGGAAATCATCAAATACATTACAAGTTATAATTTATGAATGGGAAGGTTTCAATTTCAGATTTCAGTATTGTGCTGAAATTGGGAATAATATTAGAACGGAAAATATTTTTGTGTTCGTAATGGAATTCAAAGGTTTATGTGGTTACACTACCAGGATACAGCGGTTTCAAAAGCTGAAGAAAGCTTTGATTGTTACATTTCAAATATTTATACACGTTCGTAAGGACACGCTATTAAAAATAGAAGTAAATGTCCATTTATCGCTTTTTAGCCTTGAAATATCTATAATTAAGGAATATGTTAAATTATAATTGGTCAATACACGATATCACTTTAATTTCGTCGAAGTATGTGAAGGAATGTCCAATTGTCTGTTTATACTAAATTTTAAAATAAAATTTAATCTTTCTACTCCATTTAAATCTACATAAAATATAAATACCCTTTTATGCATTTTTATTATCAGTTTTTCAGTGTTTATTGTATCTGTAAAATGTTGCAGACGTCGTTGAATTAATTTTTAAATCAATATTAAAATAGGTGGACGAGAAATATTGATTCTTATTAATGTAAACATTATTTTGGTTTCTATTTCAAATCAACATTATTTACTTATTTAATTACTCCAAAGTGTTTACATTTTTTTTCTGAACTAATTATATAAAAGTCATGAATGGTACAGTGGGAATGTATAACCGAAGAGAAATTGTTGTTAGGTATGTATGGCATATATTTTTTTAACAAAACTTACGTCGAAGTAATCCCAAATTTAAATGCAATACTCTTTTTATTTCTTAAACAGATTAGAAGCAAAGTCAACAAAGATTTGTAAGCCGCTATGTCCACATGGATGCGAGGGAGGAACTTGTGTGAAGCCGGGAGAGTGTCAATGCAAAACTGGATATAAACTTGTTTCAGGTAAATAAAGTTATGTCTTTAGATGGGTGCATTATCTAATATCGGGGTGGAGAGTAATTGATTATCTAAAAAGTCAATTTGAATATCAGATAAGAAAAAAATATTTTTAGATAAAGTTCCATTTTTAGTAGATTCTCTGAAATGTTACAAGGTTATTAAACTCAAATATATTACACATCAGGAACTGAAATAGGACTAAAGAGAAATGACTGCATTTGGATTCATCTCAGTGTCTATCTATTATAGATATCTTTTTTATGGAGATCATTAGACATGCAAATTTGAAATTCGGCGTAAATATAAGAAGTGTAGGTTTTATTTGAGTTTTGGGCATTAAATGAATGTTCAAATATTCTGCATGTAAGTTCAAATATTCTGTATGCAATTTGTTTTTCTTAATAGAATAAAAAGAATCGTTGTTGTATTTACGATTTTAATAATTATCTCGTCAGAAAAATATTGACAACATTGAGTTTTGTTAATAACCATGAATTACTTTAAAACCATACCATTTTATTATTTACTGGCAAATAACCTTCAATATATTAAGAATAGCCAAAAAGTCACAGGGAAAAATTCTTCAATTTAAAATAACTGTTTTTCTGAATATTTTCATTATTTATCAATTTATGACAAGGTTAACATAATATGGAATTAGTACCTACTTAGAATACTAAAATTTGGATAATATGCAGTTTTGGTAACGTTCAAAAATTATTTGTAATGTAATTAAATTATAAACCATGATGTAGAACACGTAAGATTCGAATTGTACTTCACCGATTTCTTATTTTAGATATTTTGTCCTGTAAGACTCTATGACAGCTAATGGTAAGTGGAGGCTGTCTCAACCGTAGTATTTCAATAATAAAATCTCAATATCAAATGCTAAATCATTAGGTATGGAATATGTGATCCATTGCATGCTATTAATTTGAATATTTAAACCTTGAAAGGCACTTGGTACTCGGTGTCATAACAGGACTGATAACTGAATTTATATCCAAGTGGAAGTTGGAACTTAAACAAGGGTTAATGGTTACTTTTTGATTTAAACATTTAATGAAAGTCAGATATATCTTAATGGATACTAAAATTATAAAATGTCATATCAAGGAAGCTGTTTTGATATCACATTTGTCTACTAAGGACTCATTTCTAGAGGCAATGTACTGAATATGACGTTTGTCCTTATACTGAATATGACTGAATATGACGTTTGTCCTTACATTTCATTGATGAAATATGATTTTTAATAAAAAATATATGACAGCAGAAAGAATATTCGTCGCCATTGTTAGGAACGGCTAGTTTTGTATAGAAGAGGCTCTATCATTGTCTGAACGTTCATTTTCTTTAAAATGTGAGTCAATAAGCAGGTATTAATAATTACTGAAAAGGGCACTATGAACTTTTTACAAAAATTATTCTCTAAGAACTATCGGAGAAAAGTTTCTTCATATATTTAATATATCTGTAGCTAGAACGTGACAAGTTCCGTAATATGACATTTAAGTTCGGTATAATTATTGTACAGTGGCTTTAACATAAATTGACAGCGCGCCATGGGTTAGATTACAAATGTATTGTTCATTAGACTACAGTTATTCGTGTCGTGAGGTATGAGACTCGTTTCCAAATTTATCACGTCATCATAATTATTTCATAAAAGCGGAAATTTCGTGAGATGAAAAAATGTTCTATCAGTACCTAAGTCATTTCAGTCTGTTATGAGTTTTTATAAGTTCATTTATTTCGCAGTGTCTAACAAGAAAAGATGCGAGCCGGAGTGCCAGCCTGGATGTGGCAATGGTACCTGTATAGAACCCAATAAGTGTCTGTGCAATAACGGATATGAACCGAACCGCACTAGCAGGGAAAAAGTTTGTCAGCCAGTGTGTACTGGAGGTTGTCCCAATGGCATTTGTGCTGGACCAGAAAGATGCAATTGCAATACCGGTTACAGGTAATTAAAATATTTTCATTAAATGAAATAGTAGGAATGTGATTCATTAAGTGGTGTATATCAAAAATGAAATTTTCAATTTTGTTGCACATAAAAACCCCACAATGATTAAAGAACTGTAAATATGGTTATCGGTTGGAGGTTTAACTAATATGTCGCATTTAATGCAATGGCGCAATAATACTACATGAAAGATTTACTTTCACATATAAATCATGTTACACCAATTGACTCAGGACACTTTGTACTCCGTAAACAAAGATTGGACACATTTAAAGTTACCGATTTGGAGAAGATATAAGTTATAATAACCAAGAATTTAATAAATTTTTAAACATTCTAGACATTAGCTTTCATTGGTATTTTTAATTATAATTACTAGAAATTAACTCGCATTAACAATTTCAGGATGTAAACGACTACGGTACCATACTTGGGCATATTCCAGCACGCACTTGACATACCAAAATCACTTTTTATTTTCATTTACTTAAAGTCAAGATACTCAGAGAAGCCAAACCATATTTCCTTAAAAGTAAACACATTATTCGGTAGACTTAGAAAGACGTAAAAAATTTACGCAAGTAAAATGTACATTTATAAATGTATATTTAAATTGTTTTTTCCAGGAAATCATCAAATACATTACAAGTTATAATTTATGAATGGGAAGGTTTCAATTTCAGATTTCAGTATTGTGCTGAAATTGGGAATAATATTAGAACGGAAAATATTTTTGTGTTCGTAATGGAATTCAAAGGTTTATGTGGTTACACTACCAGGATACAGCGGTTTCAAAAGCTGAAGAAAGCTTTGATTGTTACATTTCAAATATTTATACACGTTCGTAAGGACACGCTATTAAAAATAGAAGTAAATGTCCATTTATCGCTTTTTAGCCTTGAAATATCTATAATTAAGGAATATGTTAAATTATAATTGGTCAATACACGATATCACTTTAATTTCGTCGAAGTATGTGAAGGAATGTCCAATTGTCTGTTTATACTAAATTTTAAAATAAAATTTAATCTTTCTACTCCATTTAAATCTACATAAAATATAAATGCCCTTTTATGCATTTTTATTATCAGTTTTTCAGTGTTTATTGTATCTGTAAAATGTTGCAGACGTCGTTGAATTAATTTTTAAATCAATATTAAAATAGGTGGACGAGAAATATTGATTCTTATTAATGTAAACATTATTTTGGTTTCTATTTCAAATCAACATTATTTACTTATTTAATTATTCCAAAGTGTTTACATTTTTTTTCTGAACTAATTATATAAAAGTCATGAATGGTACAGTGGGAATGTATAACCGAAGAGAAATTGTTGTTAGGTATGTATGGCATATATTTTTTTAACAAAACTTACGTCGAAGTAATCCCAAATTTAAATGCAATACTCTTTTTATTTCTTAAACAGATTAGAAGCAAAGTCAACAAAGATTTGTAAGCCGCTATGTCCACATGGATGCGAGGGAGGAACTTGTGTGAAGCCGGGAGAGTGTCAATGCAAAACTGGATATAAATTTGTTTCAGGTAAATAAAGTTATGTCTTTAGATGGGTGCATTATCTAATATCGGGGTGGAAAGTAATTGATTATCTAAAAAGTCTATTTGAATATCAGATAAGAAAAAAATATTTTTAGATAAAGTTCCATTTTTAGTGGATTCTCTGAAATGTTACAAGGTTATTCAACTCAAATATACTACACATCAGGAACTGAAATAGGACTAAAGAGAAATGACTGCATTTGGATTCATCTCAGTGTCTATCTATTATAGATATCTTTTCATGGAGATCATTAGACATGAAAATTTGAAATTCGGCGTAAATATAAGAAGTGTAGGTTTTATTTGAGTTTTGGGCATTAAATGAATGTTAAAATATTCTGCATGTAATATCAAATATTCTGTATGCAATTTGTTTTTCTTAATAGAATAAAAAGAATCGTTGTTGTATTTACGATTTTAATAATTATCTCGTCAAAAAAATATTGACAACATTGAGTTTTGTTAATAACCATGAATTACTTTAAAACCATACCATTTTATTATTTACTGGCAAATAACCTTCAATATATTAAGAATAGCCAAAAAGTCACAGGGAAAAATTCTTCAATTTAAAATAACTGTTTTTCTGAATATTTTCATTATTTATCAATTTATGACAAGGTTAACATAATATGGAATTAGTACCTACTTAGAATACTAAAATTTGGATAATATGCAGTTTTGGTAACGTTCAAAAATTATTTGTAATGTAATTAAATTATAAACCATGGTGTAGAACACGTAAGATTCGAATTGTACTTCACCGATTTCTTATTTTAGATATTTTGTCCTGTAAGACTCTATGACAGCTAATGGTAAGTGGAGGCTGTCTCAACCGTAGTATTTCAATAATAAAATCTCAATATCAAATGCTAAATCATTAGGTATGGAATATGTGATCCATTGCATGCCATTAATTTGAATATTTAAACCTTGAAAGGCACTTGGTACTCGGTGTCATAACAGGACTGATAACTGAATTTATATCCAAGTGGAAGTTGGAACTTAAACAAGGGTTAATGGTTACTTTTTGATTTAAACATTTAATGAAAGTCAGATATATCTTAATGGATACTAAAATTATAAAATGTAAAATCAAGGAAGCTGTTTTGATATCACATTGGTCTACTAAGGGCTCTTTTCTAGAGGCAATGTACTGAATATGACGTTTGTCCTTATACTGAATATGACTGAATATGACGTTTGTCCTTACATTTCATTGATGAAATATGATTTTTAATAAAAAATATATGACAGCAGAAAGAATATTCGTCGCCATTGTTAGGAACGGCTAGTTTTGTATAGAAGAGGCTCTATCATTGTCTGAACGTTCATTTTCTTTAAAATGTGAGTCAATAAGCAGGTATTAATAATTACTGAAAAGGGCACTATGAACTTTTTACAAAAATTATTCTCTAAGAACTATCGGAGAAAAGTTTCTTCATATATTTAATATATCTGTAGCTAGAACGTGACAAGTTCCGTAATATGATATTTAAGTTCGGTATAATTATTGTACAGTGGCTTTAACATAAATTGACAGCGCGCCATGGGTTAGATTACAAATGTATTGTTCATTAGACTACAGTTATTCGTGTCGTGAGGTATGAGACTCGTTTCCAAATTTATCACGTCATCATAATTATTTCATAAAAGCGGAAATTTCGTGAGATGAAAAAATGTTCTATCAGTACCTAAGTCATTTCAGTCTGTTATGAGTTTTTATAAGTTCATTTATTTCGCAGTGTCTAACAAGAAAAGATGCGAGCCGGAGTGCCAGCCTGGATGTGGCAATGGTACCTGTATAGAACCCAATAAGTGTCTGTGCAATAACGGATACGAACCGAACCGCACTAGCAGGGAAAAAGTTTGTCAGCCAGTGTGTACTGGAGGTTGTCCCAATGGCATTTGTGCTGGACCAGAAAGATGCAATTGCAATACCGGTTACAGGTAATTAAAATATTTTCATTAAATGAAATAGTAGGAATGTGATTCATTAAGTGGTGTATATCAAAAATGAAATTTTCAATTTTGTTGTACATAAAAACCCCACAATGATTAAAGAACTGTAAATATGATTATCGGTTGGAGGTTTAACTAATATGTCGCGTTTAATACAATGGCGCAATAATACTACATGAAAGATTTACTTTGACATATAAATCATGTTACACCAATTGACTCAGGACACTTTGTACTCCGTAAACAAAGATTGGACACATTTAAAGTTACCGATTTGGAGAAGATATAAGTTATAATAACCAAGAATTTAATAAATTTTTAAACATTCTAGACATTAGCTTTCATTGGTATTTTTAATTATAATTACTAGAAATTAACTCGCATTAACAATTTCAGGATGTAAACGACTTCGGTACCATACTTGGGCATATTCCAGCATGCACTTGACATACCAAAATCACTTTTTATTTTCATTTACTTAAAGTCAAGATACTCAGAGAAGCCAAACCATGTTTCCTTAAAAGTAAACACATTATTCGGTAGACTTAGAAAGACGTAAAAAAATTACGCAAGTAAAATGTACATTTATAAATGTATATTTAAATTGTTTTTTCCAGGAAATCATCAAATACATTACAAGTTATAATTTATGAATGGGAAGGTTTCAATTTCAGATTTCAGTATTGTGCTGAAATTGGGAATAATATTAGAACGGAAAATATTTTTGTGTTCGTAATGGAATTCAAAGGTTTATGTGGTTACACTACCAGGATACAGCGGTTTCAAAAGCTGAAGAAAGCTTTGATTGTTACATTTCAAATATTTATACACGTTCGTAAGGACACGCTATTAAAAATAGAAGTAAATGTCCATTTATCGCTTTTTAGCCTTGAAATATCTATAATTAAGGAATATGTTAAATTATAATTGGTCAATACACGATATCACTTTAATTTCGTCGAAGTATGTGAAGGAATGTCCAATTGTCTGTTTATACTAAATTTTAAAATAAAATTTAATCTTTCTACTCCATTTAAATCTACATAAAATATAAATACCCTTTTATGCATTTTTATTATCAGTTTTTCAGTGTTTATTGTATCTGTAAAATGTTGCAGACGTCGTTGAATTAATTTTTAAATCAATATTAAAATAGGTGGACGAGAAATATTGATTCTTATTAATGTAAACATTATTTTGGTTTCTATTTCAAATCAACATTATTTACTTATTTAATTATTCCAAAGTGTTTACATTTTTTTTCTGAACTAATTATATAAAAGTCATGAATGGTACAGTGGGAATGTATAACCGAAGAGAAATTGTTGTTAGGTATGTATGGCATATATTTTTTTAACAAAACTTACGTCGAAGTAATCCCAAATTTAAATGCAATACTCTTTTTATTTCTTAAACAGATTAGAAGCAAAGTCAACAAAGATTTGTAAGCCGCTATGTCCACATGGATGCGAGGGAGGAACTTGTGTGAAGCCGGGAGAGTGTCAATGCAAAACTGGATATAAACTTGTTTCAGGTAAATAAAGTTATGTCTTTAGATGGGTGCATTATCTAATATCGGGGTGGAAAGTAATTGATTATCTAAAAAGTCTATTTGAATATCAGATAAGAAAAAAATATTTTTAGATAAAGTTCCATTTTTAGTGGATTCTCTGAAATGTTACAAGGTTATTCAACTCATATATACTACACATCAGGAACTGAAATAGGACTAAAGAGAAATGACTGCATTTGGATTCATCTCAGTGTCTATCTATTATAGATATCTTTTCATGGAGATCATTAGACATGATAATTTGAAATTCGGCGTAAATATAAGAAGTGTAGGTTTTATTTGAGTTTTGGGCATTAAATGAATGTTAAAATATTCTGCATGTAATATCAAATATTCTGTATGCAATTTGTTTTTCTTAATAGAATAAAAAGAATCGTTGTTGTATTTACGATTTTAATAATTATCTCGTCAGAAAAATATTGACAACATTGAGTTTTGTTAATAACCATGAATTACTTTAAAACCATACCATTTTATTATTTACTGGCAAATAACCTTCAATATGTTAAGAATAGCCAAAAAGTCACAGGGAAAAATTCTTCAATTTAAAATAACTGTTTTTCTGAATATTTTCATTATTTATCATCTTATTACAAGGTTAACATAGTACGGAATTAGTACCTACTTCGAATACTAAAGTTTGGATAATATGCTGTTTTGGTAATGTTAAAAAATTATTTGTAATGTAATTAAATTATAAACCATCGTGTAGAACACGTAAGATTCGAATTGTACTTCACCGATTTCTTATTTTAGATATTTTGTCCTGTAAGACTCTACGACAGCTAATGATAAGTTGAGGCTGTCTCAACCGTAGTATTTCAATAATAAAATCTCAATATCAAATGCTAAATCATTAGGTATGGAATATGTGATCCATTGTATGCCATTAATTTGAATATTTAAACCTTGAAAGGCACTTGGTACTAGGTGTCATAACAGGACTGATAACTGAATTTATATCCAAGTGGCAGTAGGAACTTAAACAAGGGTTAATTTTCACTTTTTGATTTAAACATTTAATGAAAGTCAGATATATCTTAATGGATACTAAAATTGTAAAATGTAAAATCAAGGAAGCTGTTTTGATATCACATTGGTCTACTAAGAGCTCTTTTCTAGAGGCAATGTACTGAATATGACGTTTACCCTTAGTTAAAAATCTATTTGTCCATTTTTAAAAGATTGTGGAATGAACTTTTTATTGATGTAATATGATTTTAAAGAAAAAATAAATGGCAACAGAAAGAATATTCGTTGCCATTGTTAAGAACGGCTAGTTTTGTACAGTATTGACATTAATATTTTAGCAGAGGCTCTATCATTGTCTGAACGTTCATTTTCTTTAAAATGTGAGTCAATAAGCAGGTATTATTAATTACTGAAAAGGGCACCATGAAAGTTTTACAAAAATTATTCTCTAAGAACTATCAGCGAAAAGTTTCTTCACATAAATGAATATATCTGTAGCTATAACGTGACAAGTTCCGTAATATGATATTTAAGTTCGATATAATTATTGTGCAGTGGCTTTAGCATAAATTGACAGCGCGCCATGGGTTAGATTACAAATGTATTATTCATTAGACTACAGTTATTCGTATCGTGAGATATAACGTTCGTTTCCAAATTTATCACGTCAATCGAATCCATCATAATTATTTTATAAAAGCGAAAATTTCGTGAGATGAAAAAATGTTGTATCAGTACCTAAGTGATTTCAGTATGTTATTAGTTTTCATAAGTTCATTTATTTCGCAGTATCTAACAAGAAAAGATGCGAGCCGGAGTGCCAGCCTGAATGTGGCAAAGGTACCTGTATAGAACCCAATAAGTGTCTGTGCAATAACGGATACGAACCGAACGGCACCGGCAGTGAAAAAGTTTGTCAGCCAGTGTGTACTGGAGGATGTCCCAATGGCATTTGCGCCATACCAGAAAGATGCAATTGCAATACCGGTCACAGGTAATTAAAATATTTTCATTAAACCAATTAGTAAGATTGGGATTCATTAAGTGTCGTATATCAAAAATAAAATTTTCAGTTTTGTTGTACTTAAAAACCCCACAATGATTAAAGAACTGTGAATGTGGTTATCGGTTGGAGGTTTAACTAATATGTCGCCTTTAATACAAGGGTGCTGGTAATACTACAAGAAAGATTGATTTTGACATATATATGTGTTACACCAATTGACTTCAGCAACACTTTGTACTCCGTAAACAAAAACTTGATACATTTAAAGTTACCGATTTGGAGAAGATAAAAGTTATAATTTATGAATGGGAAGGTTTCAATTTCGGGTTTCAATATTGTGCTGAAATTGTTAATAATACTAGAAAAGAAAATATTTTTGTAGTCGTAATGGATTTCAAAGGTTTATGTGGTTACATCACCAGGATACAGCGGTTTCAAATGCTGAAGAAAGCTTTGATTGCTACATTTTAAATATTTATACACGTTCATAAGGACACGCTATTAAAAATAGAAGTAAATGTCCATTTATCGCTTTTTAGCCTTGAAATATCAATAATTAAGGAATATGTTAAATTATAATTGGTCAATATACGATATTATTTGAATTTCGTCAAAGTATTTGAAGCAATGTCCAATTATCTGTTTATACTAAATTTTAAAATAAAACTTATTCTTTCTGCTCCATTTAAAGTTATATGAAATATAAATCTCCTTTTTTGCATGTTTATTATCAGTCTTCCAGTGTTTATTGTATATGTAAAATGTTGCAGACGTCGTTGAATTAATTTTTAAATCTATATTAGAATAGGTGGGCGAGAAATATTGATTCTTATTAATGTAAACATTATTTTGGTTTCTATTTGAAATCAACATTATTTACTTATTTAATTATTCCAAAGTGTTTACAAATTTTTTTTATGAACTAATTATATAAAAGTAATGAATGGTACAGTGGGAATGTATAAGCGAAGAGAAATTGTTGTTAGGTATGTATGGCATATATTTTTTTAACAAAATTTACATCGAAGTAAACCCAAATTTAAATGCAATACTCCTTTTATTTCTTCAACAGATTAGAAGCAAACACAACAAAGATTTGTAAGCCGCTATGTCCACATGGATGCGAGGGAGGAACTTGTGTGAAGCCGGGAGAATGTCAATGCAAAACTGGATATAAACTTGTTTCAGGTAAGTAAAGTTATCTCTTTATATGGGTGCATTATCTAATATCGGGGTGGAGAGTAATTGCTTATCTAAAAAGTCTATTTGATTTTCATATAGGAAAAAAATATTTTTATATAAAGTTCCATTTTCAGTAGATTCTCTGAAATGTTACAAGGTTATTAAACTCAAATATATTACAGATCAGGAACTGAAATAGGACTAAAGAGAAATGACAGTGAATTCTGTCTAAATGAGTATAGAATATATATAACAAAATATAAATAAATATCTGGACATTTTCAATGTTTAGAAAAGTAAGTTGAAAAAAAAATGGAATGCATTTGGATTCATCTCAGTGTCTATCTATTATAGATATCTTTGTCATGGAGATCATTAGACATGAAAATTTGAAATTTGGCGTAACTATAACAAGTGTAGGTGTGATTTGAGTTTTGGGCATTAAATGAATGTTCAAATTTTCTGCATGTAAGTTAAAATATTCTGTATGCAATTTGTTTTTCTTAATAGAACAAAAAGAATCGTTGTTTTTTTACGATTTTAATAATTATCTCGTCAAAAAAATATTGACAAAATTGAGTTTTGATAATAACCATGAATTAGTTTAAAACCATACCATTTTATTATTTAATAGCAAATAACTTTCAAAATATTAAGAATAGCCAAAAAGTCACAGGGAAAAATTCTTCAATTTAAAATAACTGTTTTTCTGAATATTTTCATTATTTATCAATTTATTACAAGGTTAACATAGTACGGAATTAGTACCTACTTCGAATACTAAAATTTGGATAATATGTAGTTTTGGTAATGTTTAAAAATTATTTGTAATGTAATTAAATTATAAACCGTGGTGTAGAACACGTAAGATTCGAATTATACTTCACCTATTTCTTATTTTAGATATTTTGTCCTGTAAGACTCTATGACAGCTAATGATAAGTGGAGGCTGTCTCAACCGTAGTTTTTCAATAATAAAATCTTAATATCAAATGCTAAATCATTAGGTATGGAATATGTGATCCATTGTATGCCATTAATTTGAATATTTAAACCTTGAAAGGCACTTGGTACTCGGTGTCATAACATGACTGATAACTGAATTTATATGCAAGTGGCAGTAGGAACTTAAACAAGGATTAATTTTCACTTTTTGGTTTAAAAATTTAATGTGTCGTTAAGGACATTTATTTTTTCTTGTGCTTTTTTTATGTAACATACTTGAGTTTAGTAAACATGATTACTTTAGCAATGAACTCAAAGAGCAGAGAAGCAATGTTCATTGTAATTTCGTCGCCAGTAGAGAATATTTTTCAATTTATCCATTTATTATTTACAGAATCGAACAGTAAGAGGTGTAAGCCAATTTGCATACCTGATTGCGTAAATAGTATCTGCGTGGGTCCTAACATATGCTCGTGCCATGAAGGACATGAGTCTACCGAGGAAGGGCATGTCTGTAAGCCGATATGTACCTCCGGCTGTAAAAACGCTAATTGCATTGGACCAGAAAAATGCGAGTGCAAACTCGGATATAGGCAAGTGATACAGGTTTTTTGAAGTTCTTTAACGGCAGCTTTTGAGGATGCTTATTTCTCTGTCTCAAGAGATTTGAATAAAGTGAAAACTCGTAGGTGGCTAAATGAAATGTTAGTATTGAATATTTATGTAAATTTCAGTCTAATAGTGAATAATTTTTCTATGGATTTATGACAAATTATTTTCTCGAACACTTCAGTGAGTATATATAATGAGGGCGGCTTTCGATTTTTTTTAAAGTTACCAATTTGGTATTGGCTAGTAAAGAACAAATGAGATATTGAAAATTTTTGGATAAAAAGTAAGTAAGCGAAAGTAATTTCACGAAGTCCATTCCATAAGTCATGGTACAAAAATGGTTTCATGTGCTGTTGATTGAAAAGAAAGTTTAGCTATTATTTCATATTATTTATTAGAATGATTATTGAATCTGATTGAAAGGCGAGTTTTCCCACGAATTTTAATACAAATATCATGTCAGCTAATTAGTTTACGCCAAAGTGAATAATTTTCCAGAAGGTATGAAATTGACGCTGGAAGACTTCTGATAAAATATCATTGGTTCCATAGAAATTTTGGTCTAAAAGTCTTCAAAAAGTAATAGTGACTTATAAGGTTCAATCGCTTCTGTCGGATAGACATTTTCTCGAATGCGTATTAATTTGAAAGCCAAAATTTGGGAAAGCGGTAGTTTGACACTAACTTTAGTAATAATTTATACTGTTTTTAATCTGATACTTTGAAAATAACACTCTTTGAGATAAGTTACGTAAAAATTACATTAAATATCATACCTCATAGAAAAAAAAATTGAAGCTTTGTACATTACTTCTATATTATAGAAACGATTCAACGCTTTAACCCAAAGCAACGAAATGTCACGATGGGCACGAGTCGACTGATCAGGGACACGTTTGTAAGCCCTTTTATACTAGTGGCTATGAGAACGGTACTTGCGTCTCACCAGAACAATGCGAATACAATCTTGTGTCACTTTATGCTTAATCCTTGTGTCACTTTATGCTTATTCCTAATCTTGTGTATTATGGATACAGGTAAAACCATTAAGTAGGTTAGAGCTTAATGAAATAGCTTTATTTACTATATAAAAATATCTAACAGCACAGTAAATAAAGGCAAATAGTCACCGAAATGCCCATTTTGTCATGTAACGTTAGCTGAAATTATATATGAGAAACCTTTCAGTTTTTGGACTTTTGTTAAGAAATAAAAACATGTCGCTCTCAATTCAATAAATTGTTATATTTTAACTACTTATATAATTAAGTGGTAATCTGGATTATTTCCATTGAAGATATTTGTTATGTCGTTTAGGTATAAAGGTACTTTTGGATCACGTGCTCATCGTAACACTCTCGTTATAATTTTACTAACAGATATAGAACTTTTGCAAATTAAAAAAAATAACGTGTTTCGATTTTTTTACAAGACAGAAATAAGCCATGGTAAGATCAAACCATTCATACTTTGAAATAATTTTTATTAATAGTAGTACACTTTTATTGTGTGAATACATTATATAAATATAAAGGTGAATATTCAATTCTGAACATCCTTTTCGTTTTTTAAAATGCATAGATTTTTTTATATATTATTATCACATGACGCTCAATATTTCCTGTATTGGTCTGTTTGCAATTTCTGATTTGTTTCTATCTAGTTAATTTGTTTACACGATAATACTAAAATGTTAACTCAATCAACTAACTCCAACTAGAAAAGTGTTCATCATTCTTTTTGCCAATAGTTTTTTTTAGTTTGCGAAGCCAGCTTTTACAAAGATTTCATGGTTACACTTATATTATAATAATTTCTAACATTCATTGCTTCGAAATGCATGTTTGTGTTATTATTATATTGAATTAATATTCTCAGGTTCAAAATTAATTCAACGACGTCTTGTTCGCCGCACTGTGTGAATGGCTGTGAGGGAGGGACCTGCGTAAAACCTGAAGTATGTGAATGCGAAGAGGGATACAAACTTATTGAAGGTAAGAGTAGTTGAGATGGAACTTTTGTAATATTGAAGAAGATGTTAAACCCATGATAGACCAAAAATGAAAAGTTTTCTGTAGTTGTGCTAAATGTAGAGATCATAAAGTATGTCTATTTATTTGTAATGCTAAACAAAAAGGTATTGAATTACGAGTTTAATAAATACTAGTGACATCGACGAAAATCGAAAAAATCGAAATAAAATTAAAGATTTTCTGAAATTAGTTGCATTCGTCATACATATTGATGCCATGAAAACAAATAATACATAAAATATATTTATAGATGCTAAAATATTGATGACATGAGATGGGTTTTGAGCTCAGACGCAAATTACAATATATTAAAAAAAAAAATTGCGTGGTTAGAAAAAATTGTAAGGGTTTGTGTAAAATTTCTTAATTTAAATGAGAAATCAATAGCAAAATACCACAGTATATGCTTAAACATGCTTTTGACTTCTGGCCAGCTGCTCCTATTATTGACGTACCGTTTTGTACTTCTTTGCTTTCAGCTATTTCATAATTTAAAATGGTGGCATTTGTCATTACCATTAAAATTGTACAATGTTTCAGAGAATGAAGATTGCGGCATCTGCCTCCTTCGTAGTGAATATTATCTATTCTATTTGAGTCTAATATATTGTTCTTAGAGTGCAGAATTCGAATTTTTTAGAACCAAGATGGCGGTATCTGTGTTTCTCTTAATATGTCGTCACTATATTCGTTTTAAACTAATCTTAAGATGCTGTGAAATTAACTATGTTCTTAATAATACAAAATGTCAGCATCTGTCTCTTGCAGAATAAATCACCATTTCATTCGTTTTAGACTAATTTTAGAATGCTGACTTTGAATTTTACAATGTTTTTGAGATCTAAGATGGCGACATCTGTTTATCTTGAAATGAATCATCATTACATTCGATTTCGGCTAACTTTAGAGTATTCAGTTCGAATTTCGTAACATTTTTGTGAACCAAAATGTTGTTATTTCTCTTTCTCATAAAAATTGCTATTATATTCGATTTCGACTAACTTCTGGGTGCTGAATTCAAATAATAATGTTTTGACAT
Organism: Druceiella hillmani; assembly: GCA_039881145.1. Taxonomy (NCBI): domain Eukaryota; kingdom Metazoa; phylum Arthropoda; class Insecta; order Lepidoptera; family Hepialidae; genus Druceiella; species Druceiella hillmani. The sequence continues at coordinate 19,867,128 of JAYKKI010000016.1, read as the reverse complement.
CCAAAATAACGGTATCTGTCTGTCTCAAAATAAATCATCACTTTCTTCCTCTACGACTACTTTTTAAGTGCAGAATTCGAATTTTGGAGTGTTTTTGAAAATAAATTATACTGCTGAATTTGCATTTGACAATGTTTTTAGATACAAATTGGTGACGTCTCTTTCTTTCGAAATATGTCATTGATATTGTTGTTTTTGACTAATTTTAGAGTCCGAAATTCGAATTTCACAATGTTTTTAAGATTCAAGTCGGCAGCATTTATCATTAGCCACAAACTGGCATTATATTTGTTTTCAATTGATTTCACTGTACTAAATTTCAATTTCATAATGTTTTTGAGATCCAAGGTGGCGAAATTTCCTTCTCAAAATATATTGCCACTATTTTTGTTATACATTAATTCTGGGATCTGAGTTTAGTAAAAATGTAATGTAATGATGATTTATTACAATTGAGTGCCTAGTATGTTGACAATTTATTGCGAGATATAAAGATGCCGCCATTTCGATATTAAGACATTGCAAAATTTGAATTCAGTACTTTATGTTTAATCGGATTTGAATATGGTGACAATTTATTTCTAGATAGATGCTGGCATCATAAACCGAAGGTTTCAATTTAAAATTTACTCTTTCCTTCCGAAATAAATCAATTGCCACAAACTGCATTGACATTTTAAGTACCCGGTATCATACGATCTACACCTTATAAATTTTCGGTGATCTGAAATTTTGCATTCTTCGAAAAATTACCCTTCGAGAAATATGAGTAGGTAAACGAAATAGCGAAAATTAACATAGTTTAATTACCTTTGAAAATAATACAAATTGAAAATATATGTTTATATTCTCCCAAACTTACCTACTGAAATCTATTTCGATTTTATAGCCATCTTGTAAGTACAGTTATTATTCAACAAAGAAATGCCTAAATTTAATAAATTAAGAATTATTTCCTCCCAACACATAATTTTATCAAATTTGATGAATATTTGTCCAGTGTGACGATGTTGGAGTATTCCTGGACAAATTTGATACTGTCGGTGTTACCCAGTAATATGATTTAGGTTTGTTCATGTTTCCTTGGTAAAATTTGGTCAATATTGGTACGTTGTTTAACAAGATGTCATAATGCCAAAAAAATCAAGCATTTTTGAGCTTGGTACACGAAAATATGGCGTTAAGTTAAATTACTTGCCTCTAACTCTAGAAAAAGTACTGATAAAAATTAAAGATTGTGAAGTACGTATAAACGTAGTAAGTAAACCGTATAAGATACCGATAAATAGTTGTAAAAACAAAGTAATTTAAAAACATGGGATTAATACAGGTCGATCCACGACATTAACTGCGCAAGAAGAAGCAAATATGAAGCACATTTTTTTAATTTATAACGCACATTTAATTGGCTGAGTGTAGCTTAGCGGACTAGATCATATCAAATTAGTGATTCAAAGTTATTTCAATTTCAATATAAGAATAGTCAAAATTTTCAAAAATAATGTTCAGGGCTGGAAGTGAGGACAACTATTTCTAGCTCGATACCAACAATTTAAGAAAACATTTTGTCACGATATAAATAGGAATAGATCTAAAGAAAACAGGGATGTAGGTAATACGTTTTTGATAAGTTTTATGATGGATTAAAAGATGTGCCACAAGATGTGCCAAAGTGTATCATGACGATCCCGCAAAGAAAAAGCTTCTATTTCACCGTAAATGTCGCAACCTTCATGTAACAATCAATTCAACCAAATCTTTTTATACAGTAGTGTTTTGTAAAAACCGCAAGATAGATGATGACACCACCCTTTTTAATATACAAAGATAAATCCACACGGTCAGAGTAGCCAACAAACGCATCTCGTGACTCACGAATGACTGCAACAAATAGTGGCTGCATTGGTGGCTATAGTTTTGGTGAGTGGTTTAAGGTACATTTTTTAACAGTAGCTAAGAGACAGGAATGGGTGAAAGTTCTCATAGAAGATAACTTAAAACTCACATTTACACATGTAATAAAATTATAACGGAATCAATTTTGTACATAGAAATTATTTTAAAAAGCATGATTGGTTTAACGTATAGAACGACAGTGGAAGCCAGAAAACCAATTTTAGAATTTTTTTATATCTGTATGTATGTTTATTTGTTCTTCAATCACGCAATATCTACTGCACGGATTTTGATGAAATTTGATATGGTAATAAGGTATAAATTATTGTATACTCGACCAACATATAAGATAAATTTTATCTGGATATTATAGGTGTAAAAAATACCTTGACTTGCTAACGCCGTTTGTAGCGTTTAGTAAATTTCATACACACAGAAGTCTTAGAAAAGGAAATAAAAAAATCCCTTATAACTTTTCTTATATTGACTGACAGATTCCACGCAAACGAAGTCGCGCCGGTACAGCTGGTATCACAATAGATACGTCACGAAAACAATGTGAAATCTGCCACCAAATGTAAAGCGTTTGTACAACTTATATCTACTTTGCTTCGTTGAAAGTAAATTGGAAACCAATTCTTCTGGTTTGGAGGTATACAAAAAGAGGGTTAAAAGCTCTTGCAATGCCTAAGAACTAATTTAGTCAAGTTGTGAAAAAGACGCTGCTAGAGCATGAATCAGATTAAGTAGGTAATAATTTGATAGCTGGTTTTTGAACTACGGGGATTTATCCAATTTTTCGAGAAGTTTTACTTCAAAAATTATCTGTACATACAAAACGAATAACATACGAATCAGTCGGAGAACATTATAGTATAGTAACATTATAGTTTAGAAACCAGAAGCCGGTAACAAAGAGATAGACGGACAACCGAATGAGGGTACATTTCGGATGGTTTGAGTTTGGAACCCTAATAAAATAAAATTATTGTTGTTTCCATTTTTCAGATAAAATTACGAAGAGATTTAATTGTGAACCCGTCTGCAATTCTTCCTGTGTGAACGGTGTTTGCGTTGCACCAAACACCTGTTCCTGTTTTGATGGATATATTGCCAATGGAGACGGGTACTTTTGCAGGCCAAACTGTAGTCTAGGCTGCCACAATGGGAACTGCATCGCACCTGATCAATGCAAATGCAATAGAGGTTTCCGGTAAATTGTGATATTGTTTATATTGCTAGATATTATAGTATTGTTAGTCTCTGAATACTGGATGATCTCCTACCTTATATTCTTTATTTATCGCTCAAAACTTATGTACAAACATATACATTCGGCCTGTAAGCAACGATCAATTTTGATAAAATCACTTTTGAAGGATCCTTAAGCGCTGCTTTAGAATTAATATATTTTAGTATTTAATTAAATGTAACTATCCTGATTTATCTATGAAATATGAAAAGGTTTTCGAAGAAAGGAAAAGTTTTTACGAAAACCGTATATGTAATTTTAAAAAAGGCTTTCAAAAATTCGTATTTTCTAATGCAATAGTTAAGAGACTTATAAATAAACTAGCTGTGCCCGCGGCTTAGCCCGATGACAATAATTTAAAAACAAATCTAAATTTCTAAAACGCGTTCGCAGCGCTGCCTACCGCATCAAATTGCAAATCTAAACTATTCTCGAATCAATTTAATCACATACACAAAATTTCATAAAAATCACTCCAGCCGTTTAGGAGGAGTTCAGTCACATACATACGTGCAGAAGAAATATACACATATAACGATTGTAAGGAACTAAGAGAACTAAGGTATGCTTGTATACTAAAACAAGCATATTTGGAATGATGGAATTAAATAGATTAATATTCTCAAGCTTAAGTAAGTTTATTTACAATCCAACTATATATTTGTAAGAACTTAATATTTATTTAAGAAAACTATGTATAACTTCATTTAAAAAGAACGAATCTTACATTCATTTCAACAGAACCCAAATTAATTTAAAAACTTATAACATTTCTTAATGACTACTTTGTTACTTAAAAACGGGCTCAAGCCAAATCGAATTTTCGCGATTTGTCTTCCATAACGCTACGTAGACCACTGTGCGCACTTTAGAAGGTTTCAGTGACTTCATGCAGTCAATGAAACATTGTAAAGTGCGTACTACTGAAAGAAGTAAGCGCAACCTTTCAGTAACGACGTTGTATAAACCATATTACATTCACGTTGTTATAAATTAATAAATGATGTAAACCGTAACAATTTTTAGGTCGTTTTTGAACTTAAATACATTTTTTGCTAATGATATCACTTTAGATTTAATTAATTGAATAGTTTATAAAAAAGTAATTATTATCAGGTATTTTCATTATTTTTGGACAGTATAGACCTCTCAATAATTGGCCGATTTTTTTTTGTTTTTCTTTTCGAAGTTCTTAAGATTATTAGGAAGGACAGTGTATAGGAAGTATTCGATAATTTCGTTAGAAATAATTCAATAATTTTATGAAATATAAAATGATTAACAAATTACGTATTCTTGTACTAGCATTTCAATACATTTTCTTTTAATAACCATCAAAATAATTTTGAAAAAAATTGTTTCCGCCTCCTATTTTCATTCTTTAAAGTAGTTTCCTAAACTAGAAATTCAACTTTTTATATATGGCATCTTCGATTGAGCAACTATTCTTAATCGCTAGAAAAACAAAATATAAAATGTGAAGAACTGAATTATTTGCATTTATCTTTTATTCTTGAAATTTTTATTAGAAATCGCACGGTATGAGATCGGTCTTGTAAGCTGAATGACCTGTAATTTTTATAAAAGCCGTAGTCACATACTAAGTCCTTTGACTGGCTGTATGCCGTTGCCGTGATGAAAAAAGATTCTACTGCGAAGGCGTTATTTTTTAACGTTTTTCGAAATAACACGCATACAATCGGTGGTATAATAGTCTGCAGTAGCACTATTCACCAATTGTATGTTTTATAACGCGTTCATCAGCTTTATATCCTTTGCTTGTTTGCATATACCTTGAATTCGAATGGATTTTCAAAAATAAGTTTCGATGTTGTAACTATTTCCATATTCTTTTATTGGTTATATCTGTTGTTTCCACTTCTTTTCCTTTCAACATTACACAACTGTGTTATACAAACTATTACCTGGAATTAGGAAGGTTAATACTCTATTTTTGATCCTTAAAGTATGTGTGTGTGTATGACTGTGTGCATGCGTGTGTGAGTGCTTGTGCGCGTGTGCGCGAGAGAGTACGCTTGCGCGCGCGTATGCATGTATGTGTGTTTAATGAATGAGGAAAATGAAGTTTATAAGGGTCAGGAAACACGCCGCTTCACTCAATAAATGCCTATTTACATATTTTCAGATTTGATGTCAACTCCACATCGTCTTGTTCCCCGCACTGCTCTGACGGTTGTTCTAATGGAACTTGCGTGAGTCCAGAGAAGTGTCTTTGTAACCAGGGGTATGAGCTGATAAGTAAGTGTGCTTACTCGTCCTGTGTAAAATAATATTAATCTCCTTAATATAAAAGAATATGTGAGAGAATAAAGTAAGGCATATTGAACCGCTTTAAAAGGGAACTTTGTTCTAAAGAAATAAATAACGAAAAATTAGATTTTTTTACACGGAGTTACACGATTAGATAAGAACGTGACTTATACTGAAGGCGGTGACAATATTTCAAGATGCTTGGTCTCGGCGGCTAATTATGTATTCAAGTGGCGAAGGTTCCAACTGTTAAAATTGATAGCTGCTATAGTTCAGATTATCCAAAAATAATTTAATATAAATTCAATGATATAAACTTCATAAGCGTATCATTCTTAAAGTTCAATCATCGACTGTTTATTATTTTTTCCCATTAAAGATCCATTAATGAGCGTACGCCTTTTATGATAGTACCATGGTACTAATGGCCTTGAAATTTTTTCATGTATCTCTTGCCTGTCAATTTATTGAATTGAAAGAAATTTTTTAAACAAATCCACTGTTGATTGTATACATTTTATGACAGAAAGTTGCTAGTTGGTCTTGAAACTTTCTCTTAAGTTTCTTACCAGTAAATTTTTTGAATTGAAAGAAAATTTATAAATTAAGCTAATATTGAATTTATTTATTTTATAATAGAATCACGCTAGTCGGTATTGAAATTTTTTTATACATATATTGCCAGTCAATTTTTTGGATTAAAAAAAAGGTTAAATTAATCCACCGTTGACTATATGTCTTTCATGATAAATCATGCTAGTAAGTGTTCAAATTTTCTCATAAATATCTTGCCTGCCAGTTTTTTCGATTGAAAGAAAACTTATAAATGAATCCACTCTTGAGTGCATGCCTTTCATTACAGGCGATCTTAAATTTTTCTCATATATCTCTTACCTGCCAATTTGAAAATATTATCTTAAGATCGAACCGATTGTCAGTCTTCTTTTTTAGACTTGATCTTAATCAAATCCAGAAATTTTGTGCCTGACCGACTTTTTTTTGTTTTTGTTATATATGGCCTACCCTTGTTCAATTCCTTTCAACCATTACTAGTGGTTTATTCGTGGGCTTTATGTGCTTCCAAGATTTCAATCATATTCCTTTTATTAAGAAACCTTTAAACTTGCATAATTGCATTTTGGATTATTTGCATAATGTCAGAAGTACTGAAAAGTAAAACCAAGACCTATTACATGCATTGAAAATTACCCCTTGCACCAATTATAAAATCATTAGTTTAAAAAACCTAAACATTTAAAGCTTTGTCATATCCGTTATAAGGCTTTTTTCTGGCCAATGTGGGGCGCCAAAACTTTGTATGTAATGACTAAATTTTAACAGTTAACTTATTCACATTGCAGCAGAAGGAAATGGAACGGTGTGCAAACCCATTTGCACACCAGCATGTGTAAATAGCTCATGTGAGGCGCCCGCCACCTGTAATTGTCACAAGGGTTACGAAAAAGGCAACGAGAGTAACACTTGCATTCCCAAATGTGATAAGGGCTGTAAGAACGGAATTTGTATAGCGCCGGAAAAGTGTCAGTGTTTGCCTGGATACAGGTCAGTCTAAAGTCATCTAACGTTTATGGATAATTTAGATAAAAATGATATTGCAATTTTAATGTAATGGAGAAAGGTAATGTATGAAGATTGGTAGGGACATTATTGAACAAACAACATAATTTCATAGTTGAAACTAAACGTTACATTTTGGACGTATGAAAATATATTGAATATAAAGAATTTTTGTGATTGTCAAGACGATAAATATAATATGAGGTAATAATCTGGCTGACAAAACTTTTAGTAAAACTGGTCAAGCATGTGTCGGGTAGGGTATAATCGTCTTAATCAAATTTGATCAAATTCACCAGTTTTTAGTTTCTCAAATTCAGATTTATCTAGTCCATGATTGCAGTAGAAAATTGTTTCTAACTAAATTTTATCTATCATTACAGATTAGATCAAAATTCACCGAAGGTCTGCTCACCGCATTGCACCATCAGCTGCGGCAACGGAACTTGTACGCTTCCTGATATGTGCGAATGTGATGCCGGATACGAACTTTCAGGTCCATACAAGTTTTTACACTTTTCAAAAGTTAAATATATTTACTATTCATTGAATTACAAAGAGAAATAGCTGCTAATATACGAATAATAAATTTAAAGAAAAGAAATTATTTTGTTATTATATATATGCTACAACCATGCAAATATGCCATAATATTTCAGAAATCAATAGTTTTAGTCAGAAAATCGATCAATTTATGTCTTATTATCTTGTTTTTAAGCAATTTATTTTAATTAAAATATTTTTATTTTAGCAGTGGAATTAGAGAATAAGGAAATTATAACCGGAAAGGAACTCTGTATTCCGATCTGCAAACCGTTTTGTAAGAACTCAAAATGTGTAAAGCCGAATTTTTGTGAATGTTTGCCGGGTTTCGAACCCAGCAACAATAGCGAGAGCACTTGCATGCCGCATTGTGACGGTTGCGAAAGTGGCATCTGTACCTCTCCTGGTATATGCAAGTGTTTTGAAGGATACATATTAAGCTGTGAGTATATACATATTAACACGTAAAGGGAAAACTTTTTAACCCTATTTAAGTATATTGCGCATAAGTAGGAATGGGAAAATTGGCATAGTTTATATGGAGACGTAGTGTAAAAAGCTAATATTTATATATAACGTGTGTTACAAATTCCTGTTTTTTTCAAATTATAAATTACAAATACATTAAAATATTCCTTGCTTACGTTCATACTGTGAATGACAAACACATAATAGTCTGTGTTCAAACAGTCGCACAGAGTAGAGATAATAGCCAACGAATTTTAAAATGTCAGACTGACTGAATGAGTTCCATGTAAACGAATAACGTGCAAACTTAAAAATATAATAAATTACGATCTGAGTTTTGACCACTGGGTGACCATTGGTGGTTTGTATTCATTAAGAATTTCCCATTTTTCTTTTAAGTTTTAAGACCTAAGGCATAACGACCATTTTAATCTACCAAAGTATAATTTGTTTTATTCTGTTGATATAATTATGTAATAAAAAACTTTATTTTAAATTAACATTTCTAGAATGAATACCTACCGGTGGTACCGATTATTTTCTAAAAATGTTACCATGTAAAAATTTTATATTTTTATTCATTATAACTCACTTCACATTACGTGAAATAAACTCCACGGGAAAATTCAAAATCGTTGTTGTACGAGCTCGATAAAACGTGCTTAAAATTATGAAATAGTTCAAGCCAGCATATCATCATAAATAAACTGCCAAAAACATAACGAAGTTAATGTGTTGAGTATATACGGAGTCTTTTGTTAAATTGATATCGCTGGCTTATATGGATTCTATAGAACAAAATGGGATATTTATAATCAATATTTTTTTTGTTTCTTGTCCTGTTCTCGGAATACACTATTATAGCTTTAATGTAAGGTCATAAAATTCAGGCACAGCCGGCGCACAATTAAGGTCGCATACGTCGCTTATAATATATATATATATATATATATATGTATGTATATATATATATATATATATATATATATATATATATATATATATGGATTATATAAAAGAATAATTTCCCATGTTACCTGGTGGTTATGTTTGCAGACTTGTGTGAATCTCTTAGATTTGAATAAAGAGTGTTTCATTTCGTATTATTCCAATATCAGAAACTCGACGCGTTTATTGTTACTCGATATTAATGGATAACTTTTCCAAAGACGATTCAGAAAGTGAATTTAATACGCGTGATAAACTTTATTATGAAGAACGAAAACCAGAACAATTTGGATCGAAGATCAAAATGAATAAAAAACAATGTCGTGAATTATGATTTACGTGATAAAAAATTCAATAATTATTGTTGCATTTTTTATCATGTTAAATATTTATGGAAATTTATAAATTTAAAAAAAAACGACGAAATTAAATACTAATATGAGCCTAAATATGTCAAAGTGAAGAACGGCTACTCTGAAGATAAATAATAATTAAATTTTAGTACTTTTCCATTACTATAAAAGCCATGAGTGATTGAATTAGAATACATAACGCGTGTTCATTCGAGACTGTACACGTTAAACTAATCGTATTTTACCTTAAAAGGTAAGAGAATGTAAATTTAATAAATGTGGCAAAATGAACGAAAGTACCCAATAAAATAACAATTTTTTAACATTTTATGATTATTTTTTAAGTCAATATCGAAATGTTTAATATAACGATGTATATTTTTTGACTCTTGAGGAGATTTAATTATCATTAGGATAAAAGTACTGGGGACCTAGTTGTGTTACACGGAGAAAAGAGTGAAGCACGAATTTCGCATCGGTAATAACCAAACACCTGTAGGTGCTAAAATATATGTAGATCTGTCATAACATATCTAATGTGTAAAAATATGTTTTACGTTAAAAATACCTATATGTTGCGCAAATTACTTAGTATATCTTGTGTTAAAATATATGGACTGTATTTATTTTTTACGACATATTTTTTCAAGAATGCTTTGCTGAAGCTAATCATTACTATTAAAAAGGAAAAAATCTAAATATTTAAAACTTTTTTTTCCTATTCAGAATAATGTGATGAATCACGCTTATTAAAATTTGATGGTATTTATCTCGGAAGGGTATAGGCTCTGTGCAAATATATGCGAAATATTTTTCAATCAAGTTTCATGAATTCAATGTACAATACGACGTATTAAACACCTTATATCACCTTCAATATTTTTAAGTTCTTTTTTTAAAGGTAATCAAGGGTACAGACATATTTAAAAATATTGAAAACGTATAATCTTTTATTGAAAAATTTATTACTTTTCGTTAACAAAGACTAAAATCAAAAAATGTTATAGATTATTTTCGTCTTATATTTTCAGAAATAAACCGAAAAAGTTCATCTGAAATTTGATCTCATGGTCTGTTTCAGTTCTAAGTTAAATACGATTGAGGTACATATTGAATATGTTGGCTTTGATTTGTTATTAGTATTCTTCACATGTGTCAGGTAATTCTTTGACAACAGCTCATATCTAATTGGTTAAGTAGAACAGAGTCGTAAGAATTCTTCAATATTTTGAAAACCGTAGTCATTAGCCGATGATGTTGATCATAATGATTATAGTTCTATGGATTATAATAAATTACATATCAAACATAAATAAAAAATTAGGGAATGGAGTGTCAAAATCACTGCTCAATTTCAATCGCCAATATTTAATTATCCTTGTTATACTAAGAATATGGTTTTTTTTTAATTTCGACTAATTAATTGAATAAAAAAAATTAAATAAATTTCATTGTGGTACCGTTGCGTTTGATATAATAATGAAGTATACAGTGACGTGAGAATTTCCCAGGATTGTAAAAAATAAGTAATTAGTAAAATAGTTCATTATCAAAGTGTTAAAATATTCTTTTTATTTCTAACATAATTTGAATTGATTATGCACGACATTAAAATTAATTCTTTTATTTATAGCTACTTTATTTTAACGCGCCTGCGGAATCCTTTCCTGCTTTACTTAACATGGGCTCAGTTCTTTTATTTTCAATGACCGGCATGGAATAGTAGTGAATTTTTGATGGAAACTAGTTTTCTGTAGTCAAGGCGGAAGTATCGGTAGCAGCAAACACTCACTTAGATAGGATAAACCCTTTGCCGATTTCCTCATCGCCAATAAATATATATAATGAATTAGCAAAGTCGAAAGTTAAACAGTAAAACTATTCAGGCGACCATACTTTCTAATAGAATAAAATATTCGAAATTAATTAAACAATTTTACAGATTTTTTGTTTAAGAAACACCTACAATAAAATTATTTTTTTTCAGCATCGAATAACAATACTGAGAGCTCAAAATGTGTTTTTCAATATTTGACGACTACCAGCACAATGTAAGTTATATATTTAATATTATATTTATATTTAAATACTTTTGTACCAAGATAATTTATTGGAATTTTAAGTAACACAGACGTATTAATTTTAAAAAAATAGTATAATTTGTACATTCATCATAAAAACTATAAAAGAGTTGACTCGAGAAATTTAAAAGTCATCTTTATAATTTGTTTAACAAAAGCGTGTACGGCTGATTTTTTTTTCTGGCGAGCGTTAATGGGTGTATTCAAACGCAGGCAATAACCGAACTATTGCCTCATGATGATTTGTATCGAAAGCCTCAGTACCACATTTCGCCATGATTCCAGAGTATGTATAATATTATGAAATCATATTTCTGTACGGGGAAGGTGTAGACTGTTTTACGAATATGTGAGAATAATCCATGTCTGTTGTAGGTTGGGAAGACGATTTTGTGTAAAATCTCTCTCAGTAAATCACCACTATTAAATTATTTTATTGGCTTATGAAACTAAATTTTGAAGAAAATTTGTACAAAAATTGGAATCATGCAATTTATTCATACCAAGTTTCTTTTTGGGGACGTTTTTATATTAAGCAAAACTTGTCTATTCACTATAAAATGTGGCTTACAAGAGTTACCATTAAAACCTCGTTAAAGGTGCACATTTATGATTGTTTCTTAAAGCAGGGATTTGGCATTATGCATATTATTAGTTATAATTCGATCACGTCATTCAGTCCAAATATATCAGAGAGTTCGTCGGACCGAGAGTCCATCGGCAAGGGATAATAACTCAAAACACTGGTATCGTTTTCCAGCACTGAAATAAGAAAATGACCTTGACTTACTGAATTTATTATCGTAGTCGCCAGATGCAAGTCGCGCATACGAAGTTCAAGCTCGGGGAGGAAAATCTTAAATGTAAAATTAGTTCGATTGATTCGACTTATACAAAGGTTTATATGACCAAGTTTGCTAGAAAATTAGTAAAAAGAATATCTCGAAAATACCATATATGGTCATTAATAATGGAAGAGATTGAACAACTTATTTACTATTAAAACATCTCGGTTTGTGTCGTGTAGCGTATGTGTATTTTTTCCAATGCCTTATCTTAAATAGTTTCCTACAATAGTTTTGCCACATACGCTCTTGTTAGGTAGACTATACGTACAATAAAGCATTCGCGCGATTTTTACCGAATATGTTATATATTCTTTTCAAGATATTAGAAGCAGTTTTTTAGAGCAGAAGGTGCAAATATTTCCCTAAAGAATATCAAATGTGATACAAAGAGCTGAGTACTATTTATAAGTATACTTCCGCGCTTATATTTAATATACACATATTAAAATATGTGCTCAACATTTTGGCAGAGTCCACTTTGATGTGGTTTTGGTCCTACAATCAACAGGCAATTTTTTATGGTTAAACATATTCGTATAATTGATCTGATTACCGTCACAAACGCTATGATTTTGGGGTCAACACATTTAAGTACAACTGAATATATTCTGGTATAAATTTGCCTTTATATGACGAAACACAAGTCGACCATAAAAAGACATGAGAAAACTCAACTAAACACCTATAGAGTGTCGATAGACAAATACAAATCAATGTTGAATTGGCTCAAGCCATTACAAGGGTAGAGACAAATAAGTTTCTTATTTAATCAAATTTAAAGTAACTTCTACTAGATTAGCTTACACTTTTAATTATCGCAGATTATTAAAAGTGATCTTATGATTCTGATTATTTTGTGCTTTAAAGTTCAAACGATGAACATAATTGAATCTAATAATTCTGTCTTTTAAAAGAACTGGTCGATTCAGTTATGTCAGTATGAAGGGTGACATGCAGATCATGTTATGTTTATATTATTACGTTTTAAAGAACCTTTAGCGCAATTTTTTTTTTTGCGAAAGAAAATTATCCACCGTTTCCGCTTAAAATATTTATCATAAATGTATTTGGTAATATCATTGAATGATTTTTTAAATAATTATTTCGGAGGAAAATGGTAACATTTCTCCTAGGGTTTGTTTAATAAAAATGTTTAATTTTGATTTTCTACAGTTTTATAATTTTATGTCACATGCAACCGTTAGATCACGTACACATACTCTTACAATTAATAGCCATAGAATTCGCTCACCATAAATAGATTTTTGATTAAAATTATATGTTACAATTTAGTTTCAACCTCTACATTAGCGTTTTCGCAAAACTATCTGTTTTTTGTATGTCATAAAACTCGTGAACAATATTGTTGCATGCACGGATCTACGCAAAAAACAATTCTACATCTAATTAACTATAAATTGTCAGCACTGTGAATAAGATATTGACGTTTAGACTTTCTTAATATTATTAAAGGCAGCCTGAGATGGAAATCAGGAATTTTGGAAATTAGGAGTCACCCAAATATTGTCTCATGTTTTTGTGTTTCTATAAATGTCTACGGCTTTTAGGAATAATATTGGAATATATTTGTACCAAGATGAGCATATGAGGAAAAATTGAAGCAATCTATAGCAAAAATATGTGTGGCCATTCGATGACAATAATATTTTGAAGAAAGTTTTATTATGAAAGTAAAGCAAGGGAAACTGAGATGGTTCCACGTTGTGAAAAAACTGACACTAAATTTTTTCATGAAGTCAATATTTTTCAAATAATCCACCTTTTTTATTCACTTTATAGAAGAAGTGAATAAACAAGTGTAGATTACTCAAAATTATTGTGGGTTGTTCAAAAAGGGGGACTCAATCACTTCCATAAATCGTGAAATCAATGAAACAAAGTAAACTGTACATAAAAACAATAGGAGGATACATAAAAACAATGGGAGAGTGCTTGAGCATCAGTGGAGAGAAAGAAGTAAGTTAGAATAGAAGATAAGCCCCATCTGATTTTTAGTATGGAAAAGTATAGATAAATATAGTAAGTAGACGGATCATTTATAACTAACGATGTCTTTGATTATGCATTTTGACAGCACCGGCATGTGGACATCAAAACCGCCTTATATTTTAGGCTTCTTTCTCTTGATGGTTGTTTTAATAACGGCAAGTGTTTACGTATATTGGCGCAAATACTATAGAATAGGAAGACATAGAATGCAAGAAGGTAAGTTGTATCCTATTTCAAACTTACTCGAAATTTTTTTTTTTATATAATAATAAATCATCTTTCTCAATAATGAGATGCGTTTGATATTAATAATAAAAGCACATATAACCTATTACGTTTAGAAATAAAAGTTAAAAAAAATACAAAAATAGTAAAATATATTTTTTGCTTTATTTTTAAATTATTTAGCCTTCTTATATAAGTACTCCGCCTTACATTATAGTTTGCTTTTCACTATATAATCCTAATTATCATCATTTACCCGACGAGCGTAAGGTTAGAACATGTAACACCGAGCGCCAAGTGGGTATAACACACCCTGATAGTAATTGTGGGATTTTAATACAATATTTCCATTATTTTTATCTTATTTTATTGAGTACTAAATTAATATTTACTTCTATTTTGAACTATATTTATAGATGAAATGAAAAAATAAATGAGATATATTATTTATTAAGGGAACTAAGTAAATGAACAATTTAAACTCATATTTATTGCTTAAGGCACATAGTCATAATTTTTTGTCAAAAATATAAAAACAAAAAAAACAAAGTATTTTTTCTTCTAATAAACTAAACGTTAAAACAAAATAAACTTTTATCTTATCAGAAAACTAATAAAAAATGACTTATTCATCTTGAGATCTAGTGCACTTATCACAGATGAAAATGGCATGTTCCATACATAAATAACGCTTACATTGGTAACAAACGTATTTAGTTTTACGATCTTTTTTTGTAGGACATACTTCACATCTCCTTATTGTTCTGGTTACTTTTTGTATAGGACTTGAAGATTCACCAACATGATCTTGGATCCTTTTACGAAGTTCTATTGGTAAATGAAGGTTTTCCTTTCTGTTGCCTAAATGTTCTGAAATCAATTCTATTCCTAAATCTCTGATGAAATCTCTACGCTCCACTGGCCAGTTATTTTTATTAGCTTCATAGATTATCATGCTATTTATACCTGACATATTCAAAATGGCATAAAAAATTACCATTGGCCATATTTTTGTATTGCGTGAAACATCATAATTGCTACATAATTGGTCCACAACATCTACACCTCCTTTCATTTGGTTGTAAAACTTGTAGGATCTCTAAACTTGTAGGATCAATCTTATCATCATGGTGTAATGTCGACATCATCAAGACCACCTTATTTTTTTTTGGCACATAGGATGCTAAAGAGATATCACTTTGAAAACCAAATACAGTGCTTGGTATATCTCTGTTACGTTTTTCGAGCATTTTCTTTGGAATTTCAGGCTTATTTTTGCGAACAGTCCCTGTGCTCGTCAAACGATATTCCTTCAGCAAATGAAACAACAATGGATAGCTAGTAAACCAGTTATCAAAGGTTGCATTGCGGTTAGTCTTTGAAATTGGAGCTACAAGCCTATCTACAACGTCAATGACTTTATTACTAAGTGCGTACGAACCTGATGGCTGTTTTCCCGAGTAAATTTCAAGATTGATAGTGTAAAACGATTTCGAATCCACTAAAGCGAACATTTTCAAACCATATTTGCTGGGTTTGTTCGGCATGTACTGGCGAAAACTGCAACGGCCACGAAATGATGGAAGTTGTTCATCAATAGTAGTGTACTCAGATGATGTATATGTAGACTGGCAACATGCAACAAACTTTTCAAAAATAGAACGAACAGCAGCCAAATTGTCATTACTTTTTCGTTCTTGACGTGTAGTCTTGTCATCAAATCGTAAACAATTCTGAATAAATTGACATCTTTTTAGTGTCATAGTTGTACTAAATATCTCGATTCCAGATCCATCACTCCTCCACAAATCTTTCAAATTTAGATGATTCGATTTGAAACGCCCAGCTAAATACAACAGTCCAATAAAAGCTTTCAATTCTGCTGTGGTAACATCAGCCATCACATATGTCTTTGAGTGACTATTTTGGCATGTCACTCGTCTGACACTAATTTGAATATTTGCGTGACTTACTATTTCTTGCAAAATGTCATTAGTAATAAATAGGCTCCAACACTCTCCAGCTGTTTTCGCATTTTGTCCAATAGATTTTACGCCTTGCTTTTCTCTGACACTATTTTCCGACCTAGTACGTACGTTAGACCTTTTTGGTACTGTAAACCATTTTGTCCCATTCTTCCCTAACAAATAGCTACCATTACCGTCGCCATCACTATTTTCTAATTCTGCCCCCCTGTTCTGCGTTATCTAACTCCTGCTCTGTCTCACTTTCACAGCTTCTTTCGCTAACATTGTCGATATCGTTGTCACTGCCGGATTCGTCAGAAGAACTGACTTCAGCTTCTTCGAAAAGTCGTAATAACCTACTTTGATTATCTTCGTACGACATTTTAAATATGTAGCCTGAAAATAAAACAAAACAAAGCAGGAAATTATAAAAACAAAATAAAATAAGTCTGCTCAAATTCGTTACGTGCAGCGTAAGGTGGGTTCAACGCACCCTTGGTCAACTTTGAACACCTCCACACAGTTCGCCGGGCAGCGGTCGACTGAAGCGGTGGTAATTTTTGCTACCTTACCTCCCCCCACGCAGCTACTCAGACGCGCAAAACATAATAATAATTCGCTATTAAAATATTGATCGATTTATCTTGGTCTGGGTGTAACACACCCAACCTTACGCTCGCCGGGTTTATATAATCCTAATAGAGTAGTCCAAACTGTCAAAGTGCATATAAATATAAAACTGTCAAGTGCTTGTCAAAGCACGTACAAAATTCCGTAATTGTATAATATTGTAACTATAAATATAATTAATGGAAATAATTTTATTTCAATTTCAAATGCTTGGTGTTATTTTTTCAAAAACATAGTTAAAAAATTGAACGAAAGAGACACATTGTAGATATTAATTGAGATCTTCGTAAGAAAAATATTATTTAAGTCTATAACCGTAGAAATGACAAGAATATGGCAGACAGGGTCGGGCAAAAAGACAAAGATGAGGAAATTGTAAGGATTTATTTTTTGGACTTTTGGCTAAGGGACCCAAAAAACTTAGTTTAAATTTTAATCTGAATTTCCTCTACTCCAATACTTTAAATGTTGCTTGTAATTTTTAGTAATCGGTTAGAAATAAATGTTGTTTAAGTTAATGTTTTTAACGTGATGAACATTTTTTTATTTGTTAATAAATATGGCAAATTTTAATCGATTGCAATCGATAAAATATTTTTGTATTATTAGGTATTAATTGTATTTATAATATGTAATATTTTATCATTCCAGATGAATACCATCCACAAATGACTTCTTTAAATTCTTGGAGTTATAGTGAAGGTAATGAAAAAATGGTGACAATAACTTGAGAAAAATAGAGTAAATACATGCTTAATAATTATTAAATATAATTTGGAATGTTGGTAAAGAATATGATTCAAAGCATTTTTAAGATTGACACAAACTGATATCTGTAAATATGTCAAAGCAATGAAAAAGAAAAAGTATGTTAGGTTAGACCTATGACATTAATTTGTTGATTTCTATGTTTCATTTCTAATTTTTTGAGTGAAGAAGAAGTTTGGATATTTTTAATATAAATATAATTTTGTCTATTGCAACAAGTTTTTAGTCTTTCTTATTTTTTTAAATATTTTATTTATTACATTTCTCTTTATTTTTTTATTAATTAAGACTGTATGCTGCTTGTACTGACTTTCAATAATTATATCGATTGTACTGCCTTTCAATAATTATATCGATTGATCGATTGTTTACTACAAAAGAAAACCTAATACATTATATTGAATTATGTGTAGATAGCATATTCTCTGTGTCGTACATACTAATCGACACTAATTCTTGTTAAGTACGAGCAGAACTCGCAATGCGAAGATTCCGTACACTCTTACGTATAAACAATAAAACAATGACATATAAACAATATTGAACTCTTAACCGTTTATTTTAACTATTGCAAATATTAATTTATTTTATGACACGCAAATGTATTGCCTAATAAATAGTCTTTAAGATATGAGAATCCTTGCTATAGTTTTCTAGTACAGCTTTCTATGTAGGAAAGAGGAACATGTTTTTGTAAACATTTTCCATAATATTTCTGGAAATAAATAACAAAAAAAAAATCAAAATTTTCAAGCTTCTAAAATATCGATGCAAATATTTTGAGTATTAATTTTTAGGACTGAAATATATATAGGCTAATATACATTATAACTGGGCCTAAATTAAAGTTTCCAAAAAAAACACTTGTGACCAATGGACGGATATGATCACTAGATCTTGCAAGAGTTACGTTTCTTTTTTTTCTTTTGCACTAAAGAACCCTCAAAACGTAATAAATATTTATATGTAAGTACGTCAGAATTGCTTTCACACAAAGTTACAGAAATGAGATGGTCATGGTAGGGTCGATATAAAATTTTCGCAGGGGAATTTAGATTATGATCGATTATCTACATCAGTTCATATTAATTGGTCCACATATTATGAACTGATTATATTTAATGAACATTCATTTTAAACAAAGTGGTAATTTAGTCTCAGTTCTACATCCGTCCTTCTTTTTATCCTCAAAAATAACCGTATTATCCTTTAACTATATACTACTATTTGCTATACCTTACGTTAATATCTGTCGTTTATTGTTTTCAATCGTTCATGTTCTGAGCAAGTTAGGTTTATTACTTAAATAACTACAGCTTGCTCAAAATCAATCATATCACGGTTAGTATTAAGTATTCTACTTTATCATGGACATACCAACTGACCTTTAGATATCTTTAGAGTAAAGAAGACCAGCAAAAGTCCGTATAGTGTTGAGCCAAATAAGTGCCGCTTAAAAATGTTACTTGGGTTTGATTTAGAACCGTGCTATCTGAATCTGGGAGAGGGGAAGTAGGGATAGAATAGGTTTTACCATCCCAACGATATCAAATTTCCACCGCGGAAATGTATAATTTTTTTTAGAAAATAACTTTTGAAAATTTTAATACTGTGCTATTAACGCTGAAAACACTTATGGTAAGCGGAAGTGACGTCTGCTCTGTTCACAACTTAGTTCATAAAATTGTTTTTTTACGAAATAAAGGAACAAAAAATAAACATCACTAACAAATTCAGGAGCCATGAAAACATGAAACGAACAACGATGTCGCCAATAGATTTTTGAGTGACAGATTGCTATACGTATTTTAAAAATTAGTTATTTTTAATTAAAGGCAAGAGTATTTTGTACTTTTTAGCGACCTGGATTTATCCGGCCTGGTTCGGATTAGGCAGTATTATGTTTTTTTATGCTTTAAATTTTTTTAAGTTTGTTTTTATTTGTCATTATAAAGTCATGTTGGCATTTATAACATTATTTATTTCAATTGCAAATGATTTTATTATAAATTTGTATTTTTATTTACATATTTCAACTTGTAGAGTTTTCAACCTATTTTTTAAAATTATGAATTTACATCTTATATGTAACGCAACGTTCTGTTGTGTTGTTTGTTAGGCTTACTGCGTTATTAATTACGATATTTTATAAAGTTATCCTTAAGTAAAGCATTATTATTAAACAAAACAAGATATTAATTTATTTTTTCAAAAATATTCATATCTGCGTGTAACAGTTTGAACTAGAAGAAACTTCTTCCACCTTCCTGCTCGCCACTCTACCTGCTGATCTTATGTAGCACGTTTAAATAAGACAAATGAAAAATGTTTGTTTTTTTGTAATAGTATATGACAGTGTAAATAGTATCTATATCGAACTCTGTATACCAGCGCTATGAAACAAAGTGTGTATTTTGTCCTGTTATATCATGTATACACAGATGTAGTATACTAGTATATTACACTTGCAGACCCAGCAAGATCGTCGAAAAGAGTCACGTAAAAATGGCGAAGAATGAAAGATATTCCTTTTGACAACAATACAACGACTGTAGATATCAGTACTCGTAAAGTATTTTCAGTATTTGATATCACTTATCAGTGTATTTTCAATTAATTCAGGTAATGGCTACATATTATAGAAGCAACCTATATTGATTACTTCCTGTAATTGTTTCTAAAAATTCATTTTGTATTTCGTTAAATTTTTGTCAGTATTTGTGTTTCTTATCAACAATTATTGATATTTTAATGAGTAAATATGCGCGCATTTATGTATCTGTTTTTGTTTTGGATTATAATCACAAATTATATTTTATTTCTTGCCCTTTTTTTGATTACCCTTTACTGACTTGTTTACTTTCTTTACAGTATATTCTATTTCTGTATGGTTTAGTTCTTTTATGTTATATTCTATTTCTATTAAGATAGGCCAATATTGGCCATTCTTCTTTCATTTATTTCTGAATACGAGTTTCCTTCTTATTTTATGGATTTCATAATAAGCTTACTTAGGGTATGCACCAGTAAAATAGGTTTGTGATTATAAGCTTTCATATGCATATAGGAAATAATATCCTTTTGTAGAAAATAAACAAGTTTTAGCTCAAATTTTATGCTGATGCTACTCCCACGCTGAAAAAAAATTCAGCTTTGGCTTTTAAATATTACCTGGCAATCACTACAGAAGATGAGTAAGTGCATGAAATCCAGGTGCGCTGGGTAATTCTTTCGAGTACTTTGCATTTAGGTTCAGTCGTAATACAGTCTTGGGTAAAAGATTCAAATTGTGGAATTCTACCTTCAGTACAAAATAAACTTAGGGACAGGAACAAAAGCAGTGAAAAGAAAGTTATGGTACTATTTTGAATATTTTTTTGATTTCATTCCTAAATTACTCTAATATTACAATGGAAAAATATAAAAAAATTCTTTATTTATCCTGTTTTTCTAAACATTGCCCATTCGAACGAGATTTAAAAAGAATATTGTTTTGAAAAAAATATTCAATTTTACACAGAAATCAATTTTTTGAAGTTTATTTAGAAAGGAACATAATCCTCGATAAGATCGAAAAAATATTAATGATGCAACCAGGAAATATAGAATACTCAAACAAGAAATATAGAATAGTTTTAATATTACCAATATACAAAAAGAAAAGAACGAACAAAAGCTGAGAAGGAAAGAAAAATAAACAAGTAGCGTTAGAAGGAAAATGCATTGTTTCAAATGTTCTCTGATGCTCTGAATTTAGAGACTGCGCAGAGTTGCATTGCGAGAAACTGAAAACACCGTGTTCTTAAACTGGCGAGTGATTATATAACTGTTTCTAAAGAAACGGGAAAGGAATTTTTGCTCACGAAGCAGTAATGCTACGAAATGTGCTTTTTTAACTATTCAGATCTTGAAACTTGGCGGTATAATACTATCAGACCAGAAAATTCCAAATAACCTGAAGGGGATTAATGGAACTATCCATGGGAAACTGAAATATTATGCTAATTGGATCGATATCCCACAGAAATTTAAAAAAAATACATGTTATAAAATAGTGTGATTCGTGTCATTCGGGTTAGTTATCAATAATAGACATAAATTTTTAACAATTACAAAAAATAAATATTTAATACGATTAGATTGACAAAATTATCTCCATAACAAATTTCATTCTGCCTCGAACCCATAGGTATTTTGTGACCTTAATAAAAAGTCGTATTTTAGACTATAACCAAGAATTATTGGGAACTAAATAATGAAAAGTAAGTGTTACCAACATGCAGGTATTACAATAAGCATGTAAATCAGCTGCCTTTACGAAAATTCACGTAGGCAGATCCGCTGGTAAAAGCTAATAAATTATACGTTTTTAAAAATAACGTACTCAATTTCTCCTGCACATATTTAAAAAGTTTAATAAACGCAGTTCTAAATATTTTGTAGCGGGGAAACACCTTGTATTAAACACATTACTTCTTTAATCGTTCCGCCATTCCCGAGTTTTGCGACCCACAAAGATAGATGCCGTCTTCGATAGATAGTTCTCGCGATCTCGCCATGTAGGGTATCTGTGATCTGGTGAACCCAACGAGCCAGTTTTCGGTAACGAGGTCTTGACACTTCGAACTTTTCTAGCAGAAAGCTTCTTTCCAGGTTTTCGTACATGTATTGATGGGGAAAGATGACGCTGTCCTGTTTGCATGTGAAATCTGTCACTCTTATGGATGTTTATAATCAACGCTGAGTGATCCATGCTTTTAATTATTTTTTTTTTATTAGTCGCTGTTTTTATTTCAAAATTATTATTAACGTAGAAGTTGTAAATATCCATAAAGTATAAGAGCGATACATTTGGATCGGATATTTTACTTTTTATATGTTTTTACTAAAAAATATTTAATAATGTAATTATCACTGTAGCGTACCTACTTTTTCATAGCAAGTATTATGGTATATGGCCCATTACAGCAAATTTTGTTACAGCTGCCTCAAATATCTCTTATTTGGAGCTGTTTTTTACTTATATTATCGTGTACATCACCAATATTTAAGCAACATCTCGTTTTATTGCGCAAATAGCCTAGACCATTTAAAGATTCAATAAACGAATCCATTATGTATTAACGAGGGTCGATAAAGAGCAAATAGTCTGTCGTTACAGTTTCGATATACTTCATTGTATTTGCCTATTTATTGTCGTGTTAATGGATTGTAATCAACGCCATATAATTCCTTGCAAGATATTTATTACCTTTTAGGTATAAAGTTCGTGTAAAAAAACTAATAGTGTCAGATGATTTATATGACATGGTGGTCGAAAACCACCTTTTTCCACGTTCTGAAACCTGAAGTTTAGATATATTATACTAAACTCTATTTCAATGGCTATTGAAATTTTCCTTCGAATTAAATTAGGAACAATTACACAATACGACAAACGAACAACTAAATAGGCAAACACACAACATTTAGATATTATATTTCATTAAATCCAAAAGAAGACAATACCGGTAAATCTTTCCAAAAAATTCCAGCATATTGTATTCAATTCTGTTTTAATTGACATCTAAAGTTTATTTCAAAGTACATTAGGAAAAATTATATAGCATGATAAACAAGTAAATAAAGACGCAAATATATAACATTTACTAGTTACAGTTAGTTAAGTCTTAAACAATTCCATTTCCTTTAAAACTTTGTTATAAAATAAATAATATGAACATAGGAGAGATTTCAAGACTTGCCAATTATTCATTAGATATTAAGGCACCGTCCACATCTACCACTGGACTTCTAAATAATCATTTGGACTTCTGAGCTTACTAAAAATGCTTCGAAGATTTCATCTTGTGAACATTTCTTCCGCATATTTATAGTGTATGTAAAATAATAATATTCCTCTTTACTCGAAAGAGATTAATTGAATGTAATCATTGAAGATAGCGGATGAAGAGTATGGACATTGAAATGATGCAATCAATGATAAATACGAGTTTATTTTTTACTTATACAACGGACTCGTCGAAACGCGCTTGCTTAGAAGGCGATTTTTTAAAAGGTGACGGAAAAAACCGAGTAGTACTCGATATTTTTCTCGATATATATATATATATATATATATATATATATATATATATCAAGATAACAGTATAAAAAGTAAATACTTATAAAACTGCAGCAAGTGACATCATGATGAGTGTGTCCACATTGCTTTATGCAGTATATTAGTGGAGTATTGTTTATATCTTTGTTCATATCACAATTGCAATTGAGAGAAATAATGAGACCATGCATAAATTCGTATTATATTGCGGTATAAAGCGATTTTCTATGAAACGGTACCTACCCCAGTGTTTTAATCACTTAGTTATTTACATACAGTTACGTTATTAATCAAGACATTGCAGTTATTAATCTGTACTTTTCAATAACGACAACAAGACAAATAAATTTGATAACATTATAATATATAACGATGACATATTGCAATAAGTTTATTCTAACTTATCACAGATAAGTCACACTCTGGAGCTATTGTGATCAGATCTTAGAGGAATTGTATAACGTGAGAAATTGGAGAATTTCGATATAATTTAGTTTTAAATGTCGGTATAAATAAAATATTATGACTACGAAGAGCGAGAGTTTTAAAATAAATTTCACCAAAGAAACTTTCGTCCTATGCTGTAGTGTATGGTAACCTAGAATACCCAATAATAAATAAATCTGATTTTTAATATTTTAAGTGGTAGATTACTTTTATTACTGATTATCGAAACGATAGTTGTTGAGGATATAATTAAAAGTATCTAAATTATATTCAAAAGTAAGCACCTGATCTTTTTGAAGTGTTAAAACAGAAATTATCTAATAGTATCCAGGAGCAATTATAATCATGGAGACCGCATAAAGTACGAAGATAATAAATACGATTACATTCACTTAAATGAGTGACAAAGGTATCAATAATATACGATTAACACAAATAGCTGTAGCCAAATTGTCTATCTGTGATTGTGTGGGTGAATTAAGGAAGTAACCAGATATTATGGACTACAGATGATATTTTCAACATATTACTGTCGATCCATCCTAATGGGACTGTAGCACAGTTAATAAGACGATCTAAAAACTTGGGTTCACTTCCTAATCTAATGTAAAAGTTCCGGGTTCAGTTCCTGCCATTGTGTTTACAGATTATAAATCATTTAAATAATTTTGAATTATTTCTCTGGATACATTCATAGGCAACATTATGATTGTGAATAATGGTTTCTCTGGGCATACTCTGTATTGTCATAGGAAACATTAAGATCATGGATAATGGTTTTACTGGATGCACTGAATTTTCATAGGAGACATTAAGGTTGTGAATAATGGCGTTAAGGCTCGCAACCTATACGTTTATGTCTCTTTGAAATGAACATCTGTCCGTAAGGGCGGCTTGGTCGTTGTCCGCTCATTATATCAAGCGAAGCCGTAATCATATGGGTTCCAATTTAACTTTGAACTTAGACACGGTTTCTCGTTATTATTTAAATTTAGGTGTATTTTTTAAACTCAGAGCTCAAACTCTCATTTTTGGATTGATGCAATAAACGAAATTATTCTCAAAATAAGATTTTTATAAATCTAATGCCATATTATATTTTTTAGCTAATCGTATTGGACTATATGTTTTGAAAATTGTATGACCGTAAAAACTAGCTTCGCGCCGCAGTTTCATCCGCGTAGAATTTCGTAATTATGCTGGTCTCACTCCCATGGTTACTAAACGCCTTTGCTTTTTTATAGACGGTTATACTCGGAATTATAAGTCAGTAATAAAGTCGGTTCTTCACTACCTACTTCTTCTTTTTGTTTAAAGCAGTATTCCCCGACTCGGTTATATTTATTGCCCCTATTCTGCCTCCATGGATTGTGGCATGGTGATACCTAAACCCACAATTTTGTTCAAAGTATGAGTTTTCTAACATAAAACATAACTTGAATCCATGCGTCTTAAATTTTTTTTTAACTTTCTAATGACACTAATTATATGTAATAAACGTGATTTCTTAAGCAACTTTATTGGTTAAAAACGGACAACGTGGTCTTAGTATTATTATTTCACAAAAGTGACCTTCAGCTAGATGCGTTTGGCTCCGCTAGTTGGTCAGTTCTGTGCGAATAAAATTTTATCTTACTGGGAGTATCTTGTAATGAATTATTAAAGGTTAATTCAAACGGGTTGGTTAACGAGGTTGACTGGATTATTTCAAGACTAAGTACTTATAAGTATCAATTTCGAAGTACTTTCATTTTCCTTCTTTTTAAGATTAAAATATTATAATAACACACAAACTCAAAACGGGGTAAGTTTAATGACAATATGTAGCGTGAGATTCAGAGTAATCATATTCACTTTTTTAGTTTTACACTACACGTGCATTTGGCTTACTTTTTACTGCCCAATCCAGGTAAAGAAAATTATTTTGAAGACCATAGTATATTGTAAATATAAAAACAAGAGGAAGAGAATATAAATAATTTCCCACATCAATGTATAGCTCCAATGGCGGAGAGGGATAAAATAATGACCAACATTATTACGAAAGCCAGCTACCTGAAATTTTGATCGATTGGCAAACCAAGGTATTGAATAAATAAACCAATGGTGCCGCTTAATGACAGCTACAGACCCAGGTATTGGTTAGATAAAAACATGGTGTCGCTTAGTCACAGCTACAAGCCCAGGTATTAATTAGATAAAAACATGGTGACGCTTAATCACAGCTACAAACCCAGGTATTGATAAAAATAAATGGTGCCGCTTAATGACAGCTACGGTAGCTTTAAAATGTTTGTTTTGTGTAGACGCTCCTGATTATGAATAATAATAGTATATTTAATATATTGTAAAAAAATGTGTCTTGTATTTTTCTTTTCAATGTGTGTATGAAAAATAATAATTTGTTGAAAACTATGTGAAGGGGCACCCCACTTTCGGATAATTACCAGAAGTATTCCAATTGTCTCAATATACTACTTTTACCTATTTTGATTACATTTCTGGATGTTTTTGGAACAAGTTCGAAGAATATAGTATGAAGTCGCTATGAAACAGAAAGTGTACGAATACTATACAAAGTTATTATAAAATAGATGTGAACGTCTATCAATATATGGTCACTCGCGAACAAAATGTCGATAAACGATTTATTTATGTACAGTGCAGGTAACAACACTAGTAATATTTCTAAACATAATTATTTTCAAATAAATCCATCAGTAATTGATTTTTAGGTGTGTTTTTATCATTCAATTGAACTTTATCTTGTTTACTGCAGGGTATTTAAAGGGAAATATAATTTAAACAGCATTTTGTTGCAAAAATCATAATATATGACTTACCTATACAGCAACATCAGGTCATAAGTTTATGTATTATGTATAGCATTTAAATGCTCATAGCATGTAAATGCTATACATAATCTTATAACAATGTTTAGAAATTTAAGCAGCTGAGACCAGCTGGCTGCATGGACATCACCATTATGACTTCATAGTTTAAAAGACGATCTCTCATACACCGTTTATCTATTTCTAACAAACGTGTAGCTGTCAAAGACTGAAATATACATGACTGATTATATTATTCTTCTTTATATGCGCGGTCTCCAAACTTGTCATCGCTCCTAAAATGGTATTGTTAAAAAAACAAAGTATTTTTTAAGTGGAGTACCAATGTGGATGGCTACTAACTTTCAATTGTCTCTTTAAAGTAACGTTGTTAAACTGATAAAGATGATGATTAGGAATAACAACATGTTTAAGCGAATTGATACAATTTGCAAAGAAATGTTTATACGATTCCGTATAATTTTGTTAAAATTCTCGTTTTTCCATTTTGAAATTGATTAAAAATAGATAAATGTTAAATATTAACACCATGGCGCCATTTTTTAGAAATTGTTATTATAAAGTTTTGGAAAAATATAATTTGCATTTTTGGCGAGAGCTAAAATCCGAATTATATATTTTCCTTTCGTTAATTATTTTATAAAAGTTTTATAATTAAGCCGTAATGTTTGACCACCAAATCATTTTAAGGAGAATAAATTCGACTCATTAGAATAAATTTACAATTCTTCCCTATTATTGAATTGTCAAAATATAATGTGCTTTATGAAATATTCTAGAAGTGAAAATAATTTTCCAGAAATATTTATACCAAGAGCGGCCTTTTGGGACTCAAAATAATATTATTACAGACTGGATATATGTTATATACAAATTAACATATATATATATATAATATATATATATATATATATATATATATATATATATATATATATATATATATGTATATATATATATATATATATATATACAAATACTATATAAATAAAGATACTATATCTCATGAGAAGACTTTCTGAATCGTAGTGAATATTTAAGACAGATATTTGACGAAAAATTGCGATTTGCTTCATGTGAACTTATTAAATATCTTGGTATTCCCATACGATAATGGATAGACATCAACACCAATCGGCTTCAGTCCGGAAATATGGAGAGAGGGTATCTCGTGAGTTAGTAACGATTCAACTTCGACTCATAATGTGTTTATTACGCAAAATTTGACTTCATGTAGAACATGCAGAAACCGCAAGAGTCAGTGGTTGACAAACATCCGGTACTAACACTGAAATTAAATACTATTAAAAAGAGGAATATCGTTTATATGGTATGTCATTAATAATATCATGTACTGGAAATATTTACCAACAAACACTGCCAATACTGTCTATACACTGGACATACAACTTGATTAACTAGCGATACAAAAATCAATAAAAAACAGATACAATTTACATTTCAGGCGACAATGCCAGATCAACATTGCATAACATACTAGAGAAACATAAAGATGCTTAATTGCACACTTATTACACATTCTCCGCATTCTCTAGGTTTGCATCCACAGATTATCATCTGTTCAGGTCACTAGCGCGTCATAAGCAAGAGAAAGAAAATGAAGAAGAATAAAACCGGTTAACTACGAATAGCACTCGCACTACGAGGGTTCTGTGCATGATAAAGTGTAAATATAAACGTTACATAAATAGTAATTCTATCAAACTATTTACAAATATTAATATTATTTGTCACAATGTAAATATATGACCTAGAATTTTTTAAGAAAAATATGAAATTTAGAATCATCACAGTTTTAGGAAAAGTTTAAGTCACCTTTTAATCATATTTTGGTTCCATACACTTTAGTAGTTTCAGAGATGGGATACGGTACCTATTTATTTTGAACATTTTCTACAACGTCTCTAAAACTATCTTACTTCAAATCTGAAAAATAATTTTGAAATCCTCATAATTGCTCCTCATAATTTGCTCTTTCAATCGATATGCCACATGATATAGAAAATAATAACAAAACTCGAATATATTATTTGCTCCTCTAAATTTCTATGCAAATATTTTCTATTGTCGAATATTGATGTAATATGGGGCTTAAGAAGTTTTTTCATTGTGTTTTTTTAGTTTCTATGAAATAAAATGGTTTTTGATAAATACGATTAAGACAGAAAAACAGATGAAGAGTGACCTATAAGTATAAATTTTTTTGAGGTTCCCTAAAAGAAATAAGTTCGAAGTAAACAATTTCTGCCATGAAAAGTCCAAAATTTGTAAAAAGTTGGAAATTTCTTTAGGCCCGCAATCGTCGACAGACCCTAATGGCTAAATATATTGTTGACTCAAATGTTATTCGTAATAAAAATAATAAATAAACATTTCTTCTAAAAAAGCTTATTTATATCAAGGCAACCAATTATCTATAATATGTTGGCGGTCAAGCACTTCTTTTTAAATTATGCAAAACATTTTTATTGCATTTACTCAGTACTTGCTCATTCGCTCTATGAGTTGTTTACTAATTTGAGTCTCCAAAATAAAAAACCTACGTCGTACCAGGAATCGTTTGATGATGCTGTTAGTCATTAAATATTTTTTATGCACATTTTCCTTATAAATGATAATTCAAACCGCATGACTGATAATACTACTCGCATTTTATTGATTATTCTTGCGGTACTTTATTATATTTATAAACGTAACCTTCAATTGATAATTGTTGAATAAATGCTTGCCGGATGTTTGCTTGTTTGATAACAACAGAGTAAAAAGCTTTTTAATTCAAAGTTATCTTTGGAATGACGGAGATTTGAAATCGTCTCAAAAAGAAAATTAAATAATTACTAATTTTTTTACTGGAAAAATTTAGAAAATTATTTGGGCGCCTCCTAATTCCTCCAGTCCAAAAAATAAATTGAAATATTGTTGTAGGTTTGTAAAATATAATTTGTTTAGCCTTTTCGTTTTGTTGAAAATTAGCCAAGATTTTTGTATAAATATAGGCATTTAGCTTATTTAATTTATTTTGCCGTCTTTAATATTAATTGAGGAAGGTATATAAGATCTTATTTATATCTTAGGTACGATTATTCTAACTTAGATTTGATACTGAAAAAACATTTAACCCCAGACAGTTAAGGTACCAAAATTATATTACTTCTAATTATATTACTTATTTATCACTTAAGGAGATTATTAGTTAACTTTTTCGTACAATAAATATATAATAACATACCTATTATTTTAGGTTTTAATGCCATTTTAATATACGTGTAAAACACAAAACGTACATTAACTCTTATTCTAGATTTTAAGTATTTTAATTTCAACAGCTGTATTTTAAAACATGACTTATATAAATACTAATAAACTTAGTTTTTATGGGATATGAATATAAATAAACCGAAAAATAAATAATAATTTTCAACTTTTCGATATCATACTAAATTAATAACTATCTCGTATGGTGTTTCTTCTAAAATTATTTAATATGTGAAATTAATTGTGTAGTGTTTGTTTGATGAAAGTATAAACAAACATGGAGATAAGCAGAAAACAATTTAGCCCATTCCATAAATACGAAGATTGTGCTCTTACCAATCTGCCATCCCAGTTTTTATTTACAATTCGCTTCAGGCAACTATCAAAGTGCGAGTTATAGAGAGATAGAGACGAGAGGTCACTTGCTTAGAACTTATCTAAATACATGTACACATTTCAAAGAAAGATTTATTTTTTATTTTACGTGCTTTTGGTCTTATTGTTCTTAAATATACTTACTGTGAACATCCAAATATAATAATATATATCAGCATTTTATAATTACGTTTCTTATTACGTCCTTTTAGCTTTTGTATCTGACTATGACAAAGCGATAACGAGGATTATGAAACAAGTAGCATATAAGTAAATATATAATTATGAAAAAATTTCTTGAAAAAATTTTCCGACTTTTATTAGTTTAATGTTGGTACAGAGAAAAAGATTTTTTAAATCTGAATAATAGTGAATGTGGATAATTAAAATAGGAGATAATGAAATAATATAAGTGAATCGATATCACTGGATACAGCCGGCGACTGCGGCATCTCGCGTATCAAAAATTTATACTTGGATTAAATTTCATAAATTAAATTTTCGATTCATGTTTACCTGGTACATAAGATATCGCTTCTTGTTAGTAAATTAATTATGCGCTTCTTGTACGTTAGAAACAATTATATAAGTCATTGTGCTCTTTCTTTAATATGCAAATTTTTAATATTTTGTGAAACTTTTTTCCGTAATTAAGTTTTTGTTATAAAAACTTCATTTTATCATTCTATTTATTCTTGTGAATTTCGAACTGCATTAATGTTAAAAAAACTGCTGTATAAGTCGAGACTTGTTATGAATGTCATTTTTATATCCAGGAAATAAACATAAAATAGCTACTGATATAATAGTGAACACGGACTAAAAAAAAACGATTATTCACATTACCCGCAATTGTTGATATTGAAATGACTCACATAATATTAATAATTATGAATATACTTCTCTTAACCCTTTGACTGCGGTCCTAGAACCTAAAATAAATACGGCGCCGTACCCGTTTGTAGTTCGCTGCGACTGTCTGTCGAAGATCGTCATATAAAGTACCTCCAGAATAAAAGTGATTTAACTTAAAAATTTAACTTAGGAAATGGCGCCTAACGTTTTAATAACCAATGTTCTGTAACCTAATGTTCTGTAAATACCTAATGTTCACCTAATGTTCTGTAAATATTGGCGCCAGACGGTTTCGGTATGATATCAAGTATTTACAACTTATTATTATTTTATAGTTTACAGTTTACGACAAATACTTTTTCAGGTAATTTCAGTATATTGACGCAGTTTCCCATTTTTTAATCAAGTTTACCCCATTTGAACGATAGGTGTATAAAACATCGTACATTCAAATCCAAAGTAAGCTTAGAAATCAGAACTTTATTGAATCAACGTACAAAGTTTTAAAATTTAACGTGTTCTGTAAATAGTGGAAAGCGATTAGAGTAAGAACACAAGATATATACTTACTTATTTACTACCATTGTATAATCTGCTAATGGGAACGCTTTCTTGGGTTATGATTTTCACTATATCATTTTCATTTTTATCACTTTAATTTTTTTTAAATTGGGTGTTTTTTTTTAAATTGGGATTTTCTTTTGAAGGTGTAACATATTTACAAAGAAAGTATAAATGTAAAGAAATTTATTTGAAACTTGTAACTTATGATAAAATAATATAAAACATTGTAAAATCAACGAATTAATGATATATTTTTAAAGCATGGATCAAATCACGGCCTATTAAAAATCGACATTATATTATTAGGAAAGATAATGAATAAATAAATTGTCAAAAGTAATTTAAAAAAAATAAACACAATATATATATGTGTATATTTATATATATATATATATATATATATATATATATATATATATATATAATGTGTGTGCGTGTGTGTGTATTTATATGCCCTCTCGTGTATGTTAACATACCCTAGAAGCGTATTGACTATATTGCCTTACGTAGTCAAAGGGTTGATAATTATTGTACAAAATCGCGGGTAATAAAGACTGACCGCAAATTTGGTTTTGCTATCGATCGTTTGTGGTTTTACATATGTATATTTAGTGATAATCCTCACTAACAGATTATTTCTTAATAATTAAAATCAATATATAAATTGCAAGACGGTTCTAAAGAATATAATTTGATTAAATTAGTGATATCTTAAAATGTAGAAGTCAATCTTATTTACATATTCTGTTATTTACATTTTGTGTTCGAACAAAAAAAATCAGACTTAGGGCAACTTAAATATTTTGGTATATGTATCATTTCATTTTTCTTCTGCAAATACTTCAGAAAATAAAAGAAAATGACCATGTGTGAGTCGGGCTTAGTCACGAGGACCCTGTAATAATAATATTTAAATTTACTTTTATATTGATACAACAGATACATATTATTAGCACAGAGGTGTTTTATTTTTATACCTTATTTATTTATTTATTAGAAAGAAAATTACGTTTGCATTATACGAAATTCATAAACAATTGATTCTTAAACGTAGTTTTAGTATACATTAAATAAAAGGTTAACAAAAGCCTATGTTTCAGACGTATCAAAAAAGGTCCCGTAGCTAAAATTATATGATTTTTGAAAGGTAGTAATATTTCTATGTTTAATAGATTTTAACTAATATTAACATTATATTTTACCATTCAAATATATCGCCTAACATTTACCATTACACACTTTAATTGGGCACACAAGTTTTTCGAAGTTAAGAAATATTCTCTATTCAAAAATGAATAGAGAATATTTCTTAATTCTATGAAGAATTATTAAAATGGTCGTTAAGATTAGTGCAACTGATGTTACCGATAGAATATCTTTTGTTTATTCCTATTAACCCTTGCTTGGGTAACGATGCTTATGGTGATCTTTGATCCGAGTTCGATTCCTGAACTCTAATCGAGCGGGGATGGACTGATGTTCTGGTTGAACGTAAGAGATTGCTATCATAGCAATAAATCCACCAATATATATATGAATTTTACACATTAAAGTACGTAAATAAATAAATAAAAAATACCGATATCGGTCAGTCAGTATCAAAAAAAATAATTTTCAAAATTAAAGAAAAACAAAACGAAATACAATGGTGATTCTGATTCATGCAGTTAGTGTTTTATACAAGTAAAACCGTGTTATTTTAAGATTGTAATGACTTCATAAATAATTGAATTATTATAAAACGATCTAAACATTTCATATCTATTCTATTGAGGAACATTCAAATAATATCATTTCAAATAATATCATCGTTGACTAAATTTTTAATTTCAGTTTAAATAATTAAACATTTTGTAACAACTAAACTGGAAAACACTGCAAATAATTTCCCAGTATGTATAAGCTCATCAGTTAACTTTAAATACGCAGAATTTATTTAATATTATTTATTAGAAGTATTATTATTGGAGATAACTGTCACAAACATTCTCCACTTTTTTATCCTGTAGTTTTATTATATATGAAGGTGGAGAATATTAATATCTTGTTCATACATTTGAATTCTACAAATTATTTGATTTCATTAAACATTGTTCTCGGAAGACTTAATATCTTTTTGCGATACCGCAAACCTCTCCAAATATGATTGAAATAATATTAGTAAAAAGTACAATGTTCTGAAATTATATGAAGTTTTTCGGTTTAACGATGCAGCACAAAAGGAAATGTACATAACATTTCCTAGTTAAACGATTCAAATTCATGAAGACACACAATCAAACAGGCCAAATATCGATCTGAGGCTTTAAATAACCATTTTTCCTGAAACTCACGTATGTATGGAAAACTAAACCGATGAATGGAAATTAAATACTTTAAGATTACATTTCCTTACGATTGAAGGGTTTTTTTAAATAATTTAAATAGCTCTGAAAATTGCCTTTTACCTGAAATTGCCTTTTGCCTGACGCATATCAATAGTAGCATATTGGGAACTTGCGGTTGCCAATGGACTGCATAATTGCAAA
This sequence comes from Druceiella hillmani, assembly GCA_039881145.1. Lineage (NCBI taxonomy): Eukaryota > Metazoa > Arthropoda > Insecta > Lepidoptera > Hepialidae > Druceiella > Druceiella hillmani. The sequence goes on along the minus strand of JAYKKI010000016.1, from coordinate 19,832,290 downwards.
ATTTAAGAAACAAAATTATATTGCAAAATATAGCTGCCCTTGACAAGTTACTGTGCATAAGGCGCGTGTAATTCTGTGATATGCCGATGCAATGAAGTGTGTACTCGTATATCTAAATTACTCACTTTACAGCTTCGGCGTGCCAAAACAAATGTAAAATATTCAAATTGTGGCTCCACTGCCGGCAGAGCAGCGCAAAGACTTACAAATGTAAGTTTCACACGTAGAATGTGTGCCGTTGGCGATCATTTTAAGACGTTTATGTCCTTTCAGAATAATCAAAATATTCTTTAATATACAATTAATGTCAAAACATTAAACATAATAATAATACGATCATTAACGTTTCAGATAGTCTATAATTACTGTTGATATTTTTTTAACACTGAGCACTGCTCAAAATGATAACCTATCGCCTGTACGATTTAATAAATAAACATTAAATAGCAAATTAGCACCCTACATCAATGAGTTTTTCATGATTACTTGTATATTTACACCTGGGTGAAAATCTATATTGGATATACTGTAAACTATATAAATACAAATTTGGTATAAATACATTTGGAACTACACATTTACCATTTAAATAGCTTTAACGGATTGTTACTATGTCAATATCTACGCATGTTGGCCATGTATTAGCACGCCAAATACTATTTACGTCCTATCTAGTTTTCACTACAACCAGCACTGTGAAACGTCCTGGTATATCAGGTTGTATATAATAGACAGCTCGGTGACTATGGCATAACTCATAGGAGTTACTACACTGTACCAACTCGCCCACGTACGCCTGTGTATACAAGTATGTTGGTAAATTTTTGTGAGTTACTTATTTGTACTGTGTACACTAAGCAATATTGCCAGATTAAATTGATAACCGCATCTGTATGGATCTGCGGTTTTGGTTACGCAGGCAACATGATTTTATACAGACGTAGATAGTGTCTGGAATATTTATTTATGCGTCATATTAAGTGCCTTTCACTCATGTCTCATAATGACCCTTCTGAAGATTTTATGCGTTTATGATTATTAAGTTATTCCATTAAAGTTTTTGTAACAAAAGTATAATAATGTGCCACGATATGATGCCATTGTACCCGTTCGTCCATCGCAGTAACCGTATCCATGCGCGAACACAAAGTACTTAATATACTGATTAAAATATGCATTTATACTTTTATTGACTTTTAAAAACCTTTTTATGTTTCCAAAACTACTAATGAAAATTCTGGTAATTTTCATTGATATTCATATGAAGAGTTATTTTTATCTATAAAAATGCTTAAAATGGTTATCATATTTATTTTAATGACGATAAAGGAAATAATCTTAAAAAGGTTATGGGACAAAAGTGGCCATCACTTTTGTCCTATGAACTTTTTAATTTAACTGTTCTCTAAGAAGAGAGGTAAATGCTGTTGTGGATTTTTCTTTAAACTTTTTTACATTATTTCTTTTTCCTGTACATTATACATTTTATATAGTTTATGGCAATTTGAAAAATATAAGGTATCATATTGTTAAACTACTAATTCTATTGACAAACTACTTTCCCTAAAAACCAACAAGCAGACAAAACTCTATATTAAATTAGGAGGACTTATACTTATTATATATTCAGGCATAATTCGGTTTAAATGATAGTATCGTGAAAATCCGACGACTACTGAATGCCAGAAGACAAAAATATATAATATATGAAATCATAAGCGAACTTATCAACACTTTTTCATTAACTTATCTATTGGATAATTCTATGATATCGTATTTCCCATATGAAATCAATGCAAAAATATTATCAAACAGTAACATGAAAATATTATCGTCAGGAAACACATCTGTCCGTATCAACTTATTTACACGCAGTTAAGGGGGGAAACACTTGTAAAATTTTGAAAACATTTTTTTTGTAAAATATTAGTATAATCCTTTAAGAATATGTCACAAAATTTTTAGAACACAATTTTAAGTATTTCTTATATTATAGAGTGTAAGCCGTGACGACATTGACGACGATTATACCTTTATTCTTTGCGTTTATTATGCGACCCTATTATTTGCGACGAGCGCTGGGCTCGAACGCAAAGAATAGGGTCGTATAATAAACACAAAGAATAGAGGTATAATTAAGCGGCCGGCTCTTTTACCTGCGGCGGACTCTCTATTGTTAAAAATTTGAAGGAACAGATGTTTTGAAATACTTTTATTGACAAATTCCAAGTAATTGACAGTTTCAGTACAGGCCAGATCCGGTTTTACTGTTAGTTTTGTTCAGTTTAGATTTTGAACTCATTCTGTACGCAACAACTTAAAAATCGAATAAATATAAAAATGAGTTCATATCCTAAATGAGCTAAAGATACACCAGCTCGGTCGGGACGCCCGCGTAAACGGAAATTTCATCGAAATCAGCATACTAAAAATGATGAAGCCGAGCAATCGAGTGCAAGTGCGAGAAAATTATCTAATGTTACTAGTGAGTACATTCATTACAATAATATGCATTGTTATAAATTTATTGAATTTTTTACGGTGTTCACTGCGTTATCAGAAATTGCTTGAAAGATGTTTGCGTTGTCACACGCGAAACGCTAATGAGAGTTTCAACTCTACCGTTTGACGTCTTGCTCCAAAATCAATGAAATAGTCTCATACATTGCTGCTGGATTATTCAATGAAGGATATTAATCGAATCTACAAATAATGAACTGTTCAGACATAATAGATAATGTAAATCATACGCCGAAAAAATGAATGAACAGAGACTAACTCGAGCAAATAGGCACACTTTATTAGCCACTAAAGAACCTCGTCAAGCACATCGACAGCAACTAATTGAACAATATGAGTTCTATGAGGTTATAGAAGGACAATTATATGGCGCTGGAATTTCTGATCGGTCAGTCACTATAATCATTGAATTTTCATCTATTCAAACTTTAAACGCGTTTTTCTAGAAACCATATTTTTCAAACTGGCGTACACGATAACTCAAAAAGGTTTTGATCGATCTCCCTCAAATTTGTCACACATCTTTTTAATCATATTACTTTCGATGAGAACCTACATATTTCCGAAAATTTTTTAAAAAAAGAATTTTTTTCGAAGCAAAGACAATAAGAAAATTCAGCCCAAAATTCATGTTATAATTTTCAAGAATTTTATTCTGCGAATTTTTTTTTAAATATTTTTTAGTTTCATCTAGAAATTATGACATTAATAAATACACAGAATTTTGATTTTTGTTTTCAGATCACTAGAACTGATGCTACAATGCTCGCCGATTGAGAAATCTCGCTGCGATCTTTCTGGAAGAATTTAGTGTACATCAGTAATTTTGAATAAATAACATAAAAAATTAAAAAAATATATTATTTTAATGTTTGAATAAATAAGATGTTAATTTTCAAAAATATATAATGACTCTTTCATTTAAAAAAATCACGAAAATCAAGCAAAATTTAAGCTTTTACAGGTATCTCCCCCTTCACCTCCGTTTTCACTGCAACCGGCTTGCTCAGCACTTGTTTCGTTCTTTTTCATTGCATCAGTAGTTTGCTCTCTCATTAAAAGTTGGTACATTTTATTGCTGTATCTCAAGAAACTTTTTAGGAAGATGACATAATATGACAGATATATATATATATATATATATATATATATATATATATATATAACCCTTTCAATTTAAAAGAAATCGGAATTCATATATAAAGTTCAACTGGCTGCTTAAACAAATATACTAGATAAAGGTTTGATCTTACTAGATAAAAGTCGTTTGTAAATAAAATGTCATTTTTGTTGGTAGCTAAATATAGTGTTGCTGTAAAGAAATATTTTTAACCGGTTTAATAAAATCCAAAACAAAATTGGATGAAACGGAGGCTCAGATGAAATATTAGAAAACAGCATGAACTAAAACTGTAAAAATATTGAAGGTCACTAACTTTTTCAAGTTCTTGGCTCAATTTTTGTCTACGTAATAAATTGAAGTATTTCAATTAAATGTTTTGGCATTCTTTGGGGCAAACATCCTTCGTTAACAAATTTCTTCCCCAGTGATTTCAAAAACTTCTAAGTGATAAATTATGTTAATTTTTGTGTAAAAATATCCACAATTTTAACTGATATTAATAACAAATTTTTCAAGCAATGTTTCTTACAATTTTCCATATAATGTTGACCAACTGACCAAGCCTATACTAATTTCAATTAGGTTACAATATTATAAACTATCTGCCAAGAAAAGCTACTTATGTACGTTAACTTAGAGTGACGAGAATACTAAGAAAAAATTACTATATACTAGATAATTACTACCATAAACATATACTAGAACTAATAAGTAAAAGTTAGTAAAAAAATTATTAAAATTATAGCAATTATGAGTTATTCTCTTACTAAGTTATAGCGAAAAAAGAAAAGTGATGCCCAAAATATTTTTTTAGTTTATTTTAAATTTTATCTCAGTATACACATGTTTAGAAAAATGAAACGCTTATAGCGAGACTTAATTATCGGTCCGTCTGTCTGCAGATGCTGTCGTCATGGAAATTGACATAATCATTTAAGTTACGTGTTTGTTCCGGTATCAATCTCTTCTTTTGTTTTTTCCCTGATTGAAAAAAGAGTCGATATTGTGATTTTATTTACACAGACTGAATTGCGTAGTTTTTTATACATTAGCGAAAAATGTGTACAATAAAGTACATCCCCATTGTCTCTGAACTCAAAAATTCAAAAAAATATAAATTATTAACATAGATAACTTATTGTATTAGATGATGTAAATATTGTTACTGATATTTATAGTTTAGGAAAAAAAACTTGTCAAACACGAGCGGAACTCGCACTATGAGTATTCCGTACACGTTTAGTCGCTTATAAACATTTAATAGAACATAATATCCAATTAAACTATTTACAAAAATTTAACTTCTCATAACGAAAATGTATTGCCTACTATATATTTCGCAGGCGCGTATTAAAAAAAATATTTCGTTATGTGGCATAAATATAAATTAGTCTAATTAATAAAATTAATCGATTTCCTTTACTTGTGCTCTACGACCTTGCTTCTCGCCAAATTTCACGATTCTAGGTCAACGGAAAGTGCCCTATGCGTTATGATTATGCCCTATGATTATTTCAAAACATATGGCATAGATGAGCAAATAATTTACTAAAAGTAGTTACCCGCCCAGAATTCGAAACTATGGCAGAATGTTATATGAAAACTCCTCGACATTAAATGCTCGACAGAAGAGGCAGTGATTAAGCATAAGCATAACAATAAATAGACGGTATTTAGAGTTTGAATAGAGCGGCGAAAAATTAATTCTAAACAATACAATATTAATATGAGGCTTCAGGTATCAGATGATTTATTCAGAAGCCTTTTTTCACCGCTTTTTACTTGTTATCTAACGTCATTTTAACCCAAATATTTTCCGTGCGTTCATTTCTTCGTATGTCTCTTTGTTAACCACCTAGGGGTCATTAATAAGGATGTGGTCAGGGCTTTCACATGAATAAATTGTCTTTATATGTTTTTGAGTACGTGACATGTGCGTAAAATTCGCATGCCGGATGACAGTGAGTATTATCGTTATATTCATCCAGTCCCCCTACCCCCCACCAATAGGTACTTCCAGTTATATTCGAACAATGGATGGAAATAGTTCTGTATTTATTGTTGTGCTTTAAAAACGAAAATATCCGTTCCCAGTTTTATTGTGTTTTGCATCTATTTTTGTGTTGGTACATGGTTACGCAATGCGTCCTTTTGTAAATCTTGATATTCAAGAGCGAAGGTATGTTTTTTTGTACTCAATTACCTAGCAGATAAGTTAAGAATGGATTTACTATAATTTCCGTTTGAAGTATTATATTGTCTTTTACTTATAGTGCTATCAATATTTCTTCAGTCTTCAAAAATTTCCTGAAAAATGTCTGGCTCAATAGCTTATATTCTTAACCTGGCCAAAAAAGAAGTTTTCCAGTGCTAATTTCAATTTCAAAAATTGGAAGAAGCCTACTTATGCAAGGTTAATGGCTTAAAAGGATTTTGACGGTCCGTTACACTAGGTTTAGTTACAAATACAAAAAGTTAGATGACGATGATTTTTGTAATTCTAATATCTACTCCCTATTACCAGGTTATCAAATTTGGCACCGCCTAACATCTTTGTCATATTATCTCCATATTTCTTTCGTTGACCGTACTTATTTTTATGGAAATAAATTTATGGTTTCAAAATTTAATCTGAATGAGAACCACCCCTTGAAAATTAGAATTTCGTATATTTAAATTGAAAAATTCTAAATGTTACAAAGCGAATTTCGATATTTTTGCCAATCAACCTCAAAATGGGAGGTTATTACAATGACTGCTTTACGAATAATTTATAAAAAAAATTACACGTATAAATTAATTATAAATACTAACCGAAAATGTATATTATAAGTACATACTGTAAGGCATATTAAATATAAACCCCGCTTTAGTCCTAAAAAAAAAAACAAAGAAAAAATATAGTTTCTAAACTTTTATTGAAATTCGACTTAATTATTGTTCATATTAAAACCACTTTTTTGAAGAAAGTGAAACACTCCATGTCCATTATGACAAAAAAGTCCTAATAAAGAATTTATTACTTTTAAGTACGTAATGTTCAATAAAAGGGTCACTTTGATAGACTACGTTATTTTCCTTTATTTTGCTTCTGAAAATCGTTCACTTGTAATTTTATTAATAATTGTCAAATACACCAAGCACATTCTGATAAACCGACACAGTACAACTATCAGCGAAATATTGTATTGTTTTGACATACTGTTATTTGGCATTAAATTTCAGATGACTCCTTGAAAACTTTGATTATTTTCAACAGAAACCTCACGAACAGTCATAAATTAGTTAGGTATATTTATGTACACATCACGTTATCAACATTCATTTTGTTTGAAGGTTACAAAGTTTGTATTGCGACACGATTACGATTCAGTTTCCTTTAACGTTTGAAATTAATAAGTAATTTATACTCATTATTCAATATTAGCTATTGGCCGCTTCGTTTTTCCGTTCAAACAATAATTGATTTACAACCAAAATTACTATTCTGGTTTTTGTAGGTGTGCAAGACCTATGCATAGCGATTTGATAAAGAAGTTATTTATTTAAACAAAGCAAAGACATTTTTGTTATTCGTTAAAGAACTATTTGATTTTACGGGATGAAACTATCTGATGGATTAGAAATCTTAGTCCCGGTAGCCGACGAAGTTGAGATTTTAGGCTGTATACACCTTTTAGTTATAAGGGCAACCAATACTTACCAGAGTTGGTGGTGCTACAGACAGTATCTGGATACAATGTACAAAAAACAGAAACTTTACCCTTCTACCCTCTTTACCCTTCTTAAAGCGGATCTAAAGAAACTCGAAGTTCTCCATACGCAATGTCTCTGGTAAATCCTGAGATCTTGCTATCAAAATCGAACATAAAATTCAACAGCATCACCTAAGATGGGTTGAACACACGTGCTGCGGATGCGTGACCCGACTTCCTTACTAGCTTCTATAGAAGATTCGACTTGCTCAGTAAAAAATTCAGCAAGATGCACTAAAAAACACGGTTGGAAAAAATCGAGAGGAATCTAAGAAAAAAGAAAAGGAAGTTATAGAAATTCCTTGTGAACCAGGAGCACCAATAGCAGTGTATTGACTTGCGGTTGGATTGAGGTTGCCCTAAACCGAGTTCCAACTAAGGGTCATTCATTCATCTAGATACAAAAATATCATAATATTCCAGTATTTAATGATAGGTATGAGATATAGCAACACTATTCGAAGTCTTATATCACAGCTGCTACGTCCGCGTTCTGACAAATACTAACATACGTTATTATATTCCAAGCTATTGTCAGTTTGTCACAATTTCCTATATATTATTACTCTGCTATTCTTCAGGTCCTTTGGAGGCCCGTTTGTTAGATATTTCGTTCATCAATTGCGATTATCCCGATTTTCTATTGAAAACTTCGATAGGAAAAATGAGACATTATATTTTCTACATTATGAAACATGTAAAATCAAATATCTGTGTATTCGTTAGTAACAGTTAGTAAATAGAAAATATCTGTTTTGCTACATTTACAATTTCCCACAATTAATCTTCGTATAAATTATTTTGGAGTTACTAGTTTTGTTTTTAATAATGTAATAAATGTTGAAACTGGCAAATTGGTCATAGCAACAATAATTATGTATGCATGTTCATTATTACTTGCCATATAATATAATTAATGATTTAAAATAAATGATGAATTGAAATAAAGAACAAACAAATTTTTTTGTTATATTTTATTCATGAGCTTATAAAATATTAACTTTGTTGTACTTAAACAGCATTAATAATTGCAACACACGTCTTGCTTTGTCTTAGGTGTACGAATTTACGCAAGTCACGAAGATTTTTCTTCAAAAGTATATTAAAAATTGGTTTCTTTTGTATTATTAAAACTAAAAACCAGTTCGCTACATTTGTAAAAAAGCTGCCTAAAACAAATTTCGTCAAAATCGTTAAAATAGTTTAAGCGCTATGTCATGCGATGGATATCTGCATGAAAAAGTAAGTTTAAAATCCACTGCAATTAAAATCTCAAATTGATTTTTTATTACGAATGTAATACTTTCTTTTGTTTTTATCATTAAAAAACACAGATTTACACTAACGCCAATTTTAAATCTGTGGTTAAAAGTAAAACCAAATATAACACGTTTATAACGTTATAACAGTTCCAACTTGGTTAAAAAAAATCGTACATAAGTAGCGATAGACTTTCTTTTACACCTTGTTACATTACTGACATTCAAGTACCTGAGGTTTCAAGACTGATTAATTTTTGAATAATTAAAATTTTTGATCAAGAACTATTAAGTTGCTACTTTGCTTTGCGTCATAGAATGAAATATTTATCCAAGAAGGCCTCCGAGGTCGTTAAACACGTTCATTAAAATTGTTTAAAGTTAATCTCCATTATTCCGAACATGAATTATTCTGTATTCAGTGTGATGGAGGTTACTTTAAACAAATTTCAACGAATAACATTTTTAAACTAATGCCACTTATTTACAATTTTACTAAGCATTCCGAAAGTATCAAAAGAAATTTATGTTCAAAGTACTTATACAGCCTTTTTGTTCCTATCTTTGCCTTAGTAAGAATATACTATGCAAGTTATTTTTCTGTTTCTTGCTAAAAGTAATTAGGAAGTTATTATGAAAATGAGAGTAAATATATTTAAGAAGATATTAGCTATGTAATGATAATGAGTTACAATTATAAAAGGTTCTGAATTTGTTGATAGGTTTTTGTTTCTTAGCTCTGGAAATTAATACTCGGAGATTTCTGTTCAAATGTATTTATTTATTTAATAACGTTGGGATGTAAATGATAAGGACGATGTGGAAATTTGTCACAGAAGTATGTTAGTTTTGTACATTTACGCACAACTGAAAGAAACTTTTAAGAAATGTTGTATGCGGACAGCGTCAATTACCAGATTATTATAATTTTGCATTGCTCCAGATTTAAGATAATTAAAAACTAGTACATCCATTTACATATAGATTTCGCTTTATTAATGCTTTATTTGAAAATAACGAAAGAAAGAATTATAATTAACGAAATTCAAAACGAAAACAAAACGTTATTAGTATTAAGATAATGGTTAGAGAAAATACTGTATTATTCATAGTTAAGGTTTTTCTGTGTATGTGCTTATAAATAAGAATTTATGCAATAAATTCGTATATTCTCTTTATTTGCTCGCTGCTTCATTTGCATGTAGACCTATAGAAAAAGTATTATTTAGTTAACTGCAAAGTAAATACACTTTACGGCAAATTTTACATTAATTACAAAAGTAAACTTTTTTTTTTAATTAATCAAATTTCCTAATCTATTTTTGAGTAGGTAAATTTCAATAAAACGTAGTCTGTGTTTTATCTAGACCCAATATAACCCATCAAAAAGAACTTCATCGAAATTCTTTTAGCTGTTTTTGCGTGATGGGCAAATAAATAAAAAGGCACACAGACTAACAGACCAGCACTTAAAAATAATATTTTCTTATTCTATTATTTTTTTTTAATTCTCCTGAACTGTTCTTCGTAAGTACCTTTGATATGCGGAATTACCAATTGTTGAGATTAAAATATGCATAGACCAGAAAATACGTGACAATCTAATTGATACGGTGGGAAAGTGAACTGAGCCAAATAATTAAATTTTAAACACTGGCAATACAATAATACATTTTAATTAAGTGAGTGATTTTTTACGAAACAAATAGACAAATAGATAAAAATTCCGAAACTATATTTTTGCGTTTAATTTCTTTTATTATTTAACCATTAATTATTTTTTATGAATATTTTCAACGTACAGATACGCTAATTTCTTAGTTTTATTATAAAGATTGTCTCAAAATTCACGCAAGAAGTAATTTTTATAGAAAACACAGGTTTATAATTAAAAATTGTAAATTTTTTTATTGATTTATATAGTATACAGTATAGGGTTATGTATGGAATAGCATATCGGGTAAATGGCCTCCACGACTTTGCTGGCACATACGCACTCTTTTGTTGATTGTTTTCCATGATTGTTTTGCATAAATGTGGCTGAATTTCGTTGATACAGCGCTCAATTTCCTCCGTCAAGGCTTGGGTGGTCATGGGCTTGTTGACATGAACCTTATACTTCAAAAAACCCCAAAGAAAAAATCCAACGGCGTTAAATCGCATGATCTGGGCTGCCAATTCTGATCACCAAAACGGGAAATTACACGACCAGGAAATGACTCATGCAGTAACTGAATTGTTTCTCGGGCTGTATAGCATGTGGAACCGTCTTGTTGAAACCACATGCCGTCCACATCCATATCTTGCAATTTTGGCACAAAAAACTGGATTATCATGTCGCGATAGCAAGCATTTTCGAAGAAGAATGGTCCCATGATGCCTCCAATCCAAAATCCGTATCAAACAGTTACACGTTGTGGATACATTTATTTCTCAACAATCACTTGTGGATTTTCTGAACTCGAAATGCGACAATTTTGTCGATTAACAAAGCCATCAAGATGAAAATGAGCCTCATCACTGAAGATGATTTTGTTCGAAAAATCAGCATCCAGTTTTTGTTGTTCCATAATCCATTCAACAAACTCTCTTCGCTGTCCGTGGTCAGTAGGCTTCAGTTCTTGAGTTAATTGAACTTTTTAAGCATGAAGATGCAAATCTTTCGTGAGAATACGCTGTACAGAGCTTCTCGAATTGTCCGATTCTTGACCACGGCACCGAATTGATGTTCCTGGACTCTCAGCAACACTCTGTCGAACTGCTTCAATGTTTTGTGTTGAACGACTTGTTGAAGGACGGCCAGACTGTTTAAGATCATCAATTGATCCAGTCTCTCTAAATTTTTTAATTAGTCTCTTTACAGGTGATGAACTATTTCGACCATATTTTGTACGAGAATTGCGAACTGTTGCTGTCAAACTTTTATTATTTGCAAACTATTGCTCAACAATAAAAATGCATTGTTCTTTTGTGTAGCGCTCCATTTTCAATAAATCTGAACTGTCAGCTGTCACGCTGTATTTTTTTTTGGTTGGCAACACTTTACCGCACAAATGGCACAAAATTCAAAACTTGCGTGAATTTTAGGACTTTACTTTTTTGGGACTTTGGGATTTTTATATAAAAATTTTGCAGATAGCACGAAAAAAAAGAAATTTCTCTGAAACTATAATTACCAAATTTTGGTATGATAGTAACAATACCAGACTAGCAGACCAAGCTAGCAGTCCAGGTTTGTAGTCTGGGCTGGCAGCCAAGGTTAGCAGGTCCCCTGTACAGGTTGGTAGCCTAGGAAAACAGCCCCAACTAGCAGGCCAGGCTAGGTGCCCAGACTAACAGGCCGAGCTAACGGGGCTAGCCGCGCTAGTCTAAAATGGCATTTAAGGCTAATAGCCCAGACCAGCAGATAAGTCCAGCAGCCCATACTAATCTAGCGCCCTAGTCCAGCAACCTAGTCTAACAAATCAAGCTAGCGGACCAGGAAAGTAGGCCGGGCTAGCAGGCTCAGCTGGAAAGACAGGCACAGCAGCCCTGGCTTTTGCAGGCTAGGTTATTGGACCCAGTTAGCAACTCAAACTAGATTATATAAAGTAGCTCAAGCTAACAGCACAGACAAACAGCCCGGAATAACAGCCAAAACTAACTGCTCGAGCTAGCAGCCCAGATTAGCAGTCCAAACTAGAAACAGAAACTCGAACTGATATTCTCTGTTAGTGTTACTTTAAGGGATAAATAGGAATTACTTTACGTTACTGGTATAAGCTTCTAGAAGCTTCAGTTTGTAACCATGTGGTGAGCTCGGATCAGCTACCAAGTTATGTTACGGGGTTCGCAGTTTATGCTCGTCATCAACGTTGTCTAGGCGAAGAGCCTCTGATTGGCTCTCTCGCCGATACGTCGTGTGATGACACAAGCTGATCAGTGAATCGCTGACGATTATACTGTATACATCGTTACGTGTACCTGGGTCGTAACTACGGCAGCGAGTCTTGCCACCATATTCGCCTCACCTGCCCGCTGGCAGCGAGTTCGTTGTGGCGCCATCTTGTGAGTGATAGTGAGGTGATTGACACTTGATAAAATTGTACTCAAACGACGTGGGACACCTTAGTGTTGTGGCGCAAACACCATATAACTATCGATCTATTTTAATTTAATTTTGTTTATGTTGTATATATATATCTAGTTATAAAGCGTAGGTTAAGGGGGCGTTATACTGACCATATTCGGCCTATGTCATACCAGAGTATTTCTTGTTTTTGCTTTTTTTCTATTATTCCCTTTTTCTATTCTTCTACCTTTAATATATAAGTCATGAGTGAAAAAATTGATACCCCTGAAAAGACGAGGAAAAGTATGAGATCGAAAAGTTCGATTTCATCAAGGAAAGTGGTCATCAATGGAGAGACCTTCCATGAAATAATGAGCAAATTCCTTAGTCGATCTAGAGAAAGGTCTGAAGTTGCGACATCCAGAACAGACGTGGAGGAGCGTAAAACCTCTTCACGAGTTGAAACAAACCAGGAAGATGAAGTCACTGAGGAAGAGGATGATGATTCAACGGCATATAGATCTCCTCCGTCTGCCACCGAAGAAGTACCGCCGGAACGAGGATTAGAATATATGGAGCAAACCCTTTCAGCATTAAATGAAGTTAACTCCATCGTTACCCCTTTGACCGGACTTTCTGCTGGCGTCAAGGAGAGGATCATAAAGTTGACGGCCTTCACAGTGGCTCATGTTGCCCGTCTCTGAGAAGGTCAAACTTATTGATGCGAAAAGTTGAAACAATCCAACACTGAAAGGGACATGGCACTCAAAGAGTCTTCAAATAAGCCATCGGCAATGTTTTATAGCGCAGTCCTAATCTCGGGTCGTCCTTCGGTTGCATAAATCTTCAAAAACGAAATCCCGACAGTTAAGAAAGTTCCCCAGCCAACACCGAAGCCGATCTTTGTCCTTGACAGCAACTACGTCGTTTAGAAATGGGGACTTATAAGGGACACTTAAGACACTGAAAGTGTGAAAAAGCTTCACCAGGTAGCGTAAAAGATTCAAAGACCGAAGGTGGAGGAAAATAGAGTGAAGCTTCCATACGATGTGTCCAAGGATATTAAAAATGAAGAATTTTTTCAGCTGTAAAAGAAAAAAATCTCAACGACTTCCCTACCGAAGACACAAAATTGGAGCTCAACATAATTGAAGCTAATGCGCATGTTTCTCGTGTTGAGAACAGAAATTACGTGTTGGAGTTACCACAAGCAATAAGGAAGCGTTTCCTGAGGGAAGATCACGTCTTCTTTTAGTGGACCTCCTGTAGAGTTGCGGAATTCATACAGGGCTAGATGTTTCCGGTGTCACTTACACGGACATATTGCAAGGCATTGCAAGGATAAGTTATACTATAATAAGTGCACCAAGAAGGGACACAACGGTAAAGTTTGTCCTAGTGTTCCTAAGACCGACATTTGCGTTTACTGCAACCGATTTAAGAAGAATGCTGAACACTGGGTCGGTATTGATGCTTACACTGCGTTCAGGGCAGCGCTGGAAAGAATGGTGGAGCAGATAGCTTACTCACCATAAGCTGTATTTTACCAGCTGAATGGAGGCCGGGGCTCAACCGTCATGACCGAGCTCTCGATGACACTCAGAGATCGTAAATTTTGCATCGCATGTATCCAAGAACAGTACGCCCCCCGCGGGAGTAGCCTGGGATTGGAACCCTTCGTCGTTCTGGGAAAGAGGCCCGGCCCCACAGCTGCAATTGCCCTTGACCCGAAAGGGCTTTGCGTCCTGTTCTTGGAACATCTTGCGCAATGCTATGGCGCAGTGGCCCAAATATCTTTCGGCCCATTACATATTGTGGTAATAAGCATATACTTTCGGTATTTGGTGGCCACCAAAGTTTTCCGAGAGCACCTCAAAACTGTCCTCCGCTCAATTTGGGCAGAGCCCAGTTGTCATCTGTGCTGATTCTAACGCGCAATATTGCCTATAGTACTCGGAGCGCACTAATCTGCATGATTAAATCCTACAGAATTTCATCCACCAGAACAGCCTCCTGCTGTGCAACTTACTCGACATCCCTGGTATGGTCTCAGAACCGGGAGGGAGAGATTTTGATATCACTCTCATCTCGAGGTAGCTTGCGAGTGGTGAACACAGCTGGCGGGTTTCGGTTTTTTTTTAACCGAGCAATTTCTCGAGCGACCATAGAGCAATTCTATTCTCTATCTTCCAGGCCCCCACCCCAGAACGTGGGGTGCCAACCAGCACCTGATTCAGGACAGGGTGCCAAGACTGCGAAAAATTTATCCAAATTCTCCGCTGAGTGCTCGATGAGATGAATTTTCAAAATTGTCAAAATGAACAGATTGTTCTAATATAATGGCTGTAGAGTTTCAGGAGAAGGTGATTATCAGTACCGAAGGAGGCTCGGTCTGATCGTGCGCACCGAAGAAAAACCCTTGGTGGAGCGGTATCTTCCAAGCCCTGTCGGTGGCGGGAATACAGGAAAAAGAGACGTAATTACCAGCGCACTAAGAACCAAGGAACTGACGGGGAGTTTGTTAGGGTCACCGAGTGACCTTAGTAGATGTCTGGTGTAACTATAATAGAGAGTTTAAGCGGACTATGTGCTCCCATTTTCAAAACGTTATTACCCGTAAAGGAAATTCGGATCCATAGAGTGCTGTATACAGAAGTGCACAGAGCCCATTGAAACCTTTTGTTTTTAGCGCCCTTAAAAAGACCTATGGGAGTTACACCGGGAATATTCGCGAGACTCTCTAGTATATTTTAACATCGCTTTTCCCTGATGATGTCCCAGATCTTGACACTATCATCAGGTATGTAGCGAGCATAGTCCCAGACAGTAGCTCTGATCCGGAGCTGCGACACTCGGAATTGGTCATCTTCCTTAGAAACGTTGACTCAAAAAAGGCTCCAGACATTGATAAAATCGATAATTAATTATTAAAATTCGTATGAGATTCTTGCGATCTTTAGCCTCAGTTTACGTATGGGTCACTTTCCGAAGGTGTGGAAAGTGGGAAGGCTTAAGTTAATACTGAAACATAACGGGAAATCGCCTAACGAACCAAAATTCTACAGATCCTTTATGCTTCTACCGGCCGTCGGGAAGTTGCTCGATTGTGTATTGACGGCGCGTCTATTGGCGCAACTAACTCATTCGCTGGGTTCCGATAGACAAGTTGGTTTTCCTTCCAGAGTGTCGACTTCAGACGCAATTGCAGCAGCTTTGATTTGGGTTAACGTGTGTCCAGACAATTATATTTTAGGCATCTTTTTGGACATCTCCGGCGAGTTTGACAAGGCCTGGAGGTCAGCCATTTTGTTCGCGCTAGAGTCCCGGGGAGTGTCAGAAGGCCATAATTTTGGATTTTTTATGCTATGGTGTTGTTTTTTTGGAGGATGCAGATATCGAAGTTAAGAAAACGTTGACCAAGGGCTGCCCGCAAGTCATGGACCAATTCTGTGGAACATGATGTTCGATGGAATACTCGCGATACCCCTTCAGGAATGTGGTGTCATCGTTTATGCGGAGGACATTCTGCTGTTAGTCGGAGGTGCAAGCCGAAGAGAGATATACAACCAGGCGGCGGACTCCCTCGCCAATCTACATGACTGGGACACTAAGAACAAGCATTGCTTTGCTCCAAAATATTTCGAGGGTGTCGTCTTCAAGGGCAAGCTGGCGAGGAAGCTGTGGTTATGGCTGATACTAGGATTGGCGTGCCTGCCCAATTAACCTACGTAGGCATGGTTCCATCAGTGAGTGGGTTCGGGTTGTCTTTCACGTAATGATCTGGCTTACCGGTGCCGGGGGGGGGGGGGCTGAATAGCTCTACCCTCAAACTGATGTATACGGCAATATACCTTGGTATATTGGCCTATGTGCCCTCGGTTTGCAATCCGTGGTGCGCTGGGATCCAGTAGGTTAGACGGGTGGTGCTGAAATCCCCACATGCCCCGCTACTGGCACTGACAAAAGCTTACAGAACCTTCTCAACCGATGCGTTGCTATTTTTGGCGGGTGTCTTGCCTGCCGACCTCACGATTGCAGAACGGGCGGCAAATTTAATATTGGCACGAGAAAAGAGTTTTATTGCAGGTCCGTTCAATTTTGAGTTCTTTGATAATGAATCCTAGAAACAGACGCATTTTAAAGATCGTCGTTGCTCATTGGCAGTGTAGGTGGACCTCCCCTGATTCTTAGAGAAAACGACCAGGATGTTTTTTTTCGATGTGTCCGAGCGTTAGAGTGAAAACTAGCTTGTCTCTGATTATTTTACTACCCAATTTCTTACGGGAAATGGCGCATTTCGTGCCAGTTTATATAAATTTGCTCTTCGAGATAGTCAGGCATGTATCTGCGGTGAATCATGTTTTACTCCACTGTAGTGAGCATTACGTAGTGTTAGAGCGCATGCGTATAAACAGTAACATAGAATCATCCGGAAACTTAGAACGTGGTATCTTTAGTAACCGAGACTTGGTTGAGAATGGACCGATCTTTGAGTCATTTAGAGTATTCATGAAAAGAGCTCTACATAACATTAAGTTATTAAATGATTTATTGAGAAGGAACAGATTCTCATCCTGTTGGGTGGAAGCACTGGGATTGCAGATACTCCATTAGGGGACTTTTTAAGGTCCTCTTTTTTGTATGAGATGGGTCATTACGAGTCTCAGGAGGGGCTCTGAGACCACCCGGGTGGAAGGTTGAGAATAGCCCAGTGAAGCAACTCAGGCTAGCAACCTAGGTCAGCAGGCCAGACTAGCATCCCACGCTAGCCGACTAGTCTAGTAGCCCAAGCTAACAACCTTGGCTAGCTGCCTAGTTTAACTGTTGAAACTAGTAGCTCAAACTATCATGCTAGACCAAGAAATCAGACTAGCAACCTAGGCTAGCAGCTAGCCTAACTGCCCTGGCTAGATGCCCCAGAAAAGCAGTCCACGCTAACAAGCCCGGCTAGTAAGTCAAGTTAGCAATCCAGGCTACCAGACCGAGTTATCAGGCCAAATTAGTAACCCAGACTAGCAGGTCAGACTAGCAGACCATCTAGTCTAGCAGCATCTGCAAAAAAAAAATTATTGTGAAGACGCAATTGCAAAATACTTGTTAAATTATATTTCACCGCTCTATTATTATTTCGTTTCTTTTAATTTTATGACGAGATCTTTGTTCCTATTTATAAATTTGTAAATATCGAAGGTTGAGTTATTAGATAAGATCGTCAGTAAAAAAAACTTCCACCTTTCCAAACTCTCATCAGAGTATACTATGACAATTTTCTATAGAAGAAAAATAAATATACTCGGTTATTATGTCAGAAATTAATTATACTTTATACAATATTTAACATTCCCTACACACAATTGTAGACAAATGTTAATTCTGCGTATCACCAAACACAAGGTAGCTGATAACTATATTTTTTTTCTAAAAAAGAAGAACTACATTTAAAAAATATACAGCCCATTTAAAAGATAAAAAGTCATTTCTATATCCATAAGAAAAAAAGATAAAATGGCTTATTTAGCTTGATACCAATGTCGTTTAGCTTCCTTATAAAATAATGTTGCATCAAATATCTTAATATTTGAAGAAGAAAGTAATGATAAAATTATAAAGTCAATAAAAATTAAATAAATTGACTATTTCATGATACCTACTGGTTAATGAAAAATGAACAATACGAATGAACCTACGAATAGTTCACTGTAGAATTTTCAAATTGAGAATGAAACATGAATAGATTTAACAGAGATATGGTGTTTGATTTAAAAAAAATCAAGAAAACCTTTTAGAAAATAAGCCAGATATTATTGATGTTAATTTAAATATCTTATATATATATATATATATATATATATATATATATATATATGTATTAGTTTTTTTTGGTTCTGTGTGTATGTGACTGAGCTCCTCCTATACGGCTGGACTGATTTTTATGAAATTATGTGAGTGTCATTAAGTTGATCGCTGCGATCACGTTTTAGAATTTTTTGAAATTTTTGACATTTGGCAAAGCCGCGGGTACAGCTAGCTAACAACTATTCTTGTTGTTGTTAGCCAAAGACAGGGATAGAATTTGACTATTTAAAAATCTTACAAAATGTTACGGTATAACAATTATCATTAAACGAACAAACTTTAACGGTAACATATTTGTGGTACGATAGATCCGATTCAGTTGCTGTCGTGGGATAAATTTGAAAATAAAAATTATAATTGTGATGTTTTATTAGTTTGATAAAGGCAATATTTAAGCTGATGTAGTAAGAGAGGGTTCATTCTCGGAAAACGTCTATGCAAAATAATAATTTTTTTGTAAAACTCTGAACGATAATAGCAATTAACTGACTTCATGCTATTAGTAACATATGATTTGTAAGACTTCACATTATTTATTTATTTACCTACTTTAATGTATCTAATTGATACATATGGCGGACTTATTGTTACAAGAGCAATCTCTCACAGCCAACCATAATACCCATCCAGCCCCGCTCGACGAAGGGCCGGGAATTGAACCCGGATCTCCGCGGTATGCCGCGTCGTCAAAGACCGTATGCCTTGTGATCAACTCAACATGTCACGGCGACGACGAACTTTAGCAGTAATGCAGATAACTTGTGAGTAAATATTTCATAGAGGAATAACGGATTAGTATAGTAAGAAATGGTTGGACGGGATGGAAGAAGTATTTACAAGTATATTCGTTTAATCTCACATTTAAGCTGTATAATTTGAAAAAAAAACTGTTAAAAAATTATGAGGCATTTTTTCTCAGATATGTGTTTTTGAAATTTTACTCCAAATATTTATAGTTAAGAATATTTTAATTGAATGCAAATAAATTTTTTAACACAATGAAAATGTAAATTGTGTAAAATTTACAATATATTGATGTAAAGAAACAATTTGCAAAATATTTTTGCGGCATACTTTTATGTTTCTCTAACATCATCCACATCGTCAAGGCCAATTTAAATCTACACCTGTCATAAAAGCAAAAATATTAACTGGACGTTTAAAATAATTATTTACTATGCGCGTAAATAATAAAAAGCATAGGCTAATAAAACAGCTGATGCAAAAAGTTAAATTCTACAATTAAAAGCAATTAGAAGTATGTGCGTATGTCACATAAAATATTTCACGGATTTTTTGTAAAATACCCGTAAGATATTTTATGTGACATACACACATAAAATATCTTACGGTACGGAGTTGACATTATTCAAATTAATTAGAGAATTATTCAATAAATCATGATTAGAAAGTTTGTTTCACTAGTTTTGTGTTTTGTGTATTTCTGATCTTTAGTTAAGTGTATAATCTCCAATACCGTATTTTAAAATAAGATATCTCATTGTCCATGGCAATTTGCCTGCACATATTGTTTTTTTTATTAAATCCTGACAATATAAATTCAATCTACATACATACATAAGTATGCTGTTGGATTTTTACTTCATCTCTCAGATACTACAAAACCCGTTTTGTAATTACCCTTTTATTTATATTCTCTAATCTTAATAAAGATTGTGATAAAAATTTGGTTAGTCAATAACTGAAAAATATTGTGCACATATAATGGAGACTAAATATTACGAAGATAGTACGATTAAGTTGTCAAATTTCGCAGGTAAACTTATAATAAAGGTTAGGCAAAAGAAAATCCAAAACAAATTTTGGCCCTCGGGGATACCCCAATATATATTCAAACTATCTCTGTTTCTCGCATTATTCTTTGAATTACTCATAAACTTATATTATCCTAACAAACTATAAAATAATTATCAACAACATCAAAAGAAGAGTCACCATGATACTTCTCGCATTATTTCGGTCTGCAAGTATGAGATTAATATAACCTTTTTGGATTTGATGTCTATTCTTGCTACCTATTCAATTTTTAGGGTTACCAATTAGTGTTCACCAGTTAGAAGTTTAAACTTTGATCTTTCCATCCCATTGGGTTTTTTAGAAAGATAAGTAGAAAAAACTATTTTTTAGGAGAAAACATTGATATATTATAAAAATATTTAGCATATTATGTAAATAAATCCCCAATATTTATGCAACCATGA
Organism: Druceiella hillmani; assembly: GCA_039881145.1. Lineage (NCBI taxonomy): Eukaryota > Metazoa > Arthropoda > Insecta > Lepidoptera > Hepialidae > Druceiella > Druceiella hillmani. The sequence goes on along the minus strand of JAYKKI010000016.1, from coordinate 19,811,504 downwards.
TCAGCATCCAGCAGTAGACTAGTAAAACCCTTCAACATCCGGCAACAGCTAGCATTAATGCACGAATTCTAACTTCTTTGGTATTTTCGTTTTATTCTTTCATGAGACAATTCGGATTATGCTTTTTATTTAGTTTATGCTGTGTTTTATTTAATAATGTTATGTCCATTACTCTACTATATTTAAATAACTGAATGTTTAAAGGCAGACATCCGTTTCTTTTTTTTTTGAACGATTAGGTAAATCGAGTTCAAGCAAGTTATAGGTGATAAAAGAAAATGAAAAATATCTCTGTGTTTATACGTTGGATGGTGAAGCTAAATGTACTAGCTATTTTTAATAACATTTTGCACAATATTTGCATCTCTCAACCATTTTATAAATAATTTGCTTCTTTTTTCCTTACTTTTTTTAACTTAAAAGGCAGACGCTAAAATATAAATGATTAAATACTCGTTCTCACAAAGTCAAGAATGAAGTGAATGACATAGTAATATATATACACACACACACACATATATATAAATATATATATATACATATATATATATATATATATATATATATATATATATATATATATATATATACACAAAATAAATTTTCATGGGTACCCGTTGAATTGATTGTAATATAACACGTATACCGTATTGTTTGGTCGAAAAGTTTATTTAAAAGACTTCTCTACAGCTAAAATTACAATATCGATCAAATTTTATTCATGCTCCGAATGCTTACACGTAAGCAATGCCTGTGGCGCTAAGTGTTCATGGAAATATACCACAATAAGATATTCTAGCTTATGCATTATCTTTTTCCTTCTACTCCATCTTCCCCTTTTACAGGTGTAAACACTCATAAGCTCAAGTGTACGCACTATGCACTTGTCAAAAAAAATATTATTAGTGAATATATGTTTGTACTTGTTATGTATACATAGAAAATATTCAACAAACATTCACATGTAACGAACAAGTCATCATAATCATAACTTAGTTACATGTCTATCTTCTTAAAGAAAGCAATGATAATAAATTTAGCACGGCTATTTCATTACTAACAATTTTGCATTTTAATGTATGTAAAACTAAACGAATGTCTATAGGAGCAAAAATCGATGCAAAAATGGCGATTTGTCGATTTATCGACAAATCAGTGAAAAAAAAGTTTGTAAAATTCTTCACCATACATACCAGATTTAACTGAAGGTCTTTAAAGTTACATTCTTGATGTTATATTAAGCAACGATTCAGTAAATAATAATCTATATTTTTGAGTGTCAGTACAGGTTTCGGTGGAATATCTCACGCCCTTTATAAAATTAATTTCAATATATCTAGGTATATAATAATAAGCAGTCTCACACACCTTAGAATGAGATATTCAGATTAAATATATATTTATAACACGTTGATTAAAATATAAACAATATATCTACATACGTCGCCTTTATTTTGAAAAATTCCAGAATCCTCAAAAAGAATACCCATATTTACAACGTACCAATTCCGCATAGAAAAAATATACATAGCCAAAATACCCCGTTTTATACGAATGTGCACTATAAATTGTTTACAACCTAGAATCTTTGAAAGAAAGAGCTTTGTTTACAATCTAGAATCCTAATATGTAAACATGTGTATGAAAGCGAAGTCAACATGATTTCTAAAGAATAATGAATGAAAATGTAGACGTGAAAATATATGAAAAAAGAAAACTTGCAATTTTTTTAGGGATGCGTCACAACGATAAATCTATTCGTTTTGATATCGTCGTAATATTTTTATTGGTGTATCACTGAGCATCGTGACGAACTTGTATAGTGCATAAAGCGCTGTGTAGTAACATAAAATTTAGTTTTAGTATGCATTACTTTAATAGTACAAATAATTATAAACACTTAAAAAAATTGTGTCACCTAGAAAATTCCATTACTTACATCATAATTTTTGTCCTTTTCCTACAAAGTTTTCATTAACGAATTTTATAAAGTAATAATTTTACATCGAATTACATCATCGGCTGCCGACGTGACGCCCGAGGCTTGAAAGCTTCTCGTAACGACGCGATAATTCGTTCATTGAAAAGGCAATTTCAAATAAAGTGCTAAGTTCGTTAATCGATTCCACTCTACAGATATGATGGGTGCTTGACGTGATCGTTTAATCGATGAGCTGCTTTTAATGGTGATTATAAATACTACGACTATTGTATATATCTATTTAATATGGCTGTAGGATGTTTGAATACAAATATTCAGTATAGGATTCGAAAATTGATTTTGCAAGTTTTCTTTTCGAACCACGTAATTAATTCGATATTTCTGGAAGAAGAATCCAGAAAACTAGCCATCGCTACTAATTATATCACGGTATGTAGAAAAGACGAAGTGCAATGACGGAGTTACAGTTTATATATTCTTTATAACGGACTATTAGGAAGGGGCGACATCTCCCTAACCAAAAATATTAAACAATCACCCTGTAGGTCTTAGGCCGCCTTAATTAAGCTGTGGTTGGGCGGGTGGACTCGGTGCCACTCGCTGAGCTTGCAAGGTCTGGGTTTTTACTGTCCCTTGGCTGGCAGACGACGAACAAGGGGCGAGCTTTTCCCAGACTGGGTTATATCGATTAAAACTGAGGTCAAATCCTCGGGAGTCACGACACGGGAATTTTTTTAACATTTCACTTTTACAACCACGCACAGGACACAAGGATATTTAACTATCTTAAGTTTAAACTTTGTATGGATATTTAACATTTCTCGTTTACAACTGTGCACAGGATCATGTAACTAATTTTTCTCAATGTAAACCTGCATTTGACATTTCCCTTTCAAGATTTTGCACAAGGATATGCAGATAACCTTACCTAATTTTAAGTTTTCCATATTGGTTTTTACATTTTTTATTTTACGTTTTGCATTTTACCTTCTACTTTATCTAAGGTTTAGTTTTACATATAAAATTTCACACTATACATTTTTCATTTTACATTATATATCTTTATATTTTTAGCTTTTACAATGTTATTTTGCATCTTTTAATCTATTTTTATATAGATATATTTTTGGTTACGTGTTTAATGTGCCTAGTACTGATTTATAATAAAATTTTAATAAATAATAATTTAGTATGCAATTTAGACAGGCAAACCTTTAATATTACTCTCATTGATACTGCACTACTCTGATATTCCAATTCCTTCTTTGAGAGCACATCTGTATATTAATAAATTGTATTAACATAATTCAATTCTGCAATGTTTTTCCATAGTATCTCAGTTACAAGTGTGTACTTAATAGCTATAGGTTTATATTATTTGTGAAATTTAACTGTGGTTTTTATCACACTAGTGGCACTTTTTTTTATCAGTATTTAAACCCAGAGTCCCTTGATGGAACTCACTAAGGTCACAGTATTCATACAACATTCATATACATACAGTATTCATCAACTGCTTTAACCATATTGCCTCTTAGGTGGCTACATAGGCTGCTATGAACTCCGTTTCGTAGCAAACAAGATCACAGCCTGCTATCGCTGACCGGACCAGGCTTGTGGTCAACCAAACCTTCAACATAACACAAGTTATTTTTAACGCTGTTGGACTCTTAGTTCTTCTTTTTGATGGATTAAGCTCCTACTTGACGAGGACTCATTTTAAGGCGTATCTTCTCTGTAAAACTTGCAGTCTACAACTGTCTCTATCAATACTGATGTACTTTGTGAGTTCTGCTAAGTGCAAGATGAGTTTTACTTCCACGATGACCCGGTTGTATTTCTAAGAACATGATTTATTTATCTACATTACTGTCTTCCAGATGGGTAGTACAATATCAGTACCCTTGTGTTTTCACAATATCCGACGAAGGACGCATTCCTTGCTCTTGGATACCATTATCTTGTCTTTTTTTCTTGAATATGAACCAATACTCTTAGGCGGCTGATGTTTGGCTTCTCTCCTGACCATATCTCCTCAGGCGTTTTATATTCCAGGGTTCGGGTTGGAGCGCTGTCGGTAAGATAGGCAGCAATGAAAACTCCTCCCACCCAATACTGTTTCGAAAGATTTGCATCGAAGCGGGAGAAATTTGATTGTTCCACTAGTGTACGTTTCATTCTTTAGGCTACACTGTTTGATTCAATTGTGTATAGTATAATTCTAGCCCTTTTCAAGAATTGATACTGTGTCTTGTTGGTTTGCCTTTTTTATCTGGTGCACATATAGACCAATTATCTTTTTTGATTAATTGTACTCCTTCGACTTGTTCTACCGATTTTCCAAGGTCTTTACAACTTGGATGACTCGGATGCTGGTGCTACGGGAAAACATAACATTTGTCAATGTATGTGTGCTATACTCAATCTGTACGTATTATTGACTATACTGGTAGTAGCTATAATTTCAGAATTTATTACAAACTAACTCTCACTATCGCCAAATCAACAAAATTTCTCTAATTTTTATTGAATTGCAATTAAGTGTACCTTATAGGCATCACGAAAACTTATAAATCATTTGATCATATGATTATTGGTTTCGACATTAATGTCGCCAGGTTTTTTAAATAAATATCCCATTTGTAGATCCATTTTATGGCTCCTTAGCTAAATGGAAAAAGAGAAACTTTATAATTTCTTCATGTTCGTCTGTCTATACGAATGTCACATCCATTTAACTTGGAGACTATTTGCATTATATAGATAACATTTGGAAATTAGGTGTCATCTAAGAACCGCTATTTAATAAAATATTGGAATTATGATAAAAAACATAAGGAATGGCTCTCCATATATATAACTGACTGACGAAAAAAACTCACTGTATATAAGAGCGTGGGTAATCATTAGATAGGTCTTAAAAATTATAAAGAAATTCAAAAATAACTCTTTCATCAATATTTGATAGTAATTTTTGATAGTAATATTTGAGACATACGTTTCTAAATTCTTAAATTTTTCTCCATATATTCAACTAACTTGCATAAAAATCAAAAAAGGTAGGATCTGAAAGCCAAAAATTAAGGTATTAGAACTTTTAAATCCTTCCCCTTTTTAAATATTTTGACATGAAAATAACTAAATTTGTCGAATTATTTTATACTATTTATAAAAGCAATAAAAAATATAAAAATACAATTAAAAATAAATCGAGAAAGTTTTCTAGAAAGTATGATATTAATTAAAAGTTCTTTAATTATTCAATTATTACTGAATCTATCTTTACTTCCAATTAGGACTTTACTCTCATGTATGCTTTTGTAAGAATAATGTTTATTTTTTTTAACTCAGTTTTCTATGTTCTTCTTTCGAGAATAAAAGTATTTTAAGGTGTTTTTCGTCGCCGCGATTTTTGAAAGCCATAATCCGCTTTCAAAAATCGCGGCTTTCTAAAATTTAATTCTAATTAAACAGATTCCCCTAAAATTATTGACATGCCGTTTATAAACTTAAGGATGGAATTTATTACTTGAAGCATTTAAAACTCTTGATGAAATAAATAAAAAACCTTAACCGTTAGTTTTGAATTACTAAATGTAAAAGGACAGACAGGGACAGAATAATTAAGAAATGCAAAGCAGACGAATCTACGTTCGAATGCTGAGGAAAGAGGATAGAGAAATGAGAACAGAATGTGAAGAATGCCTGATGATAAGAGATAAGTTCTCTGGAATAGCCGGTTTATTTAGTAGTAGATTCAAATTTAATTAAACCTGTTGATTTACGAATTTTATTAAAATAGACTAAACTATGCACATCTGTATCATTTTAGAATCATTCTAGAACATCAGGAAGTTATAAATAGTCTTACGAAATCTTAGAAATATTTCGCTTAAATAGTGATAGGTTCTTTGCATTTCATTGAAACAAGTATGATTAAATTACTTTAAATTGTGAACCCTAATTAAATATTAATACTTTTCAAATAAATGAGAATAAAGTAATATCAGATAAATATCAGGTTGAAATTATCATTCGTATTTCGCCTTCCTTCTAGCTCATTTGCTAAACCGGCAAATTAATTATTTTTCATCAATTTCTAATATCGGCTGCTGATGTAATATCAAGCGCCCTCACTCTTATCATATGGATCTGATAACGAATTCATTAAAAAGGCAATTACAACTGAAGGTCTTAAATCGTTAAACCATTTCACTTTCAGATTATTCGGACCGTTTTGTGACGTGACATTGATAGCACTGACTAGTCTTTACATAATCGATAAGACGAATCGGAGAGACAAATTTACAATATTTCAAGAAATTTGTGATATGGTGAATTGGTTTGAATTTAGTTATAAATGTTATTCGTTTATTTTTCCTTTATTCACTAAGCGGTCTCTTCTAGTTCTTATCAAGGTACTTATTTTCTTTCCATAATCTCTGAATAAAGAAATTATTATTCTAAATAGCAAACAGATGAATGGATTTTGCTGATCGTTTTATTTATAAGACGTGATCAAATCAAACACTAACAACAAGTATATCAGGACTGGTAAATGCAGAACAATTAAACTATTAATAGTCGATGTTTAACATAAGCCATAAAACGAAGAAAATTTTTTGCTTTATTGAAAAAATCAGAATATTGTCAATAAAAAGCGAAGTTTCATTGACTGAAGAGTACAGAAATAAACAAAAATGTAATTCAAATTTGTAATAAGATTGTGCTGATATATTGTAACTAGTAAAAATTATTTTATTAGGACATAAAATACTAAACCATATTTTATTTATTAAGCAGGATTTAAGTGGGTATTCATATTGGCCAATAGAGTTCGTTTTAATGTCAACGATCTTGCTGATATTGTTAGTTACTTTTTTATATTTATTCGGAGATGGAAGCTAAAATTACAGGTTTGTCCTTGAAAACTAAAAAATGGCTTTTGAAATAAATATCACTAAAATAGACGGAAACTTATTATAGACAATTATATATAATTTTGTTATAAAATTCGTGTGGTAAAAAAATTTGCGGCAAAGCAAATATAAGATATAAAAATTATAATATTACACAGCTGAATTCCTAGTAAAATAATCAAGTAAATTAAAAATAGAACAGATCAAAAAACAAAGGCAAAACTTGAAGTGGAACCAGCGATCCAGTTAGATGATGTTACATAACGTAAAATATTAATATCTTACCGATCAAAGGCATTATCAATAATGTCAACAATATATGGGATATGCACGTAACATAATAATTGGTTACGGAATTTGATAATGTATCTGGCAATCGTAATGTTTAAGAAATGAGATTCAAATTTACAATACAGAAGATCAAGTACCAAATAATGAAATAATGATGTAAAAATGTCTTTCCTGCAGTGAAATATATTCAAATAGATAACAGTTATTTTGCTATTATATCAGTGAGAAGCTTTTTGACATCATTAAATTAATTTTTGTAATGCTTCTTTTGTGGTGCATATTCAGATAGGATGATTACAAGAAAATTTTCAGTTGGATTTATTCAATACTATCATTAACATACTGCTTGATTATTCTGAAAGGAACTAACGAAAACTTTTGACAATAACTAAATGCAGTTTTTACGAAACGATATTAATTCATGCCAGCTTAAAGAAAAAAATTATTTATTTGACATTGAAATGTCGGAATCTTTTAAAATTTGAATCTATGAATATCTTGGTATAATACAGGTAAAAAGCTTATAATTTCCACATAGAAATTCGGAAAAAATTCCGTAAATCTGATTTACGGTATTTATTTCGTCAAAGAAAAAATTAAATTGTTAAGGGTGGCATCTTTTAGTTGGTCAGTGAACCGTCAGGAAGGACAAAGATTATGCACGTTTGGGAAAATATCGTAAAAAGGAGGGGGTACCCACCATTCACCCCGCATAGCGCCACAATATTCTCTTGCGTCAACGCCTTTTGTATAGAGTTGGTACCTATCTTTAGGTAGATGTTACCTTTAGATTAGTGTAATTTTGTACTTGACTAAATAATTGTGACGTGAATGAAACCAAACATAATTTTATTAAAGTTAAAAATAGACCTGCTATGAAGTACTGTTTATATAATGAAATACAATTGTCATCTTTTGGTTTAAATAAACAGAATTAATCCAGTTATCTGAAATTGCTAGGGACGAGCATTGTTTTGAAATCTTTTTTCTAGTTTAGTTACTTAAAAGCTAATTAGTTTTCGCTTTTATAGCTTTGTTTTTTATCTATATTAAACTTGTTAATTTCGATATGTTCTGAAATTACATGAGTGGTTACGTAACTATATATTGTCTAATTAGGAATTTATTTAATAGAAAAATTTTAATTATTAGTTTTATTTAACTGACGCAGATTTAAAAAATTTGTTAAATTTAAAGGTATGTTTTAGATTTGTCAAAAAATATTCATTTCACATTTGGTGTAACGAAAAATACAACTTATTAGTTATGTAATTTTCATAATTATGTATTAAATAATTATGAGAATAACAAGCCATGAAATAATTATTATGAAAACAACCATCAAAGTGAAATGATACATATATATATATATATATATATATATATATATATATATATATATATATAAATATAAACTTTTTAGGTACATTTTTTGTTAAATAGTATTATACAATTTTTGTACATGGTTTTTCAGTAAGTCTTTAATATAAAAGAGTGATTTTGAACTTATTTTAAAGAATAAAACAACAAATGGTAATTGTAATTCTGCTATAATTTAGTGTAATTTCTGAAAACATATGTTAAAGTGAAATTAAGCAGCGTCCTTCTACTGTTATAGTTCTTGATATAATGTATTGTCACATCAGTTTTTGACGATTATGTGTGTAACAACTCGTCGGGTTTTGACGTTAGGTCTTTGACCATAAGGCATATTAGTCGCTAACCTCAATTAAGTACATTCTTCAACAGGTAGCCTTCGGCTCTGAGGAAGAGACGTCATCTAGTTAAAATTCTATCAGTTTAAGCCGAATAATTCTAATTTTTTTGTTTGCAGCAAGTTGAGGTAACTAAGTCGTGCGAAGGTTCCAGAGGATGACGGGTGGGTGCTCCTGGTGCAATCACAATTAATCGTTTCGATCATTAATCAGCGAAGAGGTGCCGCTAAAGTGCTGGAGGAAGGCTGTTGCAAAATGCTCATTTTTTCAATGGAAGTACAAGTTTTTTTATTCCTCGAGGGAGGTATTAAAAACTATTTTAATTAGCGACGATATGGTAACAGTTGCTAGAAATTATAGTATCTCTGGAATCTGTTCTGTGCGGGAGACTTGCAAGAGAGAAACTTTCGAGAAATTTGCTCGATGTTAGTGATTTTGAATTTGTTATAACTGTAAATTAAGCCTGCTTACTATTTGCGAAGAAGACTACAAATATCTATTGGCGTAGTTTTGTTGAAGTAATATTCGTGGGTCTTATATATTTTGGATTAATACGTATCTTAATTTGCAGATATGTTTCATTTAAATTCCCTCGAATTAGATAGTGCGTACTCCAATTGCAACGTGTTATTACTATTCATGCAAATAAATTAATATTATTTCTGAAAAAAATCGTTTTTAATCATTGCACTACTATACGTACAGGCCCATTTATTATTTATTTGTTATTTTAAGCTACTGGTTATCAATCAAATACTATCTGCATTATATAACTAAGTAAAATCGAAAATAGTTTTAAACTATAGAACGTAATGTATTTACTAATAATAAATATTCCATAAATTTAAAATTATTGTATTACATTTGTTATATTACATACAGTGTCTTTGATGTAACGATACTGAATATTAGTACTAGTGGAGATAAACAACATTTCCAGTTGTTCAGACTTTTTATGTTGATTAGTATTACTCCACGAATATTTCATTCCAAAATACAACACGTGCAAGTTAGAAGGGGCTTTAGATAATATTGAAATCATAATTATTACAAACCAACTAGCAAAAACACGGTAAATCTTCACATCGTTTATGAGTAGTTCTCGTTGCCACTTACACCACAGCACCATCATTAAACCCTTATAATTATTTGTGACAAATGGAATCCTCAAAATAAGTAAAATAATCCCAAACTTCTGCTTGTTTGAGAAATTCTCTCACCACCTTCCCACTTTATCTTCAGATCTTAACCACCATTTCTTACTAAATTACTTATAAAGAAATTTTGGCAACGACCGTTACTTTCATCCGTTGAGGAGTTCCCAGGGATATCTCTGAAGTTCATTATCTAACTATATTCACTTGGGAACTATCCGAAACCATTCCCTGTTCAAATAAAAACAGGGAATGGTTGATCTCTTATTTTCTTGGCTAAGTTAAAATTTGTTTTATTTGCAAAATTTTCGAAAAGTAATATCTAAATAATATGTAACAATCTAAAACCGTCCTAAAATTTCAAAGCACTTAAAATTAATATAATTAGTACAAACGATATGATGCTATTATTACAGATCATATATTTAATACAAATTACACGTATAGCTAAGTACCATGTTGGCGTGGAAGTAGTGGAAGATCGTGGAAGTAGTATAGATGGCTAACGCTAGAATAAAGATGGCCAACGTGTTAATATATATAATATATATATATATATATATATATATATTCTCAACGTAATGATAGGTTTCATCTTATAGGCTTAAGTAAATATATCCCAATATATTCAATTACACAATAAATTACAATTTAAATTCTTGAATATTAGGGTATAAAATATGGGGTATAAATAAGTGTTATACACTATAAAGAGAAGGGATAAACAAAATTTGAAAAAATATGAAATGTTAGACACATTAACATTTTGAGACCTTATTACTGAGATATATGTGGCTGGTAAATAAAATTTTACATACATTCTGGTTTCTAAACATATGGTTTAATTTTCTATTTAATAGTAAAGTGTTAATGTAGGTAAATATTTGTCATTATTTTCTAATGCTTTAGTTTCTACCTTATTACGCAAGTCTTGTTTTTAGGTTTTCTGCCTTTACCACCGCACTATCTCCAAGAATACATATAATGAAGAACTAAAAGTTGTGTACATATACGAGTACATACATAAGCTGGGAAATTTTTCGTTTTCGTCTTAACTGGTATGGGAGGATACCCTTGCAAAATTTATTGCATTAATCGAAATGTATTGAAATATATTTAATTACTGCATAATGCGGTAAAACACGCCATGAAATCAACCACTTTCCTTATATTCTACAATATATTTATAAAAACATATGTCATAATAATAAAAAATATTCTTCAAAATAATATTTGATACGGACAAGGTTTTTGTATGATTTGAAGCTGTGTTATGTTGTAGGGAGAACTACTTAAGACAGGGAATAAATTTGGAGGATAAAATTATTCACAAATTTTTCCCATTCCCTTATACAGAATAAAATCCTTATTAAAAACAAGGTTAAGCAATTAATATTACAAGTATTAGTAAGAAGTCGTTGAGGTAAAATATTTAATATCAATAAACTTTCGAATATGTTTAAAGCAATTGGTTTTTAAAAAAAAATTAAAAAACGTGTCAAGCACGATCAAATCTCGTAATACAAGAGTTCCGTACACTTCGTAACTTATAAATATTTGAGAGTATATAGTAGTTTGTACAATTATTATTTTACTATGTACAATTATTATTTTTTCACAACTAACATATATTGCAACATACTATGTCCTATATCAACAGGAGCGAGAAAAGGGCACATATTTAAAAATTAATAAGATTTAGGATAAACGCTAATAGTTTTACTGTAATATTCTAGTTACATTAAACGAACCCTGTTTAGCTAAGGGTTTTCGGAAATAAGGGGACTGAAGTCTATATTTTTGTATATTTTTTTGTAATATTTAATAAATAACATTTTTATTTTTGGAATTAAATAACATTTTTGTCTAGTGCTTAATTTATAGTTCGTAAAATTTATAAATAATTATTTTCGAGTTTTAGCGATACGTTTTGTATTTGTATGCTCGAGTTAATATGTTATATTACTGTGCCAAATTTCGAGGTTCTCAAACGATTTCTGAGAAGAATGCATGTGAACGACATAGAGGCAGATAAGTTAGTGATCTTATAAGGGTTCTGTTTTACCATTTAAGGTAAGGTACACCTTTGCTCTGACGTGTTTGCATAATATCGTTTTTTCCCTTGCGAGTATCGCAATGTACTGAAGTACAATGAATTAGATTTCCGTTGTAATTTTCCTGCGTTTCAGAACTTTGTACATATATGTTTTATACATGTAGTCTACATACTCGTATAACATTTGTAACTAATTTCTGTCCGTTTTATTGTCGAAAGTGTGCGGATGGATCTACGTAATGCCACAGCTGTTTCTTAAACTACTATATAATTAATATAATCCAGTTAATAGTGACTAAGTCATTTAACTGTACAATGATGCTACAGGCTTCATTTTTAAAAAATCGGGATTGGAAATGAATTTTTATTTTGTCAAACATAAACATCGACTATGTTGCTCGTTGGAAATTCCCTTGGAAATTCAATAAAACACGTATGATTTAATAGACCACACAGACATGAAAATCATAAAGATTTTTGATGATTTTTTATCAAATAAAATGACAAATACCTAAATTTTAACTATTGGAAATGATTTCCATTTATTTTTTAAATATGATTTCTGATGAATTGAACTGATTTTGAGTAGCGAGTAGAAGTTGCGCGGAAAAAGAGAAAATAATATACTCATTTATAACGTGAAAAGGGGAAGCGGTAGTTCCGCCAACGCCAGCTGCTCTAAATAGTATTCTTAGAAAAATTAACCAATTCGCAATACCCTTAGTGTGGAATCCGTCAATCTGAATGCTTTCCATTGGCAAGGTAAATCATTGACATTAACGCTCACAAATACGAGCGTAAAAAGTATCTGTCCACAAAATTGTTGATAAAGTGAATCATCCGTCATGACCTAATCAATGTAAATCTGACCTCGAAAGAAAATATACCCTGTACCTCGTATAATCATGAAGTGCCCGTAAAATGACTGTGATCGCGTGTGCGATTGCGTCGCGTCACTATTGTGATGTTTCTCGACAGTTGCAATATAATTGTGACAGTTCCAGTGTAAATGAATTATAGGTTGTGATCAGAGAGTTTATTTAATCTGATAATCCGTCTTTATTAATTCCGGACCATAGATGCATCCACCGCCTGTTTGGGTTTTGTAGGGAAGGTAGCTTCGTTCACTCAGTCAGATCAAGAGTTGGTACAAGAAGAGTTCGCAATAAATTTCGCGTCCTATTGCTTCCATTGCTGCCCGAAATTATTATCTTTTTAAGTTTCGTGACTCCTTTTTGCATCATGTGGCCAAAATAAGTCAGTATTCGTTGTAGATATAGAACAAATAAGCGATTTTCTATATGAAATGAGAAATTATTTGGTACGTCCACAGTATACTTAGCATTCACCACTAGCTAATATATCAAAAGTTTCTCCCCAGCTCGAATTATCCATATCTTCACTTTATGTAAGAAATGATGAGAATTGAAGGCTTAATATTCGTAACTTTATTGCAAACCAAAAATATTTATACATTTATGCAAACAGATATTATTTATTTCAAGTATTTGAAAAAAAGTGTAGTAAAATGAAATTTCATTTACCTTTCAGACCTGGTACGATTTCTTACTTGATTGACAACTTTATACATGAATTGGCTAAAAACACATCAGTCACCATTAATACGCAAGCAAGCATATTTTTTGATTATCCTCCTATCGGAAGTTGAGAAATCCCTCTTTTTAATAACCGAGATGACTGTTGACGCCGCAATAGATATTTGTGTTTAGGGTTTTGGCTTCGTTTTTTGGTGAGGTGAAGTCGATATTTTCGAAAACTTTTCACTTTTGTCAAAGTAAGACTATCGATTGATTTGGTCTGTAATGGCTTAATTTAATTAAAAAAAAAATATCAGAAAATTCATTATACAAAAATGGAATTGCCTTTTTCTATTTTCATCCACTCAAGAAAGTCACTAAATATACAAAGTTTTATCAATTGAAAATTTTGAAAGTGCAATAAACGTACTTAAAGTTGTATGATTAATTTGGTACGTAGGAAGTAGGTAGTTTTAGTTTCGCAAAATGTCCCACATGTGGCAAATTTATGCTGCAACACAGAAGAAGGCAAACGCATTAATAGAAAGTGGCTGCCTCATTACCGATACACAGTGAATTAGAGCAGCGGTATGCAATTAATTCTCTGAGTAGTAAAGGTGTCAAACCAATTGAATCTCATCGTATAATGACAGCTTTGTACGGTGATTGCTGCAGTACATATACGAGAAATGTAAAATTCAAACGCAGTGTATCTACTGTGGATGTCTGTGATTATGCGTTTAGTCTGTTCTGGATGCTCCGCAACCGGAATAGATTAAACGCGAAATGACGGATAAAAATAATGAACTAGTGGACGAGTTAGTGATAGAAAATCTATAAGAAATAGTCATAATTTTGAAATTAGTTTTTGTTCAGGGCAGAATAACAGAATATCTTCAAAGTGAATGCCACAACCATTGACTGAATTGAAAGAGAGTGAGGAAGTGAAAGACTTTTTTGTCCTTTCGGTATCGAAGTGAATGTACTTTTGGAAAATATTCTTTCATTACATGTCATGAGTACTAGATTCAGTATTCCAATCCGAAATGAAAAGATCATGTACGGAATGGCGTCATAACCACTTCCGCACTCATCCGTCAGGGGAAAAGTCATAGCAATTCTGTTCTACGATACAAGGGAAGTTATTTTGGAACATTATATGGAAAGGAAACTAACAGTAACAGTGCGGTTGTTTAAAGTGACTATATAATTTTGGATATTAAGATTTCTCAATTTATGGAGTATTTTAAATGCGCATATACGATGTAGTAAAAAGAAAGAATTGAATCTTTTTTGAAAGTTGTTAATTAAAATGTAATATTTCAATATAAAAATCGCACATTTATCCACAAGTCAATGCACGCTGCTACTTATATGTGAATAAGCACGTATGCATTATTTATTTAATTATATAACCTTTACCTTTCTATTTAAAGAATAAACGTTTTTGTAGACGCAGCACTTGAATCTGACTTTTAAATTCAATCAATCACCAATTAATTTGCTCAATGTTACCACGCCGACAGCTGGAGCTAGTTCAAATCGAAACCAATCACCCGAATTCGTGTTTTAATATTAAAACATCATTAATTTAAATAATCCCGAGTGAGCCAGCGTCGGTTAGCTGAGCGGCGCTCTCCAAACTTTGAATGTGTTCGAGTTAAAATAATTTTTTTTTAAACCCCTTAAAAATGTTATATTACACAAGGTATTATATTATTCTTACTGGTGGCCTGAATATCACACCACGAAATTAATTCATCGTGAAGGCTTATAATTGAAAGTTTTATAAGTTCTCGTAGAAAAAAAATTCATTCGTTTTACTCTAGCGTTTACCTATAAGTTGACTTCAATGCTGATTGTATAATATGTTTTAAAATTTTTTCATAATCTGTACAAGTCAGGAAGCCTCAATGCTGGTAGAGTGTAAAAGTGTGAAGATATGCATGTAAGAATATAGGTATTTGGCAAAACATTTTGTTTAAGCTCATGTTCATAGTTTTCTTTCATGAAAAATGCTATTTGTTTTTTCTATTCCTACTTTATACTTTAGAGAATATCAAATTAGATATTTTTGGAAAATGTTAAAAACTATCTTTTGTAATATATACATGTATTCACAATAAACAATTCGTACGGGAATAAAAATGAAAAAACAAAATAATTAGACTAAGATCATTGAATAGACTTGTAATAGAATTAAAATAGATACATTGGACAGTATTTTTTTATACGAAAGACCTAAATTTATGTGTCATGTGTAAAGCAACAGTTAACGCAAATAATTTTTTTTTAAATAATTACCAGCAAGGAATTTTTTTGTGAGTACTAGATGAACCTTGTGAATAATATACATTTATGAAAGAATGCAGTAATTTTAGTTTTGATTTTCCGGGGAATAAATGGATTTAATTGAATTGCATATAGATATTTAAATGGTAAAAATACATTTCTCAAGGATGCTACACTGTAGCTTCGCACTAATACAAAGAAAGGTAATAACTTCTTATTATGATTATCTCCTATTCTTTGATAGTGAGAATGATTAGTGGTTATCTCCTATTCTTTGATAGGGAGAAAGGTAACAACTTCTTATTATGATTATCTCCTATTCTTTGATAGTGAGAATGATTAGTGGTTATCTCCTATTCTTTGATAGGGAGAAAGGTAACAACTTCTTATTATGATTATCTCCTATTCTTTGATAGTGAGAATGATTAGTGGTTATCTCCTATTCTTTGATAGGGAGAAAGGTAACAACTTCTTATTATGATTATCTCCTATTCTTTGATAGTGAGAATGATTAGTGGTTATCTCCTATTCTTTGATAGGGAGAAAGGTAACAACTTCTTATTATGATTATCTCCTATTCTTTGATAGTGAGAATGATTAGTGGTTATCTCCTATTCTTTGATAGGGAGAAAGGTAACAACTTCTTATTATGATTATCTCCTATTCTTTGAAGTTTCCGAGACGGATGAAATTTTGATTTTAATTTCATCTTTTTTTTTTATTTCATCGGTGTCCAGTGGTTCAATGCTTAACGATAATATATCGCGCTAAAATATATGTATATGTATATCCTTTTCACTGTTTTTATTAAGGTGCAAATATTATCAGGGAATCGTAAATTGTTAACCTGCTTCGAGGTTATTGTAGATTTATCGTTAAAGTGCGATCTTGTATGATCTTTTCCTGACCAAATAGGTTGATTCCTCTCTTGCAGTAGGTGTAATGTAGTCACCTTGTAAAAAGATACCTTAACAACATAGTTGTTAACAATGTTTCCTGAATTGAAAAAAAAACTCTGATGGAATTGGTTGCTTTTGGGCAATGGAAATATACCATACGATTACGGTTATTCATACGATTATGGTTATTGTTGGGACAAGAGATGGGCTATATCATACGATTACGGTTATTGTTGGGACAAGAGATTCCACACATTTTTTCCTTATTGTTTTCAACAACCACGATTTATTAGAATTCATAAAAATATTTTCTACATTTTTTCTTGGAATATTTATAGTAGTAGATATTTTGAATATATATTATCTGAAGTAAAAAAATATACATAAATATCCGTAAAATTAAACTAGTATTTTCCATTTGTCCGTCATGTTCATTACTAGGCAATTTCATTTTGGTCATTAATATTGTACACTAACAAAGAAATCATTCCTGAGGTATTTAGTGATTTAACCGCAGATGAATATCTTATTATGTTATGTGTATTCTTTGACCTTATTTTTTAGTCCATGAACCTATTACAGTGCTCATAATTTATCTTTCACATTTTTAGAACGAACCTTGTGAAAGTCCCTGAAGATGCAATGAGTTTTTATATGTTTACCAAAATTTTTATAAAACCACAATTTAGTTTTCCTTAATCAAAATCGGCTAATATTAAATATTTCGCTGTATGCCGCCAGCTTTGTCATTTATATGGCTCAGTAGAATTCCTTTGGATAAGTTTTTTCTTATGGTAATGTTTTGTAATGACTTGGGTATAGTTTCACTGCATTGTATCTGTTCGGGGATGAAAAGAAGAGTACTTTAGTGAGCCCCTATCCGATATGTTTAATACTGCGTATTTAATTTCTTTCTTATCGCTTTCTAGTATCAATATAGAGATTGATATTACATTCTAAGAAGTTTAAGGTCTAAATTCGAGGTTCCATTGATTCTGATTAACATGCTTATATCAGAATATACTAGTATTTCTAAATAACATTACCAAAATGTGATATTTATATTTCTTCATTTATTAACGTTCACTTTTTTTTATTACAAACTTTATTAGGGACAACATAAATATAGAAGTTTTGAGATTCTATTATACCTTGTTCGAAATACCTTGAGATTATATGCACGATTAGCATATCTTGGGGAATAATATAAAACCCATTCTTTATATTAAACTTATTCTTTTAAAACGCCTTGTAAAATAATTACTTTCAAGCACGCAAAAATTAATTCATTATTAACGTTTAGATACCATGAATAATGTCACGATGAAGCTTGATATGACATTTTGATTAAAATCCATTATTTTTCCTCTCTAAACAATTTCATACTAACCTAAATTATTTAATTAAAACTCTGAGCATTCAACTTTCAAAAAATTATATTTCCAAAGACTGATTTTAGCTCATGCCACTCATCCCGAATGAGCTAGCTAAGAGGTCACTTATGGCAATACTCGATGTCATCCTTTGAGAACTTCACATTTGTTTAGTTCTAAATTACATAAATGTTTACATTTAGGCGACTTGTTTTTTTCCTGTTACATTAAGTAAGATGTTTTGATTAACCTAAACTTTCTGAACCTGTCTAGTAATTTTAATTTCAACAAATATTTTTTTTATTTTCCTTGGTAGGATATAAAGAAAAGGCTGTAATAATCATTGATTTATATTGTGTATTATGAGGTAATATACAAATTAAAAATACATTACTTATATATAGATTATATTATAATGCCAGATATAACAAGAAATCGTTAAAATAGAAAATAAAGTACATATTACTCTCAAATTTAATTTAAGCCAATTCTGTTTAAATTTTGATATTACAGATAATTTAACACACATATAAAATTAATTACCCTGGTTAACAATATTTTTCCCATCGTTATTTGAATTAAAATTTTGTTGTCAAAGTAACAAATTAGTTTGTTTTAACAATTTTATCGCCATACATAACAAAATGCTCAGACGTTATGATGAAATATGTCAAGTGACCTCAAATTCTAATTTTCCGTTTCTTAAGAAACTTTGCATGGTTAGACAAGCATTGGCCGTGTATTGTATTAGGGGAGCGCGCGCTGGTTCGCTGTTGAGTATCAATTCCGTCGCTCGGTCTTCTGAATAAATGAACACTAATCGAACGGGCAGGCGGTTTGACCGGTACCGGTGAGCGATAGAGCGAGGCGGAGATAATGAACTAGGAAGTAACCCGTAGGGCTTGGTAATGGCCGATAAGAAATGATTCGTTCATTTCATTCCAAAGATATTTATATTTAATCGACGAAAGTTAATCACGAAAATATCCTATGTTTTATATCTGGTAAATTTAATTTAGGTTTATTGAACGAGAATATTTATGTAATTATAATGAAGGGTTTAGTTATATCGATATTTAAGCCACTCAAAGTTAATTAAACATATCCGTTTTGAGTTTCGTCTAAATTAGCCAAATATTTATTAAATTTCTATTATGGTACCACGGTTCTATACTGTGACATTTAATTCAAAGTTAAATCCTACTAACATGTTAAAGCAATCGGTAATTTAAAAGGTTCAATACAACGTGTAGATATTATTCATAGCACGGAGTTGTAGTCTTATTTTGAAATCATTGTTGTAATGAAGTAGTAATAAAAGCTTCAATTTATATTAAAAAAACGACACCATCTCACGAACATCAATCTTCGTTAAATTAATAATCGTTCGTTCGTTCGCAATTTACGCAAATGTGTTACTATTGAAATTATGTTGGGTGTTATGTTGGGTGTGTTGTGATAAATTAATTACAATTTGCTGCGAGTTTCAAATATACCATTTTTTAAACACCTTTTCTTTAAAATTAGCAATTTTATTAAAATTTTTTTTCTACACGCTTTGAAACATAAAATCTTTATACACACAAAGTCGCAGGCAATAGGATGCGGATGAAAATAAATAAATGTCTGATGTAATACAAATTTGCAAAATGCAATAAAAAGTGAAATTATGCTG
Organism: Druceiella hillmani; assembly: GCA_039881145.1. Taxonomy (NCBI): domain Eukaryota; kingdom Metazoa; phylum Arthropoda; class Insecta; order Lepidoptera; family Hepialidae; genus Druceiella; species Druceiella hillmani. The sequence continues at coordinate 19,791,650 of JAYKKI010000016.1, read as the reverse complement.
AATCCCAATAAGATTACACATTAAAAGAACTTAATTTATGCATATGCGATATTCAAACTAATTACCATCATCACTCCCTGCCTAAATGGGGGTTGAAATATGATGCGTATAAGTGTTTATTGTATTTATATCGTACACTTGCTGTATCTACGACTTCGTTTGCGTAAAATTTGGAGTAAGAAAAGTTATTAATTTTTTTTTTCCTGTCGTATGTTGATAATGAGTATCAAATATTAACCACATTACAATCTATTACGTTCGTTTAGCATATTTTGCGCGATTGACTAATAAATTAACATGCAGAGAAAAATTCTAAAAATAAGTTTTCTGACTTCTATTATTTATCAATCTTTACGCTAAATCAATCACTCTTTTTACAATATTTTCCAAGTACAGAATTCACAATATATAGATTAAAACTGACCTGGCTGTTAAGATTTTTGTTATCTTAGATTGTATTTTGTGTTCTATATTTTTAATAAAAATAAGCGCATTTTTTTCGATGTGTTTTCCCTCTTTTCGTTTCCAGAAATTTTTTAAGAAGTAAATGCAAAATTTTATTGCTTTGAAATATTTAAAAGGAAACCATTTTCTGGTTAGATTGTATGCTCTGTCATAATAATTACTCGGTGAAGACAAAATATTATATTCTATTATTATGTTTATTATGCTTGTAATTAACAAAAAATAAACTTTATTTAGTAAAAAAAATACATTGCTAATAAGTAGAGTTTGAATATTTCCTGTGAAGCATCGTTTGGAAGGGCCTGTTTTTGTAATAATTTTATGTACTGCATCTTCAGAGGCCGTACCTCTGAAGATGCAGTACCTAAAATTCAGAGATATCCCTTCTTGATTTCCGAAATTAACGAATCTAAAACCATTAATCTAAACCATAGCGTTATTAAAAACTTCACAGAGGTTATAGGAAAGCTACTATGATAACTTGTGATGTCATAGTTATCGACATATGCACTATAATATACACATCTTCCTTGCATAATTATATTACATAAAATTAAGTATTTGTTTTCTTAGAAAGACCATATTAGTGCTGATTTATTTAGAGATGATGTGGAAACTATGAGGTGTAATTAAAATACTTATGTAATATTTCATAAAACTGTTTAAGTATTTGCTTTGTAGGGTGCTGTGTTCATGTTCAATGTTTTCCAAATTATCTTATCAACTGCAATATATCACGCGCATATGCAGAGTGAATAGCAGCCTAGACTTGTTATAACTTTGTCAGGTTAATATTTTCCATAATAAGTTACCATGGGTTTGCGATCAAATACTATACCTGCGTAGCTACTAGCTACCAGATATCAATGGTATTGATGATCATCTTTGAATTGGAATATTTACCAGTAGAATGTATTAGACTTTACAAGAAGTGCACAGATATTACTTATGCGTTTTTATGCATATGTTTACGTAATGCTCGGTAACATGGGCAAAAAACACATACGATCTGGTTAGACACGTGGCGTTTTAAATATAGTTTTACGTTACGTTCATAATATACTTTAAACACATTTTATTTTAATAAATTAATTTTGTTGTAATTTGTCTTTCAGGCTTTTCTAGTAGAATTAATCGGAATTATATTTATCCTGGGAAAACTTTCCTTTCATCCTTCTTCTATATAATAGAAGAAGGACAAAACGAAGGAAAGAAATTGTTGCAGCGTTTTCCACTTATTCACTTATTTTTTTTTAATATTTTTATTTCCTTAATGTAATATTAAGCATTCTATGTTTTACATAATGCTTTAAGATAGTTATATATTAAGGACCTCTCGAAGTTTGTAGGCCTCCTCCATCTCTCTCCATTCTTTCTTGTTTTGGGCTGTTCTTATCCAGTCGATATCTGTAAACCTTATGAGTTCTTCCTCCCACCTTTTCAGGGGGCGACCTCTTTTTCTTTTACCAGGAGAGCCAGCCCATGTAGTAATTCTCCTAGTCCATCTCTCTTTGTCTTGACGTGCGACGTGACTGGCCCTCTTCTATTTAATTTTTTTGCAGTGGGTTAAAGCATCGATAATTTTTGTTCTTTTTCTAAGTTCCAGATTGAGAATATTTCTCTCCATGGCTCTCTGGCATGTTTCAATTTTTCTTCTCGTGTAGGTATTATAGATCCAGGTTTGGCTTGCATACAAATAGCATGGTAAGAGGCATGGTAAGAGAGCATGGTAAGAGGCATGAGTCTAGGACCTTCTTTTTAGGTCTTAAGGGTAGATCAGATTTTAAAACCTCGTAAAACGATTGAGAACTTATTCCATGTTATGTTCATGTGTCTCCTTAATTCGTCACGTTGTCTTGATTTTGAGAAAGATATTTGTTTGCCTATATGTATGTATTCATGCTGCCAACTGCTGACTTTCCATGAATATGGGCATTTGAACTTTGTTTGACATGATTTTAGTTTTTCGATGTTTAATTCTAGTTCAATATTGCAAATGACATGATTAAGATCGTTAATCATTTGTCAAAATTGTGATGCGGTTTCTGAGAAGAATATAATGTCGTCTGCAAAACGTAGGTGGTTAAGATATCTTCCATTAATATTTATACTTTTATTTTACCAGTTAAGTTGCTTTACGATGCCTTGTAAAACAGTATTTAAATGTAGGGTAATGTATGGGACAAAGGTGGCCTTTTCTTATACCTCTTCAAATATCTATTTCGGGTTTCGATTTAGTCTAATTTCACTCGGCTAGCTCTTTTTTCGTAGATATTTTGAGTCAGGTCTATTGTTTCTAATGGCATTTTACATTCGTGTAACGCTTTCCGTATATTAGCGTAGGAGATTGTATTGAAAGCTTTATCGTAGTCGATGAATGCCAAATATAGGGGTGTCTTTGTTCTTAATATTTTTCTATTATTTACTCTAGAATTTAAGTATGATCTATTATTGAAAAATATTTCCTGAAGTGTCTTTTACTTATGTGACATAAATTTAATTAATGAGGGAAATATTGTCTATTCATTCGGATAAGCTATATTACTGTCTTATGATTTTTCCATTTTTATGGTTAATGGTAAAGTTATTATATATAATCGCCTCCTTTTGGTCACATTTTTCAAGCATTTAAGCAAATTAAGTTGTCTTGGTAGGTACCCCGCCGTCATAAATAATTAACAAGCCTTTACGACTAGTTTTTATACCTCGTCATTCTGTGTACCAACTTATGTAATTATTCATAATATTACCTTTAAAATAGTAGTAGTTCAACTTAATTGTTTATATCTTTTTTTAATTTCGTGACTTGTTCGACAAGCATTATAGCAGATAGTACGTAATTATTGTTTTTTTTTGTGCTTTATTATCGTATTTATTTTTCGTCGCGTTACTAGATTATTTAATTATTAATCGGTAGAATCATCAATTTTATATATTAAGCGCTTTGAACGTTTCTAGAATGCAATAATTCAACTAACCATCTAAATATATTATTTCTAAAAGGTGTTTTTTGGTCGAGCGGCTCGATCTCTTTAACTACTGCACCAAAAAAAATAAAAAAATACCCACTTAAAGCTTATGTTTTCTACTTTGGGCGAAAAATATAAACAAATTCGAAAACAATCTTTTTGTTAATAAAAAAATAAATTTTTATAACAATTGGCATGAGCGCCATCTGTGGGCGACACATCAAATATCTTACCCAAATTGTATACTTGGAACACGCTAGATGGCGATATAGTGCGAAGACTTCGCACGGGTCAGCTAGTTATAAATATTTTTCTTTCTTAGGCAAATCGAGAAGTCCTTTCAAGTTTAATTCATTCGCTCATCATCTCATCAGTAGCCGCGTGATTAGTGTATACATTCCAATATTATTAAAGATTTTTTTTCTGCTGGCTTTTTACTTTATGTAATAGGAGAGTTACGCATGCAACTTAGTTAAGTTTTTCTTTTATGGTAATAATTTTTTAACTTTGTTTAATTTCATTTTGCAGCAACTTGTTTCTTTTGCTGATATCGCTTGTGTTTGCTGGTATCCAAAAGAAAAGACCGAGTTTCCTCGAAGTGTGTAAAGGGGTAGTTTCTTTTCTTCATATGTTCGAATAGAGTTAAAAATTTGAGTCACCTTAAGTACTTAAAATTTATGAAAGTGTTTTTCATTTATATTTTTATTTTAATAAGAGGTAAATAAAATGTAAATGTTGAAGAATTTTTATCTAAAACAAATATTTTAATCTTCCATGCTTGAATAGTTACACGAGAAGCTATGTTATTCGTTATACATTTTAATTCTATACTAACACGGCGTTTAATTGCGCCTTATAAATTCTATATTCCTTAACTTTTGCACGCATAATTATTAATCAACAGGAAATACTTACGATTACACATCATATCACATTTTTAACCTTTTAGTTCCCCGTTTTTTCGCTTTAGTATTACGTTCCTGCCTATTGTTATATTAAATACGATATGTTTGTAGTTTTTATCGTATTTTTAGGTAAAATTTAAATTTATTGAGAGTAAAGGCAAAATAAATAAAAAAAATAATTAAATAAATGCATATGTAAATAAAAACAAAGATATTTTAATTTTACTTCATTAAATATAATTAGACATTTAACATGTTGCACAAGTAGCAATAATGGTCACGTTTTTACATGACGTTTATAATAGTTTTACACTCATCGTCGAGTTTGTTAATTTAAATATTTATAATTTAATCACGTTAGATTATAATATTATTAATTACACAAAGTTAATTATATATTATTAATTACGCTTACATTACGATTATATTTACGATTATAATATTATTAATTACGCAAAGTTTTTACGTATTTAAATTTTGCCTCACGTTTAAAAAACTATCCCAAATTTTCATTTTTATTTGAGGTGTTAATATACAAAATAACAATATTAAAATTTTCTTACACACGATAATGTTATTTCATTGAAAATACATTCGAATTCGAAATGGAAAGATTGCATCAAGAATGGGTTATATTTTGTGAAACGGTTGAGAATTAAACATCAATATTTAATTTATCATTAAAAAAAAATTCACTTTATCAAGAAAGGATACGAACACGTCGATTAATTCGACCAAGGGGTTGTTAGAAATAATTTAAAAAAAGAACACAGGAATCAAGCATAGCAGAATAGGAATTAAATCAGTTTCCTCTCTTCTGAAAACATACTTTTATAGTTATCCAATAATTAGTAAGACTGTAATTGCAAGAACAGACAATGACAAGTTACATATCTTTGCGTTTACTTAAATACCAAGACCAACCAACATCAAGTTGAACCAACATTACCTGAATCGTTTTACGAGTAGACCCAATCTCTTATTATTTACTGGTCGCCATACCGTGTCCTGTCATATTGTATGGAAACGTAATTTAAACACCATAAGTGGTTTTCTTATTTATCCAGCTTTTTAGTTTTTCTTTTATTACTTATTTTGACAATAAGTGGCAAGCGTAACTTAGCTATGAACGTCGGTGCCATTCAATGCGGGGAAACATATTTACAAATTAGAGATATAAATATAGATATATACAGTCAAAAAACAATTATATAAGAATATTGTAAAGGAATTATCATATAACAGACGAAGCATTAAATAATTTGGATAGGCAGAGTAGTTAGGAGTCATTAGGTATATTATATAAACAATTATATTCAAATAATGCGATCAAGAATAGATTTAAGTGTTTCAAACCTATTCTTGATCAAAGAAACCTGATACCATCTCATCAAGTTGGTTTCAGAAATAATCATTCGAATATAAGTCAAATACATCGTATTACTGATTTTATTGAAAAGGCTTTAAAAAACAAAAATGTATGTTCTGCAGTCTTGTTGGATGTAGCGCAGGCATTTTATAGAGTTTGGCATGAAGGTCTACTACACAAATTAATATTACTTCTTCCTGATGACTTCTATGAACTTTTCAAATATTATCTGACTAATCTACACTTTTGAGTCAAATACAAAGATTCGTATTCAGACTTGAAGACGACTAAGACTGGTGTCTCTCAGGATAGTGTCTAAGCCCAGTTTTGAATTTGCTATACATTAATGATATTCTAACAACGTTATATAGTACAACAGTCACTTTTGCAGATGATATGGCAATAATGGCAGTGTGAGAAACTGTGGAAGGTTCAACTATAAAATTGCAATCTGCTCTCAACAAAGTAGCCATCTGCACAAAAAAAATTGAATGGATCCAAATCCAAACATATTAATTTTACAAATAAAAAGATGATAGTACAACAACCAGCCTTTATTAATGGCACTCAATTACCATATGACAACACTTCTTGACTTATATTACTCTTGACGCCAAGCTTCGGTGGAAAGAACACATTAAGAAGAAACGCAACGAACTTAACATCAAGTTCAGAAAAATGTATTGGTTGCTTGATCGTAATTTTAAGCTTTCAACCTATGCCCAATTTGGAGTTATAGAATATAGCTGTGAGACTAGGCCAGTAAGTCTAATATCCAAGTGATACACAGATTGCAAAACAAAGTGCTTAAGTATACACACTTAAGTGCGCCATCTTGAGATTGAGCGCGTCATCTTGAGATTGAGATGGTAGATAATACTATTAGTACTATTAGTAGATTTGATAGTTCTCACCAAAAGAGACTTCAAAACCACGTCAATCCAGAAGTGTCCAGACTCTCAAATGTGCAAAATATTATTAGAAAACTCTAAGGAATAAAACCTTTTGAGCTTGCTAGACATAAGAACACTAAGTGATTCATATGAAAGTCTTAGTCTAGACAGCACATAATATATTAATTTAGAAAAAAATTAATCGTTATTTATGTAACTAGTTTTAATAAAAATTAAAAATATAAAAAAAAATAATGCGAAAATACCAGAATGATATTCCAACATTTATTTAATTGTCTGGAAGTCAAACAAAATAATACACACAGTGCAAAAATATGACACTAGTCTAACATATTGGAATATGTTAGTTTTTTTAATGTCTTGAAGTAACAGCTGGTTTTTAATTAATTTTGTTAATTTTAAATTTTTATTATAATTCCTAATTACTCGTAAAGTTAATTCAAGTGAGGTTTGAATCAGTACCACGTGGACAATTTTCGATTTATATAAAAACAAATTAAGACACATTATTTAAACCGTATTTTTTATTCTGTAAATCTGTAGAATTATTAAACGAATTAATATTTATTTAAGAATTTTTTACATTTTTGGGTACAATCTATAGATCGTGGTTTTAATGATTATGCCTTGAAAATAATTAAATCAAAGAATGCAATCCTGGCTTCCAAAAAGAGATTTAATAATTTTCTTGCAAGTTTCATTTACACCTGAAAAATATCTTCTAAAAATTTTCTTTCAATTTCTTAACACACTTAAATCCTAACAAATTCTTGAATAACATTCCATCTACTTAGGAGTTGCCCATTTCAAATTAACTTAACATACATGAGTTCTCAGCTTTATTTGTGCTATTGACTCTATATTAAGCTACGTTTAGATGACAAAAATCGATCGAGCTTTTTTAAATCGTACTCTGAGAGATACTCGTATTGACATACAACTTTTCACATGAGAGTAAAAAAACGCCAGTAGTCAACTCGTAACCCTTGAGGAGTTCAGTTCTCGATATCCGAAGTAAAATATCAGATTTTATATAATAACAACTACCACTTGAGGAGTTCTGTTCTCCATAACCGAAATTCAGTATCAGATTTTGCAAAGTAAGAACTAGAGTAATAACTAATCAGTAGCAAATACATTGAATCACGATTGACTTACTACCATCCGTTAAGAAGCTGAATTATCCAACATCAGAATTCAACATCAAACCCTGACCAGGTCGATTTGGGTCCGTGCAATTATTCTGCGAATTAAAAATACCAGGAGCAAATATCTTGAATACGTTTGATTTACTACCACCTTATAAGGAGTTCTATTGTTTATCTCTATAACACCTTATCAGTCCCTGACGTGGTCGACGGCATAGTTATTTTGTGGTGACAGCTACCAGTAGTAAATATCTTGAATAACTTTTAATTTACTACCATCCATTAAGGAGTCCCATTGTTGATCCTCAGAAATTTTTATCCGACCCTGAACTGGTCGACGGTGTAGTTATTTTGCAAAGTAACAATTTCTATGATGGTAGCAAATATCTTTAATCATGTTTGATTTATTAACATCCGTTAAAATGTTCCATTGTCCACCTCCGAAACTTATTATCAAACCCTGGCCTGATAAGTTGTGTAATTACTTTTCAAAATAACAACTACCCGTGGCAAATATATTGAATCATAATTGACTTACTACCATTTGTTAAAAATTTCCATCGTTCATTTCTGGATTCATCATCAGATCATCATATTTATATAGGACCACCTCTAAGGTACCCACCCTTTCTCAAATAAAAAAAGACATCGAAATCGGTCCACTCGGCAAAAAATTATCGTTGGCCATACAAAAATAAAAGTTAACGACGAATTGAAAAATTCTTCCTTTATTTGAAGTCGGTTAAAAAGGCAGGCGGCTTGGGACAGAGCTTTAGAAGTAAATAAAGATAAAATATTAAGTCGACATGTTTGGAAGGAGTTAGGTTTAATTTTTTTACCCAAGATGTTTTAATGAAAACAATACCTATTACATATGAGCAGAACTCACACACACACATATATATATATATATATATATATATATATATATATATATATATATATATATATATATATATATATATGTAAGTAATTAAATGACTCCGCAAATATGTTGCCTATTACTAATCAATATTTCAAAGACGTAAAAATATTGTGAATATCTCAAAAACTATGAAATTTTAAATAATTGCTCTAATTTTCCGATGGACTTTATTCAAACTTCCAGCAACATTTTTTTATCATAGCTTGAAGTTAGCAGTTTGGAGATATCTAAGGGGTGTCAAATCTTCAGTCGGTGTTTTTACACTATCTTAAAAACTGTCTAATAGCAAATTAAATTTAAAATATAATTTTGGAATCCTCGTGACTTAATATTTCTCGTGACTCATATATAATGACTTTATACGCAAAACGACAGATTATTAATAAAATCAAATACTTTATTTGTCCCTCACTAATATTTCCATACGTATATTATTAATGTTTACTGAGATTACTACTGAGGTATATGTATGGTTTATTATTGTGCAATATTTCTGCATAAAAAGCTTTCAAAAACAAATAGTTAAAAACCGACGAACAGGCGCATAGACAGACGGAGAGGTGAGTACTCATACGACTTTTGCTTAATTTGAGCTATTATTTTAACGTGTATGAAGAATATAAATATAATAAATTTAAATAAATACGTACAATATATAGCACGTTCTTTTTACAAGTTAAGTAAACAATAATACACACAATTACGAACAGTTATATTTCGCATTAATGTCACATTTTTGGCGTATGTATTTGATGAAAATATTTCTATATCTATTCTTTAGTCTATAGCTACATCTTACCAGGTTCGTAAAATTACTATTATACTTTTTGTTACGAATTGAAGGGAATGTTGAGAACGTTACACTCACTGCTATATTTAGTCAAAGCTTAATGCACAGATTTTGCTGCACAATATAATTAATTACATTTATCGAATAAAGTACTTTTTAATATTTCAGATATACTATGTCAATTCGTCTATGCACTTACAAAAGAGATGGTACCACAAACATGAATGTAGTGTTCACATTTTTCTTACAATTTTAACGATCTCTACTTAACAAGATATATTTCAGAACGAAGAAAAACGATTTATTTGCAAGAAAAAAATAAATGATTAAATGTTAAACCTTCGTAAATATTGTTTGATTTGAACCACTGAAATATCGGAATTTTTATGTTACATGGATAATCATTCTTTTTATAGGTATCAGAAAATTAGTTTCGTGGATCTGTTCAAAAAATAGAAAAGGTGTACAAATTTTACTGACTAGTTCGCAGCGAATTAAAATATTTTAAAAACATTTTGCCAAACATCCTAACACTCCGTTTAAATAATTTCATTGAGAGCAAATTATAAGCCGTAATATTACACGATTTGTCCACAATTTCATTTAGAACACTAAATCATTAATTGGGTCCATTAAACAAGAAGCGACGGCTTCAACTGGGTCAGCTACCGTCATTTGGTTCCGTTGTTAAAACATTGTGTTTATTTAACGTTTGTTTGATGAGAGGCCAGTACGCCGTTCACACTCCTACACTCGCGTCACCTCCTCTTGCCTCCTGAAGAGTGTGGATTCGGATTTATATGTCCTTATTAAAACAAAAATAAGTGTTAAAGGACTGTGGATAAAATTAAAACAAATGTTCGACAACGCGGGTTTTTCGAGAAGAATTGGGTTATTTTAAATCATTGTGAAAATTGAATGTACGACTCAGTATGTGACATAAATAGTATATAGATAAACGAAGAACGGGTAGGTTTAATATTATTAGTTGGACAATCCAAAAAAATGCGATGGTGAACGAATATTTCAGGACTGATAAAACGGTAGATGTCATAAGATTGATATTGATTGAAATGAAAGATGGCAGTGAATTTAGAACAATGAAAATGAATTTGCATCGAGAATTTAGTAAAGCAAGAAACAAGTCATTATTAAAGTGAATATTAAAATAATGTAAATAAAAACAATTGAATACTCGCAACGTGGTATTAATCAGTGGAAAATTAAATAATACTTATTGTTACATTGACTCAAGTACCAGCATGCTTATGACTTGTAGCAAACATTGTTTGAAAAATGTTACTAATCAGCGTAATGCGGCGGATATTGTCATCGCTAACAAGTACATTTAATACATTGATGACTTAAAATCAAAAGAATGATGACAAATACTGAATCAAAGATTCCAGTTACTGAAGTATTGTAGTGCTAGATAATGCTACGAACTTATAATTAGATAATACAAAAATGTAAATAAACTTGATAGTGAAAACAGTAACCATATAAAACGAAATAAAAAGAATGGATTGATTACAACCGCAGACTCAGTGGGAGGTGTACACAAACTGAATATTAAAGGAGATCGACTTCAATGCCCAACATTTCCTGAAACTGATGTCTGTTGACATCAGTTTCAGGAAATGTTGGGCATTGAAAGTTTACACATTAAATAGCAATGATCGTAAACAAAGTAAAGTATGGGCTGTTAGTGGAATACCATACACAGATAATCTCAAGGCCATTGAAACAATTTGCATTGTATGTTGGGAACGAAAGCAAGTGTGGTTATCATTCTCACGCATTAATAACAGGAGAAAATCAAACAGGTTAAAGGATTAAAATAAAAGAACAGACAAAAATTAAATATTTTTTTCGATAATAAATTCGAAAAATACTCACAGGATACTGGGATGGTTTATTAGAAAACAAACCCATACACCCCCAAATAAAATAAGTTATGCAAGGAGCTCAGAGAGCAAAATGTATGCGGTGGAGGCAGTAAATAATACAGTATATTTGAAAAATCGATCAATGGTATCAAAATTTAACTACGAGAGTTCATTTGAGCTATGGGTTGAAAAAATCAAATGTCGGTCGTATTTGCATATTTCAAAGTAAGATTGTGGTCCACGCACTCAATAAAACGGCTGAAATGGAATAAAAGGGCAACCAAATATATTTCTCTTGATTGTAGTGATTTAATCTAGTTAATATTTCAGTAAGTTTTAGCATATAGAAATCAAGGAGGGGATTGGGAGAGACTCAGTGAGATAACTTACGATTGTGTAAAGACCAATGAGACAATATCTCAAGGAGTGGGGGATACAGATATGGGGATAAAATTAGATAATGCGAATACTCTTCTCTCATGAAAAGACAAAACATTCTTTATCGTGGGAGTCTGAAAAAAGAACTCATGAAAGTGCAAGCAAATCGGGAACTAGCAAACACAGCATACACGAAAAGAATCAAAGAGATACGGTATCAGTAGTGTGTTCATGATAAGTGAACACGACAGTGACTATAGTGAAGTAATGCTTAATGAAACATTTCACGGGTCAAATAGTTTACAATTGTAAACTATTTGACCCGTGCAAGATGAAATCAGGTCTTTCAAAGATACGTGCCTGGGAAATAGTTGATGTTCCCATAGACCGAATTGCTTTGCTCTCAATAAATGGATGTTTAAAAAAACAATTGAAAGTGACAGTTGTGTGTGTTACAGAGCCAGACAAGCAGCAAAGAGCTTCTCTGAAAAGATAGGCATTGACTTTGTTGAGATGTATTACTAGTTCTAAGGTATCCAACAACATTGAGATTATTGTTTGCTTTAGCAGTTAAACTGAATTTGTAAATAAATCATAGAGATGTTAAAGAGCATTTTCAATGGTTTCCTAAATAAGAATGGATATATGTAAATGCCAGCAGATTTGAAATGATAATCATTTCAATTTATGATCATTATCATTATCATATGGGAACATCAACTAGTTCCCAGGCACGTATCTTTGAAAGACCTGATTTCATCTTGCACGGGTCAAATAGTTTACAATTGTAAACTATTTGACCCGTGAAATGTTTCATTAAGCATTACTTCACTATAGTCACTGTCGTGTTCACTTATCATGAACACACTACTGATACCGTATCTCTTTGATTCTTTTCGTGTATGCTGTGTTTGCTAGTTCCCGATTTGCTTGCACTTTCATGAGTTCTTTTTTCAGACTCCCACGATAAAGAATGTTTTGTCTTTTCATGAGAGAAGAGTATTCGCATTATCTAATTTTATCCCCATATCTGTATCCCCCACTCCTTGAGATATTGTCTCATTGGTCTTTACACAATCGTAAGTTATCTCACTGAGTCTCTCCCAATCCCCTCCTTGATTTCTATATGCTAAAACTTACTGAAATATTAACTAGATTAAATCACTACAATCAAGAGAAATATATTTGGTTGCCCTTTTATTCCATTTCAGCCGTTTTATTGAGTGCGTGGACCACAATCTTACTTTGAAATATGCAAATACGACCGACATTTGATTTTTTCAACCCATAGCTCAAATGAACTCTCGTAGTTAAATTTTGATACCATTGATCGATTTTTCAAATATACTGTATTATTTACTGCCTCCACCGCATACATTTTGCTCTCTGAGCTCCTTGCATAACTTATTTTATTTGGGGGTGTATGGGTTTGTTTTCTAATAAACCATCCCAGTATCCTGTGAGTATTTTTCGAATTTATTATCGAAAAAAATATTTAATTTTTGTCTGTTCTTTTATTTTAATCCTTTAACCTGTTTGATTTTCTCCTGTTATTAATGCGTGAGAATGATAACCACACTTGCTTTCGTTCCCAACATACAATGCAAATTGTTTCAATGGCCTTGAGATTATCTGTGTATGGTATTCCACTAACAGCCCATACTTTACTTTGTTTACGATCATTGCTATTTAATGTGTAAACTTTCAATGCCCAACATTTCCTGAAACTGATGTCTGTTGACATCAGTTTCAGGAAATGTTGGGCATTGAAGTCGATCTCCTTTAATATTCAGTTTGTGTACACCTCCCACTGAGTCTGCGGTTGTAATCAATCCATTCTTTTTATTTCGTTTTATATGGTTACTGTTTTCACTATCAAGTTTATTTACATTTTTGTATTATCTAATTATAAGTTCGTAGCATTATCTAGCACTACAATACTTCAGTAACTGGAATCTTTGATTCAGTATTTGTCATCATTCTTTTGATTTTAAGTCATCAATGTATTAAATGTACTTGTTAGCGATGACAATATCCGCCGCATTACGCTGATTAGTAACATTTTTCAAACAATGTTTGCTACAAGTCATAAGCATGCTGGTACTTGAGTCAATGTAACAATAAGTATTATTTAATTTTCCACTGATTAATACCACGTTGCGAGTATTCAATTGTTTTTATTTACATTATTTTAATATTCACTTTAATAATGACTTGTTTCTTGCTTTACTAAATTCTCGATGCAAATTCATTTTCATTGTTCTAAATTCACTGCCATCTTTCATTTCAATCAATATCAATCTTATGACATCTACCGTTTTATCAGTCCTGAAATATTCGTTCACCATCGCATTTTTTTGGATTGTCCAACTAATAATATTAAACCTACCCGTTCTTCGTTTATCTATATACTATTTATGTCACATACTGAGTCGTACATTCAATTTTCACAATGATTTAAAATAACCCAATTCTTCTCGAAAAACCCGCGTTGTAGAACATTTGTTTTAATTTTATCCACAGTCCTTTAACACTTATTTTTGTTTTAATAAGGACATATAAATCCGAATCCACACTCTTCAGGAGGCAAGAGGAGGTGACGCGAGTGTAGGAGTGTGAACGGCGTACTGGCCTCTCATCAAACAAACGTTAAATAAACACAATGTTTTAACAACGGAACCAAATGACGGTAGCTGACCCAGTTGAAGCCGTCGCTTCTTGTTTAATGGACCCAATTAATGATTTAGTGTTCTAAATGAAATTGTGGACAAATCGTGTAATATTACGGCTTATAATTTGCTCTCAATGAAATTATTTAAACGGAGTGTTAGGATGTTTGGCAAAATGTTTTTAAAATATTTTAATTCGCTGCGAACTAGTCAGTAAAATTTGTACACCTTTTCTATTTTTTGAACAGATCCACGAAACTAATTTTCTGATACCTATAAAAAGAATGATTATCCATGTAACATAAAAATTCCGATATTTCAGTGGTTCAAATCAAACAATATTTACGAAGGTTTAACATTTAATCATTTATTTTTTTCTTGCAAATAAATCGTTTTTCTTCGTTCTGAAATATATCATTATATACATACTAGCGAGCATCTGGAATAGTTCACGCATCACTCGCAGCTATTATTTCGTTTAAAATACCAGCTTCCGATTAAAATATCATTAAAAATCTGAATACACGAGCGAGCAGGAAGTGCATTAACATGTACCATATAACACACTCATTTAAGGTCACGCGATACTCATGACTTTATAGTCAAAATAGTCTCCTGATACCACTTTATAAGAGAAAAGGTGATGTTAGAGAGTTTAATAACTATAAGGCTATTGAGCTGATGTCAATCTTAAATAAAATAACAATAAAATTTATTGAATCACATATAACAATAAAATTATATATAACAATAAAATTATATATATAACAATAAAATTTATTGAATCACATAATAACTCTGACCCTTAGCCAATATGACTTTGTAGCTGAGAATGGCACAGATGCAGTTCAAGCGGTTCGAATAATTCTGGAAAAAAAGTGAAAAAGGCATTTGATTATGACCCCGAGAATATGATCTAAAAATAACTCAGACAGCAATCAGTACCAGAATATTACATCGCCTTAATCAAGACAGATACAAATTCGTTATAATTCAACTCGTCATTTTTGCAATTGTGAGTAAAATGTTTGAAGTAGAAGTTGCTAGATTGCATCAAGGCTCTGCATTTAACGCAACATAGTTAACAATACTATCGATCATCTGACTAACTACTTCCAAAAGTTATTGCCGTGGGATATTCCGTACACAGACAATGTTATATTGGCCTTTGAATACTTAGACGACCTCTAACCAAACTTTGACTCCTGGATGTCCTTAATATTGGAAGAAAATAGTAAAAAAAATATAAAAAAAAGACAGAATGTATGTATTCGGACAGAATAAATGTTCAAATAACCTAAAGTTTTTATAGGAACTACGCGTTTATCACGAATGCGTAATATAAAGATTAAGGCTAAAATTAAAAGCAATGTGACTCATAAAAGTACAACAACTTGGCTCAAATGGAGACTTGCATGCTATGTAAGGGAAGATTATTACTAAAAGTTAAAGGTAAAATATACAAAGGAACTAAGAAACAAACGTTATATAGACGGGAATATTGGGCGATCAACAAACAACACCTAAACAATTAACACATAACAAAAATGCATGTGTCACATTGATCAGCATGTCTCAGCCCACTTGATAAAATTGAAACCAGTACACAAAAAGGAACTTAAAGTCACCTCAATACTAGATAGTGTGAAAGATATACGCGTTTGATGGTACGGGCATATCCAGAGAATCCCAGGTTATCACAGAGCAAAATTTACTGAAGAATGAAGCAAGGGCGTAGAAGACTATTCTCCTGTTGTTTAACGACGATTAAAAAAGATCTAAAAGAAACCCATCTTGACGTCAACATACCAAAAAATGGTACTGATTAGAAGAGAAGAATAAAGAAGACCGAGTAAATGGGAAAAAAACAGTGAGCCGTCACGGGACGCCTGTCAGATGTGAAACATCGTGTTCGTACAAGTAATATGCATAAACGACAAGATTATTACAGGAACTGAATATAGCATAATAAAAAAATAAAGTATTACGAATTTCTTAGAGAAAATGATGACTTTATTTAAAAATAAATATTTATTAGCAATTAATACAAAAATAATAAAGCACGGGTTATGTGTACCGTAGTAAACAACAGTGTCGAACTGAGTGAGGAGAGGGTCGCGTAGTCGGTTGCGCATGGCGACACGTCGCCATACCGTACACTCTACTACATATAGACTATATATATATACCTTAGTATAGCGTGGCGACCCGTCGCTAGGGCCAGCGTCGCCACGCCAACAATCCGGTTTATACCTGCGCCTATAGATGTTTCACGTCAAAATGATCCAGAATAGCAGTAATAGTAGTGTACGTGCTACCTAGTACTATAAAACAAAACAAGTAAGAATCCTATCGGATAATCAGTTCAATTTTGACAAGCCTTTAAAAAGATACAAAGAGTACATTTCCACAAACGTACTCACATACAAACACATATAGTCATAGACTCTGATAAGTTTAGATCGAATGCCAATATTATCTTGCCTTAAAATATTATTGTCACAAATATTCTTTCTAAAATATTATTTTCATACATCCTTATTATTGGATACGTTCAATTTCATGGATCAATATTTATTTAAAAATAGCGCTATATATATACACGTTGCAATGACGTCATTTCCATCTTTCCAAATATCACAATTATGGATTTTCGATGCAAAACATTTGGCTTTAACTTTCAAACAATATCGCCCGGAAGTCATACAAAGTCTGGAGACTTTCCATTGTATAAAGCAAATAGCATCTTATTGAACTGTCAAATATCCAACGCTCCATTGAACTAATTTGATTGAGAATAAACTATAAGCCGTAACATTTCGCGATCTATCCAGAATTTTATTTACAGGAATGAACCACTTATTGTACCAATTAAACATAAAGTCATTGTTTGATATCTAATCGGGCCAGCCGCTGTCTCTTGCTTCAGTTGTTAGGACACTGTGTTTGTTTAACGTTTTATTATTTTAGGTAATTAGATTTGTTTAGTAATGGCTACTATTAAAACGAAAACTGTGCAAAATTTTCAATCATATGTGCAGTCAATAAAAATATCTGTTGCATGGCTTTCGTAGCTATGTAAAACATTTTTTTTGCTTTTATATGATTTGCAGTGAGAAGATGGCTATCACGCATAACTTTTGTTGCTATTGATATATTTTTGATTTAGTTATTCTTTATATATGTGGGTTTTTTTTGGATATTTGGTGTTTGTTTGTTTGAGATTTACTTATGTCGATAAATTAATCGTTCTCCTTAAAGTTATTTTTCATATTTTATTTTATAAGATGGCAAAAATGACAAAAATTTTAATGTTGTACTATTCTGATATACCAAGCTATAATAAAAGTTTTTTATTGTACATTTTTGTACCATTTTGATTCAAAATTCTAGAATCCATTAGTCAAATTCTCACCTTGTTATAAGTTTTTTGAAGTCTACAGTTCAATCTTATTTAAAATACGATACACACTGAAATTATATGTTCAGTTTTGAACCAAAGTCAACTTTCTTGGCCTTAACAGATTTTAAGTATTTTAAAATATTTTGATTTTAATATTCTTCGTGGATACGGAAAATTGTTAATATAAGATTAGGATAGCTTTTGAAAGGAATAAATTCAAATATTTTTAGAACTGGAAATATTTCAGTAGTCCTATCTATTCCGATTTTCTTGTAATATAATAAAATCCTGCTGATATATCAATACATTTATTACTTAAGCCTTTCGTATATAAATATAATATTTCATTACATGTATTAAAAATTTAATTTAGCTTGAGTGCAGTCTTGAAAAAATATATGTTCATAAACATGCATGCAAAAAATAGGGCGCAGCAGAGATTATAGTTACTTAAAATATTAATTAAGTTTTGAAATCAAATCAACTGAACAAATAATAGGGAAAGGTTCAAGCTCAACGGTTCAAGTGGCAATTTGTTGTTTAATTGGCACAAATATACATATATATATATATATATATATATATATATATATATATATATATGTACATATATGTGCAAAAGCATACTTTAATTAAAATATAATTTACATAAATTTTACAGGTGTAAGGCAATATACTTGATTGCTAATATCGCAACGACAAAAAAATGTAAGGGAGTGGAATGGTAGGGCAGACTATATTACGCTACGAAAACTCATAATTTGCGAAAGAATTCCGTATTAAATAATTTACTGTGTTTCTTAGACTTCATTGTAAAATATATTTTAATGGCTCCTCACTTTATTGGAACTGCCGGAAAAGAAATCAGCCATAAGTTCAATGTATGGGAAAGGAGAGACGGAAAGAGGCAGACGTAGATAAGTTTGAAAATATATCTATATATTCATATAATTCAACTTAATTTTTCAGTAAAATTACGATGTTGTAACATACAAACAGAAAAAAGGACGAGAAATTTCTCAGGATTTCCTTTTTCCATTTAGCCGCGGAATCCTAAAATTGTAGACATTGTAAAAACCTGTAAATTAACCTTCTTACCTTTTACACTAAAGGGTCTGAAATATTAAATGGTAAAAAATTCGTCTTAACTTTCTGTGTAACTAACCTGACTATTTTTGCAAAAATATTGCAAAATTTGAATATCGTGAGCATCTTACTAAGATTCAAAATATCTCGTTATTTTCTAAGTTTTAAATTTCTAAATTTATACATAAGGAGATTAAAATCATTTTTACTCCAAAAAATCTTGTCGCTTCCATATTTCAATTTATTTTGTGTCAATAAAAAATACTGTACTCAAGCCTCTACTAAATATAATTTCACATTCAAAATAAAATTATAACAATTATAGTTTTCAAATAATATCTAACTGCTAAACTGGCGTACTGTCCAAAGAAAATATGAACTTAAATCGAAACAAAGGACAACGGCTGACCCAATCTTATTCATAGATTCTTGTTTAATTGGTACAATTAATAGTATAAGTGACCTATTCCGGTCTTGGAACTAACGTTTAATAGTTTCTTCTAAATCAAAGTAGTACAACAGAATATTGGAATAGTTAACATTAACATTGTTCCATTTACTTTGTACAAGGTGGTTTTAAGCTTTGTAAAAGTTTACTGTGGAGTGGTCCGCCTTTCCAAGTCCATGATCCGGTAATTTTGAATAGTGGTCAGGATTTCACTTCGACATACATACAAGTCATTGACCTAATATTGAAACTACCCTAATTTGGTGTCGGGTGTATAAGGAAGTAGATGTTATGTATGTAGTAAACGAATTGTTTGCAAAATATGCTAATTTAATCTTTGGACAGGATATTTAAATCAGGAAGTGCGAGAAGAGAGAAGGATATCTCAGAAATATTTTCAAATATGACTTTTTTCAATACTTAACAAATTAATACCAACATAATCATTGTGGCCGATATCAGTCGATAAAATGACGAAATGTAATAAATCATTGATTATTTGTATGGATTTCCACACAGTTTATTACTTAATTCCAGTACGTATCCTATTATTACATAAAAATCATTCGAATATAAATAATTTGTACTATTATCATCGGTGTCGAACACTAACAATTTATCTTGTTATATGTAACCCATATGCTCATGTGCTCAGAATTTAGACGATTATTGACGTCTGTCAATAATCGTCTAAATTCTGAGCAACTTGTTCGATTCAGATCCTTTTCAAACAATATATATATATATATATATATATATATACATGTATATATATATATATATATATATATATATATATGTATATATATATATATATACATGTATATATATATATATATATGTATATATATATATATATATATTGTCAAGACAATGGTTCACAGCCATGGTAGGATTCGATAGAAGGCGCTGTAGACAAATCATAAATAAATTCTTTATTTATGGACCAAAATTACTCGTGTCCACAATATATGTCGGTTTAGTGCCAAAAATATTTATTTTAGGAATTGTGTCGGAAATAAAGTATTAATTGTACTTAATTTTAAAAAAAATAATTTTTTTTAAAATTTTGAGAATAAATGAATAACTTGAAATCTAAAAGACCAAGCCGATATTTTACAATAATTTAAAGTTTTTTGAAATTTAGTTCAAGAACATTGACCAAAATATTATTTTATACATCAATTGTTCTACTAGAGCTAAATCAATAATCAATAATCAATCATTTCAGTTAAATCATTTTTATTATACTTTTTACTTTTTCTTTAATTCGAAAATAGTCCCTAGGGCTTGCATTTAGTCAATGGAAGAGCAATGGAAACATTTTTATTACATTAATTACTCATTAGGAGAAAATGTTCAATTTACCTTGTGAAAAATTCACTCATACCTGCTAGTATACATGTTTATCGATATCAATGAAAAGTTTCTGCCATATAAGAGAGAAAGACATAACAAAGCTAATAAAGTCAAAGTTCATGTTTGGGTTATACCTTCTCATACCACTTTATGTATTTTTCGCCCACTATTAGCGAAGTAAAAATTATGGACGCAGAAAGCACGAATTTTTCCCAGAGGATGTGGAAATTTCAATGCTGAAATTTTTTGAAATCCATTAGTATTTAAAAGAATTCGTTGGTGAAGCGACCCTAATCCGTCTTTTTTGCTCATTTTTCACGTTTTATGATTTCAACTCCTGTCCAATGTTTAATAATGAATAATTTTTCTTACGTACTCATAAGAATACACAAATCAAATCTAGAAGACCGTATTACAGGCTACTTTTCCCTTCGAAAAAGTTTTTGAGAAATATACTATTCAATTTTGCAAGGCATTTGAGTTAATTGTAAATTAAGTGTTGTAATTATAATGATACTTGGAATTTAACAAAATGTTTAATTTACTATACACAGGTACTTGGTAATTAAAACAATGAATATTAAATATGAAGGGTCCTGTTTTCACTGTTATTAAAGAAATTTGTACTTGTACTTAATTTATATTTATGCTAGATTAGGTGTGTGTGTTTTGTCTTAACTTGAAATTTTATTGGCTTTAAGCAAACTCTTAAATTTAAATGTATGCTGAATTGTGAAATTACTATATATCAGTTTTGTTTTCACTGTGAGGTAGTAAAATTGTAACTGATAAGGAAACCCTCAGCTGGTATTGGTTTTAACGCAATATATTGTTTTAGTTAGAGATTAGGAATATTGTACTTCTTCTTAGTAGTTACCAACTGAAACCTTATTTAAGAAAACAATGTTAATATGATTATAATAGGTGAAACTTCATAATGTTCTTCACAATGTTTGGTGATGGAATACAATAGTTTGATATAATTAATTCTGGCATTTGAAAAGTAATAACGTGGTAAAAATCCTACATCGTCGATTGTAGATAACGCTCAAAAATACTTTACACATTCGCACGTTTATATACATATTCTTAGCAAGCTATTTTAGCTATATCATACTTATCACTTGCGTAAAGTCAAATGGAATGAAATAATATTTAGTGCTTATACTTTTTAATATCATTCTCGTGTACTTTCATATTAAAATCATTTAATCTTATATGAAATACAAGAATATAACAAATGGTTTAATAAATGAGATATTTAATAATTATAACAAGTTACAAAATATTGTGACGTATTGTTAAGTGAGTGTACTTTTAGAAAACATTGGCTGGTATAACGCGACAATTATTAAAAATATTCATAGAATATATGTAACAATATATGTACATTTGATTAGTTAATTTTTGTCTATTCTCAATTTTATTAAATCTAGCTCTTACAGCAATATGGTAGTCGCTAATGTGTTTCGTCTTAAATATAAAAAGATACCGCTTTACTGAAATACGATGCAAGAATAGCTGATTACTTTTAAGATTTAATCATCATGCTAGGTGCTGTTTTTTGTTCTAATTAATACAATTTTAACTTCAATTGAGGAGAAATTTTGGCAACCAATGTTTTGAATTAAACAAATTACACATTTGTGAGATGACTCGGATGGAGGTATTCTGAAATTTATATCGATATCATAAGTTCAGAATAAATAGTTTTACATGAACATCTATCAACATATGACTTTAAAGATACTCATTTTTTATCTATTTTTTTTGGTGGCTTTTGATAAGTAACAAGCGAAACAGATGTTTTATTCTTATATAAATAATCTGCCTCTACGTCAATCCCAGTAATTCTCTGCAGCAGAGTTAGCCGCTGGTATTTGTGTATGTTGAAATATTTCTTCAAATTTCTTCTGCAAATCGTTTTATAGAGCTCGATTTCGTCCGTTTTAGTTCACAATTTCAGAATTCCTTATTTAGATTTTGAAATATAAAATTTACTCTACGCTGCATCTTCGACGTTTACGTAAACAGTGAAATGAAATGGATCCTTAGCGATTCTACTCCTTAACTATTTCAAATGGATCCTTAGCGATTTCAATGAGTTTCATAACTGTCTTTGCTACATTGGGCATGGATTTTACTTAAACATTGCTGTCAGGACTTTGTTTTTTTTCTATGAAAGTAAATACCTGTTGTTTTTTTACAAAAATTATAATACATAGTTAAAATGCGGATGCGTAAAATCCACTCCCTTTTACCTGTGCTAAAATTTACTATACTAAATTTATTTTCATGAATTTACGTTTAGGAAAATTGTGAAACGTGTGCAGGAAAACTGTAACTTTTAAAGGTGAAACTTGAAGAGCGAAAACATATTTAAATGTAGTAATTGGTAATGAAACCCTATAGGAACTTCTTCTGCGTCGCTGTGATGAATAATTAAATTTAATTTGGGGAATATGGCATTTTTATCTACATAGAAAATAGCTCCTTAGAACACACTATATAATTTTACTTAGTATTATAATAGATATATAATTATTGTCGAGTCATGCCTTTACATCGAGTAAATAATTTTTATTTTAATAATTGAAACTTTGGAAAGAATGAACAGATACATTGACTACATGACTTTTTTACTTTGAAACTTAATTCAATTTCTTTACTAAAATCATGTTATTAGTTCAATTTCCGTAATTTGGCACCACACATAATTTACAAGATAAATGATCTAACATTCCAATAACTTAGAAATACAGTCAACTTTTAGTATATTCATTCAAACAGAGGTCATTTTCCAACTACGTAGCCACTCACTGACAATAAGACGACCGACGTTAAATCGCCTCTGTGTCCAAATAATCGAAACAAAAGGCGACAGCCAACCGGATTCAAGTTGTGACTTCTCGTTTAATTGTCATAATTGATGACAAAAGGACCCGCTCCCGGGACCAAACTGCAGATGGCTCGTGGAACTTAACATTTAATTGTTACCTCCTAATTATAGATCGGACTGTTTAATACGTTACAGTTAGTATTGTGTAATTTTCGGGGTGGGTTATTCTGTGAAATTTGTTGCAATTAGAAATCAGTACCTCTAATATATAAACAAGAATTGGAATACGTGTGAACGTTAGATTGAATAAAGTGGATAAAATTGTTTCAAAGTACAAACAGGTCGCCATGCTGATAGTAAAATATCACACTTTATTTTCTTTTTTCGGGTCCCGTATTTCAAATGTCTAATGGAAATATCATGTACTATTAAATATTAAATTGCGCATACGGAAACTCAGTTTGAATTCTATTTGTACTTGAATAGGCATAATAATTAAGTGTTCATCAGTGGTTACTAATTTCTCACTACAGGTCACAAGTTGTCAGTGACTATATTTTTGTACTTAACTTTTTATATTTTTCAGCTTAAGTATTTATAGTTATTCCCCTAAATTTTTTTTCGTAACTAATAACCTTATTTCATAACTACTTTCTTACGTAGGTTTTTTCAAGACTTCACGTAGGGGCTACAAATAAATAGTGTAAACCCGTTCAATAGAGTGATGGTTCAAATTTCACGTAACTTTAGGGTAATATTTTTCTTTTTATTTTTGATGTAATAAAGTGAAAAAAAATGTTAATCAGTCCTGAATGAATTTTTTGTGAATTACCTCGTTTATATTATTTGCTACTTTATATATAAACAAAGCATTGGCAGCTAAAAAAAGGAAAATTTCTGGATTGTATAAATGAGATGGTTCATAATATTTTACTAAACTTTTTTATTTGTCAGTGCGTTGCCATAATTTAGTATATTATACGAGTAAGAGGATTAATACCCACGAAATGTAAATAACTGTCACAAACAAAACCAATAGAAAATGAGTGGCTAAGGAATTAGGTATCTTGTTGCCAGGAAAACAATACTTTCAATACTTTGCACAGAAGTATTTCAAGCACAAATAAAATCAGTAATAAAATATTGTTTACGTAATTTACCTATGAAATCGAATATCAGTCAAATATATAAAAGGTACCATTCCTTATTTGATGCAAAGAATGCTTATAAATTCCGATTATGTATTTCAAATAATTGGGGCGTTATTATATTTTGGAGCATTATTACATAACTACAATAAATTGTGTTGGTAGTAATATAATATTTGTTGTCTTTGACCCATACTAGGATCACTGACCATACCTTGAAGTAAATGTGGGCAATTAAGAAGACTACAATTTTCGGAAATTTTTCCATTCGTGCGGTGGAATAATGGAAATAATGACTGCTTGTTTATTTATAAACTGTTACTTCATAAGTTATTTTGCGATAAAGATATATGTGTATGTAGGACAGTCGTTGTATATGTGTAGGTACCGAGATGTGGTAGCTTTTTCAAAAATAATATTCTCATATCATTTTACAATCCGATTTTCATATTTTGATTGAAAATAATTATTTACATTTTCCAATAACGAGATTATTCATGAGTTTGTCGTCGAGCAAAACAAGCCATACAATTCATAATATAGTTATAGTTCACCAACATAAAAAATTTATAGTTTATAAGTTAATTCCTTATTTCCTTTAATATAAACGACTTAACATTTAATAAACTTATTAAAAAGAGCAAAAAAACAATTTAAAAATATCGATATAAATAGAAAGGAAATTATCACATCTTTCAATAGATTATATTTTTTATTTGTACGAGTAATTACCATATCTAGATATCACCATACATTTATTTTACTCTGATATGGTACTAAACACTAGCAGATAGCTCTTTTACTTTACAAATTTTGATAACGAACTAATAACTTAGGCAGTAGTCATTGCTGAGAAATAAAAAAAACATTACTGTGACTACAGGATACAGGAATATATTTACTCTCTTTTTCCATTTTTATTTTTCTTAAATTCAATAGCGATAAATTTAGACAAAATATATTAATATTAAAAAAAAAATTACTGTGAAATAAAAAAAACATTACTGTGACTTAGAAATAAAAAAACATTACTGTGACTACAGGATACAGGAATATATTTACTCTCCTTTTCCATTTTTATTTTTCTTAAATTCAATAGCGATAAATTTAGACAAAATATATTAATATTCCCCTTATCTTTTTATTAAACATTATCCGTTATATAAAAAGCATTTAGCTTATTTTAAAGAAACACAGTTTATCGACACTACGTGCAAGAATATCCAGCACTTTTCAAAGTATTGACACATTCGTTTCATTTTCTCTCTCTCTTTATCTTGCCTTTGTATGGAAATTTTAGAAAGTAACTTATTTTTGTTACATTAACTTATTTATCATATTTTTCCTCGAGTATCGAAAATAATTCCTTCCAAAATATAGTTTTTCAGTAATCGAGTCAAATAAAATAGTCAAGGGCAAGTCGCACTTGTACCATTGGTATTTCTGGTAATCATGAAAATAAATTGAATGGTGTATCATGAAAAAATCTATATACCAGCCTGAAACGCTACTGGAACTTTTACTGTATGAAAATAAAAATTTTAGCCATATGGATTCGTAATGTTTTGTAAGATTGATTTTCTTTATCTCACTAGAAACCCCTTTTCATATTCGACAAAATCGAATATTCCCAAACTTTGAAATATTCCGTTTGATAATTGAGTCATAATCCAAACTTTGAACTATAGAATAGTCGTATTGTTATTTATATGAAAATATTATCAAACAAAGAAAATTTGTCGCCGAATTTTCTGTGTCCGTAGAAAAAAACCTGGTATGTAAGCCCAACTTGCACTACAAGAGTTTTGCATACATTTAGGCATTTATAAACATTCATATAATAATATGCACCGTATTATTCCTATTAAACTATTTAAAATGTTAATTTTTCAGAACGAAAATATTATTGCCTACTGAATTTTTCACAGGCGCATATTTAAAAAATATTTTTTTATAGACATGACTACAAATTAACGATGTTTCGGAATTTTTTCCTTTACTTGTGCAATGAGACCTGACCTCATGCCAAAATTAATTATTCTATGTTAGCAGAAAGTACTCTATTAGGTTTTGATTTATTTGCGAGTATCAAAACATGCGGTACAAATGGTCGTATTTTAAGGGTTATTTTTGATTGCGTTGACTTAATAGATTAACTTTTTTTAAATATTAAAGGAAAAGTAAACCTAAGTATTGGGTATTATCTTCATGGTTCAAAGGGTCTTGACACACCAACATATGGAAAACGAAGTGATCCTATAACTGTTCCTTTTTTCCTTTTGATGTACGGAACCCTAAAAAATACGGGAAGAAATGAAATCCTCATCATTTTTGTTAAATCTACATTTCGTATCCAAAGCTCGAGATTTTTTTAAATTGTTTTCAATCTATCTTTGAGAAATTGAGCGACTTTTGATCATATTTTTTGGAAAATGCTAAACATTGCAGAAAGATGACAATTTTTTAAATTTGTTCTTTAGCGAACTTTCAGTTTATATCCCAAATGAGGGGGTCGTTTGGCCAAATTTAATATGGAACACTATAAATAATCCGAATTTAGAAACCAAAATTTAATTTATGTACTTTACTTTTGTTCTGGTCTTATTTTCTGCAGACACGCAATAAATATTTCAGAGATTTTTTCGAAGTCTAGGGTTCATATCTATAAATCACTCTTTGGAATGGAGCTCAACATATCACATATTTTGATCAAACCAACAATTAAAATGATTTTATATCTAAACTTTTATGAAATAATGGTTCACAAAAAATGTTTGCGTTTTTTTACAGACATGTAAACATACATGAGTCTCAGATAAGTCACACAGATTAATGAATTGTACGAACTATGAACTATGCCCGCGACTTCGTTCATATGTGGAACTTTATAAATTATTATTAAGTTATTTGTAATATTAATTCATGTAACGCCAACGTGATGAAACATAATTTACACTACCTCAGAATTCATATAATCAACCTGCAAAAATTTCATCGAAACCTTTTTAGCCATTCTAGAGTGATGCCTAAAAAATAACAGGCTCACAAGCTAATGGCATACATTACAAAAACAATGTTTTTTTGATCAAACACTTATATTACGTTCCTCTAAATAATGTTTTCATGAATGATTTCAAGGTAGAGAATCTCTGGAAACTCTCTACCTTGAAATTTGTCTTTTTTAGAGACACATAAATTCTGCACTTTTGTATTGGGTGTAGATATTAAAATACAGAAAACCTATTTAACATATATTATAACTGGACTAATATTTAAATAACAAATATCGATAACAAATTAATAGCAATCGAAGGGCAACAAAAAACTTTGTACTGAAACAACCAAAAACGGCGTCTGCCTTCTTGCATCTGTCGATACCCAGATTTCTTACTTAAACTCTTACCCTCCTTCACCACACCACATTTCACATTTGGTCATGTCCACTTGCCACTGTTTATCCATGTGGAAAATTTCATTGTGCATTTAAAATACATGTAGCGCTATATACTGATAAATATGGAAGCACTATGTATTTTTATCATTACTAAGCCTCGAATATTTAAGCATTACTTTGTTTTTATTGTAATAAACTATGCAAGTGAATTATTAAATTTGCACATCTAATTGAGTGAATCAATTCCGGTGAAGAAAAAATTAAATGTAACTTCAAGTCAACATGTTTCCATAAAAAAATCATCGTAATTGAGTTAGTATTTTTTTATATGGTTCAAAGTCGATCAAGCGGACAAAAAGACGAACAAACAAGTAGATACAATTTTAACTTTTCGTCAATTTATCTGTTTATTTGTGTCTTCAGTTGTTTTATAGTTTTGGTTACTTTAGAAAATGTGAAGACTAAATGGGTTCTGCAGAAAATGCAATAAATACGCATGTATTACAGTGCATGCATGTTTTGTTCTTTACATCTAGAAGTTTTATATTCGGTGAACAAATAATTTAATCTAATATATATATATATATATATATATATATATATATATATATATATATATACTCTTTTTAATATAAGAATATTCAAAACATTTAGAATCATTAGGCCTTTGATAAAGGGTGGGGTATGGTAGTCACAGCCGATTTTATTTATAATTTTTGGTATTGCGTAAAAGAATGCAAATCTTTCTCTTTCCGTTTAGGAGGGAAAAACCGCTGATCACACAGAAATTAGTCACAATAGATTTAGTCACAGTAGATTTTAAATACGATTTTCGGTATTGTGTAAAGGAATGTAAAATCTCATTCGTTACATTTAGAAGCGCTTTTGTACCTTTGATATATGGACAGATATCGTAGTCACAGTAGTAAGGTTTCATTCGGGCACTTTGAGTACGGGTTCCTAAAAATAAGAAAGACGGTAGAAAGGTCTTTCTTCAGCGTTGTTTAAAGTGAATATTAAATGTCAGTGTGTGTGTACACGCTGACGTTTAATATTCACTTGAAACATGCAGAACCATACAGATGCACATGTGTGTCTGTGCAAGTCATGCACATGTGTGTATGTGCATATGTGTGTCTGTGCAAGTCGGAAGTGGATATGACTGATGACAGTTTACTCGTATTTATATTCTTCATATATATGTTAATATTTTTGAAGATTAGTTTATTAAATAATTTGAAAACAAAAAAAATTATTTTAAATATTTTTTTTGTTTCAGTCAACAATTAAAAAAAAGTTAGTGGAAATCAATGACGCAATACTGTCAGTATATAAAACATTTTACTTGATTTAAAATTTTGCTATTTGATAATTTATCATTTTCAATTTTTTATAATTATAATCCGTGTGAAATACATTTTTTAACGGTTGTTATAAAACTGGAAACAATTTTTATATTTTACCGAAAGTACCGAATAATTAGTACGATATAAATAGTTCTAACCGATCATTGGATTACGGACAATTTACTATAATTCATATGAACAAAATATCGTAGAAATATTATCATTGATGAGTAAAATGCCAAAGATTCATGAGGATGAGTAGAATTTTAGGTAAAATGGAAGAAAAAGAATGTGAAATTCCAAAGATGTTATTTATAATGGTTTTAGAGTTTTATTTAAAATCGAAATAATTTTAAATGACAGCAGTATTTATATTTTTGAAAGTGCTTAGTATTATAAATAGCACTCGCTTGCAGCCCATGTTCCTCGCTTAATGCTAGAGTTAACACATTATGTCAACATTTCACAACATTCCAAAAGGTTTCACTGATACAATCTGGAGCCTATAACTTCTGCTTTGTTTTTTGGTAGACCTAAGTGCTCTTGCCATGGTTTAATTCAGTTTACGTTATCTTGTACATCTGTTGCGTTGAAAATTTTGGTACTCCCATATTGAATAAAATCCGTATGTGATTTTATCTTCTTCTCCGTCAATGTTACGAGTGTTAGCATGCTTTGAAATTGGATAATTCTTGCTGTGCGTTAGGGAACGAGCAGCCGGTAGTATATTTGTATATACTATTACTCTTTTCTCAATTTTAGTCAAATTCTAGTCAACATTTTAGTTTACTGAGAGATGTCAGACAGAAGTAACAGTCAGTAAAATAATTTGTGGAGTCCTGCCTCTAGTTTGGCATCCTAAAACGCAATTATCGATTTTTGCCATTCAGTTTATTCTTATACCTACAGCAAGAATGTTAGGTCTAGCTTCTCTTTTGTTACATACTTTCTAATTAAAGGCCTTACAGAACACATTATTTTCTTAAACATCCTCTAATAACACATATAAGAATGGTTTATATATACATATATATATACATATTTATATATATATATATATATATATATATATATATATATATATATATATATATATATATATATATATACACAGAAAATGGATCAGAAGAAAAAGATGTATTTAATTCTATACAGCTGATGATGATGATGATTAATATATGTAATGAATCTAAAACTAAATTTATATATACATATGCATAAAATTCATGTTTATAGGCTCAACAGTTTTTAACTTTAATCTGTTCTTCTAGACCGGATTTCTTTTGGATTCAATTAATTTTGGTAGCAGAATATGCAAACGGAAATTGTACTTAAAATTTGCTAACTCGGAAACCATGGTCAGATATTTCAATTTCATTTATCTGTATTCACTTACGGGAATAACCGTATTCATGTTATTCTTTAATCACCGACGTGACTTTTCTCTCACGTATGTAGAGAAAAGTAAGGTCGGTAAAGCTTGTGCGTTCAATTGAGTTTTACAAAGTACTGCAAGATTTTTTTAGTTTTAATAATTCTTAGTTATCTAGCTTTTAGTATTAATTTTTAGGACGGATTACCATGAGATCACTGATCAGCCCTCATTTTGTTAATTTTAATGAAAATAATTTCCCTTTATATTTTTCGTAAATCTTAATTAATACACTGATCCACATAATAATGACAAAAACTATCTAAAAAATATTGTTAAAAGCTGCAAGTCCTTAAATCGTACAAAAATTACTTACCTTCCGGGCATACATACTTGGCACACTGAAAGCAAATATTTCTTTTGGAGGAATAGCAGGTGTCACTCGATTTTCTTTGAAGCCTCAAAGAACAAGTGTGATATCTTCTCCTTTTCGACTTCTTTTTCTTGAATCTGCGGATAATCAGTTATATCAGCTCCTATCATTTCAGCTAAACCAGCTCAAATTTTACTTGGTAGTTTTTTGCTGTAAACTCTTCTGTTCATGTGTATCAACAACGGATTTCGCGCCAGTCATTTCAAGAAAATACCTCTAGCAGTATTCTTTTGGTTATGTTTATTATGTAATATGTGGCTACAGACAGAGTTGAAATCAATTATTAGCAAAGAATGACCACTGACCGACGTCGAAAATGACGACTTCGAGCACTAATAGAGCACTATTTATCTATTTCGTGGACTCCCCGTTTGGTAGAGTTATAAAAATCTATTATTTCTCTTCAGCGATGGCTCCGTAATGATGCATAGACGACAAGAGAGTAACCGCATTATGACAAGTGAGTAACTGCTTTCGGGATATGGGATACCAGAATGTTTTAGCTCGTAATTCTGTAAAGCGTGGAACCTACCTTTCATTGTTTTGATAGCTAGGAACACTTCAGGAAACTTACTTTTATTTTTTTTCATAGTACCGACACATACTAAACGATTACTTGTTCGATTGAAATGAATTAATAGTCCCACATCATGTTCCTATTGCTACTATATAATGACATATCGAGTCGGATCACAAACTACATTTGTACCACTTCTTTCCATCATATGCTAAAGCATCGTCATCTAATCCACGTCCAGTATAAATGTGACAGTTATAGAAATAAGTGTTTTCTGCATCATATAGACATATCCATTTCAACCCACATTTATCAGGTTCCTTTGGCATACAAAACATACGGTTTGTACGTCGTCTAAAAGATACCACGTTTGGTCCACTGCAGCGTTCTTCCCCACGTTATATGCTTTCTGACAATTTAAAAATTTAAAATTTAAAAATTAGGCCATAGATTTGAAATAGCTGCTATCTTGTCAGCTTTTTTACGTTCTTCATTATCTGGTAGGTTATTAAATCGTAGATAACGCACAAAATTGCAAAAAATGGTTTTTAGGGATCAATCTCAATTCTTCTCGACCCGTTTATTCATTAGCGAATAAATATTCCGAATATTCGTAGTTGTGTTTGAATACTGTTATGTACACGAGTTGCCCAATAAAAGCTTATGATATCGTCATGTCCAAATCGCTAACTTTTCGATTTCCAAATCAACGATTTTTCTTCACATACTTACGTCAATATTCTGCCATCTTCACGTAAGCCCACTTTAGTATTTCTCGTATCATCTTTGGTCTATATTTATTCCAAACAGAATGAGAGTCTTTCAGGTCTTTATTTGTCAATTTTAATGTGTTCGTTGGTAGTAAAACATTGTATCTCAGTGTTCTAATTGCTTATGAAGGAGGATTTCTTGTACATTTGTAACTATTTTTACCATAGGAGGCCCACATATCAAAAAGTGGCGTTTGCTCGTCGGAAGGTAAAATTTGTTTATCTTTAACTTCAGCTTCAGCAATGCTAATCGTATCGTTGTGTGACCCTGCTCAAATCACTCATGAATAAAATTTTCACCAACATTCGAATCGCAAGACTTTTACAATCAAATCATGTTGTAACAGCCGAATCAAAATCATCAACGTGTGACATCAGTGATTTACTTTTTGAAGAATGTGGGTAATCGTTGGTATTTATTGTCCGTTTTTACGAGGGTAAAAAGGGGGAAGAGGGTTAAGAGGGTTTTTAAATCTTAAGACTTCTGAAATAAAATGACCAAAATTTAACATATGTGATACTTCAAAAAATTACACTAATACCGACGTGAGGTTTTTGAGGCCCGTGAAACATTTTTTGAATAATTTCGCTTACTAAAGATGCGTTAGTCGATATATACATCAACGTCTGCGTAATCTGTGGGACTAAACTCAGGGCTATATGACAAATCACTTGCGGGGGAGGTGAATTATTTACAAGTTTAACTAAGGCCAGGTTTCTTAGATCCCCACGACGATGATTAAAGGTTAAATAGTAATATTAACACAAATTCAGTAATTTGAGTTGATTCTTAATCATTTTATTTTATGACCCGGTTTTTTACAGTCATCTTATTTTTCCCCTATCAATCACTTCAGGCCCCTCCAAATGTACAAAATTATATGTAATTTATTACTTTTACAAGAAAAAGTGATTCCTAATTATGTAGGGCGGTAATTCTGTTCTACTTTTAACCTAATTCAAAAGAGGAGGAAGTTCTCATTTTGTCGTAATTTTTTTTCTTATGTGTATTCATCAATAATTTTTTACCGAGTGGAAGGATTTTGATGATTATTTTGTGTTTCAAAGAGGATAACATAAGTGTGATCCCATATATTTATGATCATGATCTGATGGAGAGTTCCGGAAATGAATGATGAAACGCCTTAACGAATGGTAGTTATTCAATTATGTTTTAAGATATTTGTTACAGGAAGTTTTTTTGCAAAATAACTACACCGTGGATCATGTTTGATTCTGTTCATGAGTTCTGGAGGTGAACAATGGAACTTCTTAACGGACGGTAGTGAATTGAACGCGATTTAAGATATTTGCTAATGGTAATTGTAACTTTGCAAAATAATTACACTATTGAGCATGCGAAACTCTGCTGATGCATTCTGGAGATGAACAATGGAACTCCTTATTTTTTTTTTACCTGTCTGTAACTTGGCAATCTGTGTTGATACAATGGGCCAATCCGTTGAAGTTAATGTCGTTTGTGGTCAGAGGACCCCGTTTAGGCTAGTTCCTGTCATTTGCTGTCAAATCTCGCGGATAGTGCAGGTACACTATGCCGTTTGAGATATGTATGTAGCACTTCCTGTGCCCTGAAGCTGTGTTATCAGCTCATTGACATGTGTTGCTATTCTTTTCTGATATTTATCGCTATATCTGGCAATCTCCTGCTTAATAGTGTTGATTTTTAAGTCCTCGTGTATATATTTGTTGTCCACGTAGTAAGGGGCATTTATTTTATTGCTCTACGTGCTTTACTCTGGAATATTTCAAGAATCTCGTTATTGCTGTTGCTTGCTGACATACGGGATTCAGCTATGAGGCTGAATCCCGTATGTCCAAATTGGTTTTAGGATATACTTGTAGATGGCTAGTTTGCTTTCCCGCGTAAGTCTCGATTTAGGACCTGTGAGCCAATACATCGATCTGAGCTTTATGTCCAGCTGTTTGCGTTTAGTCCAAATATGCTTTCTCCAAGTAAGTCTTCTATCCAGATGCATACCCAGATATTTAGCATCTTCCGCTTGTGGTATAATTTCATTGTGGATTTTTATTGGGGGACAGGTTTGTCTTCTAAGGGTGAAGGAGACATGGACAGATTTTCACTGATTAACTTTGATACGCCAATTGTCTAGCCACTTCTCTACCTCGTGAATATTGTCTTGTAGTTTAACTGAGGCTACTGTTGGGTCCTCGTGAACTGACAAAATCCTTGTGTCGTCTGCATAAGTCGCTGTTAGAGTATAAGCGTGCGTTGGCAAATCTGCAGTAAAGATCAGATACATTAAGGGACCCAGTATACTTCCTTGTGGCACTCCTGATTGGAGTATATTGAAAAGTGAAGTTTCATTGTTATATTTTACCTCGAAGCACCTTCCATCGAGATATGATTTCAAGATCGGGAAGAAGGAGTGTGGTGACATTTTTTTAAGCTTGTAGAGGAGTCCCTCGTGCCACACTCTGTCAAAAGCTTGACTAATGTCTAAGAAGACAGCAGAACAGTAGTGTTTATGTTCTAAAGTACGGCTCATGGTATTTGTGATACGATGTATCTGCTCCACGGTGCCGTGATGTTCCCGGAAACCGAATTGATGAGCAGGAACGGCATTTGGTAGGTAGGTACGCATCCTGGTCAGCAATATCTTCTCCATCAGTTTACGCAGCAAGGAAAGTAGTCTTATTGGTCTATAGGAACTCGCTTCGGGGATAGGTTTACCTGGTTTTGGGATCATTATTATTTGCGCAATTTTTTATTGGGTGGGATAGAAAGCAAGTCTTAAACAGACGTTAAAGATTGCAGTTATAAGAACTACTCCTTTTCTAGCTAATTGTTTCAGTAGTTTTGCGTCGATTGAATCGTAACCTGGCGTTTTACCCTCTGGTAGTTTCCATATTTCTCTCCATACTTCTTTAGGACTGGCACAGTTTAGTGGTAGGCACATTTGCATTGGCGAAAGAAGATACTCTAAGACTTCCTTATCGTGTTCTGGGTTTTTGCTAGGTAAAGGGTGGAACACAGTTTTTAGGTGTTCCGAAAATACCTGAGCCTTTTCACTGTCAGTTCTTGCCCATTTCGATTGAGAGGCTTTTATAGGTGGAATGTGGTCTTTTGGTCGTTTTAGCATTTTTGTTGTCTTCCAAAGTGAGTAGTTGCTATCTTTGTTAGGAGACAGGAGAGCCAGCTGATTTTGGAGACGTTCGTTGTCAGCTATATGGATCAAGTGTTCGAGTTCTTCTGAACCCTTGTAAAATGCTTTTTTGTCGCTGGGATATTGAGTAGTATGCCATTTTTTTCTCAGTTGTCTTCTTTCATACACTTTATATTTTATGAGCTTGAAGTAGTGACAGTTTTGCTCAGTAGGTCTCAGGATGGGTGTTGATTCTTTTGCCGCCAGGTGGATGACCTTGTTGAGAGATTCAATAGCTTATTTCACGTTCTCTTCCTTCTCCAGCCCAGACACAGGCTTATTGAATCTGTTATTATTGTCTTGTAAATATTCCATTCTGTTTTATGGTTATATAACCTTTGTGGATACTCTGTCAGAATCGCTTTGTAGTGGTAGTTGAGTAACACTGGTGTATGGTCTGATGATAGGTCTGTGCATTCGTCTATGTCTATCTGGCTAGATGCAATATTTCTGATAATGAAAAAGTCCAGCAGGTCTGGCACCTTTCCCTGATCAGACGGCCAGTAGGTGGGAATACCATGTGAGACAGATTTAAGATGAAGTTCATTTAGAGCAGCGTACAGGTTTCGACCCTTCGTTAGTGTTAGCCTGGAGCCCCATGACACGTGTTTGGCGTTCCAATCACCACCGCATATGAAACTATTTCCAAGTACGTTGAAGAAGAATTTGTAATCATCACTTATAATAGAATGTCTAGGCGGTCAGTAAATTGCAGTCAAGGTTGTTTCTGTTCTATGGTCCTGAATTTTAACTGAGGTAGCTTGAATTTTGTCAGTTTCGTATTTTTCAAGGGTATAATGTTTGATATTCTGTTTTATTATGACTGCTGTTCCGCCATGAGAATTGCCGGAGGGACGGTTTGTGGTATACACCTTGTAGTTTTTGAGACTGAAATACGTTTTATTTGTAAACCTCGTTTCAGAGATTAAGTCCACGTCAATTCTTTCCGTTTTAAGAAATAGTTTGAGTTCTTGTCTACGTTCTGTCAACCCATTGGCATTCCATATGCTTGTGACTAGTTGGATCATACGATCCATCATAATGTTCATTATGTTTTGGAATTTGTCAAACATTACGTCTAGTATTTCCGTAAAATTGTTTCGGTCATTGATATTGGTTTTCGTGTCAAGTGTGTTTTTTTTTGTTTTGCTGCTTGTGCGTAAGAGGTGTTGGGTTTAGTGAATTTGTAATATTTATACTGATTGCTTGTTTGTGTGTTTTCTGTTGATGTATTCAGATGGCTGTTTTGCGTTGTACTCTTTGTATTGTCATTCATGTCCGTTGTTTTTTTGTTTGGTTTTGCATATACTCTTGGTAATGTCATTCATATCTTTAGTCTTTTTTGTTTCGTTTTTCAATAGTAGGTCTTTGTACTGTTTATAATTTTCGCATCTTTTGTAGCTAGCAGGATGTTTTTCTTTGCAGTTTGCGCAAGTAGCCTCTGTGTCAGGTCTTTTTAGACAGCTTTCTGTAGGGTGTTCTTCCCCGCATTTTACGCATCTGAAATGTCTATTGCACTGATATTTAGCACGTCCGAATCTCTGGCACCTTTTGCATTGCAATATGTCTAGCTTTTTGTATGGGGCTTCAAATGTAATTTTTATGTCCGTCATGTTCAGTTGATTGATCATGAAGATTTCTTTATTGTTGTATTTTGGCTCTAGGTCTACGTAAAAAAGAGGGAGTGGATTTTTGGTACTTTTATGCATCACATTTGTAATTTGTCTGACCTCGTGTCCTAATTCTAAGAGCTCTTGTTTTATTATTACCGTGTCTTCTGATGCGTGTAGCTCAAGTAAGACCACACGATAGACTCTTCGCTTTTAAGTTTATATGTAATGTCATTCGCAATAAAGTTAGCCCTTATTATACCTTTGTATATATCCACATCAGCCGGTATTATTTTTACGACATGACCAGATTTCAAAGTTGTCATAGTGTATTTTTCTGATTCTTCTATTTTAGAAAGAATGTCTTTAAATTTTTTGATTTCTATGACTCCCGTTACAAAAATAGGCTCGGGTTTTGGTGGTTGAGGTTCCTTTTGTTGGGTATTTGTCTCTTCAATATCGTTTGATTCAAGAGCTTGAATTCTGTTTTGAGTTGTTACCGCATATACCGTCTTTGAAAGTATATTCCTGTTGACCATTCCAGGACTTGTGTCTGCTTTTCTTTTTTCAGGTACCTGATCCTTTTGCCAAGGTTGGTTACTTTCAGTCTGTTCGTCTTTAGCTGTACACTCTACATATGTCTTATCTGTCATACTTATTTGTGTTGGTATTTCTACTGGTAATGTTCGGAGTGAGTGACTTCTTGCACGTATGAACATATTTTTATGCAGTATTTGCTGCACCATTTTAGGGTATTCATCATTTTTGTTTTGAGTTTTATGATTTATAGTATTTATGTTTAATCCCACGAGTAGGGTCGATATAAAAGGTCACTTAAGGGGTGACGCCCATTCCCCCAAGAAGGCATACTTCAACGACGTTTGGCGGGCCCGTCGTGGTTGGCACTAGATACTGATCTCCCATCAGTCATTCATCCTATTGGCACGTATCCCACTGTAGAATTGGAGTGAGGTTCAACCAGCAACCTCAGCCCAGGCGGTTAAGCCGAGACTTGAATTTCCTTCTGTCTAGTGAAGGTGCTGATGTGCAGCGGTCATTTCCTACCTCTGCTAAGTGATGTACTAAGTCGAGTTTTTTAACCGTCGCCCGAGGCTCGACGTTGACTTTTTACAGTTGGTTTAGTCTCTTCACAACTAACCCTACTCCTTTCGCATACGGGTTTAGGAACATCAATGGCGGAGTTTATGAACTCCTTATATGATGGTAGTAAATCAAACGTAATTCATGATATTTGCGACTGGTAGTTTTTACTTTGCAAAATAACTGCACCATGGACTAGGTCAGGGTCTGATAATGAATTCTGAAGATGAATAATGCAACTCTTTAACAGAAGGTAGTAACTCAATCGTCATTCAATATACATATAACTGGTTACTTGTTACTTTAGTTATTAATTTGCAAAATCTGATATTGAACTTCAAGTATGGAGAACGGAACTCTTCAAAGGCTAACAGCTAACCGCTAGTGACTACTACTATCATTCCTATATGTTATTGATAACTAGCTTTAGACAAAGATAAAATTATCTATGTACTGACTTTTGCCCGTGACTTTAAATAATTAGGCGAAGAAGAAAATAAATGAGTGTTAAATATAGTGTTATGATTAATAGTTATATATTAATCACTAAAAATTCTAAAATAAAGTATCTTTTAAAAAACTTCAAAAAGTAGGTACTAAAAAGTAAAAAATAAGTAATTAAGATTAGTTACCCACTTATACGCAATAAATAGCTAAGTTACTTATTTTTGAAGTCAATACATCTCGGATCAGCTTAAAGAAATGTAAAATTTAATGTTACAAATGCGACCCTTGTGATCTATTTAGTATTGTGAGTACATTAGAAGTTAAGGTGTTACATTTACATAATAAATTAAGTTAAATTACAAATTTCTTTATGTACGTCGACAGTGCAGTACCTATAAGTAAGTAGTAACTCTAAGTAATGATACCTATAAGTAATTTTTATTAATTATTTTTTACTTTTTAGTACCTCCTTTTTGAAAGTCGGTTTTTTAAAATACATTTTAGGATTTTTGAACTTGCCATGAAATAGCAATTAGTTAGGTTAAATAATGCACTACTATTTAAAAATATAGTAAAATTTCAATTATTTAAAATATTTATGCAGCACATAATAGAATAGTAACATGACTTTTATATTCTATATTTATTATATAATATTAATTTTATTTATTAAATTTTTTTAAGTGATGATGGTTATGTCTAAATACCTTAATTGAAGGGGGTGTTTTACCACTCGGACCACAAAGCACTGGCCTGCCTCTAAGCGATTTTTGTTTGGAGAAATAGTAGAAATAAAAATATTATAGCCATTTAAACAGAAAAGAATTTTAGGTGACGAAAGAGGTGAAAATACAATTTTTTTTGTAAATTACTTACTATAGTTTCATTATGATAAGTTATTATATTTAGTATCATCTATAATTTTAATTAAGGAAACAAAATTTGGTAAAATTTGTCTTTGGCATTATATCAAATATAGACTCTAATTTTAGTAAAGCTTTCTTTCGTGTTATCTGGATTGAAGATGATTATCTGGGTGATGTATTATGTTTCCTTTTCCGTTTGAACACAGAATATTATTTCGTCTTAGAAGAAATATTTTACCAATTTATTTAATATAGAATGGAAAGGAGTAACATGCAGGGTACCGGAACCACGGTGTTTTCGTTTATATTTATATTATTCACACGTATCAAATCTTGTCAAGTTACATTAAATAATCGCTAGATAATAATATCTATAAACTAAAATTAGTTCGAACCAATTATGTACATATGGCCATAAGTAAAGTTAAAATTAATATTGGAGTAGAACTCTTTCACCTTATTTCTTATTTCGACGAAGTAATCTAACGGAATAGAGAACTTGGTTTCTTTTTCTAATAATGTTTTTGGTGCGATGTCACAACTTTTATTAAAGTTTTAAATTTAATTCTTTTTCTCCTAATATTATTTCTTTATTTTATTAATATGCTTCCCTCTTTGTTCTACTCCTATCATTTGATTGTTTTACAATACATATAGTATTGGAGTACGGAGTCCATTCTAATTTTTAATATTTAGTACGACATACAAAAAATGTATTAAACGGCTAATGATAGTAAAATTATCCCACACATATTTTTAAAAATTATAACACAACAGTATAGCATTGGGACACTCATGCTTATGAGCACAGTTCCTGCTAACTTTGCCTTTTTGTTAAACTTCCCCCATCATGTGTCCCCTTGTAGCTCTGTCACGATAGGTGCGCATACTGCAACTAGCACACCATTTAAACTGGTAGGTAGTTAATGTAAACCCGCGAACGCACGAGTTCTGTTGAAGATATTTTTAAAAAATTTAAAAAGCAAGGAGTTCTCTATGCTACGAATACCTTAAATCCATTTAGAATTTTTTAATTAAAGTTAATATTCTCAAATACGTGAAAATATGGCCACAAGACCATAGCTCGGCAATTACAAGAGCGATTGGTTGTGTACTCTTACAGAAAATGTTGGTGTGCCAACTGTAGGTAGTGTACGAGAATCACACTAGCGCCGATGAGGCACATAAATCATTTTTTGTCGCTTCGGCCATAGTATCGAAAAAAAATTTAACAAACCTTGTTAAAAAAACATTTGGTTACTCCATTACACGGGTATAAAATTTTGAAATTTGTATGTAATTTGCTGCAT
The DNA here is from genome assembly GCA_039881145.1 of Druceiella hillmani. Lineage (NCBI taxonomy): Eukaryota > Metazoa > Arthropoda > Insecta > Lepidoptera > Hepialidae > Druceiella > Druceiella hillmani. The sequence goes on along the minus strand of JAYKKI010000016.1, from coordinate 19,750,595 downwards.
TGTTCTTATTCATTTGGTATGATTTGTTTTTAATATATTTCCCTAATCATAATAAGGACACCTACTTACTTTTTAAGAAAATTGTCTGTGATATAATACTACAATTTATACTACAGGTGTACTGACTCTTGCACTGACCCAAGTGCACTGACTCTTCTATGTAAATTCTGCGGAACAAGAGATCACATTGTGTAACAACAATTTTTTCACGAATATTCAATACTAGCGTGTTAAACCTATCGTATTTGATGCACAGTTATTTAAATATTTTATACTATTTTAATATTGCACACTAATTTATAGTCAAGTTTGCGAAAAACATGCGATTTTTATGTGGTACTTGAAATAAGCAATAACTTTTATTTCTCCAGGATGCTCTAAGAAAACTGCATATGTCATACCTTTTCATTCATTTGTGAACAAAGACCTACAAACATTCCAAATTTTAACATTCTGTAGAAGATGTAAACGTAATATTCACTTTTATCAATATATTTGAATTGTATTTCAGCTTTAATAAAAAATTAATCAATTATTGCTATGTCATGGAAAGTAGTGATGGTCAAAAAATTCGCAGAAGGAAGGTCAAAAAAGTGTTTCCATTTTATCATGAAAATAAACTGAAATTGTGAATTTGCCTTCTTCATCATCGTTGAATTTTTTTCACGAAGTTCCTGCTTCATTTTTGGGAACAAATAATAGTCAGAGGGGCCAAGTCTCGGCTGTAAAGTTTTGCAATATTTGAAAGCGGCATTTATGTAAGACATCCATTGCAACAAGACTTTTGTGTACAAACGACCGTAGAACAATACGACAGTACACTAAAGTGCTTATTTAAGCTACTCCAGTAATACACTCTCGTTATAGAAACTCCTTTATCTTTGAAGTCAATGAACAGGATACTTCTACGAATACTCTTTTCCACGGATTGTGTGAGAAATGTACATTAACGCCAAATATATTCAATAGTAACCTAATTGCTAACGACAGCTGGGAAAAATCAAGAGTTAATAAAACATTATCTCATTTACCTTTCGTTAAGTTACAATTAAACATTCACCTAAATCATTTTAAAAAAGATCTACAAAAATTTGAAAATACTTTTAATTTTTAGGAGTTAGATATCATTACCTATACTGTTGTAGTTTTAATTTCTTTGTATTTGTTGTTTAAAATTAGAGGATTTCTTTGTCGTTAAACCCTTCTGGTTACTGTATTTAAACAGGTTTTCAATATAAAAAAATGAAAAGGAAAATTCAAAAAAGAACATTATTTCAAGAATAAGACACTACCATAATCGTATCTATTAACCTGCCTAAAATATTATCTGCAGTTAGATATAATTGCAACTACTGGCTCCTTAATATGAATCCCATGTCATAAAAATTATTAATAATGTCACTTTATTTACGAATACCATTCTGCTTCAGCTATTTCTTAATTCAACTTCAACTAAAGAATGAAGTTTTATCCCTCTATGTTGGCGAAAATTATTGCCGTGACTTTTCCAGCCGACTGCGACACCAGGAATTTTTTAGGGTAGCGATACTGTAATGATTAATGAGACAGAGATCCATAATTTCTCGTGAATCATTTACACAATTTTTGTTTTAGCGGCGGCGAGAACAGTCTCCGCACCCATGGATATGGAAAACATTCTTTCTTACACACACATACACACCCACATACACACGTACACGCGCACACACACACACACACGCATGCACACACGCACACACACACGCACGCAAACACACACATTTCACATACATTATTTCGCCGATAATGGAGCTATATACACATATTTCTCCTGCGTGGACACATATACATACATTTTTTTGCCAATAATTGAACAAACATCGAATGAGCTTATTCTTTTACTACTTCAATCAATGCGTCTTACATATCAAAAATATTGCTATAAGAATATATACGTGTGTATGTGGCAGCATTTCTCTAGTTACATTTTTAAAGAGTTTTTTTACACTCGCATTATTTGTAATGGCTCTTTGAGTTTAGAAAAATACTTAATTATAGCTATTTTTCTACAATTAAAATGGCGTTTTTCAATTTTGGACATATCAGAGAGTGTATCTCAAATCAAATTGTTACACTATACTTACAAAAACAACCGTTAATTCCCTTTGAGTCAATTATTTTTCTGGGTTTAGTATTTAGGTCTGATGAAAGTACTGCCTATCTTTCTTTATCTCAATAATCGACCCTAGAGACATTAGATCACATCGAATGGGGTAATTTTTATTTTACGATTCCTTAATAAAGTATCAGAAAATTCACTGATTAAAATGGAACCCGGATATTTGCTATACTCAGAAAGAAGAAGAGTTTTGGACGCGAAAAGATTCAAAGTAAGTAAGTTAGGCTGCTAAACAAGTTATGTATTTAAGAAATCTTTTACGCAAATTATAATGTATGAAAACTTCGCCTGTATTACATTACAATATTAACCAAAGGGATAAGAAACTTAGTAATAATTGTTTATTCCCTAAAAGGAGAAAACATATTGATGTTAAATATCATTTTGTCATGTCAGCATAAATAAACCTTAGATATATATCAAATATTTAAAGACAGCAGACGTGCCCGCAGATATTTTGAACGAAAGTTTGAGTAATTTTAGTTTCTTAAAAGTTTTTTTTGTTATATTTGTGCCCCTATCACAATATTTTGATAAGATGATGTGTTAATGTAATAAAATATAGATAACAATTAGTGCTATCTACTGGCAACTACGAACTAACTTGTGTATGATAAAAAAAATAAAAGTCAGTATACTGCAAGCACGCACGGCGTTTTGTTCGATATTTCTGATAAGTCACTGGGAATATTTGATGAGCTAAGAGATACCTTTGTATAATTATAATTTTCAATTTATATTACAATAATTTTTTAATTTTTGTACATTCAGTAGTGTACAATATGTTTTTCTTCTAAAGGTGATTTTATAGGCAATATTTATTGCATTTTAAATTCTATCATAGGTTGTTTTGAATATTTAGATTTGGTAAATTAATAAAATGATGTTATTAATGATATCTATTATGAAAATCACGCAGTACATACGCCACATATTATTAGTGTAATACATAAACAAAAAACTTAAAAGAGGTCTTTAGAGACAGACGTAGAGGGTTTCGAGATATTTTTTTACCCATTATAAATAGAATTTCTTATGGGTAAGGAAATTTTAATCCTCTATTAGAATCGTAAAGGTTCATGACAATATTTTGATCCAGCCATTTCAATAAGACAGTGTCTGAAATAGAAAATTAAAGAAACCAAGAGTGGTGAAATTTGGAAATATTAGAAAGGGTGATGGTAAACTCACAACAAAACAATCTAAACTAGTGAATAGTCAAAGTACTGCTGCACAATAATATGCAACATGCAGCAAAAAATCATTTGAAAGAGACAAAATTGGCAGTAGGCAATACTTCATTGCATATCCAAAAAATTGGAATAAAAATATTCAATTGAAAAGAGGTAATGGAAAAAGGCTTAAACGTTAGAAGAAAAAAACGATAATCCAAATGAATTTGGAAATATTATCTATTATTAAACTTCACAAGCCACTTTCAAAAGTTCCTGAATAAACAAATAAAATAACATAATACAAAAATCCACCGAATACATCTAACCACACTACAGTAAATTAACCTTCCACTTATTATGATGGAAAATGAATGAAGGCAGGAAGCGATTACTTGGTGAGAATTTTCCCCAAAAAGATTCATAATTTTTAACGTTGAAAGCTTTTCACGTAGAAAATTATTTAAGCGCGTTTACCGACGACGCGGTTCAATTACGGTTTCCATTTTTCCTCACCTTACGAGAAATAATTTAATTAAATTTAGACAGTGTTAGAGTTTTAATTCTCCAGGTTTATATCGGGAAGAAGTTATTAGAATATGTAAATGTATTGATAATGAAATTTAATTAGTCTTCTCCTTAGTGTGTTCGCTTATTGAAATGTTGTGGAGGAACTTAAGAATTATCAGTGGTTTAGATATTCAGGTCGGTTTCCGTTAGGATAAATTACCATAGTACCCTACATTTTTTGAATTACCATATAATTTTTCACGCAAACTTAAATTATTCCTTCAAATATTACTTAATCTCTTTATTTAATGATATTCTTTTATTTTCTGTTGTCCCATATAGTGAGAACCTTAAAATTAGGATTATCAATATGGTGTGACTTACATCAACACTGTTAAACAACATTGAATAACATTGTACAATATTTTTAGTGCCGTTGACATACTATATAACATTAAATTATAGATACGCTTAGAGCTACGTGATTAAGTAGTGAAAAGTAAATATGGTTTGTATGTTGTTTTCCTGGTATAATCAAAAAGGTCTTTGAATTTTTTAAATTATGTAACCAAAAATTTGTTTTAAATTCCCAAGAATAGTTCCCGCTGATTTTGATCTAATTTATAATGTAATATACATTTCCTCAGATTATTTCATTCGTTTTCAATAGTTATATTTTGTGAAGATAAATGTTTTCCACTATCGCTATTGCTGAGTGCTAGAAAGTGAAAAAATAAACTAGAACATAAGGCAAGAACACAAATATAACAAAGTAATTTTAGTTCAATAAAAAATGAAGATTCATGAAAATAAAAGTGTTTTATTAACTAAAACTATGTTTGACAAATTACTTTTAGAACTGATTATTTTTGACAATTTTAGCTTCCATCAGCCCTAATTCTTACTTAATAATTCCTCTCACTATTTATTAAGACATAAAGAACATTCGATTATTGGTCTATAATTTTGGATATGAAATTAAAAACTAAACATTTTTTATAAGTGCATATATACTCTCTACTGCGTATGAAGTTCCATGGTATGTCTTTAAAAGTGTTATGTGAATCTATCGCTTTCATCAAGAAATTTTTAAAAAAATTTTTCGCATAAAAATTTTGTGTATTCAAAAGCGTTTTCATATCAATAAGCATTTTAACAATGTGTCATAATTTATTTTTATTTTTCGCCAATATTTTCGATCAATCTACTTCACTTATTTATGTAAAAAGATTTTACGGAGTTCAATAATCTAATTAGCACTTCCTGGTAAATTGTTTGTAAAATTAAATAAAAATTATTAGAATTAACAGTATTTACGTAGATATCTAGATTTATATAAATTAATTGATTTATTTAATTATTGTAATACTGCTTGTCTGGGTAGGGCTTTGATTGTCTATCTGTAATCTTTGCTAATATCCCACCTGAAGATGTTGTAATACAACGAAACCTAGGTCGTGGTTAAAGAAATTAAAGAAAGTAGAAATAATATTACATCACGTAGTTTCATTTAATTGTGAATAATGAATTTCTACAAAATTAACGCCAAATATATTCAATAAATAAGGTAATATTTTTCTACCACAAGTTAATTTCTACTTTACCGACTTTGAATCTGCCGTCAGTCATGTATTTTATGATGTCAAAAGCCGTCTAAGCAATAAAAAACACCTTAATCCACGAATTAATTTTTCTTTGACTAGGTAATAATCAGTAGGAGATTATATTTGACAGCATAAACGCGGACTGGCTGCCATGTAGTTGCCCATTAGTCGTACCGTTATTTAATCTAGTCATATTATAAATTTTATGTCTGCCTCTGCAGTAAGAATGAAAAGATAACCTTTTATACCGTTCACAGAATTTTTACTTAGCGCTTATTGCCATATTGCTGAAAATTTCAGAGTATTTAGTACCTTTTTCTTCTTTCGATTCCTTATGGAATAAGTAAAAGGATATAAAAAGATGTTATTTGTAAAATCATTTGCACTTTACATTATATTTGGCTATATCTCCCCTACCTTTTTTAATAGGTATATGAGCGTAATCTATTGCCCATACAATATTTTTCATGTTTGAAATTCTATGTATTAAAATCCTGTGACTTTCGCTTTTTATTCCTAATTTTCTACATTTTTATATCAATTAAAGATTTTCGATGCACATGCCATTAATATCTATAGATCCATCTAGTAAAATTAATAAAAATGTTGATATCTATAACATGTTCTTTGGAAAACTAATGAAAATGACAATTTAAATATTATTTCCATTGTTTTATCTTTATGCAATATTACAGAATTAGTTTACTAAAACAGTTAACACCTGAATTTCTTCTTCATTATTTTTCTATGATTAATTTTTTTTTCAAAGTGAACCGCGACAGAAAGAGCATAGTACAAATAATCGAAATGAACGCGTTACACGAAACATTAATTGTACGGCTTATACTTCAATTGTTTGACAGCCGCCATTTTTTCTTCTATTCCATCCTAAGTCTAATCTTTTAAACTTTGTACTTTGTTTTAGGTGCTAAATTGTAGATATAGTTATGTCACATTTATTGCTAAAGTTGTCAACTAATCCATGGTTTAGTTGTGGATAAATATTTTTAGACTTCATTTATTGCTAAGCTCTGTGCTGAACATTTTTCATAAAAATATACGTATAACGACTGAGTGATGACGTAAACGTATAACGACTGAGGCATGAGTGAATTGTTTCGCCAACAGATTTGGATTGAGAGGTCGTAACTCTGTTTGACTATGGAAAAATTAGGTTTGGGATATCCCACCCTTCCTCACTAAATCACTTTCTGTGCCTAATTGTACGTGCAGTACTGTCAAATTGTAATAAAAGCAATTGCGATCGCTTTTTAATGTAAATGACCATGTAGAAAAATTGCTGTTTTATTCTTTATACGCATTCTTGTATAATCGCGTAAAATTATGTACGTTATATTATTATATTTTTGCCATCTTCTTTTGTTTGTATAAAACTAACTTAGACAAATTTTCATACCGAACCGCAAACTCGCCCAAATTTATTTCCTCGAGACAACTGATATCTGTCGAAAATATTAATACAGACAGAGATTTCAATATTGTCGAAACTCAAAACTCGGTTCCATTGACTAGGTACAGAGCTATTGAAACAGACAAATTTAATTAATAAATGGCAAAGGCGATACGTTCCTTTAGGTGTACTAGCAAGCCCGGTGACTCAAAATGGCCATAGAAACAGCAAACTACTAGTTCCACATGTCATTTTGATGCCATTTCGCTTTTTGTACACCTTCCCAAGCACTACCCGCACAGCAATACCTGGTGTATTTCGCGATGTCAGAACTGTAACATTATCGCATGGCTAGATATCCATATTGACTATTCATAATTGAAGCAAGAGTGGGTTGCATTTGTTAACCATCACTTCTAAAAAATACATCAAATCGCCATGATTTGTCAGAGTTTCATCCGGTCCTAAACATTTTGTTTTCCCCTTATAGTTCGAGATAAAATCGGCATGAACTAAAAATAAAAAAAATAAAATCGGCATGAACTGTTATTTTGGCTTTTGTAACTTTTTGTAGATTGTCGATCAATCTGTAATCTTTGTACTAAATTCAGGTTTTTGCCTTCCACTGAATAAGAGACAACTTTTTTAATGAGCCACAAGCCTTCGTCAGAGTAAAAATTTAGGATAGCGTCACATCCAAGTAACATATACAAAATAGGACTTCTCCTATTTTAGAACTCTATTCTATACCAATACTCAATTACAAGCCCACCACAGTATTTTTTTTAAATATATGTTATTAACACACATACTCGCAGAGTAAATTGTTGTGCAATTACAACAGGGTACTTTTGAACCAGTTCAAGTCGTTATTGGAAAGTCAAAGCTTTTATTTTTTTCTCAGGCAATTACATAAAATGACTAAAATATTTTTAGCCAGTTAAAGTCGTTGCATGAAAACGTGGCAGATTAAGTGAGTACATCAAGAGATCGTACCATGGGTATTAGTTAGCAACAACGTTTCCGTTATAAAGCAGAAATTTTAATATTTCTCAATATTAAATGTATGTTATCGACTAAGCACTGAAGAACATTGACATTTTTGCTTTACCTCGCGCGATAAGAAACAAAAACATACGCCTTTGCTTTGAAATACTCAACTACAGATAAGGCAAAAAACATGGAATTTACTCTTTAAAATCGGCTTTCTACTACTATAATACGTACCTCGTTTTATGTGCGTGAAAGCAATCAAGTGATGTAATAGGGAAGTTTCTTGCTTCACCGAAACCATTTTGTTCATCACGGTATAATACATACAAACGTAATTCCTCCATTATTCTTTTCCTTTTTATATTTAAGGGCAGTACAGTTTTATTATAAATATCTGCGTCTTTTATTTAATATGAATCGGAAATTTCATTTTTGTTTAAACAGTATTTATTTCATTAGTATCTAGTCTTGGTCTTACTAATGTAGTGAAAATATAGTTTATTTGGAATTCCTTGTGACAGTCCATACTTTCTTTCAGTTTGGTCACAACTGCCAATCCTATTTTTCGTAAACGCAACGGTAATAGCCCGGTTAATTCAATCACGTTCTGTGCAAACAAAATAACTTGGTCTTTATATCAGCTTTGACTAAACCGGTTATTAAATTTAACGTTTTTGGTTATTCTTCCCATCTTATTAAAATATGTTTAGAAAGGGGCGTTTCTATTTCTTAAATTAGTTGTGTATTGAGGATACACTGTTATCTTCCCCATATTAACTAGCTCTTGCAATGCTAATAGGAATATGGATTTCCAGACCTTTTCCAACGACGTTCGTTGCTGTGCATACAATGATTTTTTTACAAAATGTACATGGCAGGTCAGTGAATTGATTTAGAGTAATTAGAAAAAAAATATGTTCATTCTTTGAATACAAATTTTGAAAGGCATGTGGTATCTCCGCTAGCCTATTTTCCCGCCACTCAGAGGACTTGTTAGCAGGAGGATCATGCAATAAAGACAGCCTATATTCATTGTTTTCAGCACATTCTTTGACAAAACCGTTACGAACTAAAGCCAGTTTACCTTTTGCTTCTCAGGAGCTTCATGGTACCTAGGGAAATCGTATGATCCCGCATGGCAGATTTAAATGCACTTCCAACATATTAAGTGTCCCTACAGGATACAAATGACCGTTTTGAGCTGCATTTGTTTAAGCCAAACATTAAGAAACTAAATATATATTCAAAAAATACATTAATAAACCCAAAATAATGAAATAAAATCTTCTATACTCCTGCAGTAACAAAATAAATGACTAAGCTACTAATTACGATAAATAAATAACCTAAAACAATAAAGAAATATTTCTGCGACAAATTTATGTTTATAAAATTTGCGCATTACGTCTTGCTGATAATACTTCGGAATATTCGGCAATCGTCGGCGTTCTGCAGCGCCTGTATTGTGCCGCGCCACTTTGCTACTTACATTGACTCTCATAGTGGCGTTACTGTCCGTTACAGTACTGTGTAAAATGTTCAAGTAAAATAAACGGTTCGTATTTCCCTAATAGCGTTTATAGATAAGTATGCTGTTTTTTTTAGTTTTACATCCTATATGTGATAAATACCATAAATTATTCTAAAATATTCGGAGCCATTATCTTTCACTTGTAGTATCAGTATGAATACAAAGAAACAACGATAGAAGATATATGCAATACACACACACACAATATTAAAAAAATATTAAAGAATTCCAATACGAAGGAAAACCAGTAGAGAATAATTATGATATAATTATTAATACTCACGCTAATTCAATGCTTAGTTACTGAAATTCCTTGTTAACCAAGCTGTTAAACAAGGAATATTGAACAGGATTTTAGGAATAATGATATCTTTGACAATAATAATAAACGTCTATAAGCTTATCCATAAAAAACTCACGATGAACTTCAGACTGGGTAGACAGACTCAAAGGAAATGTCCCACGAACGATGCTGATAAGGATAGGATCAACTCCGGAAATGCAGCACCACTCATCGGAACTACGTAAGCGTTAAGTTAGCTGATAAGAATAATTAATAAAAAGCCTGCGAGGCAATTCACGTTGTTTAGTTGCAGCCGCTAATGTTTGCAAATTGCCTTAATTATGAACGAAACGTTTCGTGTTACGTAATCAAGCAATTTTCTTTATCTTTGTAATTTTAGGGATCTGCTACCTTAAGGACATAAATTGCCTTAAATAAGAATATTTCAGATCCCTGATAGCTGGGATTTAGAACTTGATTTAAAACAAGCAACAATATACACAAAATACTTACTAGTACTGTATTGACACAAGTTTCTGTTTAGAAATTATAGACTTTCGCTCAGACAGATAACCAAACAGGATCACTTCATTTAAATCTTCCGTATAACTGCTAATACACTCAGAGGTGGCCTTTGCAATGCTAGATGCATTGCACACATTGCATAATATTGTATTACATTCTTTATATCTGTCATCATTGGTGTGAAAAATTTACATTCTGTAAAGTTTTACTGAGTTACAATAATACTCGTTGGCATTTTTAAATTATTGTATGAAAAATTCCTTCTACACAAATTATTTTCATCTATATATAAATACAAACGCCCAATACCATTCACTGAATGACTATCACCTGACTAAATCTCCAGAATTATAAAGTTTACAAATTTATTTTTTATGATATATAATATTGTATGTTACATTTCTCTCGGCTTCTATATAACAAGTAGCTGCATGATCAAATACACCTTCTGAAAAAGAGAAAATAAAGTGTTATAATAATTTTAACACTGGTTCTTTAAAAAATATCTAATACTTCTAAACTGTTCTGAGACAAATATAACTTACATTTCTCTCGGCTTCTATATGTTTACTAAGTAAACATTTTGACAAATTTAATCCACAAAGGTATGAGAATGGATTTGGAAGACCAAGAGAATTCCGAAATTATTAGAAACATGAACATATGCATTTTGATACTTAGATAGAAATAAAGATACACCTATAAAGTTGAACGTTTTTGGAAAATCGCTATACAGAAAGAGTTATCATTTAAAAAAGTAGGTGAAAAAAAACAGTCATGGTCACTTTTTGCCCGGCTAACACCAAGCTAGTACGATACATCGAATTTTTTTTATTACGTTAGATTTATTGCACGTATTTTGTTGCACAAAAATTACTTCTTTCTTTATTTTTAATCTTTACACATTGATAATCTCTTACAATGGATAAATGCATAAAATCGACAAATGTATAATACATCAATTACTCGTAATTTTCATTAATTAATTCATCAATATTCTGCTTTTCATATAAATAGAGTTTTAAAAATATTACATTCATTCTATATTGTTTCAGCTATCGGAGCAGAATTGTATGAAAACTAATTACTTCATTTTTGTAGTTTTATTGCAAATACTATGTCCTTTTTAGCTGATATAATTTCTTTCATGACGGCTGAAAATGTTCATTAATTTCTTATCTTTTAAAGAAATTATCGTTACTATTGTCGGCTGAAACGAAACGAAAGCAACTACTGTGCTGCAAAAATAATCACCAAGTGCAGTGGACGACGCGGATTCTCATCTGTGTGAGAAGTTTTAATTTTAGCAAAACAATTATTTTTATTTTTGCCTGGATTCATACGGCAAATGGAAGCGGGAATTGTGATAATTTATTTCGTAGTGTGGAGTTGTGAATTTGTTATTATTGTGATATTATTCTTTTTACTTGTTTATTTTAATTTTTCTTCTTAGATGGAGTACTGGATGTGTAAATTTAGTATTTAGATAAATAAAGTCGGGTGAAAATTAGTTTAAAAATTTGGGCTAGTTCTTGACAAGAGACAATGACGAAGTGAATATGTATTTATAAGTTCTAATTTAATCAAAATTTATTAAAAGATACACGTAGAATTTAATTTTTTTAATAAATTCACTTATTCGATATGAAACAATCAAACGAATGGTTTAAATATTAATTATGTTTTCGATAATTTATAATTTTTACCAGGAAACATTATAATTTTTTACCAGGAGAGAAAAAAAAATTTCAAAGAATCCATAAAGTTTCGTAAATATTTTATAATAGCGGTGGATATCCTCAGATATATTTAGTCCTTAATACACCGAGTAATACACCGAATCCAAATGTCGGAAAGTGAACGCCCGTAGACATATCCGTTTCATAAAAGTTGTTAAGTATGAGTAGAAGTCGCATTATGAGGATTCCGTAGACAATTACACACAAACAAGTACATATTTTCTGTTACATAATATTTTCCACTAAAATGTTAAAAAATATTAATTTGTATTTCACCCTGTAAATATATTAACTAATTTATCTTTCACAGGCGTAAAAATGTCTTGAAAATCTCAAAAAGTTATAAAATTTAAAAGTGCACTTTTCCGATAAAATTTACAAATTTCGAGTTATTTCATTTTTTTTATAGCTTAATGTCAACATTTTCAAAGATAGATGCCATGTCTCATCTCGTTAATAACTTTGAGCAGTGAAGAGAAGTTTGAAAAACATATAAAAGGTATTTTTTTAAATAATTTGCAATTTTTTTTTCAATGCGAAGAAGGAAAACCAAAATAAAATAAATGAAAGGAACTTTTAAGATTATTCTGGAAAAAATACACCATTAAGATAAAGTTCAAGTTATATGCTTACATTTTACATTAATTTAGCATGTCATATGACTGAAAAACTCTGCTGACCTTTTCATAAAAATACGTCTTTCTACAAAACTGTGAATACTTACATCACCCCTACTCTTTAATTAGGCTAGCACGAGCCTTACAAGTTAACTTTCATAAGCATGTCACTTCATTGTTCGCGTCCGACTATTTGAAATAATAACATGGATTAATTTTAAATGAGCGAACGTACACGAGCAGTATTAAAGCTGTGCGCTTTGTGCTGAGCGCTTTTATATGAAACAAGCGGTACCTTGTGACTTTGTCTGCACGGAATTCCGAAATGCAAATTCAATGAAAATGAATGTGCTTTTTTATGTTTGCATATTAGACACTAACAAACAGTTTACTCTAAATTTCACACCGGCCAACTTGTACTCACCCTCTCTCTTACTCAGTCCGCAATAGCGTGTTCTTACAGCCCCCACTACTCATCAGTCCTGACGTTAAATTTCCTAAGTAACTTTTTCATCACCATAATTATATCAAATGAAGTTCTTCCTATCTTTAAAATGTTTACTGTAGTGAACATAAATTGTGTGCTCGTTTAAGTCAATAAATTCTAGTATGTCGCATGGGATACTCACATTATTGTCAATTGTCTTAAGACTATGGTTTCTGATCAAATAATTGTTACGTTAATGAGAAAAAAAATAAGAGAATCGACCAAATATATTTCTACACTCAACACTTCTATTAATGAAGCATTCATGCGTTTTATTATATTACCTATTGGAATTTTAATAATCAGAATAGTGGTTTTAAATACTTAATAAACAATACTATTTTCGTTAGAAAAAATACTTTGAAAATTAAAAGGCTATTTCATTATTTTATTTACCAAACAAAAAATATTATGTCCGTATTTTTTTTTGTTCAGCCTTAAAGAAATTACCTATTATGACTTACATTACTGATCCTAATTACCATTCTATGTTTATCTAAGATACGCTAAGAAGAATCTTAGACTAACTCTGAGAAGTATATTAGATAAACGTTTCTTTCTCTTATTGTAATTAGTTTTTTGTACCAATTTTTGTTTATTCACTAAATTATTGTCTTTCATTTCGGTGCAGCCATATTTCTATCCTTGAATGTGAGTTTAGTTTATTGGAAACTTGCTGTACCAATGCGATTTTATTTGCGTGGAATTCGGTATAGCAATAATTATTAGGATTGTTTTTAGTTTTAAAAAAAATATTCTCTCAGAAATCTGCATATTTATATATATATATATATATATATATATATATATATATCTTTATATATATATATATATATATATATATATATATATATATGTAGCTATCCACTTAAAAGTATACCATATGTTATGGAAGGTATAAGTTAGTCCCATACCACATTCCATCAAAATTTGCGCGGCAAATATCTTGTGATTGAAGAACAAATTAACATACTAGCAGAAAGACAGATAGACAAACAGCCATTCTACAAAAAGCTTTCTCGGTTTCTACTGTCATTCTTTACGTTAAATCAATCGCTCTTTAAAGTCTTTTCTATGCACAGAATTCACTTCGTTACAGTTTTATTATACATGTGTCTAGATTAATATTCGTTGGAAAAAAATTATTTCTTGTACTGACTTTGGATATTGCAACGTATAAAGAAGAAAAATATGTTATAATATTTATTAATATGTTTTCTCTTCTAATTTGTGTGAGCATTATATATAAATTAAAAGAGATCTTTCAGGTATATTTTTCAACAATTTGTGGTTATGTCCACAGTTTACTTGCATTCTTTTGGAGTGCAGATTGTCATTCACAATTTAAAAATCGAAAAGTATTGTTAAAATAAATGATTTTGTGCGTTAGTGGACGTGTGCTCATATGCATTAATTTGTTTTGTTTTGTTTCTAACCTCTGGACATATAGTGCTGCCAAACAAAATTCTCAACGACTATCGGCGGCACTATAAAAAAGTACAACCAACGTTGAATATTCTTTTTGTTGCACGTTTGGCAAAAAGCAAAACTAATACGGGACCATTATTGGCGGTATAACATTCCCGCTCACCGGCGGCTGTTTGGTGATGCGTATAGCATATTCAATTTATCCTGTGTTGTTTTAAAAGCTATCGCACTAGGCTTTGTTATTTGGCTATCTCGTGATTTTATTACGAAATACGAAACTGTTGAATTTGTTTTGATAGTATGATCTTTTGTATTATATATGGCTTTGAATTTTTGTCAATTGAATGTAATATTCAAAACTAGTTCCAGGAAAAATTAAAGCACTATGTTAAAAATAATTACACGTTACGTAACTATCGATCAGGCTGAGTATTTTATTATAAATAGTTTAGTTTGAATTATCTCGATGCCAAATTTAATACAGAGGGATAATTCTATGGAGATATTCGCGTTTAGTTATAAAATCTTCAAAATTCAGAAGATAAAATAACATTTTATTAGGAGGGACTAAGTAAAATAGTTATTTAGTATTAACTTCGAAATTGAAAGGCGATTCCGTTTCAAAACTCAGAAATATTCGTGTTTTTGAAGAAATATGAACAAATAGTTAATGAAAAATGTGTCATAAAATTATTCCTTACTTTTTAATAAATTATTCTTTGTTTTTTTAAAGGATAATTCGCCTCATTATGATGTTTCGGCACATAAGAAATGAAATAATATTGAATTTTTGGAAAAATGGAATATGAATATTTGGAAAACTATTTGTTACTTTATCCTCTGGAATAATGTGACTGAAAATCATGGAAAAATATGTTGTTAATACCTCGCAAATCGTCAACTATTCTTATAGTGATTTGAGAATAATAAGGTTTAATATAATACATGTGTTAAAGTAATTTTATAAAGGAGTATGCGAATAACAATATCCAAATAATGAATTAGTTACTCTAAATCTAAGTTTTGATTATATTAAAAAAAATTATGTTCAACAAAATAATCTGATGATACCGAAAGGGCTATTTGTTAACATAGAAAATATTAAGGCTATTACTATTTGTGATGGTACTAAAGCCTATATTCAGAAATTTAAATTTTACATAATTGGCATAAATACCAAAATCTAATAATTTTTAATTGTCCACTGATGTATACTTTGTTGACATTTTAGGACCTCTCCTCGATACCGCGTCAGACCCAACTATTTTGTCATGTACGGTCAATAACGAAGACGGCATACTTAACTCGTTTTTTGAAGAAGGTAATAGAGTAATTCTTCACAGGATTTCCACAATTCGGTCCCATAACCTGAGTCATGCGGATATGAGATACAAATCCCGCCCAATATAACAAGCAAATAAGTCGATACAGCAAGCAAATAAGTCGAGGTTGGTAAATATATGTCGTCGTGTGGTGAAAGTGGTTAATGGGCGAGTTAAGCATGAATGTATACTGTTACGCCAAGAACATTTTAGTACCATTTTATGGAATTGATTTCCAGATTTAAGAATAACTTTTCTTCTTCAAACCGTGTTCATGTCCTCAATATTACATAGAATTTACATAACAAATCACTAGATTAGACGAAACTGATTTTCAGTTTTAGGAAATTCCTCACATTACAGCAAATAGACAATGCTTGCTTTAGGGTCAGGTCACTTATTAATTGCAAGATATTAAGGTTACCAAATATATCAATATGACACTCATTTATTCAGATCTTTCATTTTTATTGACAATTTATATGTTAGAAAAAGTTTGGGTTTCTATCACAATTTATATGCCACAAAACGTTTGTTTATTAAGAGTACATATCCAGTCAAGACATGTAGAAGCAAGAAATTATTACAACCATATTTTATTCATGGAAATTGGGAAAACACAGATGCAATTCGTCAATATTATGGCAATTGTTTTACGGGGCAACGCACAGGAGGCCTTAGTACAACACTACCACTGGTAATGTAGTATTGAAGAGTTGGCAGGCATCGGCATGTTTGGACATCTACTGCCAATTTAACGGATACAAGTGAAGATATGGTAATTATTTTATTATATCTTCACTAAACCTTCCAGCTCTTTATTTTCTTATTTATAAACGACTATTAATTAAAAAAACATGATTAATGAATTAACCTAAAAAAACATCACCAAAACTTTTTCTTACAGCGATTAGAAATAAGAATCTATAATGACTATTGTGTTACATTACAATAACTTTCTGACGACAAATGCGTGATCTTGTAGACCATTTTACCCAGTACTCCTTTAGAGTAAATGAATATTTCCATAGCACTTATAATGCTATTTCTACTACCATGTAGGTGTAAATCAATTAAAGGACGTGCTAAACACTATGCTGCTCGAACATGCTAAAATATAAAAAGGTTAATTTATTTTGTATGAATTGAAACACTTAACAAACTCTACTTAATTTACATTGTAATAAATGGTATTATTTGAGACAACGTTGCTGACTGAATTTATCATTAGTGTTCATCTAAACTGTGATCGGGATGAAAGGGATCTGTGATGAAAGGAGCTCTTTGAAAATAATTCAGGACGAAGCAAGGTCACATAGTGAATCATTTTGTGGTGATAATTTTTACTTTTAAATAGTGGAATTACTTATAATTTGCTCAGTAAAGTTATATGTGAGTAATATGAAAGTAACAAACTGGCAATAATAATAATCTTTTTTAAAACTGCTCGTTCAGTTTATTCGTAACTATATTATCTCTCTTTTAGTAATCAAATTTTAGTCCTGAAAGTCATGAGAGTAATATTTGACAGTGCAAGATGCTTTACAAAAATAATACATTACCGCTTTTTAGATCGACCCAATTTATCTATTATTCCAAAGTTGTATAACTCGACATTATAATTTGCATATCACGTTTACACATACAGTGTGCTTTTATACATGAAAAAGTATCACTGCTAACAAAATGATAGTTATATAGTATGTTATATTTAAAAGAAGTCACACATTTTTTTCAATTTCTCATTGATTTTACTCCTAGTAAGTAAAGGGTATCTAATAAGAACTGTAATAAGCTTAATTATGAATAGCCTTTACAAATTTATTTCAAATTACAAAACCAAGGTACACAGGAAGTAACAAATGGAATGTTAATAGGTTATAAATTATAATTAAATATAAATTAATGCTAACCAGATAAAATAAAAGCGAACATGAAAAACGATACATTTGAAGCGAAGCTTTTAGATTGTGAAAATATTATATTAAATAATTTACTATGAATTAATCGGTCTTGTTGTACAGATAATATAACTAATTACAACGGGTTATTTCTATTTAATTTATGTTTTCTATTTAATTTTTCCACAATTTAATTGCATATAACAAATTTTGGAAAAGAAAACCTATTGGGAATGACGAATATTATAATTTCTCTCTTTTACTTCTTTGCTTATTATTGCAACATGCTACGGTATAAAGTTTACTAAAAAGCTGATAGCGTTGGAAAAATATTGTAATATTCACCTAGTCAGAATTTTTTTATATTTGTAATATGTTATATACATATCACGATACCCCTTGCACGATAATATAAACTATTACTTTAACAAATTCCATCGAAATCCGTTTAGCAGATTTTGTAGGATTCAAAAACCAATAAACAAACAGAGAGCCAACAATTCTAAAAACAGGTTTTCTGATTTCTATTTTCATTCAAATACGCTAAATCAATCACTTTTTTTTAAATATTTACAATCTACAGAATTCACTCTCTTATAGTTTTATTATTTGTATAGATTGTATAATGATATAAAATTTGTTATTTGCTCTCCATATAAGCTATACTAAAAACAAAAAAGTTAAATGTTGTTTGCTCATTTATTTTTCGTCTTTAATTCAGACTTAAATGATCCAGCGGATTTAAGAGAAAATAAATAATTTTAACTTTAAATAAGAAGAGGTTCTATACATAATTAAATAATATTAACAAGAGCAGCGAAAATAAAGGATGAAAAGAATTACTCTAGCACAAGAATAATTGAATGCGCATGTATTAATTGATTCTTCAAAAACAGCAAAATATATCTCATTTATCATACTATTTATTATTGAACTGCATTTTGGTCTACAATTTAGTCGCGTAACCTAAGGAATCAAACACGAGTACCCGCGGTGTGCCGCGCCGTCAAAACCGACATGCTTTATGGTCAGCCCAATACATAGGCGACGACGAATATATTGTAATGATTTAAAAATATTATGATAATCGTTTCATATCTTAATTATGTTCTTACAAAACGCATACTGTTCATTCAAACAAGAAAATTAAATAGTAGGATGTTAGAATAATTATTTCATTAAGTGAAATATTTCTGTTAAGTTCATATTGTAGAAAAAAATATTAATGAATTTTTAAACGCTTCTTACTAATTCAGTGACAGATAATCATTTAATGATAGAGTAATAGAACTCTGTTGTCTCAGTTTATATATTATATTTTTTTTCATGTGAAGTACAAACAAACGCAAATTATAAAGATATTAAATGCACGGATTTACTTTGGTGTCTAATTCCATAATCAATCATAATATTGAAGTCAATTCTAAAAATATGTTTATCTCTTTTGGACTGTATATTTTATTTCGTTATATTATGATTACAAAGTGTTGATGATGCCATCCGATATTACTGAACAGGCAATTGGCTGATTGCCAGGTAGATTCAGCCAAGAAGTGATCATGTTGGAAATATGGGGTCAATTTTGAATACTAGGTTTCAGTAATTTTTCAGCCAAATTGCCAAAAATATTGCTATACTATCTTTCACCGAAAGGTGGGCATCTGTACATCTGAATATTTTTTTTTGTTTTATTTGAAATAACTAGTCAATAAAATATTTGTCGTTATGTCTGCTGGTAGCTTGATATTTCCTTCAAATTTGTTACGAAAAATTAAAGTGTTTGGGTTCTTTTAAATTTAGGATTGTATGTTTTCCAAACTCATTTTCATCGACGTATCATTTTCCTGCTATTTATTTATGAATACATGATAGTAAAATACAGCAAACGCTAAAAATATATATCGACGCGGATTAAATCATTTTTGTAATATTTAAGGCAAATTACGCAAATGGATTTAATGTTAAAGAAAGTAAAAATGAATCCTTAAAAACAATATTTATTTTGTAGTTTTAGAAATTGCATAGCGGCATATTTATTTTATAACAAAAATAAGTAGTCAATGTACTGTTTGCTTGATGCAGTTTTGAATTCCAAATTATATATATATATATATATATATATATATATATATTTTCAATATACATTCGGGAGTTTTACATTTTAGTTATGAACGAAGTATCCAGCTGCATTGAATTAAATTTGATCGAAAGCAATCCGACGCTCAGAACAGTGTCGCTCATACTTGCCAAATTCATAAAGTATTTGTTTTATTTTGATAAAAATTCTTATTATTGAGATGTATATTTCCTTAATTATGGTTATACTTAACCATGAGCATTAATTTTATATTCTTATGACTGATACGTTCATTTCACTTATGACTTGATTAACAGTTTACACTATACCTAACATTGCAGATGAATAAGTGATAAAGCTGATCACAAATTCTATTTCTTTTTAACTGACTTTAAAGACGTTCTAAATTCATCGGAATCTTTTTTTATGTATGTTCAGCGATAAATCTTTACAGAGTAGACCAATTTCAATAATTTTCTTTTTTATTTGAAAAAACTTTAGAGGTGATCTCATATAAATATGAAGATGATCTAATGAACATATATTAGTATGGAAATAGACGAAATAATTCCTTAACAAATGGCAGTAAATCAACCACGATTCAAGATATTTGTTACGGATAGTTGTTATTTTGCAAAGTAACTACTTCACTTATCAGGTTAGAGTCCGATGGTATGTTTTGGAGATAAACAATGTAACTCCTTACCGGATGTTAGTAAATCAACCACTATTAAAGATATTTGCTATTAGTAGTTGTTACTTTACAAAATAACTACACCATTGACCAGGTCAGAGTCTGATGATCAGTTCTGGAGATGAACAATGGAACTCCTTAACAGATGACAATAAATTAAACAACACCATCCACCGCGTCAAAGTCTGATGCATTCTAGAGACGAACAAAATTTTCTATTATTAATACGCCCTTTATTAACTTATTTCATTTTGTGAGTATATTAGAAATTAAGGTTTAAAATTTACATTATAAACTAAATTAAATTATTAATTTGTATAAATAGGTTGATAATGCTGACACGAACTTTAAAAATAAGTAACTTAGTGATTTATTGGGAAAAAGCTGGTAACTGTTTTGAGATAATTATGGTATATAAATTATATAGAAACGCATTTTAAAGGAACGTAAAAAATTTAAAAATCCCGTCTTCATTAAACCATAATATTGAAGTCTTACATTGTAACGACATATTTAACCAAGCCTTGATGACTATTGTTCACTATGAGAGAAATACGGCATCTACTTTGAATGTTTCGTTTTATTACAATTTTAATCAAAATAGCCAACAATATCCGATATCAACCTTCTGTGGAGAGACCAATGTCTGCTGGTGCCTAATTTTTTTTTTCGATATAACTTCAATAATCATTGTATTGAATACTCTTTATTATGACTGTTGATAGTTTTGTATTTCCAGCAATTTGGAATAAGAAAATGTTGGAGTTCTTTTTAATTTTGTGATTGTTTTTCTCCTTATTCCTTTTCATCAACTTATTCATACCTACTTCTGATATCTATAAACATGACCGTAAAATAGAGCTAGCGCTAATATCTAACAATCATTGGCGAAACAGAAATTTCTTATTTTTTTTTGTTATAGTGATTGCACTATTAATACTTAAAATTTAATTAAATGCTGTGTGATTCTAAAAAACATACAAATGGAAAAAACAATGGTGTAAAAAAAATTTGGTTTCATACTAGACGGAGAAGAATGTTTCAATTTTTATTTTTTGAAAAACGTTAAGTATTTGATCAACATTTGACGATATGGCATAATATAATAACTCCATTTCGTTGAATGATAGTTCGATGGTTTAGAAAGATAAATAATGGACAAATTAAATTAACGACCAGAAAAGGTAAAGAATATCGAGTATATTATTACGACATATTTTTAAATATGTTCTGATAATAGTTAAGAATTAAATTTAAGGTGATCGTCTAAATCGTTCAATTAAGATAATTTTAATTATTTGCATTGTATACATATTGTAGATTCAAGACGAGTTAAACAATAATTAGGACATTAGAATAAACCTGTTAAGACCGAGTAGAATTCGTACTAGAGATATTCCGTGCACCCTTCTATTCGTAGAAAACTGTTAAGGATATATAAATGGTTTCTATGAACGGTCTAGCAAATATTATATTTATTTCCATTACGAAAATTTGTTGTTTAGTAAATTTTTCACAGGCGTATAATGTGCTAAATTTTTAAAACAATACTTTGTTTCTTTACTTCTAACTTTTGATATTTCTCTTTAGTATTTTTTGTTTAAAAATATAATGCCAGATACACGAAATGTAAATTATGACTTCTGAAAAATTTACCATGATAAACAGACCTGATGAGTAATGTATCCAAAAATCAATTTACGAAATCGTAATTTTTTATTAAAAATATCGGTCAAGTGTAATCTACACTTGCACAATTAGTATTCCGTGCCATTAACACCTCACTTGAAGGTTAATAGTAATGTACTCCGACTTTGTGCTTAGAAGGGTTCACCTGAGCGGGGAGCATTTTGATTGAACGAAATTTAAAATTTTGAAAACGTGTAAGGATAAAAGTCGTTCTTTACATAGTCGGAAATTAATTTTTCGCGAAACTTCTTCTCTCAAGCTAATGGTGGAAGATTATAAGAAAAAAATAATTCCATTATTAATAACAATTTATTCCACTGGAAATTTTCACACCTGATCGTTTTCTTATAATCTATACATAATTCCTAATGTTCATGATTTTTTCCAGTTTATTCTGTACGATACTTTTGGTGAAGTGGGTAGAAACAAAAATTTTTAAAGGTTTCTCCCAAAAAATTATTAACAATTTTATAGGAAAATATATATATATATACAAATATATATATATATATATATATATATATATATATAGATATATATATATATACGGATGAATTTGTGATTCAATCAACTTTCATTTGACATCTTTCACAACAACCTTGAAATAATTTTTATCATTTTCTGATTTGCCCCCTGAAATTAATCCGTTAATTCAAAATTTACTTTTTTGTACTTTGCCTTCATGCTTACAATTGAAACGCAATACTCTATTTCTATTCGACGGACGAACGCACATCAAAGTGGCTTCATTAGAATTCCGTTTGAGCAATTTTGCCACCTAACACAAAAAATTTAAAAACATATTTACCCTCTACTTAAATTGTTGTTTCTTCTTTTGAATATTTTAAATCCCAATGCCAAAAAAAAATGAGTGTCATTTTATGTCAGGACCCCCTAAATATATATTTTTATCATTTTAAATACCATTTTAATTTTAATCCACGACCAAAATTTATATAAAAATTTCAATTTCAATTTCAATTACGACAATAAACTAAAAACTAAAAGCTTAGCACAAAAGATATCTTGATCTCGATATATTTTGAAAACAGAAGATATTTTAATATTTGGAACGAAGTTACGAGCATAATAATCATATATAAAATAGTAAAATACACAACTCTCAGGTTCGATTACCTACCTAAAATCTCGCATGGTTGTAGTTAGTAGTAGTAGTAGTTAGTAGAGAAAGTTCATATCAAATATTATTTTCTTGGAACTTGTAAAAGTAAAAAAAATCTTGCAAAATCTATTGGAATTCAACATAAAACACCGGAAAAACTATTTCTGCAACATACTACCACACGTGGTAGGTGGTAACCGTTGGATTTAATTGTGGAGGAAACTGGGACTCCAAATATATATATATATATATATATATATGTGTGTGTATATATATATATATATATATATATATATATATATATATATATAAGTTCTACTCTTTGTCGAAATGAACAAGGGGAAATTTTGACTAACAAACAAGAAATTCTTTCAAGATGTGTTGAACATTTTAACAATCTTCTAAACTCAAAAAATTCACAGGACAATCATAGACACGACTCAGTAAATGTAAATAATGATGAAATAATTCCCATCCCAGAGAGAGATAAGATTCAATTAGCAATTAATAAGCTAAAGAATAATAAATCACCAGGACATGATCTTATAATTGCAGAATTGCTAAAAAATGGATGTCCTCGGCTATATGATCACCTGCAAAAATTAATCGTAAATATTTGGAACTCTGAAAAGCTTACTTCAGAATGGAACATTAGTATTTTGTACCCTGTTCATAAGAAAGGAGACCCAATGGTTTGCTCCAATTATGGAGGCATTAGCTTACTATGCACAAACTATAAAATTCTATCCAACATTATGTTTATGAGAATAAAACCATTCGTGATTCTGAAATTGGCAGCTATCAATGCGGTTTTAGGAGTGGACAATCTACTATTGATCATATTTTTTGTTTACAAATTATTGAAAAATCAATTGAGTATTATATTGATAATCATCACTTGTTTGTAGACTTTAAACAGCATTTGACAGTGTTAATAGAAAGCATTTAAAAGATGCAATGTATGAATTCAAAATTCCGAGTAAGTTAATTACACTTGTAATGTGTTCTATGGAGACGACAAAATGTAAAATAAAATTCAATGGTGCTCTCTTTGAAGATATCAGTGTCAATAATGGTGTTCGACAAGGCGACTCACTCTCGTATGTGCTTTTTAATACTGCACTAGAAAAAGCTATTCGGGATTCAGGGGTACCATCTTTTACAAATCAGTTCAGATCCTAGCATATGCTAATGATATTGATATAATTGCTAGAAAGATACCAGCCTTGAGAAAGGCCTTTCTGTCTTTGGAGATAGCTGCAAATCAAATATGTCTGGCAATAAACGGTTCCAAGACTAAGTATATGGCTATACAAAAATCTCCACCAAATAATGCACATAATCGTTTGGAGATTGGCTCACACACATTTGGAATGGTTGACTGCTTTACTTACCTTGGATCTTGTGTTAATAATAAGAATGACACTATCTCTAAAATTCAGAATCACATATCATCGGTCAATAAAGCATTTTTGGGACTAAGTTCCCTCCTTAAATCTTATTTTCTTACAAGAAAAACAAAATTATTAGTATATAAAACTCTTATTAGGCCAGTTCTAATACATGTTTCAGAAACCTGGCCTTTGACTAGAACTGGAAAGAATAAAATAGCAGCCTTTGAAAGAAGGGTTCTGAGGAGAATTTTTGGGGGTATCAAGGAAAATGGCATTTGGCGAAGACGTCTTAACTCAGAAATCTATAAGTTTTTTGGTGTCATAAAAACCATCAAAATCAAAAGAATGAACTGGGCTGCCCACGTATCTAGAATGAAAGATGAAAACCCAGTAAAGAAAGTTTTCATCGCAAAACCTCTAAAAACTCGTAGAAGAGGTAGATCAAAATTACTATGGACCGATTCAGTGGAAGAAGATTTTAACATTCTCAGGATAAAGAACCGAAAAACCGAGGCGAAGAGTAGAATTTCCTGGGAGAATCTCCAACAGAAGGCCTTGGGCCCACCCTAGGCTGTCGTGCCAAATATGATGATGAAGATATATATATATATATATATATATATATATATAAATATACATATACTAGTGATTAAGTTTCCTCAACCGCAGAGACAGAAATTTATAAAAGTGTACAGCATAAACTGGGAAAAATACCCAATATTAACTTATGTATAACAAAAAATATAATTACATGAAAAGAGACGACTGGAAGAGAAGAGTAATGAAAAATGTCCTTTTACTAGAATCTCTAACAGAAAGAAAGGCTTGGCATTCTGTCAATAAATTCTATAAAACAAAATAAACTGAATATAAGACTGAAAAGCGCTGAGATTATAGAAACCCCAAAGATATAATGGCAAATGTTATGAAAATTAAAGCCTACATGCTAAACTCACCAAAGATATAGTCCTGGAGTGATGCAAATCAGTTAAATAAAGACATAAGCTACTATCCTCATTTTGAGAAAACTTTTTTTTTTTTTCAAAAGAGTTCAAATCGTTAATTAATGAGTAGGAGAATTACAATCTGTAAAATAACTGCCTTTCTAACTCCCTTTAAAAATAAGAACTACTTACTATTTGTCGTGCAATTATAAAAATCCGGCCCCACTGTTCAGAAAACAGAATAAGATCTAGCTAAGATCTAAGAAGAAATAACGACAAACTTCGCCAAAATATTGCCAAGTATCTTCAAACCATTCCCCAGTAATGACTTAGGGAAGAACAATGAAATGATGAGTTAAGTAATATCGTAAAATCAGTTTTCTATCCCTTTGTGGGCAGTTAGTTTTCGATAGATAATTAATCAGTAAAATAGAGGCATTGAAATATAAAAAAATAAATAACGCACCTAATGAATATGCTTTGTACCTAATTGCGATATTCATACTATTCATGTCGTCGAAAGATCCAACAATGTATCATGATACCAAAATAGGTCAAATCAACACAAGATTTCTCTTACAGAACAATTAGTCCATATTTACTCGTGGGTTGATACTTAAAGAAAA
The DNA here is from genome assembly GCA_039881145.1 of Druceiella hillmani. Taxonomy (NCBI): domain Eukaryota; kingdom Metazoa; phylum Arthropoda; class Insecta; order Lepidoptera; family Hepialidae; genus Druceiella; species Druceiella hillmani. The sequence continues at coordinate 19,724,367 of JAYKKI010000016.1, read as the reverse complement.
TCATTTAGATCTATAGAACAATATCTAGATAGTATACGGTATAAATATCAACTCCGTTTCAGATAAAAGCTTGATACCGTTAGACAAGTGAACAGTTTGGGGGAGACTTTTTTGGTTCTTTTTACGCCCTTCGTCAAAGTATGGTAAGTTTGAAAAACCTTTTCCTCATTATTATCCGATAAATGGGAGATACCTAAGTTGAAGATTCTTTGAAGTTAAATACTACGGTAAAACGTTGAAACTGTACCAAATTCAATCTGAGATGTCACAATGCAGCATTCTAGGACCTGTAATGTACTTAAATTTTGCTACTGGAATACCCACAAATGTCAACACTACTTACTAGGTAAGTTGATGATAATGCAATATCATCAGAAAATAAGAGTGATACAGGTTCTGCGATCCTGAATTTATGTCAAAATTAAAAGAATAATAAAGAAAAATCCAAGCAAATCTGTTCATGTTATATTACAATGTTTCTAGAAAAGAAACTTGTGTTCATATTGAATGGTAAATAATGTTATGTATCTTGAAATACGCGTATGCAGAAGGCTAATTTGACAAAAATACATGAGAAGTAAAAGTGAACAACTCGACTCAAAACTTATTAAAAAGTTATGAGGTCCAAATACAATATTTTAAAATAGATCAATAACAAATATATTTTACAATACCTGAAGCTAAGAACTGTTAAGCAAAAGATTTTCGAAAGTTTCTAAAATGCTAAAAACAATTTCCTAACTCTCATTAAATATATATCTTTCCAAATACAAGTATAAGCAGCTTTGCTTTAATTAAGTTGCACAGGTGGGTCGCTCGTATACCTTGCTCTATTGTTTGTGACCGCCACTAAATAATTCTTAGTGAATGAAATATTATAATTTACCTTTTGTGTTAGAATTGATACAAACACTGTTTGTGATATTGGTTCATATATTCATATTCTGTTAGGTTTCCATGTTATAACTAATAATCATGCCACTTTTTTCACCAATTTCTGGAATGTTTTAGAAACTCATTGAATATATGTATTATTTGCAGAGCACACTGTTTGTTCTGCCCTTCTTGAGTTACATTGGAATCATTATGTAATTGGAAATTTATTTTATTAATTACATATCTGAATTAAAAAACCACGTTGTAAAATAATATGGCGGGTTTGTTAATTATTAACTAAATATTTTATACAAAAGTGGATTTTATATCCGAAATAATATCAGCAATTATCCCCTGTTTAAACACGAATTAACTAAGTTATCCTTCACTATTCAAATTTAAAATTCAATGAAAATTTAAAAAAAGTTGAATAATCTTCGTGAAAATTGGTTTAAATATGACGAAATAAATTCAAAGTAAAAATATTTAACGTTTATTACCTTATTTTGCGTACTTTCAATTACAATTTCTGTAAATTTATAAATTTTGACCATACAACCTTCTCTTGGTATGCTTTGGATAATGCTAATACTGCCGATGATAATTCTGTAATAATATTTATAAAAAGAAATTTTATTGCAATTTTAGCGTCATTGATTTTATGATTTAAAATATAAAATACGATCAATTTTAATTAAATAAAATTTAATAAAAACACGTAATGATTTTGAAAGTTTTAGGGAAACGGCACTTAATTTCGTTTCAAAGCGTAACAATATACATAACAAAAAACGCGAATATTAATGCGATATAGAAAATAAAATGGAATACAATGCCAAAACGTGAAAATATTGGAAGACCTTTTTATTTTCCTTTTTAACATGTAAGTGTGCAAAATTAGTGGATACAAACTGCCCAAATTACTTTTTTATTTTAATAGAACCATTTTCCATAAAGTTATAGTAATTCGAAAAGTATACAATGGCGTAATTGTTTCATGAACATATTTTCACACATTATATTTTTAAAACGAAATCATACAGAACTCGTTCAATAAATTTTATATTATTTTTTTCTTCTACAATCATATATATATTCAATTATTTGTAAGGTAAATTGGCAAAAAAGCTAAATATAAAAAATTACGATTGAAATATTCTAAGTGCTAAACCATCTTAGAATATTTCAATAGATTCATCTTATTACAAATCTAACTACATATCAATTATTATGTGTAAGGTAGTAAAGAATATCTTCCTTATTTTTTTAGATTAATAGATTTAATTAAAATATACCAATATTTTTGATAAAACTTGTTTCCTAACAATGATTTTTATGCTGTATTATTGTAAGAATTCCGGGTATCGCCCAATATATGAGTTAAAAAAGTTGAATTTTGATTAATTGAAATTTTAAGACAGTTCAGCTAAATTGCCACTTAGTAACGCCGTTAATTAAACTATTTATTCAATAAGGTCTGTGAAGCTGTTGCATGTAAACTTATAGGACTATGTTTATAATATTTAAATTTTTAACACTATCTTTTTGGAAGACTCATCAGAATACTTCTTTTTAAAAATATCAACTGTTTGCTAGAAATTTAAATGTTTTTAATATTCGTATATTTTATTTTGGGATTCAACGACGATATTTCAGTAAAGGATGTACTTTGAGGTAAAAATTACATGTACTAATCTATACATATAATACAATTTTGATTTTGTGGAGATAGAGGTTTTGTTATTATTATGTATGAAATTAGTCATTCCAGATGCAAGTGAAGGATAGGATAATTAAAAGTAAAGGAACGTGAAATCTCAACATCATTAAATTGATCAAGGACGAACGAAGGAGAAGTTACGAAGTAGTAACGGCATCCATTTTGACGCTTACGCAGTTACACATTTAATATGATTACTTTTTAACTTGTAAAACATTAATAGTTTATTAGCTTTTAGTTATTTTCTGCAGATAATTTAAATAACGATATGTAATTTTTCATATGTTTTTTTTTGATATATTATCAAAATTTATTAAATAGTTGAGTTGACCATAAGTAAATTTATCGTCATACTATAAGTAATTTTAAATATATATGAATAAAACGTTATTGAGATTAGACCATTTAGCTTATCGCTATGAAAAATATATTCAAACAAACACACACTACAATACAATACTAAAGATTTAGTAATTGTATCCCACGTTTTAGTTGCAAATTGCAATGAAAAATAAACTAACAAAATATAATGAAGAGGCAATTCCCTTGAATTTATTTTGTTTTTAATATTATGATATAAATTTTGTCAATATTTTAATATAAATTTGTTGTGAAGATTATCATTGAATCATCGTGTGAATGCATTCTTATGAATTCTTTTTTCATTATTGTAGTTTTATTATAGAATAATTAGATTACGTAATATGAAAAGAAAATAAAACTCCTAATTTACTTTAATATGTTTATTTAAAATTAAGTTAGAATAGAAGCGGTAGCAAGTTGACTGCAAAGCTAAAATTCTATCATATTTACTAATATCCTCTTGGTTGCTAGCAGAAACTTAAGCGAAACAAATTTTCATTCGCTGTTTCGAAGGAAAATAGTGATGTGAGCTATTATAAATCCCTTTGTTTTTTTTGTTCTTGATCAAATTCTCATCTGCGATAATGTGTAAAGTTATAGAGTTGTTATCTTGCGGCTTTGCTTACTAATAGCTTGGTGTTCCACCTATTGCTGTATATATGGAGCAAGGTTTTGCGGTATATAATTGATTATTTTGTTGTGCCTAGATTATTTAAAATATGTTTACTATGGCCATTGAGGAGTCGTTAATATATGTATGCAAAGAAGAAGTAATGAACACATGAATTTTTACAAGATAAAAAAAGAAAAGCTATGATCAAATAACATATTTTAGAGAAAAGATTCGTAGCAAAAAGTTTAAACTTGAAGATGCTCCAACAAAGGATAAAAACAATCACTGGATACTTTAAATGTTTTAATTTTTAGTATTCTATGGCAAAATTTCCAAAACCGAACATTAATGGAATCACTGAAATTATTTCCTTTATACAGGCAATTTACTCGGAAACTGTTGGACCTAAATTATAATTAAAAAAGTTAAATTTTTATTTTGGATAATATTTCAAATAAAAATATTGAAATAAAAAAAATCTTTCAAGGATATCTGATGAGTGTTGTTAAAAAATTCTATTGCGATTCACTGTTATAATCAAATTAATTGTTTATTTCCTTAAAATGTTGAACCACTAATCACGGAGAAAAAGCAACAACTTTTTTCTTAAACTAATTTCAAAAATTTTTAATTTGACTCAGAGTAAGAAAATTTCATTTTTCATTTGAAAAAATCAAATGTCCTTATTCTGCTCTCCTCAATAGTGATGTTATACGACATTGGTGCTTTCGGCGGCGGGTAGAGCAGCAGATAGGCGGCTTTTAATCCTATAGTCGTAGTGCTTTACTATTATGTTACAAGCTGATAACACAGAACACTAATTTTGCAAGTATAGCATGTACTTCTACTGTTTGCTTTTAAAGTAACAGTCTATTTGGCATCCTTCAAAAATATTTTTTGCCTATTTAATAAAGCTAAAAGCTCCTTAAGCCATTCCTCAGTAAAAAATTAAAAACTCCCTAAAGACGTTAAGTTTACAAGAAAATACCATTTTTATTATAGCGCTAAATATATATATATATATATATATATATATATATATATATATATATATATATACATGTATATATATATATATATATATATATATATATATATATATATATATACTATCATATACTACACTTCAGCATTTATGTTACATGGGTCTTACGCTATAAGTTATTATACGCACAAAAACCTTTGAGTGACTAAATATGACTAAATATATCCCTCAGTTTTTGTACAGGCTCCTTAATTATTGGTTATCTCTTTCCCAGTTCCGAATATTTTAGCTTTTAGGGCATTCCTAAAGGTTTGTTCTGCTATACCTATAAGGATAGAAAATGACATAAATATCGTCAAAAACGTACTCTTAATTATTATATCATTAAACCTTATTTATTTAATTAATTAAAGCTCGGCTCCAGTGTTTCCACTGCGAATTAAAAGTTAAGTGACAATAAGAAGCAACTATTTCAAAAAGTTAACTGTACCTTGAGTTTTACTTTCTTAAGCATATTGCTAATTAGTAGAGCTTAACTTAATGGAGACAAGTTTTGATTAATTTTGAATAATAAAAATTACAGCTAAATTACTGCATTACCAAGCACCATTAAATTACATATTCATTCAAAAAGGCATTTGAGGTCGTTACAAGTAAACTTGCCAGACGATATTTTTGTAATTGACCTATGTAACCTCCAGTAACTTGTTTGAAGTCATGGACAAGGCATTGAATAATTTTGGATTACTAATTTATTTTAATTCAAACACAATTACTGCATTTGTATGGAGTAATATGAAAAGGGTATTGTACGAAGTAAACATTTATAAAAATGTGGGTACTTTGCTATTTCTTCCACTTTCTGCTTGGGAAACAATGCCTGTTCTTTTTCTTATTTTAGGGGTAAAGCAATAATTACTTTTGGTTTAGCTATATAATGACAATGCAATTAGAAAAAGGTTGAAAATTTGGTAACTCATTTAAAATTTTTCTCTTTGGAAATAAATATTTACCCAGAGAATTTTACTCGTAATAATTAATTCTTTCTTGAACGTACCCATTTTGTAATATTAGGCTAACTATCGATATAAAAATGGTTACAGAAGGGTATTGGGTGTATGTACTCTGGACAATTATTGGTTATAGGTAATAGCAGTGAGCATAGGAATTATTTTAGGAAAGAAACATGGAAAACAGAAAGGTTCACAAAAATACGATTATACTTTTAAGTGTTTGAGTACTTGGACATTTTAAATTAAATGAAGTGAGTTGAGCTATAAGGCTTCAAAATAGCTTTCATATATGAATATTTTCCCTGTTTTGTAATTAACGAATTTATTATCCTCATTTAACAAGGCGCAGGAACTTTAAATAATTTTTGTTTTAAATGCCTGCAAGCTGGACTGACAAGAGTCAAAATAAATTCTTTCACAAATTTTTTTTTAAATTTTTCTTCGTAGAATGTTGCTCAATAAAAAGACTAATGATGAAATATTGGTATTTTAGAAAAAAATACGAAAATACTTGCAGTAAGATAAGGTATTTGATTAAAAACGAATCATAAAAGTATTGGGTTGTGGAAGCAATTTCCAATAACTTTTATGATAGGCACAGATATTAATGAAAATGTTTTATTTTATTTACGTGATTATCAGAAAATTATAACTTACAAGTTGAAACCATAATACTTTCTATATATCCTTAATTAGCATTTGCGGAATCTCAATAGACGAAAAACCCGATAATGAAAGAGTTTAATAAAATAAGCAATTGGTCATAGGTTATATAGTGTTTATAATTATTAAATTTTTATTCGTGGAAGACAAATAATCAATTTTAGCTTCCTTCCTATTATTTGGTTTTAAGCACATCCTGTTGAAATCCGAATATCAAGCAGAAAGAATATCAATCATGTTGAGACTAGCTAACCTGAGAAATATCATCGACTTAATTGTTGATACAATTTGTACCTTAATAAAAAGACCACTAAATATTGGAATAAAATTTTAATTAAGAAGTCCGTTAGCATTTTTCTAATGATATGAGTTATTATGGAGCCGAAGAAATAAAATCACTTGACTAATGGCATTTAATGATCATGTTTTGCGCTACCCAATAAAATGTTGTAAAACTCACAATGCTGAAATATTTAATCAAGGACAAAGAAGTGAATAGAGAAATGATCCACAAGAGAAAATACATAACTCCTGACACCCACAGTTATATCACAAATTGTAAAAAAGGTAAGATTTTCTTTCATTTGTAACTATTATTCATACCACATTGGTCTGTATACATTAAAGATTTTGATTTTACACCTGGTACAATACAAACCTGTGTAGCTTCGAGCAGAACCGAATTATATTTAAATGATATCAAAGCCTACAACTTGATTCCCTCTATATTGTTTACGTCCGACCAGGTGAAGTAACAATACTGATTAATATTGATGGAATGAAAGCCACAAGGGAGACTTGCTGAAAAATTTATTATTACTAAAGTTATGCGATATCATACAATTAATCAATATTTACTCAGAATTTTTTTGTCTGATGTGCGAAAAAAACAAGCAGATAGACAAAGACCAAAACAAATTATATAGAACATTTAATTACTTTTAACTGATTGAGAGTTCTAAATAATTTTTTTTTTAAATAAATTGGACATAAAGACTTTTGCAGTATTTATTAATTTCGCAATAATATAACGAAAGGAGATCATTATAATTTTAAAAATATTTTTACTCAAGAAGGAAGATAAAACAAAGTACGCATCTGGTAATAAACTCCATAGAAATAAATGTGAATTAAGAAGGTGCAGAGTAGCTTTGCTGTTATTTGCCTTCCCTATGAAAACAAAATTAAAATAACTATTCATATATTAGAACATTTAATTCGAAATTTACTGAAATTTCATAAGCAATTAGCCTGTATCTGTTTGCTTAATGATTAGTAAACACTGCAAAAGTGAAAGTTCTAGCAGAGCTTTGAAGACAAACTTAGTTAAATTACTCAGGGGTTAATATTAGATTTATTTCCCGGACATCTATTGTTGGTGCCTGAGTAGATCAGATGATGGAATTGTTTGATTTTGAATAAATGATAGGCGGGTTAAATATTATTGAATTTATTTTATCTTGTCCGATATAACTTGTGTTATCCGAAGATAATGCTATGGAAGGTTAAGAGTAATAGTGTTTTTGAATGCGTATACTTGTATGTTCATTTATTACCAGTTGACGGTAAATACTAAAACTTATTTTGATCAAAAAGAGATTGGATTAATTCATGCATTGTAATATTTTCCCACGTGTCTTGCAACTAAGAGGTATCGTCGTGTTGATTTTTTAAACCGAACTTAATTAAATTATTTCGCAAAACTTTTTGGTTTCTTTTTCAAAAAGGATTTTACTCATACCTGTATACATCATAATTTGAAATATACTACAGAGAATTTTATCAATTTTTTGCTGCTAAATAAACACCAATTTTCTTAATTTTTTCGGTTTGAAGATTTTTTACGCTTAAAATACTTAATATTATTATATGCCTTAAAAACTTCCGTATATTTTTAACAATTTCTTTGACGGTCACTATTCAAAAATTACATTTGTATACTCTTCTAATGTCCATAAGCACCATACACGGACTGTCAGTCACACTTACTGACAGTTAAAAACATTTTTCTGTTTCTCATTAACTGTCAGTCGAGTTGAAACAAGAGTCTACTTCATCGACCGTAATCTTTTGCAAGGTCTAATTCCTAAACTATCCATACAAAATACGTTTTTAACAGTCAGTAAATCCGACTGATAGTCCTGACCGTGTGTGTTGCATACGGGCGTAAATTAAATTCATTACAGATATTATTTTGGCTATGTATTATTTACGTTCACTTATTATATCTAATCTTGTCATACTTGTCAAGCATACATGGTATCGATTTTCCTTTTTACTAAATTTATTGGTTTCCCCAATACTAACATTTTTAGTACGTTAAAGTCACTTTCAAGAAGAAACAATGTTCTTAATTACTTTTTATAATTAGAAAAAATCCCTAAAAAACATTTCGAAACAAACATTCTCTAAAAACATTCCAAAATAAACTTGAAATATAACATTTTTAAGAGATTAATTTACTTCTTTTGGGAATAAGTCATCTAACGGGAGCACATGGAACCATAAATAAGAACACACATATACAAATAAAATAGAGTACTAAAATATTAAAATAATTTTCCTTATTTTCTAAATCAATGTTCATTTATATAGAGTAAGTGGAATTGACTGAAATCACAACAAAACACTGGTTGAATACCTTATTTTAATTACAGACTACTTCAATATCATCAGTTCAACTATTCTCTTAAATTATTATTCATGGACAATTTAAGTAATATACTAGTACTAATTTGCATAAGAGCAACATTAGCGATGGAAGAAAAAGCGGGCAAATTGGTCGTTCGTGCAGTGAAATGCAATTTATATAGGCAAGCTGTCTGTAGATTAAAAGTTAATGGAGATACTTTGGATATTTGCATGTACCACATAGGAAATATCACCATATTATTAGCTAAAATTATAGCATAAAGTAATAGATTATATATATTTATTAGCAGTACTTAGGCATATATGGCCATTTTTTGGGACTTTTAGGTTGAAATATTTTAGGTTTATTTGATCTTAAAATGGAACGGAGGAGGTGTATGTGCTTAATTCAATGTTCCCATTTATCTCCAAAACAGTTTGATAGATCGAGATTCGGCTTTCTGTAAATATTTGTGATTCATTGGCAGTGAGTAACTGTCACTCACTAGAGGACGCCGCAATCAACAGTCTGCGATGATTACTTACTAGAGCAAACGAATGTTCCAATTTATGTAAAAGTTATTAGTGCGGTGTTATGTTGTCGTCGGGGGCGCTAAAACAAATATTTTTATTTGATCTAGATTTAGATTAACTTTGTGGCCTTTCTTCGGCTTCGTTAATATGTGATCCACCCCACATGTTCCTCTAGAGCTGTAATTTTTCCAATGCTATGCTATTGTGTGGATTTTTGAAGGGTTTTCTTTGATTTAAAACAGTTTTTACTACGCGGCCAAAGATCTTACTGTACTGAGAGCAACATAAGTTTGACCTTAGACTTATAATAAAAAGCAATAATAAAATTTTGATTAAGCTCATGATAGATATATATAATCAAAAAAGTATAAATCGCAAAATTTTGAAAAAACCTATGCCCTGCTTATACCTAAAATCTTGCAGTTTTATCAGTTCGTGAATATTTGAATTTCTCTTAATTGCGTAAATAGCTTTTTTCTGCTCCTTCAACGTAATTAATATTGGGAACGGAAATGGTAATGGCGGTCCCAACTGATTTTATTGAGTTTTTATTTATTTTATAATAGGTTTTTACTTTCTTTTATTCGAAAAAGTTTTCAAAAACATTATTTAATCGCTTTTAAATTATAATGACCACATCCATCTTGGGTTTTTTTTGTATCTAGTAAATGATTATATTTAAGAATGAAAAACTACATAGCCATTAGTCATATCTCGCTATTAAATAGCTTATATTTCCAATTTGATCTCAGGTTATAATTGAAGTGTTGAGAATGAATATTACGTACATTATACAATTGGTCAACTTACATTTTGGCTACCACAGACCCTCAGTTATTTTGGTCAGGTACTTTTATTAATTAATCTTAACGTTTTTAACTTATTTGTTAACCTATTTACTTCTCTGTTAAGCCAGCTGTTTCTGAATTCAAAAGAATATTTTCTTGTTCCAAACGTTGTTCTTTGTAATGTAAAGACAATTCTTTGCTTCGCAATTCTTCCGTGTCTGCCAAAGCTTCGCATTTTACATCGATGGCAAAACGAAGCTGGGCAGATAATAGAGTGCCTGAACGTAACCTCTCTAATTCCGCATCGCGCCGTTGTAAAGCACGAGTCAAGTCATTACTTTCTTCAATGGTGGCCTTACGAGCGGTTTCTAAAGTTCGCTTTTTATCCCGTTACATTCATTGTTGTAGTTGCATTGGAAACTGCCAATCGGGTTTGAGCATTTTCGTATTTTGCCGTGATTTCAAAAAGATCATTTTGGAGCTTGGCGACAACATCACCTCTACGGTAACCAGAATCTGAAAAAAAACTAGTTATAGTCAGCAAATAGAGGTAAAATCATTTCGCAGATAAAAATTTCAGCGTTGTTATGACAGATTGAAGTTACACTAAGATTCCCCGTCATTACTGAAATATAAATACAGACGGAACCGCGTGGAAATAATTCACTGAAGACTTGACAAAATGCTTTCAGACGGTTTTGACTTACAGTAGTCCAAATTTAAAAACAACACATATTTACTTTGAGCTGTAAGCAATAAGTAAAATCGTAATGAATTTAAACGTGAGTATTAAAATTCTTACATTTTATTTATTAAAAAAACACACTTTTTAACAAATAACACTGTAAAAAAATAATCATGTCGCTTGCGATGATAGTTTTTCTTTCACATATGTTTAAATTGTTAGTTTCATATTTTTTTTTAATTTAAGTTTGTAATTGAGCTTTTAAAAAAATTACGATTATTTTGAAGATTTTAGGTCTATGTCACCGTTACAGATAATTTACGTAATAGGATATAGGCCGTGACCGTGACGTGTATTTCATGTAAATTTGAAATCAGTATCATAAGTTTACAAAGAAATAGCACGAATAAATATAAGTCTATCAAAAACTGGGTTCCAGTTATTTGCGAGTATCTAATTTGAATTGTCTAAGTGTAATCTGGCATTTGGATCCCGCAATTATGTATCACAAAAAATGTATCAAAATATTTCCAACCTAACGAAATTGTCAATAAGAATATTTTAGATTGGGAGAAAAATAAAAATTGAATCGAGGAGAATTGTCTGGTGCCTTGTCGGTTTCAACATTAAAATTGTTCGTTGTAAATTGTTCCTTAAAGTATAATCATTAATAATGTTATTGGAAAAGGTGATATTTTTATTTCTTAAAAGAATTCAAGTTTTGGGAAACTTACCTAAAATACATTTTCATACTGCGGATGTATTTTGTTAATGCTAAATGCAAAATAAACGGATTCAATTATAACTGATAATTGAAAAAAAAAATTTTTAATCTTTGAAAATGTTTTTATGGTATAGTAATAAAATTACCATCTAAATAAATTAAGGAATATACAAAAATTATAGATAATAAAATAGAACCAAACCTTGACGCCATATTACACATTTAACCACTACAATATTTCACAGTTGCATAGATGTAAGAAAAAGTGTAGAATGATCATTAAAATTAAATTAGTACGTGTCAGGGATGGTAATAAATTATGCAATACAAGCGAAGAAGACGACGTTTTATTTTTTATACTAATCAATTTGTTTCTTGGTTTACCAATATTTATTTTTTTCTGATTTTTAAACATATATTTGCTACGCAACCGTGTGATTGAATAAAAATGAAGAGAGAGAAAATTATTTGTGGTGTTTATTATTTTAATTGAAATATTTTTATTCTTCCATGAGAAATTTTTATTTTATAGCTTAAAGACTATTTAACTTTTATAAAACTCTGAAATTTTATTGACGTTCATGAAATTGATAAAATAATCATTCACATCAAAATGGTGATATTTTTATTTTGTCGGTTACGGTATAAATATTAAATCAGCAATGTAAAATTAAGGTGGTTTTCGTCTACGACTGATTTAATTTAGAGACCAATTCGATTTCCATAATTTGGGTATTATATACCAAATTTGGGTGTTATAATTACCGAAGTGTACTTCATTTTACAAAAATATTTTAGAAACTACCAAAATGTATCACTAAATTTCAATCAAGTTTAGGTAAATGCACCGGTATTTTTTTAAAATTAATTTTCTTCCCAAGTTGGTTGAAGTTTCATTTTTCTAATTATTTATGTTGCTTCATAACCATATGGTTATATTAAAATTAGTGATTTTTCTAATTATAAATTTAAAATATTTGTAGATTTAGATAATATACTTAAAAAAAAAAGAAAAAAAAAGAAATGTATATATATATATATATATATATATATATATATATATATATATATATATATATATAGGCGCAAGGAAGCTTTGTTCTTGGTTGAAACCCAAGATTTAACCTACGGTCAAAAGTACAATCATATTGATTGGCGTCGTGAAGTCCCAAATATTCCGAAATTTGATCAAATATATTTTTAATGACGCCTTATAAAGATAAGTAAATTTACAATCAGTAAAAGTCCAATTGGAGAATACGGAATATATTCTCCAATTGGACTTTTACTGATTGTATTGTAATAATACAATCAGTAAAAGTCCAATTGGAGAATATATTCACTATATAATATATATATACAATATATATATATATATATATTCACTATAGTTTAAAGCGAACACTCCCCATGAAACTATCGTTGTAATAAAAGAAACATTCCTGCGATGCATGAACATTCCTCGCACTCCGAATGTGTGAACTGTACCATCCCCTATTCAATAATTGTACTGCTGAAACTGATTAGTACAAAGGGTTGTTTGAACGATAACCTAACTTAAAAGAGGTACTCGTAACAGCTGCTGTTCCCCCTGATAAACTACCTGCTACCAATAAGTTCAACAAAATTTGTGATTCTTTACCAACAAACGAAGTTGTTCCCGTTCTATATAAAACACGGTAACTCAGGAGGTACTCTTACTTGTTGTAACACTTAAAAAGGCAGAAGGATAGACGTAGCGTAACTAGTATATAAAATTTTTTTTCCGCTCCTTCAATTATTTACAAATAAGTTTCTATTCTGATAGAAACTATATTTATTTTTGCCGTTTTATAGTACGTATTGGAGAAATAACTGAAATTTTATTCCAGTTATTTTGTAAAGAGTAAGAATTTAAGTACATAAAAAAGAGTATTGATATAAGTAAAAAAGAAGTGGTGAAAATTTGATTTGTTTTAATTAGCAATGAAATATTTTGATTTCTTATTTTTGTGTTTATATAAAACTATAAAAATTGCAAAAGATTAAAGTTACTCGCTTTGTCTAAACCTGATAATTTTGCCCACAAGTCACACCCGCTTTAGGCCAACACCGAGCAATGCGAGCTTTCATAATAGCAGTAAAAGTTGTTAAAATATATAATTTCTCACCAGTTTGATTTTAAGTTTTCCTTAGTGTGCCCGCTGTGGCTCTCCTTACACTATTATAGATATATATATATATATATATATATATATATATATATACGAGGTATGATTGGAAAGTTTTAAGAATGGGCTTGTAATGGTACATTGGTGGTAATTACATGCTACTGTGATGCATCTTCTACAAAATAGTCTCCTTCTGACTGAACATACGGACTCCAACGGTGTTTCCACTTTTGGAAACATTCCTGGAAATTTTTCCCTGAAGTGTCATAAGGACTCTCTCCGTATTTACCTGGATGTCTTCAATCGAGTTAAATCGCTTCCCTTTCAGTGAAAATTTAAGTTTAGCAAACAGGTGGAAGTCCGCAGGGGCCAAATCAGGGGAATATGGCGATTAGGGAAGCACAGGAATTTTGAATTTCGTCAAAAATTCAATGATGGAGAAGGCACGATGAGCCGGAGCATTGTCATGGTGTAGCACCCAACTCTTGTCTTTCCACAATGCAGGCCTTTTTTTTGCGCCTTTACGCGCAAACGCTCAATAACACGTTTGTAGTATTTCTGGTTAATTGTCTATCTTCCAGGGGTAAATTCATGATTCACAATACCGGTAGAATCGAAAAAAATCACTAACATTGTCTTCATCTTCGATCGACTCCGCCTTGCTTTTTTCGGTCGTGGTGAAGTTGGAGTCTTCCACTGCGAAGATTGAATTTTTGTTTCCAGATTATATCCATATACTCATGATTCGTCACCTGTAATCGGTTTTAAAACAAAATGTCACACAAACTCGTTGCTCCATTTTAACGCAAACAGAATCCGGCAACAAGCACTAACAGACCCGCAGTCAACCAGTTGCCACAGCGAACTGTATAAAGGAAACACGTGTTTAAGGACCAGGCAATGACTCACTCTTCAACCTATATATATATATATATATATATATATATATATATATATATATATATATATATATATATTTTTTTTTTTTTTTTTTTTTATTAAAAATCCTTTATAATATTCGAGTCGGGTAATATATTTCACCAATAAATGAATAAAATATATTTGATTGCACTGGGATAGTCGCCTGAAAAATAAATGAACACAGTTCCAAATACAATAAATTTTACAGAACGCCATACCAAAGGGATTCACCTAAGTCACAATTGAACACATTCACCCAAAATAGATACATCCAACTGAACCCATAAATCACTACTTGAAAAATATTTTATCCTTCAGTTTGACTGATTTTCTGTTCTATTTGCATACTTAAATAAATATGTTTTTCGGTGCTACATTTTTAGATAATTGCGGGGTTCAACTACTCTACCTCTGTTATACGTCAATCCGATTGTCACCGCCTCCCATTTCTAAAATGTCATGTGGTTTTGGCTGTGTATTCAATATTTACACGAGTCTGAATTTGGAATTGAAATCACAGTTTGTTAATTCTCGTTGTGAAGAGGATCTTGGGATTTAAAAGTCGATGTTAACATTCACTTCTGTTCAGATACCAATATGTAACATGTTATAAAGAGATTTTGAATTGAATTTCAGATAAATAAATATTATTAGAAGATTTAAAATAAATGGTTTAGAAAGTGAAAGTTTTATCTTTTTTGAAGAAGAAATGACTACACTAGTAAATCACAAACTATATTGTAAATTTAAGCCTTATACATTTTTTCAAAATATTTTTTTTATGAAAGATAACGAATCATAATTTTCCGTTGTGAATTTAACATTTAAAGTAATAAATTGAAACTTATATTCGCCTCACAATCGTTTCTTTTCGTGCTTAGAATAGTTTTAGAAAATTATTATTATATTGACATAATATTTTTGCTATTTAAATATAACAAAGTAACGTAGAAAATTATACTACCAATGAAAAAGAAATATTAACAAAATATTTTAAAACTTGCATAAACAAGTGTGTCCTCACTACCACATGCCCACATAAAACTGATCCTAAATTATAACAAAGTTCTCAAATCACATCCTCCTTGAATTCATCATTGAATTCATACATTGTTAAGAAGACTTTGTGGACACAAATTTCAAGAATATGTGTCCACAAAGTCTTCTTAACAATTTATGAATTCAACGCGTCTTGTTATGGCAAAGTGATCAGGCGTCAAATTTAGTGGATCTTTTGTTAGTATCAATTCTATATATAAATTACTTGTCTATCAATCTCAGCAAACACCGAAGCCATTACGCAAATTTATTTTCAAGCAGAGATATGCACAGCTCGCCATCATTGAAACGCAGCAAAGAATATTTACGTGTCTATAAAAAGTTACAGTAGAACGCCATTAAAAAAATGCAATTTCCTTTTTTTTGGAGTTATTATGTGATTCAAAATGGTGAACAATTTTCTATGATGTTTATAGTAATATTTAACAAAAAATCTTTTTATTTGCAGGATTTTACTTTGCATCTATTTTCTTTACCTCATTTTAGAAATATATTTATATGTTCTAGAAATATGGGCATTAGTTTTAATGAACATTTCACAAATTTGGTTATTTTTTATCTAGATTTTCTAATAATGCAAGAATCTATTCCTGTTTGTAATTACAGAATTATGTAAAAATCGATGATTTTTCAGTGCATATTTAACTTCGAAAATCGACTGATTAATTTTGATGTTATTCCGCATTTTTAGAAAAATTACGCCCACATCTCAATGATTTTAGAAATATAATATCTCAAATCATTAATTTATTGTTTTTTAAAACAAAATCTGTCTTGTTAAATTTTGTTTTTTTTTTCGTTTTTAACTATGGTATTTTTCTAATTAAGCCCGAAGGCATAAAGTTAATTGATAATATTGAGGACTATAATAAAACGATTTAATCTCTTCAGAATATAATTAATTGCAAAATTATAAAATTAAATCTCCCTTAGTATTCACGGACTAGTTAGTGAACTTAAAATATACAGTTAAATAATATCGTGCTTTATGAATATATTTGAAGTAAAAGAAGTTTGTAAGAAAAAAGCTAAGATATTAATGGATATCATTTTTAAATGGATTAATAACATAAACATTAAAACATATTCCGTCTCCTATATTAACGACATAAGCTACTAAGAAATAGGTTTAATTTAATATGACCAAGAAGAGCCGCCACCCGCCAACCGATCAACACACCGCTAGCTTGCTGCTAGCAGAGCGCGATTCGATTTTGGTGACACCGTTTCACCCTTTTTTAAGTGTTATAATTTGTATTTTACCTGTATTTATTTACTCCGAAGGACGCATTTCTCTGTATGGTTATTTTGTAAGGAAAATGAGAAATTTAGGTTAATTAAATCAACCACCGATTTTGGTTATTTCAAATTTAATGTGTGAAATTAAAACAAATCATCACAAATAGATTTGAAAACTTCGATCATGCTAGAAATCTATCCAATTATTCTAATAATTCAAATAAATGAAATCAATTATTCTAGTCTTATACAATCTACAAATAATGGAATGTATAGTTCCTTCAATTTATAATAAGCGATTATGTTTCTCTTTGTTGAGTTAAAATATTTGTAAATCTTTTTTTGTAACAGTTTGTCTTTATTTATTTGAATATTACATCTACAACCAGCCCGCTAATATACCCTTCGTATGTGGAGTATGTAGGGTTCGAGTTTGCGTTGATGCTGCTTAAACTGAAACGCCTCTATGAAACCAAAAGAATTTCATCATGTTTTGTTAGAGTATCTTTATTTTGTAACTGGTTTGTTGACTTACATATTTAAATTGTGGCAAGGTCAGATATATGCCTGTCGTGGTTATGGCAATTTTCATGCCTGTCGTGGTTACGGCAATTTTCATGCCTGTCGTGGTTACGGCAATTTTTACAGAAATGCTTCAAAATGTGCGTTTAGTACTATCTCGTATATATGATTTTCGTTCGAAAAAGTGAAGTTGCTGAATTTCAAAATTTCCCCATTTGTCTGGGCATAATTGTAGTATGTGGTAATTGCAATTTGTTCTAACCAAAATTTAAAAATTCGTGAAAATGTATCTGAAGATAAAAAGGAAAAAGATTTTTGGAAATATTCATATTGCAACAGATAACACATCTCATCTGAAGGTTGAAAAGTGAAAACAATCCTTAACCACTATTTTCATTTCAGAATAATGGCAACAGAATCAAATGGTACGTACACCAAGAAAGTTACTTGACTCCCAATAAATAAAAATTATACTCTGTTATATAAACGCGGATATACTAATAAAATGCATTTTTACACCTACCCTACTATTTGTGTATTTCTAATTTTTTTGTTGGTATTTTCTATTTGTTAATTGACTAATATTCCCCAATAAATTTACCTAACCAACACAGTTATTTCAAAATTTTCTTATAGGCGCCCATCGTTCTCACTTACTCTAAAATTATTAACTAGTCACCTGGGTGTATTTATGTACTATTAAGGTAATCATAAATTATAATAATTACTATTTGATTCCAAGTTCAATACTGTAAGTGACGCATGTTTCGAAGTGATTAATATGTGTTCTCGTTTGTGATATTTAATTCTGAATATATTGTGACAGAATTAAATATTCTATCCAGATTTTCTTTCTTTTGATCGCTACAATTATATCGTCTTTTGCAACAAAATTTTAGTGCTTTTATTCTATTTTTTACCTTTTTGCTAATTGCACGTTTACTGAAAGGTTTTAATGTCCACTATTCTACAAATTTGTCAAATCTTTAAATTCAGTATACCTGTCCTAATACGATGGATATACTTTTTCTCATTGAATAACCAAGTTACGATGAATTTTAATTAATCATGGTGGTTTTAATTTGAGAACTAATTTATTCTTCAATTTCAAAAATTACATTTTCACCCCACTCACGTTGCAATCTTACTTTATGAACGATGTGTTTTAATATAATGTTTTATAAAAAGTAATATTTGAAATAAATTTAACCAAAATCAATATTAAAGAAACAATAACTATGGAATCACTCACGTTCTCTGTTAGCGTGCTAATAACAAACCTATTATATAGACAAGCGATGAATGGTGTGCCAAGAGTATATTATAAAGGAAGATATATATTCTGTTAAGCTAGTATTAGCCAAGTATTCTAAAGTTAAGTAACAATATTGTATATTATAATACGTTTGTCATACGTAAAATATGTACAGGACATTGGCAAATAAAAATAATACTGATTTTAATGGTATTTCAATAATAATATTCTGTTATATGTCATATATTACCAATAACATGCCTAATTGTATAAAAATATTTACGTAATTAACTTTTTGAAACAAATGCAAAATTTATTCGATACTACATTCTTATACATGAATTTTAATAAAACTGAATGTTTACTTATATATTTGATTGTTTATTCGTCTAAAGAATAGAAGTTTACGAAGAATGTCAATATTGCCTATATAGAAATGAAATAAATAAAAATTCTCCTCTCATTTAAAAAAAAACATACAAATCATATGATCTTTAGTTTGCAACATAAAGGACAAAATTTCAATGAACAAAGAAGTTCCAATTATAAATTAGTGGTAAAAATATTTTTATTATTCAAAGCAGGTTCAAAAACCTATTCCTAGCTATAATTTAACAGCCATATAAATATATAAATAGCTATAATTTTGAATTTACAAAAAACAAAATTATTATTACTTTTAAAATTTAAAATATTATTACTTTTAGAATTTAAAATGACGATGTTATGGAAAATCACGGTTTCGAGGTTCCACAGCAAACATT
Organism: Druceiella hillmani; assembly: GCA_039881145.1. NCBI lineage: Eukaryota > Metazoa > Arthropoda > Insecta > Lepidoptera > Hepialidae > Druceiella > Druceiella hillmani. Next base: position 19,704,862 of record JAYKKI010000016.1, on the reverse strand, counting down.
ATAGCAACCGAATCAACTTGAAAATATTGAGGGTATATTAAAAAATTATGATGGAAAGAGTTATTACCATTAAAATAAAAAATCGATCTACGTGATTGAAAATTTACGAATATTTGTTCAAAGAGATATCGATGTCTTAAAAAAATTAAACAAGCACTTGTTGATTCTAGTAAATATAGACTAAAATAAATGTGCATATTTCTGACTCAAGTAATAATTTAATTTACTATCGAATAATAGTTGCGAAGGTAAAAGTCAAATAATTTTTTTACTAAAATTTATTATAGCTTCTTATTTTTGGTATTGTTTTCGTTACGCAACATTTTAAATAATTATAAAAACAGTAAGTATCGATATTTTACTAAACTTAACACAATACCGCATAAACATATTTGAAAATTGATATTTAATTTCTCAGCATATTAAGCTGCTGATTGAATTACGCAAAGCGGTGTGCTTTGCGTTCATAAATTAAATAACATTTATCTCAGTGTACATACGATAATGTCACGTGGTATCAGTAGATCGTCGAGGAAGTTTATTATGCAGAATGAACGTTGAGGCGGTCTGTATCAATATCCTAATCTTTTTTTTATGTGTTGTACATATATGAGCGTATATTTATACGAAAGAGAAAAAATGGCAAATATTTGATATTTTATTGTTATGAATAGGTATCACAAAAGGAGATGTGAGCTGTGCCAAAGATATCACAAACGGAGATGAGAACTCATCCCTTGATCGTTGAAACCAGTATCATTGCTCGATATTTATGTCATCGATGAGATTATTATATTGGTAAAATTGTGTGGGTTTAATTTTTCTTAGGCATAATTAAAGTGATCGAATAATATAGTGAATATATAAACAGCTTTTTTATAAATTGTACTAGAGCTAAATCAAAATAAATTTTAACAAATATGTGATCACTACTAACATTTCTGAAACAGTTAGATTTGCTATTTTTTAGGAATCATTTAAAATGTGACGTTCATGTTTACAATAATTTTGTGCAACTGTCAGGTCTATCGTTAATGGAAAACTAAGTTTCCAAAGTCATTCAACAAAAGACGACGTAATCGTATATTACTGTTTTTAGGGTAGCTATAAATGTTATATAGAGTATTGAAAGTAGTAGCCTTTACTTAGTGATACCCTGATGAATGATTTACCTGGGGTTTAGAAATAATCCTCATGAGGTTATCCAGGGTGTGGTAAGATATTAACGGTTTTTTATTTGTATAGCATTTGTTTGGATTTCTTGAAATGTAAATAACGCAAATTTAAAATACACACGATTTTTTTTTATTTAAACAGCATAAAAATAATTTAATTCTGAAAATGTTTTGGTCAAATCAATATTCCTTTAATAAAATTTTTATTATAATAATCTTGTATAAAACTAAATCTGCGTTTGAACAATTGAAAATTAAATGATAATTTTATTTCGTAATAAAGAGCAATATTTAAGAACAATCAACAAATATGATGAAGTAATTTTATTTCATTTCATGAACTTTATTTTATAACTTCAATATATTCTGAGGAAAAATAACCTATACATCGATTATCCATATTTATCTTGTCAAAACGTGCACAATGATGGATTCGCTATGTTAATGATTGTGGATATTGGTTGGCACTAATTTTAAACAAATTAACAGGACTAGGGATAATAACGTTTATTATTCAAAAATATTTCAAGATAAATTATATCGGAATGACTGGACCGGATTCAAGTGAATATTTTTCGCCAATTTTTTGTCAAATATCTCGTAAACCAGACGAGAGTAATTAGGATTTCGCTCTCAATATGACTTCAAATAAATCCATAAAATTATGAAGGTCAAATGAAGAGGCCCTGTATATCTTCATAAAAATATTTAATCTACACCTTTATCTCTTTTACCAAGCTATGTCGTTAGATACAACACTTTTTTACTGTTATCAGTTAAAAAGAATGGAATTAAAGGATGATGAAATGCATTTAGTGGCAACTAGAGCAACGCGGTTAACTTCATCAATATTCTGAATTACGGTGCAATCGTATTTTTTCTCTCACTCTTTCTTTTTGTAGAATTTTATGGGTATCTAATTTCATGAAATATTTGAAATTAAGTTGAAATATTGGAGTCTTTTTTCTGCAAAATAAAAATTTTTATTAATTAACCATGAAAGGATTACTTTTAACCTATTTTAATTGGCAATATATAATTTCATTTTGATACCGTTATTACGGCGAGCTGTTCAAAGAAAAAAAAATGGTTTAAACTATTGTGGCTGAACATTAATTAATTATAGATTCTAATGATAGATAATAAAATGGAATAATACTTAAATATAAATATTTGACATATGTAACGATACATACAAAATAAATACGTAAATAGAGACGAATTTCCCTTCGTAGATGACGCTAATTAAATGGCGCACCATACAAAATAAACAGGGCTGTAAAAAGGTACAATAAAAGTAATATGAGTAATAGTCGCCCACCATATAACTTACGGTCTGCTGATATTAAGTTTATTACTTACGAGTTTTCCTCTGTGGTGTAGGTCATATATTTACAGTGTCCGTCCATTTATTATAGGTTCAAGCAGATAAAGCCGTTTATGAATAAATGCCGGAAATTCTCAAGACAGTTATTTCGTTGTAGCACATTTATAACCTACTCGTACTGTATATTCTCAAACATTATTTTCGACTTTGTGTACCATAAAGTTAAAGTGCATGTTAATTTAATATTAGGGTGGCCGTAATAAACACGCCATGTTAGTGCATCACTGTAAACTCGTGTGCTGACCAAAATTAATATTTCCCTCTCTCTGCTAAATCACTCCACTACGTTTAATAAAACGAACGTTACCTGAAATACGGTATCAAATTCTTCGAAATTTAATGTGAACCGTTGCCCTGGAAGAAGATAGTCGTGGAAATTAAAATATTATTTTGTGAATCTTTGGAGCCAATACTTGGTCATCTCATTCTCATAGGAGACTATATATTCCGTAATCGTTACAAATATATTCTGTGCTTGTATTAGCTCGCTTTTTAACATAAACAGAATCAAGAAAGCAAGGGCACTCTAGGTTGAATTTTTGAAATTTAAATTTTTAGGTTGTCATTTACTGATCGCAAATCAGTACCTAACTGACCAGAACTTCGCTTTTTGTATAACTTATAATGCTTTTTATATACCGCTACAGAAGATTCTCGAAACATTACAGAAATCCTTTGAAAATGGTGCGGATTTTTTATTTGTGAACTTAATAAAAGTTTGTTTATAGTTAATCTAAATAATTAACGTATGTAAATAATTAATTTCTTTATTGGCAATCAAAATAGCAATGCATTTAGTTTAATTTTTTTATTTAGAGAATGAAAGCTAATATGAAAAAGTAATAAAATCCCAGCAACTAGTCCGGTATAGATGGTCTAAATCAACTTATACTTCCAACTGGTTTTATAAAAAGCGAATGTGAAGTCAAAATTTATCGAAACGCGAATTATGGGTTGGTAAGAAATAGCTATCTAAAATAATAAATAGCTATCTAAAAAGATATCTAAAATAAGAAGTCTATCTAAATATACATAAGCTATCTAAAATAATAAATAGCTATCTAAAAAGATATCTAAAATAAGAAGTAGCGTGTTTATGGGTTGGTAAGAAATAATAATATATGAGTTGAGTTTTAGTCATGAATTTTTGGTTTGCAATTTTCTAAATATTTCTTATATCATGCATATATACTCTTCTGGCGAACACACCAGAGTGGGTTCTTAATGATTACAGTTTATATATTTCAGCTAATTTTCTTGTTAGTAAATTCTTCGGGGTAAATTTTTCGGATAATAGAAATAATCTTCCATTATTTTAACAAACTTTATATATATTCACTATTTAATGCTTTAGAGAGATTGAGAAATAATAAAATCTAATATAAGAAAATATTCTCCATCAATAGTAAATGTGTCTATACCCAAGTGTTGTAACGATTTTAGAGCAACTAGCTTTGAAGCGTTTTCCTCTTTACTTTATAACGATGTCTTCCAAATTTATCTCGTTAATATATATCGCAACAGTTAATTAATATGACAATAATTTCTCTCATATTAATCCCAAAAGTCCTAAGTTCAAATATACAAGATATCCATTTATTGTTCTATGGTAAGTTTTACCTTTATTATAATATCTGTAAACTATTTTCAATTGTTTTTTTCTCCGTCAATGCGTATAATCCTACTCATAAATTGAATATTTTGAATGTGACGAATATTTTGAATGTGATAAGCCTTCTAGAAAAACTGTTTCAATATAAATCGTTGTAGGTGTAAAGGATTGTTTAAGCCTAAATACTTAAAGATTGGTACGTTCCTATAATTTTATTAATCCTCTATTTTATTATTCCTCTATTGCATCAAAACATTCGTTAATTTTTCTTTTAACATAATGTTATTATATTTAAGCCTACTCATGCACACACATACATGTATATATATGTATATATATATACATATATATATATATATATGTGTGTGTGTGTGTGTGTGTGTGTGTGTATGTGTGTGTATGTGCATGTGTGTTTAGGAACAGTGAAATTTATTAGACTTCGGAATTTTAGGCAAAAGAAATTACTATATCTTCATATTGCTTTCAGAATATAAATTATGCCTTAAAAATGGGACCGCAATTTTTAAAAAATTATCATTCATTAGTCTCTATTTTCTAATTATACTTTCCATCTCTCTATTTGCAATATTAATAATAATATTTATGTGTGTTTAAGAATGCCATATTCTGGGAATAGACGGTGAAACATTGTGAAATTAAGAGGTAATGGGCGAATAAAAAAAAATTATAATTATTTTTATTTTTATAAAATATAAGAAATAAACACTTTCAAGGTATTTGAATGTGTAAAAAACATATTTTCTACACTTAAAATATGAACAAAAAAGAAAGGGAAAATGAGAGTAAAATGTGCGCATTTACAGGTGCGCAAATACTAATTTGTTGGCAGTAACTTACCGCCCAAAACTTAACTTACCGCCCTTAACTTACCGCCTAAATGTTATCTGCGTTCCTGGTTCTTGTCTTGTTCTGAACAATTCGGAAATTCACACTAATGAAAGGTAATGATTCAAAATAAAATATAAGCAAGCTAGATTCTACCGCTGAAGTTAGGAGTCTAGCCGCAGAATTAATTGTGATTTTTTCATTCGAAACATATATGATAAATGAATGACAATTTTAATCACTTTATTAACCATAAGGGTGGTGTAAACACCTGGTCTTTATGATTGATACAATTAAAAAAATTGCACATACCCTGAAAATGATAATTTTATTAGGTTGGGATGAACACAAAAATAGCTTTAAACGTTTCTAGACAGAATATCTTTTCAAAGTCTACTACAATTTCTTTAAAATTCATCTTAATATAAAGTACACAAATTACATAACCTTAAAGAGAACTTTTTAAATACTCCAACTATAAGTTTAGACATTTTCATATGAATGACTGAACGCAAGAAAAACACCCAAAACTGTATACCCTCAAGATAATTATTTCATCTATATATAAAGTCATTTAACTTTGATATATTTTGAAAACTAATACTTTTGACTAGTAATTAATAAGACATTTATTTTCAAAGAGTTTCTGACTTATTTAAATAATATTTATATTTCTCATTTGACTTAGCTAAATACGTATATAATGTCATATGAGAAAATGAATATTTAGTACGCCGTCTGAGCTAAATACGTATATAATGTCATATGAGAAAATGAATATTTCATTACATTTCTACTTGTATATGGCGGTGTGTTATTTTTACAATTAAACCGAATTCAAATTTAATTAAAAAAAAGCTATTGAAACTTGTATTATAAGTAAACTAGATGACGTAAAATTTTATTTTATCCAAATTGAAAATAATTTTTGGATAACTCAATTGAAAAATATGTATATGTACAACATTTTTTTAAAATAATTTTATTTAAATACGTTTATGTTATTTACATAGAGATATTAAATTTGGCTTGCAAACACTTTATGTACAGTTTTGGCCAACTTATTGGGGACATTGGTATTAAAACAGCAACATTTTTCTTCTATTTCTGCGTAACTTGCATATTTATGGGGCTTTAACGCTTATGTTATTTTGGCATAGAATACTTAAGAAAATATATACCTACCATTATTTATTTTATGACAACTTAAAACATAACTCCTAAAGGTCATAACTTCATTATTGAACAACTAAATAAACATTTGAAAACATACAAAATGACATGCACGGAAGGTTGCGTGTGTTTTAATTTAATGTACTTTTCATATACAGCATCAGTTCATATCGAGTGTGGTTGCCGTTGCTGGATTTAACCATTTAATATCGGCGCAACATCGACGGTATCAAAATGCTATCTATACCTTTCTACGAAAATGTCATTTCAAATTTCGGAAGCATCATAAAACTGGTTTATGGTAGCAGTGCGTTGGCCTTCATTTTCTCACAATTTCGGTGCGCAAGGACTTTGATCAGCGCCTTGCTAGTGTCGGTTTCCCCCGTAATTAGTATCTCATTGACTTATATTTTCAAAATGAAACTGATTTTAATAGGAAAATCGATATCAGGTATCATGTTACTACTAGGTTTCACGTCACTTATGATGCAACAATGTGTTTTGAAATTAACAATTTTATTGACATGAAATCCTTAAAGAATCTGAAAATATCGTTAGTGAAAACTAAATGGTAGAATTATTAAGGATTTAATGACATTTTTGAGTTTCTACGTAATGCAACTGAAGCACAATACTAATTCAGTAATTTTAAGTGATACAACTGTAATAAAGGTTAATTTAAAAAATAAACCTAAAGTAAAATCGGACTTAGAGAGACGTCTTTACATTACAATAGGAATTTCATGGCGTAAGTTCAAAATTACAAAATGAAATGTTCATATTTATTACACATTAATTAGTATTAAACATATATAATCAACTAAGTTACCTAAACATAAACTGTCGTCGTTTAGTGACTATGGTAAAATTTTTGTCGAATCAATCTATGGACACTTAAAAATATTTCTTTCAAATATTGTGTAAAACTTTAAAAAGTAACTAATGTAAAACTTTAAAACGATGGTAGTAAAATATAATAAATTTCATCCTAGTTTAATTTTTAATGTTATACATCCATATTTGATTTGGTTGATTTATTGGGTTGATTTATAGGAATATTTTAAGGGAAATCGTGACAAGACCGTCAAAAATCGTGACATAATCGTGAAAAGATCGTCTAGAATGCTAGGCATAGAGTTTAACGGTCAATTAATTTTTTGTCAGTAATGGGGTATTTACTGACAAAAAATTAATTGATTTTAATTTAAAGCGAGGAAGAGAGTGAGAAAGGAAGATAGATTTACCTGATTGGTTTGTGGAACTCTTGAATGTACGTGTCAATACTCAGGAAAAAAATACTCATTAACCGTAAGTTCCCTTTTATATATTATTTGTCTACTTACTGAATTTGCCTACTATATTAAAAAGCATAATTTAAGAACAAAAATTTTGTGTATGTTCAATTGTATTATTTTTGGCCATAATTATAAAAATTAAACACTTAACTTCATGTGACATTTTGACATTATGCTATGCTTAATTAACCTGAGAATAGTAAACAACAGTTACCGTAGGTCTATGAAATTATATTTCAGATTAAGCCTGAAATTGGCAAAACGGATATAGATTTGCATCTTAAGTGAACGTATATGTAAAATAATTTTCATCCATGCCGCTTTCGCAGACATTGCGATTCGATTGTTCAACGTATGACAACTTCGTGTTCAACGAGTGAAAACTTCGTCCGTTTAGTGATTTCTTACGAGTCTATTTCTTCTTGTATTTCTACAACGAGTGCATTTCTTTACTTAGGGAGTACCTGAAAATGAAAGATCCTTGTTCTACTAAAAGCATAGAGGGTTGAAATATATATCTGGGTAAAAGGCATAGTCCGTATATTATTACATGACTTTATGTAGTTAACTCGCATATGTGACCTAATTTAGGTATCAAAAGTATCTGATCCAGATAAATTTTATTGTGGAAAATTTAACTTTTTTTGCAAAAAATTTAAATGTAATTATAAAATCAATTATGTTTAGGGCATTCATAGATATATTAATTATGATTATTACATGTTTAAGATTTTTTGATATACTTTGATTCTTCTCGCATTCGGAATTCTTCCACTCGGTGAAGATATTAAGGACCAAGACTACTGTTATATTCGGCTGAATCTTTGATACCTTATGATTAAATCAATTATTGGCTATAGGATTGATTATTCTGCTATTTTGATTATTGTCTCTAGAATTTATTTACTACTTCTGGTTTCTACATTGTAGGTAAAGAAAAACAAATGGAAAATGTACCAAATTAGCTAGACCAACCACTGGTACTCGATGAAACTGAAAAGACAATGGATTCAAACGAAATTAATTTCCTTTTATTTAAATCACCTCAAACAAGATGTAGGTAATCGCTGTGGATATATTCATCTCAGGTAGTTGTCAAAATGAAAAACCTGTTCTATTTTGACGGTGAGTAGTAATCTACAATAATTTTAAACGATGCTGTGTAATGAAAGAAATGTTCAAAAAGGTGACTTAAGAGACGCTGCCCCAATATATAGTTTTATAGTATTTTTGATGTTGAAGTTGAGTTTAGGAAAATAGCAAAGAACAAGCTCAATAGACAATGAAAATATTTTAAATTTATAGAAGTCAATACAATCCAGATACATTGAGAAAAGTAAAGATTACATTAAAATTTAAATTAGTTGATCGGACTGTTAAAGCCATAATTTAATATAGGAATATCCAGCACTTTCAAAAATGAATTTCGGGCTGTCAGATGTTGTACCCACAAATTAAATTAAATATTCGGCTTATAGGAAAGAAATGCATATAAAAGTGGATAAAATTAAAGAAGATAGTTTGTTTTATGTTAATGTAGTGCTCTTATACATTTATCTTTAACTTACACCATATGGCCTAGTTTAGAATAAGGTCCTTTTCTTATTAATTCCACCAGAGATAAAGAACATACGTGTAATTAATGGATGGAATAATTATAAAAGTGTAAAAATGAGGAGATAATATAGACATGGTAAGAAATTAAATTTTTAAAATATCATAATTACAATATAATAAAAAGAATTAACATTTAGGTAACAAATTAATATTTCATTACTTAATTTCAACCACAAAATATTATAATAATAATATAGAAAACGAATAATAAGGGAATATAAATTTTTAAAAAAATATTTATATATTTTTTAAAAATTATAATTTTATGCAAGCTCATACACTTAATCATCGTCAATATTGTCATATATTTGAGAATCAAATAAATGTAATTCTCGTCATTGTACCAAGTATATAGTGCTGCCCTGAATAAGAAAACAACCCGAAACTCAATTGTTCTTATATGATCTGTGAGGAAACTAATCAACTATACGGGTGAACTATTTTGTGCCATTAATTGTGTTAATTGAACGAGAAGCCATAACTTTAATTGGGCCAACGGTCTTCCTTTGTTGCAGTTAGTTGGACAATACGGCGATTTAACATCAATTATCGGCCTTAACAATTTTCGTGTAACGGCGGGCATTGTCGCGTTGTTTTTTGCAGCATTGAATTTGTAGCATTGTTTAGGCTTCTGATGCGAGTTAGTAGAACAGATGATGAGTAACGTTGAACAATTCAGATAAATTTATTTGATACCTACCGTGTCGTAAAAATCATTATTCCTAGAATTAACCTTTCTCTGAATCTTCAACTGACCTATATTTTAAAGTCTCGCAATGTCATATTGAGTCACGTCAAATCAAACCAAGAAAATTTTCCTACATGTATTATTGTCGAACGAAAACTATATTAGCGAAACGTGTATTTCTATTAGTATTTTCTTACGATTAGGGGGATATTACCAAAACTGAACATAAATTTGTTATTTACTAGTATTTATTTCAATTAAAAATTGATTATGGATATCAAGCAGCGCACCTGGGGTAAAAATTTTAGACTTTATAAATCAATTCATTTTATAAAATGAAAAAATTTAGCACAGAAAATAAAAGTGTAGACATTCAGATAAAATAAAAATGTGGCGTTAAAATACGTCAAGGAAAAAATATTTAGTATAACAATAATAATAGATTTTCCATAGTTTTTTCAAAATATGAAGTTTTTCAAAATATGATATTTCATAATCATTTCCGCAATTATTTATTTTTTTTCCAATGCATTGGTTAAACCTACTTTTCACTTTTTTATCAAACGTATTTTAAAAAATTTCGATAATTATTTTCTATTAACCTATATTTTTAATGTTTTGTTTTTCTTTATGTGTTCTCCCAAACATATTTATAATTTACAGATTTAATTAATTTGGTCGCGTTGCCAAATAAACGAAAAATTAAACCACCTAAGCCGCATTTTATGTCCAAAAACAACAATTGCTGATTAATTTGGTAATTTAGGAAATTATTTTATTTTTATTAAACGTGTAGTTGGAACAAAAAATATTAATATGCATGTGAAATAAGGATGCCGAAATTAAATATGCATTTAATTATTTTTATTTTAACGTGTCCTAGACAAAATGTTTAATTTAGTATCTTGAGTTAATATTTTTTATTTAATTTTAATCAACATAGTGAAATGTGATGACGAAGTCAATATTTTTAAGAGCAGATAGAAATTATTTTCTTACATAACTTTTGTAACAAAGCAAAACATAATTATGGTGAAGCGACATAGGGATTGATTTACTAAATTTTAAACTTTTGTTTTTAAATAGTGAATAATTATAAAAATCTTTCTTGGAGCTCCACCAATTTCCATTATGTTTAAGCGCAGATGTGTTAGTTTAGATTTTAGTTCAAAGCGATTGGGACGCAGTGTATTAACTTAATTCGACAAATTAAATTTCTAAGTGCAATCATTAATATCGGGTTCGGGCGCACAGCTTTGTTATTGTTTATTTTTGTACTTGTAGCAATAAATTAAATTGTGTGTCGTCATATCAGTGTCACTTCTGTCAGTGATATATTTCCTAGACATAAATAATAAATTATGTGCTAGGAAAAAGAAACTATATATTTTCATGCTGTTCAGGTTGTCCAGTCAAAATCATAGTCTCATATGAACATTGAATGAACTTCTTCTAGGATTTCCATCTACCCCTTTCAGCGAATATTAAAACGTATCACTTCTCCAAGTTTATATATGCCTGCTGAATTGTATTTAACGATTTTGCTTCATCCCTCCTCTATTTTGTCACATGTATGTGTTTTGGAATATAAAACATTTCAAGATTGTATAGTTTTTACGAAAATATAAAAATAATTAACGATTTTGTTATTAAAGCAAGTGATAATCTACTTTAAAATATATAAATAAACCTCATCGTGAATCGGACAGAAATTTTAAACTTCACTTTGTTGAATATTATTTATGGATTGGATCAAGGTGTATGGCAAATATATAATAAAAATATAATATAATCATAAATAATTAACTAAATCATACCACACTTTATTTGCCAGATCTGAAACTTCCTTCAGTAAAGTTATTCACACAAATGCTTTATAGTCTATATATATATATATATATATATATATATATATATATATATATATATATATATATATATACATATATACATTTTTTTTAAATATTCTCGCTTTTTTCCCTTTCAACTTTAGGGTTAACAATTTATCGCTTCTAATAATATCTTATTTTGAAGATATATGTATCAAAACTTATAGCACACTTTGTACTGGATCTGAAAGAAATTGTATCTAATCATAGAACATAGGGAGAGACAATTTGAAAAATAAATTTTTTTGATTTATTAATCATCTATCATAGGCTAAATTGCATTTCTTACGCAGCCCTAATCGAGTATCTGCATAAAATATTTTAAGAGAAATAAATTTGATGCATATTTACATTTACAATTTGTATTATACATATACATATATACAATGCTTCAAATGCAATAGTTTTACAAAGCAACTGTTGAACATTCTAGTAAAAAAATCGATAATTCACATAAAATTATATATAAGGTCAAATATGTAAGGGAGTAGGAAAAAATTGTGTTAGATAACTAAATATAGTTTTCAATGAATTTATGTTATATATAATCATATAATCATCTTTCAATTTGAAGATATGTGTAGATTGTATAAAAATATAGGAGACTTTTTGAACAATAGAAAAACGAACATTCAGTTTGCGAGCTCCGCGTACAACAAGCAGTTACTTATTGCTAATTTCCAATCTGTTGCACCCAATATTTTCACTGTTTTAAAATGGGTATTCAAATAGTAATTCAGTATTCGAAATACTAGGGTCAACAGGTCTACCATTATTTAGCAAATTATTTCGCCAGTTGGTATCGACTGGTAATAAGGACATAAAAGAAAAATTTGAGCACCAGGGAAAGTATAAATTACTTCCTCGCACGTGAAAGGAAATATTATTAGGTCTAGCTAATAATAAAAATATGAGCGTGGGAAAGCAAAGACACCTGTTCACCTTCACGCTTTGGGAAATAACAAAAATCGTAACTTATCAGTTACTTCGGATGTCCTATTTTTCGATTGCAGTTATATTTGGTAGTATAACTACGAAATAACTGTTTTTTGGATAGTGAAGGCAAAAACAATAATTTCTTAATGTTAATTCATATTTTACAATTATCTGCCCCTAATGTATTATTTGAGAGAAATGAGTTATTTGTGCATTTGCGAATAAGATTATTACTTAAAATATATTTTGCGTAAAATTATGATATGAAAATTATGAGAAACTAACATTTAAGGATAATTGACAGTTGATTGTGAATACGTTACCTTTAGTTGGCTGTTCTTATATTCTGGCTCTTTTAAGGTTTATTAGAGAAGCTTAATGAAACTATAGAATAAAAATAAATTTATTCAATACTAATTTTGCAATAAAAAGGAAAGTTTACGTGATTATGAAATTAAAAAGAGAAAGATATATCTAGAAAACAAGCACGGAAACAAAGAAGAATTCAAAATACAAAAATGATCAAGGAATGTATAAAATTTTCTTAACAATGGTATAAATACGATAACATACATTATTCTGAGGCTATCTACTAGAGAAAAAAACGTGTTCTGCCAGGAAATTCAATATGAAAACTTTTGAAATGTTTGGGTGTAGAAGAAGATTGACTTTTATTTATTTTTTACAATAAATAAGAAACTGAATATTTATTCAATTTGTTTCATGTATTTTTTTTAGATATCAGTGATATTTTACATTTACTTACACTAGAGTATACGTGCATTATGCCCATGGATGAAGGAAATATCAAATGAGAGTTTTAGTATTAATTCCATAGAACTACACAAATTTTGATGTTTTCTATATTCCTATTTTAAAAATACAGTATGCCTTTCAAAAAGCTATTATGAACACTGCATTCAAATACATGAATTAGTGCACCATTGCTTTTCCAGCTTTTTTAAATTTAAATAACAAAAAAAATTATGTTAATTTATCTGAAATAATTGTTATTAATGAAATAATTCGTTTAAATATGTGACTAACAAGTAATACAATAAACAATATTTCAGGTTAATAAGAAAATAAAAGCACAAATACAACATAAAACTTATTTTTCTTTATCAGTTATAAAAACTATTAAAAAATGTGTCATTCTGTGGCGCCATTCTAAAAGAAATATGAATGTAGCTCTTTATAGAAAATAAACTATTGGACCTCTTAGAGCGTATTTAAAATAAATATTACTACTACAAGAATATGTAACTTTGAGGGTTCCGTTCACACTTACAAAGACTATTACTTTTCCCATATATTGGCTAGGTAACTTGCATGAGCGTGGAAATACCGTAACTATCTTAAAACGCTGAAATTTAGAATCATGGCTACATATATCCAACAAACCTAAATAAGCTTTCAGTTATTTTTTTATTTTTCATAATTTTGATTTTTGCTGTTTCCGAAATAGTGAGCGAGGTTTAATTTTTTATGACATTTCCAACAATACTTCTAGAAATACGGCATATGAAATTCAGAATATTTCAGATTTTTATTTTTATTTATTTAGATTTCTAAAATATTTCCAGAACATTTATTAAAAAATGATTAAATATTTCTGGAATCCCTAAGCCTTTTTTCAGTCAATATTCCACAAGATACAGAAAATAAAAAAAACTTGGCAGTATTTTATCTGCTCCTTCAAAAAATTTTAGATGAATTTTTTTAGTTAACTTCTAAGAAACTTGAAAGTTAGTTTCCTATATAATTATTTCAAATTTCCTAACAAAACCGTTTCTGACTAACACGGCTGTGCCAGAAACGTGAACGGAGAGGAGAATTATGTTTAAAGGCTCGTTTCCTTCGTTTGAAATTTTTATGACAAATTATTTTGGAGAAATTTTATGTACTATAGGGTAAAAACAATTATAAAACAATGAGTTTTGAATTTCATATAAAAGGCCTTTTTGATACAATTGATGCAATATAATAAATAGAAAAAAAATCAAGTGCTTTGTGTTCCTCCTCTAAAATTTTGTGTCAATATTTTTAAGTATTGATTTATTATATTATGAGATTATCTATAGACATTGTCACTTTGCAAAATTTTAAATATTTCTGAGGAAACTACAAAACGACTGTGAGAGATGGATAGACGGACAGACATGTGTGTGATCTTATAAGGGTTCGATTTTTCCTTCGAGTTTTTCTTAGGCAAAACCCCGAAAATTATTAGCATGAGAAACATATTCATGGCCATTAAAACAATTCAGGTTATCAATTAAAAAGTCAAATTATGGTTTTAATATATTAAATTTAGTCCAAATCGAAAAAGTTTAATTTTCGTCAGCTACCCAGAATCAAACTTATAAAAATAATGGAAACCGAAATCATGAAAAAATAGCAAAAATAATATTAAAGATCACCATGAAAAAAAATAAAACAATAAATACTTTGCCGTCTCTATTTATACGCTATCATTGGTTCTTTTTAAAGTCTGTAATCATATAAAGATCAAGGTTTTAAAGTGTTGAGAGCCAGGGCTATAGTTATTATTTTTTAAAGCAAACACCCTTTCATACTTTCTTACTTCTTAACATTTTTTTATGATACTCCTGAAAATACATGTTCAGAAGTAAGTAATTGTATGAAGCAGCAGCTTAGCTGATTTAATTGCATCTGACTTTGGAATATTATATTTCTAAAGAACAATTATTTAAAGAATCCTTAAAAAAGTTATCCTCATTATTATTAATCGGCATTGATTAGGGTGATGAATATATTAGACTAACAATAATATAGTTACTGCAACGATATTCACAAAAAAAAACAAATTTGTTGCATTCGTACAGGTTTCATTCAAACACGAAATAAAGATATTGAGAAAAAATTATGTGAATTTTTAATAGTTACTAAAACTTTTACTAAACTTACTACTAACCTACTACTAAACCTAGAAGGTTTAGTAATAGGTTAGTAGGTATGTGGCCTAAACTTAAAAATGAAAAATATCAGTTTTCTAACATAAATGCATAAATTCATTCTATAAAATGAAAACTTCTCTTTAGATACCAAACAAAATATACGTCACATTTTGTTTGGTATCTACGCAAAATTTAAACAAGGAAGTTAATTTAAAAATGACGTTTACAAATAACCATGGAGACACATTGAAGATGAATGTAGGTGTAAAAACTAAATCGATTGCGTTTATCGAAGTTCACTGATATAAATATTACGAAAATACGTCAAGATTTAACGTTTTCCCAATTCAATTAGTCCTCGGAACAACGGCAAAAATTGATATTCTAGTTGTAAAGAACATTTAGGTTTAAAGTTACATATCGTTTGAAGGAAGTGTATAATAATATATTAATTAGATCGTAATCTGATATTAATTACAAGTAATCAATTTTTATTTCCATTTTGTTAAATTTTTGTGATAAGAGGTAAAAGGGTTATATAGCAACATATTATTGACGCAGATATGAAACACAGACTTTTATGTGTTAATTTTATATTTTTTTTATTTGTGTGGAAAGGCTACGGGCTAAAGGACTACCACTAAATTTGCTAAATATTTTGTGAAAATTTACTCTGAATACTCAATATAATAAAGACCATTCTTAAACAAATCAAGATACAGAGACTAGAATGTATTATAAACACCATTCCATAGCTTTACTACACATCAAATATTTTTAACAATAGTCTGTGCTAAAACTAAAATTTTGTAAAAAAATTAAATTTTGTACAAGAAATTCTGAACAGAACTTTCAGACCTAATTTCTTTTAAAGATTTCTTTGAAGACGTTTCTCTGAGGAAACCGATTTTTTTCCTGTATGACATTTTTCCCGCCGAACGACGTGATATAGAAATATAATTATTACGTGTATCTGTGTCCGTAACAATTTTCATTGGCGATTCAGATTACGTTCCGGTACGTTGAGTGAATTCAGACCATTTTGAAAAAACATTTTATTGATCTGTACTATAAACATATCTTGACATATGATTAAAACAGCAAATACATTCACAATATACCGTAACAGTTAATGCCCATTAAAATAAAGACAAAATATATATGTGTCGGTTTTAATATCTCACTAAAATTGTCCCCGGATAAAACGAAATATCGATAAAACCATTCTTATCTAGCTTGACTCACTTAAGGTCATTTTCTTATTCACTATAATCCAGTTATAATTCTAGAGTTCCCTTCTCCATATCAAAAATCCAATATACAATTTTGCAAAATAATAACTAAAGGAACAACTAGTAGCGATTGTAATGGCCCATAATTCATTTACTACCACCCGTAATGGAATTGCATTATTCATCTTCAGAAATCATCATCAGAACCCAACCTGGTTGGTCGTACAGTCATTTTGCAAAGTAAAAACTGTCAGTAGTATGTACCTTGAATTATGGTTGATTTACTGCTATCCGAAAAAGATTTCCATTATTCATCTCCAGAATGCATCATCAGACTCTGGTGTGGTCGCTGGTGTAGTTCTTTTGCAAAGTAACAACTACTAGTAGCAAATATCTTGAATCACGTTTAATTTACTACTATCCGTAAAGGAGTTCCATGCTTCTTCTCCAGAACTCATCATCAGACTCAGACCTATTTTTATATATTAATTAATTATCCGTTATTTTGCCAAGTAAGAACTACCAGTAGCAAACATCTTTAATCACGATTGATTTACTCACATCCGTTAAGGAGATCTATTGTTCATCTCCAGATTTCATCTTCAGACTCTGACCTCGTAAGTGTGTAGTTATTTTGATAAGTAAGAACTACCTGTAACAAATATCTGGAATCATAATTGACTTACTTTCATTCATTAAGGAACGGAACCATCATTCACTTCATCACGGACTTCATCATCAGATCATTATTAAATTTATACGGGACTACCCCTAATTTATCCTCTTCCAAATGAAAAATAATCATCGGAATCGGTCTACTCAGTAAATAATTATAGCTGGGTGTAAATAAAAAAAGATTCCGATGTATTGTGAACCTACTCCATCTTTTTGAAGTCAGTTAAAAATACGCCAATTAAGTATTATTTTATTTGTGATACGATATCAAGTTTCTTTATCGCTCATTGCTCAAGTGGTAGTTATTAGTATTCTCTGGATATTAATCTTCCTATATTCGATTGAACACTCTTTAGGTCCATGCAAATAAAAGTTTGTTAAAAAACATTATTTACCAATTAAGCAATACAAAAATGTTTTCATTCCAATATATTTTTTTAAATACTTTTTAATTAATAATACAATTTTACATAATCTAGGTAACTAAAAATTTAAACTTAGCACAAACCAAGATTTTTCTCACTCTGCTGAAATAGAAAATAAAAAAAATATAATTCTAAGCAGGGTTGTAATCATCAACGTATTAATTATGAGGTGCATGTTGTTGCGCTGGTTGACTAACACCAAATTGCTATACTCTTAAAGAAATTAAAAAAATAAAGAAATGAAGCAGTTGCGTTAATGAATAAAATAACAACAAATCTCTTGGATGGGAACCTTTTTTGAAGGAGATAAATATCAATAATTATCTGTGATATATCCTAAAATAAATGATGATTTGCAAATTAAGATGGGTATAGAGAAAAGAGTGATGACTGATGAACTCTTCAATGTTGACAAAAATTCACGTATTTGGATTGAGTTCCAAAAAAATATAATTAGTAAGTAAACCTGTTGAACACGTATAAAACTAAAATGGAACCCTTGTCGGGTTAACTTGAACACTTGAACATTAATGATATATAGTATTTCATTTGAACTATCTACAGATAATAATACTATTTATCACCAAATAGAACATTTGCCTAGAACATTTTTTTTCACCTGTAAAATTAGCTTGAATATTATCAAAACTACGAAATTTAGCCGATAAAGTTTAGATAATATTTTAGTAACCCTGTTTTCTTTATAATTTTGATTTTCACAGTCTTAAAAAGGAAAAGGACAGAACATGAGTTTTTCCGGACATTTTCAACAATGTCTATATAACCGTCTTCAATTCAGTGGTGGAAAAAAAATATTTGATATCCTTATTCCTCTTTTAAATAATATTTCACATAATAAACAAAATTCGTTATAAAAATTAATACATCATCTGCATTCCCTAAAATACCAATATTTACATTATAAAGTTTTTATTTAAATTGTTTGCAGGTAAATAAACGTGCTTGATTCCTATGACAAAAGAGAAGCCTCTAAATCAAACTGCTTCTGAGAAAAATAGCTCTGATGGACAAAAGCGCACGAGAGTGAACGTATAAGGGACCGTTTTATCCCGTATGGCATTCTATTCGTGCTTCGAATTCCTGTATCCTACTACTACTACTACTAGCCAACGCCCACCCTTGGCTGTTGAGCCATTTGGTGGCGCGCCGACCAGTATAGATGAACATCTTTGAATGGGTCACCATCGTCCCCCTGGCGGTTAATTCCACTGCAATCCGGCAGGTGATCCGCATTCATTAAAACGTGTCCGCACAGGGAACATTCAGAGGTTGGGAGAACACCAATGCGGTGTAGGTGTGCTGGGAGGTAGTCATGGCCAGTCTGCATTCTGAACCTGGCTACGCTCACAGCTCGTGGTAGTTTGTGGTCAATGGGTCCGATGGTGACCAGACTTTCCTATTTTTCCCTACGGAAAGCTGTGTGAGGTGTTGCCTGCCTGTCCGGTCAATAGCCCTGTTGATGATGGCCCTCATGCTCTGTAGCGAGGGCATACAGGCAGGTTGAGCCATGGACGCGCCCCTTTTGGCCAAGATGTCTGCCCTCTCGTTTCCAAAGATGTCGACATGGCTAGGGATCCATTGCAATATGAGGTGCCATCCCCTATTTGCCAGAAGTTCTAGGGCTTTTCTGGTCTCCATCGTTCTCCTGCAGTCTGTTACCGTATTGCGGGACAGGTTTTGGATAGCCGCTTGTGAGTCGACGAAGAAGACTGCTTTAGGTGTTGGGGCTATTTTGTTTAGTTCAGCTGCTGCCGCTTGTACAGCTGCTATTTCTCCATCGTAGTTGCTCTGAGAGGCTCCCACTGCTAAGAATCCTTCAAAATTAGAACTGTAGTAGGCAGCTCCGGTTGCCCCTGTTTCAGGGATCGATGACCCGTCTGTGTATACATGTAACCAATCAGGTTGTGGGTATTCCTCGCTGATTGTTTGCAGGGCAGCCTGTTTCAGCTCGATGTCCAAGGATGCTGATTTCGTCTGATTGTGGTTTTTTAAGCTGTAATTAGCCTTCGGTAGATTAGGTTTCGGTAGAGGGTGATGTTGATCGCCTGCTGGTGGTGCCCCTGCGTAATCAAAACGATCAACCACAGATCGCCTTAAAGCGCGCTGACCAGAATGTCTACGAATTCCTGTATCCAATTCGTATATATTTATGTTTCTTCTTAGAAGTTAGAAAAACCGATATCTAATATAAGACAATTTTAAAGAAAAACTTACTCCAAAGTTATAATTATACAAAGCAAATAGTAATGTAATGAACCTTCTAATATTCCATTGTACTGATTTGATTGAGAGGATACTATTAAACGTTATGTTCCGTGAACAATCTGTGACTTCAACCCCAGAAATGGTCCACTTATGTAATTAATTACGGTAATTGAACGAGAAGTTACAAAGTGAATCGGGTCAGCCGCCGCTCTTTGTTTCGATTATTTCGGCAGGGTGGCGATTTAAAGTTAACCCTATTATTGCTAATGTGTATCAGCATATGAAGAAAGTAACCGCTGTTACAATTAATTACTAAATGTTAACCAAACTTGAATGTAAAATTATTTAACAAGAAAATATTTGAATGTAAAATCATTTAACCTCAAAATAGTACATGGTGTCAAACTATTGAAATTAAACTACTAGTATACGCATTGCGAATGAAATTTGAAAATAGTTAAAAGTCATTGAAAGAATAAAGACAAAGAAAATTTTTCATATCACTTTGAAAAATTCACAATTTCAAATACTTAATCCATTCTAATTAAATGTAAATATGACAAAAAAAGATCATGTACATATCATTATAAACATTACCCACTTATTAATATCCTTGATATAATGATTTTTTTTTTCCTTATTTATTCCAAAAAAAGAACTCTCGTTAAAAATACCAAGAACTTCAGACTTTATTAAATTATAATAATAAGTAAAATGCACAAATTTCAAAGATATTTTTTCCATAGATAAAAATTCCAATATTCCACAAATGTATTCTTGTGATTTCTTACAAGAAATAGTGGAAGGAAACCTAACAGGGTTTCGTCGCTAATTGCCACATTTAAATACTTTTATCGTGAAAATATGCCACCATTAAAAATTACATATTGTTTCGGGAAAATGTTTGCGATTTTTCTTCAAAAATTTTCATAATTTTCATTATACAATGCTTTTTAAAATAGATATAAGCGGAGATATTTTCAAATTTATTTTATAATTTTGGGAAATAACTTTCTTTTCAACATCAGATATTCATTTTAATAGATGTTCTGGCTACCATGTTTACACACAACGCGTACCTAATGTAGCGAAGATTATTATGAAACGAAATAAAATCAATAAAGATTTATTTTAGGTAATTATCTTCACATTTTGTGTAAATGTTGACGGTAAGAGCTCTGAATAATTTATACATAAAGAAATCTATATAAGGTGTTGTGATAAATTCGCGGTCTTTACACATTAGGAGGATTTTAATGGACATTCGCACTTGAATATATTTTTATTGTGTACAATATTATAAATCTTTTGGCTAAATGGTTTTTGAGGGTTTCTCAGTTATGGTCCATAGCAACGTATTATATTTAAATTGTTTATATAGTTATGCCGATAATAAATACAGGCATGATTAGTTAAATAGAACAGGTTCGTTGTAAAAAGACGAAATACCTAATTTTCTATACTTACTTCGAATATATATTGCAGGTATAATACATAATTATCATCAAATTTGTTTCATTAAAAAGAGTATGCTAAGTCAGAACCATTTACCAGCCATCTGTCGATCGATCTTCCATCGCAGCTATTCAAATGGAACTTCTAAGGATTGAGCGATTCCAGAAAACGAATGAATGATACACATATATATATATATATATATATATATATATATATATATATATATATATATATATGATAGCCTAGTGAGCGTAGTCGAAATGTGATTTAGAATACCATGGAAACATATTGTTAAAATTTCGAAACGATTCAATAAAAGCGAAAAACTAGAAAAATCTATTTGAGATTTTTATTAGTATTAAGTCAAACAAATTTTTTTTCACCTCTGCATATATGAAATAACCATCATTGTGTTTCTAAAAATTTCAAATACTTCACTACAACTCACAAGATTTCATTCTGCTTAAGCTGATTTTTACCTACTTCATGTGCTAAGAATGTGTGGCTATAAAAGAAAAGAAATATGTGGCTATGAAGGAAGTTAAGCTATGAAGAGAAAAGTAACTGCAAACTAAGTGTCATATTGGTATTATTATCAAAAAAGTAACGAAAATTAGTTTTTATATAACATGGCTACTGCCGTGCGTGAAACGTTTAATAATTTCGTGGCTAAAATGAATCTAAAGATAATTGAGAACAAGTATTCTGGAGCAAAAAAATTCCAATTAGGCCAACTACAAAAATTTCTAAAGGCATTTAGATTTTAATGAACAAGAATTAAAAAAGCATATCAAGTATGAACTAGTTAAAGCTATTTATACCACTTGAATTATTATTTGCTTAATTCTTGTTCTCAAGGAAATTATACAAAAAAATATTTATATCGTTTCATGTTTGGTGATATGTTGTATTCAAATATACCTTCTTCTTGTCTTCGAAGTTGAAACTTGACAGAAAATTCCAACAAATATTTGAATCAACAGCAAGTTCTGCCGTAGCAAATTTCAACAAGGGCCGAAATAACCAACAATTTATTAAAGATAAAAACATCCGTTTCGCTTGTTACTTACCCATAATAGCTACTTCCAAACAAAACAAAAAAATACAAATTTCTTAGAGTTTATTTTGGATACAAATTGATATGAACTACTTGTTTTGAACTTTCGTGTCGATACAAAGTTGGGAAGTTGAAGACCGCAGCATAACCTGAAGAACAAATAATTTTTCAATGTGAAAAACTATTTGTCAAGCTCCACACAGAAGCTAACATTTTAATTATTGTAAAAAAAAGAAAGAAATTGGTATGAAGATTAAGTTTTAGAAATAAATTAATCTTTTTGCACTTTATAAAATAAAGAAAATATAAATATTTTACATAGGACAAATCTAAATTTTCTTGTAGACTATTATGTTGCTGCATTTCACTAAAGTTTCCTGCACGCACTCTCACTCTTCAGCACGTCACGATGACTTCGAATTGCTTATAATAATTCAGTCACTTATTTCTTAGATTCCTTGTTATATTCTTTTTTATTTATAAGTTTAGTTTATTCAAAACGAATGTGTATTTATAAGTTTAGTTTATTAAAAATGAGTGTGAATACGTGAAAGATATTCAAGAGGTTGGACTTTAAATTTTGCTTTATTTTTTTGACATCTGATAAGCGTAGTAGATTTAAATACGATAATTATAAATATAGGAATATGTAAAGCGTTTTATAGCGTTATTCGCTAATAATAAATTAAATAATTATCGATCTTTATCCTCATTCTAAATTCCTAAGAGATATGCAGAGAAATATGGGTATGTATCATATTTCCCATTCATTCTATATAATACTGATGCACAGGCTACGCATTGAAACACTACAAGGAATACAAGTATTATTTTAAAAAGGCGAATCTCACTCCTAATTGCAATATTCACTGTATTTTACCACTCAATATAACAGCGCATTAAACTTCTCCGTATGAAAAACGTGCAAAAGTAGTACGAAAGACAATAGTGAGATCACGTTGCCCATAACCATTTTTAAATGTTATTTGACTTCAAACATTTCAGAGCGAAGTCCAATTTACTTTCAGAAAATTTGTACATCGGCCTCCAAATTTTACACGTTTTTCCAACTGAGAAAAATTATAGACTCTTTTGAGGTTATTCAAGCGTAGACTTAGTTTTTTCAACGTTGGTGTATCCTTGTCACTTATAGAACAACTTTTCCTTGCCTACTGATAAGCACATATATTGACAGTTGGAAATAAAATTTTCACACGATTTATTGAAGAATCCCTCTGGGATTCATAACGAACACACTGATGGGGACAAATTAATTATGCAAAACTACTAAGGATTTATTTCTTTTCCCGTAGCTGCTGTGTCATGTGGTTTGTTTCTTAAACACATTATTACAATCATCTATAGCATTAATTCCATATTTTTTTTATTATTATATCAAAAAAGTATAAGACGCAGGAAAGGTTTTATCATAACATTTTTTTTTGGTAAAAAAACGATTCATGTGAAAAAATATTCAAGGAATTAGGCAAGGAAGTATTAGGAAGTAATTGATAATATAGTAAAATATACAGAAATGTTCGACGAGTTACTTTAAATTTATACATTCAATTTAAACAAATTTAATTCACCCGATACATACGATAAAACTTTTAATACAATCTGTTCCCTACCTGCCATTCTCATGAAATAATGAAGCTAAGTTCGGCGAAATATATTCCATTTTTGCGTAATTTTTGAAAACAATAGTTGTTTTTGTAATATCTAAGAGCAAACTCAATTTCCGCCATAAACTATATGGAGTACGAAACATTAGAATACATGCATTTTGTTAATGAAAGTAAGTCGTTTATGGATTACGTAACATTTTACACTTGAGCAGGAAATGTATTCTTAAGCCATTTTAATATTGAAATGTTGCCAGAGTTCAAAATAATATTGTGAGTGTAAAATAATATTATCAATATGATTTAATTTTATTCCAACTAAAATTTGTAAAAAAAAATAAAAATTGATGGTAAAATGCTTTTGGAAAGCGACGCTATCATCATAAATCTCTCGCCGTCTTCCAAAGCGCTCAATTGGTAAAAGGTCCATTTCCACAGCTGCCACGGGCTCCTTAAAACATGCATTGTAAATTATATATAAATAAATTCATGTTCACCGATGAGATCCTATGAAAATATATCAATGTATTCATAGATACACATCTTATTCACGAACATAACAGAGATAAGAGAGATAGCCGGAGGCCAATACCAATTGTATGTGGGATGTGAATAACGTTCATGGTACGAACGCGCTTAACGACAACCGTCTATCAGTCATCTAGCGATCGATCACCCGTGGCAGCTGTCGAAATGGACCTTTTAACGATTGAGCGCTTCGGAAGACCGCGAGAGATATATGATGATAGCCTCGCCGGTGCTGCCCAGATGCGAAATTATACGTGAATCAACACGAAACAAGATTAATGAAAATAGGATAAAAAATATAATAAATATATGAAAACTGTACTCGTGTGTAGACTCAAGAGTACATCACTATTGTTGAGTAACTTCCTCTTCGTTGTACGTATATCGTAGGGTAGTATTGAAGTTTGTAACAATCTATATCAGAAATTATAATTCACAATTAAATGAAACTACGTGTTGCAGTATTATTTCTACTTTCTTTAAGTTCTTTACCACGACCTAGGTTTCGTTGTATTACAACATCTTCAGATGGGTTATGTTGTAATACAACGAAACCTAGGTCGTGATAAAGAACTTAAATAAAATAGAAATAATACTACATCACGTAGTTGCATTTAATTGTGAATAATAAATTTCTACAAAATTAACGCCAAATATATTCAATATTAGAAATAACAATATTAGCCATTTATATACCAATTCTTTGAACTATAAGAATCATTTTAACTTGCAGTTTTTCACACTTCTAGAGAAGCTTTGTTTATTATTGCCATAAGCATTGAAATTGATAACGTCTCGTTAAAGAATTAGTCAGTTCTTAGAAGTTGAAAATTGTTTTAAAATGTTTAGATTTCCCGTGTTCTAGATTTTAATAAAAATACAGAGAAAATCAAAATTGTCTTTCCATTTCTTTCCTCGAATTAATTTTACACAATTTTTTTAACGTAATATAATATTAAAGTTTAAACTAAGTACTCACTTGTATTTTAAAGTACATATAAATAAAAGTACACTTAAAATTCGTTTGCTTTCTTTTCTCAGATATCACTTACAATAAAATTTTAAATTTCTCCAGAAATTTTTTTTTACAATTTCCCAAATTTTTGAAATAAAGTTAGAAAAATTTAAACACAAAAAAATTATTCGTACTGCATATAAAATTGTATAAAGTTTGGTTTTTCGCGAACTTAGTATTTTAATAAATTTATATGTACACAAATTGGTATATATTTATACCAATATTTATACCAAAAAGTGTGAATTAATTATCTGCGAAAATGAAAATTAAGAAACTTTGGCAAAAATAAGATTTCACATATACATAAAACACCTATCTATTCAGAGATTACACGATTATCGTTATTATGCGCTCTCAATACTATTTACTTTATAATATATTTGTAAGGTTGTAAACTTTAAGTCATTCTTCATTTAATGTAACTTAACTCTGCTTCCTGTATGACTTAAAATAAAATTATTGCGCCCTATTTTTTATTATACAGCAGTGTACAGTTATCATTTTAGAGTTGTATACGCACATTTATCATATATTCTTAAATTTCAAGTAAAAAAACGGTTTATTTTATATCTTTGCAAGTATAGAGCAAGAAATCAAACTTTTGCTTAAACATAAGTTTCAAAAGCAGCAGCGTACATTATTAAAAGTGAAGATAAAATAGATAAAAAAATTTCGGTTTCCCATACCGACAGGGTAGGGTGAATGTAATATAATAACTTTCGTTATTTTTGCATACGTTTCATGGAGACATAAAATGCAGCGACATTTTTTTTCAGACTTTTAATGTAAACAACTTAAGTTCGTTACGCTGCAGAGAGGACCTATTTTGTCAATATAATCATCAGACAGATGGAATAAGATACGGTTTCCATATCAAACATTCAGTCACTTAAAATCTAAGGTATGACAGGTAAATTATTTCGCGATTTGTTTTTTTTCCGATATTCATTAAGACTTTTAATCTTATCGAAAATTGTATTTAATTAAATGGAATTAAAACTAATAAATGCCAAATACCAAAGATTTTATATCTAAAAATCACAGCTTTACTTCATAGAGAATTAAGTTAGTGTGCTAATTTCGGCCAGTACTTTGGATATTTTGATTAATTAACTGATCCATATAACGCATTGATTTATGTTCGCTAATGATTTTATACTTTACACTAAAAGCTATCCATCTTTTAAAGTATCGGTAGGTAATAGCGGTTAAGAAACAAAGAGCAAGTAATCGAGACAAACACTCGGTGATTAATTATATCCCACATTTCTATCAAAAACAATTATTACATCAGTGTTAATTTATTATGCCTTCTGAATAAGTCAGTTATACATCTCGATATCTTTTAATAATTTTGGATTTATTTTGGGTAATGCCCGTAAGAACATATTGTTGGAGTCAATTTGTTTACCATATGCCAAATATCTACTTTCTAAAACATTCAGTACCAAATGAGAGTCCATTCAATATTAAGAAAACAACCTCTATATATGTCGAAGTAAAATTCCATCCACAAGATATAAGTGTTTCAGATAAACTTTTACAAAATCTAAAAAAACTATACTGGACAATGTAAATGGAACAATATTTAAGTGTTAACTCTCCAAATGCTTTATTGTATTAATTTCATTGTGAAGAAATAGTCATATGTTACTTCCACGATGTTCAAATACATAAATCACCCGTTTACTAATTATTATACCAAATCCGAACGTGATCAATACTAGAATCGCCCCTTATACTAATAATCATACTAATTAAACAAGAATTTCCGACTTGAATCTGCTCAATCACCGCTTTTGTTTTGATTGTTTCAACCGTGATGTAACCGTTTGTCTGTTGTTATTTTCTGGAGGCGATAAATAATTGAGGATGACATGTCAATTACATGTTATTCTTATGTTCTGTTCAAACTCACAATTCATATCACACAAGATATTTTACCCGTCTTGTGATACTTACCTTTGATATGTTCAAACAAGATATTTTTAATCAAAGTTAGATACGTTGTTTTATAGCAATATTTTCAAACTTTATTAGTAAGTCATAAAGAAGTCAAGGTTATTTTTAACAGAAAACATTTTAGACAATTTATTTCAGATAGTAACAAGCTGAACTTTCAGGACATTTTAAAGCCCACATTTCCTAGGGCCGCATAATCAAATACAAAAACTAAACCATTGTAACTTCCTTCTTGCTGTAATTTCGTTTTTTCCAATTATATGTTAATTTACATTAATAACAATTAAATGAAACTATTAAACTATAATTCTTTAAGTTCTTAACCACGACCTAGGTTTCATTGTATTACAATATCATCAGATGGGCTATTAGCAAAGATCTTTACTTACTACACTAAAAATAGGTCTCTTTCTTATATCAAAGTGTTCATCTAACAAAAACTTAAAGCATAAAGAACACGACTCAAAACTCTTGCCTCAAGTCAATTTAAAATTAGTTAAAATTTTTTTCAAAACCTCTATAATTTGTTTAACCATTCTTAACCGTATGCTCAGAATCAGATTTTTAAGATTGGTGGCGGCAGTGTTCGCATTTTGTAAATTATTCTTGTGAATAATATAAACCATTAATTTAGATATTTGGATATTTGAATGAATGTGGTGCTAAACATATATATAAATACCGCTTGCTATCATCAGTACGAATTTTCGCCGCACCAAACATTTCATTAAATAAACCCTTCCACCAGTTTTAATAGAGACTAAACAGTTCAAGAATGAGGTTGATTTGGAAACTACAACGTACTTACCATTCTTTTATGTAATTTCCTGCATTAGATCGCTTAATAACAACGTAACTATCGTAGTTTTTCTCTTATTCATCATACGGAATGATTAAGTGTTAATTCCACGATCGTTTATCTATTTACATTACGCTATCGACTCCAATGTAATAATCATTACCAACAATATCTCGTCCTAAATTTCAATTGCCGTCAATTAGCCAAATTCCTAGGTAAACGCGCCATTAATACAACTCTTGATCTTACAAATGATGGTTATCATCATTTGTAGGTTCATAAGTAATGTTAAACTATTGTTGATCATAAGTAATGGTAAACTATTTCGTTCGAAAGACATGAAAATTATTTAATGTTAGATTCAAAATTTTGATTCAAATGTGACTGAAAAAGATATGTGACGTTAGTTCATAATAAAAGGTTAAGCGTATGTCATCGGAAGCGACCCTGATTTATTTGAGACCTTTGTAATTTAGTAAACGTATGGACGCGTAACTCATAGGTGGCTAATAATATGTTTAAAGTAATAGTAAGGAATGAACAATTATCAAGTTGCAACGATGAAAAAGTCTCCTCCCATACTTTATGAATATTTGTTTAAATGTGCAAATAAAAATTAGCAAAAACGTCGTTTATTTTATTTGGCTATAACTGATATTGCACGTAATATTTAAAATAAACAAATAGAGTTTATTTACCTTCTCTTCGACTCCTATCTGAATATTTTAAAAAGGTGTATTACTATGGAAAAATTTAAGTTTCCAAAAATTTTAACTTTCATATTATTGTTGAGAAAATTTATCGTAAATATAAGAAATAATAAATATATTACCTATTATATTTTCCCAGACATTAAACATGATGCATATAATTTTAAAAAATTATTCCATCCATCATCGCCATGATTTTCTTGCAAGCTTTGCGTGGACTTCAAAAACCCATATTTTTTTCATACCGTTATGTTGAGCAGTTCTGAAAACGAAAGGGTGTGTCATATTTTTTCCTTATTTTTTAATACATCTCCGAAGGTATAACATTTAAAATTATGATAAAGATACTTTTGAGACCCTATAACTAGCCACCCTTTCAAACTACACACTGTAATAATATACATGGAATTAAAAATAAATTCACGTATCTACTTATTTTTCCCCATCCTGGAAATTACCATGTAAGTATTTTTGAAATTTAGGTATAGGAATACATGCGTATCTATTTGTCAAATAGTTTGTGAAAAAAATGGCTGGATGGACCGACGGACAGACATACGTGTCCCTTTTCTTGTCGAGAAGAGGTATTATCTATTTCCAAAATGGTTAAAATAAAAGTTTCTTTGAGGTGCGGAATCCTAGAAAAATTAAATAAGGACAAAAGTTTTGTTTATTATGGAGATGGTAGGCAATACTTTGTGCAATCTTACTACGTAATTTGTTCAGTTATTAAAATAAAAAAATACTATGTAAAAGAAAAATTAATTTAGCAAAATAACTATCCGTAGTAAGAACAATCACACAGAACAATATTTGAATAAAATATTCCATCAACTAAAATTTAACACACAAAATTTAGCTATCAAATAAGATAAGCACATCAACGAAGGCTACGTGACAGCCATCTTTTTACTGCAAGCCATATGTGTGCTTTCAATAAAAAATAATAGTAAATATAAATGTATACAGTTTGATACAATACATTTTTTTATGGAATATAGGTAAAACAATTTAAAGACTTATATCTCGTGAACAAACATTTTTTCTGAAGCCTGAAATATGCCGTTATAAATGTACCCCCAGGCACTATGAAACAAAATAAATACGATTATATGGGTATCGGATATTCCATTTAATTTTAAGAGAGAAAAAGAGCACACTCGCACGCACGTACCTTCATACTTACATACCCACAGACTCTGAAATGGCTCATCCGAGTGGATAAGCCAATATAATTTTATTCTAAAACATTCTAGTAACAAGAGATGAAAACGCGATATTTTTATTTTTATTGTATTTAATAAATGTACAAAAATGCTGCTCGACAGGCATTTTGCAATGAAATCGTGCTCGTTTTTTTCTAAATACCAAAATTAATTTTATTCAAAAGGAACCAGTTGGGTTTAATCTTCGAACAATCAAAAAAACTCTAAAAATTCTCTTTTTTTTATAAAAAGTAGCACTGTATTTAACTGTAGAACTCCCTAATACTCCATTGTACTGATGTTTAATGGAGCATCAGGGTGTTTGATACGGATCTCCACAAATCTCCGCAACTGTAACCTTATACGATGAATCCAGGATTTCAGCTACAAAAATTAGCTATTAATTGTGCTGATTAAAGAAAAAGTCAGAGCAATCAGGTCAATCGCCGTACTTTGCATTAACTGTTAACATAATTTGTTTATTTAACGTTTGGCACTATTATTGTAGGTGTAGTATCTGTAAAGCGATAGGCGTTATTAAACCTTTTTGATATTACCATCAAAATATTAATATTAATACTTTTATTATTATTATATTCAAAATATTCGATCAAACTATCTTAGATACATTGAGCACTTATTACTGCAATAACGATTCATCCGTACCCAGTCATCCTAATTAAACTGGAAAGATAGATTATGCAGAGTATTATCTGTTAGACATATTGTACATGAAATTTCAAAACATTCATCAAAGAAAAGTCATTTCCCATCGTATTTCTAAAAAAAAATTAAATATAATTTGTTTACGAATATTTTATTGAAATTAGAATAACAGGTAATATCACAAAAGAAAATATTAGTGGTGGAATCATAATATCCGATAGTTTTAAGAAGTTTTTAGAAAATTTTTTTAAAATATGATGACTTGAGACATTCATTTGAGTATGGTAAATAAATGAATTTTATCGATTTGTAAAATTAATTCCTTACGAATTAGCACATACGATATGAATAAGCCACATAATATACGCTCTGCAAAAGCAAACACTTAAAAATAATTGTTAATGAAAATTATAGCTTGGAGTATATTTATATTTAGTAAGAGATCATTTTATAATTGACCATTTGAATCGGAATAATATTTAAGAGTTTCAATAGATAATAAATTAAATTGCTGTTAAATTTAAAAAAGATGGAATTAAATTATTTCTTCTTACTATACACTGACGTGCGAGAATTGTAAACTCATAATATATAACTCAAACGTTAATAGACTTATTAATCGGTTATAAAGAAAAGGAAAACAATATTAGTGATAAGCTTGTATAATATTAAAGCTTAATACTATGTTGAGATGTATTGCAAGCTGACGCTTTTCTGTACACAAATACAAACAAACAAAAGAGGAATTGTCCACCGGTGGTACAGCTTATTTATAATTTATAAAATTTACCGATGAAACTTCTCTCTATACTAAAATTGCTATGATTTTGTAGTGCTGTAATATTATCCCTTAAAACTTCAATCTTTGAAGTAAATATACCTGGTCTTGCACGCTTTAGAGCTGGAATTTCCTTTTCTAGCCGCGCTCACGAAATTATCGCATATTATTTTTTATAACTTGCTATGAAGTAACCGCAAAAGATAAATATTCAAATTAAAACTTCTTACACACATCGCATACTTTTTCAGATATTTTGCCTGTAGAAGTTCAATAGTGAATAGCACTATACACATAAAACTAGTAACTCTAGTAATTGTAATGCCTGAGCAATATTAAAATAAAAGTAAGGGTTGAAATATCTCAAAGATTACACCCACAAGCAGAGTTGCTTCATTGCACTCTATAGCAAATACATCAAATTAGTAAAACCAGAATATCCAGGTGCCTTGAATTATTTGGTTAGATATTAACGCTTAAGAATAGAATAGTGACTAGAAAATTTTAAAAAATCATAAGCTACATAAAAACTCATGAAAAATCTTTAGATATACCAAATTCAAAACGAATAACAAAGGACCATAAAACGACACTGCATTATGTGAATGTAGGCAATTAGGCGTTTGGATTTTTTACGGTGGTTAGGTCCGAAAAAATTAATTTGTATTATCAATAATCTAATTACTTTGTATTCATTTTTACAAGTAATATATGTCAAATGTGATTTTGGTAAAGCGAGTAAAAAACGAAGAATATTATAACAAATTGTCCCTTAGATATCAAGGTTGATTATATCCTAAAAGTTCAAAACGTTATGATATTTTATAACTATGCTGGGAGTGGTGATGACATAATAACAAAAATGTATTACAAAGAAAATCTGTCCAACTTATATCGTACTTACAATGGACGAGTCATATTTATATCGAACAATGTTCGTGCAAAATTTGCTCACTCTTATGTGCACGAGGAACAGATTGATTGGAACCTTTACTTATTAAACATGATAAAGAGGAATAATTTTAATTTTGGGATACGTCCTTCAAAAGAAAAAACAGAATTTTTATATTCCGTTTGTTCGTCTGTCTTTGTTGTTTTTCTTTGAAGCCGATCAATATGGAAACTGGCAAAAATTAAAATGAATTTAAAATTTGACTTAGTAATAAAATTTATTAACATGCATATATCTCTATAGGTAACACTCAAAGATATTTACATAGAAATTATAAAGAAACATAAAGCACTCGATTTTTTTTAATTCATCTAACGTTTGGGATATCAGTTTAAGATACTTAACATTCCAAATCTACTTTTTTTTCAAAATTTCTTACTATTAAAATTAGAGATAATATTAAAAATGTCCACAAAAAAGTACTATCTATCTCCAAATTGACTGAAATCAAAAGTTTTAAAAAACAATAATACTACAAGTTTGCTTAAAATTAAAAGTGGAGTAATGATTCTAAATGTTACTATTTTTTTAAATATTCACTCCTTCATAACTGCTGTAGATTGTTCAAAAATTCATAAAATAGTGAAGTCAATATAAAATTCTTAAGCTTTAAAATTCAAATACAACAACAATAAAAGCACAATAATCAATTAATATTTGGACTATGTCCAAAAATTACCTAAAAAATTGCCTAGGTTTTAAAACTCACCAAGAAGTTTCATAACCAAAGTGAATTATGAAACTTCTATCATGAATTGAAATTAAATATTTTCTCGATCGGTTAAAACGCAAAACAGCAAACGATTAATAATTTAACGAAGAATAAATTCAGCGACCTCGTTCTCAAAAATTGTAATAAATTTATATTTAACAATTCGTTAAATAAAACTACAGAGCATTTAACGTTTTACTTTGGCCGTGATTCATTGTTAATTTCAGCAAAAATCCTTTGTTGAAACACATATTTTATAATGTAATTGGGAATTATATCTTAGTTTAATCTTTGACCCCATCCTTTTCTTCGCAACTGGAGTTAGATTTATGTTACGGAAGGTCGCATAAATTGTGCCCTTTCTCAGGTATTGTTATCTTTTTAAGCCCCTTTTGCGATCTAACTGGATGACGGTAAAGTTATAATTTAACTTAATTTTTGCTTGCATTAATCCCATTAGACGTTATGAACATCATAATTATTGTGAGGTACAAAGCAAATACATTTGTTAAAGTAGATTTGCGCAATTCATGTTTTCCATAGTTAAATGTAGTGACTGAATCCGTCATTGTATTTTCGAACTCGTGAATTAAAGAGCAACTGGTAATATTGTTTCTTACATATCAGTCTCCCTAGCAACCATAACATTGCGGTTTTTTAAAATTAAAAGTAAGAAAAAGAGTATAAAGATATTTAAACATAATTTTTTTATGATCTTTGGAAAGATTATATAAAGTACACGTTTAAATTTTTTTGTGTAGGGACCTGAAACGAAAATTTCATAACAAAACTCAACCGTTACCCTGAATGTAATTGTTCTATTTAAGGAAAAAATTATGTTTTTAAAGAAATATATTCTTCTAAATTTTGTTAGTCTCCTATTCCTAAAAGCTAATGGCCAATATTAAAAGCAAATTGTCTAATATAAAATTGTCTTAAATTTATCGTTATGCTATTTTTATACTTTACACTACCAATTTCTCGTTATACTATTATAAACTATAAAAGTCTGCAAAACTAAAACACCTATGCGTTAAAAAAAATAACATGTTTTAATCTTCCAAAAAGGGTTTAATTTATATTGTTTTTATTGAGGAGATTGGTCCTTCTCAAAATAATTTTGCATATACGTCAAAACTTTGTTAAATAAATGAATCAACAAACAATATGTTTTATAAAATATATAAGTAAAGAACCTCAACGTGAGGCTTTTAGTGATATTATCTAAATAATGATACCTCTTTAGCCTTATGGAGTCCTGGCAATCCATCTAGAAATCGCCAAATATTGGAATTACAATTCAAATAAACCATTATAACTATTGAAATACCGTCTTACCATTTTCTGTCATGTATTTAAGATTCTATTATTCTTCAATTTGACTATAAAATTGCCTAATCTAGACGAGCTTCAAACAAATACATTTAATCAATTATAATTTATTTCAACATTCACAAAACTAAACCTGTTATTACAATTATATATACACATTTTTTTCATTTAACATATATGATTCACCAGATTACAATATTCTATATCTTCGTAACTGAAGGTTGTTGATTAATTCTAAATATGATTTTAATTAAATTAACATATCACTTCTTGTCCGCCGTAACCAAACCATACAGGTTATTACATATATATGGTCCCGCTATGTTGCTATTCATCATTCGTCAAACCGCTGCCCATCCGGCCGACCAAGGCTCATTCATTCAGGACGACGCAAGAGCGGAGCTTATACCGCGAATCAACGTGTGGTGAATCGCGCGCTACTACAATATAGGATAAATGTTTGTGTACTATGCAAGACTTCTTAGGAAATTTTTAACTCAATTTAAATTTGAAGGTGACAATGATTTTCTGTATCTGGTGACTATTTATGATATAACAATACAGAAATTTTTATATAATATTTTATGGTGATTGAACTGAATATGAAATAACAAATATATATATATATATATATATATATATATATATATATATATATATATATATTTATTTTCTATTCCAAGTATCTGGTTGTTTCTAGACTTTTAGTAAAATCTATAGGCTAATAAATGTGAGTTTGTTAGTTTATAATATACAAACTAAATAAAAAAGGTTAACAAACCTTTTTGAATTTTCTCTCCAGAAAATAAATTTTATTTAAATCAATCTTATTCAAAAATATTAATTTTTTACATTTTTACTTGATATTATATATTAAATTATTCAATGCTCTGACACATATAATTTTAAACCAGAATCTCTATCAATCCATATTTTCTTTTATTTTTCATACTTTCGAAAATGAAAACTTTCCAAATTCTACAGTCTACTTAGCAGCAAATTACTATAACAATACTATACATAAAGAAATAGCTTCATATTGTAGAAATATTTTTCAATTTTGAAATTATTTGGGCTATTTAAATGCATCGAAATGAATATTTATATAGATATATGTATATATATATATATATATATATATATATATATATATATATATGTATGTATATATATATATATATATATGTATATATATATGTATATATGTATATATATATATATATATATATATATATATATATATATATTTAAAAAAACATTGTTATATTGTATTCACAGACTAATATAACACATCCAGGTCTCAATTTCCTGGGACAATCCACGAAGAATGGTCAGCAAAGAAAATTTAATTATTATTTATACTTTGTGAATGTAAATAAAGATAACATTTTATATCTCATATATTAATGAAATCCTAAATGTAAACATTAAAGAGAATTTATATATTTTACATGGCTATTTAATAAAGGTCTTTTATGGAAACAAGAAGATAAGTTAAAATAATTTTTTTTTACTTTATGGAAAATTTTAAACATTCTAATTTTTTTTACTTTGTTATATGAAAAATGGTTTTACATATGAAAACTGGTTGTGATTCGATTTTTAAAGACCAATATCTCCCACCGTGACATTTTTTTGTTTACAATTACTGCGTGATTATATCCGCACAAGCGAGTATTAATGGTTTCTGAACCCCCAATTTCCAAATAAAATAATTAATATTGAATATATTTGGCGTTAATTTTGTAGCAATTCATTATTCACAAAAAAATAATATCAAAATGGAATCGTAATGCACTAAATCTCCTTCCGTTAAATGTATATATGCCCTTATTTTAAAGTCATTTTAAATTATTTACATTTATATTTGAAGACTGATTAGAATTAGGGGGTAGAATTTATTATGAACTAGATTTGAATATTAATTAAGTAATTCTTATCATCTTAAAAATTTCTGGAAATATCATACTTTTCCGAAAATTCCGTTATTCATCAAGTTTTGTATTTAAAAAAAAAATAAATTTCAAGAAATAATATTTCCCACCTATACTATATTCGAACTCGCACTCAAATATTCGTGATTAAACGCGTATACTATCAGTCTTTCCTCTTTCGTGGATAGCGTTGTTTGCTTATATGGAAATATGACTATGATGTTTTTTTAATATCGAGATGCGAGTATGTCCTAATATTATGTTGAGATGCGAGTATGTCCTGGTGCACGTACGTGTCTGAATAACAGTCGAAGGATGAAACCTCGAACCTCGGTCTTGAATCTCCCAAAATGCAACTTCTATATCTACACAGGCGCTGCAAAACATGAGGAGAAAAATATTGAAACTATAATAAAAAAAACTGGACAATTTTTGGCCTATTTAACTAGTGAAATACTATTTTTGATAATTATGTTGGATATGTGGTAAATAAGTATCTTAAGGCAGATACTATGCACAGTAATTAAAATCATGGTATTATATTATATTAAAAAAGGAAAAGCTTATCCCAGAAAGGTTTCAAAAACGAAACAACTGAGTAAAGAATGTATTATAAGGCAAAGAGATTTAATTTCCCAAATAAATGACACGCCTGACAAAGTGCAGTGCGATGCATTATATAAGTATATTGACGTTAATATCATAAACACGTTGCCAGAAATATAAAAATTTGTTGCGTCATTAGGGAGTACCAGAAGGTCTGTTTAAAAAGCTAAAGAAGAACTATCATAATTATGGTGGGGTTGTGGACTAAAAAAAATAATTCAACAAATAAATCATGTTTTACACTAACAAGGTATTTACTACAGTTAATGGTTAGATTACAAAAAATATCAGATCTTATGTCTCCATCGTTCTACTCTATTATTACCATACAAACATATAGAAAATAAAATTTAATGCTAGTATATATGGCCTACGAACAAAAAAAAAATTCCGTTCCCAGCACTTGGTCGCATATAAATATCGCATGATACGCATTATAAATATCAACACAGTTGCTAACCACTAACCCTAATATTTAATGCTTTTCGGAATAAATAACCTGGTAGAAATGACATCTGAATCAACCCAGTAGAGCTCAATTTATAAGCAAATAAACGAAAAGGTAGTCAGACAGACATTGCGTTTAATGTAATTATATGCAATGTGAATGAGGAGAAAGCGCAGTGTACCAATCTTTTTTGAAATTAAATACGAGTTATTTTTTTTTAATAATTTCGCCTATAAATATGCAATAACAACTTGTGTAATATAAAGTTACTAAATTATTTTCTTAAAATAGTTTTAATTCAAGCAGGTATAACATTTGAGAAACGTAGTCCATCTAAATGCAGTTCGTTTACTAAATGAATGATGTTTTAACGCTTATGTGAGTGACGAAGTACCCGGGTATCTTTAGCATCTTCAAATTTAAATAAAAGTTTGTTTTACGCTCTGTAGGTAGCTGTGATTTTGTGAGAGCTCTTAACTATTTATAAATTATATAATTTTTAATGTTTTGACCAAGTCAAATATTTACAATGTTTTGTGGAAACCAAAACATATTTTAAACTCACAATAGAGTGACAAGATACCCGGGTACCTCTTTGTGTCTTGTATGACAATGAAAAAGTATTTATAATTTTGTACAGAAATGAAATAATAAATATTTGTTAGGATGTTTTATTTCTATAAAAATTACAGATTCTTTGTTTATGCAGAATTAGCACAGCTCTCCAAGCAGGTGTTACATGTTGGACGAGTTACTGCATGTTCATCATAAACTGGTTTTCTACAGTTAGTGCAAGCTTTCGTGTTTTTCTTTGCTTGCGTTTGAGTTCTCTGTATATGTAGCAACTTCCGATGACTGCAACACGCCCTGTAGAATCTCGTCTAGTCTGAGTTATAGAAGTTGTAGATCCAGAAGGAATCGAAAACTTTAGTTCTTGGCCAAGCACGTCCTGCATTGCAGATCTCACATGTAATTTTGATGTCACAATGCAATTTTTTGATCTTTCTTCTATATTTTTACCACACAGTTGTCGACTCAATGATTTCAAAAACTTTCAACGTCTGTCACTCGAGACAATTTGTGGGTTATGTTCCATGTAAATGATATATGCTTCCAAAGCTGCAATGTCAATGATATTCACAATTAAATGAAACTACGTGATGTAGTATTATTTCTATCTTTAATTTCTTTACCACGACCTAGGTTTCGTTGTATTACAACATCTTCAGGTGGGATATTAGCAAAGATTAACTCTTAGGAACAACCATCAGCATTTATATGTTTCAAACACAATAGCAGAAGACTGCTTTGTGAGGATTTTTCCATTGTTTATGTTAGTGAGTTTATTGCAGGGGCGCAGACTAGGTTTTATTATATTACAGAGAGTTATACAATATACTAGTATTCTAGTTGGGGTAATAAATTCAATTGTTGTTATTATGTGAAGTTATACAATGCAAACTTTAGGGTGTATGTAATAAAATTAAATGGAAGTTATTGTCGGTAATATATTTGTACAAAAGCAAGGGTATTTGAAAGTAAGGCCAAGATAATACACTAATTCTACATATCTTATTATCGGTAATATATTTATACAAAAGCAAGGGTATTTGAAAGTAAGGACAAGGTAATACACTAATTCTACATATCTCCGGTTTTGTGTATTCATATATTTATTTATTGATTTCTTTTAATTTTTTTTTTGTTTTTATTATATATACTTATATTTATATGTGTATTAGTGCTGTAACAATTTCCAGGGTACTGTAGTATCAATGTTTTATATTTATATTATATCTAGAAGATTTCGGTTTCATTTGTTAATCCCTAATTACTTTTAAGAAGCCCCAGCCATCCGCGTGGAAATACAGATCGGTTGACTAATGATTGAATGAATTTAAAAACCAAATTCAACGAATAGGCCCATAAAATAATTTTCAACATAAAAAGAAGGTGTCACACTATATACTTGGACTTGTGTGTGAATCTTTAAATTTACGTTTAAGTATTTTATTTTAAATGCTGGTTTTAATCAAACGTTATTTTCTTTGCTTTGAAAGCATAAAAAAACTGCATTCTATATAAAATATCAATTCAAAAATATTAATATCCTAATTAATATAAACTTTGACATTACATTAAACCAACGAATTATGATTTTTAAAAATAAACTTTAAAAATAATAAATATAAATCTACTTGTAAAAAAACTTCTATTTCAATTCATTTATAGTCAGAAAAAAACTACGTAATTCCGTCAGTAGGTAAGTTGCACCATAATAGTGTTATGAATTGAATTATAGTGGCCAATCAACGATTATTTTAAAATTAAAATAATGGAAAAAAAATTGTTAGTAACCTGGATAAGATTTAAACCTATGCTTACTTTATTTACTATATTTTTTCAACTGAAATATTTTAATTACTGCCGCTTAAATACATAGTAACTAGAATTTATTTGTTAGACCAAATTTACAAGATAAAGTAATTATATAAGGTACATTATCACACTGGTTACTTTATTAATGATATGTATCTTCCAAATTTTCCTAAATTTTTAATAATATCGATCGAAAATAAAAAACTCTAAACTTTTATTTCATATGAAGTTCAGTATACTTACTCGTATAATTGAAAATTCGATAAGTTCTTGTTGGAAAGACGTCCATTGTTTTTAGTTTGTGTTTAATCTATGTGATCTCATTTCTGGTTTTCTTGTATTTGTCAAGATTAAAAACTGTAGAAGTATGAAGATATGGTCACAGAAATTTTATGAAAGCTGATTTTTCAAGGTTATTTTCTAAGTTTTTTCACTCTTTCCCGTTTGTGTACTCCTTTTTTAAATTTCAGAAAATACCGAAAAGAAGCAATTTGAAAAAATATTTTATTTTTGGTATGCATGTTCAGAATAATCTTATTATAAAAAAATTACTTAAAAAGAATAAGGTAACAAGAAGAGGCATATTTATGTACGCTAAAACATTCTCAAAAATCTCAATTTACGTTAGAATTTTTATCAAAATAGTCATCAACCTTGATGACACTTCCAATGAATATTAATATTTACCAGCGTAAACTTATTAACATGTATAAAAGTATAAATTTGCATGCCTGATGATAAATTTGTTTATTGAATGCAGGGCACTAAGTCGTATATAAACACCACAAAATGTAATGTCTAATATGTTTGAAAATTTGGAGAGAAGCAGAAATATTATGTGGGATGGATTCCTAAAAAAAAAAAAATTAAAACGACTTCAAATAACCACCGATCAAATAGCGTGCTAAAAATATAAAATAACGAGAAGATAAGTAATTAGTCGGAAATATTACAGTACAATATATCAGTAAAAACTCGTAAAAAAAATTTCTACGTGTACTTTTAATTTTTTTTGTCAAAATTTATCTATTTTTTTATAATAAAGCACTGTGATTATTCATGTAAAAAAGGAATAACCCAAATTGGTTTATTCATGTCGGAGATACAAGTTAATATTCACAAAAGCGGCCGTACCGTTGTAGTGTCAGGATAAGAATTAAGATTTGGAGTTCAATGATAGTCTCCACTTGAGACCCAAATTACATATTTGGAGACAGCAGATGCTCGGACCTCACGGATCAAGCAGACAGTATCTCCACAGCCCCAAGATTAACCATTTGTAATCTAGAGATCAATCATGGAGTCTTTACTTGAGACCGTAAAATACCAATTTAAAAACAGCAGATGATCGGATCTGAAGATTTAAAGAAGCAGTATTCGCACAGCAGTTGAAACACGAAGGTCAATAACAGTGTCCTTGCTTGAGACCAATAATTATAACTTAAAAACATGATGTCCTTATTTTTTACGATTTAAATAAGAAGTATTCCTAAGAGCTTAAGACTAAGAAGCGTGAACTCCGAGTTTTTGTTTCATTGTTTTTTCCTGAGATCCTAAAGTCTCGCGGTTTAAGCAGTCAGTAGTCCTGTGACATCAAGATTAAGGAGTTGAAACCGGTAGTTCAATAACAGAATCTGTGCTTGATACCTTCTATAATAATTTAAAGACAACAGATTCTCGAGTCTCACGGGTTAGGTAGGGAGTACTTTTGCAGCATCAAGATTAAGAACATGAAACCCGAAGTTTGATGACAAAATCTCTACATGAAACCTACAATACTAAGTTACAATAATACATCGGATATTTTATCCTCACTGTTTAGGAAGATAATATACCGACAGCATCAGGATTTGTGTGTGAACGGTTGAAAATATATAAAGGTGTTCATCATGGTGACTGAATACGTGTGCAAAGTGTCATGAGTGTAGAAGTACTTGTAAAATCAATAGTTAAATTAGAATCAATTACAACATATGGAACGTGAAACTAAATAAAACCGTTTAAAAACTTAGCTCCATGCAATACAGCCATATCATCTAACCTACCTACTTTTTTGTTACTTTTTTTGCTAAATCAAGACAAGTCAAACGAGTCCTCAATGAGTTGACTCCTCGTTACTGAGGAGTTCTTGTCACCATTTTCCAACTCTATCAGTGTACCCCAATTTTTCTTAAGACAAATATTTTATGTACTTAGTCGTGTCATATTAGACTATCATTATCTTCCAAACTCGATCACGGCACCTTTGCTGTTCATACTTTTGAATTCTATAGTGTATCCTTGATTTTCACAGTTAGATTTAAACTAATTTTTTAAGGAATCATACTAAAAACATACGTTTCTTAATGAAGAAAGAAATCATTATAATCGATTAATCCATCCCGGAGATGAAATGTAACATACACAAAAAAAAGCCGAATTGAGAAACGCGTCTTTTTTTGAATTCGTTTAAAAAAATTATTTTAGTCATTTTATTATAGTGTTTAATTACCGTACGAAAGACATAATACTGGTTATGACTCATAGGGATAGATCAATCAACGACAGTTGACATGAAGAACTTTCTTTTCGAAATCAATAAAATTTTATAAAAATTGGCCGACAGGTCATCATGAGATGATATTAACA
Source organism: Druceiella hillmani (assembly GCA_039881145.1). Taxonomy (NCBI): domain Eukaryota; kingdom Metazoa; phylum Arthropoda; class Insecta; order Lepidoptera; family Hepialidae; genus Druceiella; species Druceiella hillmani. The sequence continues at coordinate 19,661,968 of JAYKKI010000016.1, read as the reverse complement.
TATACTTTAAAAAATTATTGTGAAACTATATTCAGTTTTCTAAATAATATAAATATTTAATTTATTTTTCTGCAATATTCTAATGTTGACAATTCTGTTTCTTAAATAAACTGCAATATTATGCGAATTCGAAGAAAAATAATATCTACTTATTACTTACAAATAGTATTTATCGATATTGGGACCTCAGATCGGGATTTTCTTAGGGGCTATGGACATTCTGCCCTCGATGTGATAGTTTCTGGATCGGAAGTAATATTAATTTCATTCGATGGCTCGCCACTTAACGATAACAAATCGCGCTAAAACGGTTACATTCTTATAGAATTGTTTTATTACGACGTAACTATGGGAATCAAAAGATTTTTTATTGGCTCGAGGTTATTGCTCACTCGAGTTCAACATATGCAATTTTATTGTAACCAAATATATGGTGTCCCTTATTTCAACGAATGTTTATAACACATAAAGTAAAAATAGTGTATCGGTATTAAATATAATTTGTTTTTTCTGTCTCGGAAATGTTAGTAAGGTTTCAACCAAAACAAAAAAATAAAAAAGTACTGGTGTATTGAATATATAATTCACTATCAATAAAATTCGTAATGATTTTGTTGAATGAAAATATTAATTTTGAAAATGTTTACTATTATAGAGTAGCGAAATCCTCCATTGCGCTAAGTAGTGTATTATTTCTAAATTCGAGCTACCAAATTCATTTTAAGTCTAAACAAATTATGTACCAAAAGATATAATGTGAGACTGTTAGTCTTCAATAACACCTGATTTGGTATACTATTGATTTCTGAATAGTATATATTATTTTTGAGTAGGAAGTATTTTGTCTCTTCCTAAAATTTCTAATAATTATTTGACTACCTTGCATCAGTTCCCACCTATTCTTTAGTTTATTAGTTATACAACACACATACACACACACACACACACACACACACATATATATATATATATATATATATATATATATATATATATACATATATATATATGTATATATATATATACATATAAATATATATATATATATATATATATATATATATATATATATATCAACAGTACCTGTGTATCCGTTAAATGTCTGTAAAATAAATTATCCATTTCGCTAGGTGCAAATGGGCAAGCAACATGCTCGCTGCATTACGATATAAAGTTATAATCGGTTAGTCTGACCAAAAAACCATTCTCAGCCAACTACCTGTGCCGCTGAATTATCTATAGCGTTCGCTCGCCAGTAACTGTGATCGACTTCTCTTACTCCGACGAGAATAAGAGTCATTAACAAAAAAAGTTGAGATAACTTTTAATTACCAAATTCAGTTCTAGAGTCAAGTAGTCAAAAGAGAGAAAACAATTTTTATTATTATTTAATAGAGCTAAAATTTCATAACTAATATATAAAACGAGATACGTGAAAGTGGAAAAAAATCATTTCCACAATTGTCGTTTGTCAAACGATATTTTTAATTGCCAGCTAACCTAAAACAATACTAGTAATTTTTATGCTCATATTCCTTGGTTTCAAAAGAAGTAAAGTCTGTAATTTTTTCAAAATTACGGAAAAACAATATAACTCTACAGCGAAGTTTTCCTGAAATCTATAATGTAAAAGAAAAAACTAGAATTTGAAGATCATGAAATGTGTTCATAAACTAATAACAGAAAATTCCTTAGAAACCTAAATAAAGCTCTTAATTAATAAGTGTATTATTAACATGTAATCAATAAATATATTACTTAAAATATATATTTTCGCCAAAAAGGAAAAGTTCAGTGGCAAATATTTTTGAATTTTTATTAGTTCCTGTATTGTAACTATTTTAATTTAGTAGGCTCAGTAGACCGTTCACTTTTATATTCACGGAAAAATAAACTCTAATTTCTGATCTTCTTAGCTGAAATAAAGACATAAAATTATGTACAGTTTTTACAGAAAATATACACAAGAGAAAATTGCTGAAATTTTATTTTCCTTGTTTGATATTAAACATAATAATAAGAAATAGCTTATATAACGTTTCAGTAATGTGCTTTCTAATACAACGTTTAATAATCTGGACATAAAAAAGCAAATTAATTAAATGTGACCAACAAAATCACGCAAGTGCTAAACCATACTTAAATCTTATTTTTGGGGCAAATTACCAAGGGTTAAAACTTAATTTTTCTAATAACAGTTCATTTGAATTTTTTTGTATCTATACATATCATAATACTGTAAACAAAAAGAATCATTGGGGGATAAAAGATAAGTGAAAAATGCATTAAGAATATTTTCTGAATTTTGAACTGTTTGTGTGGTTGTACATCGATAAAAATTTTAGCTACTCGATAAGTAATAATTACAAAAATGTGTGATTTGTCTATGTAGATCAATAGATGGCGCTATGTTGGTTTTTCAAAAGCTATTTATAAAAGAAGGCAATTTCCAGTGGTCTGAACATGTGAAGTCGCAAGTACAACTAGCTCTTTATACTTCTCTAAGTGGAGGGATTTCTAACCTTATGTGAATCATAAATAATTAAGTGGAAAAAATAAGAAAAGTAAGTGAAACCGAGTTGATTTTTTTATATAAAATTTGTAATTATTTTGTTTTTCATATGAAACAAAATTTAATTAAAGCCATTGTAAGATAAATCAACCGACAGTCTGACTTTGACCAAAGTAAGAAGAGTTCCCAAAGTAAAATATTAAGCTCAACAAATAACGAAGCAAACAAATTTAAACCCGGCGGGTCGCCCGACAAAGACACTCCGCATATTAAAACACAGAACCACTCAATTCTCGAGTGGAGGATAATGGAAAAAATGTCTCCAACCGTGTATATTTAATGACTGATATGTTTTTAGCGCATTTCTCTGTCGAGATGCGAATGAGAAAACCAACCGGCTGGGTCTGGAATGCAAATATATTTAAATTCGACGGAAATTCCACATGATGATATATCAAAATATGAAGGCTGATAGGCTGAATCCTAACCGGAGTTTGAACGGTTACATAAGATACCTATGCATTACATCGTACCGATTATATCATGTTAGCCTGTGATATAAATTTCTGGCGTATAAGGAGACGATATGATTTTCACGAAATCATAAATAAAATGTTACTCGCTATAATTTCTCTAATACACTTTGTATTAGAGAAATTATATATATATATATATATATATATATATATATATATATATATATATATATATATAATTATAATTATTATTTATGTATAAATTTATATATATATATATATATATATATATATATACACACATACTTATATATATATTTATATAATTTATGTTCAATTTTAATACTAGGTGGCAGGACTATGGATGCATTAATTAGTTAACTAATTCTTCTTGCATGTATTGTATTTTCAATTGTATTGCATTTACTCTAAATAATAGTTTGTTATATTGAGAATACTTCGTCTGATTGAATAAACCAACATAATCCAAGAGGTTATGAACCCAATTCAATCTGAAAATAAAAGAACAGAAGAAAGCAGCAGAGAAAAAATTTAAAACGTTAAAAATTTAAAAAAAAATTTTAAAATCTTCAATAAAATAACCTCAACATGGATCTCACGCGATCAATGAATTTAGAAAAATTTAAAGGGAATAATGTTCTTCAATAACAATTTCAAATAAAGTACGCTTTGGAGGCAAAAAAATTGGTATTAACAGTGATAAAACGAGAATAAAACAGTGCTGAACGGTCAAAAAATGATGGCATGATGATGTTTATTATAATCTCTTCGATGTACTCCAAACAAATTACATTGATAGAAAATTGCGATCGTGCTGTAGAAATAATGACAAACCTGAAATCTATGTATAAACAAAAGAGTTAACAATGCAAAATATTGATACACGGAAAGTTTTATCAGTATAAGATATCACCGAGTGACAGTGTACCTACCCATGTAAAAAAAGCTATCAAAGAATATATGGACGAAGAGGGAATAGTTCATGAGCGTACTGCACCATATAAACCAAAACAGAATGAACGTGCAGAAAGGATGAATAGAACCATAGCGGAGAGTGCATGTTCAATGTTATATACTCGAGATTTGCAGTTGGATTTATGGTCAGGAGCTGTGAATGGTGCGGTACATTTATGAAATAGAACATCTTCGACACAGACTTCTAAACAACTCTTTTTGGATTGTGGAAGATGATGGCATCAAATCTCAATTAGGCCATGGAAAGGTAATTGGTAGCGTTGGTTATGTTAATATTCCGAATTATTTAAGGAGAAAATTGGATAAGAAGAGTGAGAAAATGATACTAGTTGGCTATAAAAACTACACAATGTATAATATAAATACAAAGAATATAAAGATATTGGGAAACGTCATCTTTGATGAATGTCAATTTTAAATCACAAGAAAGAATATTGCATAATATCGCTAATATAGATACGAAAAAATGAAACAGAAACAATAAGTCAGAGTGAAGCAGTTAATATAGACTTTAATTTACTTAGTACTTTGATTGAAAATTCGTCAACAGAGAACGAAGACAGCTCGTTGATTTGTTATAGTGATAACCCTTAGTTGTAGTATGAACCACCTCAAGAATTAGAAGACTTACCAGCACGAACTGTAAATATGAGGCCAGGACTTAATAAAAACTTTGAAGCAAATCTTGTCGAGCTGTCGTTACCTCAACATATGCTGATGCACTGAATAGTCAACAGAAGAGTGAATGCTCTAAATCTACTAAAAAAGAATTGAATGCGCACAAAGAAAAAGTTTAAGTAAAACTTGTATGAGTAATAAGTAAAACTGCAGTTAAGACATTTGGTTAGTGAACACTTACTACAAAGTGGATTTTTTCAATTCAAAGAAATGAGTATAATCAAATAGTGCACTATAAGGCTTGTTTATGTGCACGCGGGTTTAGTAAGAACAAAGATACTGATTATCAAGAAAAACAATTTTCCAACAAAATATGATTCCATAAGAATAGTTTTTTCTATTGTTGCAAAACATGACTTAAAAATACGACAGTTTGATGTAACAGCCTTTTTAAATACGTATCTTGAAGAAGACATTCATAAAAATGCCTGAGGTATGGTAATGAAACATAATTATATATTGAAGTTTAACAAATTATTATACGGTTTAAAACAAGCATCTCGTTACTGCAACAAAAGATTCACTGAATTTTTGAAGAAATGTGGTTTTGTATTGTATTTATGTAGGAATTTTATACAGACTAGGGTATTCCTATATCGAAGATGCCCTTGTAATATCTTCAAACAAAGAACTTATCAAAGAAATATTTGAGAATTTGAAAGAAGCTTTTAAAATAAAAGAATTCAATTTGAGATATTTTGTAAGCATGCAAATAGTAAGGGAAATAATAATATCTGCATTCATAGGAAATTAAACAAACAAAATTATAGGAGTACGTACGGAATACACATCGTAAAAACTGGTCCCTGATTGCAACAAGACACGTAACGAATATTTTAGAGCAGATTGTGGTGTCTTTTGTTCCATACATTAACTTTGATTTTCTTTTAATGCATGATACTGCTCAACCTCACACTGCAGCTGTCGTTTTGAAGTAAAATAATCTGCTTCGAAGTCGGAATAAAAGTTTCGGTATAACCGCCACACTCACCAGAAGCATGCTGGGTGTAAGCTGAGAAAAAAATTAGGAAAGAAATCCGGCACCAGCTGCCTTAAAGAGTCCTTAAAAGTGCATTGATGGAAGAATGGAACCTAATGTAACAAAGTTTCATTGACAATTTAATAAAAAGTATGCCCAAAAGGATGCAGGTAATTCTTACGGCAAGAGGAGGTAACAATAAATACTGACTGAAAAAATCAGTCTACAACAATATTAAATTTTTACAATTAAGGTATTAAGATCGTAATCTTTTTTAAGACCCTAATTTGTTTTTTTTTGTTAAATCTGAGTTCTTTTATGTTCAAAAAATATAATTTAATTATTTTATTCGATTCAATAATAATTATAAGCTATGTATGTTATATAATTATAATTATTATAAGCCAGATCCATGAGTATATATATAAGAGCACTTATTTTATGGAAATCTTATGTGCTGATGATGAATGATGCTTCTAAGCAAAGCGTTATTTGTATTATAGGAAAAACAAAAAAAAACCTAATTTGAGATGTCAATTTTTTCTGTTTCCATAAATACATAGAGAGAAAACTCCACAACTGATTCATTTTCCCGTCAAGACTCTTTGTGATTTTATTATTTTTATTGCCCTAGCCTTTTTCATGGGGCCATGCAGTCGGTAAGGAAAAAAGTAACGAATTAAATAACAAAGGAACAAAAAAAAAACACAAAACACTGTACTACATGCCCCATGCAAATAAATCCGCCCAAGAACAATAAGAAGTGCGTGTAAAAGAGCAAAAAGGCACGACCCTTTAAGTTTAAACTGCAGACTGAGGTTAGTTTAATTATGTATGCGAGAATGATATAGTGCACCTTTACCCTGGTGTGTTTCATAAACCCACGCCCTTTACCTCTTGCAAATATAGGAATGTATTGAAACACAGAGAGACAATAGAAGGAATGGGAAATTCTGCAATGAATTATATTTTCGTAGTACTTTACTTGATTTTCGGATATTTATCTAGATATATTATTCTGTCATAAGAACTGCATGTACATGCAGTTCTTTGTTAACTTCTTGTAGAAGCTGGGCGGATTGATCTATGTTACTGCACAGCTATTCCTAAGGACATATTTACATTTTGGACAAAAAACATGGGAATATGCATTATAATAATTTTAATATGAAAAAGTAGCCGATTCTTGTCAGGCATTGATGTTCATGTATGTTTAAGCACGTATCACGTTAAAAATAATGGAGCAATTTGGATGTTGTTTAGAAGTAATATTTAATTTCTGTTTCATTGTAAATTAGTTCACTCCATCAGAAGGTATACAAATTTATTACTTCATAAAAATAATTTATTACATTAGCACAACATCAGCACAGAAGTGCCTAGCTACCCTGTGCCCTGTAATTAAACAAAAATAGAAGTTATCTATGATTATTAAAAGATGACGTTAAACATGTATTAAATCGCACAATAAACTTTTTCATCCGGACATGCTTTAGTGAAATGGATTTTCATAAACGTGACATATTAGTTATAAGCATAATTTGTTTCTCAATTTGTATAAAATTTGAGTCTGATGTCAATATTTATAATTTACTAACTCAAATATTCATAAATGCCTAATTATGTATGGCACCCCATAGTTCGAGTCTTTCTCATTTATAACTTCGTATAGATATTTCTGAGTGTACATACTATTGAGATATATACAAAAAACCAGATGCGGGAGTGATCTCATAAAGACTCAATTCGTCTTCGTAAGGTGCGGAGTACTATAATTAAAAAAGATCGACAACTAAAAAATATAAAAGTTTGTTTTTGTTTATTACGAACGGAAAAAAGGATATCTGATAAAAAGAATCTTAATTTAAAATAAACACATGGTCCAATTAATTTTGGTAAAAGAGCTCGTTTAATGAGTGCGTTTAATATAATACGTATAATATAAAACGTGCATACGTATAACAGAGATATAATACGTGTAATGTGAAAGTAATATAATACGCGTATACGTATTATAGAAATGAAATATAATAAAATGACACTTTTAGAAAGTGGTGCGAAAATCGTTGTTCTTATTTGCACCGGAGGGGTCACGATCAATCTTAACATGGACAATTTATGTTATTTTTTAAGTTTATGTCGTTAATTTATTGTATTACATATTTTGTCCTGCCAAGAATTAATAATTTTTTCTAATAATAATGAATTATCGACGACATTCTATAATGTCAAAACAAAAAATCTATAAGAGGGCCAGATAGTTTGTAAAACTTTTCATATTTTAATAACTACAAAAATTCAAAATTCAAAATCTATTTTCACCCTGCGTGGTTTTGTCGTGCCGTGAATATATTTGTTAAATGATTTTAAATTTATATAAAGTTAAAATGAAAATTATTAATGGCCCTGGAGTGTTGTTTTTATTATGCAGCATACGACTGAACAGTAACAAAAATATTTTTCTGCCCATTTCCATACCAATTATATTATATTTTCATCTGTTTCTCGGTTCCTGTCTTTATTTGAAAAAAAAGATATATTGCACATTTTGGAAGCTAAGATTCCATAGAAGATGAATAGATAGATAGGTCCCGAAATCTTATTTCAAATATTATTAGCGGAAAAAAATTAACCGTAAAAATAATTTTATAAAGAAATATACAAGATAAAACCTTAATGCCAGGTGGAAATTTATTACTTGACTTTCGAAATAAATATTCCTTCCATCTCTGAATATTTCCTTTATCCTTTTATATTTATACTATTTATATTCTGACAAATTAATAGAAATATCTACTTTATCATGTAAATCTATTTTTATTAGCCATGTAAATGAATAAAAACAATTATTTGAAGATTTAATCGCCCATTCAATTCAATCTCGGCGGACCAATTTCCAGCAATTTAACTCATTCCACAGAATTAAATTTAATTTAACACAATTATTATTTTTTTAAAAAGTTTTAAAGGAATTTAAAAAAAAGAAATAAAATTAAAGATATGGAAGTTCGTTTTTTATCAGAAATTTAATATAAAAACTTTATGAAAAATAAGGTGACACAAAAGAACTTAATGAACCCTTCTGAAAAATTCAGAGCGCTCTAGAGAGTAGTGTAAAGTACATCTTTATATAAATAAGATTATGATTTCTAACTTCAGCATTGTATACATTATATTCCACCTATACTACTATACCACCTATATCACTATACTATACTCCACCCATGACGAGGCTACTTTTGGCCAAAGGTTACGGTTTTTTTAAATTAAATATATTTAATAGAAATATACATAGAGTTGGAAGTACATGTGTTATATGTATATGTATATATATATATATATATATATATTTGTGTATATACAATATTACAAACGAATATGTAAATTAGTGTACACCGTGGAGTTTAGATCAAGACAAGTTCTTTTATATCTCTTATCTCTTAATTCAGTCTTTCAGAGACATGCTGAAACAGGTTGAAACTTGACCTTTAATCTTTGTATTATCTTTTCAATTATTGAATATTTACAAGAAAGCAAGTATTAAGGGATAAAATATTTAATTAATAAGAATCATGTTAGCATCCATGTGTTTTTATTGAGTTCCTGAATTGTATTATTTCGTAGTTAGCGAAACTTTCCACCAAGTTTAGATATTAAACTTTAACAATTAATTTTGAGATTAATTAGCTACTTGACTGTAAATACCTCCAGCGGCTCAACCTCGAACCCTAACGGTGCGATTAATAATTATATAAATATATTATTAATTGGACCGTTAGGGGTCGAGAAATATAAAGATAAATTCTTTAAAATTTAAATTTTTTTACTTACATAATTACAAGTCGATTTCATACACAATTTACCGCTAACTCATCTTGTTATATTGCCTATTTGCTGTAAAGTTGTTATTTTGTTTTCCCGGCGGATGTTCTTACTTATGACGTCCATTCTGATTTTTTTATAACATTTTCTCAACTTAAATACTGGAACAAATTTTCATAAAAAGATATCATATTGAATAAACTTGTATTAACCCTAGATTTACTTTTCACAAAATCATTATTGGAGACCAAATATTCCTAAATATTCGATCTATTACAATTGGTAATTCACAGAGGCTTGGTAAGTTATCTGAAGGAAGTCATTTTGAATTAGTTCTTATTTTTAATATCGCATACCTCAAAAGTAAAAAAACTAGAATTGTAATGTAAGTAAATGTCCGCCCTTTTGTCGCCAATAGCCGTTTTTACTAAGAAAATTATTTAAAATAGAGACTTAAATTTTGTCATAGTGATAAGTATATCTTCCCGCATAAACTTCCATAGTCAATACTCAAAAATATTAATATAGAAATATTATAGACGTAAAATTTTACATACACTCTTTGTTTATTTCATCCATACCATACAACAATTTGGATTATGAAATAAAAGGAAAATTTATCAGGTTTCTCAAATTTATTTTTAAATTTGTGTCAATAAAACATTGTAGGAAATTTTCACTAAACCTTAACTACAACTCTCCCAACCCTCGCATCTAAAAATAGTAAAGTAAAATTATAAAAAATAGGAATGCCAGAAGTTTATCGGAAATTTACCGAGGAACTATATCGGTCATATTAAACTGCATAGTTTTGGAGAAATTTATGATATTTCTAAAGTGTAAAAGATATATTAAGTAATACATTTACGTGATGAAAAATAATGTTTTTGTAAGTTAAATATCATTATGTGATACATAACATGTTACCAAGATCAAATAATAGGTGCTCTCTTTGTAGTTGAGATACAAGTGTAGGATTTAATAATTAATGGCCATTAAAATATTCTATTTTTAATATATAAAGTTTTTATTTGTTGCAAAATTTCTATACAGCTATCATAATAATACATGTTTTTTTCGAGTAGTTCAACCAGTTTAGTAGGTACTGTCAACATTTCTGTGTATAATTATTATAACTTTGTAATAAGAATACCAATTGTATAACAAACAAATAGGAGGAAAATTAACAGCAAAATGATATATTAACAAATTGTTTTGAAATATTAGGGGTTGTGCACAAGTCGAAATATTGAAAAAAATATTTGTGTTTGCTTAAGCAGAGCTATACCCTAGAGAACCTGAAAATATTAAATTTAAAATGAAGAAGAAAACTGTTCCTAGGTAGAAATGTAAATACATTCAAATACGTAGAAATCAATTTACTTAATTTCAAAAATTCCCACTCTATTAAATAACATAACATAACTAATAGCAAAACACCAGTTTGATTTATGATTGTACACTCATCTCCGATAAATCTATAATTATAGAAGTTCTGTAGATAGTGGAAACGTACACCACATCTTTTTAATATATTTAAAATTATGTATGTGCTAAAAAGGAGGATGTGATTTTAAAAATATCAAGAAAAACATTTTTATAAAAGCCGTCGTAAAAATATAAAGGATTTCGTTTATTTTATCTTAATAATGAGAATTTCATATATCGAGGATATAGTGGACGTTTCTCCTTTAAGTCTCGAGCATATAAAATGCAGATCAATGAAACGCAAGAAAAATTATAAAGGCCGTAAATATAAAATATCCTATGAATCATTGACGTTATTAACAATTGACTTATATTTCAGTGACTCAATTATTTAACTAAAACTATTACCGCAGTACTATAACTAAACTGTAGTAAAGGAAGCCAAGCTGGAAAACTTAAATGTAATGCGATAAAGGAAGATCGATAAAAGCAGGAAATTGATGTAAAAGCGCTAAGAAAACACACAATAAATTATTTCATTACGAAATTGCCGTGCGGAAGTTTGTAATTAACAGAGTTTGGTCCTTTTTGTATTCATGTGTAGCCGAATACAAGAAAATCAACCTTTTGTGAGAATTTTTTCCAGGTTCGTGCTTAAAATTCGGTTTTTATATCTACTCTAGGTTTAAATTTAAATTTTATAATTTCTTGGAAGAAATACATAATTTTTCACTCATTTTGGATTTTAGGCATAAGTATAAGCTAAAGTGTTATATACCTTCCACTTTTCTGAAATGTATAAAATATGTAGAAAGTAATAAAAATGAGAAGCACTTTTAGCTTAACCATTTTACAAAATATAATTCAGTGCAATTAAATAATTTAAATGTAATTGAAAATAATTAGAGATAAGTAAATGTGTTTTGTTTTAAACATAGCTCAATATTTTACATTATTTCTGACTTTAACATACAAGGATATAAATACCCTATGAGAATTTGTTTAAAGCTGGATCTCTAAACATTATTATATCCTACATATTAGTAAAAGCATTCATAGATTTTCTCATTATTATCTAAAGTTCTTTAACTTAAAATTAAGAAAAAAACAATTGCATTGGCAATTCTAAATATTGTAGTTTGAATCAAGAAACTTAGAATTGTCATATTATTTTATTTTATTTTATTTAAATGTCACATATAAATACAAAAAAAGTAAAATTAACTAATGAAATTATTGTAATTTATTGACTAGATTTCTTCTAACAAGACATAAGAACGATACACTTTAAAGGAGCTAATTCCCACCCACATTTTGAACGTAAAATGTTTCTAGCGATTGTGAAAATCCCAACCATTTCCCAGATTTCTAGCGTTTATGAAATCCCAACCATGTTCTTCAAACTTCGATATTTAAAAAAAAGATCAATTTATGTAATATAATCATCTCAATACATTCATTATATCAAATATTACGACTATCAGAAAACGAAAACTTCAAAACTATCAGTTAAGCCCATTTTTTTAAATTAAATCACCCGCAGAAATAAAAAAGCAATAAATTTAATTTTGAAGTGAAACTTTTTGAGCGCGATGAGATTAAAATGTCAAGGTCGCAACATTACACAACGTTTACCAAAGTTTTTGCAACGTTTCTGCAAGTTTAGATGTAACGCATGAATCCATTGCAAGAGGGACGGAAAAATAAGTACTTAGCTAACACCCGCGAGAGGTAAATGAGAGAGGAAAAATAAGATAAAAAATGTACGCATGCAAAATGGCGTTCAGTTTTGCTATCACCTGATTTGTACGTCACGTAGTAACTGTAGGTCCAAAGTAAAATGTAAAAATTTTGTCGATTTATTTATCTATTTGTGAATGATTTATTGCGAATTTTTCGTGTAATTCACCCGTTATAAGACTAACGATATATGTATTTGATTTATTTATAAGTCCACAATGAACCCGTAAATATAATTGTAAATGTGATTAAAAACAGGGGGAATAAAACCCAACATCCTTCAGTTACATTTAACAGTGTTCTTTTACTGGCATAGCGGCTATTTTATTATGAATTATTTGCTTTATTAACCTGCGAATACAAAAATATTATAATTAAAAGTCTGTACATTTTAGTAAAAACTGACAAACTAGGCACTGTGACGAAGACATATTTCAATAATGTTATTTTAATTTGTCAAGAACTACTAATTTTAGTGCGATATTTTGAAAATGTTTAAATGGTTTATTATTATCTAAAGTGGAAAATTCGTTCATTTTTCTATCAAGTCTGATAACATCCATCTAACATTTCTTTTGGTTTATTGAAGACGACTTTTTGTATAGATATTTAATAACATTTTTATTAAAAAACCATTGATGTCTCTTCAAATGTGTATAAAGCAAATTAACTTAACACGAAATACTAATGAAATAAACAATTACCGACAGGTGGCGTGTATTATGTGATGGGTTTGAAACAAAACATTCTCTTTTTTTTTGGTGCGTAATAGATGTCGCTTTAGCATGATAAAAATTTTACGCTACTGAGTAAATTATTATAAAACGGTTATGAAGTTCAATTTAAGCTATTATTTCCCATTGAAATTTTCGTCAATTTATTTTAAATGCCTTTCTGTTTACAATATTTTTTTATTAGTTAGTTCGGATACCAATTATAACAACAATTAGAAATTGCATATAAGTCAACAGAATTTGTTTAATTGATTAGATTGACTTTTAATGATATATTATTAAATTTTCTAAATATATAGGATTACAATTTTATACGAATTTATGCAGTCTATGGACTTACACTAAGTATATCTTTTAAATATTTAACTCAACGTATATAACCTGCCCTGCGTGCCTAAAAGCACGTTTGCAACATTGAAATGTTCGCCCTGCGTGCCTAAAAGCACGTTTGCAACATTGAAATGCGCAAGTAGTGTATATATTTTAACAATGAATAATATTTGTATTTAATTTATCTCTCTCTCTCTCTCTCTATCTAGCGTTTAGCCCCTTACTATATATTTATAAATCGGGCTTTAGATCGCCAAAGACGTTTTACTTATTGCACGTGTATTTAGTTGTATTGTAATTGTTTTTTAATCAAAAGTCTGATAAAATTGTTCGCGGAAAAGAACTTATATGAACGTCGTCGATTTTTTCAAACACTGCTTAACGTAAAAATTTTAAATTTGGTAACAATAAAGCATAATAACCTGTATATATCTAAATAACCAACACTCAAAAACATTACATTTTAAAAGCGTGGGGTGAGAAAGTTGCAAATTTCATAAATGGACCGGAGTATCGTTTAAAAGTGCTAAATACAAGGAACTGAAACCTTTTTAAAAATGCAAAAAAATATGTCCCTTGTCTTATTTCCCAAACTACTAAACTGAACTTTATAAATAGGTTTATTAGAAGCTTACGCCATAGTTGTAGGAAAACTATAACGATGATTTTATTGGACCTAGTTTTGAAGTATATATATATATATATATATATATATATATATATATATATATATATATATTTATATGTATATGTGTAAGGGGTTTCTCGGAGATGGCTCTAACGATTTCTATGAAATTTGATATATTTATTGCGTTGGTGATATATTGAATAATTCAAATCCGAGTTTACCCATGTCGCCATGTCTGTCATGTCATGTCATGTTTCGCCATGTCTAAGGGGAAGGGGAAGGGGAAGGGGAAGGGGAAGGGGAAGGGGAAGGGGAAGGGGAAGGGGAAGGGGAAGGGGAAGGGGAAGGGGAAGGGGAAGGGGAAGGGGAAGGGGAAGGGGAAGGGGAAGGGGAAGGGGAAGGGGAAGGGGAAGGGGAAGGGGAAGGGGAAGGGGAAGGGGAAGGGGAAGGGGAAGGGGAAGGGGAAGGGGAAGGGGAAGGGGAAGGGGAAGGGGAAGGGGAAGGGGAAGGGGAAGGGGAAGGGGAAGGGGAAGGGGAAGGGGAAGGGGAAGGGGAAGGGGAAGGGGAAGGGGAAGGGGAGTCTATATATCAGCCGAAGGGGATATATATCAGCCGAATAATAAGACGTCACGTCTTATTATTCGGCCTTGAAGTTGCATTTAGATCTCTGAGATATCCTAATGAAAGCGTTTTCCATATTCTTAGCAAAACCAAAGGATAAAAACAAAGACAAATATGAAAATAATTATTTTTCGATGCAATGAAATTTGACTTTGTTTTATTTTTTTTATCTACGCCATAATTATACACTTTTTGACATGAAACTATCTGTTATTTTATAACAAAAGCAACTTTTCTTTCTGAAATGAAACAGCTTATCATACTGTAAAAGAAGTATCGCAAACTGTGCGTACAGTATTTTGAATTACAAGTTGTAAAAAAATATAATGTGTCTACGATAAAAACAAGTGCATTGTGAGCAAACGAATCGACAGGTTACCTTATTTACATAATAACATTGAACATGTCAATTTCATATATACAGCTATAATTACACTGAGAATATACAAATATATATTAGCTGCTTTTATGAGAAATTGCTTCACGTAAGAATTTTAAATATAACGTCGTAATAAAACGTATTAACGCGCAAATATTTAAATAAGAAACAAAGACAGTTATCAAATAATTATTTTCCTATTCAATCAAATTTGCAAAACAATGTTTACAAACATAAGTAATTATGGGTTTTCATGCAGGTCTTTTCAAGTTTATTATCATATTTAATTTAATCAGGAAATATTATGAAAACGTGTGCTGAAAATTTAATGTCGCGACGGCAGCAGTATTATCTACCGCATATTTTTGGCTCCTTAATGGCTTGATAATATCATATCTTACACGAGATCTTCTATATATTTCTTAGCGAAAAAAGTAATCTGTCGGCTACATGATGTTATTAAATTTGATTAGCTTATGTGGAACAAATGAAGGTGATTGAAGACAAGGGTCAACTTGCTGAAGTCTTTGCGTATGTGTTACAAACCATTTATATTATAAACTGTAGAATGAAATTCGGACAATTTTTATCTCGGTTTTCCAAAATTTCTACAAGTTGGGAAATTCCAACATTAAATGGAAAATAACTCGTAACTGGTTTATTACAGCATAAACTATATCTTTATTTAAACTAGTTTATAACATATAGATATATCCAAAAATTATAATACCAACCTTTTTATTTACTAATGTGATGAGACCTGCATCTGTTGAAAATATGTTGATACTCAATAATCTATTTTAAAATTAACAAAATATTGAATAATGTAAAATCGCTTTTGGGAATATAAGCTTAAAAACCTTCAGTAAAACTGTACATATTATAATAATAACTATAATCCGGCGATTACATCAAATGCCTTTTTCTTAAAAAGTTTTAAATATTCTTTATAATAATTCCAAAGTCGTAATTTTCTTCCAAAAAGCTTGAAGCCATTTGTAAAAAATTATATAACATGTTTAAATGTTTCAAATTTTCCATATGGTTTTCTTTTTTATGCACACAAATATACTCGTACATATTGTCCATATAAACGTCCCTGCTAAATTGTTTGAAAGAATTAGTAAAAAATACATTTCATTGCATGAAAAAAGATAAAAATTGAATTTGAGCATTTGTAAATATTATCATCACAAAGTGAACTTCTTTGTAGTGGGTACAAAATGAGCAATTTTGTAGGAAGAATTTCTGATATTGTGGACAACGCAATCAGGTGTATTTTTTTTCGAGCACTTAATTTTATTGGTTGTGTAAAAGCTCTTAGATAATTTTGATTAAGCTTTTTATTACTATGTTCAATTAGTCTCCCTTATTATAGACAGTATGGGTTTTAAAGTAGATATTCGTTTCTATATACTTTCGAACCATTGTCGAAATTTTTACGAAAATTTATTTTAAGCAACTAATAGTTTATGGAAAACAAAATATAACTGTGTGTTTATTCGTTATTACGTGCAAGTAAACAGTTAAAATTATTCAATAAAATTTGGTTTTTGTAAGTTTATTATAAATATTTCTAACTTTTTTTGTTATCTTAGTTTTAAAATTTTGGATATCTGCTACGCACAAAAAATATAACCTTGTTTTCTCGGGAATGACTTCAAACAATTTACTTCAGATTATTGACATTTTTAGTATTTTATATATGCAACAACTTAAAAAGACTCGCTTTACAAGTAAAATCTGATTAAAATATCTTTTATGCAAAAACTCAGTGAATCGCACGCAAGTGTTCTAAGACAGCAAGAGGTGGCGCATGGTGCACGAAACTAAAATTATTAATGCTTTGTTGCTACAATTATAAACTTTTTTTATGATACAAATAATAAAATAGGAAAATACAATTTTACTTTGGCATTACAAAAAAAACAAATTAACAAAACTGTGTTTCCCAAAAAAGGAAATACAATATGGCTCTCTCGTTAATTTCTTTGTATGGATATAGAGGTTTCTTAATAAATTATTAGTTGAGAAAAACCCGCTTCTCTGGGTAACTTTTTAATAGATGTGTGAAGTTTTTTTTTTAAATATCTAATGTAGAGGAAGTGCATTATGATTTTTTTCTTTCATTTTCGTTAACTTTCCGGTGTACACAATTATCTTACCTACGGGTACTAAGTAATTAAGTCAAAATACATTTTATTATGCTATAATTAACCTTTTATTACCTGGAAGATACGCAGATTTTCTTCTTTTCCAATACGTGATAGAGCAACGAAGACTGACTATGTAAGGAACAAGATTCTTTTAAATTAGCTCAATAGTAGAACGTTTGACGCTGTGATGTATTAACATTCATACCAAAAGTTAATTTTACTATTAAGTGTAATCGCTTTATACAAAATTAGAAATCATTTGATGAAGGAGAAAATTTTATACTGTATGAAAACGGATATATCGTATGAAAACGGACTTTCCTTTTTCTTTGGCGGTTAAATTATTGCCTCAACGATACTTTTATTTAGCTGTTTCACGCATAATCTTGTAACATTACATAACATCAGCGAATAAAGATTTCGTAATTGTATACTTAGCGATCTAGTTTTCAACTACATGAAATACGCATACCGTGCGGACTTAATAAATAAAAATTGTAACGGAAAGTTCATCTTGATTCATCATAGTGTCTATCGATTAATATTTTTTTTTCTCCGGTATTCTTTTTTCAGGTAATTCTTTCATAAGTTACATAGGACAGATTGGTCCCATATGATTATTTCACATCACATTAAAAGCTGACCATGTGTAAAAGATCTCGTTATACCACATATTGAAAACATTTATTTGGCTACATTTAACGGAAATTTTAATCTGGGTTATACAGTTTTCCCGACCTCCAATGATATGTCCACAGTTCCAGATGATGCCAATGCTAATGCGATTTGCTTTTTCACTCCAGTTAGGATTTTTAGTCTAAAACCAAATTAATAAGAAATGTTCTACAAGTACTATCCGGTTTACACGAAAAATTTAATTTACCTTTATGTCTTTCAATGAAATTTATAATCTTGTATATTGTCCGTTCTTCTTGATTTTTGAGTGAAAATAAATGTTGATTGATCTCAATATTTCAGTGAAAATATAAGTTGATTGCTCATCGCTGTACATCACTTGTGAATATAACATTATAAGAGCTTCATTATATATATCCTTGTTAAAATCTATATCCAAATAAGGATTGTCTCTGTACTCAAGCTAAAATATCGTCACCCGTGTTGTCGCGATATCTTAATCAAACCGAATTAGGATTTGGGGTATGACACGATTATAGAATTTTTAGAAAATTTTGTGCACTTGATCCATTCTTCTTGCTTGTACGGCCTCCTATATTGCTTTCTTCCAATGATTTCATTTTATAACAGACCGAGGCGATAACGTATCTCTCATGCGTTTCGCAAATATATTTATATACATTTCGAAGAACTTAAAACGGTGTTGAACCACGTACTTCTTAAATTAATAGACGTAAATAAATAACTACATTTTTGGATGAATCGTATACTCGTCAAATAGTATTAGTTCTGAATACGTCCTCAAATCCTTCAACTGAAATTCAAGAGGAATTTCAGTTCGGCGATTAAATTTTCTACGTGATGTGTAGTATGTGTGATAATGTAGAACTGCTGTATTTAGAGTATTATCAGACACGGGTCATTTTGGCACAATTCGAAAAAGACAGTCAGAATCGTTTTGACGGATTGGTTTGTTTCGTCTTACTTTGTAAAATACATTAGTTGTCCATTCTCAAAATGAACTGCTTAATGAATAACTATGGGATCTCTGTCGTGAATTGAAATTTAATACATACCAAACTGCTTCATTAACATATTGCCCCATTTAATATAACAAAATAATCGTCAGGTTGATTTTTATTAGTTATTCCATAGACAGCCATATCACTTTGTTAATATATCCTCATACATATTTAATTAATTTGAGAAAACTAATATTCTATGTAGGTACAACATCCTCGATAATATAGGATTGTATGGAAAGACCGAGTAATTGTAAATTTCAACTTCTACGCCATTTTCCATCTTGATTTTCGCCATCTATTTTTGTTCACTCTTAACCTACGTCTATATTTTTTATATCTTGCAATGTGTCTCCCTATGTGTCCTCCCTCCTGCCTCTGAAAAATGTAACACAGTTGTATGTGATATATGTGTATTTTGAAAAAAAAATGTTCACATGGATTGCAATAATACTTTCTCTTAATGTGCGCTTGTTCCGATACAAATTTGATCCTTATTTTTATCATTATTTTAACTTAAATGTAAATGAATGTGTTTTTCATAACTTATAAATTAGTAACTGGAAAAATAAAGTAAATGGTATTACTGTGCGAGAAACATAATAGAAGATGATATCAAATTGCATCTAAATATTTTATTAGTTAGTTTTTTTTCGGTTAAAGATCCATATTAAACAATAATATGAGACTTTCCTTGAAACAAGCGTAATAAAGTAATTGTTCACAAATAAATGAAACCACGTGATATAGTATTATTTTTACTTTCTTTAAGTTTCTTACCACGTTCTAGGTTTTTTTTTCTTTGTATTACATCATCAGATGGGCATATTAGAAAGAATTTCATTCTTTGCTAACAGGCCACTTGAAGATGGTGTAATAGTAGAAAAAAGTAGCAATAATACTATGTAGTTTCATTTACTTATGAATAATGAAATCAACGCCAAATAAATTCAAAAGTAATTGTTATCAAAAGTGTACAATAAATATAGAACAGAAAATGAGAACGGAATGTTCGTATCTTTGTCTTCTTAATGAAAAACAGATTAATAATTACATCGTTCATCTTAATTTTATAATATCCAGAAAATCGGCTATTCGTCTATTGCATATCATTACAACAATATTTTAAGAACGTTCAAAAATTTTAAGGGAAAGATATTCGCCTACGTATCATTACATGCTATTAACAGCAATGATAAAGGCTAGTCAAAAAAATGAATTTAGTATGGTTTCTGATCACTTGCATTGTTTATATTGTTAAAACAAAGCATAACGAGAAACAGTGTACGAGAGACAAATTATTGTCGAAAATTAATTTTCAAAATGGTATTTTGATTTGTGCAATATTTACCTTAAAAAGAAGCACCGTCTAGTTGTATTTTTGTAGCTGATTAATTAGTTTTAGAGTTCTGTACCATAAACGGAAAAAAGAAACGCTTCTAAGATCACATGCGTGTCCATCCTTCTGTTTGTTTTTCTCAGAAATCATTGGATGTAAGAACTTACAATTTAAACACACTATAAAATATGTATATGAAAGATTTTCACAAAAAATATGTATATGAAAATTTTACACAATAAATAAAGTACGTGGTTTTTTTTTTAATTTAATGTGTCTTTTGACAGAAAAATTTAAAGCAAAACTTGTAAGGATTACAAAATTATTTGTTTCAAAATACGACTTAAGATAGTCCTACAATATTTTTGAAAATATCTATATTGAATATGACCCCCATCATCCTCCCAACCTCTATGTCTGAAATGATTAAAACCTAAATCATGAAAAAACATTGTTGCTAAGAAATAACCTAAAGTTTACAGAAAAACTACACAATAGTTTTGGGACAATCATGATACTTTTACGCATATCAAAGATATACTGGCAATATACTTACATAACGAAAAATTATGTTAAGGGCTCGGTACACACCAGGAAATATTTTGTTTCTCACAAACACTGTCCCGGCGGTGTGTTTGACTTATACTGGTGTGCGTTACACGTACATGCTCAACATAATGGGATCGATTTGGATACTTTTCAAACTACATTGATTATTATAGTGAATCTGAACATGCATTTCCTGTCATAATTTCTTTGTATATCTTTTGACACGGGGTACGAATACAACCTTCGATATGGATTTCTCTGATATAATCAAGAATCTTAGTTTGCTTTTGTGCAAATGGCATTGCGTTTTTAAATTTGGGGAACAGCAAAACAAAAATAATGTTTTACATATTTTGTGGAATATATTATTTTATTACATATATAGTGTGCTGGTAAATTAGTAGGGCAAGGATAGAATAAGAATACAATACCTAAAAATTGTGCCTTTGTTGCAACAAAATAACTCATTTTATTATTTTGAACTAATAATTATAAAATGACACATGATTTAGTATGTTTTGTTAAAAAAAATATCCAAAATTTTATACAAAGAAAATTTATGAGTTTAATTTTGCTTGGTATGCAATATCTGTCTCCCTTACAATGAATCATTACTATGTACTATTTCGACTAGACTTAGGGTACTGAATTCAAATTTTACAATATTTTTAAAATTCAAGGTGGCGGTATCCGTGGCTCTCTCACTCATCAAATCGTCACTGTTTATGTTAAATTTTAATACAGTACCCCAAAAGTATTCAAATACCAATCCTAATAATAGGCATCATATACTATAAGAAAGGTATCATTATTTTGAATCTCAAAAATATCACAAAATTAGAATTCTGTAATCTGTCTTATCAATTGCAAATTTTCTCATCGGTCTTTATCATCTATGAGGTTTAATATTTATACAAATAATCAAGCATGTGTAATTATTAATAAAAATATACTAGTTAATCAAAATAAATTCATAATTATACTTAGAAATTATTGTTACTATGCTGTTAAATCAACTCCATGTACATTAATCAATAAAATGTACACAATAATATCAAAAACATGAGTGAATAAAGCTTTGTATTATATTTGTCTTTGAGAAATGCTGTTTTTATTTCTTTAATGTATGGGACATTAACATAAAATTAAAATCAGTAGTGTATATAAGAACAGTCTAAGAATTGCAAGTCAAAATTATTCATATGTGAATTTAGCCTGGCGTCATAAATGGAGCAGGATATTTTTTAAGAATAAAAAAAAATTTGTATAATATCTCAAATTATATATTACATTTTTCTTTACACTCCCACATATTAAAATTTAAATCAACAGATAAAGTGACAGTTGTGAAGACCAGTTGTTGCGAGCTACTCGGATGAGGGCGTGGAGTAATAAAACGAGTATATATTTATTTCGGGAAAAAGGCGAGTTTTAGTGCCTCAATAAAACGAGGCAGACATAATTTTTTTTAATATAAAGGACAACATTGTTGTAAACAATAAAAAGGGATTCATAAAGTCTGGTTGGTATCGGCGAGTGCTGGTGAAGTACTTCTAATTAGTTTTTCGTTTTACGTTCGTTCCTAACGCAAGATACGTATAACGAGCGCATATTTTGGCAGGAATTGTATCATAACAAAACAAAATATTATATATTTTTGCCCTATTACGAATAATTTTATTGTCATTTGAATACACGAAAAACATATTTACAACAGCATATGCTACAAATTTTTGAATGCGGATGGGGAATTCTTCTTTGTACACTCATCAACCTTAAATGCTTGCCTACATTTAACTTGAGTTAATTTTAGCTAGAAGAAAAATGAAAATAAAGTATAACCACGGTAATATGCAAGATTTTTATTGTTATATTACAAGTTTGGATAAAGTTATTAACCAAAAATTACGTATTGTTTAATTAATTACATTATATTTAACACAAAACCTTAATAACAAATTAACGTTAAGTAAATTATTTACTTAACGTTAATGTTTTGTGTTTAATGACTTGTGCATGATCAGAGTTGTAAAGAGTAGAATAGGGGTTGGATATGCCACGCTTGGTCATTTGCATTAGTATAGGCAGGATGATATTGTGAGAGTGGAATATTTATTGGTGTCACAATTTACTTACACACGTCTATATTATGGATGCTTTTATATGCAACATATAAATTTGAATGATGAAACTTCTAATAGAAGCTTAAGTAAACCAAATATTACACTCAGTAGTAGATCCAATGACTCAGTTTTGTAAAGGGGAAATATTGTAGAATCATTACCTTATCGAACATTGTCAAGTAAAGTGTATTGTTTTTTGTGTTGATAATTGATTTTCTGATTGAATATCAAACCTCCGGCTCCTCAAATTCTTCGTAAAGGTGCAGAAGGAAAATAAATTCCTTAGTATATTGAAAAGTACAGCGAATAATAAAGTTGCAAGAAGAACAATCTGTGAAGTAGTTACCTGTACATAAGTTTGGGGAGCATCTAATTTACTGATTTATTCACGGAGCTTAGTCGGTTTTAAAAGTAAAATATTTTGGTAAAGGAAAATAACATGAGAGCAACGCCTGATTCCAACCTATATTTCGTATTATCGAAGACTGAACTGCTTACGCGAGGACCTTCCATTTACATCCTAATAATAACTTTTTGTTTCACGAAGTTTAGATGTATACTACGCTAAAAGTTATTATATCGGACCATGAATATAATTATTGTTTTTTTATTTTCATTTCGACACGAAATTACCTAAAGTCATAATAATTGTAAAAGTCCATTTAAACGACCGAACGTTTTATATATATATATATATATATATATATATATATATATATATATAAATATGTATGTATATAGAAAAAAATTAATATAATAAATGTAAATTGTAATTAGTCAGACTTCGTCTTTTAGTGTATTCATTTAAACTGATGTGCTTTTTCTCACATATCTTCAAATTAATTTAAATTAAAAGATCACTTCAATAAATCATCTGTTACAAAAATACATTCAACTAGTATATGAACATGATTCAATTATAGATGATTTAATTACATGATTCAATTATAATAAAACTTCAAATACGCGAGTATAGGATAGAGAACTGTTAATGAACGTCCGTAAAACAGCCTCTTTAAAACGGATAAACAGAGACTCAAAGAATAACTATGACTCAAAGAGAAAACTATTTGTATTTTGATATAAGCAATCCCAAGATGGATTATTTACCCATTTATTAAATTTTTGGATATATTCAAAACATCTGCTTGCTAAGTTATTTCGAAAACAAAAGTTTAATATAAATTATATATTGTTTGCTTTCCATAAAACACATCTGTTACTCATGATAAAAAAATGTTGACGAGTTTATGTAAAGTTAAGTTGTTACAACAAAATAAATTAATCTTACCATAAGCAAGAGTGATGTTCTGTAAGCAGTTCTAATTCAAGGCAAAACGAAGATGGATTACATTTAGTTAGAAACAATAACTTCTATTGAATTAATTCCTAATGTGGTTATGTACAGCTAGGATCTCTCTAATCATATTGTCATTTCAAGAAAATATTTTATTTTGTTTCATACTCTTTGGTAAAGGTAACTTAATGTTATCGCTATACAATTTGTTTTAGGACATTGGAATTTTTATTTAGTTCCACATTCCATGTCACCGAGTTTTTTGTCGATTTTTCTTGATCTGAAAGAAATGATGGCGATTTCAAATCTGTCTCATTTACCATATCGGAATGAAGTTTTATAAAAAATATCTGACTTTTTTTAATTCTGCTCATATTATTATAGACTATACATTAGTTACCTAATTTACTTTCATAGGACTTAATTAAAAAAAAAGCGAAAAATTAATTCCCTGATTATTAAAATTATAACAGGGTGGTTGTAGATATCGTAACATATACACCATCAACAAAAACCTAACATTTAAAGTTAGGTTTCGAGCTGCTAACTTTTTTCTGTTAACTGTATATTTCTGTATATATAATAACCATTCGAATGAATAAACCATCGAATTTTAATGCAGATTTACCGAAATAATTTAATAGAAATTGCAAAAAACCCATTACCTACCAATCTTTCAGAGTTTTTAAACCTACGGTTGAAAAATGATACTGGGATGGATTCTCATTACGCGACATTCTGAAGTTCAATAATCCGCTTTCTTTTACCATAAAAATTATAGATATATAATAATTTAACTTTAATAGACCTAACGACAAAATTTTGGCCAACTTTACAAGTGTGTGCATACTGATGAAATAACTTTTACATATTGTATTCCAAATTAATTGAGACACTTTTGCATAAATAATTTAAATGGGAAATGTTATAAATGTATATTTAAAATTATTAAAACCGTGATGGACAGACAGACGCTGGGACAAAACAAAATAATAACCGACAAATTCTACAAATATTATGCAAAATATGACGTGAAAATACTTCTTTCACTTTTTAATTTATAGTAGAGCACCAGTCAATGCCACAAATTTGTGATGTGTTTCTTTGGCTCCAATATTTGAAAATGTGCACATATGGATTTTATTTACCGCTTTGAGTCATTTAAAAATATGCCAATTTTTTAAATTATTTTAAATGTTGCCTAATAAACATGATACATAATATGATTACGAAGGAACAAATATTCATGTACCGATATAATTTTTGCGGGCAAAAAATATTGTTCACACTATTTTGACATTATTTTAAAATTATTACAAATGTTAATGCAGAGACTTATTACTTCTAAATTTGACTTTAAATCATACAATTTCTAAACGTGAAATAATATTACATTTAAATCCTTTCTAAAGTGTTGCAGCCAAACTAAGAATCCTTAATTTTTTTTCGTATTTGTCTATCTGTTTGTGTTTCTGTATATCACAGCAATTTTATCTGTCAGTTATTAGTTTTATGAAGTTAATATTTGTAATACCTAAAAAATTATGAACTAAAATGTTAAAATCTACGTATAAAAATATAAAGTAGGGGTGAATTTCAATTGATGTACTCCATTGTGAAGGGTATTGTTGAAGTAATCTCCCAAAAACATAGGAGGCGTATCACGAAAACTCATCGGATACAGGGATTCGTTTATGAAATATGGAGTAGTGATTTTCGTTAAAGTTACCTGTCCCCACCCCCTAAAACTGAAACCGATATTTTTCAATATCGAAAAAAATCTTCACAACTTACTATACATACACATAAAATAAAATTAAAGGCAGAATTATCACAGCTACAGTAGATTTTAGATACAGGTAATAACCGACTAACTTGTGGAATGTATGTGAATTAGTCGTAAGTTTATGGAAATTCCATACAGACGTCATATATAAAATGCAAGCCTTATCTTGTTTTTTTAAAATGTTTATTTAATAAATCTTTAAAGACATACTAACTATATTTACACATATATGATAAGAAAGAATATTATTAAATATTCACCACGTTTTGGTTCGTGTGACAAAATAGAATATGCAATATATTTACCTTGTAAAAAATTAATATTTTTAAATAGTTTAAAGGAGGGACCATAGATATTTAAATGTTTATAAGTGATTAAATGTATATGCGATAATGCGAATTCTAGTCGGCTTGACAGATTTTCAATTTTTAATTAAAATTGACCAATTAATAAAAAAAGCCTTCGTTTTGACCACAACCAAGCAGTTATTTGAAGTCGTATTGAAAAATATTCTATAACTAAACGCTCCTTGCGTTTAGTTTTTATTTGTACTTAACTTACTTGTACTTATTAAGTACTTAAATTCCAAGATACAGCACTGCAATTCATGGACGCAGCCTATGCGATTGCTTCTTCATTCTGAATATACGGCCATCAGTAATCAATTAATAGTTTACAACTAATCTCCAGTTAGCCAACAGTATACCTGGATCAGTTAACCTTAGGCGGTGTGTGAATACCTAAGTACATTATAGAACGTGTTGTATTGACTTAAATGCTATTTAATATTATCGATAAGGCATGAATTATCTTAGCATTGGATTTAATGAGGTAGAATATTTAATTGTTTTTAATTATTTACTTTATCAATCTTTGTTATTTCATTATATTTAGAGATCTTTACTCGTAAAATATAAGGTATTTAAGTGAATTTTTCAATCTATGTTTCACAACTTTATATATTTTACGTACGATACTTTATTTATCGTATTTGTTTAGATCTAATTAAAGTATGAATTCCGTCATTATTTATAAGCACGTGGTAAGATATGAAACGAACTACATATACATGTGTGCGGTATAAATAATTATGTCGAGCTGGTAGTATAGTCTAACAAGTAATTAGAACATGGTCATATATAATTTGGAGTATATGATGGATAACCATGTTCTACTGACTTGGTACTTAGTGGTTCTAATGGTTTGCTTGGTACTTTGTAAAAAAGGGCACTTATGATTTTTTCAATTAGTATAAATAAAAGAGTAAAGGATACGGAAGGTACACTAAGGGCAAATTTTGTTTGCATAATTTTTGGTATTTTTTTGAAATCATATTTAAATAAAATAAGAGGGGTTTCAGCTGATATTATGCTTTATATCACAAAAGTTGTAAAATAAAAAAGGTAGGTATCGGATATGGTTTTCTTTTCTCGAAATTACTACTGCAGTTCTTCCTAGTATGCCTTGGATGTGATTTATTTTGATTTCTTGGGAAATAAGCCCCTGTTCATACGTAATAACTCTTTTTAGCTAGCGGATGTTCCATGAGGCTGGATGTATAACTTTAACACACAGTTTTAGAATGTTCCATAGATACTCAATAGGACTGAGGTCGGCACTTCGTACTAGAAATCTAAAGGGTGAATTTCGACCTCAGTCAAGTAAGCGTCTACTTTGCCTGCTTGGTGTGCCCGAGTGTTATCGTCCATGAGTTGTGTATGAGGAATAAAAATTACCCCGATGCTTCTTTGTTCATTCGTAGATCCGTTTTCAAACGAAAACCAACTCCGTATTTTCTTCAAAATATACACCTGCACAAAATATAACAGATCCTCCGCCGTAAGAGGTAATTTCTTCAAAACATTCGTCTGAATAATTCTCTCCACGTCTTCTCAACTCTTTACGACGTCGGTCCTCATTAAATAAATTCATCAGAAAATAAAACCTTACTCCACTCCACGTTGGTCCGCGCAGCACATTTTTTGACAGACCCAACCTGGCATTACGGTGTCCTTCCGGTCATTTAAGACTCGCAGCTGGTATTTTTCTGTATATACCAACTTCTAGAGATCTTCTTCTGATAGTTCACAGACTAACACATCTCTCACTTCTTCCAGATTATTTTTTTGATGTGTTTGTATGTGAAATTCCGAGTTCGTTACGCTTGGCTCACAATATATCGGTCATGCCTGGGATGAGTATAACGTTTTTTTTCCGATCCTGGCCATCTTTTGAATAAACGGCTTTCCTGAAATCTTTTCCAAGTCCTCTTACTAGCCAAACGACTTACATCAAAACGTTGTGAAACATAACATTCAGTTTAACACTCGTCAAGAAGAATCACTAAATTACCAGCAATTAATTGTTATGTCTGCCTAACTACGTTAAAAATTTGTCACTACAAAATAAATTTAAACAACTTAACAGCAACATCAATAATTAGAATTATGTATGCAGTCACTTTTAAATAAATAATATATCTAACCACCTAACGCTAAAAAATATTTTAAGTTCAATCAAATATTTTTAAAATAATTCAAGCTTGTCAAATTTGGAACGTTTTACCATATCTTTTTAAAATCTTTAATATGCAGACAAATAGTTCCAATTATTCGAATGCGTTTAAAATCTCTTCTTTTTAAGATTTCAGTCGCTGTGATGAGAAGTTGTTTGTGCCGGTTTTTTTTTTGCAAACGAGTGTCTGGTGGTCTTTTGAAGCATTTTCATTGGCTTTAAATATTTTTTAGCTTACTTTAAAGCTACTGAATTTAAATTTTTTTGCTTTTTATTTTTTTTTTATAAATCCCTGATAATAATATAGTCATTACCAATGTTTTATTATTTTGGACACATTATGCTTGCTAAATATAATTTTTTTGAAGAAAACTTCCTCAATATTATTACATATTTCAAATAGATGACTAAAGATAAATTAAAATATGCTACGCAATTACTATTTCTTATAAAAATATTTTATAATTGCTTCCATAGACAGTTCTGTGAAAACAATTATGCGGTTTAATTTAATTGCACGGCATTAGACAGTTGGAGTAGTACGAGTATTTTAGCATTGACTGTGCTGTTTTTGAGCAGTGTGATTTATCATATTTTATTTTTATTTCTTAATACCAGCGTTTTAAGCAATAAATTTAAATAAAAATAGTTTTTTACTTAAATCAATTCCTTTCTGATGGTCACATCCCAGATTTAATAACTATTATTGACATGTAATATTAATAATGCAAAAATTTTACATATTAGTATTACAGGATTTTTAAAGGTTATGTGCAACATCAAAAGATGTAAAAATAAATTTAAAATTTTTGAAATTGCGGCACTTCAATAATCATAGAAATAATAATTTTTAAATAATTTTTTCGAGCTAACACTCTCAAAGACTAATCACAAAATAATTTAAGTGTTCGTCATAAAACCATATATTCAAATCAATTTCTTCGCTCTCTACATAGAGCATTTAACCACGAAAAGGCAATTAACCAGGAAATATTATCACCGTTAATACCAATTATTATAAACCACCTGACCATATACTTTTATATTATTAAATTATGTCTAAAAGAGTTTCTATTAAGCTATTAGTTTATTAACAACGCGGGGTCCCACATAAAGGCTTCTAAGTTACATGCCTTACCCGTTAACTCTTTGAATTATCTGATCCGTCAACACATTTATATGTGAGATATTCATTATAGGCAAGTGGATAAGAAACATCGATATTGACGGCTTTTTATATCTATGTAATTGAAATGTAAAAATAAATTTCATCTACACATTTTTTATATAACATCGTTTTTCATTCGATAATTTTATTTCTTTTTTGTCTTTTGCTTGTTTATCCGCTCTTCAACGTAAGCCTCTTCTATAATATTTTTCAATTGGATCTAATTTTAGCAAGCCGCATCCAAAATACTCCTGCTGTTCTCCTTATGTAATCCCGTCAATTAAGCCGAAGACGACTTGCTTCATGGGTCACAGTCATGGTAAATATAAAAATTTAAATTATTTTATCGCGTTATTATCCCTCAATGAAACGACGAAACTAATGAAACTGTAATTAAAGCAATGAAATTCGCGTAAATAATTCGTCGCAAAAAATTAATGTTGATTAAGATACGGTAGACGAATCGGTATAAGATTTTACTTTATTGATATTCCAAAGTAAAAAATTGCTTCTTTTTTTAATTTCTTCTTGGACTTTACAAATTACATAGTAGTATTAAGAATTACATAGTAGTATTAACAATGGTAGAATTAATAATTGCTCATTGGTGTCATTGACTAATGCAGTTTAAAGAATTGCTCTAAAAAAAGTTTGAAGCTATTTTCATTATTTTTTTATAGTATGTCGCAATCCCTCATAAAAAGAAGTTATTTAGAACCACTAAAATAATATAAACGAGGGTGTTCAAAAGTTTTAATTTACGAAAAGTAAGAAGTAAAAAAAATCATTGCTTTTGTCCTTAATAAATATAAAATATAAGATATTTTAACCGGCAGTTATGGAGGTATTTATAGAATGTTTTAAGTGTCCTTAAAAATATCGCTATACATTTCCTAATATATGTATTAATATATCATTTTTCGTTAGGTAAACCTTCACTGTATACTTTTTTGATTTGTGAATTTTTCAACATATTGCGATTACAATGTACAGTAACTCTAGCATCAATTAAAGGCACTAAAAAAGGGTAATATTATATTATAGTCGTCCCACAGGCCGCATGGAGCCGTATGCTCACTGTCGCCTTCCTTAGTTACTAAGTGGGCCGATAAAATAAATAGGCCGAGGCTTGAGCTGCTTTTTACTATTTGAAACTTCTTTATGCTTATAAAATAAAATTTAAATAAAATAAAGTTATTTTTATAAATTTCAGTAGAAACACGTCATGGAAATTCGTGTAAGAGAGGTTGATGAATTTTTAGATATTATCTAAATAACTAGTTTAAATATAATATGTTGATTAACTTTGGAACATTCGATATTTACCGATATTAATTTTATCGAAATAAGCATTAGGACCGACACAAATTCAGAGTTTAGACTATCTTTTGCTTGTTTATCCGATCATCAGCATCAGTGAAACAACGTCCAAAAGTAATAAAAAGTATAATTATGGCGAATGCAAATATTTTTTTTTAATTCCTGGCAAAAAATATTAACCTCTCATTGAAAAAGGTTAACTGCCGATTAGCCGTTACGCCGAACATTGAATATTCGTCAAGAACACTGACCAAAAAGCCGAATAATCGGTAAAATTTTTCGGCCGGATTTGTAGTCTAGAGAAAAATTTGAACATATTTATCTTTGTGTATTCATTCATTTTCATATTCATTCAACGTTTCGGTATCAACGTAACGGTGAGGCATTTCTATGAGAAGATGAATATACGCGATCTCACACGCAAATTTAAATCTTTGTTATTAACCGTCTAGGAAGGGTTAAATTAATATTTTTGGAAGACCTGATAGTGATGCCGCTAGTACATTATGTTCAGCAGTATTATCATGTTATAAAACAAGCGATGACGAAAGTACAAGTTCGCCTCTGATGGAATCAAATCATCAAATCATCGGAAAATGACTGATGAGCATAGAGAACTCAAATATAATTATTTCAGTGCTGTAAAGAGATAATAGTTAAAATAAATACAAGCGATGATGCGAGCCAGTCAAGTATGAAAAAATCATAGCAGCGTAAAGAAAAGAATTGAAAGTTAATTTACTTGGTATGAGACTTTCCAAAAGCTTGGATTAAAATATTTATTGGCACTTGGAAGCACTTTTATTCAAAATAATTATTTTCTGAAACTAGCAGCCTGTTTTCCAAAATTGATAAAGGGTAAAAATTTATTTTAAATTCTAATTAGACATTTTCTTGGTAAAGCAAAAAAATATGATTCTTGCCTTGCAACGCCCCGATTCTGTACTTCGAATATAATTTTAAATAATATTTAAGACTAAAAATAAAAATAACTAATTATACACCTATTCAATAATGACCAAGAGAATAATGCATCTAATTTCAAATCGGAACAATTCAATTTTCATATAAATTCCAGTTATTCAGTATTGAACCTCATGTTAAGAATATGTCCCAATATTGAATAGTTGCTAAATATTCATTGCAAATCTTTTATCATATTTATCGCAAACAAATAATTTCAATTTTTAATCTTAATTATTATAAAAACAGTACCTTCTGTTTTTTCTAAACTGTTCTACAGCGTATTCTAAATTTTTTTTAACACTTTTCCGTTTCGTTTATTATTTTTTTTTCTTTTTTCAAAAACAAAACCGTCTTCTACACTTAATTTAGTCAATAAGCAAAATTCATCTTTTATATCGGCGTGTACTTATGCTAACTTTGCCTTTTTCTTCCGACGTTGAGCAGAAATATTACAACTTTGTACTCAGCATTAAAATACAACGGCCAAAGTTGCACAACTGCTCACTGGATAACTGGAAAATGATTGTTAACGAACTAGCTAACAATAGTTCGTTAACCCTCTTCAGGAAGCAGCCAGCGAATAAGGTTAATTCATTTCAAGATGTATTTTGAATTTGAC
The DNA here is from genome assembly GCA_039881145.1 of Druceiella hillmani. Taxonomy (NCBI): domain Eukaryota; kingdom Metazoa; phylum Arthropoda; class Insecta; order Lepidoptera; family Hepialidae; genus Druceiella; species Druceiella hillmani. Next base: position 19,629,150 of record JAYKKI010000016.1, on the reverse strand, counting down.
GACTTTTGAAACTTGTATCGATTGCATTGGATACCGCTTTAATAACGCCAAATGAAAACATGTGTTTTCATTGGATCCTAATAGATTATTTGCCTATTGATGAAAATGATTTTTTTTAAATTGCTTAATTTTATAAATAGTACGGAAGTTAACTGACTAAAATATATATAAAATAAGGACACGTTGTTATAGATATTTTCAATTGTTTAAGTATGATTTAGTTGTAATGAATAGCATAAAAGACCAGATTAATACGATCTCTTGGCTCACTCTGTTTATATTTGATACCTAAAAATAATTCCTTTTTCTTTAAAATTTTAGGCTAATTTATTATATTTTCCATTTTTAATTTCTTTTAATTTATATCATATTCCTTTTAATATACATTATATGAAATTAAATTATATGTAATACATTATATGACATTAATTTATACTTTTACGTAATATAATTTCAAAAAAGTTTTATAATTTTAAGAATTTCTTTAGTATGAAGGTAATTTTGGAACCGGGCAGTCTTATGAAAAAAAAATATATTTATTAGCATTCTTAAAATACACTAGTAATCTTAAAATTTTAAACAGTAGTAGTAATACGATCAAGGATAAATTTAATTATATACAATCCACGCCTTTTTCATGACACCTGTCGAGTACAATAAAATGCACATATTTGAGCACTTACAAGCATTAAAGCGTGCGTGGTATTTCATTTACAAATATTAATTTTTCGCAGCGTAAATATATTGCAAGAATATACTATTCGTATTTTTTATGGGAGTGAAAACATAGCGCATATTTTAAGAATTAAAAGATGAAGGAAAATTGCTATTCTTTTCCTGTAACCTCCTATTCAAAATTTTACGAATCCTGCTTTTTTATGATTTTTGGCACAATTTTTTCGGAAATAAGGAAGAGGTATGCCATATTTTGGCATATTTTTTTAGAATTTCTTTTTTAATATAAATTCAAAATAATAAAAAATATATTTTTGTATTCCTTGTAACAAACCTTTTCACCACAAGATATATATAAAAGTAGAAGGAAACATCTGTGTCCCTCATTTATATTCTGTTTAACGGGCATACGAATATTTAAAGAAGTTATTAGTGTATAATATGTGGCTTAAGAACATGTATGGTTACACCAACTTTCTAGTTTGTATGTCGTATGGTTTCTGGGAAAAATCGGCTTTGACTATAGACAAATGTACATGTATTGCTTGTGATGTCTTTCGCAGGCGATAAAACATCCACGGCAACGTACAAATTTTCCTTACGACCTTTGCAAGGGCTTCTTAAACTCCATATTTTTTTTTCACAACTTTAGATTTCGCAGTTTCAAAAACAAGGTGTTAAAGGTGTTAAGGGTGTTATTCAAGGTGTTAAGGGTATTATTCAGTATAGCACTGCAGATATTATACCTAAAATGAAGAAACAAAATTTTTGGAACCCTTATAACTAGTAATTTCAAGGGACATCCCGAACTATATATGGAATTAAGAGAAAAGCTCGTCATTCATTCAATTTGCCGTCCCTAAAATTTTCAAATCGTTATTTTTGAGTTTTAGCTGTGCGCCATATGTATATATTAATATATTTTATTACTGTGCTAAATTTAACATTTCTTCTTCAAGCAGTTTCTAAAAAATAAGGACAGAAAAGTGACTGTCTTTATATCGGATATAGACATTTTAAAGGTTGTGTTTTTATTTCTATCGTAAGGAGGCCCAAAATAGTTATTGCTTAATGTAACTTTTTTGGATTGAAACAAGACGGCAAATAGCGCTGAAATAAATGTTATATAGACTACTAGTATATTCATTCTCAACACCACAATATTGGAAAGAAATTTTTTTTTACTTAATATTTTCCTGCAGCAAACATATATGTATTTTTAATGTTTACCATCCTTTCTGACATTCAAGGACATCCTTATGTTTTTGATTTGATTCGTTTATCCAAATCAAATCTACAAAATCAGGTAGACACCAAATTAAAATGAACTTAAATATATTTACGCTTGACGTAAATCAATTGCAATAGAATATTCTTAAACCAACAAAATAACCATCAGATATTAGTACGACTGCTAATATTTCACTTACAAGTTCTTTCAGACAGGAAATAAATAAATTGATTGTGATAAGTAATAAGAATAGTACTCAGAAGTAATAAGAAGTTTACAAAGTTAAATTTTATTTTTTTTTCAAATGTGTTTAAGACACTTGTTTAATTAAATTCATTTTTACACTTTTGAATGAATGGTACTTAAAATAAAAGTAGAGAGGTAACGCTTCGGAGAGCCGTCGACTCTCTAATGCAATGGAGTCGAAAAAATAAATTTATTATCGAGACTTTAATTTTAATAAATAAGTACCTAGTGATGATTTTTGTTCTTTGCCGAGTTCTATTGAATATGAATTAAGCGAGCTTTTGTTGTACGTCAATGTTCGAGACCTCGATATCGTTATAGACAGCTGCTTTTCTTTTCATGGTCAAATTTTTGATAATTGTATTTTTTCTGTTACTAAATTATTCAACGCAAGAGTAATTAACTATAAGTTAAGCAAGAATTTAATTTTGAAACTAAATATACAATACATAAATGTTAAACTGAAATCCATTTTTTATCATTTCCAAATTTCACATTCACTACATCCGAGTTGGTAGAAATCATATCTGGTTTGTTGTATCAAATAGCCTAAAGTTTCATCACTAAGAAAGAGAATAGACAGACAGTCGATGAGATTTTGCATTTGTTGTTATCTAGAGATTGTGTATTTTTCTATAGAATCCTAATATACCTATAATAATGTAGAATATGTAAAAAATCATAAGGTGAAAAAAATTTCGTTTAATATATGCATTTTTGTAATTAAAAAATTACTCCGTTATATATGAGTATATATATATATATATATATATAATAACAATAATATCAATATGTTAAAAGAAATAGGGTATTAAACAGATTTTTTTTCACGTCATTTCTTTGGTTCTGTTTGTGATTTCATTATGTTATGCAATCAATACTATTGAAATATTCGAAAACATAAATTAATTTCAGAATGTATATTATACTCTGGCGACAAGTGGCATATTGTAGGGATCTGAAAGTCATTGCTTAAATCGGTGGGGTTGATTTTTTTGCAAATAGGATAGCTCAGCTATATTTTATATTATTTAAGAAAATATTAGAATAGACAAATCTGCGCCTCGGGGGGGGGGGGGGGGGGGAAAGGTCAAGCATAGATTTCAGAGAAATTCAAAAAAAATTATTTCACCGTTACATATTGAAAAGGGCTCTAAACAAAGAAAGAATAGCTAATTGGCTTTTATATGGCAAGCGAAATAAACAAAAATGTTTCCCTATTTTGAAATGCTTTACAAACATTTTATATATGGGAATGTGAACATATTAAAACAATGTTAATGCAAAAAAAAAAAATTAAATGGACCAACAGGAAAAGATCATTATTATGTTAACTAAAAAATAGACTGTAAATAATATTATATATGAAAAATAATAATAACAGTGTAAACGCAAAAAATATATAGTCCATCCGTATAAATGATTTAGATCAAAATTTTTTAAATACACACCGACGGGACAAATTTCTACTATACCTAAATATATCGTTATACCGGAATTATTTTCGTTGTGCTGAACTCCATCTTATTAAACAGAATCGCAATGTAATGTGTGTTTCAATAAATTTAACGGGATAACAACAAAGTAATGACGAATTCCACAGAGACTCAATTTAAGTCGCAAATACCTTCGGTAAAAATGTGTAACCAATTAAAATTCCAAAAGTAGATGGGCGAATACTCTAAGTTTAAACACATCTTTTTTCAGACCATCGTCAAGCGTTATGTATTCGAATAAGGTTTCATCGCCGTTTTTATTTAAAAAAATAAAACTTATCATACAGTCAAACATGGTGGAATGCAATAATATATTTGGTAGGATAAATAGTATAAAATGTTTTGATCGCTGACCCGACTATTGTAAAATTTAGCTATGTAAAAAACTTAATTTCGGACACACAATAACATCCATGGGATGAAGCTTTTAAACGTTTACCATAGATATTTTCAATTGTTTATGTATGATTTAGTTGTAATGAGTAGCATAAAAGACCAGATTAATACGATCTCTTGGCTCACTCTGTTTATATTGTTAAAGTATCAGACTACTTATGACGTCTAAGTGAGTTTTAAATGGTTGGTAGTCCTAGAAAGCCAGCATAGTAATTAGGACATAACCTTCAATGATACACTCGAACATATTTATATCAAGCAGAGGACAAAAATAGCCTGTTGATTGACGGAATACAAATGTTTAAATTACTAACATTACTATACAATGATATTAACAACGACCAGTAAATTCTCATTGAAAGCAGATGTTCATCAATAATTTGTCATTCAAGAAATTAAATATAAATCGATTTAGTGGTTTAGGTAAGACGACGAAACACACTGGTAGAGAAAGAAACTCATTTCCGTATTCAAATTTATATTTTAACATGTTGGACACACCGTATTTCATTTTCTATTCCCCAATCCCTTTTACATACCCATATCAAAGGATTACTAAATGAGAAACAAAGTAACCAGCCATATATTCGCCATATCAATTTATAATGACATCATATTATATAATGACATTTGATATCTATCTTCGTGTGTAAAAAGTATATTATACCAAATTTCACTAAAATCTCTTTTGGTGGTTTAGCAGTGAAAACGTAGCAAATATACAAACTCGTTTCTGCATTTCTCACATTAGTGTATTTGTTAGGAAAATAAACGACCAGTATTTATTTCAATACATTTATCACAATTTCTACGTTAATTTGAATATATTCTAATGGGTGTAGGTAATTAAAGGAATTTTTTCTTTTAAAAATATTCAATCGTTTGATTTTAATTGATATTAAAATGAATTATGTTATTGAATAACTAATATATATGTATTATTGAATCAAAACACAATTAGTAATAACAGTAAGGGTGTAATTTGATATTTGTCATAAGCGTGTATAATTATTACGTTTATATTTACATTTTTATTTAATTGAAACTTTAGAAGCATGTTCATAAAAAAACTTTATGAAGTTGATGTCGAAAATGACAAATGACTTGTGTTGAAAATGACAATATATTTCTAATGAAAATTTAAAAAGTAGACTTTCTGTGTTGTTATTAAATAAAACAGCAGGTCTTCAGGCTTCAGATATACGGTGTCGGAACTTACAACTTAATTTCACTGTTCTTTATATCGATCATAAGTTTTCACTGCAAACCGCCCTGCAGAATAATTTTCACGGACAGTTAATTTTTAAATCACACGAAGAATTTTCTTAGTCATTTTACGGTCTTTTCTTTATAAAATGTAGATATAGCTCAATGAATAGATTTTAAGTATGGTTTTTCATGGTTTTCGTAATCGCAGAGGCACAAACATTATACCTTTTTATCGTAAATAAAAATATTAAGAAGACATTTTTCAGGATTCCTATTGGTTTAGCTATAAATAAAATAGCATGTGGGTTTGTCTTTAAAATTGAGTGCACAAGGACGCTCAACAGAACTATTCTACCTTCAGCACTCTCACATTTATAAACATATGGTTCATGATGTTCTGTTCCTGAGTTGTTAATATAAGTTGCATTTTTTTTTAATTTGTATACTATTTTGGGACGCTGAATTATTATAAAGCTGCTAATTTTCTTCTATAAATTCGAAAAATATGACGAAAACTTTTATCCTTATCCAGATTTTACAATTTTTGGATAAAATAAAATAAATCTGTACATCTTGCATTGTCAAAAACTACTGTTGATTTATAAATAACCTAAAATAGGCCTTGTTACTTTTATATCTTTAATTTAAATTTTACTAAATTAGGGGTTTATTATTATTATTAACCCGTCAAAGCAAAATATAGAAACGAATACTATTTTAAATATGCTTTTAATTATCAGTTGAGTTAGTAGAAATTATTATATTAAAATATTATTTTCCAATATTGAATATATTTGGCGTTAATTTTGTAGAAATTAATTATTCACAATTAAATGAAACTACGTGATGTAGTATTATTTCTACTTTGTTTAATTTTTTTACCATGACCTAGGTTTCGTTGTATTACGACTACTTCAGGTGGAATATTAGCAAAGATCATCAATTATCTTTGCAAATATCCCACCTGAAGATGTTTTAATACAACGAAACCTAGGTCGTGGTAAAGAAATTGAAGAAAGTAGAAATAATACTACATCACGTAGTTTCATTTACTTGTGGATATTATTTTCTGAAAATTGATGATTAATTTCCTAAAGTCATCCCAACCATAAACTTAAAGCACAAATTATTTTAAAACATCACTTAGAACATAAAAAAATTATGTGTAAATTTCGTGACAAATTCCCAAATATTCGCAAAGATATCCCCGTTTGAATTATATTTATTAGAACGGAAAAGCTAAATTTACACGTACATACCTGTAAATTTAGCTTTTCCGTTTCCGTTTCCAAAGAATATCAATACCGATAACTTGTTTTAGTTAAGTTATCGGTATTGATATTATACCATTAAAACATATAACAAAATTTCCAGATTTTTTAAGAATATCTCCATTTGCTTTATTTATATTCCTTTTGACAGGCGGTAAAACACTTTATTTTACAAAGCTACGCATGAAATTGATCTCATTCTGTGGGACGCATTACACTAATTATTACATAACCACAGAGCATTGTGGTAATTAATACTTAGCCAAAATATACCACTATTTCGATGCCAACAAATTATATGTGAAGATGTCTCGACTAACTGGTTAGGTGAGCGGTAATAGAGTGCTAACTAATGCTTAAAATAATACGCTGACTAACGTTTCAGTAACCGTTTAAAATATGTGTTTATTCTGTCTACTCATTTGAATAGTTAAAGTTATCTACGGTTGCGTGTGAGGTACAGTAAAAGCAGTTGGTTGAACTATCGCTATTGAAATTCACGCTCTTCTTATCATTACAATTTATATGAAGCGTAAAATAGAGCCATATTTGAAATATTTCCATACATTAAGAAAGAGAGTTTTATTATGTTTGTTATAAGTAAACAAGTTTACGCATTTCCAGCATGTAAAAACCTATTTACAAATATTAATTGCTTATTGATTGTTAGATCTTCGAACGAAATATATTTTGCAAATATTTATTGTGTTTTAAATTCTCAATCGCTTAGTAGGGTAACAGTTTGAATGAACACCTTAGTAAGAGAACGTGGATTCTAATATTACCTTAATGAAAGAAACACATTGTAAAAATTAATAGCCATATAAAACTAAACGGTCACAAGACTGGATGTATTTCGTTGTTTCTTTGAATTCGTACGAATAGAGAACTCTCTATTCGTAGCTTAAATCGAAGCCGCCTTTTTTTAAATTATTGCCCACCTACACAAATCAAATAGGGAAATATAAAAACAACCTATTAACACAGATAATTTAATACAAAAAGTTACGTGTTAATTGAACACTTGGCTATTATTTTTATCCACTTTTTATGAATGTCTGTAATGTACAGAAATCACTTCACTAATTTTTTCCACAAAATACTAAATGAAGGCGCTGCTTTCTTTTCTTAGCAGTAAAATCAGAAGCAAACATATCTATTGGCTGATTCTCTTATATCAAACCAAAACAATTATCATTAGCCAATTTTCACCTTTCGTTAAACTGACCCTTTTCAAAAAAAAATTATTCGAAAGGTAAAATATATCCGTACGGTTTGCAAGTTGCGATGTATAAGAAACCAGTTAACCTTTCAAACTTCTTTTGTGTTCAAATACTTATAACGTTATCTTAATTACGTTATGAGACGTTGCTGTAATTTGCGATTTTATCTCAATATTTTGTTGTAAAGATAATGCAGATAACCAAATGTATTATTTACATTTGGTTATCTGCATTATTTTTCTGATTGTTCACATCATGGATCAATACTATATTATATATTATTTATATTTCATTATATTAATTATTTTTAGTAGTATGTAGTGTTTATGTTATTACAGAAATATTACAATAATAAGAGTACTCATAAACCTAATCTAGGCATTACAAAACTATTAATATTTTATGGTTTTCATTTAATGTGTAACAGGCTTATCTTAAAATGTCTAACAATAGGAACACTACAGTTTCTGCGATGATTTATCAACTTTGACATTAAAACGACACAATTTAACACGATGATTAATTGAACAAAATGAACGTGAAAGATAAAGGATTACTAATATATATAAGGGGCACCTACACTACTATGCCCGCTATGCCTTTGCACTTATAACATGTACCTCCAATTTTTTAAGATTTTTAATTTCCTAGAAACAAAATCCACTTTATGAATTTTGGTTCGTTTTTTTATTAATAAAATATGAAAAGAGATGTTATGCTATATTTTTGGAAAATGTAGCAAGCAAGAATTTACTGAATATTTATTTCAATTCTACGCCCCTACAGTTTTCATATTTTAGAGTAATTATGTGAAAAAATATTATAAACACAAACTATTAAAAATTAATAAATATTAGGTATAACAAAATAAGAGTTGTGTTGGAATTCTTCAAAATTAAAATAAAATGAATAAAGGTCTTTTTAAAATATGGACCTACAGTTAAAATAAAGTTCTTATATACGAATACAAAAAGGAGCAATCGAGTTGACTAAAAACATTAGTTATTCGTAACAAAACATCTCTTCGTCTTTGTAAAGAGATATTAAATAATACCGTTGAAAATTTTAGGAATATATTTTTAATTCCTGCAAAGCCAATATAACGAACGTGACGATACCAGCTAAACCGCATAGCAAATATGAATTACTTCACAGTTAAATATTTTGATAGAATAAAATATATAGGTTCAAATGCAATTTTGGTCCCATTTAAATGTGTTAGAAACGTTATCATTATTAAGGGATTCCTCGTTAAGGAAAGTTATTTTATAACTTAATATATTATAGACAACACATCCATAAAAGCTATTAGATAGGACAGATTCAGTTTGTTGAGGAATAACTAGTCAATATATTATTTAATTATGGCCCAGAAATGTTCCTTGACATTAAGATATAATTTATGGAATTAAGCTGGAGTAAAAAAACATACGTCATCATTTTTGAACATCTGATAATTATTTCTGCATGAGTAGTGTTATTAAAATATCTCCTTATATTGATAAATTATTGTCTTATAATTTGCTAATTATCATAATTTTTAATACTTGTGTTTTCAGAAATTGCAATAAATTTTAGATTTCCCTTGGGGATCCGCCAACATAAAATCGAAATAAATAAATATAATATTTATTGTACCGAAAATAATAACAGTTTAAAAATATATAAGCAGAATTTTTTTCAATTTTATTTAAAGTGTACTTCCTTAAGTACGTTCAAAAATTCACACCTATGATTTTCAAAAACTACAGACGTGTAATTTTTTAAAATTTTTTTCGTCGTATATTCTGCCTCTTGTGTTCCTAATATCTTCTTACCTCCATTTTTTTCTATTTCATACGTTCTGACGAGAGTATCTAAACACAACGGTGCACAATTATTGCAAAACTACATATTCGAAACACATAATTATGTAAATGGATCACTAAACTCTTTTCCCATTTATCGTTTTGCTTTTTATTGTGAAATATGTTTAATTATTTCCTTTTGGCTTGCCTTTGTTCTTTCCTTTAGTTCCTTCCTTTTGGCTTTCATAAAGTGGATTTGCCAAATTTCTTATATTCGGTAGGTTAACCTTGAAAATTACAATTATTACCTTCTAATGTTTCATAGTAATTCAGAAGACTGAAATGTGCTACTCGTTCATTGCAAAGAAGCACTTTTATCGTTTGCATGAAAGATAATACAGTACTCACAAAGTATTTAATATTCATAACATTGCTTTATGTATTTTCCACAAAAAATAGGATATTACTTGGTTTAGAAAAAGTTTAATTTTTATTGTAAATACTTAAATAAAATATTGTTTACCAGAAAATATATTTTTTGCCTATAATGTATCTTTAATTTTTACTTAACTAATTTTTTTCTTTATCTAACAATTGTATTTTTGAACGTTAGCAGAGTAGTGATAGACCACTATTATCAAATATGGATTGATGTTTGCTGTAACATAAAATATCTAGCTGCTCGAGATTTGTGAGTGAATCAGAAGTGCTCTGGTGGGCTGGAAAACTTTTTCCAGCAGCAGTTTTTTTTACGATATTCCACGACTGGAGTAGGAAAGCCAATAACACCTCCACCAAGTATCACCTTGAAATATTTGTCAGCCTGGTGATAGTAATATCAATAAAATATCTTAACCAAAGCTGTCTTCAAACATATGTTGAAAATCAAAAGAATTAACTTAGCTATTGTAGCAATTTGCTAAAGAAACTATGCCCTCAATTCCATATCCACGAAATTTCCACATAGTTGACATAGTTATTTTGCTATGTAGCATTATTATTTTTGTATCATGTTATTAAGGATTACCCATCGTAAACATATTTTTAATTGCTTATTTTGTAAAGTCACAAGTGTAGTGAAGTTAAATTAAGAACAATATTAACTTTTAGAATTTATTAAGTTCTTATGTGAAATAGTGTCCGTTTTACTTAAAAATTAAAATTTATGATAAAAAAACTTAATATATTATATTTTTTGGGACCCACAATTATAAAGTTTATATAATTATAAAATTTTTCCAGATTTTCAAAAATTTTTCGAATCAACATTTCCATAAACCTCATAAACCATTTACACCCACCATAGGTACTATAATGAACGGAGTAAATATTATATTAACGTATAACCGCCGGAAAATTTACGTATACAAACTCACCGTTAACTCATCGTCAAAACTTGAAATGAACCAAAGTTTTGCTGAGGTTATTGTGTAGTTTATGTACAGTCATATTAACTTGATGCTGGGAAATTTGAATCTGAATGTCACTGTCGAAATATATTTATACTCATTAGAAGGCGATTATTCAAAATTAAAGACTTAGTGTTGAAATTTCTTTCCTTATATAAGGAGAATTGATATGAAGTAGATTTACTCTTTGTTCAGTTATTTATTCCTAACGCGGATATTTTTTGGACAAATTTTAGTCCGTAATCGATGGTGTCGTTTTTTGGCGAACCTATTCTATCATAATCTAATCAAGTTCATATTTTTATTAATTATTTAACTAAAATCCTTTTGACTAATTCTTATCTTTTTGATTCATCTTTGTTAATAGCCCACCTAAAGATGTTGTAATACAACGAAACCTAGGTCGTGGTAAAGAACAAGAAAGTAGAAATAATTTCATTAATTGTGATTATTTATTTAACTAAAATCCTAATCTACACGTTAATAAAGAAGATGACGCATATTTATACTCAATAGTTGAATTTCTATAATCATCCATAACTTTAGATTGCCTGATCGAGAGGTGATATACTAAAAATAAAAGAGAAATAATCATATTTGCGGTCCGATATTATACTGCGTGGTAGAGATTCGGTTCTCATTAAGGGTAGTATAAAGGTAGGAAACTTTTCCATGTCAGTAGCTGAGTCATAAATATAAATAAATGTTAGAACTAGTCGTTGCTCTTGTGTGATTTTAATTTTTTCGAATACTTTACTTTTATTTCACACTTGACTCCACAAATGTTTACAATTGGTGAACTTGATGCGAATGCTGTTTTCGCATCAAGTTCACTTTTTAAAATATTTATTTGAAATGAGTTTGATTTGAAAAGAAAATGTTTATTTTGTTTTATTGGATACTTAATATATATTGATTTATGTCTTACACATTTTATGTCAAGAATGACATAAAAAAACTGTTAATTGAAACCAATGTTTTAGAAAAATCTAATTGAACTTAATAAATAGGTACATAAATAGGTTAATATGTAATATAATAATAGTAGTACATAAATAACTAGGTTACAAATGATAGACTTAATAAAAGTCATTAAATCTATATCCATTTTCATAGCTAAAAGCGGGTCTTAATTTGGTTGCAAAATATAGTTGCATACGTAGTAAACTCTACACATTACCATATTAGTAAGGCAATAACTCTATAAAATCTAAAGCCATTTTGGTATTACTTTCATATAAAATATACACCTTGCTCCGAGTTTTTTATGTATTCTGCTTTATGAAAATAAGCCATTACTATTAGGTACTGTAAATTTGGTTTACTTGAACCCTACGAGAGTTTGAATAATCTCACGATAGATAATATCACGTTTAATGCCAAAAGAGTTTCTTTTAATTAAAAGATCCTAAATCGAATGACAGAATATATTGATAGAATATCAGAGTGCAGTTATTTTAATGTTTACGAAATCTAACAATTAAGTTCTTTTAATACGGAGGTGCTTGACGTGGATATATTTTATCAATTTATAGTTCTAAACTTAGACTCAGTCTTAGTTGTCATAGATAATAGATTGATTTAGTACTGTTGACCGCGTAAAAAGACAAAGAATGTTTATTTATATGTAGGGTTATTTAACTAATGTAGTTTAAATTTATTGTTCATGCTAAACTCCTTACTTTATTCAATGTTCATAAGTCTCTAAATCCACTTCAATGTGGCTTTGAAGCTGGTCACACTACCTCAACTGTTAAAATTATGGGTTGGTTACTGATGATATACGCTTGGCTATGGATAATAAACAAATCTCTGTATTTGTGCTTCTTTATTTCAGCGGTGCGTTCAACTCTGTTGACTTCGATATTCTTCTGGCTAGTTTCAAATATCTTAATATATTCCAACATTGACTTAAATGGTTTAGCTCATATCTACATGGATGCAGGCAGTGCATTAAGTCGTCAGATATGCATTCTGAGTGGACTGATCTTACAGCTGATATACCTTAAAGTGGAGTTCTATCTTGTCTCCTTTTCTCAGTATTTCTTGATGATATTGTAAGAATATCTGTGCTGAAGACCTACAGATCTATGCGCATTCAAACCTCCATTCCTTATCAAAAACCATCGACATCCTTAATTGAGACCTCGCTTCAATTGGTTTTTTTCAATGGGCTCGTGAAATGGGTCTTTTGGTTAACCCAATCAAGTCTCAAGCTATCATCATTGGTAGTTAAAGACATATTTCTAAAGTAAACCTACCTAGTTTACCAAAATTAATGCTAAATAGTACAATATTATCATATACGTCAACTGATAAAAACCTGGGCCTACTGATCAATAAAAATCTTAGTTGGCGCCCTCAAGTAAATGATGTTTGTTGTCGTGTTTTTCAACAGGATACATTCTTTGAAACGTCTTAAAAAAATTTTGCTAAGTAAAATGAAAACACTCCTATTACCATTAATTGATTATTTATTGTCAAATACAGCTATTACCAATACTTGATTATGGAGATGTGTGCTGTCCTGATCTTAATGAAGAATATTTGTGCAAGTTGGAACTTCTTCAAAATTTATGCATCCGGACCTTATATCTCCGATCTCAAAAAATTTTATCGTATTACTGAATACAAGTCACTCCTCAAATGGCTGAAGATCGACGCGAACTTCACATACTTACACTTCTTTTTGATATATTAAAAAATTCTGACAGCGCAAATTATCTTACAGGCCAATTTAAAGATTTGTCTGCTCACGGCCTTTCACTCACCCTACTTATTTCTAAACATACCTCTACCTCTTGCGAAAAATTCTTTATTGTCCAAGCAGCAAAAATTTGGAATAGCCTGGATGCTGACACCAGGAAAATCACGTCCCTACATATTTTCAAAGATGAAAGATACTTCTATCTTTTAAGAAACCTTTTCCTTTGTGCCTTTGTCCTTTCCTCTCTTTCCCATCCCAAATCATGTCAATAGTTTGTATAACTTATATTTTTGCATTTTTTAAATTTTATATACTGTATATAATTTTCATTGCAAAATCTGTTACAATCTACCAATTAAGTTTCATTACCAAATGTTAGGTTGATTGGAATAGATTGCTCAAGTAGCAATAAGTCCGCCATATGTATTATGTATAAAAGTTGATAAATATATAAATAAAATAAATCAATTTAGTAATCTATTACTTAAATAGTCTACGACGAATTTAATGTTTTAATACTTCTTAACATTATGACTGGTAATACCTACGAAATATTACATATTTTAGTTGAAACAATTCGAAAAGATGTCTTACATGTTCTTATCTGAAATGAATATATCATCCGCCAGTGCTTTCTCTTCAATATTCGTTTTCGTCCTTTGGATTATGTGCTACATTTTAGTATAAGACAATGTGTAACCTCTTGATACATGGTTATGAGCTAGTTGGAACTAACTACCTTCGAAAGAATAGTATTTGTCCCGAATCTAAGTATAATTATGGATAACTATTTCACATTTCACAGTCATATCATGGAAATTTGTCAGAAAAAATACAAAAGTACTACGGTTTGTTATACAGAATCCTCATATTTTCATGATATTCAATGTATCGTAGCTTTATTTAACTCCTTGGTCATACTACGGACCAAAGAGTTTGAAATAAATGCAATCATCAAGCTTCCGTTTAAAGCTACTATAAGTGCAATCATTAAGCTTCCGCATAAAGTTTCCGCATAAATCCTCATGATGAAGAAAATATTTAAAAAGTTCAATCGGTTTTTGTATCACAAAATGTGTAGATGTTATTTTTATTTCCTTCCGAATTTATAATGGACATGGTCGGATGTAATTCCCTTCACCTCTGTGTAAATTTTTTTTCGAACACGTATTTTAAATTTATTTGTTAGGTAAATCATAATGTAAACACTCGATCTTATATTTTGTAGCTCGTAATGTTCCTGGCTGCTATAAGAGAGGACGATGTTATTGTTTATTTCATCTACCTAGAACCCACACGAGTATCCCATAGCATTCACCTATTTTTGGGGTACTCACATTGTTTAGTGCGGTATTGCGAGATACACCTAGTCTAGATATTTTTTTGCTCCGTTGGCAGATTCACAACTGATTACCAGTTTTAATTATATTTATTTTAATAACTGTGTGTTTCCGTCTTATTATTTATTGTTACTACTTTTGTATCCTGTTAGTTGTTGTTCTTGTGTGCTAGTAGTTAACAATTTATTATTTTATTCTTTCCGATGGCCGACACTTTCGAAAAATCTTTAAGTTCCGCATGCATTTTTTTAGAAATAAAACAAAATTCATTTATGTTACGACATGTAGACTAGATTCAAATTATTTTGGAATACATTTACTTAATTGGTCAAATCTCTATTTAATGATATGCTTTGGGCAATGCATGGATACCAAATTAATAAAATCTTAATAACTTTATTCTTAGAGACAGGATTTAATATGACGTCCAAATATATTTTCCCCTTTAATGTTCCGTAGCCAACCTAGGACCGCTTATAATTTTGCCGTGTTTGTCTATCTGTCTATTTGTATACTACACCCGTTTTTTTTATATTTAGTGCTATAAAGCTGGAATTAAATATAAGAAATATACAATGTTCATAAAGGCATGGTCTTACATATTCATGACGCCTATACCGATATGAAGTGAAATATTTGAAATAGTTTTTAGGTTACCTACTCTACATTTAAAGTGGAAGTGTTTATATTTTTGCTTACCCCTTTGTTTAGCGTTAAATAGGATATTCAGAAATATTATGTCATGAACATTTTTCTCATACAAGGGATCCGTTTACAAAACATTATATTAAAATTTAAAGTGGTTAGTTAAGTGTTATCGCACCCTACCTGCTAAACCGCCACTTCTGAACAAATGAAAATTATTTGCAAGCTATTTTTGAATAACTGAAAATTATTTAGTGTATGTAAAGATATTAATAGGAAAATTATCATAGCTAAATAAACTAAACTAGTTTATGAGCAACAGCTGCCCAAGTTATGACATGTAGTTGATTCCGTAAAAAGTTCGTAGAAACTCAATACAAGTGACTTAAATCAACTAAAAAATAGCTTTGAATTTTTAAACTTATTTTTTTATTGTATCTCTAAAGTATATACTTACCAAAATATTATTATACTTACATGGTAATAAATAATATTATTTAAGTAAGCCCCATGTTTTACACTTGTGTGATATGTGCTGTACTAACAATTATAGAGTATCGTGAAATGTCTAGTTAATACAATCAAAGTAAGTTTTAAAAATATATTGATTATTTTAATATATGTTTCAGAACCCTCACTAATTGTAAACTACTTCCCTCTATCTAGCATCCACAGGCCCTTGAATTATATTATAGTTCTAGAGGTATGAAAACCCTTTATATACTTAAATTTAGGAAGAAAATTATTTTGGTTCACGTGAAAAGTTTTACTTGAAATGACCATGAATCACTGTTAAAACATATGCTCATTATTCTTTATTCAGTGACGTTAGAGTGACAATTCATTCGATTCTAAAACCCCGATATTTTAAGTATCTGGTTTTAATGTAGCTTTAACTAATCGGAACTCTCAGTAGGTTAGTTGGATTTTCATTTTTCCACCTTTAAGTTTCACGCTGCGAAAAGACGTATACATATTAACCGCGTAATGTTTGCATTCAACCTCGAAACCTTACAATAATCTTTGGTATTTTATTGAATTACGTAAGAAAGATTATTCTAGAAGCAATAAATTTGCACTATACGTATACTTAAATCTTTATTAATATTTAATATAATACAAAAATAATACATATTTTGGTATTACTGGCAACGCTGTTCTCCGGAACATATTTATAATAGCCCCGTATGTACACGTATTTTCTTCGTTGGGCGCCAACAAACATCATTAAAACATGCCGCTGTTTATTTTGTGAAATTATAACTTTTTAAAATACACTTCGTGTAACTTTACTTTCTCTCTCTTTCTCAGCTTCGTTTTCTCTCTCTCTGTTTCTTTTACTTTGTTGTGTAAAAGTCACGTGTAATATTCAACACCGGTTTTATGAGTAAATTGTAATAGGTGCCAACTTAAGTTTAAATATAATTTAATCAGAAAGTATGTACATCATACTCGCGGGAGAGCGGCAAACTTTTGATTAATAATTAACATTTTTAAAATCAATGTTTACGAGTTTACTGTTCAATATGCAAAGGAAAGACCCAACACTTTTTATATTGTCACAGCAGGCACAGCCGTTTACAATTGTGATTTTGAAAAGTTTGATTCTCTTTCTCTTATATTCGGAGGTAATAATTTTTGAACTTTATTTTTTTAAATAAAATGACAATGTGTTATTTATTTTTAAATATTAATTATGAATTTACGAACAAAGTCTAAACTTGTGAGTTTATTGTAATAAGGATATACCGAAATTTTAGAGGAAAAATTTATTTACAATATCTACGCATTCTCCATCCCCTAAAAAGGGACATTTTGAAATAACTTCTAGAAACCATGTAGATTTCCAAAAGAGGCAGCTAAACCACTTAGAGATTATATTAATTGCTTTACTTATTATTATATTAGATTTATTTTTAGCAACTGTGTCTAGTAAACCTGAATCAAACCACACATGTCAAAAGAGATACTGTTTTTTCAACGTTTATATATGCATATATGATATTTTAATTTGTGGATATATGCAGTTGATGCGACCGATAAAAGAGACTTATTTTTTTTTCATTTCCTCGAATATCACATAGTTACATAAATAGTATTAGGTGCCGCAATGTAAGATAAAGAAATATTAAAATATATTCCCCTTTTTGAATTCCATATATAACTTAATTATATTTAGATTTCATGTCCTGTGAATTGAATAATTTGTTTTTACAAAATTGTACTGAATATCGAAACAATTATATTTGCTTCTTGAGTTGATAGTTAAAACAAACTACGATTTGACCAAGTTATTTTTAGTTTTAAATTGGCCTTTTTTATAAATTGCAATTTCGAATTTCATCGTGATTTTATTTTAAACTGTAGTCGGGATACTTGGTAAAAAGTAGATAAGAAGAAAAGAAAAATATTTTATAATTAACGCAATCATATATTATTATATCTATCGAAACAATACTTCTAGTCAAAGATTTAAAAGTGTTATTTCAATTATTTTAATAAAGAATAAATATATGAAATTTATTATTTTCCTTCATTAGGAAAAGACATACTAGAAATAAATTTGGTTAAAAAGTATAGTTAAAACAATTGGATTCCAAATAAAAAAAATATTGTCAATTTGTGCAGTTTTCCAAGTGACCAATAAATTGTAAACTTCTGCGCACTTGTGTACAGTTTTTAGAGAAATTAAAAAAAAAAAGACGGAAATGTATTTATCGAGATAATCTCCTAATAAATGCTTAAATATTATTTTAATGTGTCATACCCTTGCAATTAAATGAAACTACGTGATGTAGTATTATTTCTACTTTATTAAAATTCTTTACCACCGGGTTTTTCTTAGGTTTCATTGTATTACGTCTTTAAAAATTGACCACCTGAAGCTATTGTAATACAACGAAACCTAGGTCGTGGTAAAGAATTTTAATAAAGTAGAAATAATACTACATCATGTAATTTCATTTAATTGTATAAAATGCACTTCTACAAGATTAACGCCAAACATATTCAATGTGTCATATTCTAAGTATAAAATCCTCCGAATAAATAAATGTTCTGTGCTAGTCTTCACATTCAGACAACCGTTTAAAGAAATTTAGAGGTAGCGAATCTACAGAGGAAGCGAACACAATCGTCTCGTTTAAGGTAATTTGTCATTCGATTCGAAATTAAAATCTTATGTCTTTTACGGATTTGTTTAAATTTAATAATTTAATTTAATTTTATAGCTAATCTAATAGAATTCTCAAGCGAAATTATTTCGATTTACTTATGTTGTCAAGATATTTATATAATTGTATAAGCATTATTTATGCAAGTAGCAACACCCGCTTGGCCTATTTTTTAAATTAGAAATACGATAATATTTAATATACATTGATGCAAGATATGAACCTGGTATTAGTTTGAAAATGTTTTCAAAATGCAATACCCGACTAAAATGTAAAAACTCAAATATCATGCACTCTCCCCAATTTCTGTCAATAGAAATGGCAATAACCATAAATTCTAAGTTTGCTTACAGATACCTATACAGATTACATATATATTACTTGTCGTTAGTGAATTTTGATACCTATGCAGATTACATATATATTACTTGTCGTTAGTGAATGGCAATAATCATAAATTCTAAGGTTGCTTACAGATACCTATACAGATTACATATATATTACTTGTCGTTAGTGAATTTTGATACCTATACAGATTACATATATATTACTTGTCGTTAGTGAATTTTGATACCTATACAGATTACATATATATTACTTGTCGTTAGTGAATGGCAATAACCATAAATTCTAAGGTTGCTTACATATACCTATACAGATTACATATATATTACTTGTCGTTAGTGAATTTTGATACCTATACAGATTACATATATATTACTTGTCGTTAGTAAATGGCAATAACCATAAATTCTAAAGTTGCTTACAGATACCTATACAGATTACATATATATTACTTGTCGTTAGTGAATTTTGAACACTGTTATCATTTATTTGTTTGGATAACTTATTTTTTAAGTTCAATTTAAAACTTTATTTTACTGATACCTTAATAAACTCCTAAACACATATTTCACGTCATTTCTAAGGACATCCTCAAACCTAAAACAAAAAAATTTGCGATGCTGTTCGCAGGTTTACGTAACCAAGTTCAAAATCAATTGAGAGTAAGAAGTGAATATATTACTTTAATAGATATTTGTAAACAAATAAAATTTTAGCACTTCTAGTTGTAGCCATTTTCAACAGAAATTGGGGAGAGTATGTTACATAAAGTTAGTAGGAAACTCGGATATCACAAAGGCTACAAATTAAGAGAAACATTTTACTTCAAAACAATAACATCTTTTGAACAAACAAGGAACATTAAAAAATATATTGGTAAATTATCGCACTGGAAATGGACTTGTAATTAAGTGAAAAATAATTTATAAAAGTTGAGTCATTACGAGGGCTGAGACTAGTCGACGTCTAGTATTAGAGTACACAAAGTCGAATGGCTAATTAATCTCTGAATCCATTATTGAAAATTTACTCTTTAAAGTCCATTGCGAGTCTCGCTAACTATACTCCAGCACAGTACAGGGATTCACTTAAGACAGACAATTTCGTACATCACAAGCACTTATGGTAGTCATAGACACTTAAGACTACATAGTATGTCTATTAAACTATTTAAAAATATTTATTTTTCATAACGTAATAACCTAAGTCTTGCCTAATAGTGTAAAAATATCGTTTTTAAACTATTAGGCAAGAGATATGTTACAAAAATTATAAGATCTAAGATAATCGCTAGTTTTGTTTATAATCTCCTAGCCAAATTTTATTATTTTTGGTTCAGTAGTTTTGGAGATAAGAGGCAAAAAACTAATTTTCCCATATTTTCTAGAATATTTTGTTAAATGTAAAATTTAAAATTCTACAAGAAATATCGTATTTTTGATAATCAAATGATACCCACATGACACATAAATTGAAAAAAAATTAAGGCTTTTATTTACCTCTCTTTCATTTTTATGTGAATATTTGAAACAAAATATCCGGTACAAAATATGGAGGTTAATAGGATGTATTACTATGCCAATTTCAAATTTCTACGTTGCATGACATGCGAGAAAATCCGCGGTAAATACATAAAAACATAAGAATCTTACTAAAACTATCAACAGCGTAAAAATATGGTATATATTTAAAAATTTATTACAACTGGTGTCACTGCTATAGTTTTATTACACTTACGTGGCCTTCTAAAATCCCTATTTTCCATAATTTTAGGTTCAGTAGTCTTTGAATTTGGAGCGGAGGGCATATTTTTTGCATATTTTCCGAGATATCTGCATATTTTCCTACGTTGTAATACCTAAAATTATGAAAAAACTTATAAATAATCCTTTCATGGATACCTTACAGAATAAATATTATTTAAAAAGTTTCGAGTGATTTCACCCTCCTCTACGTAAATTTTCGTTTGAATATTTTTGAGTGTAATCTGAACTACTGAACTTAAATACGTGCGGGTCGAAACGGGTCGTTAAGTAGTGGTGTTTTTGAGAACAATGACTGTAACGGACATCTGGACAGACGCGTCAATAATTTTATAAGGATTCGTTTTTCCTTTTGAGGTATGGAACGTTAAGAAAAATATTGAAGAATAAATAACTTACAATCTTGCCAAAAGACGAATGCAAACATCAAGATTTTTATTTTTATGTACCACAAAGTTGCTCTCTCCCCTCGCAGTACCCATTGCAAATTAGTCAGACTCATGAGTAATCCTTTAGTTAAGTTGATGGTAATTAATTTCTCAGTTTTCGATAGTAGTCAAACGTATATCGATTCAATGATAATGAGAATATATTCGTAATATCATTCATACCATAATTTCGTCAAACGTTTGAGCTGCATTTGCTTATATTACTTAGTTTTTTAAAATCACTCGCTGTACAAAAAAATATTTTTTGGATGTATAGTCGGACCTTTTTTAAAAAAACTTAACAATTTATGTTTTTAAAACAAAATCATTATAGAAATAGTTACTAATATAAATAATATTTAAACTTTCATAATAAAAAATAGTTTTTTTCAATTATTTATTTTTCATGCCTTTACATCAAGAAGTCATTCTACCTCCGTGAAATTATACCTATATACACAGTGCATATTATGGACAAATACTTTCCAAATTCAAGGTATTTGCGAACAAAAGTTTTTTTGTAATTAAAATATGTAAATACATCACTGTAACATGCCGGCCGTCGGCTAATTTACTGCTAGATATATAAGGTAGTTTCTCAAAATAAAACTTATGGCAGTAAAGTTCAAGGAATCAGTACATATTTAAAATATCAATTTCATACGCATTTTGTAGTGTGTTCAAAGGTGTCAATTATATGTTTTTTTTGACATCTGTAGTCATGGCACGAAAAGGTTCATGTATACTACATAAAAATAAATATGTAATAAACAAAATATCGCAATATATATTACCATTAAACTGTAGCTAACAATAGACACATAAGTATGGTTGTGAAACCGAATATGTACTCGTTTATTTTTATTGGTTATAAAAATTTGTAAGACAAATTTCTCTTCGTAGTTTAACTACATTTAAATCTGCACCTACGAAGATTAACCAAGATAATAATAACGTTACGTAACGTCAGACTCACACACTGATTTATTACAGGTTATATATTTTATATATGCGTTATTACATACCTTTTACTTTTAAAAACCTCTTCCCCTGAATATAGTCAACAGTGCGCACTTATAGCAGTAATTAACACTTATTTCAGTCTTAAACTTACATTTTTAATTAAATGTAATAGAACGTTTTTGCTTGTTGTCCTCCAATGTCATTACATTACTTTATGTCGTGTCAAATTTGTTTGTGAATGTCGTCCGTCAATACAGTGCACTTTTCTTTTACAAAAAACATGTCAAACATTTCTGTAAAATTATTTGAAATATCGCAGCACTCTGAAAGTATTAAAAAATTGTTTAGATAATCTTTTCAGCAATCCTAATATTGAAAGCACAAGACGTATCTCTTATGTCTCATTAAAATAACTTTATATGTTATATTAAACTGCTCTACACGAAAATACTCACACACAAGCTTTTCTTCACAAAATATATATTTCCTAATTCAAAAACCCCCTATCACATAAAGTAGTTAAGTATAAATTATTATTATTTTTTTGCTGAAACAACAGGAAAAATCTGCAGAAATAGGAAAGTACCAGATAAGATCTGAATACATAAATAATTTTTTCAAATATCTCGTCACAAAATTGAAGTTTGTAACATCTTATTTTGATCTTCGAGTAAAATTATTTCGGAAGATGTAAAAATGTTCGTTTCATGTATCGAAATATCACAAAAGTATGCCCATTGACATCACAAAAACTAAGAGTAATAACATATACTAATTGAGTTACAAAACTTACAAAAATACTTATTTAAATGAATTTTCATATAATTCAAGGCTCTTGTTTGGCAGAAGTCATGGTATAAACCATTAATAGTTGTAAATCATTTTCGGCATATGAGGTCATCTCAATTACATTTTTATTTTTGATTGAAAGAAAATGAAACCTCTTAACTACGTGTAGAACTCACACTAGATGTGGAACACACATTTAAGCACAACATTTAATGGTATGCGGAATTTTCATTAAACTATTTTAAAATATATATTCACAGGCATATAAATATCGTATAGTTCTCAAAACCCATAAGATTTACATTTATGGCCACAGTTTTTTAATAAATATTTGGTTAAATTTCTAGTAACGCTATTTTTTCATAATTTGACTTTAGCTTTTTGGGACATCGAAGAGGAAAAAAATCTATGATAAAATAAAATAATTTTCATTACTTCATTTACCTTACGAAAAACATTTTTCAATGCCAACTATTTAAATACCGTATATGTGAAATAATACGTTTGATGACTCTGCAATATTAAATAGTTTTTCTTTCAAGTCTTTTTGAGAAAACGGGGTGAACATTTTGAAATACATCTCAAATCGTCATAGGTAAAAAAAATTGGATTCTTACAGCTTGGTTTTTCAGGTGGTACTAATAGTTTCTCATGGTTTGCTACACGATATGGGAAATTTAAAAAAATTGTATTTTTAAAAAATGTTGATTATATCATTTATGTCATCGAAAATCTCGGTGCAAATGTCTAAGTTTTATTATGGATACTTACGTATTCACAATATTATAATAATGTGCTTTATCATTAAGCTTCAAATTTCAAGTCTCTACGACAAACCGTTTCTGCGAGAAAAGACTACAATATACGAGTGTACAGGATAGACATGTGGGTGATCTTATAATGGTTTCTCTTTGTTTCCCATTAGATACGGAACTCTAAAAATCAACTTTTATTGAAATTTTTGTAATTTGTAGAGAATTTTTTATGAATTTATATTATTCCGTTAAGGTCAGTTTCGTTGTTTGTCATTATTCTTGTAACTCAGTACTTGAAGATATTTATTACAGAAGAGTCGATGCCGATAATCGATCACCAAAACTTTTCACATTATCATTCATTGTATTATAACATTCATTGTATATTTTAATATAGAGTTTCGAGGTGCAGATTTAAGATATGTAAGAATACAATACGATTTCGAGGAATGATGAAAATAACTCATGATTTGCAAATGTGGGATATATTTAGTTTTTAAATTAGGAAAAATAGAAAATATAAAAACTGCGTGTCCTCATGTATATATCGATTTATTTTTATGGCTCATATCACGTAACAGAATAGGTAATATTCTTCTGTTTCCAAAAGTCAATCAAAATGTATATTTTTGTAAAGTAAAGGATTTGTCTAAGTAACTGAAAATCAAACGTTTGGAACGTTTGATTTTCTATTACTTCAATAAAGTATCTGAGAGATACAAACTATGAATAATAAAAATTATTTATTTTTCAACTCTTTGATAAACGAATACAAGACTATTGATAAAAATGCAATATTAAATCGATCGGACACTCAAATAGAAGGAACACATATTATCTTGTGGAAACATGATTTCTAAATTTGTCAACACGGTTACGCAATACGACGTCTATCCCATGCAAAAAACTTTCTTAAACGAAAACTTGTGTACCAAGCCGTAGAGAACATCCATCAATACCCGGGCTGAAGGACTGTGTCCTTCGGAAACTTTTGAAGAGACTTTTCTCTCTAAGTGTCTTCGCTCAGACCCGTTAAGCTCTGAGTAATGCCTTTTCATTCAGTTCAATCCACTCCCCGTATAAATGCAATTATACAGCAGACTCTCTGGTGCCATTGTTTTGAGCATAAATTAATCAATCGTTCAATGGTTGGATTTATCTATAGGCTACGGGCATTGATTATGACCAAGTCTACAAATATTCTCATGCAATTTTATGGCAGTTGTCGGTGTTCATTTTTATTATATTAATACCTGATTAAAACATTAGAAGAAATATTTTTTTTATATCAATTGGATGCCCATGACAATAAAATAAATCATTTTTAAAAGGACTCTGTATACATTCAAGAATTTTTCTAAATTTTAATGATTAAAAATACATTATTTCGAGGCATGTTTAGGAGTTCAGGCATTATATTCTGTAATATAGCATGCGGCGTAATAAAAATTGTAACAACAAAAAACCTGTGTGACGTGCATGGATTTGTGCGCGTGTGTTGGTTGTATCTGTGGAGCGATTTTAATAATATACGATATTTTAAATTTTGTCTTTTCCATTTCCTTTAAAGCTAAAATAAACTTAAAAAAGTATAAAATAAACTTAAACATTTGATTTTATTAAAACAAATTTTCAAGTTTAGGCTAGTGCGATATTTTTTAAAAATGTTTTATTATAACTTTTTATAAATTTTATAGTATGTTATTACATCTCGCATAAACAACTTAAAGACAATGCGCATATTCGTGTTGAAAGATACAAATGAAAAAAGGAAACTGCTTAACTAAGGCATATTAAATACAAATGAAATTGAAATTAATAAATTACTCATTGAATATATTTACAGCAATAATTTAATTTCTTTTTTATATTTAAGTCACCATTGTCATATGAATCATAGCATTCTTTATCGTCATCGCCATCTCAATCATTACCATCATCATCATGATCATCATTCAGCGATACGGGCATTGGGGCACATAATCGGGTTGAATATATATATATATATATATATATATATATATATATATATATATATAGCAAAAATAACATTTTCCTTTCCCAATAACTAGTTTTTGGCAAACAAGAAATGTTGCGCGACAAGTTAGCGAGTCATCTCACCGAAAATCGACTTGTAATTAACTAAAAAGTGAATTATAAAAGCTGAGTACTTACGAAGCTGTAGACCGTACGTAAATAAAGGTTAGATAATCAATAAAAAAGACGTCGTGTGTTAGATTGATCACATAGCATACGGTATTTTAATGTGCAGCACACTGCGGGGACCCGGGTTCGATTCCCGGCCGCTCGTCGAGTGGGGTTGGACTGACGTTCTGGTTTGCTATGAGAGGTTACTCTCGTAGCAATAAGTCCGCCATATGTATCAGATAGATGCTTTAAAGTACAAAAATAAATAAATAAAAAGGTAACTAGATAATTCATTCGACTTTTTGCATATTGTATAATGACTTAATTAAATTTAATTTTATGTTCACTCAGTTGACTAATTTACCCCTGCACTTTAAATTGAACACAGAAATAATTAAATTCTTTGTCATTTTTTTGGTTGAAATTCGATGCTATTAAATCAATACTAATAATCGAGTTACGTTTCATTACTTATTCATAAACTAAGATTTTGAACTTTATAGTGATTTTACAGTATTGAGCTGTAATCGAGGCATTTGTCGATTAAGTAGATAAAAAGAGAAGTAAAATATTTTATGAGTTACGCAGTTAAAAGTTACGATATTAATCGAAATAATGCTACTAGTTAAGGAATTTAATGGTAATATTTAAATTATTCTATTAAATATTTTCATTGTTATAATTATTTGGGACTCAATAGAACATTGTTTGGATAATTAACGTATTTCTCCTTCATTTGAGAGGGACATTTAAGCACGAAATTTTGTTAAAGACTTTTTATCTCATAAATAAAATCTCATTGTGTCAAATAAAATGGGTTTATTATTCATAGGTAGTGAACCCAATCGCCCCGTTTAAGGTCATTTACTAATCGCTAAATATACTTATTTCTTATCTTCTTCTTATATCTTCTACCGAATAGCATATATCTTATTTTTTCCAATCTCTCCCGCTAAAATTAGAACCAACAGATAACGCGACAGTTGTGAATATAAGCTATTTATTTTCGGATATAAAGATGAATTTTGGGGCCTTAATAAAACAAAATGAAAGATACAATTTCAAATATAAAAATACAACATTGATGTAAACTCCAAAAAGGAATTCATAATCTCCGGTTCGTATCAGCAAGTGCTGGTGAAATAATTCCAACTAGTTTTCATTTTATGTTCTTTAATATAAATGCTAATAAAACATTAGACCTAAATGCTAATAAAATATTATATATCACCATGATAAACATTTTTTATGAAAATTACAGAACAAAACCGGTGTCAAAAGAAGAGCGTTTCGGACTCGCACATGAAGGGTTCAATACCATTAAAATCATATTAAAATTATTTCGTTTACAATAAGATGTATTTTGTTCTTTGTAGGTAGAGTTTGACAATTAGAGCGGTTGGGGGACGATCACTTTAGAAACATATATATTACCTCAGCATCATCTTTTAATTCAATGAAATTTAATAATAATAAATTTATTAATAATTTATAGTTTTTCCTTTTAAGTTCAACATAATTTCAAAAATACAAAACGCATGAAGAAAACCTTTATTAAACCAATGATTTTATTCAACGTATGTTACCGTGTTATTTAACTATACGCATGCCCATGAAGGTGATGGCTGAATAAGGAGTAATATATTCAAGCTTTACAAGTAAAATTTCCCATCATCACACTAACCCCCCCCCCCCTCTTGCGTATTAATACAAGACTGCAGTAAGACGGTGTATCCGATATTCCGCATAAACATAATCATGCGATTCTCGTTAAGAAAATGTGCATCAAAATCTCCGAAAACTGATGGAAGCATAATAATTAACGCATATACATGTTATCATATAAGTCACTTTATTGTATATTTAACTTTATACGTATGTAATCAAGTTTATTCTAGTTGCAATATTTTAAATTTTGGAAAAATTAAATAATTAGGCATTATATTTGCAGCAGAAATAGGTTTATATTTCTCAAAGACACTGTGAAAAACAGAGTTAGTGTTGAGGTCTGTACGGAAAATATCCCATACCTCAAAACTAAACAACGTATCTCAATCAAACCTATTTTTGATAAAGTTTATTTTCAGTTATACTACTAGAATTTTACACACATTACTCTAAAATTAGAAGGGAGGGGGATACTTGTTGAGAATGCGCTTATAAAATCTTTTAAAACCGTATTCAACATGAAAAATTAATGTTTGCTGTGTTTCCTTATATATCGAATAGAAAAATATATAGAAAGTGTTATCTGTCGCTGACGACAATTTAGTAGTAATAGCCTAATAATATGATATTTAAACCACGATTGAACAATTCAGGTTGATTATTAAATACATTGATGTAATCTTTATTAGAGCTTCAAAAATCGTTTTGAGGATCCATCGTTGACTACAAGTTAAAAGGAAACTTCATAATTTATTAATATTTGCGATCTGTCTATCCGTTCGTCTATCAACCTGTCATTACCCTATATTTTCTAAATTTTTTGATACACGCGCATATATTATTGCATTTTTAGGTGGAATTCAGTGTATGTGTAGCGAAATTTTTTTTATTGTCATTTCAATCCAACTGGAAATAGAAAGTCTATATAAACTGAAGATATTTTTTCGAGTTACAATTTTTGATTGAGGAATATTAAAACTCAATATCATATTTAATGACTAAATACCCTCGTAGTTCCGACTTCCCCCCGTGTATTTGAAAAAAGCTAGATAAAACCTATGTTCTAGAAGCATTTTATTAGAATTTTAAAGTAAAGTTATTTTGATTCGCTTGTATCGATATTTTGAAGATACATAGACTATTGCAGAAACGTAAATATTATAATAAAATATACGATAATGTTATACTTTACTTGAATTAAACATGAAATTCTGTAATATCTGATAACAAAGTAGTACTAGTTTGAAAACAATTTGAAAATAAACGTCTGGACTGCGGTTCTTAACCTGATAAAAGTATTGTTTGTTTTTAGTTTATATTTAAGCACATTCTCAAAAAATACCGTGAAGTGTATGCTTAGGTATTTTCTAAGATGTCTAGAAATTGAAATTAAAACATAACTTGTGAATAGTGTTAAGGGGTGATTGAGTTCAAAATCGACTAAGGATAAGAAGTGTAGATGTAGTTTTCATAGACTCGTGTCTATCACAACTTAGGGAGGATACTTTTCAAAAAGTTACATTTTATGAAGTAGAATGCCGGAATTATCATCTGGCACAAGGATGAGTAAAAGGACGGGCCAAGGGGTTGCTTATTTCGCCTCATAACCTTAAAAGTATCACTCCGAAAATACTCACAATTAAGCAAATTATTTCCAGTGATTCACGTGGTTACTAGTAAAGTGAATAAACGTCGTCTTTAAAATGGTAGCTTTAGACTAAATTATATATATATATATATATATATGTATATATATATATATATATATATATATATATATATATATTTATATATATTTATATATATATATATACATATATATATATATATATATATATATATATATATATATATATGTATATATATACATATATGGCAAAAATAAAATTTTCCTTTAACTAATAACAACTTTTCGGTAAACAGGAAATGTCGTGTGACAAGTTAGCGAGTCATCTTGCCGGAAATCGACTTGTAATTAAATGAAAAGTGAATTACAAAAGTTGAGCACTTACGAGGGCGAAGACAAAGCATCGAAGGTATTCAAATACACAGAGTTGAATAGCTAATTAATCTCTGAATCCATTATTAAAAGTTTATTCTCTTAAGTCCGTCGTAAGTCTCACTAACTACATGCCAATAAAATATAGGGATTTGATAAAACTATATGGATGCTGCAACGGATATTTGCAAACATATCCTTTTGAATCGTTAGTAGTACCGAAAATAATTGAAATTTACATTTTGAAACGGATTTTAGATTTTTCTTTGTAGCGTGCAGAAAATATTAAGCCAAATTTCAAAATGTCTCGAATTCGTGTATGAAAATACCTCGTACATAAATGTTATATATATATATATATATATATATATATATATATATATATATATATATATATATATATATATATATATATATATATATATATATATAGGTGCACTTTGAAAATATTCGTCAATTTTGTGTATGCGTATATAAACAACTTAAACAAGTTACGTTCCTAAAAGGTAAAAACCCGACTAGGATACCAAAAAAGTTTAAAAAGCAAATTCTAAACTAATTTATTTTATATATGACGGTTGATTTTATAAAAGAATATAGAAAAATATATAACGTTCTGTAGCCGCCGTATATAATTTTGAAACCTTTATTGCTTATCTTATTAAGACGAATCAAACGAAACCTCATGGATGGAAAACAGTTAAGTGGTTCAAGAGTTATAAATAGTGTCCGGAACATTACTCATAACTCCATGAAACACACACATACATAATTATAATAGATGTTGTAATCTTCCCATTCTGATCTTTAATTTCATATTCTCATTTCGATGTGGTATAGATGCAATGTGTACATCACCTGAGATAATAGTGAACGATATGGCGGCCCGGGAATATGTGGCTCCCATTGTGTTTTTAAATATCATATGATATTATAAACTTTAATCCAATAATTCCTGTTTCTCACGATGCAACAAAATCAACAGAATGATGCAACAAAAATCGACAGGTTGAAGTGGCTAACTAAACATATATTTACTTGCGTGTAATGACTAATACTATAGCCATGATATTTATTATTATCTTCTATTTAACTATTCCGTAGACTTTAATCTAAATTCATAATTGTCGAAATCAATGTGTAAACCTTTACTACATACGTAGTGTCGAAGAAGAATATGCAACATTTATATACTGCGCGAAGAAATTTACAGTGGAATAATATACAAGTAAAACCTGAAATTCTATTGAAGGAAATAGTATTCTTTCTATAAAAATCAATGTCATTAAACATTAAGGGTGTTCAATAATTAGCAATTAAATGTCGCGTTTAACACTGTGACATTGACGCGATATTAAAAATATAGTGTGAATCTCTTAAGTTGCTCCAAGTACATAAATTTTGGTAAAGAATTAAATTTATGTAAATATTTAGCAATAAATATTTATTTATAGAAATATTTGTGTACGAATGATAAATGATTTCTTTATTATTTAATGGACAATTAAAATTAATAAATCAAAATAAATATTCAGCACATTTATTTAATTATTAAATGAAATTGATTGTAATTCTGGATGATAAGATCAAATTGTTTGCTGAAGTAGCATGAGAAAACAAATTTTAATTATAAAAATTTATTTATTTGATTGAATTTAGATTTTACAAACAGTATTAAAACCACGCTCTAATATGTTTATTTCCATTAATTATTTGGGGACTAAATAGAGCTATTCCTTTATTATGCCAAAGAATTATAACTTTTAACGAGAGTACATAAGTACACGCACAATTTTTTGGTCTTGCTTTCACACATCGCCAACTCAAGCGTAAGTATGCCGTGAAATTATGCGTATAAACAGTATTATGTTAATGAGTACAAGATATTTATTATTTACGAATAAAAATGTTTTATTCGACTTAATTAACCTAAAGCGTGAACATAAATATGTAAATACATCACAGTAATATGCTATATTTAGGCTAACTTGCTGCTAAACATATCTACCAAGTTTTTTCTCGAATCAAAATTTATGACAGTGAAATTGGAGGCATCAACAAATATTTAAAAATCCAATTTCCTACGCATTTCCTGGTGCGTCTAAAAGTATCAATTTAATGTTTTTATATATCTGTGGGTAACTTTGACGAAAATGTATAAGCACACTACATTATCATTAGTAATTACTAGAAACAAACAGAACATGCAAAATATCAAAATAGATATTGCTAATAAACAGTAACCAACAATTAGTACCTAAGTAACGTTATAAAACCGAATATAAACCGGCTTATTTTTCTTAGTTGTAGAAATATATAAGAGACATTTATTGTCGTAATAAAGCGATATTAACATATGGTTTTTTTAAGACAAACCAAGGTATAAATTACGTTTTGCCACATAATACTTACACGGGTTATTATTGAGCTATAGATTTAATGCTAATAAGTTTAATGTCATGTTCTTTTCATTCTAAAGTTCCCCTCCGCCGGGTTTTATAAGTCAACGGCTTGCGCTCACGACAGTGATTAGCACTTATTTCAGTCTTAAACTTGAATGTTTAATTAAACTTTACCGAATGTTGTTTTCTTTTTGTTTGCCAATTTTCTCCTACAATTTCCAACTTTCGGCTTATTCAGTATATTATTTTATGTCCTGTTAATTTGTTTATGAATACCGTCTGCAAATTATACTCTTCACGAAACACTTCACGCCTTTTTGGTAATATTATATCAAACATTTCGTTGGTATATTAAGACTGTTTTTGATAACATTGAGAAGTGGTTTAAATAGGTTTTTTAGTAATCTTAATAGGGATAGGGAAAAATATATCACTGTGATTTATATTATAAAATAATTTCATCTGAAAATGAAACTTCTGTATTTTAAACTTTCCAAGGAATTTTTTTTTAGGAAAAACGTTATTTTTTCACTCAAAAGCCCGTTATTTTTACGCATTTTATACCTAAATTATAAATAATAATATTAAAAGTTTTACAGAGATTCATCACGTATGAATTATATTTAACCCGGTCTCACCGACAAATTTGCAGAAATAAAAAAAATAGCGGAAAATAAACAATTTAAATCAGAATTTTCAAATAGTCTAGTCATGAATCTTAATATTGTGTAACATGCTTTAATATTTGAGTTAAATTGTTTTAAATAATGTAAAGATTTTGGTTTTTAGTAAAGAAATATCATGAAAATGTTCACAATGACGTCACGGAAACCAAAATAATAATATACTTGCCCGTTTATTTATTTATATATTTTAATATATAGAGTTGACACGTATGGCGAACTTATTGCTACGAGATCAATCCCTTGCAGCTAACCAGAACACCAGGCCAGGCCTACTAGATGAGCAGACGGGAATCGAAACCTGATCCCCACGGTGCGCGGTGCCATCGACGGCCATATGCTTTATAATAAATCCAACTTACTTCGGCGACGACCCTTTTTCAAGTTTTGTTCCTTATCAAATTAAATCTATGAGTTTCTATACTATTCTAAGTTCTAGTTCCTGAGATACTCTTGCACACAGTTAACAATTGGAAAGTATTTTCGGTATGTGAGACTATTTCACTTACTTTTTTTTATTTTTGGTTAATAGAAAATAAAATCTACTAAGTATGTTATGAAATTAGACTTGCTGCCTTTGCATACGTTTAATCAGATACAAGCAATTAAATGAACATAGAATTTAAATTAAACTCTTTACAAATATTATATATTTCACAGGAGTAAAATTATTGTCAAGTTCTCAAAAATTAAAGTGCAGGTACAAGTGTATATAATGAAAATTATCAAAATGCAATTTTTTTTCAACATATTTTATATTTTTATGGCACATGAATAGAAAAACCATAAATGAAAAGGCATTATTAACGTTATCGAAAGTTCCAATAAGGCAATGCAAATTATCTTAAGAAAAAATTATTTCATCGTCAAAGCTAAATTTATCTACGCAGTTACGTAATACGATGTCTATCCCATATAAATCTTTCCAAAACGAAAATATCTGTATTTGCTACACGGATTTTCGTTACTCCGTTTCCGGTTTTTCGGTTTCGTTAGTCCGTTTTCCTTAGCCGTCCGCAGGTTACAACTACCGAAGGACAGAGCCTGAGGTTTTTCTATCTAAGTCGCTCGTTTTGACCCGCTATCGTTTAGCATTTTCAATATTTTCTTTTAATCTTCAAAAGTATTCATAGAAATGGGGCGAAAATCCGACGGTTGTTTGGTCATCATTTTAATTTTTGAAAGGACAAACAAAACCTTTATTTCTCATAGCCTGGTTGTACGAGTAATTTAAATAAGAACAATAATACAGAATATTTAGTTACTTCTAATACTTTTACACAAATTGATGGATAGTTATTTGTTTCAAGAATCTAATGAAGTAATTAAATTTTCATTTCTTGCGCTTTCATTAATTTTTGATATTGCTAACCTTTGTATTATTAAACTGTTTTCTTGTGCATTTTCCATATTTGCTTTTGGCCATATTTTTCAGATATAATATTATTTTTTGGTTTTTATCTTTCATACTTCAGAAACTATCTATTTAATTTACAAAACAGCACAACTTTTTCAAAATTGTATCATACATTTTTTTTAATAAATTAGGCTTATTTTTGAACTTTATACACATTTAAAAAGTGCAGAATATGCAAAAGAATATGGCAACACCACTTAACAATACATATATATATATATATATATATATATATATATATACAAAGGGATGCATGTTTTAACCTTTCTAAATTTAATTGATTGTGACTTATAAGTTTCCTTTCTCGTATTCACATAGTTGAGGCACACGTGACTGCTTGCTCACACCCCAGCATAAATTATATACAGTTGTTCTCAGCAACTAACAGTGCATCCAGACCCCGATTTTAATAAAATCTTGTATATCCGCATCCTGGGTATTTCCTTACCTTTCTACCGTTTCAATATTCATCTCCAGTATTATCGGTACTAAGTTTGTGTATTTAAACCAATACGGTTTCATTGTTTATGAAGGCTCTATAACATTAAATTAGATATTCATATTTTATTCGTAATGTCTGCAATAAGATTTGGTATGTAACTTTATCACGTGCATTACCTGTGAATGGGAAATAAAAAAATCCTAATGAGAATTTTTCTTTTAGTGTAATTAACGTAATTTTTTTATAAACATTTAGACAATTTACTTATTGTTATCATCTCTACATGATTCTTCAAGATTCATTGTTTTTTATTCTCTAAATACGAATACCAATCTGAAAATTATTAAAGACATTTATACAAAACTATTATAGTTTGATTGGGATAATATTTAAGTAATAGTTAAACAATGAGATTTAATTTACTTTGTACTTATACCTATATATGTATATATATATATATATATATATATATATATATATATATTCACCGTGTCCGGGAATAAGTGTCGGACAAAGAAAGACGCTATCAAGGAATAAATTCTTATTGAAGGTAAACGTAAAACACGTCCTTTTTCTAATTGAGTGCAAATAACAATAATACACATAACTCTTTTTAACGCACCGAATATTTGCCTGGAGCGCGGTGCTTACCAGGGTATCTACTTGTGTACGAAAAAGACGACAAATAATGATGAATATTATTTATGCAATAGTAAAACTCGTACTACGAAGGTTCCGTGCACATTTCGGCACTTCTAAAAATTTGAGCATACGTAGTGTCCCTATTCACCTTTTTACAGATGTTAATTTTTCATAATGTCAGTATATTGCAACGTATTTTGTACTATATTTGGCACAGGCGTAAAAACATCCTCCACATTTAAAAAAATGTAAAATATAGCTGTTCTGTAATCTTTCAGATGCATGTCGCCAACCATGTTTTTCATTATTTTGGGCTCTGTAATTTTGGAAACAAGGAGGTGGAATGCTGTATGTATAATGTTATATTTGCACATTTTTAGTGAATAGTGAAAAAAATATTTTTTATTCCTCATATCAAGCCTCATAAATGGTACTACAGACGATATAAAAAATGAGAAAAGAATATTATTTTAGACCACTTTTTACAACTTCTTTAATTGTTATATTACAAAAAGTTGGTGGTGTATATTATATAGGTTAATACGATGTCCCATGATTTCTGAGAAAACGGAAGAAAGAAAATTTATTATTTTTAATTATATATATTTATTTCGTAGGCTTATAGAAATGGGAATTATTAAAAAAATATGAGTTATTTCTGTGGGTTGCTAAAAACTCATATTTTTTTCATAATTTTACGTTGAGTAGTTTCAGAAATAAAGAATGATTTATGAAACTACTCAATATAGATTATATTTTTCAATATAGCTCTGTAGATATAACTAAAATTATTATATGAAAAAAATATTTTTGAACTAGCTCTTTCAAATGGTACACCGCACTATATAAAAAAATTTAAAAAATATTGCCTTTGTAAAATTAATCACCCCGCCCTAAAATTTTCCAAAAACGTTTTTTTATCATGTGTGGATTAACATGTTTTAGTACTGTGCCAAATTTTAAGTTTCTGTGTCAATTTATTTGTGAGAAAAACATATACGGATAGATTAAAAAGATTTAAAAAGGTTATCTTTTTTAAGGTACGAAAGCTTAAGAAAAGGCGGTATTTCGGAATCTTTATAAAAATAAGACAGTACGGATGGCACCTATCTTCACTGATATATATATATATAAATATATATATATATATATATATATATATATATATATGTACATATATATATATATATATAAATATATATATATATATATATATATATATATATATATATGCTTGTGTGTGTGTGTACATGTCAATCGTCATGAATTAAAGTGTTTTAGGGGAAGCTGGAGACTATTTTTTTTAATCATCAACGTAAAGTTATCACGAAAACGAAAGTTTCATATTTTTAAGTGAATAAGAATTGAAATACAAAAAAATTCTTTCTCTAACATTTTCTAAAATTGCTCACATGCTTGCTTCCTCCGTTCTTTCCAAAATACTTGTATCCTAGGAATAAACAACGTATATATAAGGAACGTACTACTACGTTTAACTTTTTATTTTAAATAGATCCTATTATATGTACGTTGTATATATATACAACGTACATATAATAGAATCTATTTAGAATAAAAAGTTAAATTGAGTACCAATGATAATACGAAAGTTAAGGATCCAGTAATTTTAGGGCCAGCCAGTAATACCATCTATTATAAAAATTTTTAAAAAATAAACTTTTTCTAGTAAAAATAATTTGTTTCAAACAGTGAAATTGCCATAGTTTCTTTTTAGATACTCAACTGCGTTATATCTAGGCGCTACTTCAGACCCAATAGAATCCACCAGTAAAAATTTCATCGAATATATTTTAGCCACAATTACGTAGTGCACGAATAAAACAGGCTCACACAATTCAAAAACAATATTTTTGTTATCTGTCACTTTTGTTATGTAACCCTAAATGTATTTTTGGTAAATATGTTCAAAATGCAGATAAGCCAATTCTACAGTTTTATTAGCCTAACTAACGTTCACGTCGCAACAACACAAAAGATTTATGTGATTTTTTGCAAATAGAAAGCCAAGGGATCGAGAAATAACATAGAATACTTTCCTTTTTTTATCACGACAAAGTGCTAGCTTAAAACTGAGAAAATGCACAAAATAAATAAGAAAGCAGCGTCGCAGCGGAGCAAACGGATCGATTTGGAATGGATACTGGAACTGTTAAATACGTAGTAAAAAGTAGACACAGAAATACTCAGTTTAATCCTTAATTTAGAGTCTACCAATAGTATTATAGATACGATAGTGTGTTTGTTTGTCTTTGTCTTAGAGCATAGCTGACCAACGTGTCGATGTAATTTTTTGTGCAAAAATAGTAGGCTTACCGGGAAATGGCACACGCTTTTCGTGCCTAGAAACTTTATATCAACCAATATTATTATTGTAAGTTATAATTTTCATAAAAAAGCATGTATTTGTTCTCCTTTATGTCGCCACGCTACTTTCAACCCGGGAAATCTCATCCCTACTAACATTATAATCTAATTCATATTACAAATGCAAAAGTGTATTTGTTTGTTTGTATTTTACGTCGCCAAGACGTCACGGAGCGGCGTGATTTTTTGCACAGAGATGACAGGTGGTATGACTACTTTTTATCTCTAGGAATCTTATCCTAATTAATATTATGATCATTACTAATATTTTAAACGTAAAAACATGTTTATTTGTTCCTCTTTTACATCGCAACATACCAACGGAGCAGATCGACGTAATTTTTTGCACAGACATAGTTAGTGGGCCGGGATAGGCATAGGCTATTTTTATTAACAACGAGACACAACGAGAATAACGACGCCCTAGGCAGAGGTGATTTTTTAATCGTTACATACGCCACATAATGTAGCAATAAAATCACTTCCTTTAATTTCAAGTTGGGAAGGAAACATTTTTATTTTCATTATCGTTTGTAATATAAAGTCCCACAAAAATAACCGCGTGAGCAAAATTGTAGGCAAAAGTTAGTTTTTATAGATAAAATCGGTTCTTTTTTAGACGTTCTGTATACAATCTTTGAATAAATTAGTGT
Source organism: Druceiella hillmani (assembly GCA_039881145.1). NCBI lineage: Eukaryota > Metazoa > Arthropoda > Insecta > Lepidoptera > Hepialidae > Druceiella > Druceiella hillmani. The sequence goes on along the minus strand of JAYKKI010000016.1, from coordinate 19,590,860 downwards.
ATTTGTAAAATGTTAGTTTGAAATTTAGAAAAAAAAGGACCTTGGTTTTTCACTCGCTTGAATATATTCGTAATTTAAATCAAAACTAACAAATTAATGGAGACGTAAGTCAAATATTTCTTAGTAGTTACTTAATAAAATAATTTACTGGGACGAATAAGTAAAATGCATTAAATAGTTGAATAAATGAAGTTATATCGAAACTAATAATAATAAGGCGGGAAGATTAATAGAATGATTATGAATATAATGCAACAATGACTACGGCAGAGAAATTTTAAAATTAAATATGTACATGTATTTATATGAAAAAATAAAAACCTGTCAAGCTGAAGTAGAACCCGCGCTACAAAGGTCCGAACACATCTGGCACTTATCAATATTTAATGGTACGTAGTATTTTTTTATAAAACTATTTGAAAATATAAATTTTTCCAATTATAAATGTATTCAGTAATTTTGGAAATAAGTAGTTTCGCAAATTTTTGTATATTTTTGGAACATCTTTTTCAAAATAAAATGGAAAATGTTTCTTTGTTACTCATAAGCAAATATTACCCATGAGACATCAAACATTAGAACAAACTAAAGTCTTTTTAAGGACTTACCCGGTCGTTAAATTTTATATTTAAAAATCAAAAAAGTTAGTAAAATGAATATGACTTAATAAGGTGCATTACTCTGTCATTTTTAAGTTTCTATATTGCACGGTTTCTGGGAAAATCGGTTGAGAATATAGAGAAGCATAAATAGATGACCTGCTATATTTTCATAGGCGTAAAAATACGGTATGTATTTAAAAAGTTATGACGTTTGGAATCATTGCTAAAATTTTCTCATGGCCTTTGTATATACTTTTATAAACACCTATTTTTCATAATTTTTCCTATTCAGTATTTCCGGAATTATTTCCGTATATTTTTGATTTTTTCCACTATTGTCCGTATATATTTTTTTAATTTGCAGAATATCTCTGAAACTATGATACGTAAATTATTAAAAAATAAAACTGGCAATTACTCGTCCTTTCAAACGGTACCCCGCACTACATACAAAATTTAAAAATAATAAAATTCTTATTCCCTCCCTCTCCAAAAATTTCAATATGAATATTCAGCATAAACTACTGAAGTATGTGCGGGTTGATATATTTTACTACCATGCTAAATTTGTAGTTTTCATGTCAAGCGGTTTCTGAGAAAAAACGGTAGTAACAGACAAACGGACATATACGTGAATGAGGTTTCTATTTTTCCTATCTCAACGCTATTATTTACGTCTGATAATATACTATCCTGATAAATATTATTACCGTAACTATATATATATATATATATATATATATATATATATATATATATATATATATATATTTATTTATATATATATATATATATATATATATATATATATATATCTATATATATATGTACACACATATATATATATATATATCACGTCGATATACTCAGAATGATATCTATTGATTAACGTCATTTATAGTTTAATATGTTTTTTACTTATACAATTTTATTCATTTTGATTAATTGGAAACATTTGGATCGTTTATTTTTTATTTATTTCTCCTACTGGATATCTAATTTACATTTTCGTTGAAGCATATTAGGTTGGAAGTTATTAATGAAAACTTTATTTTACACAATATGGTAAATATCCATATAATTTTTCTTTCTGTTTTTATGCAGTTTTATATTGTTAATATTGTGCTAAAATGATTAAAAAAAAGTTACTAAAAATTAAATTAATCGGTATAAAAATTTTATTCAAAAATTAGTTGACAACATCTAAAATTAAGCTTAATATGATATTTCCATGATGTTTTCAAATAAAAAGATATCATAAATATTTGTAAAATGCATCCATTTTATCTAGATTAAACTATGTTAACCTTCTACTTATTGTGATAAAATTCGGAAAGTTAAGAGGGTAGGAAGTGATTACTTCGTAAAAATTTTCGCCTATGGATATATAACTTTTAACGTTGAGAGCTTTCTCATAGAAAATAATTTAAGCGCGGTCGCTGGCAACGCGGCCCGATTGGGTTTCAATTTTTATTCCTCTTTACGGGCAATAACTGAATTGAGTTTGGAGAATATAGCAGTTTTGATTCTCAAGGATCATATCGGGGGAAAGTTTATTGGACTATGTAACTTTATTGATGGTGAAATTCAATCAATTTTCTCGTCGAAGATTTTACTTGCGGAAAGATTGAGGAAGACTTTAAGAATTGTCAATGGTTTGGTTATTAAGGTTTGTATTTTTATTTTAGGACACATTCTACATAGAATTTTCAAAACTTTTATGTGATCAATAAAATATTGTATAATTTTTTTATTTAATAATGAACTTTTATTTTCTGTTGTACAAAATATTGAGAACTTTAGTATTATTATTTTTAAAGTTATAACATTGTATAATTCTTTTATCCAATATTAAATAAAATATTGAATATATTGTCGAATTACGATCATATTTTAAATTTACGATCATATTTTCGTCACACATTAAAGATTTTGTAGAAACAAAACCGTTTTCATGTACCGTTTTCATATATCGTTCATAGAAATTTATATCATATTTCAGAATTAATTATCTCAAAATACTTTAGTTAACGCAATTTTCTTCGGAGCTGCGTGTTTTTGGTCACTTTGTATGCCATCAGAATGGAGTAATGGTTCCCAAAATATTGTACCTGTAGGAACATTTTGCGGAACACAATTATTCATGATAAAGTAGTTAAATATTTATGGGATTTTACAGAAATAACATTTTAGGAATGTTAAATTATTAAGAAGGCTTTTATATTTATGTCCTAATAAAATTCTGAAAAATGCAAAAGCTCATTATGGAGCTTTTTAGGGGATAAAATAAGGTTGATTGTTCTGTTTAATTCGTCAATTATTTTTACTAACACTTTTGATGTGACTACTATGACAACTGAGAAGAAACTGCTTGACATATAACATGAAATTTCACTTAGAGAGACAATTTATACATTATATATTTTATACTATTTTTATATATTATGTTTATATATTATACTATTTTATTCGAGAAATTAAATGTTATAGAGATAATCGAGAAAAGAGAAAAATAAATCTTTCTTCATCCCCTAAAAAAGCTCGAGTGTATAATCCTAAGCCTTTTTGGAGTACCATTAATATATCAAACTAAAGAACTAAAAAAATATTTTTTTTTAATTTTGCTTCTAGTAAAATTCCCTAATTACTAGACTATAACCAACTTTTTTTGTCAGTCACTTTATGTACCATTAGAATAGAATACTATGGAAATCCTTATCAGCCTTGTAGTTTTCAAAGATTTTTTGGTAAAATTCACTTCATTCATTCTTCAATGACCTTAACGTGTAAAACTAGCATTGCAAACGTAGATATTAGGGATCCACTGTTCGAAATATGGCGAGCAGTAGATCCATATTTAAACTGACATAAATAAAAACAAATTGTTTGTAATATGGAGTAAATTTTCTAAGGATCAACACAAAGAAAAAAAATACTAAATAGCATGTCATGTACTCTTTGTTAAAACTTTCAGTAGACATAGGCTACGTTTATATAGTTAATGAATGTCACTCAAATTGTAGCCAAAATAATGTTAAACAGGATAGCAAATAGATAAATACAAAGATTACAAAAAGGTAAATACATCAAAACTAGAAAGTTTGGATTTAATTTTCAAAACGATTCGTTTTGAGTTGTGAGGCCATATTCATATAATTTTTTTAAACTTCTCATTCCTTGTTTAACATCGTGGATCTTTTGCTTGACAGATGTTTGCAATTCCATTTGTAATACTAGTTTTACATTTTGACGCAGGGGAAGCTCCAAATATGGAACTTATCCATAAAACCTATTAGTGAAAACTATCAATAGATGGCAGTATAGGGCCGAATTAATTACACCAGTGTATGAAGTTTAGTTTCTGAACTTACTTCCAAATGTGAATTTATGTTTATTTTTTAAGTTTTGGAATAAATCATTGCAGGCTTTAACAGAATTATTGTCAATTATTGTAAATTTATGTTAAAAATATTGTATTTTGGGCATAGAACAGATAACTCACAACTTTGAATTAAAAAAATACAAACATTTTGATATAATTTAAAGGGTCAAAAACCGCGTAAATCCTTAATACAGTTGTTTTTAACTTTTAATATTTTTAGCACATTATGCTTTTTAATATTAAAATTTATAGAAAACGTATATTATATTAATATCAACATAAATATATTTCTTATTTATCGCAAACGAGCAATATGAAAATGGGCAATTGCGCTAATTTCTTATTCCGTAAAATACTAATAATAAAAATAATTTAAGGCAATTTTTTTAAATTTTTTCTTGAGCTGCGAATATATTATGAAAATTCGCTATGGTAACATAGCGAATTTTCTCAGAGCTTTGTTTCGGTTATCATTCTTTTGGTTAGATAAATTATTTACGCTCAACTGTAACAAAGTTTTGCAAACTAATAATAACATTAGTAAAAAATTAGTGTCGGATTTGAAAAATAAAAAAAACTTAAGTTTATTCATTTCGAGAAATGTGTCATTTTCTCAACTTTCTATTTGCTTATAACTCCTTAGAAATAATACGACAAAACTAAATTTTATGTTATTATCACTATTATTAACTTATCCATTGTTTTGATCTGCAGAACGAAAAGGGTAACTATTGAATATATGAGTTTTGTCCTGACTTAGAGATAGAGGATAACGATAGACATATCCGGGTTGGAGGGAAAATGTTTATTTTCTTTAGGTCGAAAATTAGTAAATGTCTTGTTAACCTTATGCCTGTAACACGTTGCAAACATTTGGAATAATTTTGGTTACAAAATTATTCCAAGTCATAGCATCAATATGAGGGAATAAAAATTATTTTTGTATTTAACAGTGGTACTTAATAAAATAATAAAAGGTGTCATTAAAGAATTTATTCATGTAAATTTATGAGCAATATCCGCAGACATTCCAAAAAACAACCCAATAAACACGGTAATTCCGAAATAACTCTAAATGAACAATCTTCCTAGACCCTTTTTAAACTTTTATCTATTTTTAGCATCAATTAAGAAATGAAAGCGAATTGAAAAATAAATGACTAAATATGTTGCAATAATTTTTTCTATTTAATTAGGTATCTAATGATATTTTTTTTGATGAGGTAAGTTAAACAAATCGTCCCAATTTGAAACAATTCATCCCGTGGGAAGTCTTGAAAAGAGAATATATTTAAAAACATTATTGTACACTTCATAAGAGGTAGCTGGAGGATTGTGTCAAGTAGATGCATCAACAAACAGACAATATGAATATCTAAGAAAATTCTGCACATTCCAGCATTATTTCCATCTTCCGCCCGGGTTATCTCAGGAATGCTTCAGGAATCTGTAACCTTCTATTTCATAACAATAAAGGGTCATTTGAAGGTCGCCAAATAGTGTCCCGCATCTATTATTGCACGATGGGAGCATTCTCAACTATGTTAAAGATTGTTTCTTCATCATTTCATTCATTTAGTACCTTAATTTTTCAATAACGCATTTAGGGAATGCTCTAAATGACTCCAAGATCGGTCTGTTCTCAATCAAGTCATGGTTAGTAAATAATTCCCTCCAAAAGTTACACGCCATTTTACTCTAAAGTGAGAACGCACACTCTCCAATAAAACGATGCACATATCGCTATACTCACTGCACTGTAGAAACTATATGAACTATAATGAGTATGGAACTAAATCTTCTGAAAATCTGTACAAGCCGGTGCGCAATGCGCCATGCACGGTTAAAAACTGTTAGGTATAATAACCACTGACGCGCTTAGTCTTATTCAACTGTTCAGATGCAATGGGAAAAAATAATTTAGTAATTTCTCGCTTGGAATCGGGTGAAGTCCACCTAGACTACGAATGAGGGCACACGATTTCTAAAATATGCCTCTTTCTGTCAACAAAGTTTATCCAAAATTCAAAGTGTAAAGGACCCGTAATCAAACTCTTGTCACATGCTAAAATTAAATTTGCCTTACGTTTCACGATCACGGGTAAAAGCCCAGCCAAAACAGGTAAGATATCAGTTGGGCAAGTTCTGTAAGCAGTGGTCAGGATCATATGCATCACGCGCTGCGACCTGAGCACACGCTTAACTTGCTGGACCCCAATTCACCACGAAGTCCAGTTGATGACATAGAGTAGAATACAAAACCCTTGTCCTTTCATCAATGTAACAAGCCTGTGGCATGAAGCTCCACTGTGAATCGACGACCATGTCCTGGTATGTAACCTGGTTCCACACACCGATCCATGACCCGACCAAAACTAAAATTTTCTCCTTCCTTTGACTTTTACATAGCCTTTGATTTTCTTGGATAAAATCTAAATTTGTTCTAGTGCTGTATGATTTTTTGTTTCTCTGCAATTCGCTCTCTGATCATCAGCAATGTGTCACCCGCATACGCGGTTGTACCCTATCGCTGAAAATGTATATCAATTATACCATCGAACATAAAGTTTCACAAGATGGTATCGATGGCCGAGCCTTGCGGACAGCCTTGGTCAACATTTTCTATACTTTAATGTCTCCATCCTGTAAAGAAACAGGTCTATCACGTATACATTCCAGCAATTAAAACGTTTTAAATATTCAAACCCAAATTCATAATTACTGGACTTTTTCGGTATGTTAGGTAAATTTTTTAGGCAATGTAAAACATTTAATGCCATGCTACTGTTATCAGCGATGGGCAAAATATTTCATTTGTCCAACTGGGAGTAGCAAACTTTGGCCAGAATATTATGTGGGTTTTGGCAAATTGATGTCTGGCGGATTAAAAGTTGAAGAAGTTTCTTTGTATCCTATCCCTCGATTTTTCGTGACTATAAACTGTTAAATGTAAGCAGCAGTCAAAATAATTATTAGATTATTTAATCAATTAAATTCCCAAAACTGGATGGTGTTTGGTGGGTCTAATGATTTTACCTCTCAATGGCAAGTATATTATTTTTAAATAAGTAAAAAACCTGCTAATTATAATATTTCAACTAATATTTTTATATAATTCAAATAATTTATGATATTAGTTTCAAGTAATGAAAATAAGACGTAAAATAAATACCTGTAAGTATACCATGCACATGCTTGAACCCACAACTTACCTTTCTATTTACTATATAGTGAGACAAGCAGTGCCCAAAACACTTAAAGAAGTAAACAATTAGATGCTTTCCTTATATTTTCTGAATAAAGTGTAATTATAGTTCTTTGATTAAATTTCTGAACATTCTACGTTCTTGATAACAAATTGACATATCCCTATCAACATATTTTTCAAAATGGCGCACTGCATTTAAATCAGTTGGATAAAAATGTTTTCTCTCTTAATTCCGGTTACGAACATTTATTGTCTTCTTAGTTCTACAACTATGAAACAAAGCCATAATTAACTACCCTGAAATCACTGTATCACTCTTTGATCCACCAATTTGAATCCAAAAATGAATGCTTTTGTGAAGTGAAGGGCGGACGCAACCTTAACTAAAATAAAGTTGAAAAACAAAGCAAGACAGCCAGTGAATCTTGTTGCCTCGTGGTTTTGATTTTGTACTGAGCAGCGGGTACCTGTTATTTGTACAAGCTTGATAAGAGTTTTTCATTATATTTTCAATAATCACTGAAATGGAATCTGGTATTGCAATTTCCTATTGGTATTGAAGTAAATGGAAATACGAGTAAGAGTTAATATGCTGAGCAAACTTTGTTTGCATTTTAGCTTTTGATTTTATGTAAACTAAGGCACTGAAATATTAAAAAGGATATTTAAATTTTAGTCATATATTCAAAATGTTTACACTAATGTCGTTAAGATATGCATGATTTAGTTATTGGTTTAATATAAATTTTTGCTTTAAGATTATACTTTGAAGGTAGAGGTTTGTCGTGATGTGATTGTATCGCCTGTAATCGATACCACATAAAAATAGCGAAAAATGGTTCATTCTTTTCCAATTAAAAAAAATCTCTGAAAATAACTACTTTCAGGAAACCGTCCGACGATAATGGCAAGTTTTTGCATTTCTTAAAATTAACTGAAGTAAATTGATTTGAAATTTATTTATGTGCAACTTCTCTTAGAGCAATAATTTTGAGATGCAGAAGTGAAAATCATAGCTTACCAGATGTGAATTTTAACGAGTGTTACATATAAACACAAACATACATACGCACGTCCACGCCCGTACGGTGGCATGTGCCCACACACGAGCGGGCGCATGCACGCATGTATGCATACATACACACAGGCACATACACAATATTTTTAACCACAGCACAGAGTTGAAATATATTATGATACAGAGGAATCGACAAAACATGATAGCCAATAAAATGAATGAAAATAAACATACTCTCCTTATTTATTTTTGGCCTCGAGAAGTTTCCATTAAAAAGGCGTATTTATGGATAATAACCTACACATATCAATGTATATTATTAAAACAAAAAAAATAAATATACATATATATATACATATATATATATATAAATTTAAATTTTCAAATTCGTGAGATATGCATAAAATTTGACCTTGCGTTCCGTTTCAACTTTAGAACGCACGATTAGATTTCATAAGGAGAGGATTAAATGCTTCTTAGATAATTTCCCCTCTTATTAATTCCTGGTCTGTTACTGTATTCAAAACGATTAGTTTACTCTATTCAAAATTAGGTAGCTCCAAGCTAAATACGATGTGAAGTAACTTTCAATATCTTACATAAAATTCTTTTTACAAACATACGTTTGGTAAGGAAAAACGAACGAAGTCACAAGGATAATTAAAAGGATAATTTTCCTAAATTATGATTTTTACATTTAAAGTCGTTACTATGAACTAATATTTGACATTTTAGATAATTAGAAGCAAATCGAATAAAATATATGAATACAGAAAGAATTTTATTTCATTAAGAAATTTAGATTAAGTTTCCATAATTGTTGAAGTCAATAATTGATCTACACTAAAAAATTCAACAAATTTTGTGAAGTATAATATTATACATATTTAAACTTCCTTAATTGTTACGAACACGTAAGCTATTTGAATTAACTTAAAATTATACTAGAATTAGAAAACTCGAAATAAGACAATATTCAAAGCGAGTCACTTGCAAGTGCTAAACTAATACATTTAAGGAAATACGAGCTTGTTCTGGACTGTACATATTTCGACGTTAGAAGTTTCTTTTAGGTAAAATTTGATGAGCGAACGATGAATTCTGTAAGATCTTAAGATATATCTTTGAATACAAAACTCAAGAATGGTCGAAATCGCCCAAGAAAACTTTAATAAAATTAAGTGAAATTAATTTTTACCAAACGATGAACCCATTTCAAAACTTTGATTTCTTTACCCAATTACTGATATAAAATCTAATAACAATTTATTTATGTTACAATTTAAACATTTATATATTCCAAGCACATAAAAATTGGAAAGACAATACACGCAGTAACGTGAGTTACAGTATCAGAGTTACAGTCAGAATAGGAAATACTTGAAAAATCACGAAATATTTGTCTGTATAAGCATCTTTTCAAGATTTCACGTATTTTTTGGGTCACGTGACCAAAATTATTGAAGATTTTTGGCGGCTAATTTTTGAGTATGGGTTTTGGCAATAAGTTAACCAAAAATAGATGTGTTGGTTTTTTCACTATTCGTGAAGTACAAAACTTTTGTCTTCAGTATTTAAGAATTTAAGTAATTAATTTGATTTAATAGTATGGAGATAATTAAGTTGACAAACCTTTTAAAATCAAGTAAACGTAAAATATTTTAATTCGAAATTCACCAAAATGTCATCAGATACACCTAAAATGTTAAACGTTGCTATCAAAACAACGGTTAGCTTTATTTAAGTAGTGATATTTCCGACGTACATATTCTTAACCGTATATAAAAAAAAGTATGAAACAAAACTATAAAAAATAACGATTAATTGTAATCCAGTACTGATAAGTTTAATGTGTATATTCTTAAACGCGTATGAAAATATTCAAAGCACTTCCTTTAAAAGTTCACATTTAATCTACTGGCAACCTTTCGATATAAATTGCATTGTACTGCATTTCACTTAAACTACCTACGGATTAGAATTTTAAAGGAAACGACATAGTGTGAGTGCTGGATTTATCTAGTCTGTTGTAAATTATTATTTAAATATAGTATTATATAAACATAATATTGTGACTTTTGGTAAGTTATCATGTGTTTACATAAATTAAGAATTTTTATTTCTATTTCTAAACGACATAGATGAAAAAAATCAATGCACACATGTGTTTGGGTACAGGCGTTCTCGTTTTTTACTTTCACATGTGAGTATATTTTAATTTGTTCAATTACGTAATGAAATAATCTCGACGAAATGAAAATGTTCATAAATGTTCATGACTATATAAAGGAGCAAATAACTTTATGACGACGGTATAAAAATCTTTGAATTTTTATGAAAATTTTTAACATTTGTTAAAACAGAATTTAGATAATTTATACGATACGATAAACCAAAAAACAAATCAGTAAAACCTATTAACAATTAGCAATGAAAATATATCTACCATGGGTCGATAAGATATAGAATGCTCTGCGGATTATATCTTATCTCAAAACCTGGTTTGATAAACCTATGTACTGTCGACTAAGATAGTTAACTGCAAATGGTGTGAAGTCAAGATTATGTTCTGAATAAATTTTATCACGAAAAGCAAGCAAAATCATTATTTTTTCCTATAAAACTTGAAAACATTATCACAATATATAATGTTTTTAAGTTTTATAGGACAAAATTCGTGAGTATTTTAACCATAAATATTTTAATTTTAATACAAAACTTATACAAATTTCTCCATACTCAGCAACAAATATTTAATTTTCCGTAATATTTTAAAACTATGATATAGGTTCAAGTAGAAATTTCCATTGGCAAAGAAGCCAAAATATTGTAGGAAATAATTTTATTAACATCAGTTAAAAAGATCACTACGGCGAAGCCTGTTGGTGGCAAACGGTGGTCGGTTAAAAATATAATGACTCAAAACTATAAAGATAGAAATTAATATAGCTTTATAATTGTAGAGTAAAGCAGAAACAGAGTATATACTTGATATATTTATTTTAGTTAACCTTAAAAACTGTTTTTTGAATATGTTTTTGGGGTATTGTAGTAAATTAACGCATCAACTTAATGTACGGTAGTAAAATGTACAGAAAAATAGAAGGAAATTTGTGCCATATTATATAAATTCAGTCAATCTATTTTTAATAAAATTTAGTTTCAGTGTTGACTCTTTAATAGGCAGTAAATATATATACACACACACACACATATATATATATATATATATATATATATATATATATATATATATATATATATATATATATATATGCATAGAAATACACCATCCGTCTTAAAATGGATCCTATTTGATATTTAATATTGTTGACATGAATAACGACATCTCATGGCCTAGCCTAAAAGTATATCAAATCTTACCTAATGTACAGTACACAAGTAATCTAGTAACTACTAACTCCAAAATATTGTTGATTCAAAATAGTCTATTCGGTTTCCAACCATAGATGTCCAAGACGTAAATGAGTAATTCAACTAAGTCACTTATAACTAATCAATAAATTAATATGTATAAACGAGAAAGTTTCAATAAATTTGTAACTACGTATATGTTATCAAACATAGGTATTTATCATAATTGAATATCATTGAGAAGCCAAATAAGAGCAGTTATTTTACCCATCCATATTTAAGGTTTAGCCATGTTTCATTGTATGATGCTTATTCACTATATACATATTATGGAAATTTTGTTTCGTTCTATCTTAAGTAACATACAAGACTTTGTGTACTATTGCCCCAGAATGGTAAAGTTAAGAATATGAAAAGTACTTAAAAAGCAAAGTTAATTAGGGAACTACAAATACACAAAAGAAATTCGTTTTTCCTTTCTTAATTTTGTCTTACTAGTTGATTATTTCTTCGCATATCTTTAAAAAAGTGCTGAAAAAAATTCTAATTAACTCTATTTTTTCATATAACTTATATAACTTAGAAAGTAGCAAGTATTTCAGCAAAGCTTGCTTTTAGGTTCTATTCCTTCATAATTAATCAAAATTATTACGTCACGCCCTCGAACGTGTGCAATAAAGTGAAATATTGAAGGTAGCCAAATTGTAGTGATCGCTATAATTTAATTAAGGTTCGACTACGCTTGCAGCTACACATATTTGTATTGCATCACGTGTAAATTTGTTAGAGAGTGTATAATTTATACAAAAGTTTAAAATATAAACAATTGTGGCAAGTGTGGCAAAGAACGCAATAAAATCTTGCATTCTTTTTTAATTTAGTGATTTAACCCTTGGTGATATGAGCCAATTTTTTTTTATATTTTTCTATCTTTTTCTATATATATCTTCTTCCTGGCTTAAATATTTCAGTATTGGATGTTTCATAAAATTTTATCAGGTAGTTTAAAGCATGGACATAAAACTGCATTGCCAAGCGATTTTATGTCTTCGGTTCTCTAATGTCTCACAATATTAAAGAAATAAAAGTGATATTTAAAACTCAAATTTAAAATTTTAATTGTATGTTTTAAGTGGGAACAAAGTGCATCAACAATTTTGTCGATGATATTTTTCGATCTACAAGACTCAATATGATTAATACTCATTCTCGTTGATATTAAGATTTCAACAGAATGCACTTAAAAATAAAACAAGGTAAGTGGTAAAATGGATTATACCTTTTCTTGAGTCATAGATGCCAGACAATCTGTGATCAATTGATAAATATAATTTATTATTTATACTTCATATATTGTGTACAGAAAAAGGCAACTATACTTCCTTTTTGTTCAGTATAAAAAGTAGTTATAGTTGCCTTTTTCTGAGATCTTTTCATTAGCCTTCCACAAAAGATACTTAAGAATTTGTAGAAAGATGATTTTCACTTTATCACAAGTTTAAGTGAAATAGAGTACTAGATGAATGTTTATTCGTGACTAGATCATTGTATCATTGAAACTTAAAATTAATATTAAAGATACTGAAAGGAAGATGGCATTAAAAACATGCTATCCAAAATATTAACTTATATGAAACAAACAGTAGCATGAAGATATTAAAGTTAAACTATATCTGTATCGATAGCATTAACAATACATTACACAAAGAGGAACGAAAGAGATCCATAATATCATAGAAGCGAGAATTTTAGCTTCAGTAATGTTATTTGAGGTGAAAATAATAGGTGGTTTATTCAGTATATAAATAGTTATCCTAGACTCCATCGAAATGATTTGTTAATACAAAGTTTTATTCCTTTGTCCAAAACTGTTAACGTTAAACATACTCGATCATAATCTTCACTCTCACATGGGAAAAATCTAATTACACAAATATGGTCCACTTAGTAACCGTTGCCGCCAGTTTCACGCGTGGATTGATGAAAGAACAAATATAATTATACGTAACGAATAACACGTCTAATATACGTAATTTATGACGAGGAATCAGTACAGTGAAGCTTATATAGAAAAGTATAAACATCGAAGAAATTGAATTAGTACTCCGTCGGTCTGCCTTCTTGGGAAATAACGCCCTTACTAATGAAATTCGGTCAATTTATTCATTAAAGATTTCTGCTTGGTCTTGCCTAACGCATGTAGTGATAGCTTGATGTTACGAGCACGCCATGCTATTCACGTAACGGTAAGAGAGCTGGAGTTCTTAAGGGTAAGGATTATTTCTGTGTTTGTATTACTCAGACTCAAGTAATTGTTGTACAGTATTCACATTTTCATTTAGCATGTTCGGAATTAATTTATGTTCCATGCAATCTTGTGGGTACAATAATAAATGTAATTAGTTCTTTATCATGAAATTGCATAGTTACTCATACGAGGCAACTACAAAGTTGCATTTAAAACAAAATTTAAAACCAAAAATTATTTTCTATTTGTTTTCTGCAAGAAATGTTATTTGGAATTAGTACTTCCATAAATGTGTGATTTTAAAAAGAAAATTTGTGTCATAATGATATCAATTTACCAATGAAAATTTTAAACCTGAAAGTGTATATGGTCAATGATGAATATTTCTTTTTAAATTAACATATAGTCAATGAACGCCATCTTTTCCTAAAAATTAATATACGAAATTTGTGCTTACGACTTTGGAGGTCAAACATGCCTATTGTAATGCTTTGTTTTTTTTATTTTGTATTTCATAATCGCTTTTCACTTTTATTTTATACAAGCATATGAAATGGAGCGAATATTCAAATTTTTATATATATTTTTAAAATTTTTGTAGATCCATGATCTGGTAATTTCACATATTTTACAGGTACAATAGTCTCTTGTAACGTACCATATATTATTTTTTCCCGAAATGAAGAAAAACTGAACCTTATTCTCCGACATTTGCTTGGAAAATATGCTTAAGGGTAGGATCAATATAGCTAATTAACGAAATACATACGATGTGTAAGTCCATAGATTATACTAAATTCGCGTTAGTAGCTTTTGTGATATAAATTCAGATATATTCATAAAATGTCGTTACAAATCCATATAAATATGTAATAAAAAATTTATATCAATTTAAACAGACAAATCAGTTAAAAAAATGACGTTGTACTAGTACCAGAAAAACGCTATCCGTAACTGAAAGATGTCGAGATATATCGCTTGTTTTTAACTATATTTGGAACAATTATGCGTGCGAGTTTAGTGCGGATTTATTAAATAAAGTACATATTTTGTTGATGCTGTAGCTCTTGAAGTACACGTAAACTAAATTGACATAAAATGTTGACAGTTTACTTTTAACACACGGTTACTACGTAATTAGGAGCAATGGGCTTGTCATTACTCTTAGTTACGTAATATACAGAGTAACTGATAGAAATAAAGAGCGCTATATTTGTTTAATAGTTTTGGTAGAATCATATGTAAATGTGAAATACAAGTAATGAATTTATTTTTTTCTGTTTTTATTTTTTTTTTTTTATTCTGGGGCAAAGATGAAATTAAAACATACGAATAGGCCGTCGGAGGCGACATTGACAAAATTGAAGCGCATACGGGTCGTGTGCGTAAGTACATAACTTTTATTTCTGACCATCATAATTTCAAATAATACACTTGAAACTGAACTTGTGATGCTTTTAGATTATTGATAGCCAATAATCACAATCCTTTTGGTTCTTGATATTTTAAAGATATTTACGTGCGGATACCACGACCCATTAAGTGCAATGCATTTATTTACATGCAACTAGCAACGCCATCCACGTAAATAAATTTCAAAACGCCAATTGAGTAAGCAGTTAAAAGGAGTGAAATATTACTTTTCAATTTTATTTTTGTAATAAAATTGAAAAGTATCACCATAAATTCATGGAATTTTGAAGATAAAAATGATTAGTTAATTTTCGAGTTTTTACCTTAAATATGGTCAGATTTAGATTTATATGGTACTGTTATTTTAGTAAGATTGCTCCATTTATTTGCCATTCTCTCAGAAATTTCATTTTAACTGTATTTCTTTTCTTTCAGGCAGAGTGCAAAAGTTTTTGTGCTAAAAGGCAAAAGAAATGTTAATACTGCTATTTAATTTTAAGAAATCTTTTAATAAGCTGTCATAAACCTCTCTTCATTTGTAATTTCACGTATTTTTTATTTTCAAAATAAAATTTGTACTGGTCTCAATTTTTTTCAATATTTATATAATGTGGAATTCACTATGGAAAACTTCCATCAACATAACGGGCATGGACTAAAAATGGCTCCATTAAATAATTATTAAGTTGCTTCGTATAATTAACAACTATTAGCTTCCTTCGACATTCCTTCAGTAAATTTGCAGATGTTTCGAATTATCCATGATATGAGTTACGCTTAATAGAAGCTGGCTGTAGAGTACACTATAACCAAGGCAGCAGAGTGAGAAGCCAACCGCGCTATGATTATCAATAAAGCGAACTGTATGGCGAACTGTATGTATATTTTCTAAGCCCAAATCTATCAATTTTCCATAGTAATTATTATTCACAAAGGTATTATTTTTATTAGTTCCTATTATAATTAAAAGCTGGCAATAAGTATGCCACGATTACTTTATTTATTATGGGACTTATATTCTGTAATATCTTTCTGTCTTACTAAAAATATAATGAAATATTATTTGGTTTTAAGCTAAATAGTAAATTAAAAAGCTGACTCTTGATCTTTATTCGTGCTACATATTTATACAAAAACAAGGCGTATTTGACGATTGTTCATAGCTGTCTTATTCTTTCAACACTTAATCCATTTAGATATAAATTAGGTTATTGAAAAATAGACTCCTTGGCGGAATGATGTATTCACTCATCGTAACATTACGTACCACAAAGTAAGATTATTTAAAATATTTTTAAAAGAATTACGCTTAACATAATTTATTAGAATTTTAATTCCAAATTTTGGTCTATATTCATATCCAGTTTTATAAACAAACCCAGTATCAAATAAATTAAAATACAAGTATTTATTATTATTATTTATTTACAACACTGGGTATGAGATTGGTATAAAATTATTTTAATATGAGTCTATATTCTGTAACTAACTACTCAAAAATAAACACTTTAGTTTTTTCACAAAAAGTACATTCTAATAGCAAATTGAAAATTCTTCCATAATATAAAGAAAAAGCAGAACCACAATAATTTTTTCCAACATGATTCTCGAGATAAATATTCCGAATGATCTTTCATAAATAATTGATTTGGAAAACATTTATAAATTTATAACACATTGTTTCTAATATGCAGATTTCTTACTTTCTTTGAAATATTAGTGACAAATAAATATACTATATCTAGCTTCTGGTATCCGGCCTGCTCTCGACATTCAGCGTAACATGAGAACAAAATGTCTTGGAAAAATATCCCATTATAATGGTACCAGTCTCACGAGCGTATTTGGTAGACTAAAGGTGTGTAAGGATTACCTCGTCGTGGTCTGCTTAAATTAGCATCTTAGGTAAAACGAAAGTATCATAAATTATTCATAATTATTTATAAATAACAAATATTAAATGAAACAATAATTTTTCAATGTTCAAAGGCCTTGCTGAAAATCGAACCCAGGGTCATTTTATCAGGCGCAAATGCTTTATCTACTGCGCTACTGATGGTACCAAATTATATCTGCTAATATAATAAAATTGAAACGTTGTCTGTTGATTTAATTCTTTGCCTGTCATTCGCGCTTAAACGACTCAGGAAATTTCAAGGGAATTTTGTACATAGAAAACATATATCCCAGATTAAAAGATACATTTATATTAATTACAATAAAAGTGAAGCAATGTCTGCCTATTTGCTTGTTTTTCTTTTCTCATGCTTGAACTGTTTGATTTCCATTAAATTTTGTAAGTTGACATTACACATAATATATATTTATACTTCAATTTGTAAAAGTAGAGCAGTGAACATAAACTTAAAATAAGTTATTCCCGGGCAGGTGCACTGAATGCCTTGTCTTAAATTTTATTTTTAAAGTTATTTAAAGTTAATTTAAAATGGAAAGTTCGTGGGTTAATCGTACAGTATTCTAGTTCAGAATATCATCGCATAAAACGCGCGGCGCGTCGCACTGCACCATTGCAAATGTTAAAAGTCACATTCAGTAAATTATTTTGGTTAATGTTATAGTTACTGCTTTGATTGAAATCTATGCCTATTACTTTGAAACAGTTTTTTTACATTTTCCTAACGACACACCGGCGAAACCGCAGACAAAAGCTAGTTGCATAAAGTATCCGGCGTATCCTTATTATACTATATTATGATTTCTAAAAGTTCCTGAGTCTTTTTTTGCAAATGCAATGAATCCCTGAACACGTAAACATAGAGAGAAACGATTGAGCTGACATTCTAGACGCCTAAAGAATAATTTCGTATCACCACACATACAGCTGTGTGTACCACATATGCTAACGCAGTGGCGAGATGCAGAATTGTGACCCACACCTCTAAGAAACCACTTACTGCTGATCTCAACTGCCCTAGACATATCACATCTACGATAGCCCGACTGAGAACTAGTCACCTTAAAGGCATGAAAATTCACCCAGGCGGTTTCAGAACTCTAGGAACAGAAACTATATTCATTTCAAGAACTGTCCCGAAGTTCCACTCTACACCAGGCACATCTTTGAGTGCGCAGCTTTCGCAGCAAACATCCTAAAATTGTAAATGTCTCCACTGAGCGATCTGCTACAAGAAATTTTGTATAGCAACGAGACACTGAAACTGGCGGAGGCAGTTTTAAAAAGCTTTGACTCAATTTAATCCCCTTTTTTCTCTTTTTACTATTATTTATTTTATTATCTGTGTAAAACACGACAACAACCATATTAGGATACGTTGTTACACTAACTTGTCAAGTGAAATTTAAAAATTTTATCGTTTTACAAAATCAGTTTTTTCAGTGACTGTATTGATTTAATACTAGATTTGCAATAAATTATTGGAGCCTACGTTGGGTGCATGTCATTTTTTTATTGCCTTTTTGTATTTTGAGCTAATTCTGATTACATTGCGAACCTTTCCAAGCCATCTCTTTTTAACGTTTCTATTGGATCGACACATGCCAAACACGTAATATGCCCTTAAATAATTCTTAAAAAATACAATTTTAATAAACTTCGTCCATCCTTTTGGTATATTTTTCATGCAAGGTTTGATATGTTGTGTACTAAATAACAGACATACAATTGGACTTAATAAATTTTATGTGGTTTTTGTCAGTCATATATAATGAAGCTGTACTTACGAAAATATTTTTTTTATCCAAGTCACAATATTTTCGATAGTAACAAACATATGCAAGATAAAATACGATCTATGGTTAACAGCTTTAAAAATTATCAGCTTTTTTACTAAATATGTTTTAGACTTATAAGCTCAAAATTTCAGTTCACAGAAGTAATTTTTTCCACAAAGAAATTAATAAAATTTATCCTTAATTTTATAACCATTTTCACTGTCTAATCATTTGCTACCAGCATGTACGCCAAAATAAAATTTCGTCCTATGGCATTCTTTGGATTTTTTTAATGAAAAAATGGTTGAACTTAACCTAAGATGGTTTAATGTATCTATTATTGTTTTATCATCGCGGGACACAAATGATAGTTATAGGACAATCGTGAGTTAGGAAACATAGTCCATTCAAGTGAAATTCTTTTTTACACGCTACTTTTGCTATGTTGGTTCCTTTGCTCTTCTGGTGTCTTTTGAAACTAAGTAGAATATTTCCACACCAGATGATTCAAAAACACTCTATTTAACTATCACACAAATTATGAAGTCTTAATAAAAGTGTATATACAAAGCGTGAAGTGGTTTTTCAATTGAAGTATGAGATGAGAACGCAAACTTAAGTGGGAGCTGTGGATGAGTGTTATTTGATTGACAAAAATTTCATTTTTGGGTTCTGAAAACCAACTCTTAATTGGGTTTAATACAATCTCATAAACTTAAAAATAACTCCTTACACCAACACTTGATTTCATAAAATCAATATTATATCTTTACCCATCTTCGGGAATTTACTGCCTCTCGCCTTACTTATTTCTTATTCTAAATTGTGTTCAAGGAACAACCGCGCTCTAATTTTTCTATACAAAATTTCCAAATTTTTTTCTTTTTTACTTATTTTGTATATATGTACTATCAAAATTATGCAAAAAATTTCAATAGTGTTTCAAAAATCGTTGGAGAAAATGTTGGGTATATTAGATGTTAACGTAACATAAAATTAAATAATATTATAAGTACAATTTTTATATACTTACAATGAGAAAACATTGACAGTATTAATGGTATGCAAACGTATTCAATTCAAATAGGTTGAAGTAACTTGGTCCCTACTAATTTTGGCAAAAATAATATCTACAATAAAATAAACATTTTACAAATAATGATGTATTTAATGTAAGCATGACGTTACAAAAAAGTAATTTGAAGTGCTAATTTGTACATTGATTAAAAAAACAATAGTAGTAATTAAGCTTTCGAATTCTTTCGATGTAAATAACTATTATAATAAAAGAAATTTCACGATATTTATATTTAAAAAAAAATAATGATATCTTATAAACAATCAGACCCTTAATAATGATCCCTTTCAGTTACAGTTACTTTTAAAAACATAAACGAAAAAAACGAAATTGAAACATATTACTTACACATATACAATTATTCCACCATCATCACAACAAGATACGATTGACTTATAACTAATAGATCCATGAAAAAGAAGTACTGATAATAATCTACTAGAAAAACAACAATAGATTTTTATTGTTTCTGGTACCTTATGAAAAAAGTTTTGGCGAAATCATGTAAATATAATAAATAAGAAAATATATGCTTTTACATAATATTTATTACTTTAGAGCCTAAAGTTATTTCCCTAAATATTTGCAAATATTTTATACTTATCAAACCCAGTAATCCTCGGTGTCCTGCGTCGAAAAATGATTAGTTTATTAAAATATATATATTTAACTTGTGCACAAATTTTTCAGGAATTATACGTAGTTCACGCATGTAAATTACACAATAATAAAGTTTGTAAACAATTTTAAAAAAATGCCTTTTACATAAAGTAAGATTTCCGGTTAATAAATCTATGCTAATTTGCGCTTAAATAAATCGACGTTATACGGAACACTAATTTGAAGTATTTCACCAGTGGTCGCCCATTTGAACCCTGGCTTATGAATTCATTTTATGGTTAAAATTACATTGGCGTCGGTATTTAAAGTTTTAGATGTCGTCTGCTTTTATTGGCACTTCCAAACTTATATTGCGTTCAAAAATAAATATGTGTCCACCTCATGTTTCCACGTTTTAATGCAAGGAGCTCTCAGTAACAGCTATTTTATCACTTTTCAGATAAAATTTTCAAAAATGCGATTAGAGAAGATAATTTACAACAAAAACTTTATTAGAAATTATTTATTAACTTTCTTATTAATGATCTCAAATAGACTTATTCTAGTTAAACTTGACCTAAATATGGTTGATGTACGTGCATTATATCAATTGTAGCGAATGTCGAAATTGATAGTGGTTGTCACACCAGTAATAGTTCCATTTTTTATCAAAATAGCAATTTTGATTTCCTAATTTTGTTCACGAAATATGTGGGCATAAGTAAGTTCAATATTTTAATATTTACGTATGCAATAACTAGATATATTTTTCATAAACTGGAGGTCAAAGTTAGTATGCAAAAGATTTTATATACGTGACCAGCACAACAGAAATTCTTTTTTAATTTACAAAATAATGAATACTAAACTATATATTGTGATGGATATAAATGCCCGTAACGAGGTCATGGGTATAAAATAAGGCACAATTTGAAACTTTAGGTGCACTACTATATAGAAGTATTCAATACACGAATTAATAATTTGTAACGTTTCTATATACACGCAGACACCCGCGTTTTTAACTTTTTCGTTGCCAAGCCATTATATCAAAGACAAGCCTACAACGCTATCAATAAAAATAATATAGTTTCACGCATATATATCACATATGTACGTACATCTACATAAATGAAATCATGCCTCACACGCCAAGCACATACATATGTTCACGGGTTAATATGATCGCGGTTTTTGCTACTTAATTACATTGTAAGAGTGGACCAATAGAGTTACTAGGAATCATAAATGAGTAAGAAAATACCATTTTTTTCCTATATTATTTGAAACGTCAAATATTATAGCACATCCCGTAAGCGCAATAAAACGCTTCGGCCTATGACAAGACCGCAATCCCGATTGTTTATCTGCCTAGCACTTCTCCATCCCCGCATAACGAGTTGCGCCGGCAACGTATATAATGAGTGACATGTTAATCCTGTTAAGAATGCGAGGAGGTTTTTTTGTTTTGTACTGATTTATATTTATTTCTTTTTTGGACTTCTTGACTTGACTGTTCCTTGGACCCGGACTTCTTTTTATTGTGGATTCTGAGTTTTTTAATGGAATAGTGAACAGCATATCGACTGTTTTTAATGAAAATGGAAGAACTTTGCAATAACTGTAATATATAAAGATGCAGCGTCATGTTTTTGTTGAAGATGTTCCGAAAATAAGACAGGAGTTTGAAGTGTATAGAAAACAAAATGCATTATCAAGATTAGTAAATATGCACATATTGAATGAATAACTTTTTTTATACATAATAACAACTGCGGAATATAATTTATATCTATCTTGAACTAAAAATTTTATTCATGTACACATAATAATTTTGAGATTTTTTACGCAATGTGTACAGTTTTACGAATCTCATTGAAGTTGTTGTTTATTTTCTTTTGTTTGGACCTCAGATATATGTCAAATACTCTTGTTATATTTAATTGATACCCACAAGAAAATTTCCCCGCGGCTCAGTAAGTACCTATCCTTCAACGACTTATCGTTCAGCAAGAAACTGTTGCTCGACAAAAACCTGTCTACAGGCAGAGACTATCATTTATATGATTCATTGTTTTATTGCTCCAGATACAGCTATATTTTGCTTATTCAACGATTGTCAAATAAATATGATGTAAATAGTTATTCTTCGTGAATTTAAAATGTAGACATCAGAATATGCCTGTGTTTGTCAGCAGCATCTTTAGGAAAATGACTCGGATGCGTTGAAAAATTCTGTAAATTACCCATTATTTTAATACATATTCCAATATTTTTATGAAAATTTGTTGTACATTGATTGTAGATACTCAGGCATCCAATAGAGTAGGTTTTGAAACTGCAAGTGATTTGTGTAATGCTGAGATGCATTTTTGAACTAGTGTAAATTTACATCAATTTCAATTTATTCTGGGAGAGATAACATCCTTGGTTGAAAGATGTAAATGATGGAGAACAACTAAAGGCATATATTTATATAAGCTGATGAAGAGAGAACCAAACTAATGGTTAGCCATCCGTTTTAGCACGATGCAGTGAACACTTGAAAAATTGCAGAAGATGGTGCGGGGATGGATTTCCAATGAATATCTTTCCCAGTACCTAGGCACGAATTACATAACAAGGTATGATGTATTACAAATAAACTTATTGCTCCCAAGGAGAATATTTGGCAACAAGGAAAACACTAAAACCGTCTTAATAAATAATTAAACATATTTATGTACAAAACATTTTTCAATTGCTTCTTCCAAAGACCATTACCATTATTTTTATATAAAAACCGTTTATCTTTATTTTAAAAAGACGAGTAAATTTTAGATGGCTCAGGATTACAGGCAGCAAATGAATCAGATCCTATAATTATAAACAACATTGCAACAAATTTCCAATTCCCGTTAAATCGATTTTAGAAAGAGAAAAGTGTTTTTTATTGGAATGATGATTTTTTGGCTGGCAGAAATAGTGAATGACTGTATAGCGAGTAATTTGAATCTTTTCCAAATAATTTACTTTAACAGGAGTCTATATAAGATGATGACCGATTTTATGGCTTATATCTCCTTATTCAAGACCATACAAAAGTCTTTACGAATTTTCCTTCGGAGGCAAACAATCTATTATATATCTACTTAGAGGGAAACAACCTCAGCAGTTGCAGGGTTGACTTCGAACGGACGGATGTAAATATTCAACAAGTTCTAGTTTTCCCGTGCTTAATAAAGGATGGCACAATGTTTTTTACTTTAGGTACGTACTATATGAAGTTAGCGAAATTACATTGCAGCGAACATTTTCAAAAAGTTCACATTTGATGGAAATCTTACCACGTAAATTAACTAAATATTCTATCCGATCCCAGCCAAAATGCAGATGATGTACAGTTGCTGCGTGGAGGAATAGCGTCACGTCACATAAGAGTATAACATATTATTGCTCTATTTTAACTGACCAAAATTAGCTAGGAGAAACGTGATAATACAACCTTACTGCTCTCTATTTTGACCTAACGTCATATTGTAGAAATTTAGCTTTGGTGCCTAAAAGTTGGGAAATACAAACCTTTCGTTGGCCTTTGCTTTTTTTAATATGTAAATGTGATCATTTAGGAAATAAATTTCATTTTGACCCAAAAAGAATAAATCATTTCCTTTCATATTTCAAGCCCCTCTAGTACTTAAATTTGTGCAGAATATGTTAAAGGCCATAAAATAAACTTGTCGAAATAAACTACATGATATGACTAAAACATATTACACTATGAATGATATAAACCTAAACGGATACCAACCTTGACACCTTAAAACTCATTCCCTGTGAGGTAATTTAAAAATGTCAAAAAAATGTTTGATTACAGCAGGATAAACGTTATATAGAGTATACTAAAATTACAAAACTTAATAAATAACCTGAATTTATGTGTGATTGCATATTTTACCAGTATACAATTATCATGAAATACAGTATTAGCGTTTTACAATATCCTACAATATTAAAAATAGGAATACTAAAGTTCTCAATATTTTGCATAACGCGAAGTAAACAAATAATAAAGGTATGAATGTTTTAGTGAGTATGTTCTAGTAAGTGTGTAAGAAAATTCTACGCGGGATAAATTCTAAAATAAAATAGCGAACTTTAATAACTACACCTCTTACAATTCTTAAAATACTCCGTAATCTTTCCGCAAGCAAATTCCTCGAGAAAATTAAACACATTTCCCCATCAATAAAGTTAAGTCGTCCAATAACTATTCCCCGATATCAATTTATTAGAATAAAACCCGCAATATTCTTCAAATTTAATTTAATTTTAGTCCGTAAGGATGAGCAAAAATAGAAATCCCAATCGAATTGCGTCGCCGGCGACCGCGCTTAAATTATTATCTACGCGAAAAGCTTTTAACGTTAAAAGTTACGTATCCTCTGGGGAATATCCTCACGAAGTCTTTACTTCCTGCCTTCGTAATTTTTTTTATTTTTCATTATAATAAGTTGATATTTAATTTAGAATAGTGTGGTTTAACGAAGATAAAATGTATGGAATTTTATACAATCTCACTTCATCTTTTTATTTAGACACATCTTGAAAGTGGCTTGTCAATTTGTCAATATTTTCAATTATATTTTATTTCGATTTATTTATTAAATATTTTATTGACAGTAATATTTCCCATTATCATTTTAAATTTCACTCGGTATGAGCACAAAAATAAATTGTAAAATTATGTAGATGCTTACCGTAATATTCAAAATGAAATATTAATAACTGACTTCTAATTTAATATGCTTCAACATAAATGAAAATTATATAACTCAAACGGCGAATAACTTTTTAAATTAAGAAATAAAAATGAAGCACCAACTTTTTCTCACATTATTATGACTAATACGTAACGCAATAAGCTAAGCTACAATCAGCCATGTAACTCTAGCCAGTAAAATATGTTTTTTTAATGACTAAATTATAATATACTAATAAACCTCTAAATAGATATTTGAACATAAATAAAGATGAATTTGTACTATAAATACCTTTAACTTTGCAAAACATAATTAGTCAAAACGAATTAATTCATTCGTAGAAATAATATTTTATTATGAACAGTGTCCACATCAACAGACATCATCTTTGGCACATTGAAAAGATATGCCTATATTTATTATTAATACTATTTAATTTAAAAATATCAAAGCCGTTTTTAATTGAGAAAACATTATATTAAATATTAAAATTATTTCACACACAGCAATGAATGTTGCGTGGAATTTCAAATTTTAATTAAAATTAAATTGTTTGGAAAAAAGTAGATAAATAAATTATCTCACAAATTTTTGATATTTGAAATATACTGCAAAAAGAATACAGCTATAACAGTATTGTTTTGAATTACCCTAAAAAAACTTAAATGAAAATGTAAGGAAGAAAGAAGGAAATTAAATAATATCCCACAAACGATAGGTACGAAAAAATACGTAGTTTACTTTTTTGCACTCCCTATAATGAAAATTATTTTTGAAGTCTTGGAAACCAAACTCAACTTAAACGCGGTAAGTAAAAATAAAAATCGTTAAAAATATTTACGTCATAAAAATTTTACAGATTCCGAAGCTGAGATAAGCATTAATTTTTACCGTTTAATAACAAATAATAATAACAAATGAGTTTTAAGTACAGGTGACTTTTTACTTTATACCAAGACCAGTTTAAGTAGATAACTTAAAATCGTTCTGGTCTCTATACATTCTGTGACATCGGCCCATTTGCCTTAAAGACAATTATATATATTTTCTAAGTCAATTCAAAATAAATCCTTTAGGAAATTATGTGGAAGAATCCATTTGTCAACGATAATAATTTATACAATTCACACCTCGTCATTTAATATGTATTTTAATATGTACTCAGCAAGTATTGTCGTCTGATGCGATAATACGTGGCGAGTACATGTTAAATTATCACAAGGTATTATCATGCCGCGTCATTCAATATGTACTCACCAGGTATTATCGCACGATAACCAAAACTGCCACATTAAAATTTAATTCAATAACTTCTCTCGAAGATAACTAAAAAAATGAATGATCTTGCTTAAATTTGCTATGGAAATAGCTTTCGACATTAAGTAAGTGAAACAACCTTCCTTGAGAATACTCCCACAAACTAACTGATTCTATCTAGCACGACTTTTCTATTCATGGAAGTTCTTTTGCTAAATAAATTCCGATATCACGGGGGCTATTCAACTGATGTTTATTATTAATAAACTCGTCAATTAACATTTCTTGGATTTCCTTAGTAAACGAGCACCTAAATTGTCCGTACAGTTAAGTACACCGGTGAAGGGGACTTCGATATATTTTTGATAAATAAGTTATATAACTTATTAACTTTTAATTATCTTCGGCTGTATCACTGAATAAGACATAATAACAAATATTTATAAGAATTTCCTTATCTGCTGAACTTTTGTTTGTAAATACTATTGCCGGGAATGTTATAGTCATCCTATTTAAAAATCTATGTTATCATATTTTATTCCAGTTTGTAAGTATCGAAGATAGTTTTTAGTGACTTTAGAATTTTTTAGCAGTAAGGATAGTAAATAACTTAATGTATGGAAACAATTCCAGTCCATCAATCGTAATGATTTCAGTGATATGAAGACCCCCCCCCCCAGAAGTTGTGAGTTTAAGCAAAATTTCATGGTTAATAAAGATCAATAAAACGAAAGTTTCTTTACACGTATACGGCATCACCCGTACATCAGCCTATTGATTTTGTTTCGAAAACTGTCTCTTAATATTCGTAGCTTCTTTAGAACAGTCTTTTAGATATTTTTTTATATCTGTAGCTGTACGATTACCATTTGCTTGTGCAGCAATTTTCGTAAAAAAAAACTCTTTTGGATTTTCCTCCGTTTGGAATAATTATGAAATGAATTTCCTAGCCTTCCACGTACATTCATTTGACTTTCATCAGATTCAGCAGATTTTCATCATCTCTCTGACTCAGAATTATTTAAACACCTAAAAATAACAATTGATATTAAATCCATACTGATGTTATGAATTTGTAATGGACATAACATTTATATAGCTATATCTACGTATTAGCTAAGATGAAATATATAACATATAAGGGCAATAATTAGGGCTAGATATCTTTCTCGCAGTAAATAGAAAACTTCTATATTCCATTAATTTTTAATGACATCAACCAACTTTTATTATGCTGCAAAATTGACTAATTCTTTCGGCGTGGAGCACCAAACTTTAAAAATCTCTGAACGTTTCAAAAAGAATCCATTATATAAAACAAAATTAATATTATTGTATTATCTCGTAAAAAAAACAAGAAATTCTAAATTCAAAAAGTAGTTTATTTTGGTTTTTAAAACGATCTATGAATGTAAGGGTTATAAAGGCAATCATTTTTAGATCATCGAAGGGATCATCAAAGCGAAGGGTACTTACCATTTTCAGCTACAAAAAGTAGGGTATTTTTATATAATTTTCATCAGTCATATATGAGACTTAACTAGACATACCTTAGTTGCTAATATCCATGTTTTCTGAAGACCAACACTTCATTGTTAACAAAATAATTATCTTTCACAAACGTGTATAATGCAAGTGCGATGTTTGGAAATATGCCAGCAATTGTACTAAGCGTTTTAAAAAAAGCTGCGAAATGTTTGTGGTAATTTAAAGTGCCATTTATAAATGAATACTTTCCATTTTTTTTCATTATTTATTTAAAATTTACCATGAACTTTATCAATGGCGCAGATCGTCTTCTGTTTCTTCGGCGTGAAGACATCAAGAGAATAACGAGAGTATCTTGGATTCGGCTCCCAAAGGTTTATATAATTGGTAAACCATATAAAAAATTACGTCGAACGAATCGCACGTCGTAGACAAATACAGACCTAAGAATTTAAAAAAATATTAAATCAAATTGTTTTTGATATTGTTTTGCGTATATTCACCTTAGCACAATGTATTAAAAGAAAAATGACATTACTTCAAACAGGTATGGAGTATATATAATGCATTACTAAATTCAAATTACATCGATGTAAGTAATCGTGAATATTGATGTTTCTTATGTATCCGCGTATATTGAACATTTCTCACGCAAGTATATTTGTAAAATAGATAGTTCAAAGGGTCGATGGAAAATTCATGAAAGGTATGTAAAGGTGTGTAACGCGTCCTGTTAATAAACTAATAATGTAACAGAAGAACCTATTTTAGACATAATTTAGTAACATCAAAGTCTGTCCGTGAGGTGTTTTATTATGTTCAACATCTTTGTTAATTGCTTGCGCATATATTGCTTTATATAAAAGTGAATACATTTATTTAAACAAATTGTTATTTACAATAAGAAAATCCTGCAAGTTTGCTTATTGTAAATTTATTTTAAGTCTTTTTGACTTTTTTACTTTCTTTTAACATGGATATTGCATAGAAATTTTGAAAACCGCAAAAAATGTTAACACTTCTATTTTGACAAACAATGTTTATTTAGACTGGATTATAACAATGTTTAACAATGCCCTTAAATAATAATTATTACATCTGAGGTCAGATCACTAGATATAACAATTTATATATTTGAAAACCCAATAAGAATATTGTTAATAAAAAGTCGAAATGAGAAATAAAAATTACGGTGCATAAGAAAATCATGCATTTCAAGGTAAAATTTCCAAAAAATAAATTAAATTTCTTACATTTTAAACTACTACCAACTAATTTCATATTTTTTTAATAAATACAGCATATATTCAACGAATCTATTCAAGCTATTTGAGTCGTTAATATTAATTGATGAAGTATGAAACCTAATTTATAATAGATAATGTGCTACAATTTATACTAAGACCCCAAAATTAATCAAACATGTCTGCCATTGAACTGCAAAAGGTTTATTATTTTTAAACAATAAGATATTCCTTTGGTTTTATCTGGCATAATTATTTTACATAATAAAATAAAATACGAGGAATTTATTATTACAATGATTAAAGCTTACATCATATAATATTATAGTTATTTATAGCCCCGATCAGCTGCGACCACTGTGTCAATGTTTAACTTTTATGTTAACTAATTTTTAAAAGAGAGGAACGAAACATTCCTGGCTGTTTTTTCCCAAAAATATAAGGATGTAAGTTACCTCACCTGGATACCAAATAAATAACCGAATTCGTTTTCAATTTACTCCGGATGAAAGTGTTACACAACGTTTCATTATATTTGTGGCATAAAATAATTGGAAAAAGGTATCCCGGAACCCCGGGACATGACATATCTGACTATAATTTACAACAATTTTTCGAAAATTATTGCCGGTAATTATTGAATAATTCTAATATTGAAGGTATTTGCGTGAATTTCGTAGAAATGCATTATTCATAATTAAATGAAACTACGTGATGTAGTATTATTTCTACTTTCATTAAGTTCTTCACCTTTACCACAACCTAAGTTTCGCTGTATCATAACATCTTCAAGTGAGGTATTAGCAAAGATCTTTGCTAATAGCCCACCAAAAGTTTGTTGTAATACAAAAATATGTACGTAATAATTTCACTGATATATGTTGTATCTACGTACATAAATAAATCACACTACGACTAATTTAAATCGCACAATGTAATTTTTTACCAAGACATGAGTTGCAGAAGTACACGTGGCCAAAAGTCAAGTATAACGTGGAGCGAAAAATGTAGGTATTTAAGTAAGTAATCTGAATACGGCAGGCTTATGACAGCAAACGTCGTTGTTGGTCGTTTTACGGATATTACATTTTAAACGTATTATGAACTTAACGTACTTATAATTCTCACAGTTAGTTATAATTATTTATTGATAAGGATTGTGGCCATATATTTATTTATAATAACCAAATCAATACTTGGAACATCTAATTATTAATTATATTTTACGAAAAGGAAGCATATAATCGTACAGCTTACAGCAATAATAAGCACCATCTTCATTTTAGATTGGTATCAGCTATAGTCATAAAGAATATAAATTATAAACAATAATTTTATATACTTATATATATATATATATATATATATATATATATATCCATACATATTTCTTTTTTCTAAATTTTCTATATTATGTTTCCATTCTTCGGCAAAATAATGAAAACAAATAACCCGACGAAGGTAACGTTGACACAATTGAAACATACGCGGGCCGTGCGCAGTACAATATCATATACAAGCAAAAATCTTTCATTCCTGACTATCATAATAAGAAACAAAAAAATTGTAACTGAACTGGGTAATATTTGGGTTTTATGGTATCTACTATTGAGTATCGCAATTATTTTAATGATTAACATTTAAATGAAATGGTTTGTGTACGGAGATATCACACTTTAAATAAAATGTCTTTTTAAACACAACTATCAATGTTCTGAGGGTTTGTGATATTTTAGATATGGCAAATAAATATCTGGACAAGGTAACTCACTTATTTTTTTATTTTATTGTTTAAATTTTCTTAGCGTTCTCATAGCATTTTTGAAATCATGAAGACGATTATAATGTGAATCAACACTTAAATGTGTTATAAGAGCAAAATAAGTAGGTAATAAAAATAGGTACTGTGCATTATTTCGAAATCCGACTAACGTTGTGTTATTTGTGAAAAAATTAGCATTTTCTAAGAAATTTGATTTCTAATTATATTTATTTTATTGGATGAAAATTGTGATAAAGGTTTTTTTGCTAAAAAATAAAAGAATAGTTTATATTTATCTTCTATTTTACTATTTTGCAACTTCTTGTCCCATTGCAATTTTACACAGCTTTATTTTCAAAAGGAAAAACGAATTAAAAAGCGTAAATTTTTTTGAAGTATTGTTTTTAATAAGGAGTTCACTATGAGAGCATTCCGCTAATCAACCGACAGTAGGCGTAACTATCTTGTGATTTTATGCGATTCAAAACTTTTTAGCTTGTTTAAAAATTTCCATTTTTATAACATGGGGTTCACTTGGTAGAAACGGGCAGCACAGCGCAGTATATCTGTAGCAGTATAACAAGAAACCGATCATGCTTAGTTTACAAGTAATACAAACTATAACGGAAGTCGGGAAAGTTACCGAATTCGAGATTTTTCCAGGGTCGACCGATATTTTTTACTGTGAAAATTGTTATTATTATCATTTTGTTGTATCATAGATAAACAGTAAAGATTAACAATTCCTTATAGCAACGTACGTTGTGAATAATTGTGTTTTTGTATGCATGATATGGTACAATGACTTATGGAATGTTTTGTGTTGTTTTTATACTTTGTTGTGCTTATATTGGAATACGGTGTGAATTAGAAATAAATGTGACATAAATTTTAACTTTAATTTTTCGCCTATATTATTCATTTATTACGAAATTTATATACGTCCAGTGATATTTAGTGCAAATCGAATCTTATCTTTACTTCTTATCCATCTAGAGATATGTTAGATTACATCAAAAAAGCTACTTAATAGTATGAGTAGCTCAGTCATAGTAACGTCTTAGTATTAAAAAGCACGGGTTTTTAAAATATTTTTTAGTTCTACATTCCGATTATGAAATATGACTGAATGAAATTTTAACTGTTTTAATTATATTTATTTTTCATTAGCCATGTTACTTTAAATACAAGGAAAATTGATCCGATATTGCAGATTTTTTCATAAACAATATCAGTATTTAATAAATAAAAATAAAATTATATCTCATTAGACATGAATAGGTATAAAATTATTAAAAAATCTGACTATGTTTAATAATTTTATAACACCACTTAAAATATACACTTGAACTTTTTCGTTTGTAAAAGGTATATTTTAATTTAAAATTTAAAATATTAAACATGAATGATAACTCTTGATTAAATCTGTCAACGATTTTCTCTTGTGCAATTTAAAATAGAAACCATTCCGAATGATCGTCACGTTTTCACAATTATTTCTTTTAGAAGTGAAAGCCATTCTTAATATACAACATTACTAGTTTCAATTTACAGATTGCTTTCTTTTAATAACATACTAATAATAACTAAATAAACTGTCACGGTTTTTTTTCCCGTTTTTCTCTCTATATTCCCTTCATATTCAAAGAAACTGGAAGCAGCCTGGGTGTCTATTATAACAGACATCATCTTCAGGAACGTAGTAAATTTAGGGTTTCGTGAGTTTTATATTTAACGGTTAAACGATGCTTATATAATAAACAACATATATATATACATACATATATATATATATATATATATATATATATATATATGTGTATATATATATATGCGCGTGCGTGAGTGCGCGCACGCATGCTCACACACTCGCTCACACACGGGCACGGGTTTATAACTGGAATGTGTTATTGTCGAAATAAATTTGATTTATGAAAATCAGTGTATTTGTAATAACCTGACAGATATTTTAAAAAATAATTTAATATACATACTTTTCAAAGATTACTGAACTTGACAACATCCTAACTTAATAAAGTATGAGCGTGTAATATAGGACACTTATAATAGGTGTTAAGATCAATTATGGGAAGATCGAATGGGTTCAAATTAACATTTTTCTCATGACAATTGATTCACCCATGATCAGGGTTAATGTTTTTTACCACCAATTACAAAAAAATTTGAATGCCTCCATAGTTATAAAATGTTACGACATTCTTTTGCAACTAACTTTGGATTAAATATAAATGGAATTCATAATGTTTTTAAGAAGCAATATCGCAGCATCTGTTTCGAAACAAATCGTTATTCTATTCTATGTCGAATAAACTTAAGCTTCTGAATTCTAATTTCACAATATTTTGAAATTCAAGATGGCGACATCTCTCTCGAAATAAATCGTAACAATATTCACTTTCGATTACATTTATGGTATAGATATTCAAATTTAACAATGTTTTTGAGATCCAGGATTACGGCACCTGTCCAGAAATAAAAAGTCATAATGTTCGATTTTGACTAAATTTAGGGTGCTGAATTCGAAATAATTTGTCACGCATTGGTTTTTAAACTACCTTTGGTGCGCTGAATTCACGTTTTAAAATATATTTGAGGCACACACACTTACACATATTAGTACACGTTAGTTTACAATGTATGACAACATCTGCAGGTGGACAATTAGCAAACTTCTTTGCTAATAGCCCACCTGAAATGTTATCATACAACGGAATCTAGGTTGTGGTAAAGAATTTCGATAGGGTAGAAATAATCAACGTAGTTTAAAACATCACGTAGTTTAATTTAATTGTGAATTATAAATTTCTACAAAATTAACGCTAAATATATTTAATTTAAAGTACTTAATAATTTTTACCAAAGAATTTTAATAGGATACGGACTTTGTTTAGAAATTTTGCAAATTCGTATATTTCGAAGGGAACCTTTACCAGTATGCAAATTGTATGGATTCTATATCTTGTTTTATTCGATGTATATAGTTTATTTAAACTCCACAACTTACTATCCATTCGTTTACAATATACAAACTTCCACGTATCACCTTTCGATTTTGTTAGCTAACATTCTTTCTAGAAATATTACATATCTGCATACTCTATTAATTCTGTAATTTTCTAACAGATGCCGCTAGTAACAATCTAGTTAGTAGAAATATTCACACATCATGTGTCGATTTTGTTATTAAACATTTTAGAAATATAACACATCTGCATGTATGCTCTATTAATTCCGTAATTTTAACAATTAGTAACCACATGCTAGTATTATGCATCGTTGTTTCATATTTTTTTATAATTTTTTAAAATATTTAAATTCAAAAATAGCGATGGATAACAAATCTTGATATAACTTTAACTTATTATGTTAAACTTCAAATCCAGAGATGTGATAGATTTTTCGTTAAGTGTACCACAAGACTGTACGGGTTGTGGGATAGTGTTAGGTCTCGTTTCGCTCGCCCTAATAACTATATTCTGGAAGAGATTCTCAAATCCACTCGTTCCGTTATACCAACAAGCATTTTCTACTTTAGCGATTATTGGTACACCGTTTTAGCTACTGCCAATGGATTTTGCATATTCTGTTCCTTCTCGTGTCATATCAGATATACAATGCCCTGCTGCTTTTTCCTACCATTTGCAAATAGTACTACTACAAGAGTTATACACTCTTAGAGATATAGGTATCTTAAGACACAGGTATCGACATTGTATGAAACTGATTTAACTGTGTAAATCTAAACTGTTGTTGGTAAACACTATACCAGCAACAGGTTTTTGTTTTATATCAGTTTTCATCTGAAAATTCCGTGTTGCTTCTAGATCAAAACCTATCCCAGCACATATAGCAATCGCAGAGCACACATTGCAAATAACAATAAAATTTAAATAAAAGCCTGTCTTCTCTTCCTTTGTAATACGCATGTGAGACGTGGTGAATTCGAAAAAAATATGGGTAAAATAATATCTTCGAAATGTTCTAATAAGTAGTTAACATCCATTATTATTTTGCAAGAATTAATAATGGATGATAATCATTGGTTACATCATGTAAATTGAAAATACGATATGTAAATATATGGCCACTAAAATGAAAAAAAAGGATAAAATAGATCTAAAAAAAATTACTTCTCTAACATTTTCTAAAACTACTGACATCCGTGATTCCAGCGCCCATCTCTCTAAGGCGTGTGCTATGAAAGTAAACAATTTAGGATATAATTATCATTAATAATTGAATTGATTACCATTAATGAATAGGACAATTAAGAGTTCAATAATTCTTTGACCAGCCCGTTTTAAACTAAGATATACTAAAATACAAATACATCCTATAATAACAACTATATTCATCTACTACACCTAGAGAGGCAGATACGGCCATTTTAGATCTCAAATATATTGTAAAATTTGAAACCCTAAATTTAGTCAAAATCGAGCATAGTGACTTTTTATTTCGGGACAAATGCCGTAATCCTGGATCTCAAAAACATTATAAAATTCAAGTTTTGTACCATAAATGTAATCGAAAGTGAATATTGTGACGATCACGATCTTGAATTTCAAAATATTGTAAAATTAGTATTCAGAACCCTAAATTTAGTCGACATAGAATAGAGTAACGACTTGTTTCGAAAGAGATGCCGCGATATAAGATGGTTCTTAAAAACTTCCATTTCTGTTTAATCCAAAGTTAGTGGAAAACGAATATAGTGACGTTTTATAGTTATAGATGCAGATGCTGCCATCAAGTGCAAGGCATTCAAATTTGTAATTGGTGGTAAACTGCTGTTTAAATTTATAATTGGTGGTAAACTGCTGTCAACCGTGATTATCGATGAATCAATAGCCAAGAGAAAAATATTAATTTGAACCCATTCTCTTTTTTCGTAATTGATCTTGGCACCTATTGTAAGTATTCTATATCACACAGTCATAATTTATCAAGATAGGATGTTGTGAAGTTCAGTAA
The DNA here is from genome assembly GCA_039881145.1 of Druceiella hillmani. Taxonomy (NCBI): domain Eukaryota; kingdom Metazoa; phylum Arthropoda; class Insecta; order Lepidoptera; family Hepialidae; genus Druceiella; species Druceiella hillmani. The sequence goes on along the minus strand of JAYKKI010000016.1, from coordinate 19,554,755 downwards.
TTTTCAAAACATATGTATAATAAACTCTAGAATATGTGGAGTTGAATGAAATATATAAAATAGTGTACCAAAAATATCGAAGTTAAATTATTTTTTTAAATAACACATTCTGAAAATATATGACAGATTATTACAAACCCATTGATTTTTATACTTAAATTTATTTCGACAATAAAAGCATTCGGCTTATAAACCTTGTACTTTTTAAAATCAAGGTGTTTTAAATAATAAAGTATTTTTAAATTTATCGTTTCCTTCATTCATAGTCAACTTGCAGCTTAACTTTTAGAGTTATGATCACGTTTTACATAAATGTATTAAGTTATACAAAATAACTTTTTATTAATAATGAGTCTTTCAATTATTGTAAAACTTCTGTTTGATATTTACATCACTAACACTTGTTATGCAGCCTATGCCTTTTTTTCAACCCTAATGTTCGACTATGCCGGAATTCTTGTTTTTTATACAATTCAGCCAGTATAAGAGTATTCGATCATGTTCTCCATATTGAGACGCATGTGGACAAATATATTCATAAAATTTTGCATCCGAATCGTTTGATTATTTAAAATTACAAATAATAGCAACGTCGTATAACAGAAATAAAGTTACAAGATGTAAAGTTCAAAAATCCGCATATAAAAATAATTTCCAAAATTAATTGGCTACTGTTTTATTATAACCATGAAATGAAACAATCACGGTATTAAATTAAATATAATGTTACTTAAATCGAAAAATTTTCTTTAGAAAAAAGCGCATAGTCACTGTGAAGCAACGTGTGACATAATTTGCGTAGTAATCAATTTATTTTATTTGCTTGTGACACTTTTGTGATACTTTGACAAAGGTCCGGTTCGATAGAATAGTGTCGGACAATATGAAGTCGGACAATGATATCATATTTGTTTTAGTTAATTTTAAAATAAGTAATTTAGACAGAAGATTTTCATGGAGATCTATGGAAAGTGGGCAAAGGTAATGAACAATCACAAATCAACAAATATTTATGTAGAATTTTGTCTATTGAATACATCCTATCTCATAGGCTGTTTTCGTAGCACCTTATTTACCTTAATGTAAACACCAATTTTCTCTTTTGAAGATGTCCAAAAATTTAAGATAGACTGTTTCGATTTAATTTAACTTAGTCTTTATTTGTAGTAATTTTAAAAAATTCTTACTATTACTTTCAAATCTACATTTGAATGAACAACTTCTAGAATATGGGAAAAGCCACTCTACATAACTATAACTGGCAACACGGCTTTGAATAAATGTGAGCATGAACAAGTCTTGAATAAATTTTACGATGGTGAATTATTTTGAGTGTTATTTAGTGCTAGGTTGCTATTAATTTAATTAATTACGTTAAGTTAGAACAAGAACGAAAAAGGTTTGTCTTGATTTTACAATTTATGAAAAAAAATTACACCGGTAAAGTAATTAGTATAAACTGACACAGACGACACCAATAAGTATCTAAATAACAAATCTCAAAGATTAATATTTGAGGTACAATCTTTTCTCCGAAAAGAAGATTTGTAGCTGCATTACATTAAAATTAAATCAAATCCATTAATTTTGCTGATATAATTAAGAATAAGGAATAACATAAATGAAAAAATTCACGGCCAAAAAAACAGGAGTGTCCAAAAGTGAAATGAATATTAACCATATATACAAACCATCATGAACGGTCACGAACCTACGATTCATGTATGCGTCTCTAAAAAGGTTATTGAAACAGAAAAGCATGAAAACCGATACTCGATTTCTTAATGTGGGAGCGTAAAACCCCGGTGAGTGCTTTTGCGTTCTCTTGGGTATCCTCACGTTAAAAAGTATCACTGATGTCTTTGTATTAACAGCTAAACTAATAATTAAATCTAATAAATTATTTCTATTGTTTTTACTGTACCACAAATATGAACAATAACAGTTTTTTCGATTACTTACGTTACTCCACCAATCACTGCATTACGTAGAATGGAATATATTTATAAAATTTTGACAGTTTGTTATGCTTTAGCGAGAGCTCACAGGATCACGTCGAAACCTGGCAGAATCACGTCGCGTAAATGATACTTCATTTGGTGCTGGTCCAATAAATTTTAGGTAAACTTCTAGGAACATTCTTTTTCTTCATAATTTTAACTTTCATAATATAAAAGATAGATGTTTGAAGATTTTTTATGAAATTTTCAACAATATCTCTAGAACTATCTTGCAAAAGCTTTGGAAAAAAAATTGTTTTGGACTTTTACACGTCTTACATCAAATTAAATACAACAAGCATGAAATAAAAAAAAATTAACTAAACAAAAATTCATCATATATGGATATGTGCGCGTAAATACGATTATTACAATGTCACTTTTATGACATATCTTTTATAAGAAAAACGGCTGATACATGAGTCAAGCACGTTTCATTATTGTAGGGACAATCATATAATCAATCATAACGTTTCCATTTTTTTAAGGTACGAAATTTTTAAACTCGAACAAAATATGGCAAAGTGAAAAAAAACTAAAAGAAATGAATGGTCTTTGTTATTTTTTAAAAGATCAATGGTTAAAAGTACGGGAAAAAAGTTAAAAAAAAATGGTAAATTTACAAAAGCTCCTAGTAGTGATGATATCTCCAAAATCTCCTAGTAGTGATGATCTCTCCAATCTCTTCAAAAATAACTTGATTAAATTAGAGAAATGAAAAGAAGTAAGGAATTCGCAAGAAGCAGTATTTATCTAAATGTTTAAGATTATTACTCATAACACAAATTGTTAAACTCATTTCAAATAAGATGCCAATTAAACAAATTACGTACATATAATTTACAAAGTATTACGTTCAACTAGTATGTAGACGTAATAAGGATGAGACGCTGGTAATGAACATCAGTGTAACAAGCCACTTCAAAAGAGATAAACGTCTTTGTAGTTGTTGATCTCTAGTAAAATGGTTAGTGCTTTGACCTGTTATTAATATTCAAAACATACTTGAAATTTGTACTTAAGACAATTTATTATATAATCCGTATACAGAGAATTATTTAAAGGCGTAAATTATTACGTCCTCATTGTATGGTAAGGTATTTATGAATTGGATTAAGTAAAGTTTCAGTTATTAGTAACTGGGTTTTGATGTAATACCCCCAACGGATTATTTATTCACAAATTAATTTTTGGTACTTTACGTTTAGGTTGTATGTTAATATTTTAATAAATTGTTTCAAAAGCAGAAATTTCATCTAAGTCATAAGTTATACATTTTCTGGCAAGCATATCTGCTATACATTGTAAAATAAATCCTGACGAATTTAATTAAAATAAGATCTTTTGAAACATAATGAGTTAAAAATACCATAAGCGTGTGTGATTTAATATCTGGAGTCTCTAATTTGAAACAAGGCGAAGATAGATTTGAGGTTGGAATGATAACCTCTATTGAATCATTCCTTAGTGTAGTTATGAATGGCTAGATCCTCTCTAATGTTCTATGTTTATCTATATTATATTTCAACCAAATACCGTGTCATTCATCATTTATCACTAATTGCAACCATTATCGCTATACAGTTACTTTTAATGTATCAAAATTTATATTTAATTCCATATTCAAGACCATTGAGATTATCGTCGAATATCCCAGATTAAAAAGACGTTTGGGGGATTTTGAATCTATCTCATGTGCAATACCTAAATGACATTTGATAAAAAATATCTCACTCTTTAAATTCTGCTCATATTATCGTAGATGATTTCCGATTTATTTATTTTCCTTCGTATTTTATTTTATCTATTACATGGCGTAATATTAATTAATCAAAACTAATGAATGCTCCTTCAAGAGTTCTACCTTAAGAAGGTCTTTGTTTACAGAAAGACATGAAATTTGCTCTGTTTAAAAATATGTTTTATAAACTAAGTGACACGATTTAAAAATTAAAATCATGCTCAACGTCGTTTCCTACGTAAATGTAAGCCAGATCGGGAAGCGAGTGTCGTAATTCTCTATTTCCTAAAAATAACAAGAAAAGAGTTAATTAGGATCGTGAAGATTATAAAGATCCAAAATTTAAAAATATATTAGATCTTATAATTTTCATGCAGTTGATGTTTTAGCTCACCTTATAAAAAGTGTGATGATAATGTGACTTAGAATAAGCAGACCATTCACATGTTCATGTAGCTGTGATCTTTGTTTCCAACTATTATGTTTTCTTCAGTATTTGAAAACAAAAAATAGAAATATTTAACTTAATTGTATTTCACTGCAGTCGTCCATAATCATTTTACTCTTAGTTTTGTACACCAATTATCTTTTACTTTTGTAGAAACAACGTTAAGTTCTCGCGTATTTTGCTGTATATATCTTTTAATATAAAATTATACGAATAAATTTTAAAGATAATGGCCACAAATATTGCCCACCCATATTATGTTTTTTCACATACGCCTTATGAATAACATATTAATACTCTGGCAATAAATAAATTAGTTGATAGGACAATTATCAATTTGACGATTTATCAATTTTGTAATAACCATGATTTTCCAAATGTTAAAAGGTGTCTTATTGAAATAAGTGAAAAATAATGTTTTAGATAATATAAGGCCGTCAAATTTGAGAAACATCAATTAATATTTGGTTACTGAGCAACTATTGGGAATATACTTTATAAACTGGTTTTAACGAACTTTTGCGTTTTAGAAAAAAATCAAATAAGGGGCTTTGTTACGAGTTAAATATTGGTATTACAACCCAAACTGTCATTTTAAACCTAGAATAAATATTGAATGATATACCATGAGTTTGATATTTTCATGTAAAGATGTTTTCACGCGAATTCGAGTACACTCGTATAAACATTTGTGGTAGTGGTTATTTGTATATCTATAAAATATTGGACATACCTACATAAATTTTGTTTCATAAATGATGTAACCAAAATAGTTTCTCTTCTCGATACTAATACGCTTAAAGCTAAAACAAAAGTTTGATCCATGTATATTTAAATACTAAATTCTAATGGCTATAAAAATAATGTATAAGTAGATAATTTTAAATGTTTTATCGATATAATTACATTAACTAAGATCATACTTCCTTACTATAATTAGAAAATTCGTTAGAATTGACTTCCAAGGCTATTATGCAATAATTTCTCATGATCGGCACTAAGCAAAATTACCTTGTAAAAAATTCAAATTATTATTATGCAAAAGTTACAAGTACATAAAGCAAGCATTGTTTTTCATGCAAATCGAAACATGAGATAAGCTTTAATTTCCATTCGGGAACCTACGATAAAAAAATAAAAAATAAATGCTGCTACAAGTAGACTTGTGGTAGCATTTATTTTTTATAAAACATTTTTTTTTTTCCCTGTTCTTGAAAATTCTGTAACTCTGTCTTCACTTAGTGTATATATGATATAAAATATCTTATCTATTATAATGCACTAAATGAACATAGAATGCGTTCAACGCAAAATTTATTAGATAGTTCTATTCATATATTTAGACACTCTTGTTATCTTTTTAGTATATTTATTTTTTTAATTTGAAAACTTTTTACGATGGATTTTCATCGTAACAATATTCCTTAAGGTCAATAAAATATATAATCTATAAGAAACTTGCTTTCTTATATAAATAAGAAGGAAATAAGAAGGAAATAAAAAAAATACCAAAAATAATCGATGAAAACAAAAACAAATAAATTGTGTTAAAACTAAATAGGATTGTGTGAAGTGTTGAAAAGAACTACGTTTATGAGACCCAACGGAATTTCCATTGTAATTATAGGCATGACAAAATCTTAATAACAATTTTAACCGTAACACATAAAAATTTAGAAACTTTTCAATACAGATCCACATCACAATAATAGTATTTTCATTTACACTTTTTGTTATGGTTATATGTGTATATTTCCAACAATTTTCCGATTGTTGTCATGAGAATTTTTTATTTTTGTATTTATTAAAAGTTGAAAATTGTTTACCACATAAAAGTAATTATTTTTTAAATTGCTCAATTTATTGTTGCCAATATAAAGTATTTTCTTAAGTCGATACTGCCATAATATTACTCGATGCAGCCTGCATAAATTCAAATAAATTATGCGCGAAAATAACGTAGCAAATTTAAGTTAATAAGAGTAATAAGCCTTTATTCAGAGTATACTGGACTTAATAAATTCTTTAAAATAATAATTCCTAAACGACACGGTCACACATTAGTCCCACCTAAATCAAAATACATACAAGTCCTCATTAGATATCAAAATTGTGAAACGATATTATCAATATTTATAAAGTGATATTCGAGTTGGTTAAATATAAGAATGTGGATAACTATTATAAAATTACAATAAATCATGAATAAATGGTCTTAACTTATTAAGATGATTGTTTATATACAGATATTACGTGATATAATGAAATATTGAAACATCTGTGACAGATAGATAAATGTGAATAATTTCATACGGTTTAGGTTTTCTTTTCGGAGACAAAAAATACCAATCTATTAATATTTCATTTCTCAAATTCCGATGGCTGGTTTGAAATATACTAAGAAACATAGCAATATATAAACACAAATTTTAATGGTATTATGAACGATCAACATTAAATTATAACTAATAATATTTTAATTCCCTTTCCACTAAAGCACAATAATTACACTTCTTAATTCATGGCTACAAAATGCAAATCGTAAAAGTTCAAAATTGAAAAACTAGAAAGTATTAAAACAGTCAAATATATTTTCAACTCTTTCAATGATATTTTTACCTTTGTAAATACTAAAATTTTTGCTACTGATAATATAAATAGTACATAAAATTAGTGCATTTTTTACTAAGCTGCATAGAACTGCTTTCTTACTTTTATATGTGCAAGTAAGGTGAATCTCTCCACTGTCAAATTATGTGTATAAAATTGTAAATTAATCGAAAAGAAGTAAATCTTAAAACAAAATATTCATGGATAGTACAACTATAAACAGTAGTTTTTCATAATATGTTTGCCTGATATATTTTTAAAATAGGACTATATTATAGATAGAACGTTTAAACGTAAAACTAGATCAGATAAACAAACTATACTACAAAACACATAATTCGATATGACTATAAGCGAAATATTGCATATAAATAGAAACTGGTGCACTGTCCTTAATTTTTTATATCGTTTTAGTAATACATTATAAACACTCATTTGAATTCAGTAGTAAACTTTTTATAATTGACACAGAGATATTCTTAAAGCATTTTTGTTTTGTCTACCGTATCTGAACGCCATTATCACATCGATGAATGGTGCTGCAATTATTCGAGTATTTTTAATGAAAAGTGCATTAATATATTCCCTATTCACAAATTTGATTTCTTTTCACTTTTTACTGGAGGTTTACTTTTAACTTGAGAATGATAAGGATCGGTGTGTCCTTTTTAGACTTCCACACCTCAAAAGGAAAAATAGAACCCTTATAATACTCATATCACACAAATGTCTGTCTATCTCTCAGTCACAGGCATTTTTCTTGCAAAAACCACTTCAACCGCTTTAACTAGTAAAATATACTAAATCACATATGTGATAATAACTAAATTCGAAATTTTAGGAACAGGTAAATTACTAGAAAAAAAAAATTCCATATATTGTGAGGCATAGTGTGAACAGGTAAATATAGAGGGCTTCAAAATATTTTTTTCGTAATGTTACATACTATTCCTTCAGAGATATAATGAAAAGCATACAAGAAATATGTACCCACTCCTTATTTCTGAAACTAATGAGACTAAAATTAGGAAAAAAATTGGGTTTTTAAAGCCTAGGCAAAGGTTGTAGGGAAATTAACTACAGCGATTATCATAGATTTTCTAATTATTAAAATATACATCATGCTTTAAAGCATATGAAAGATATAGTAGGTAATGTATTTACTTTGTAAAAAAATAATTTTTGTAAATAGTTCAATAGAAATAGTATGTAGCCTTACATATTTATAAGCATCTAAATGTGTATGGAACCCTCGTATTGCGACTTCTACTCATGGTGAAAGTAGTTTTTAATTTTGAAAAGAGTTGTTGATTACTATTAACAAAATAAAGAATGTTTTTCTAAAAATACAAAAATATCGACGCTGTGTGAACAAGAGTTAAAACACTTACGCCTGTATGCGCCACACACGGTCAGGATTCTTAGTCAGATTAACTACAATTAAAAACATATTTTGTCTGAATACTTTACGGATTGGACCGTGCAATTGGGCACGGTCGGTAAAGTAGACTCTTCTTCCGACTCGACTGACAGTTAAGGAGAAAGATAAATAGGCAGTCTTGATCATGGTGCATGGGCGTTATTACGGTACGGCTAGTTACGGTATTATTCAAACAATTGAATAAGTTTAAGTTGTTTACTACTCCTTAGTTCGTTATATAACATAAGCGCAAAAAGAAAGCGTGAATTTAATAAAAGAACGAAAAAGTTCTTTTTCTAAGAATTTTAAATTAGGTTTTTCGTCAAAACTTCCATCCATCATGGTTGTTAGTTGCGTAGTAGGCAGAAGTTGTACCTGCCTTCCGACGAACTACAAATAATGCCTCAATCTTCTGTACAATGTTGACATATGCAGTAAGCGGTATATGTGCCGTAAGTTTTGTTAATTGTGATATTCAGCGCGGGTTTCTATTTCTTACTTTGGGGAATCGAAAAATAATTCGTGATTTCCTATTAAATTCCCTTTTAAGAATAATATTTAAACACAATTGTAACGTCGTTTTAGTTTTTGGCCACGGTTTTATACGTAGAAACTAAATACTTTCAAATTATGAAATTTACTTTAGATTATATATACATGTATATATATATATATATATATATATATATATATATATATAAATAAACAAGTTGTTAAATTGATATAACAGTTTGGCATCTATGGGTGCTTGGACACAATATAAAATGATTATATACTGGGCACCATCAAAGCGATTTGTTTTGATACAACTAAACCTTTTTTTCTTTCTGAATAGTAAAAAATACGGATAGAATATAGGGAAGAGATAAATTAATTATACTGATATTTCACGGTTGTTATGTATATTTATAATAAAATGTTTAAATGTGATTACGATTAATAAAATGTCGTAGGTAATAAAAAAATATTATATTATTATTATTCCTATATAAAATTTAAAAAAAAAATTATTGACTTGTATATTGTGCATTGGTTCGAAAATTAATTAAATTTTGTATGACGTAATAATTAGATGCAAGACAGCGTTTCAATTTAGTATTTATTCATTTTTAGTAAATCCTAAATCAAAGTGAGACCAATAAAGATATTTCAACTATATTTAGGCGGCAACAATTATTACTAATGACCAGAATAAATAATGAAATAATGTGAGTGTCGATTTGGATGCAGTATAATCTAGACCTTACAAAATTAAGAAAAAAAAAAGTAGTAACAAACTTTAAAATATTTAAAAAGAAAGTGAAAAATGGCATGGACAAATTTGTCGACGGACTGAACAAAGCGTAGCCAAGACAAAGAGCTAAAAGCCATTTCATTCTGAAGTGTACTTGCGATTGAAGGAGGTTATTGTACCTTTCTCTGTGGAACGTATATTTATTTACGGGGAAAAGAGGTTTTACCGCTTAGGGTTTAGTGCCTCTTTTTACTAATAAACAAGGAAGTATTTTAAAACAAAAGCAGTTAGGGCGAATAAAACTTACACTACGAGATTCCGTACACGCGTATGTAAGTACTAGCTTTTACCTGAGGCTTCACTCGCGTGTTTATAGTTACAACATTATAGAGATAAACGAAAACCTGAATCGCTATTTAGAAAGATTAAAAGGAACTAAGTCTTTATTTTCGTGACTTTATAATGTAAATGACAATGAGAATTAAAATATTTCCTTCCAAATTAGGAATTAAAGGGAACGTATGTAGCGTTTTAAAAATAATGTCGATCCTTTGCTCGGTTAGAACTTTGCGTATCCTTTCCATTTATGTACTTTTTTGTATAGAAATAATGACTAAGCATTTAATTTCCTTTAATCATTCTATATGGCAATGCATTTTGTTAAGTTTCTCCTTCTAAGTTTTTAAATAAACCACGCGGGTAAAGCTGCTGTCGAAAACTAGTGTGAATATATTGTCTAGTACACCTTTCAGAGCGGTCAAAATGTTATAAAATTTAAACTCATCACTATAATTTTTTTAGTATACTTTAAGAAATTTCTGGTTGCGTTGTTTTTTTACAATATTGCTTTTAGCATAAATAGCGGAAGAATATTTTTTCGTGAATGTTTTCAAAAACATCTGTAGGATTACTTTACATAAAGCTTAGAAACATTTATTCTTATAACTTGCTCTTTCAATCGATTTATAAAATTTAAAAAAAATTTGAGTACAGTATTACGAACTTTTAAAATTTCTATACATCGGTTAGTATGTTTTAGAATGGTGCATAAAATAAATATTGTTGGCCTTCTTATAAGTCGCTTTTTTGTTGACGCTACATGAAATATTAAGAATCGATTATTTCATTGGCCTTATCTAAAATTTCAGTATGAATAATTTTTAGTTTTCTCCATTATATGCCTCCATATTCGTGTTAATATATTTTAGCATTATGAAACATTTCAAATGTATATGCCACCCAATTTCTGAGTTTTCTCAGATTTGGGCTTGATTCTCAGACAGGCGACTCTGTCAAACTGACAGACAGACGGGCACATAAGTGATCTTATAAAAGGTCTTTTTTTCCTTCTGTGGTGTAGAAATGACCAGTCATATTAACACCCATATATAATTGTTGTACAATCGAATAGGGTATAAATAAAAGAACGATGTATAAGAAGGCGAAAATAATTATATCAGAACATATATAATCAGATTATTGACATAGAGACACCAAAATAGTAAATATTCCAATATATTTTTAGGAAATTTTAATGAAGGCAAATAAAATATTAGTATTTGTATATAATATTTGAAAACTGGGAAAAATGTTTAAAAATTTTATTTCAGAAAACCATTTGTCGTGGAAACATGAAATTTTGCAATATTGAGAAAGCTTATTATAACTCACATATATGAAATTATAGAGGAAAAAATAAGGTACACAATTTATTTTTTAAATCCCTCTATCTTATGGAAAATCACTTGAAAAATATAACAATTAGAATATTAAAACCTTTCAATGCTTTATGTAAAATATTTCTAGGAATTTGTTGAAAATATAAGCTAAATTCATATTGTCTCTCGATCTGAAAAATTCCAAACTGGAAATTGTGAAAAATAGAGTTACTAAATATTTAACTGAAGATTATTGGGAAACTGTAGCGATTTTTTCAAATTTTGTAGTTTCGGAAATATTCACGATTATTTTAGGCCTATGAAATGTATACAAGGCAATAAAATAAAAACTAAAACCATGGACACTATCAACTAGTGTCTAGTGCCAAGATGCAAAATTGAAGGGAAATTGGCGATTTTAAAAATAATAATAAACAATTATCCAAATGCGATGAAATATTTATAGCCACATTACACAACAAGACATACAATGCGGTTGAACGTCACTCAGCCTTTTTACAAAAGAGAGACGTTTTATAAAATGTGAAGGCGTTTTGTAAACGGGCGGATTGTCTATTTGGTTTTAAATATATGCAAGATTGTTTAAAAACGGATATCAGGATAGAGTATGACATCACTCCATTACTGTCGTTAACTTGACTTAGATGAAAAATATCATAAAATTTAGATAGACTCATTTACGATGGTCTTTATGTTGGCCCGAGGAGTGTTAGCGGACCTCCGCCGAAAGATTATGGATTGCTATTGCAATCGAATTGTTCATTTTGGAATGTAGATGTTGAAGTTAGGAAAATGTTGACTTGGAGCTGCCCGCAAGACTTTTTCTTAGCCCAATTTCTAGGAATGTCGTTTTTGGCGGGATCCTTGCAATACTCTTTCAGAGATGTGAAACCATTGCTTAGGCGAACAACACACTACTGTTAGTCGAAAGCTCGAGCTGAAGAGTGATAGATAATCAATCAGCAATTTTTTTCATCTAGATACTTAACTGTGATACTAATAAAAAGCTTCACTTTGCTCCTCAAAGTCTGAGTCTATCCTTTTTAAGAGCAGACTGGCGACTAAGCTGTAATGGGTGGGTCCGGATTTGGTGTGCAAAATCAGGTCACATACCTATGCATTATCCTTCAATCACAGCGGAGCTTCATACCACTGGCTTGGGTCAGGGTTGCCTTCTATAAATTGAATCGCCTTACCGGGACTAAATGTGGGGCGAATACCCCAAACTGATTTACAAGGCAACATACTGTGGTATATTGGCCTATACGCCATCGGTTAGTGCTTTGTGGTACATCGGGATTAAGTTAGGCGGATTTTGCTTAGATGGCAACATGCACCGCTCCTGGCTCTGAATAAAGCTTACAGAATCCATTCAACGGATGCACTGCCAGTTTTGGGAGGTAGCTTGCCTTCCGACCTTGTGTTTGTAAAACGTATGATCAATTTCATTTTGGTTCGGGGCAGGAGTTTTAATGCGGCCAACGCGCATTTAGCTTTAAATTTGTTGAGAATTACCATTTTATTATAAACCACTTTATTGGAAAAAGGCGTATGCTGGAGATCGCCATTGTTCGCTGGTAATCTAGGTAGGCCTCTCCCAAATTCAAGGGGGAACTAACAGGTTATTTTTCTTCGAAGTTTTTTACTAAATACATAAGAATTTGTTTGGCCGTGATTACTATATTCGACAGTTTTTTAATATAAAATTGCTGTATTATAATAAAAGATAAGGTGTGTAAAAAAACAAAATACTGAATTTCTGTTACAAATAGATATTAAAAAAAAAATTTAATCCATGTAATTGTGAGATTTACAAAACTATTAATTAAATCCGACAAAAGCAAAAGTTACATATGTCTCGGTGTTAAAATATATTCCGATACATTCGTAATTTTTTCCTAAAACATTAATTACAGTATCACATAAAACATATATTCATGTAGCGACTTCGCGTCGTGTAGTTCCGGCCATGAACAGTTACACGCGAAATATCACCGTAAATTATATATGACAAGATGTTACGACTACATACTTTTATGCCATTATACACATCATCTGATATTATTAGATTATATTTAAACATAATTTCATACAGCTGTTTGCTAATTTACTTCAGTAGACGAATAAACGATTTACTCTTATCTTTTTTAAAGCAACCTTTTCGGCTAGATATTTAAATTGCGGGAAATTAGTCGCTGTGATTACCAGTAGTAAAAAAAAGTTTCGTTTCGTGCCATCATTTTCGTACCTAGCCTAGGTACAACTATAGTAAGAGGTATTCGTACTATTAGAGAAAAATTACATTTTAGAAATTTTAATAAATAAATTAGACCAAATATATCTTATTTCTTGAATATAATTCAACATTTTTTAATAAATTTCAATACACAAACATATTTTTAATCAAAATATTAATTCAATCGAATGGTTTTACAAGATTAAGCTGAGTGCAATCAAACAGATCTGGGAAAATTAACTTTTGAATTGCGGAAATATTGTGGGTAGGAGAACGCAGACAGTTATTGACAATATTATTGGTCAGATTAAGGCATTCTGATGTAAAACATTTAAGCTGGAATATTGCTTTCATATTTACTTCTGTTCTGTAAAAGTATTTACAGATTTTTTATTTAAATAATTTTAATAAATTTATTAAAGCAATAAAGTAATTTTGACCTTCAATTGAAAATTATGTTGAAATAGTCCTATTTTATTTTTTTCAAACACTATCCTCAAACTCAAAATCAGTGGCACTTTTTAATAAACAAATTATTATGTTATGTTTTTGTAATCTGTCACTCACAGATACATGCTGCAGTTTTAAGATTCTATGGAGAAGATCAATAGATATCCAATTTTCACTACGGTCTCTCAACAAACTTTCACTAAAGTTAAATTTATTAGAATCATCCTTAAAAACGTGATCAAAAATGTTTTGATAATAACATCGTAATTATATCATGTGCTTATTTTATTGTGAAGTGAAACGCAAAGATATAACGTAAACATAAAAAAAATTTTGTTAGAAAATCGATACATAGGTGAGGAAACATTTTTTTAATTGATTACTTATCCTTGATTCTCTTTCAAAATAATATGTTATATTTGAAGTGAGAGCAATTAAGTCGATAATATTATCAGCAAAATTATTATGATAATTACCATGTAAATCTTTAAATGTTAACGGTAAAAAAGGGATATCAAGCAAGCAAGTTTTTACGGATCATTGTTAGAATATTGTAGATGAGTGTGTGGGTGTTTCGTAAGTAGATTTATTAAATAATGTATTCACCATAACATTGCATTTAGCCGCAATAAATTCCTATATCTCTTTTGCTTTTTCATACAATAATTGAAACGTATATCTGAATGCTATTCAGATTGGAATTTGGTCGTACACTACTCTAAACTTAGATTTATCTTTGAAAAATGCTCTTGTTATTGATTATTTATTTGTAGCTTCTGTTTCATTGTGTGATTTAACTATTCCTTTAACTTATAATTTATCTACTATAAGTAGTCAATTAATTATTAGTAAAGTAGTATATGCATATAAATTCTTTTATCAAAATATATACTCTTTTTCTTTGCAAATCCATCACATATTTTCTTTTATAATATTTTTATCATTACAAAAAATTGTTATAATTATTACTTTATTGTAATGAATTATACAATTCTACTTTTTTAAAGCGATACATGCCACTCGTGGAATCAAAGTTAACACCTGCCTTCTGAAAGTCGATAGCTTACAATTTCTTACGTTTTTCTTATATATAGCTTATTTAGCTGAACGATTATATTTTGCTATCAAATTAAAACAAAAGTTAAAAAAGTATTTTCTATATAATTCATTATATTGTTTTCTTATTATTTATTATTAAGAAGAAGAGACAATCTAGCCCAATGCTTTTATTAACGAATAATAACAAGATTTTAGTTGTTCGTAGCCAGAATATAAAATATCTTTATGTGTACAGCTCAACCAGATGAACGCAATAGTCAATATATTATTGCCCATATAACCTTCCGACCACAAACAATGTCAGAAGGAATGCGTTTTACATTTTACATTTTTTTATTCCCTTGATATTTTTTATCTAATTTCCAATCCGGCATTGGAAATGTATGAAATTTGAATTTGCTATGTCTTGAAAAACTTTTCGAATTTACTACATAATATTAATCATGTAATATTTTGAAAATTTGCTTTATGAAGGTATTTACGAAGTCCTGCTGCTCGAGAACGAATATTTACTTATCGTAACATCACCAACATACGCGTAGCGATGCTGTTTGTTGGTATGCGGCAAATTTATTGTCTATTCGCGATACCTTGGTAACGTACATAGGATATAATTTTGTTGCAGTTATGACTAAAATGAACATAGGTGTTTTATATATTCTTTACTTAATAACCAGTTTCTTTTATTTTGTATTATTAAAATTATGTCAAAGTAACAATAATAATATTAGTATTATTCCAGTTTCAATTCGAATTTCATCAGTTGAACAGGCAAACTAACAAGAAAAACTTTGTACAATGTTTTATCTTCCATCTGCAGCTTTATATGTACAGTAGTAGTTAGTTACGGTATTGATCGTCTTTAACCTCCGAGAATATAAAAGATAAAAATATAGGATAACCGCAGGGGAAATATTTTTAAGACTCATTGAAATATTTTACACAATGAGCCCCAAGATAATTATAAACGCCTGAAACCTGCTCTCTCGTGGCCCCCCGTGAAAATAGATCTCACTCATTTGTAAGGCAAATTAAGAAATTAAAAAAATTATATGAACGCGTGAATTAAGTCATGAGATTACTAATTATTAAAAATCATGAAATATACTAATTAATAAATATACAACGTTTCCTCGTGAGGCTTTTCTTTTCTCACCATCACATATAAGATGTCAAGATGAATTTTAAAACGAGTAAAGTTTGCGTCAGTTCCCTAAAATGACTTGCCTGATGAGGTGCGAATTTTTTAACTAAAATTAAATTGGTGTACCAAACTTTACTTTCAAAACACTTTATATTGTAAAAGATGTGTAAAAGGTGTGTAAAAATAATAAAAACAACCAATTATTTTACTTATAATATTTTAATAACAGTCAATCAAAGTACATTTTTGCAGATTTTATACACAGAATATTACACCAACAAGATGTCAACATAGCGTAAGCTCGAATTTGCCATGACGCGCCGCAGAACGTCGACTGAGATGGCTCTCATTTCCTCTTTTATTTTAGCCTTTAGCTGCTCCAAATTCATAAGAGGGGTATCAAAACTTTTGCTTTGAGATAACTTCATAGAAAAAAGTCAGCTGACGTTAACTCGGGTGATCTGGGTGGCTAAATTATGTCTCCAAATCGGCTTATGACTTTTCCCAGAAATAGTGCTATGTAAAAAGTATCCTCACCTCAATGAAACCATACATCTGACGCGTCAACATCCTCCTCTTGTAGCTGCGGTACAAGATTTGTTAATCATTTCGATATACCGCTCGCCCATCATTGTAACCGTTGCACTACGGTCATTCTCAAAAAAAAATGACTCGATAATTTTTTTAGACGATGTTGCGCACCATACAGTAACTTTAGAGCTATGTAATACTTTGTGATGCATTTCTTTTAGATTGCTAGATGACCAGTATTAATATTTTGAATGATTCAGTGTACATTCTAACACTCTGAACTTCGCTACCCATAACTTGATTAATTAAACAAGGCCGGATTAAAAAACCGGATTTCGAGATTATTATAAAACTTGCATCGTGCCTCACTAATAGAAAAACCTGTCGTAGAAATACGCTTCCACAGCGTAATCGCAATGTGCGGCAGAGCACTGTAAGACAATGACTAAAAAATTAACGCTAATGAGCTATTAAACATCTCTTCCCGCTAATTCCATTGCTTGCCGAGATATTTGAGTTTAAAGTTTGAATTCCGCGCTGAGACATACGTTATTTGTGTTTGTTAAAATAAAAGCTTTTTATTTAGCACTCCCTTTAGTTAACTAAGCAATAATAAGTAGTTTTTTTTCATTTTGGAAAATAAAAATTGTAAGAGAAAATTGCTATAAAAATATCGGGGCCTTACATGACAAACTTTTATTCTGATTACTTTCAGTTTCTCGTTTTCAAAATCTTGGCGCTAATGGAATAGGATAAATGATCTCTTACTTTAATTGACCTTGATAAAGAAGGATCCACCAACTGTGGAAGCATAAAATTTTAATAAAATTTTACTAAATTTTCACTAATTTCACTAAACGTTCGAGAATTGATCATCCTTTGCAATAAATTCATATTTCAATTTATTATTACCAGCCCAAACCGAGAACAGGCAGACGTCGCGGCCAATCATACGAAGCTTATCTTTTATTTAATACTTTCTATTGATAAAAATTTACCACAATCGTATTTTGAAAACTCATTTCGTTTGGTTTTATTACTTCTTTTGGGTGGAAATTGAAGCTAGCTAATGGGCATTTAATTTCTATAATGCCATTTGGCGTCTGGTGAGGGTCCTAGGAATAAACCACATTCCTCAATGTTGATATGTAAAAGTGTTCTGATTATCTGAGTGCAGTGCGTCCATTGTTTTTTTTCGTGTTTTATTGATTGCACATGATCAATAACAAATTATTGCCGTATCAAATTTGTTTAACTACATATCAAATTTGTTTCACTTAGGCAAACTAAGAAACTCTTGATAACTTTCGCCCACGCTCTAATTAAAATGGACTAGCACTTTATTTGATTGTATTGCGCTTTAGATGATAGTACTGTTCAGAGTACCAATTCTTTCAGAAATTCTTTCTTTGCTTCTTTGTATACTTCGTCAGTCATATCCGGCTTCTGACATATCTTAGCATAGTAAGAGGCTTTTGGTAATAGCCTGTTTTTTTAATTACCATAAAATTTCTAACAGCACTGAAAGTTCTACGAAATGTTTCTTACTTCTTTATTTCAAAATAAGCGTAAACACCTTTTATTAAATGCAGATGCAAATCACCTACTGTAAGAACCTCGGGGAGAAAAGTTAACTCTCTTTCCACATTTCGTGATGGGTAAATTAAAGCTTTCTTCCGCAGAAGCGTTATGATTGTTTACGTATAACCATTTAGATCAACAGCCACCACCTTAGACATGCAGTGCTCTGCTGCTTGTTCCCACCATTCGAAAATGGTATCATGACAAGGGTTATACAACCTTAAAGACATGGGTGGAATATAGACGTGATACAAAACTGTATTTATATATGTAATTTAATTAATTATTAAAATTATATACACAAAACAGCAATGCTGCCATCTAACGGCTCAACGTCAATATGATTGACGGTCGGTAAAATTTTTGTTTAATTTCAAATCCACTCACGTATAAATAAAGTGGCGCTTTAACTCAATGCTTTTGATACTTGCGCCTCTATATGCCAATTTTAGTAAAATATTTGTTTGATCTGTCATCTGAGCTTCATAATGGAATAAATAATGCGAAGACTTCGCACGGGTCACGCACAGTATGAATTATATTTTGTTTACCTTTATCATCACCATTCACATTTATATGTTTATTAAATGTGCAGTAACTAATTATAAATTTCAAACAAAAATACTGAAAGAGGATTTGTTATACAAAAAACAGAGGAATCATTGTGAATAATTTGCACAACCAATAATTTTTTCATAAAATACTAGCGACTGAGATTAATTTTTTTTTAAAAACCCAATTTTTTATGTCATTAAAAATCAGTAAAATTTGCATTTTTGCTCTACTTCCAAAGACTAAACATGACAATATACGTAAGATAAATATATGAGCTATGGTAATTTTTAACAGGAGCCTTTAGATATTTCCAGTTCTTCTACAGCAAGCACTACGGTCGATTTCGCTATCCCTACTCTGTAGTCTACACTCGGTTAAATTGTGCAGAAAAAGTTAACGATTAAATATAAAAATGAAACTTCAATTGTCTTATATAATGAGCTACGTATTAAATGGAATAGAGATTGATTTTTCCAAAACATTGTACATGCCAAAGAAACTTCATTGTGAGCAAGGAAAACAAATTTTTCATGGTTTAGCTAACGATATAAATTTTCTAATTATTTTTTGAGTTACGGGAATAGGATAATGGTAGGAAACTTATTTTATGAATATCCGTTATTTTATTAGCTAAGCCGTTAATAATAACTATGGATATGTTACTGAAATTGACGCCTTATGCTATTGGAAATAAATCAGTGAAAGTTATTAGCTAATTCTTAAATATGATGATTTGGTGATATTGGGGATAGCGACGGAATAATTAATATATGTTCTTTTTATTCTGTGTTCTGTAGTAAACCATAAAATGTAGGTACAATGGATGTTGGAGTGGATACAAGCATATTGATCAATGGGACATACTCCATAATATACATAAAATTTGGTTACTTCTGTTGACTGCAAAATTTGCCAAAAATGGACTAAATTCAATTTCCTCATCATCATACGTGTATCGGTGCAAAAGTTTTATTCTCAGTAGTAAATTTTTCCCTCTAAATATTTAAATATCAATTGTGGTTTATAATTTTGTGAAGAATTTTCATGATTTTTTTTCTAATATTTTATTTTCATTAGTTTACTTTCAATAGTATACCTGCGGACTTGTATAATGATGCAAGTAGATTCAGCGTAAGAAAAATGAACTGTTTCCCAAAGTTACAATTAAAATGAACGGCCTTTACTCCTCAAGTGTAAGTATATTTAAAGTAGGTTTTACAACTATAAAAATAAAAGTAAAAGAAAATTTGCAGTCAAACTTGAGAAATAAATTTGAATTTTAAAAAAAAGCAAGTAAGAAAATATTAACATTTTTGCCTTCAATTGTCTTATCAAATAAACTACTTATTATATGAACTAGATACGAAGATATTTATATTACATCAAATTAAGAAATATTATGCCAAAAGCATAGTTATGAACCTTTGGAAAATATCACTTTCTTGTTTTGTTTCTGCGGTAAACAAAATGATATTGGGTAAAACGTATCACTGACGCAAACACGACTCTTCTTACCTGCTGGACGCCTATGTACTACGTAGCTCATACTGATAGCGCATAAGCCAGTATACCCAGGTATATAAGTAAACATCACCATATCCTCAATGTACCGCGCCTGCGGCAGAAAGCTTCGTTTAGGGTTGATTACTATACCAAATATGTGACCTGATCCCGCAAACCTAGATTGGACCCGCCAATGACTACAATAGGCTCCATTAATAATATGCTTTTGAAGAGAACAGCCTCGAACTTTTGTGAAACAGACGGATTTGGCGATGAAAGTTTTCAGATAAAATGGTTTGTTGACAATTTTGTAGCCCCTTTTTGGCCATCAATCGCTAACTTAGACGCAAGTAGATCTAAACTTATAATTAAATCGTAATCGAGCCGTGTCTCTACAATAAATGTTTTTTTTTTTAAAACAAGTTATACACGTTGTAATTATGTTATCGAGGTCAAAAAATAGTATTTATAATTTTTGTCTGTTTGTGCGTTTGTGCGCGCTAATCTCAGAAATGGCCTTTTAATGCAGTTTTCACTGATGTATTTTGATAAGCTCCTCGTAATATTTAGTGTTTGTTTCATTAAAATCAGCTTATAAACAAAAGAAGTTATATTAATCGAAATAATACGCACTATTCTAGAAACGCGCTTAGGTCGACTTAGTTGACTGTAGTTTGTTGAAACTTTCGTTGACTGTAGTTTGTAAAACCAGATTGGAAGTTTATTGCACAAAGTTAAAAAATAATCAGGCCTGATTAAATATGGACATGCGAAATTTATGTTTAACTCTCATCACTATTGTCGACCATATTAAAAAGGGATTAGTTTACTATTTTTTCGTGCATTAATCGGGCGCGGCTGGACTATTTAAAACGCATCGCCAGCCGGGGCGCGCCCAGTACCATTGGATGATTCACAGCGAACGCACGTATTCGAAGATGCAAGGAGCAGCTTGGTAAAAGCTGGCTCAGTAAGGCAGAGTGTATCTGACCATTCTCTTGAATTATCTACGGTATTTTAAATAAAATAATTTTATAAAATTTGTGAAGGCTATTCTGTCCATATATCTATAAATATACCTCTTTAGTAACATAGATTATTATAGTTAAATTAAAACTTTACATATAACTTTCGTTACTTTTATTGTATTTGACTAAAATCCTGTGTTTATTACTTCATTCTTACATAAGAGTAGCTATAATAAATAAGGTGTTATTAAGTTGGCAGTATTTATTTTTATTGTGGGTTTGTAAATATATTTCATATTACGTATAGATTATAATGCGTTTCTAAATAAATTACATCTTTCTATTTTGTTATAATTTGAGTACATGTAGATGAACAAATACGTGACAACTTTTCACTAAAAGAAAATGAGATGAAACGAAAACTTAAGTCCACGCGAACGAAGTCGCGTAAGCGTGACACCAGTTTGTATAAAATAAGTTACATGATTATAAAAAAAATTGTATCTTCTTTGTTTTTTTTTCATAATATGCAGTCACGTCACGTCTTTATTGCACATTTTATTTGCTGTTTGTGGTGGTAACTAAGGCTTTATTGTCTTATACAGAGAAATAACTAAATATTTAATTAAATATCCCTGATCCTCAAACGTATATTGGTAATAAAAAGTGACAAAATATGCCATACATTTTCCTCTCCCCTATCAAATTTGCAAATCATAATACATACACACACACACACAAGTATATATATATATATATATATATAAATATATACACACACACACATATATATATATATATATATATAAGCTATGCTAGCGGCTTCGCTTGCCTGACATTGTGAAAGTATGTTTGTGACTATAATTAAAAAACCAATACACATTTTTATCTCTCATAAATTAAACAAAATTAGATAATTTTTAAACATATAATTGAAAGTCGCAGCTGTACTGTTTCTCTGGAGTTGCAACTCGCGATAAACCAATACAAAATTTGTCCTTGAGACTTATTGTTTTTACTGGAAATTGCAGTAGTTTTAAAGATATCGGAAAATCCGTGGGAATCATTGGAATCCTCTGGATGTTCGCCAGCTGGCCGGCTATAGAGCCGATGAGGGTAGTCGTCAGAATTTTATTTTAAGTTTTTAATTAGTAGCCTTGTACCAATGCACATATTCGAAGGACTTAAATTTCTTAAAAGCATGATAAGCGTAAAAAATTAATGATATTTCTTGAGATGGCAAGCCAGAAAGATTAAGAGAATTTAAACATTCTTATTAATAGTGGACTGCATCCTCGATATTGGTGATTATGTCAATCGACTTATAGTTTTTGATTTGACCGGGACCTTTGTAAATGATCAGATTATTGATTTTGTTGACATTATCGCTCCTAGGCGTTAATTTACGAAGCCAGGATGCAAGGATACCATATGCAAGGAATGCATCCCTTTCGCCATGTGCAAGGTGTGCATCCCTTTTGTAACTACAGGCAGTGCCGAATATCACAAACATATTCAAATGCAATTTCCCCATAATTGCGCTCCCGTTTCTAAGGTCCTTTAATGTTGGCACCACTGCTTCGACATAGGCTCTGTGACTAACGGTACATTCGTCCCACATTATCAGTAACACGCCCTGTAACACTTTGCCAAAAGGCCCGTTTTTGTTTGCGCAACATACGGATTGTTGATACTGACTAATTTTAAATGTAATTTAATTAATTTTCCCAAATAAATATAAAAAAGTTTAAAAATATTTAAATAAAAATAATTAATTTTTGTTTTTTTAATTCATTATATTAATTTAAACTTTTCAAATAATTAACCCCAATTTTACATTAATTTTGGAATTAATGAGAATAAAAGTAATTAAATAGAATATTTAAAAAATTAAATAAAAGGTATAAATTTTAAATAATTTCATTGTAAAAGGGTTTTAGGAGGTTTTAGGAACTCATACCGAACAAAAAACATCCATTATTTTCAGAAAGAAATAGAAAAAGATAAAACGAGAGAAATAGATAAAGCAAATTTTATTTTGATTTTATTTTTTTCGAAAATGCTTTTGTAATATCTAAACTACTCGTTTAAATAATTTTGTGAAAGGAAATTTTTATCCACATAAAATGTTCCCGATGATCAGCAAATTTATATTCGTAAGAATTTAATATTACCCACTTAAATTATTCCCGAGAGATAAAAATTAGGTTAAATATATCCTTTTGTCATATATTTATATATATATATATATATATATACATACATATTTACATATATGCAAATAATCGTCAAATAAAACATTTTCATTAACTTAAAAGCCTAAGGGATAATGTCGTTCAAAATAAAATTGAAAAACTTTATTTACTGGATGGAAAAAAGTCTAGTTTCATTTATTTGTACTCACAATGCAAAAGATCAATAAGTCGGTCATTTAAAAGTTTGAGAAATAATATTTTAAACGCCTTATATCAAAAGAAATAAGGCAGGAAGCAGTGATAACTTCGCTACTTCCTGCCTAATTTCAGGAAAGGAGTTTTAGATATTTTTTCCCAACTTTGTTTAATGCATCCAAAAAAACTGAACTTATTTGAACGTTTTTGAGAGCGAAAAAGTTATTGAACGTTTTCCAGATAGGTTAGCCAGTGAACTATGGAATTTCTTGCTCGAATGTTTGACTAAGTAGTATATTCGTTGGATAAACTATCGAGTCTAACTTTTGTATTATTCTGATTATTTTTTCCTTTTCTCGGCATTTTAAAATTTCTTGTTTGCGTCACCTGCAAAGGGAGGTTTCCTTGTATGCGTCCCCTTCTAAGCCCCGCGAATAGTGATAGTGGAATGTATACTTAAACCAAAAGATAACATTGATTATAGTGACTTATAATGAACAAATAGGGCAAGGCACGTACACACCCGTTTTCTGGCATTTCAATAGTAATCGGTTCTAAATTATTCCATTCAACTACCTTCATTAAATATCAATTATATTTTCGCAATACCCACGTCATTAAATCGATATTACGCTTCGTCTGAAGTCTGACTTATAAGGTGTTAATTGCAAAACATGATAATTAATAATGTTTAACTTAATTATCTATCAGCAATCTTTAATAACATCAAATCATATTTAAGGAGAACTTAGATATATTATTAGCCGCAGCGCAAAAACGTTTAAAGGTTTGAACAGTTAATAAACAACAATTTAGCTATGCATTCTGGATATATTTTATCTATTACAGGTGTACAGTCGGGATATATTAAATAAGAATACAGAAATAGTCTTATGCATAGTCTTATGCTTATTGTTCAAGGCGGACAGCATTTCGAGCAGATTCAATTCTCTAAAATTAACTCTCATTAGTTACAAATATTTAGACTCTATTATATAAGATATTTAATATATTTTGAGAATAAATAACGACACAGGTATTAGAAAACCTGTGTTGTTACTTACTTTTCTATCTCAATGGGACTTTATTCGGCGTCTAAAGTGGTTAATTTTCTTCGTAGTATTTTTTATAAAAATTTAAATAATTTAATTATAGAAATACACCACAAAATATCGCTACCGTAGTGTATTGGGTTGATTACAGCCTTATAGTCCATGACACCGCAGCACACCACGGATACGGGTTCGATTCCCGGTTATAATAATCCGGTTGGAATGATGTCTGTAATCGTGTAACTAAAATGCCATAAACGGGACTGGAAGATCAGAGATGGATAACAGTACCATTAAGAAGCTACGCACTACGATCGCCGAGCTGCCTGCTCAGAGTAGCGATTATGGATATCACTTTAAATGATACGCACATATTAGGAAGTCCAATATTAAATATAGGACATGTTTAACATTGGACAAAGGCAGGTTGTTGATAATGATACAAGTAATTCCTCGAAATATTACGTTAACCAAACCAATTAATGATTAACTCTAATCTCGTTTTTTTCAGTCCATCTATCCTATTTTTGAAATATAATATTTTTAATTTCATTGCTTTCAGTTTTAAAAAAATAGGTGGACATGACTCCATCCCAGCACTTTTAAAAGGAAATTTTATAATATAAGATAAAATCTTCTTTATAAAATAAAGAAGCAATATCAAAAGAAATTTTGTTATATCTATCTATAATATGATCTCTCAAAAAAAGTGCTAAATATGACAGTGACGAATATCTTCTTCTGTACTGTGGTCGTTCTTAGAAAATAATATTCTAATTATTTTCAAAATAACCGTCATGTGATGTAAATACATTTGCAAGAAACCTAATCGGTAAGAATTTATATATGTAAAGTGTGCCATTTGAGTTTTCCTTTCATAGCCACAATTTATTTTGACGTGTGGCTATTGTCAATTTAACATTCATTTGGCAGCTTTTCTTATGACTTATATTCAGTCAATTCGTTTCCGTAAAATATTACCAATGTAATAAATGTCCCGTAATACAGCCATTGGAGACGGTATTCTTAATCAATGGTAAAATTACTTTTCCTCTTTGTTACATAACTGATTTCTTTTATATTTAAGACTAATAAAAGCCGTAAAAATAAGTGAAAGATATTTTTTATGTTTTCCTAGAATCAATTTTATATTATGGTTTAGTAAATGAAATATACTTTTTATCTTAATTCATAACAAAGACACTTTAAAATCGACACAAACAATGTAACACATAAACTTTTTGTGGCTGTACTAATTTATTTTTACACCTATTCAATAAACAAAATTTTTACACACGAATATCGAGGGAAAAATATGTATTTATGTTGTATAACTTTCAAAAGTTTTTATAAACCTCCGGCTAAGAAATTAAATTTGTTTTTGTTTATTTTAACCAATATTACCGATAAATAAATATCAGAAACCAGATGATTATCGGTTATTTTTAAAGCGTGTGGGCAGTAAACAAATCATCACATAACTATCATCTGGAAATTCGCATCAGTTTATCGGAAAATTAAATGTATAGCCTCTATTTCACTATCAAAAAATAAGTGTCCTAGGGAAAATGTCAAATATTTGAAAATACATGTGTGAAAGTATAATAAATACCAATTACCAATAAATATATAAGTTTCCGTACTGTCTAATACGAAGTTATAGAATGTTTTTCGTTCATATTTCTTGAATTGACCTGGTGTAGATTCCAACTGAGGGAGTTGGGATATACTTTCTTCCGTACTAAAAGGTTTGTAAAAGTGAATTGAACAGTTTTAAAAGTTTTTTTATGTAATAAAATTTCAAGTCCACAGCGTTAATCTATCACTATTGAATGAAAATATATAATAAAATGATAAAAAATTAGTTTGTGAAAGTTTTGTTTAAGTATTTATTTGTTTTCACTTTTAACGACTAATTAAAATCGGGTTTCCTCTGTTTCATACAGTAATTAAGGACTCTAATGCTCTAGCATACGAAGATCTTGTGTTATGTGCGGATCCAAATAAGAATTCGGCTTGCTGATTTGATTACGGCCTTCGAATTACACGTTTTGTTAAATAACGAAATTAGATATTTTGCAATTTTATTTATATATTATGATAATTGCAGCTTAATAGAAACTGAACGTTGTAATGAAATAAATTTCTTTCAAATAATAAGATATTTGTATTTCTAATAACTAGTTACTAAACCAATAAATAAATAGTTTTAGAAACTAATTTTAAGGACAATTAGTTAAAACACTATTTAACAAAAATGAAATAAACTGACGAATATAACAATTTACGAAATAAGAAAAATAAAGTTTTCCTATGACGAAAAGTGTAAAATCATTTTTTTACTATTACTGAAGTTTTTACCGTCAAGTTAAGTCTGTTTGTGTTGTTTTGTACTCTTAGTGGTGTTTTTATTCATCCTTTTACTGTTTTTATTTATCTTGTAGTAACTATTAACTTTAACTGTGGGTAGTGTATAATGAAACGAACATTATTATTAAAGGTTTTTGAGTTGTTACCTATATTGAAAATATCTGTATCTGTCAGTATATTTTTAATTCAAATATATGCATCTGTTAATTTATGGTTCGCCGTATTTTATGTTTCATATTAGTCATTTTTATTTCCATAAACAAAATTGAGTTAAAAATATTTAATATTTCAAGGGATGAATATCCTTTAAAAGAAGTTAGAAATTCAACATCTTATCTATGTCACTTAATATTTATTGACAACTTTGAAATCACTTTCATACTTTTAATCCGTTATTTGACAGAAAATTAATTAATTTCGTCGGCCAATTACTTATTCACGATATTGAAGAATGAAATAAAAGAAATGTAGATTTTATTACCGTAGTGTTTTTGATATAGACTCTTTCGGCTTTTAAAAAAATTAAATTAAATATTTTGTGATCGTTATTATTCCTTTAGAAAATATTTTCACTTTAACCAAAGCAGAGCCAAAAACAGTGTCATTAAAAAAAAGCCTTTCTATTCCTCCCTAGTGTTCGTTCGATTGTACCCTCGTCAAAGTGACAGAAAAGTGTCAGAAGAACTTGAAAAGATGTTCATTTCGTTAATTGCGTGACACGACACCTCTTCACGATTGTACATTTGTTTCAGAAGTTTAAATAAGTAAATAGTTTATAACTGTCAGGTTGGGGCTTGTATATTATTGTTGGAAGTTAGAAGTTTTAGTTTGACAGTCTGTTACGTTACGTACACCTTTTTGGTTATGGTATAATATTATTTGAGTCTTTATTAGTATTATAATTTATTATGTATTTAACTCCCTTTGAGTGTTTAATTTTATAAAAGTTTTTGAATATAGAAGTAGTTGAATATGATATGGCTATTTTCAATCAATTCTTATGATAAAGGTAGCTCATCAATTTTACTTCCCTAATGCAGTTCTTTGACCAGATTTATGTAGCATTTTTCACTGCTGACTTTGGAACAAAAATATAGCCTATTTTTAGTAATGCAATTTTTACATTGAAACTGATTTTATTTAAGGTGTTTCTGTTTTACCATAATTTTAAAATCCATATGTCCTCAAAAATAAGATTGATGTCGCGACAAGAAGCGCCGCAAGAAGCGACAATTTTTAGATTTTTATTTTGACTACTTCTGTTAGTCGGACTCGGTTTTAAATATAACGCCTGAATACTACATGCTTTGAAACGAATATGCTACGGGTTTTAGCAAAAATTTGCATGTAAGATAACATATATGACAATACAATATTTACATATATGACAATATTATATCCATACATCTTTTTAATTATGGTTACTTTTAACGTACATAGGTAGTTCAGTGAATTTATATTTAAAATATTTTTTTTATGATTGACCACTAAATACTAATGCGTTTTTTATAAGCGGATATGTTTAATTATCCTTTTTAACTTACAATTTTTATAAAAAAATTCACTCTGAATCGATACTTGGTCAACTTAAAGAGTTTTCTTCCTGTGGTTCTACGGTTTTGAATTTTTTTGACTTAATAAATAATTTACATTTAAACGAAAAACATTTAATTCACTCAATTTAGTCAATTATAAAATTAAAATAGTTATTTAATCGATTAATATCAATAATGTTTTACCTACACAACATAAATGACGCATTATTTAAAATATATATAATAGCGTTAGTGGTTTTAAGAAGTTATAATAACTTTGGAGTGGTTTTATGAAAGACTGCTGGACACGTACTATGAAGTAAGACTCTTAAACTTTTAAAAATATGACAATAATTCGTGGCAAAATTAAAAGATTTAAAATTCAAAGCAGTACATATTTTCTTCCTACGACTGATTTGTCCTACGATTGAATTAATTAACAGTGGGCTTAATTCGACTAGATTCTGACTGTTAATTAGATTTAATTAAATTCAAACTATATTTTCTACAACACAAGCGTTTTTTCTGTGGGAATAAAATGAGTTTATAAATTGGATAAAAAAAATTAAATCTTTACCGAGTTTCATGCGAGAATTTCAAATGCTTTCTTAAATTTTTGTTCAGAATGCAGTATACTGTTATTAGTTTCTAATTATTGTAAAAAAATCCTGTTCATCCTTTTGTTAAATAGAAAGTATCTATTTTTCACTTATATAAATGCATGTTTGCGAAAAAATACTGGAATCCGTAGATAAAATTTAATCAATGATTCCTCTAATGAAAATAAAGAAAATTGTTTCTCAGCTGGTTAGTACTTGTGTTTAATTTATGGAATGCATATTTCATCCGTAAAATATTACAATATAAAATTTTAGCACCTTAATGGAATGCGAATAATAATAAAAATTCACCATGCTAATAGTTAATTACGCACAAATTTGTTTCTCTCATTACGTGAATTTTAATGTAATAAATAGTATTTCAATTTTCACTTATATATTTGTATTCACATTTTTGTAGTTTTCTCTAATTGTTTTTTAAAAAACTTCCTTAACAAAATTTTAAATTTACCAATTTTTATTGAAAACAAAACGCATTGTTGTGCAGAAACCATTACATTTTAAATAAAATATATTTTTATTATGTCATTAGTCATTAGACTCCGAAGATAAAACCTGACCTGTCCAATATTTATAAATAATTTCCATAAACACAAAACATAACTAATCAGGAGAAATCCATTTCCAGTCTCCATAAACAAACAATAAAATGTACAGTGACTAATTTAAATATGAATAAAAATAAACATTTGCTGTCGAAAATGCTCAAATAAATAACAATGCTCTGTTTTATTTCAAATAGTTAGGACATTATTTGTTTGATTTAAATGAAGCACATTCGGAAAGGATTATACGGAAACTGAATTAATTAAATACTTAAACATTTGGAGATGTTATTGATTCACGCAAAAAATGCTTTAATTTTCAAAATTGAAATGAGTTTTTGAATAATGTTTCGTTCAAAACTAATTTCAATCATATTTTAGAGTTTCTCTTGGATAACATTTTTAGCATTTTCTGCAATTCCGAGTAATGAAAGTTCAGACGACCTAAACATAGGTATGGATTACACTGAAAGTAAATTAGATAAATACTCAAAGTTTCGGTGTCGTTAATGATTCGTGCGATTGCCCCAATTTTCAAAATCAAGTTTTTAAAGATGTGTCTTTCAAAACTCATTTCAATCATGTTCTAAAGTTGGATTATATTCTTAGTGTTTTCCGCGATTTTAAGTAATGAAAGCTCACATGACCAAAACAAAGGTGTCACAAAAAGTATCTACTTCATCAACGTCGGATATGCATATTTAATCATTTTATAAATTTATTCGGTACATATTGTTGATTAGATTTAAAGTACCTACATGAACGAAGCTATTTCTGTTGATGAGTTGACGTGATAAATCATTACTTCATCCAGGAGTTGTTTATGTTTGATTATAGGCATGGAAGTGTGTACCATTGATGTACCAGTCGTATGGGCGATTCTTAATATATTTTACGATTAGGAATTTGGAAAAATATCCAAAGCAACTCTTGATATAACAGAGCAAAAAGGAGTTTCATGGCTGAATTATGTTTATATACCTCCTGCCTGTCACGGTTTATAAACCTTCTGCCATAGATAAAAAGCTTAGACTGATGTCAATATTTCAACTGATATTCTGAGTATTTATTCATTTAAAAGTATATGTATTATATATTTTTAATGTAAAGTTATAAAAAATTATCGAATTTAAACATTTCTTAACTAAGACATTAAAACCAAGAGTTCCTTTCAAATTTGTAGCTCTAGATACTTTTATTTTAATAAGCTAGTCAGTCAGTGAGTTAGTAGAATTTGGCTTTTGTATATATAAAGTAAGAAATAGGTAAGCAGTTACAGACCTGCAGAGGTACAGCAGTGCAGACCAGGAGGTCAACATAAAAATCTATTAAACATATTTTATTTTAAACAACTAAAATTGTTTTAAATCGGATCATAGAAATATATTTGAGTTAAGTAGATCGATATTGAAAGTGTTATCGAAGAAATACATTTTCGAGAAGAGTATTATATATAATTCAAATGAACTAGGTAAAGAGCATGTAAAATTCCGTGCGAGGAATACGAAAGCATCGCGTGGTTCTTACTGAATGCTTGAGGTTGTTATTTAAGTTAAAGGTTGATATTTAAGTGAAAAAAAAAATTACTTAATTGCATTTAAGACCATTGATAAAATTTATTAAAACACAAGCAATAATATTTTGCTTTTATCGTTTCCCAGTAAGTTAGAAGTCAGTTGGTATATTTCGAAAAGTTGCGATATCAAGTTAGAAGCTAGACGAATTCTGTATCCTACGAAGCTAAACTCAAAACCGAAGAACGACTACATCTACAACAACTCCTGTAATATTTTTACAATAACAGTGTAAGAAATTTGGAATATGGTGTTCAAGAGTTATTCAAGTGGTAATGCAAGCATTTTTTTTTAACTTCTCTACAAATTATAAGACAAAAATAAAAGGTAACATTTTTGAAATGGACTTCTATCATTGGAATATAAATCATTTTCCCATAAAAATATATTGTATTTCCTACATTTTTTAATCGTAATTACCTTTAATCGTTTCATTTTCATAAGTAGAACCACTAATAAAATAAATAACTTGAGAAAAAATACTTAATTATAAATATGATGAATAATTCTTTCTACGAAATGATACTTGTCTCGTTCAAAATTCATAGCCGAATAATGAGTCCGTCGCTTCCTTCGATGATACTGCACCGCCCTCGCTGTACGCATACCGGAGCATGCTAAATTAAACCATGTATAAACTTAGAAATGGTTTATTTTGAGTACAGGAAAAAATCAAAAAATAAATATTTCTTTTAATCGTGTTATTTCATACCCAGGGACCCATTGAAGCCAAAAAACTAAGTGATCTCTGTGTTTAAGTGATCTCTGTGTTAAGGACCTTAATTAAAATATTTTAATCTCGGAAATATATGCAGTTTATATAAATAACAATAAAACCACCATAGCCGAATTATACGTGTCAACATCCTTCTTCGAGAGTCGGGCATAAAAATGTTTCAGATGTAGCCGAATGGTCTCAAATAAGTATGACGTATTTAAATTGAGTTTATTATTGTATATTGTAAACGATTATATTTATCGAATATTAACATTGGCAATAATATTTAGTATTAACAGACATATGTAAGTAACTACAATATTAAACTAGGTTGTCACTGTTGTCGTGAGTAGAACGTAATAGGAATGAATAAGAGGATGGAATGGTCCCTTTGATGAGCTGATTTTCGATTTTCATACGTATCGTTACATGTGTATATACATACATATATATATATATATATATATATATATATATATATATATATATATATATATCAGTTTAGTACTTTTGAAATGTCGCCTGAATATAATTAATATCTCAACATATGTAGAAAGGTGAACAACTTACTTAGATACCTCAACTTATTTTTCAAATTATATTTTTAGCAAAGATATAATTATAAATCAATTATTCGATCTATTCAACTACGTACACCTTTCTATATTCGGGTTAGAAATAAAAAGTTAAGTTATCTTAAAAGGTAATATATTAATTTTCGAGCAATAGATATACATAGTGACTTTATTATCACCGCGATATTAAACGCGCGGTAAACAAAGCCGCAAAGAAGCCCGTTGTTTCATAACAACATAAAAAATGAGGAATGAAAGATAAACCACTAATTATTAAACGACGCGGAACAGTTAAGTTACAAAGTATGTCTCAGCTTCAATATTTGTTAAAATTTTAAAACTGATAATGATTATAACATATGACTTAAAATTTCTATTAAAATATTACTTTAAGGCATATATTATATGAAGTTACCTATTCAGTTCTAATTGGAGCATTAAATGTGTCAGGGCTATTGCAAAAATAAAACCTGTTAAGTACTAGTACAAGTTGAACTTAAATGGTTTCGTATTACATTTAAACACATTACGATTTAAGGACATGTATTATTTCTATTAACGTTTTTCAAATATTAACATTATTTTTCATTACTTTGCGTTGTATATGTTTTCCATGCATAAAAATATCGCAACTATCCCAGGATTTATGAAATTGAGAATTATTTACAGTTTTCCGGAAAATATGAGGTAAATTTATAGCAATGTTCTGGTTTTTCTTAATTTTGGCCTTAACACTTTTAATCGGGCGGTGCGTATATATACATGGACATTTTCAACAATGTTTCTAGAATAATTTTATATTTTTTATTTAATTGATTCAGTATCCGTAAAACTTTACAGTTAATATTCTGCGTTATGAAATTAAAAAAAAATCTGACGCCTTATTTAGAATAAAATGTCTTCATTTCATTCTGATTAGAGGGCTATTCAGTCAGGTATGAGACCATTCGGCTACATCTCCAAACACCTTTACGTCTGAATCTCGAACAACGGCCTTGCTACGTGTAATTCAGCTATGGTGGTTTTATTGGTATTCATATAAACTGCATATATTTCCAAGTGAAAATATTGTCATTAACGCGCATTGAGATTTCTCAGTTGTTTGGCTTGTATGGGTTCGTGAGTATAAAATAACGTGATTAAAAGAAATATTTTTTTTGTATTTATATTTTTTCCTGTACTCAAAATTTACCACTTCAACGTTAATAGAAGATTTAATTAAGCATGCTGCAGTGCGCGTACAGCGAGGGTGGTGCAGTATAACCGAAAGAAATGCGGCGAACTCATTATTCAGTTATGAATATTGAGCAAAATAGTAAAATTTAGAAGAAATCTTTAATTGTTTTCGATATAAAATAAAGGATAATAAATGAAATAGTGCTTCAATTAGAAAGAGGAAATTAATACTGACCTTTCGGTTTTCTTTATTTTGATTTCTATTTAGGGTAGGTGGAATTTGGCAGTTACCTATGTTTTGATTAACAGAATTTATAGTTTGAAATATATTAAAATTGTACCAACCAATGTAAGAGTTAACCTATACTTGAAATATTATTTAAAAAGTAATCGGTGGAAGTTTTTCATATGAAATTTACTTGTTTTAGATATTTACAAATTTTTAAGATAATATTAATCATACAGATTAAAAAAAAATATTTACCATTTTTGGTAACATTTAATGGCACAATGAAAAATAATTACTCATTTTCTGATGCCCCGTAAATAAAAAGGCGACTCCCGAAATATATTGGGAAATATTGGTAAAAATATCACAAAAATTACTTCATTATTTCAAAAAGCTGATGACTGCACTAAATGACTAAATTACAGACGAGCGAGAGAGCACATGGTAACGCATAAAGTTAAGCAAATATATTAAAGGAGGAGCACGTCTCTCTTAGTTCATTTGGAGAATTCTAATATTTTAGTGACCATTTAGAAACTTTGATAATTATATTTATTAGACTATATAAATCTAAATAAAAAAAACATTCAATTTTATCCAAAGTCTAAATGACGACTCGTCTCTCATCATAATCATAATATTGGAAAAGACATTGTTAGTTATGATTTCAAACCAAATTTAAAGTTTAATTATGTTATAAACTTGACGATTTATGCAAAACAAAATCTGAAGTCTGAATCACTTAATCTGATTATTATCATTAGACTCTATATTTTAGAATCATCCCTTTTGAAATTCCTATCGACATTTGGTTTGTTTCTTTAGCTTTGTTCTCTTTCTCTTCGTAATAATTTTATTTGTCATTTAAGTATGTTACTTACATACTTAAATGTTTTCTGATATTTCTTGCTTTTGGACGCCCTTTGGCAGCATAATGTAATGCTACCAAGCATATTCAAACTCTTGTGAAAAATATCAACATTGGCTTAGTTACTAGGTTAATGCCGTAAGACATACTCTCTAAAGATACTCTCCCATTGGTCTCAATTTTGTGCTCTGTTTATTTTATTCTCCATACATTTTTAAAAAGTCTAGAAATGAAGTTAACTTTACCATATTTCTTTCTCAAAATCAAAAAGCTTTCGGTACTCTTTCGGTACTTCAATACAACTATTGGAGTAGCATATTTAATAATTGTGGCATTTAAAGTATGATCTTCGTGAAAAAATGTTTTATTGCTTTCAACAATTTTGCCTGAAAATGCCGATATTTTAATTGCCTAAGATTTAGAAATGATTAATGAAAGACTCTTATTTTAAAAAAACCCTTTTGGCTTTTTAAATTATTTATAGATAAATTTAAATTATTTATAGTAAAATTGTAAATTGAGCGCAAAACCAGACTTGCACAGCGCTGAGTATTTTCAGTGAACACGCATTCCTTTTCTTTACTTTCTTAACTATAAAAAAACTAAAAACTTATAAATTTTTTTAATGTAAATGGTCTTAAGTATTAACAATTCATCGTCATGTGTCTTTACTAAAATTTTTATAGTTTCGTTGAGAAATATAATTTATATATTCGTGTATATGTATGGTAAGAAATGTAACATTTTTGCCAAGTAATAATTTATAAAATGCATTGAAAAATTATAATTACATAATTATGATACTTATCGAGTAACTATTTCTAAAATGTTTCAGCCGTTTACATTTTTAATACACTCATATTTTTAATTAATATATATTCGAATATTTACCTTCAACTGAATATGATTTATAATTTGTAAAGTATACTAATTTTTTAAAGCTGGTATCGTTTGTCTACAATTAAAAAATACAACATTTACATTATATTGTGAGGAATAACCGGCTTGGTTTATTTGTTTTTATGTAAACAATAATAATTCTTTATTACGTAAAAAATACTCCCTGGCCTAATAAAAACGCCAAGAGTAGATAGTTTAATGAAAAAATGAGTTTAATTGAGGAATTTTTAATTTTTTGTAATGTTTCGAATTTATGAGATTGAAAAAATACCTATGTCCATTTTACAATTTATAATGAGATTATTATTTTACTTTATTTGTTCTTGCAGACATTATTATACTGTAAGAGG
The DNA here is from genome assembly GCA_039881145.1 of Druceiella hillmani. Taxonomy (NCBI): domain Eukaryota; kingdom Metazoa; phylum Arthropoda; class Insecta; order Lepidoptera; family Hepialidae; genus Druceiella; species Druceiella hillmani. Next base: position 19,518,694 of record JAYKKI010000016.1, on the reverse strand, counting down.
AAATTCTAAAAATCGATAAGGGCATTTGAAAAAAGGTTATTTACTACTAATATCTAATGATGAAACGTAAAAAGATGGCAATACATTTTCTTCAATAAAATATAGTTCAAGATAAGCTTAAGATATATATATATATATATATATATATATATATATATATATATAATATATATAAATATATATATATATATATATATATACATATATATATATATGTATAAATAACTTTCATTCCGGAACATCAAATTAAACTTCAAAGTTTAGTCGTTTAATAATGTTTAATTTTTTATTATAAAAAGCATATATAATTATTACTGGATTTAATCTACGGCTTGGGTCATTTAAACTTTACGATGTAATTTAATGATTGGAATTTTTTAAATTTTTTTTTACATTTGGCTGACCTAATTACATCTTGCATTTAATAATATTTATTTTATGACAAAATTAATTATATATTGATATTTTTACTTGACGAAAATGTCATAGGGGAAAACTGACGAGAAATGCTTTATTTTCTGATTTACAATATCCGTTCATTTCTTTGTTGGAAACTATATTTGGTAAAGTAAACACCATTGGCAATATAATAAAGCAAAAAATCTATATGTGAATTTTCCTTTGTTTACTGTTTGCATATATGAACTAGATATTCTACATAGAGTCTTCCATTTGACACGAATCTACAGACAAATATTTAGTTTGATATATGGCTAAATATTTAAGAAATAATTGAAGATATGAGCTGACCAATACAGGAAAAAGTAGAAAATAGTGTTTACTAACCACATTTGAATTGTAATGATAACATCATTACAAAAATGATAACATCATACACGCAACTTCAAACAATTATGATGCAAATAAATTTTTTGCGTAGCAAAATTATATTCAGAGAGTAACAAAAATGGAAGCAACCAGTGGTAAAAATAAGTTAGTTAGTGGTATTTTCTTTTAATATTTCATATGCGCTACCATTGTTGTGCTGAAATGCCGTGAAACGTGAGATTTATTTTATACGTTATATTGGAACATGATACATTATGTATCATAATAAACAATGTTAAAATGCACAAAGCGAAGTAATGTAAGTAAAAATCCAGGGCAGAATAACTCTAGCATCATATTCTAATAAGTGGTTTCTTTTATGTACTCGATTTGAACTTATAATATTTAATTATTTTTTCATTTTATTAAACAACATTTTTCACAGTATTCAATTTTCACTCTTCTTTATTTATTTAAGGAAACAACTTCTAAAAATGAACTGGTACTTAATTAAGAAAAGCAGAAAATATTTAGGACATATATATAAAATATAATAAATATATAAAATATGATATTTATATAATACAAATATTATTTCCGCTAATAATTCGAAACTGAAATTAAATATTCGTGATAACGTATATTCAATTTCAGATGCAAACTGTTAACGGAAACTTCTCATCGTTCATAAAAGCATGAACTTCAAGCGTTCTAAAAAAATTAAAACGAAAATATATTGCTTCCAAGCGTTTCTCAAAGGAAAACATTATCTAAGGGGAAAGAAGTAAAGTGCTAGCTTCTTTTATTTTGTTTTTGTATTCTCTTCGCACCAAGAAACTCGGCGATTTCAGAATAATTTTCTTTGGTGAGAGCTTTGCTACATTTACTTGCGCAATTTAGTTTAGTAGAAACATAAAAAGAAGTCGTAAATGGATTGAATAAGAAAACTAAATTAGAATTAAACAAATTAATTGAAAGACAATTTTCTTTTTTTATTTTTCCTGTAAATATATTACAATGTTGGTAGTTTAGTTTTTATAATGTTATATTTAATGGTTTTCAAAATGCGCCTCACTGACGGAAAAAAATATATACATTCACAGAGAAAATTACAGAAATACCCAAAATACTTAATTTTTGTATATAAAATATAATTATATATATATACATAAATATATATAAATAATATAAATATATTTTATTACAAAATATAAGTTTACGTTGATGGCAAGAATTTCATTTATTAAAAAATATAAGTTCATGTTGACAAGAATTTCATTTTATTAGAGGCTGAGAGAAGATTAAGTTTTACAATTTCTTTTATTAATTTTCACAGTAAATGAAGATTTTCCATCATACATTGAAAAATACGGATGACTTTGAAAAGAGGTTATTCATTTTGCAACAATAGAAAAAAAAGAACACGATTTCATGTTTCGTTTTAAAAAAATTATTTTAAACAAAGGGTAGCACTGTCTTTATTTTCGAGAAAATATTTATTTTAGAACTTGTTGAATAGGATTTACTTACAAAGTAATTCCGTATTATAAAAAGACGTTAAAACGCTTATTTAACAGACCTGCACTTACCGTCAATAAATAAGCACTAAATAAAAATGCAAAGCATAGTGCACAGACTAAAGACAGTTCTGTTATATGTCATTTAATTTTTATTGACACTATTCGGTTACTAAAATACAATTTAAAGTAATGAGAATAATTTGGTTAAGTTTAATCCAGAAGCAAATATTACATTTGTTTTTCTTTTATTCTGTTTATTGAAAGTAGTTCAATGGATGACGTGTGAACATATATAGTGTTTCGGTTGTGACAATTGACTTTGAAAAATAATGGATGCGCTTAATGTAATTCTCAAATATTTCACTCACTATAGGAAAAATAGTTAATATCGAAAGCCAAATTCTGAAATTACCATTTTACATTCGTTTATTAGTTACTTCATGGAAAATTACTACATGTACGCTGTGAAATATATTAACTGTAATAAAAGTTATGGAATTTACAGCCATTCTGATGGTTGGCATTATTTAACCCAAATAAAAGTATGACATATTATGTTTCTTAATATTTTGTCTGACTTTATACTTCTAACGTGCATGTATTAATTTTGTATTGTAAAAAGAAATTGTAGAAAATATTGATATTTTCTTTTATTTTATAATAAGAAAAAATTAGAAAGGTAAAAATATACATACTGGAAAAAAAATGTATGTAAAAATAGAAAGTGTATACATAGAAGTGTGTTAGAAAAGAAAACATTAGGGATTAAAAAGATGTAGATGAACCAAATAAACACATGTGTAAAAGAGTGTATGATATTAAACTAAAAGTAAACGAGATTGCCTGAAAGCATATACAAAAATTAGTGAAGCAAATACGTCAGAATGTAAATTATTTATGCATGCATTCTTAAAGTTTCCCATTTCAGACATTAAATATGAAATATGAACTTTAAGCTATTCTTATTAGTCTCTTATAATCCACTAAAATTAGTTCAATTCAATTCAATGTAAAATAAAAAGAGAATAAGACATTGTTTTTGGGTAGTGTGAAACGTGCTGAAGTCTCATTGCTTACATTCTTAGAGCATAATTGTCCTTGCACAACTGTATTTTCAGTTCTCATGTAATATTTATTTCATTGCTTTTTTTCCTAAAACTTTACTCTCTTTATTTTACATTAAAAACGTTAATGTATTATAGTTGCAAGAAAATGGCTAAAAAAACGAACAATTCAATTTAATTCCTAATATCAGTCAATAATATATAAAATATTAATGGATATTTTTTTGTAGTATTTTATGAATAGAAATGCGTAAGTATGAAATAAACAAGCCTAAAAATTTAAGCAAAGATGTATTTTCTATTCTTTCTCAAATGGTTTCAATCAAACTAGTAATACTGTTTTATTATTTCACATTAAAATGTTTATTATGCAAAGAATATGGTATTCATTCAAAGAAATAAATAAGAATACAGAACTGGGTATAGAGCAGAGCGGGGTCTCTTGAGTCGCGGGGTCTAGTGCGCCACCTATAGTATCACGCACACACAGCTAGGTATAAACGAGCGGGAGGCATTTGACGAAACGGGGTGTGAGCGGACACGCCACCGCTCTTTTAGTCGCCGGCCAGCGTTCATTCTAGGTGTGAGTTCGTAATGTTGCAAATTTGGCGGCAAAAGTAAAAAATATCGGTACACTGAATTTTGGGTTAAAAATTGAGAATATCATCATATCGAGTAAGTGTATTTTGTTTTCGACATTATCATCGTTAATGGTTTTAGTTTAAAACAATTAACTATTGTAAATAGATTTTCAGTTATCCAACATTTAAAAATTTCGGGGAAGGGGTCATTTGAATCAACATTATCCTTGTCGAATGAACCATGCTCTAGTGACCCCTTATTTTTATGATCATATTTGGTTACGTTGTTCATATTATGTTATGTGTAATGTGATTAAATACTAAGCCAAATTATCGCTTGCCATGTATTTTGATAATAAGTAATGTTCTTTTTATTTTAAGGTGCGGACTTACAAAAGAAAAACCGAATGTGCTAATATCAGTAAAGATTTGGTAAAACGAGCTGTAGATTAAGTCATCAATAATGCAAGTATCTGTAAAGGGGCTGAAGATAACAAAATAGACAGAACTACGCTTTCGAGATATGTTAATAAGTTAAAAGCTAACCCTAACTCTGATGTGTTTAAGGAGTACACAAACGCACGCCAAGTGTTTTCTGTTGAACAAGAGAAAATATTAAAAGACTATCTTATAAAAGTGGTATCTATATTTTATGGTTTAACTCCATTTAATGTGCGTAGGCTTGCCTATGAATGTGCCGTTAAATATAATCGAACAATACCTGACAGTTGGCATATAAATAAATCAGCTGGAAAAGCTTGGCTAACCGCTTTTCTGAAGAGGAATAGTGAACTGTCTATTAGAAAACCAGAACCAACCAGCTTAGAAAGGGCGACATCAGTTAATAAAATAAAATGTCAGTCTTTTTTATGACAAGCTGGCCGTAGTTATGGACAAGTATAAATTTCCACCGTCTAGGATATGGAACTTCGACGAAATTGGTGTGCCAACAGTCTTGAAACCAGGTAAAATAATGGCAGCTAAAGGAAAGCTTAACGTTGGTTCTGTAACGTCGGGAGAACGTGGCACTAATGTAATTGGAGCTGTATCAGCGACAGGAAATACGATTCCTGTGATGTTTATATTTCCTGGGAAGAAGTTTAAAGACCACTATATCGCAAATGGACCACCTAATTGTATAGGACGCGGTAGTGGAAGTGCTTGGGTAACTGATGACGAGTTTTTTTATTTTATTCAACACTTATTAACCATATAAAACCAACACCAGAATCTCCAGTTTTATTATTGTTGGATAACCATTCGTCACATCTAGCAATTAGAACAATTGATCTTGCCAAGGAAAATGGAGTGGTGATTTTCTCTTTTCCACCCCATTGTACCCATAAGTTGCAGGCGTTAGACATCTCTGTTTATGGACCTTTCAAAACATTTCTTCCATCGGCTCATGATGCGTGGCTTCGCAGTAATCCCGGCAAGATTATTTCAATTTATGATATACCAAAATTAGTCACAACAGCTCTTCCATTGGCAATGACCCCGACAAACATAATGGTTTTAAGAAAGCAGGTATTTACCCTTTTGATAACGATGCTTTTGATAAAGAAGACTTTATGCCATCATACGTGACTGACCGTCCAGAATCACAATCTCAAATACAAGAACTCCCAAGAGTAGAGACAAATGAGACAAATTATGAAGTTCAATCCCGCGAAAGTCAAATAAGAGCACCTTCAGCAAGTGTTGAGGTGGAGATTGAAACATCTGCGTTTTTGTCATCGCCTGTTACTGCGTCAGCTACTCTATAACCATGGTAAGATAAAGAAAATCAAGATTCAAATGTCGACATACCCTCTACATCTAGAGATTACATTCCATTTTCACCAGAGTTAGTGGAACTATTGCCAAAAACAGGGCCCAGAAAGCAACAAACAAGAGGGAAAAAGAGAAGTTGTGTTGTTTTGACAGACACTCCCGAGAAAGATGCACTTAGTTTAGAACAATTTAAAAGAGAAACTAAAACTGACAAGAAAATAGATAAGTCTAACAGAACTGTAGCGAAGAAACCAATTCTGAAAAATTCCTCAGAGTCTTAAGAAGAGAATATCTCTGGTAAGAAAATTAATAAAAAGGTCAATAAGAAGAATAAAAAGAAAAATGTAAAAAAATACACAACTTCCGTTAGACAGTGACTAAACTAATTACATTACTTTTTTAAATTAGAAGTTCATTTAATTTTGTTTTTGTTTTTATGAGAAATTTTATTTTGTCAATATATAAATAAGTATGTTTTAGTTTGTAAAGTTTTGAATAACCCATTGGCTTATGTGACCCCTTTGGGTCGTTTTATGATTTTGATTGATTGAGTTTTATGATTAATGAGCCTTATGACATTTTTTTATTGCAAAGCCAATTTAGTATAGTAAACAACGGATTTACCAAGGTTTTTTTTTTCTAATATGTGGTCAAATTAATAAATGACTGATTTAAAATTAACTCACTTTTATTTTTTTCTTTGAATAAACCCTACGCAGATTCGAAGAAAATCCTGATCAAATCACCCCGCTCTGCCCTAAAATAAAAACACATGTTTGATGGAAATCTAAATAAATTTATGTTTTTACAAAATTAAACTTCATTTACAATATTTGTTTCCGTAGCTGTCATTTTTTAATAATAAAAAAGTAATAATAAATTTTCATGTCTGTAGCTCTTTGTGGTGTTTTAAGATCAACAAAACCTTAGAATTTTTTCTTTATGTAATTGTGTTTATCAAATTGATGTAAATATCTGAGAACTATTCAGTACGACCAAGTTCAATGCCTGAGTGGATATAATCTATACTATTATTGTAACAGAGTTAATTCTATGCATTGGAAAGCATATAGAAATATAATAGAAGCCAGAAAATTTTTTTTAGAGTTTTTGTCTATTTATATGAATACTAATTTTAGCAGGTACCACGCAAAACCTAGTAGACGGATTTTGGTGAAATTTGGTATGGTAATAGAAAAAACCTAGAAGCAAGGGAAAAAAGAACAAAAAATAAATTCCCGTAATTACACATGAACGAAGTCGTAAGCACAGCTAGTATTTAATAAATCCAGATTATTGAATTTATTTTCCTCTACACTTCTCTTACCAAGCTCTGTAAGATGTTTTGAAATCTAATTTTTAAAGACCGATTTGGCCCTTTTTACATTAATATTTTTCATAATATTTTACTTGTTTTCGTTGAATTTGTTTAAAGTCTGAAGAAGGAAACATATATCATAATGTTATAATTTTACCTAGATATTGCCCTATTTATCGTTTTTTTTTTCCGGGCTATTCAGTCTATTGGATTGTAGCAATAGTTTTTTACGTTACCCATTCAGTCTAATTTTTTTTTTTGAAAGATGCTATAAATTTCATGCATTATGTGGAAGGCATATCTTGTGTTTATCTTTTTTTCAGATGGTATTCCATATTAGCTGATTTTTGGGCCTTATTATTTAGAACAAAATTATTGAAATGGGCACCATTACAGGTTTTCATGCTGTAATGGTGCCCATATATAACGCGACGTATGATGAAACAGAGGATACGATGTCGATCGGAGTATTATTGGGATTAATACTGTAGTTCTGGTATATAGTTCTTTTGTCTCTTACACCTATAGGATGTGTTATTCAATCGATGTAGGCCATATTGATAATCATGAACTTAATTTTTCCAAGTTTCATGTCAAGCACCAAACCATAGTTAACTGATTGGTAAATCTTTAGCCTTTTTAATATCCCTCCGTAATCTCACTTGGTCAGAGCAAAACATCCTAATGCCGTTAAATACATAAATATCATAGTCTTAATACATAAATATATTGTCATGTACTTCAAATGCTCACATACTAACCTATATTTAGACATCTCAAACATGACGCGATTATAAACTTCGATATTAGGATAATTTTGTTCGCATTCATTACAGGAGTTAACTTGAGGTTCTTGCTACTGATATATTATATTCTCTATATTATTCGATTTAACTCTCTTCGCCAAATGAAAGCTTTCAGGTGCCTTAAACTATTAGAATGTAACTTTAAAATCTTGTTGTGCAAGGAAAAACAAAATTCATATTTTGAAGCTAAAATTATATATTTTTTAAATAAAATGCTCTTGCAACTAAAGTCGTTGTGACCAAAAGAAAATTACTTGTATGGAAAGAATTCGTCAATTTGTGGTAAAATAAAATAGAACTATAGCAATGTTAAATAAAGTTGTAAGAAATAAACTAATATATAATCAAGAATAAACAAATATATGGCTTATTTATTACTTTTAGAAGAAAAGCTCTTGTCTGAAAACCTATAAACAGCCATAAAACCCACTCCTTATGTAGGAAACTTGATAAATATACAGATATATACTGTATCTTCTTTTCCAGTATATAATTTCCAAATACTTACCAAATTTAGTATATGGCTCTTCTGTGACCAATAAATTTGTTTGATATCTCAATTAATGAGAGAATTTATTAAGTACAAAACTGACCTTCAAAATTTCTTGTATCAAATATCTCCAAAACTACTCTAAATGTGAATTTTAAATTTGGAATACATAATAATCTACATTTCAGGTTAAGGGTGAAATTTCCGATAGTGCAGCTCTGAACTCGGTGGCGAGCTATCCATATAACCCGGCGAAAAGACGATTAATAGTATTAAACTAATTTATTAATAAATGAAAGTTTGACTTGGTTATTAAAATTTAGCTCTTTAGGGTTTCTTTGTCATATTAGGAACCTTTATAATTTTGCCATATGCGTTGATCTCCCCGTTTGTGTGTCACAACCATTTTCTTGGAATTATATAATGGATACCTGTTTGTAAAAGAAATAAATTTCAGATATATTAAGCTTTCAAGTGTTAATTGTTTGTTAGAGTTACGTTTGAAAATCTCAAATGTATTCGCAACGATATAAGACGATATTACAAGAAGAAATATCAGAGCTAAATAGGTTCTAATTAACACTTTACGAGTAATGGACGAACAATTTGGACATATAATTGGGTGATAGATACTCTATACACATGACTTAAATCAACTTCAAAAATAATCGGAAATTAAAAATTATATTTATTATGTCTGTGAAAGATATAATAAGTAACACATTTATATATTTGTACGGTGAGAACAAATATTCTTACATAGTTTCAGTGAAGTAATATGAAAACTTAAATGTTCATATGCACTCAAATATGCAAGGAACCCTCGTAGTGCAACTTATACTTAACAATTTTATTTAAAATAAAGCTTAAATATTCTTCAAATTGTGTTTACACCGTCTCTTATTTTAGCTGCATTACTGACACGATAATCGTTAGAAATAGTTAAAATAGAGCTTTTTTTTTAGCTTGCCATGTGTTTAGGCCATGGGTAATTAGTACATGTTGATGTTAGGTTAAAAGAATGTATTTAACGATTTAATAATTTTGTGATGAAAAATAATTTCGATGAATAATAATGTTATATCAAGAAAATCCCTACTTTTCAGAAGCAGAAAAGTTAAAAAAAAATATTAAAAATTACTGTGCCCGTTAACCGGAGGCAGACCTATTCTTTATCCTTAAGCAACGAAATTTTACCTTGAAGATTTCAATTATATAAAAAAAGAGTTGTCTAATTTATCGTATTCAGCCCGCAATGTAACCTTAGGCTTTTCGGACCACCAATGTTTTCGTGTATTTAATAATATTAACAATATTTTTGTTTCTCACTGATAACATTGTGTTTCAAACCGTCTAACCTCAGACTATTACTTGATTAATAATCACAAACAGATATTTTTTTCGGAAAGAGTCTTATAACAAAACGAGTTCCAGAAATAAAATAATAAATTTATTGTTATGGAAATAAATAATTATTTGCCCCGATTATCCAATAGAGGTAAATATTCTTTAATACTGTGTTTGATTCTCATATAAACGTACCAAATAAAAGACGTTAAAAAACACTAGTTCCATTCGTAATATCAACGTAATAATAAATAGCTAATGATAATTATATACTTTACCGTTTGAACAGAAACGAGATACGAAGTAATGACTTTTATTTATCTTAATTGGCCCAGGCGACATCGGGTCGGACTGCCAGCAAAAGATAACATTTTAGCACAAATTTTATTGCAGATGTAATTAATAGCTATTACCTTCTCGCACAAAATCCGTTCTTTGTAAAATTAGGCAGCCAATATCGATTTATATTTTGTGAGACAAAAACACGTTTGTCAAAATTTCCACATACAGATATACTTAAAAAAATGTGATCGACATTCATAACGATCACTGTGCACAGTGAAGAGATATGAAATATCATTTTCAAAAATGTTGTTCGTTTACTTTTTTATGCTAGTTTCGTTGCTTTAATTCACTCAAGTTTGATTGCGTAAATATAGTTCACCGGTACTTAATATTTTGATGCTATAATATGTAATAGATGCAGTGTGAAGAATCACGCGATTCTTGAGGAGATGAATTAAATAATAACAAACTTTGAAAGTAGTGAAACGTGTAAAAAATTGTATTTATTAAGTTTATATTACAATCACGCCATCAATTTCTCTACTCGCGAAGTGAAACTAAGAAGTAATTGACTTTTTGAACAACATTGGTCTGAGGTAAAAATTGTGGTAAATGTGTTTTCTTATTTGCAATAAAATAATTTTATTAATTACATAGCTTTTCATAGTTCCGATTGTTTTAAATAATTGAAACTATTTGTATGTATATCGATCATGTTAAAGGCTCATACGAATCCTTTATGTTTTTAGAAATCATCACACTTATTATAAATATAAGACACTATATTCAATTAAAGAGTAAATTTGGCACATCTGTAAATTACAGATACTTACGAAAGAACAATTAAGGGGAACATAACAAAAATAATAAGACATTAAAATATTTTTTTAGAATTTTTTCTTTCTTTACTGTGAGTCTATTTATTTGTTCGTGTATCACCAACAATTACTAAAGGGATCATGTTGTGATTTTAACTAATATATTATGTAAGACCTGAAATAATAAATAGGTTCTCCTTCATAGTTATTAATTCACTTGAAAAAGGTATGGTATTTGAAATTACTCTACTTCGAAAAAAAATTAATTTTGTAATGACTTATTCGAAAAATAATTAATTTTGTAATGATCATAAATGGTGCTACATGTATTATATTCTCCTTAGTTAATAATAACTTGCAGTTTCCCTTATCAAATTTTCCGAAAGTTTACATAAACAAAGTCACAAACGTAGCTAGGTAAAAATAATATTTTTAAGTCCTTGGTAATAATAATTTTATCACTTTCATAAAGCCGAGTGAAAAAATGGAACAAAATAAAAGGATCTGCTCACTGTTATGATTATTTCATACATAACGTAAAGGTATCGAGTTTTCTAGGTTTCCTTTCAGGATATCGTCTAAATATGACTGTTGGAATTTTGGCTAATAACATTCTTATTTATAAAATACAAATTAAAAGAAAAGAAATTAATAATTTATATTGATGGTGATTTATATTTTTAGAATCTCAAATTGAATATATTGGTACCAACATCTCCTCATTGAAGTTATGAAGTAAAAAACCAAGCCAAAATGGGGTTGAACAAAGAAATGGTACGCTTTTTCAAAACCTCCCGAATTGCGAACTGGTTTTTATTACATTACAGAACAATTACGTATAATAAAGCAACGGCGAGTTCCTCTATCTGCCCCTTTGTACATTTGAAAATATTTTTCATTACTTGTACAGTAGCTTGCGAGATTGTATAGATCCTTTAAAAATAGTTTATTTAAATATATTCTATTTATAACAAACAAACATTTTTCTTTGTCTAAATTATTTTTCAACATTTTTTTAATAATTGCAATAAACTGATTTCCAAATTTTTACACAAAAATTGAGAAAAAATTTAAAAAAATATTAATTAAACGGAAATTTTCAAGAAACAATTTTTTACCTCCTAGAAAGCTTACACCAGATGAAGAGCTTGTTGAATCTTTAAACATTTATGACGATACTAAATTGTGAATGAGTATAGATAGTAGGAAAAAAATTAAAATAATATTTTAAAAATGAAAAATTATTTTGCATTTATTATATAATACTTGACAATGTTAAATCATTTCACATTTATGTGATTCACACGATATAGAAATTATACTGTATGAATAATATAATAATGTCGAGTATAAAATGGGTATTAAAATATTAAACATACTTACTACTGTACAAACATAAAACCTATCAACTGCGATAAAATTTAGGTCAAAACGAGGTCAGTACGTAAGTAAAAATGAAATTGGTTGAGTTATATTACAATTTTAGAAAATGTGTTAATTAATTTTAAATAAATTCGGAACATAAATTAAAACATCCGAATAATTTCATATTAATCTACCTGAATTCATTTAACATTGGATTTTATTCGTAATTATATTGAATTTTTTTCTTCCTTTGCAAACATATATAGTATTATTATGTAAAATGATGAAATAACCTAAAATCAAATTCATAAAAATGCTCTCACTTAGTTATATCAGTCAGAAATATACTGTTACGTGTTTACATTCTTGACGAAGACCCTGATAGAAAAATATTTTTCTCTCTAAATATACCTTATATTAACTATTTTTAAAATTTTATATGTCCTGAAAATTTCTTGTATAATAATTACTAAAAAACTTTCTACATTCGTATAAAACTACTATATTTTTGTTACCGAAATAAGTATAAAATTATTCCTATTCATCATAGACAATTGTCCAGCAAATTAATGGAGATTTAATTTACATATTTAAATTTATGTTTTACGACATATAATTACATCGAGCAAAGTTCGAAAAGATGTAATGCATTACTATTCATTGTAATGCATTCTTATTCTACATCAAATTATATGCAATTATTTTACTGCTGATTTCCAATCGCTATCTGTACGATACAGATATTCAAGAATTCTACCACATGTAAGCCGGAAATAGTCTAAATCAGATGATATCGAAACCAGAGCTAGCATCTGTGCAATATTTGTCATAGAAAGTCTAGTACAATAAACATTTACATTTACGTAAATAGATACAATTTATAGATTCAAATATAATCCATATGCATTAATTTCAACATAACCTTCCTTACTTTTTTAAGAAAGAATTATATAATCAAGATTTTATATCGAGTTTATTTTACACCAAAGAATATGGTTTCCTAACATAAAATAGCAACTTAGGTTCCACTAATTGTTGCTATTTCATATGGATCAAGGATTTATTTCGATAGGTTTATGAAGAATTATAACTATTTAAGTATTTTCGGAAAAAAATTATATTATTTATTCAGAATGCATTGTATTTCTAACAAAGAGATTGAACAAATGGCTCGATAAATTAACATTTTATATTAAAAGTCATGCTTTGAAATGATATATTAAAGTTTTCTATTTTTAATTCAATCAGATAAACTTTCTTAATGTGAGAATGACTCACACGTTGGGTCTTTTTTGCTTCTAATAGCTTTAAAATTATATAGATTATTTATAAACATGTACATTTATTATTATTATTATCAAAATGTATACAGATACAATGAAACAAGTTATTATTACAAATGTTTGCTGAATATCATTAATGAAATGAAATAAATATTTCATAATCAATATATTTTGAAAGTTTGAAATAATTGACACATGTAATAGTTAGCCCAGAACTCAGAAAAAGTGTATGATGTATTTGACTTGTAACATCTTTATTATGTTTGCATACGTGTTAAATTATTTAAGCAGGTATTTCATATTTATATGTATAACCACTGAGATTTTAATTTACTGGTAAAAAGTAAACGTGCTTAGGTTCAAAATTTTAAAGACTGCAAAAAAGTCTTTACAAATTTCCCACCTGAAGATGTTGACGTACAATGGAACCTAGGTCGTGGTAAAGAATATAAATAAAGTAGAAATAATACTACATCACGTAGTTTCATTTAGTTGAAAATTTGTTCATAATTAATTTCTGCAAATTTAACGCCAAATATATATAATATTAAAAAAAATTCTCGTTAGAATAATAACTCTTCTTTTAAATATCTCTCAAACATGACAGTTTATTATCTACATGAAAATATGTGCAATTGAATAAACATCAGAACATCAGAATTGAATAAATATTCAGGCTCATTAGCCACGTATAAATTTATAATAATCCGTCAAGCACGTGTGGGACTCACACTATTAGGGTTCCACACATATTTAGGAATTTGTAAATTTTTAATGGCACATAATATTACTATTCAACAATTTACAAAATTTTAATTCTTCAGAACGTAAATATACTGTCTATTATAACTTTGACGGGCACATATTTAAAAAAAAATATAATTCCACGTAGAATTAGAATCAATTGATTGTTTAATGTTTTCCTTTACTTGTAATATAAGATATCTTATTATGCCGACTTTCAAGATAGTAAGTCCTTATAAGTTGTAATGATCAGTTAGTAAGACCAGGATATGAAGAAACATTGCCTATTACTTCTTTCACAGGCAAAGGTTTATAAAAAAATGCATAATTCCACACAGAATAAGAAATCATTATTTTTTTAATTTTTCCATTACTTGTGTCAAAAGATTTCATGTAGACTTTTAAGCTTGTAGGTCGATCGGAAATAGCCTATAAACTTGGATGACTAATGAGTAAAATTAGGAAAAATAAAGAAAAAATAATCTTTTAAAGGGCCATAGCTTATTGTTGCGTGAATTAAAAAAACTTGAAATTTTTACAGCAATATACAATATTACTGATTAAATTTTAGCTCTCGAGCCGTTTTTGAGAAAACGGATTTTCCCAAACTGACAGACCGACAAATGGACAGCCAAGTGATCCTAAAGAGATTCTTAATTTTAGCTCAAATTATATTTTTTGATGTATGTTTAAAATATAATAGACAATACATTTATTTTGTAATCTTAAATATCTTGGAAAAAAGCATATTACGATTGAATTCAGTGAAAGAATGAAATTGCAACAAAAAGGAGATATTTTATGCTCACGGTCTCAAATATATATTAAAAAATTAAAATAATTTCATTTTTATAAATTTGTAACCTGCGCTTATTGATATGAATATACTATCAATGGTCTACTAAATTGATATGAATATACTATTAATGGTCTAATAAATACTATAGTTGGTATTAATCAATAAAAAATAAATACTCCATTTATTGCTTCCAGAGAAAACATATTATTTATAAAGGGAAATGTGTATCATTCAAATTTTATTGCATGTATTGTTTATTACAAGAAAATTAAATCCAAGCTGTATTTTAGATTTATTAATAATTCAATAAAACTTTTTATGAATTAGTGCTTGATTTTAACTCTCTTTCAGTTTCAGTTTCTTTTACTCTCGTTTAAAAATATGTAAAAAATAAAACACTATCTTATAAATTATCACTTCGGACAGAATTTTTTAATTGTTTTATTATTAATTAAATATGTAACCACTTTGTGTTTTTCAACAGAGTAAAGAGAATTTCCCTGTATGTGCTAAATACAAACATAGCTAAACCTTTATATAGGAAATCGAATGTATTAGTAGTATAGTAGTAGTACCATTTACTGGGAGCAACCATAAAAATGGAACATTTTCAATTAAAAAGAAAAGGATTAATTAAAAGAAATAATATCATGTAACTATTATATCATATTATTAATTTCATTTATAGCTAATAATAAACCAACGTACAAAGAAATTTATTTGGTGTTTATTAGTTTGATAAAAAAATATCACAAGTATTTTCATAGATTAAGTCTAAAAAAATATCGGGAGGAACGAAAGGTCAAATGACCTTAGCGAGGGTAATATAATGTCTTACATCTTAGAAAATAAATACAACTGAGATCAATGATGTCATCATATAAGCACTCTAGATCGGGATCAATCAGAAAGAAAGGTATCTTTGGATGGTTGAAGATTATGTAATTTAATTTTAATTATATTTACAAAATACTGTGATGCATTTTAGATGTTATATATATATATATATATATATATATATATATATATATATATATATATACGTATGTAATAAAATAAATACATTAAAATTTTATGATGGATATTGTACGGAGAATCAGGAACAATGCGAGATTATTATTTTAATACACAATAATATACATATATTAAACTACTCTCAAATAATAAATTAAACACTAACTGTATATGCTTGAAATATTACACTGTTTATATATAATAACATACGCATATTATATTAAATTATACTCAAATAAAACGTAATTCTTGAAACGATGCATCCCGTGTTAGAGAGGGAACTATCCTGGCCGATGGAGAAGGGTGTCGAGTTTTTACCCGTAAGAATGAATAAGGTTTATAGAAACTGAAATAAGTTTGAATACTACTTCAGAATAAAATTTAATTAAATAGATAAAACAGTACGTATGGTGCTCCTAATAAAGTAGTTCACTAGGCCGAAGAGAGCCCAGTTTACCCGATTCAGCGTCACCGACCCGATCGCGGTAGCTCAGTGTCGTTCACTGCTCAAAAAAATTTCACAGGTGCACTAAAAAGTTTTCAGTACAAAAAAACTTGGATGTGTAAAGAAAACTGTTTGGACTCGGATGAATATTCTTTATCGAACACGATCGTGACGTATATATAAATATCTCTTACTGCGCTTGTGTAGGAAAAGCTTTCTTAAATCAAATGATGCCTAGATTTTCTATGATATAAGGCACATTTTTGACGATAGCATATTACTCACTTCCTAGCTCCAACCTGATCGTATCCATATCTGATTTCCATCTTTTGAACTCTGAAGTAGTATCTGCGCAATACGATAAAAAAAGAAGGCAAATGAATAAACACCGCAAAGAATTTTTTTGGTCCATGTACAATTTATTCCTGAAGGATATGTAATGAAATTTTGCCAAAATTTTTTTTTGGCTTCGTATTCATAATATGGATGACGAGCATATATTGAATGAATGAGTTTTTTGGATTTAAAATTAAGCAAGTTAAATTTTTTTAAAAGTTAAGAAAGGAATTATACGATACACGATGCTTGTTGTTAAATTCTCGTTATTTATTCTATATTTCACGTGCGCCAAAATATAAAACTGTTTTAATAAATATGATATAGCTTAACATTTGTTGCTCGTATTAACATCTAGCTTTTGAAAGTAATTTTTTTAAAATATGAATCGTTTTCAATTATTCCTTTACATCTTAAACGGCTAAAAATGGAAAAATTAAAAAATAAATTCGTAATAATTGAGCTATTCTTGATTAATATAGGTTCTTCATATCACTATAGCTATTGTTAATACATATATCTTATGAATGACGCATTTCCTTTTCTTTTGTAATGGAAAAGAAAAGAAATAATGCAAAATTAGACGAAATAAATAAATGTCCATTGTGTATATTGACTTCGTGAAGAAAACTGAAATTATATGGTTATCACGTCAAAATAAACCGCACATTAACCATTTAATATGTAGTTTCGACGTGCAATCGATTTTGTATATTGTCACCGGACTCCATGATCAAATTAGAGATTACGTCTAAATTATGTTACTATAATTTTGAAATTTACCCTGAAAAGTAATAACTCGAATAACTATAACAAAATATAATAATAAAAATAAACAAAATTCTGCTCTCCTACATCTCTGCTGTTAGTCCAGAAAACAGGTATTTGGAAAGTTCGTAAGTATTATCATTATAAAATGAAACTATTGTAATGCCCAGATGATACCAGTCAGTTTGCTTTATCAAAATTAAATTACCGTTAAAATTGTTCTGTTGTCATATTGGTACAGAAATATTTTTAAACAGCAATAAGACATTTAATTTAAAAAAAAGTCAACGATATAAAAATATCATTAATTCCTTTTTCAGTGTGATTTACAACAGTATCTATCTATTGTACACAAATGAAAAAAAAATTATTTCACAACTTATAACGCTTAGAAAATTGTATAAACGCGAAAATCACAAAGTCAGAGCATTATAATATTGTTTGACGTTTTCTTGTCCACCCATTTCAGTACATATTTATACATGCATATATATATATATATATATATATATATATATATATATATATATATATATATATATATATATATTTATATATAATGTGTTTCTAATTCTTATCCTTGGATAATATGGTGAACAGTAAAACTATAGCATTGAGTTGCTCTGAAAAGAGATTTATTACATAAACAAATGTTTACACTTTTACAAAACAATTTATAACGTTAATTAATCACAAACTCACCTGAAAAGAGAAACAACATTTAAAGCTATTGCTTCACTAGTCGTATTAATTAAGTATTAAAATATTATATTATATCATATTATAATTCATTGATCGTTTCTAAGAACATAACCTATTTTTCTATCGTGCCGTGGCGACATGTCCAAGTGACAGCTAGCACAGCTCATATGCAAACTTCATGCTGAATGAAGTGTCACTCACTTCGTTTACATCTCCCCCCCCCTCCATAGGTAATTATCAAAATTTTAACGTATTACTACCACTGGAACGAGTTTTGTTATGTGGAAAAGGTTTGACTGTACCTTTTTGTGTCCAGTGTTTACTTTGTAAATTGAATTAGATATTTTCTCTATAATTTGATAGGGACAAATTTTCAATTCATCTAGTTTTTTTCGGTTTAACCGATTTCCGTTTTCAACATATACTAAATCTCCTACTTCAAATTCATAATTTTTTCTGTTTTTATCAAATCTTTTTTTATTATAATTATGTGATTTTATACTATTTTCTAAAGCAATCTTCCGGTCTCGTATTAATTGTTGATTCTGTAATTTATTTTGTTTCAGTTCGTTTGGTAGAATGTCCACACTTTTTCCCTGCAGTAAATATTTTGGGGAGAACCCTGTCACATTATGTTCGGTTTCGTTATATTTGTTTGTGCATTCGTAACCTTTTACTGTACCTATATTATATTTATCTTTACCGAAAATTGAATTATATTTGCATATCAATTGATCAATATCAGATCTTTTTTATGATCTAAATGATTTATCGTAATATCAAAATCATTGACCCTTATATTTTCATTAAAGTTTATTTCATGTTCGTGAATAATAACTTGTTTTTCATTTTTATTTATCCCTATGTCACTACCTGTACTGCCAGGAATTTGTTTTGTGATTATAAGTTGTTTTTCTCTGTTTTTTATGTATTTCGTCTTATTGTTATTGTTGTGGATATTTTGCATGATTTCTAAATTCTCATTTTGAGTTAATTTAAATTTTTGTATACAATCTAATCCAACTAGAAAATTATAGTCGAAGTTTTCTTCATCTATAACAAAAATATCAACATGTTTTTCAATTTCAAAAATTTTTAGTTTTAAAGTTACCATTCCTATTGATTTTTTACGCCATTAATTGTTTTCAAACCTGCTTTTTTATAATGAGTTGGTATTTTTTTTAAAGATAATAACCTTGAATTTATTAATGACACATTGGATCCTGAATCATAGATTCCTGATGTTTCTAAAATGTCATTTATTAGTAATTTAATTTTAATTAATGGCGGCACTACCAGTTTTTTTGGTTAATTTCATTTAGTTCAGTCTCTAATTCTGAATTGTTTGCACTCTTTATCTGATCGTTTTTTGTTCTATCATTATTTTTTATCTTAAACCAACATTGTGATTCGGGATGGTAACGTGTACCTTTATTTTCTTTTTCACAAATTTTACACGGACTAACCATGGGCCTTACATTTTTATCTTTAATTTTACTTTCGGAAGCTATTATCTTTTTATCAAATGTTTTTTTATTTACCATGTGCTCTAAACTTCTTATATTATTAAATAAATCTTGAGTTTCCTTTAAACTATTTCTATCAATTTTATCCGCAATGAAATTCGGTAATCCGGTGGCGATTAGATCAATTAGAGTATGTTTATCTATGGACTTATTTATTTCTAATAGCAGTTTCTCTTTTTTTAATGCATACTCCAGTAATGAGCCCTGTCTATATTTAAATAACATTGCATACCTGATCGGTGACCAAGTCTTATCTGCATATGTCTCACTAAAGTTTTGTTTCCACATAGCCCATTCTGAATTTATTGTGTATTTAATCAGCATAGAACTATACCAGTCTTTACAGGAATCTTCTAAAAATAACCTAAAAATTTCAATTTTTTTGATATCCTCCTCTATGCCTAAACGTGCACATTCCGCTTCAAAGATTGTCATCCACTGGGACACATTGGTAATCTTACTACTAAATTTTTGTATAACAAATTTTTCTGCCATTTTTCCCACATTAAAAGGTTTTGATGATTCATTCTTCATTTCAGCGAAGCTTTCCATGATTTTTATTAGATATTCTTCAGAGATTCCTGCTGTAGAAGTTTTCGGTGTTTCTTTTTCCTCTAAAAGGTATCCCATGAACTGTTTATTTCCAGCTTTATCACAATAAACCGCCTTTGTTTCTGGGCTCATGGATATCCATACCTGTCGCTTGTCATGCCGTTTTTGTAAAGTAGCTTTGATTTTTTGAAAGATTTGTGTTTTTATTATTGCATCGTGTAGTTTTACAGGTTGTAATTTATCCGGGAACTCAAAGGTATTGCCGTCTAAATCGGTAATTGTTGTTATACAAATAATATTTGTCTTCACATCTTCACTGGCCTTGACTACGAATTCGAACTGTAATTTGTCCATTATTCTTGGGAATTAGCTGTAGAAATGTTGCTTTATAATGTGTTTCTAATTCTTATCCTTGGATAATATGGTGAACAGTAAAACTATAGCATTGAGTTGCTCTGAAAAGAGATTTATTACATAAACAAATGTTTACACTTTTACAAAACAATTAACGTTAATTAATCACAAACTCACCTGAAAAGAGAAACAACATTTAAAGCTATTGCTTCACTAGTTCGTATTAATTAAGTATTAAAATATTATACTATATCATATTATAATTCATTAATCGTTTCTAAGAACATAACCTATTTTTCTATCGTGGCGTGGCGACATGGCCAAGTGCCAGCTAGCACAGCTCATATGCAAACTTCATGCTGAATGAAGTGACACTCACTTCGTTTACATATATATATATATATATATATATATATATATATATATATATATATATATTTGTTTTGTCTAGAGACATATATTTTCCAAAAAAAGCAACCTAACTTGTAAAATAATTTTTCAAATAACATCAACTGTCAAATTACGAAATCCTGTAAGTGTTACTTGATACTCAAATATTTACCGTATTACGCATACCAAATGTTATCTGAATGTTTTATTCCCCTGTAGCATATTTTAAAAGTAATTTTGTCACTGGATTATGGGTGGAAATATGGTTTGACAGAGCGACTATTGCAAGGACAATATAAAATATATTAAATGTAAAGAAGTGATTTGGTTTTCTTGGTTTCGTATCGTAAAATGAAAAATGGAACCCGACAAGGTTACTCACGTGTCTGATCGTACGAGCGTCACAACCAATTCTCAGAAACCACTTGACGAAAAAACTTGAAACTCGGCATGGTACTAAAGATCGCGCAATAAAGAAAACTCAAAAATATTAATATTTGAACTTCCGGGGGGGGGGTCACATTATGTACACGAAAAACATAAGTCTCCAAAGCTTTGAGGGTTTGCGTCATATTTTAAATAACAATTAAAGAGGAAGTAAAACCTTAAAAATATTTTTTTTTCTTTTTACATATCATGTGTCACACAATTTGAAATGGCTTATAATGAGAAGTACAAAGCATTTTTTTACAATTTTAAACTCCACCTTTAAAAGGAGATCCTAAAAAGGTGCGCGAAAATATAGAATTTCACCCCCTTATTTTCGGAACTACTGAGCATGACCATGATCATGAAAAAAACAGGGTTATTAAAATCTGACTAGAAGGTTATGGGAAAACTATAGAAATTATCCTAGATCTTATAATTGTTAAAAATGCACCACGTTTTAAATATTTTAAAAATGTAGTATATATTACTTTGCAATATGTTTAAGTCATGAAAAACTAATATTAGTAAATAGTTTAAAAGAAATACTATTTACGCACAAATGTTGTTAAGTACTGTAATCAGTACGGAACCACGTAGTGCCACTTCTATTCGTGTTTGAAAACTTTTCATCGTTTTAAACATTTTCTTATATATCATATTATTTATTGAATAATCGTTTATGTCACATAAATAACAATAAAAATTAAAATATTTATAGACACATACTATTTTCAGTAAACTTTTACGAATATTATTAAATGCGGAAAAAAAATGTATATACACACACACACACACACATATATATATATATATGTATATATATATATATATATAAATATATAGAATATATATATATATATACCGAAACATTTTCACATAGGTGATTTAATAAATATAAATGATATCTGATAATCCATTATTTATAATGTAATTTTGCAATAATGAGTGGTTTTAGAAACTTTGAATTTTGAATAAACCGACAGACTCATTATTTATGATTGCAGTATGTAATAGTGTAAAGTTTTCGCATATCTCTGTTTCTTCAACGGTTGAACTTTTTTCTATAATCGATAACAACTCTAATTTTTATAATGTTTTACAATGGCAAACGAATTACATATTTCAAACGGATACGATTTTTAAAATTTAGATTAAATCCAATTCGCATTGCTGAAACTGGGACTGTCTTGCCTGAAAGCAATTTTTGTCCATGTTTTCAGTAATCTGCATCATAAAAGGGTATTTTACGACTATCAAGATTAACTCAGTCTAGATAACGTAATAAATTGTTAAAAATGAGCTACTGGCAAAAGAAAGAATATCAGGTAGATTCTTTTTTTTTGCCAATAGCTCATATAATAGGATTTGGGTACATCATCTAAGAATTTTTAACTTCTGCACTCTAATACCAACGTATAATTTCTTTCTCAAAATTGATACCCGTTAGACGAAGAGTAAATTCTTTTTATTACGATTTTAGTTCCAAACGATCCATGAGATATTGCTTGAATTTTCTAGGAACATATTTGATTTAAATATTCGCGATTGCGTGTATGCATATGTGCGTATAAGGGAGGTGTGTGGTCTGTGAACGTGCGGGCATATTTGCTCACATACAGGTATTCACACGGCCGTTCTTATATAAGGATATATGTTTGGATGTCGTATGTATGTGTTCATCAATTTATTTATTTATGTACTTTAATGTATCTAATTGATATATATATGAAAGACTTATTGTTTGGAGAGCATTATTTTACAGCCAACCAGAATATTAAACCACCATCGCTCGCAAGCGGCCGGGAAGCGTGTCAAAGG
The DNA here is from genome assembly GCA_039881145.1 of Druceiella hillmani. Classification (NCBI taxonomy): domain Eukaryota; kingdom Metazoa; phylum Arthropoda; class Insecta; order Lepidoptera; family Hepialidae; genus Druceiella; species Druceiella hillmani. The sequence goes on along the minus strand of JAYKKI010000016.1, from coordinate 19,495,399 downwards.
CCACTGTTATGACTCATTTTATGGGCAGATTGGAATTGGTGGGATATTTCAGATTTTCTTTTTAGATCTTTTTTAGACTAAATCTAAAAACCGACGTCACAATTGAAATAGGGATAAAGTATTTTTAATTCTAAAATATACACTATACGAATGATACAATGTTCAAAAAAAATTAACAATGAACCAAAAGACGATTGAAAATTTAATAAAAAGTAATCTAAAATAAATTTATTTCGTTAAATAAACATAAACAGCATGGAGAGTTTGTAAATAATTCCATAATTTCCTTTTTATGTTTTCCAAATTCCATACTTGTTTTAAGGAATCCTAACCTAGTCAAATACAAGATTGGCCATTAATGAGCATGTTGCAATCTAAATTGTATAAATAATTTCGTGATTTTTCATTATATCTCTTTCATGATTTTTATAAAGCCTCTCTCCCGCTTTTGTACATATGTTGTCAGCCGAAAGTGTGAGGCCACGACTGATTTATATCATATAAGTTTCTTAAGTATATTTATTTTAGAAACATTTTACGATTATAGTGATGAAACAAATTCAGCTGCAGTCAAATTGCAAAACTAGGAAAATTCGAGCAGTAAAATTAGTTATTTGAAATTCGCGTTTATCAAGTTTTTATCGTTCAGAGGAGACTGACATTCATGTTCACCTCGTTCGTTTATAAAGACCTAAAATAACAGGTAAAATTGATGATCAATTCACAAAAAATATCACAGCCAACTCAATGATCGAACTTAAATCCAATTGAAGGTCTATGGCTAGAAAATCCGAATAATCTAGGTAAGAAATTTAAAAAAAATTGATAGGTAATGATAAAAGAAAATCGATAATCGATCACTAAGCCTTGTATTATATTTAGATCTTAATAGCTGCTTGTGTTTTCCTTTTTTTAAATTAATGTAAGAAATGTAAAATACATTTTTATTTCTTGATTTATTACTTACCACATAACAATCAAAGACACGACAATTTCCTACTTTTAAATCCTTTTCATCAGTCAAGGTATAAATAGCATTTTACATAGTTACAGAATCACATTTTAAACAATATGTTGAAGTTTCCTTCAAAACAAAAATTTATACCCCCACCCATATACAGTATCTCGGTACTCTGTTCAACATTGAACGAAGAGATTATTTGCCAAGCACCCTCGCAATTAGTCCTAATTGGGTTTTTGGTCTGTTTTCGATGTGCACGTGTGCACATGTGTGAGCGACCTCTGTACGCGTGTGACGATGTACTGGTCAGTCAATCGATTTGTGTGTCCTATGTCTCCTTATATATATTTAGGTACGTGTCATCATTTTGGGCCGTTTTCTATCTACGATTCATATGTTTAACTATTTCATCGATAAATTTATACATTTTCATTGATTTGTTGAGATATTTATTAGGTTCGCGGACACTCTACGGACAAAAATTGAGTTTATACAGTTGCAGTTAATAATTTTATGTGAGCATAATATTTTTTTTTGTATTTTGGTATAACTGTACCGGAAAATTTTCAGAGAGCTTTCCTATCAAAATTATTGGTTTATATAGGTATCTAATTTCTCTTAAGTAAACATTTCTCTCGCTTCATTCTTAATTTCTAATTTTTCATATATGTTTGTAAATTTCGGAACGCATCTTTGAAATTTTCAATATAAATGCAGAGTGAGATACAATGTTCAATTGTCTAACCATTGTAATATTGCTCGATAGAACTAAGAGATACATAAAATTGAAAGAATACACAATTGGTTATTGTTAAAAAAATAAAACATTAACGCAAATATCATAGGAACTTCAATACAGGCGCTTAAATATTAACAATGAACCATAATATTTAGAAATGGATTTTAGTTTTAAGTGCTGATTTTATGCATTATTTATTAAAATTTTAGATCACACCTGGCGTTAAAAGTATTACACTCATAAATATACATATATATATATATATATATATATATATATATATATATATATACATATATATTTCAGACTTCATCAATTTCATGTTAATAAATATTAAAAAGTTTTAATCTATATGAACACAATTTGTTTTAATTTAAACATCAATATAACTTTCTAACCCCAATTTAGATACCATGTTTTAAAAACGTAAATAAACGACTGCCACTTAAAATTGTTAATAATACGGTAATTTGTTCGTATTCTCACCTATATAACGTTTCTAAAATTATGGTCATCTGTATAATTAAAAATATATTATAATAAATTTCCCACCACTCGCCTGATAGACTCAAATTTAAATTCACTACATGTTTAAACTACGTTTTAATTACCGTTTCTCGTGCTGGTAACAGAACGTAACCGACCTATTCCCCCGCAAGACAGAGACCGAGACAATAAAGAACGACTCTAATTGGCGACACCCAGTCTTTATCGGACCAGTCACGTCACGCGCTCGTTATATCTGAATAAATAATACATTTATTTAAATTAGATTGTCGGTAATGCCATAGATTTCAGTTATATAATATAAACGTACGAAAGAGTAGATCTTTGAATAAAATAAAAAAATTGGTAGGGTGTGATTTGAAATCACACGGCAAAAATGAAAACTTTGGTACATGATATGACCGTATTGTGAATGTGTAAAATTTTGAATAAGAATATAAAAAAACACGCGTCACGAGGTTTCCGTACACATTTAGGCGGGGATAAGTATTAGTGGTACATAATATTCCTATTAATCAATTTAAAAATTTTAATTTTTTAGAACGAAAATATATTGCCTATTACGACTTTCACAGGCGCATATTAAAAAAATATTTATTAACTACAAATTAACGATGTTTGGGTTATTTGAATTTCGAGTTTCCTTCTGTACCGTGAGATCTTGCTTCTTGCCATTTTAAGACAATGACAGGTCGACGGGAAGTACCCCATAGGCTTTGATTTATTTGCGAGTGTGAAAATATGTGGCATAAAAGTACAGTATTGGCATAAAAATATCGTATGTTTAGGCTTCTTCTTGGTTCCGTTGACTTAAAAGCTTGATTTTTTTAAAACTCCAATGGATTATGGACCTTAGTATTTAACATCAATTTCAACTTGATAACTCCACGCGTTCGTGAGAAATAGGGTTTTAACAGACCGACCATGACAATCACCCGTATGTTTAGGCTTCTTCTTGGTTCCGTTGACTTAAAGACTTGATTTTTTTAAAACTCCAAGGGATAATGGACCTTAGTATTTAACATTAATTTCAACTTGATAACTCCACGCGTTCGTGAGAAATAGGGTTTTAACAGACCCACCACGACCATCACCCGTCCGGCTTCACTCTCTTTTGGGTATATTCGGCTCGCTGTCAAATGCAGTTTTTTTTCCAGACAATAATATTCTCGGCCGTTCGACATTTCACCTACCTGAAGCGCATAACGCTCTTGTAATGACGTAAACTGGCAATTTTTTGATAAGATGGTAACATACAACATAAAAATCTACAAAAAGTTCCACAATGTACATATAATATCTGATTATTTTGCATCGTTTATAACAAATGTTTTTTGCTGATTGGGCTTTATATTTTTCTATTGAACTAACAGCGAGAATGAAAACCATTTGGCATATCGTTAATAAATTACTCGTTAATAAATATTTTTAAATTAGTCGTAAACAATAGCTTTATTAAAACTGGGTTAAAACGGAATTAGTTATAAGTTTCTTTATTATATCGACGGATACTTATAAAACTTTTCATACAATTGCCTCTATTTTTTGAATTTGAACTATTATACGCTGCTAAGAAGTTATTTCAGAAACGAATGTATTGTATCCATCTACTTGCATTTGCCGTACAAATAAAAATATTAATTTTTTATCTACAAATAAGTATTAAATTTTCATTCCCTTTAAGGAATATACTTAAAAATACAGATCTGAAAATAGGAGAATCCGAATAAAAGAGTAAAGAAGCTTGTTCCTATATTCTTACTATTGTAATAATATTAAGAATAATGTTCCGGTCCGAATGTTAAAAGAAACATGAACTTGAAAATGAAATGAAATTTTAAGAAGTTTATAAAAATTGTAAAATTCAAACTAAAATTAGAAAGAAAAAAGTATATAATTGTTTTTCCTAATTTTGTTATTTGAACTATTTTATTTGATTTTGAGGTTACTTTTGCTTTGGTTTATTTTCGTTCCCTTATAACAAAAAAATAAATAACGCGACATAATCCTCTTTATTTCTTTTTAATAAAATTAAAATCGTCGCTTCTTCAATATATTTGTTATTAAATATTTGTCATTGTTTACTATTTGTTGCTCAAATAATTACATAACACTTGAACCTGAGTAAATTTCAAGATTGTACTTACATTTGAAGTGGATGTTAACGGAAAGTAGAGAGGAACGGATTTATTGCTTTTTTGCACTACACTCGATAATAAAAAAGGCGTTTGACATTTTTTTATTTTCTAAGTCATAATTTCAAAATACTTTTAGAAAATCTTAAAAATTTTCTTGGTTGCAAAGTTTTAAACTTTGCATTTAAACAAGGATAGCAATACTGAATTGTGAAGTAATTTTTATTAATATTCTGTGATAGCCAATGTGATATAGAGACACTTTATTCCTACCCTTAAATTAAAAAAAATAAAAGCCAAAACCTTCTTTTCTAATCAATTTTTCCTATTTTTGCTAAGGGGCTTTAAATCTATATCTTCATGATATTTTTTTTATCAAAAACAGCAAATTTCAGAGTAGCCATCTACCCTAATTGGCATATCACAGAGGAATTTAAATAAACTCTATTTTTTCACTTCGGTATCAAACAAAAGAAGAATTCAAATCGAGTTAATATATATTTCCAATTAAATGTTTGGTTCCCATAATATATTATGTAATCCGAATAATTTACTAAGACAATGCAGTAAGAATTGTAATTCATTTGACTGAATCACGATTCGAGTGATTGTACCATTAAGGATGGCCATGAATTTCTTTCCTTTCTTTATTTAAGTTGAGTGCAGTTCTGAATTTACGTGAATTAGTGAATTTTATTAATGATATAACCTTCTATCTGATAAGCATACTTTAAATTTGAAACAACGAACTTTAATGTATTTATTTGCAAACAAGTATTATAGCGCTCGCAGTAATTGTATTGCCAAAAAAATGCCAAAAAACTAGCGAAATACTTACATACTAACTTTTCACTCGCAGCTTCACCTGCGTCGATTTTAAACAAAAGCGGCGGAGCTTGTATGTAGGTTTTGACTCTGTAGATATGTAAGCATTATATTTACTATATGTTTTGACCACCGATTGACATGATGTATTATTAATTTTTATTACAATTTAAACGGTGCATTCCAAAGAATACCGAAAGTTCTTTAAATTTAAATTTGGTATTAATATATGTCTGTTTTCAACTGTCTTGGTTAGATGGTGTGCCAAACGTGGCTTGTTAGGCAATATAATAATTTGTACTATATATATATATATATATATATATATATATATATATATATATATATATATATACATATATACATATGTATATATATATATGCATTTTTCGAGAATGACTATTTTATTGTTAGTTTTCTTTAAAAATAATTTTACTAGTGTCAAGAACTAATGTCATTAATTCAAGTGAATGAATTCTATTATAATGAGACATGTTTGTGACTCTTTTAGCATTTGTTGTTGACATAAAATGACATCAAATATATAATTTTTGCTTTGAAAAATGTAAAGTACATAGAATAGCTTTATTATTTTAGATTAGTCGAGAAATTTTGATGTCATCTGAATTTTTTGTTAAACAACTGTAAATTTAGCTATGTTATTTTGTTAATACGTTTATTTATTTCTTCTACAAAATCCCATCAAATGTAGTTTTTACTTTCAGTTTGTATATTTATGCTTTTGTATATTGTTTTATTAGGAAAATACCTGAAAATTTCGAAATTGAGAAGGTAAAATCAGTAAAGGGTTCTTAATTCAAAAGCTCGTAAGTTTCAATCTGAATATAAAAATGTGTTTATTTGCTGAATTTATAGGCTAATATTTGGCATAATATTTGGGTATTGCTTTTGCTGAATAACACATACATGGAAAGTCAATATAGGGTTGCATTAATTTGGCAAGAGCTATTAGAACAAGCGAGAGTATTTTCACTAGGTATTGGAGCTTTCCGGCTCTTCTGTTGAAGGAGCCTTTGAAGTTTACAAGACTTACTCGGCGTTGAAGACCAACAAGTCAGAGCCTCTTTGAGTTCACGTGGCTTACCCGTTTTTGAAAATTATAAAGTCAGTAAGTGCTATTCGATCCAAGTGTACGTTGATGTATATGTAATTATATTGAGAATGAATCAGTGATAAAAAGACTATGTACATGTTGGTATATATTTAATAATGACGCATTTGTCGGCTCTTCTAGGCTGTAATTTTTATTAAACTTTAAAATACAGACACATATTGTTTAGACTAATGTAGATAATATTTTATGATAAAATTTTCCAGGTGATGTTTGGGCTATTTATACGCCTACGCTACACCACGTTATAATCGCCAATGAGTGGATACTTGCTGGAATACAGGCTTATTTTTAGTCACAATACTAAATCAACATTTTTATTAAACACTTATTTTTATAAATATTAGATACTGTATAGCCCAAAGACAACCAAAATTTACCAAAGAATAAACTCACTTCTTTTATCTAAGACTATTTTAACAATCTAAAGTACATACTTTAAACATACATTTTGTTTATAGCTATACGTATAACATAATACATTAAACGAATTAAATATCAGAGATTCTTTAAAAAATGCAAATTTGTTTACGAAATAGTAAACAAATTTGAAAATCCATTGCTGTACACTCAAAAAACGTAATTAAATCTGAAAATGACTCACATCTAAACTCTATCAAAACCAGGGTTTGCTCGTTTGCCCGTCGACTTCCGAACGCGCAAAATAATTAATTTTCTAATTAATATGTTGGAATTATTAAATAATAATTTTTTAATAAATAGGTTGGAATATGAGTTTTAAATATAGATAAATAAATAACTTTTAATTTCAAAAATATTTTATTTTTATTTTCAACGTTTTCTAAATCATAGATTTAGACGTTACATTGTTATACAGAGAACCCGTACGTGAGTAAAACTTAAGAAAAACACCGAATTACCAGTATAAGCGATTTTCCTCTTTTTTGATTTTATCATACTAGTATTGCTCATTACTCGCAGTCCAATAAGGTATTAGGTCCGTCGTGTTCTATATAATTTGGTTATACTACAGGAACATTAAATATTACGGTACGGTTCAAACAGTGTATCTAGTGAACTTGATAATTGTAATCAATTAAATTCGTCTTATTGTGTACATATAACAAATAATTTTAAATGAAATATCTTAGCTTCAACTGGACTCGACATAGACATATTTTTCAAAAAAATATTCAATAAACAAAGTTACTCCTATTGTGTAGTAATTATGGTAAGATTATGGAGAAACTATTTTAATTTATAAAACATTAAAAGGAACGAAGCTTTTATGATACAAAGTTTTGTGGTGGTTGATATATTTAATAATATTCGAGTTATTTAAATATTTGAATTAATGCGAATTGTATTTTTATCCCTCTGTTCATAATGTCATTCGGTTGAGCTAAAAAGATTAGGCAAGTCTATTGTTTCTACGGATATTAATTCCTACAAAAATAGAAGCTACACAATCGTATTTCTAAGTCAGAAAAAAGCACAAACAAATTAATTTGAACCCGATAAGTGACGGGAAAGACAAAATTACTTTAATTAAAATATTTTTCAGATTTTGTTATATTTATAAATATTTTCTGACTTCTAAAAAAATATATACAAATCATAAAAAATTCACCTAATTATTTTATATATTTAAAGTTCATAATTGTCTTGCTGGGAAAAATCATTTGATTGGTTTTTGCAGCGTAATTCCATTATTCATTAGTTAAGAGACTGTGTGATGGAAATATATACTTGCAATGAAAAAAATATTTGAAGTTAAATCGATAGAAATAAAAATAAAAACAATGACTTCGTGCAGTAGAACATCAAATGTTTAAAACTCTTTTAAGAAAAATAGAATACAATTTTTAGTTTATAATTAAATGTGCCTTAAATTTAAATAAATACAGTGAAAATAGATCTCAAAAATTAAAATTAAGCTTGTAATAGTCTGTTAAATTCAAAAGAATATAAACGCAAATTATTATCAATGCTTCTTTATGTGAAATACTACTAAACAAATTTCCAATTTAGTTTTATTTTTTTAATTAATGATATCGAGACAATAACTCTGATTTACTTCTATAAAATAAATTTATGATTTTTTTATTCCAAATATAATGATCGTGATACGAATAAAATTAATGAATATAATATACTTTCTGAACAATTATTTATGCGGTTGACCACTCATTAAATATCATTATATAAAGTATATAAATAAACGAAAGTTCGCCAATTCAATTCGTAAAGTTTCATCATGGGTACTACTTTTTTAATATTTAAAAATTATCACGAGACTTGGAAATGCATCGACCTATATCTTATATTTCGATAAGCGTAAGAAATATGGCAATATTGCATAATTACCCCATTTGGCAATAGATGGAAAATTTTACTTTTCTTTTACAGGCATCATTATTTAGCTTAAATATTTAAGAATATAAAAAATACTATCATCGTTTATTAGAATAAACTTATTTTGATTGATTATTAATATGATATTTTTAAATTTATATATAGATAAATTATTGTTCGCTTCTTAATAGTAATATTAATTCGATTCTTAATAGTAATATTAATTAACAAGGCAAATCTTTATGGATTATGTGGCAACCCGCACACATTTCTTCGACCAATGAAAACGTTTGAATATTTTTGAAGAGAAACCTAGTATCGTGAAATAACATTGATTTTTGTGCAATGAGCATAGCTGGTTTTTGTTATATAATTTGTGATATTTGTACTATCAAGTGGGTGGAATTGGGAATACATCATTTTTAGTTCTGGTGAATAATGCACAATATCAGTATGTGGTAGTTATTTAACTTAAGCTATACGTGAGTACACAAAATAAAAAGAAAGACAACCAATATTGCAGAACAATTTGTGTTCCGTATGGAATCATAAAATGAAGCTGAAATGAGAAATCGGATTGTACAAGAGTTCGACTTAATAAGACGGCGTATTTGAAAGAACCCAGCTTAATAAAGCGAGTCCACGCAAATGATTGTGGTCGACTGCGAAGCTGCCTCGAAGTACAAGGAAGACTCTTTGATTATAAAATTTAGGTAAGTGTAAATACATTATAAAAGAAAATAATTTGAATTTTAGTAACTATGTACGCGCGTTTTCTATTTTATTTTCAAATGGATAAATGACATTTCATTTTGACAATTGAGTTTTGAAGATAGCACGTACCTGACATGCCACGTTGCCAAAGTGAAATTTAGCTATATTTTCACAGATGTTAATTTACGCACAATTATGATTTCATACAAAGTTAAAACTTTAATTATTTTATAAAATAGGCGACCAACTTAAAAATACCATTTTGTCGAATTACACATGAATAATGGGAAAAGTGGTTGAAGTGGTGATCTTACATTTATTTAAATAATAAGAGTCGGTATACTTTATTTCCCTTATATTTAAATTTCTTTAACTTTCTCATATCTAAGTAATCAAAAACGAAGTTTAGATATTAAAAGAAATAGTTTTTGTAACATTATAAATCATTTTCGGCTCTATGGTAATTTCAAACTAATTTCATAGCATGCTTAAAACAGCTTCATAATTGTCGTATATCGTGCCAATAGCAGACCGTAGCGAATATCCCCAACGGTTATGCTCCCTCAAAGTCGGCGACGGATATGACGACAAAAGGACAAGGTGCCGACTCGTCACGTCAAGTGCTCATTATGGTCATAGCTAAACAGACAATGTAATTATTACTCAACAGCTTATGTCGGTGATTATATCGAATGTTATGCAACCTTGGATATATTTTAGATATAAAATTTTCTTTGACATTAGTGTACTATTTCGGATATATTTACTAGGTTGTTACTTAAAAGCACGTATTTACTTATTTAATGTTTTTAGGAATTTATATATATATACAAATTCAAGTGCAATTGTATACACATACGTGTATAAATGTCGATATATTTTTACCTCGATAATGAGAAAACGAATTAATTATATCGATATTTATATTAAAATAAATCCTCGATTTAATCTTAACACAAACAATATAATTAATTCGTTTTCTCGTTAGTAGTATTTCTATCATCATTAACAGCTTATCTCTGCCCACTGCTGCACATAGGAGTCTCCAAAATACATGCTGACGAGGCAGATTGGCGACCGCACTATGAAGCTACTTACACCAGTAACGTTGATCTCCGTCTTTAGCATTTAACTACGGGTTTACAAAACATCACTCCAAACCGACGATTTACGTGCAGCCGGGAGTTCAACCCCAAGTCCCGTGATACACCGTATTCTCAGGCACGTCAGTCTTGGCTTCAACGCAATATACTACGGCGCCGACATTTTTAATTTTAATGGTAGTTTGGTGGCAGAATTTTTGTAGGAGGCATAAAAAACAGAACTCTAATCGTATATAAAATAGAAGCCGCGTCTTTAAAAAATTACTTAGAGAAATGGAATAATTAATGAAGTTACGAAAGACAGATAAAATGAGCTAGTCTAGTTATTTAAAACAGCTAGAAAATTAGTGGACACAATAGAATTATATTTCATTCCAGAGAGAAATACGGAATTCCGTATTTCATAAGCAAGTTTTTTCGTAGAACATTTTTATTTTGGTGGAATCGCTTACCAGTATTTTTAATCTTATATGCGTAATATTTCATATGTATCTTTAAACATTCGTTGCCTTATGACAACTGAGTACGTGGTAAATAGTTAAGAGATAGGAAACACAAACTGACAGAGACAGAAAACACTAACGCAATACGCTACGTCGCCAATATTGGTAATTTCATAAGTGGTTTGGTAGCAAAATTTTTATGGGTGGCCTCAAAAAGAAATCACTATATCGCATGAAAAGTAGAAGCTGACGTAGCTTCTATTTTTCATGCGATATAGTGATAATTTAAAAAAAAAATTTTAAATTTAAAGAATTAAAAAAAATTTACTTAAGAAGTGAAGTTACGAAAGAGAGATAAAAAGAAGATAGTTTAAGCATTTAAAATTGACAGAAAATTAGTGAAAAAAATAGAACTCTACTTTATTCCACAAAGGAATACGGAATATTAGATCATTTGGTCACTTAAAATATTTTAGATTTGAGTAATTGCTTTTCACGTATTTTTGATTTCAAATACGTAATATAACAACTTATGTTTTATACGTATCTGTATACATTTGCTGTCTAATCATAATTGCGCGTATGTCAAATAGTTAAGAGATAGGAAGCCAAAACTGATAAATAGACAGTATATAGAAGAATGAAACAATTATTTTAACCTTATCCATCCAAACTTAAATTTAATTGAATAGCATACTTTATTAGGAATTTTAAGCGACTGAAAATCTTTGCAGTATGAGATTTCTTCTTAAAGCTACTACTGAATTAATAGAATATAAAATATATAGTAGATAAACATTTTCTCGTTAAATTTATAATTTTAGTTTAATTTTGAATGTGAATTAAAACATTTTTAAAATATTTTTTTAAATAAAAATTCAGTTGTTATATTGTAGGTCATAGGAGTTATTTGAGATTATATTGATATATTATATGGGTTTTTATTTCTAGATAAATAAAGTGTTGTAATCAAAGCTTTTTCAATAATATATGATGTTAGTACAAATTGGCTAAGTGAAAATCATGGTAAATTTTCATAGACAAATCATTTAAATTTTATAAAATCGATTTAATGGAAAGATAGAATTTAATGTAATTTCTTCATATTCGTTTCTTAGAAATTCCTTCAAATGCCCTAAATTTCTAAACATAATTTAATAAACTTATTCTTATTAGTAGTGTTGTACCGATTATTGCCATTGTTAAGAGTATTGTATAGTAAATATATATTTCTTATAAGTTCCGAGATTTTTATTCTATTTTTAGGATTCCGAAAATTTGGGGTCTCATGCATTCTTCTAAAGTAAGTGGAATAAAATATAATAAAAGCGCATCATCTATTTCCTTTATTCATTAATATGACGAGAGATTTGTTAATTTATTAATGTATTTATAATGAAAAATTAGTTAAATTTCGACATGTTACATCGTTAAGGAAAAATCGACTTTTTAACGCTTGTGAAAAATATGCAGCGCAACGTATTTCTGTAGCGAAAAATAAAATTAGTTTCGTATTTAATGTTAATACGGATATCGGTGTATACCGACTTTTTGTAGTGCAATTTCTTAATTTTGTTCTACCTATTATTATCAATCAGAACTACAAGAGACGTGATTTAATTTGAAGCTTTTATATTGAGGAAATACGTTAAGGAAAGAAAGCAATAAAATTGTTTACAGATATTTTCTAAATTTTAATTTAAAAGCACGCAACAAGAAGATATATGTAAACAGATAGATGGACGAATAAAATTAAGTCCAAAGTTTGCATACGGGTAAACGAATAAAATTAAATCCAAAGTTTGCATAAGGGTAAACTATAAGGAAAATTAACATCTAGAATTTATGATTGTAAAAATAGTAGTATATTAAATTGCATAAAATCTCATTTAAAATTTACTATCAATGCCAGAAGTGTAGACTTTTAGAGAAAAAAAAACTATTAGCAAAAATTTACGAACAGACATCTACGGAGGTTTATTTTTTGACGAAAATGATGGCGTGTGTATATTCAAAGTAACCTTTGTTTTAAACTTACTCAGTTATTTAAAAACCTTATCGCGACTTACGTATTTATCACCGTATACTTTTAGCATCACAGAAAAATGCACAAACTTTTTACTGCACCGAAAACAAAAAATTGTTCGCAACTTTTTGCTCCATTTTTACAAATCGTGGCAAACTCAAAGGCTCATTGAACTCGAATTAATAAACATAAAGAGTTGCATCAAGTGTCAGTATTGCGTTAAAACATGACGGCGGATGGGCTTTTGTTTCTTTTGCATAGTAAAATGCTCCTATTGACAACATAATTCAATTTAATATAGATATTACTTCCCGGATTTATTTATTTTTCATATTCCAACTTTACTGTATTAACTAAACTATCTTGTAGACGATAAATTTAATTAAATCCTTTAAATCGTTGGAGTTTATAATTACAAATTATACCTGAAATAAAATTGTAGTATTAGCAAGCAATTATCAAAAGTTACAGTTAGTACTATCCTAAGTATGGCGCCCATCACTGTGGCATTTTTGTGACATTGTCTTGAAAAGCTTGGTGTGAAGGTCAAAGAAAGGCCTGAGTGGCTGGCACCATCAGATGCTAGTGCTGCTCACTCGCGCGCTAATCTCTACTGGATGGATACTCGTGATACGATTATCAAAAGAATCATAAACGCAAATCGAATATTAATAATGATCGTAGGGCACTTTTAACTTGGTTAATGTTTTATTAAAAGAGCGAACCGATGAAAAACTTTTAAAGCATTTGGAGTTTTTCAAATAAATTTGGAAGAATTTTTATAATTTCAAATAAAATTTTTGAACTTAAAAAAATAAAACATGAGTTTTATTGTTCGAAAACAAATGTAAAGGATTATTAAAAAGGTCTTTGCGCTAATTAAATTTATCGTAGCAAATCAATTTAAAAAAACTATTAATTTCATTAATGAAGACTCGTGTCATTCCTGGTGATGGAACGAAATTATTTTATTAAAAATAAATTTTCGTATACGAAATGCATAGCTAAGGTATCCCGCAAATTAGGCGGCCATGATTCGAAAATAGGTTGAACATTTAACGGCATGCATGGAAAGCCATTTAGAGACTAGAATAAATTTAATTACGTTGCGATCATATTGTATCCAACATTGAATATGTTAAATGTGGTCTTATAGTTAAAAGACGATGTACTTTAACAGAAAACATTTATTTAAATTAGAGCAGTAAGTACACCAGATAAGAGACACAACTCGGAAATCTAGATATAGTAAATAAATTATTGATTTTTGGAAAAAAAATATTTAATAAAATTAAACATAACAGTTTTATTTTATTCAGTCGTTTTATTAATTCAGTACCAAAATTCCAACTAACTTATCTTGAAGAGAAGTAAATTTATAATAAGTTTAGAGAGGCATATTACCAATCGTTTATATGTATGCCAGGGAATTAGTCGATTAAAATGTTATAACAATTAAGGGAATTTAAGAATAAATTTAATTATAAATTTTTTTGGTAAGGTATTCTGATACAATTATGTTTTGATTTAATATAGACAGTGTTATAGGAACAATGTCTGAACTTTCGTCCATTTAATAATCTGAAGTTATCACACGCAGTAATAATTTATACAACAAAGCTAGTGAATAAATCATTAAACAAAATTCGTTTTGATAACTAAATTTTATTTTTATGTTCATGCCTATAATGATCGGGTATATTATTCAATTCGTGATCGGTTCATTTGCACACGTACCAGCATATAAACATTAACCGTCCTCTTAGAAAAAATTTATAAAATCAACAGATCGTGTGAAAATTTGGAGATCCACCACTTATAATTTAACTAAAAGATAAAGTTAAAATTCGACTATTACAACTAATTTTATTAAATTTATCTTTTCTGGAAACCATACGAAAACTACCTTAGAAAGTTAGACTTACAATTTTCTAACAGTACTCCTACTATACACGATTTAATAGAATGAGAAGTAATAAAACTTAGGTATTAATAAGGTGTTAAATTTCTATTTCAACATAAAATCTACTCACAAAGGTCAAAGAAAAATATAGAAATTGTTTGGAAAAAGTAATTACGACATTGAAAAAATCTTTATCAACATTAACTAATCATAACATTAAGGGTGGCAGGCTTATCAAACGTATACCACAAAGTGCTAATCATCAGCTAGCGAAAAATTACTCGTCAAACAGATACTGAAAGGCACAGGAATTTGTTTCATATCGCCTTATTCTTAAAGCTGTAAGAAATTGACCAAACATTTTATTATACTTGGACACTTTAATCCTCTAAGCAACTGAATGATATTCTTGGAGACAAAAACCCGATAACTATAAATCCAAAAATATAGTTCATATTTTGCGAATTTTTCCTGAAAATAACTTATTATGTATTAAAGAACAGTATCCTCGGTAAATTTATATTAGTCTTGAACTTAGATTGAATTAATTTTTTTTTTATTTATGTTACTGCAAGACATTTATTTTCAAAAATCTCCACAATCTGCGACATAAATATTTCATAAAGTATTTTCCTGAGATGTATAAAATAAAATAACAAAGGAAAATTAGCTGTATTTTCAGTTACGTACAAAAGTCACTTTTTTGACTACTAGTAGCCGGGTAACGGAATCCGGCTAAACCGTAGTTCTAACTCACCATGTTACTAAACTAAGTGAATTACCTGATAGCACAGATGAAAATTGATTTAAAGTTGACAAGCGAGATTATTTGACAACCCTTATATTATATTCAAAGATAAGTACCAAAACCTGAAAGTTGGCAAATGTAGGTGTTTAGCAGGTCTTAATTAATATTCGTAATGAGAGAGACGACATATGTAATGAGATAAGGACGGAGAAGTTTTCAAATTGTCACGCGTGGTTATCATTCTAAAGAAAATATATATTTATGTGTTTCTCAGCTTTATAAGGAAAAACGTCGTCAAACGTCAGATAGTCACAGCACTAAGCGCAAATTTATATCGTTCCTATATTAAAAGTGTTTAAAAATAGTCTATCTAAATTAAAAAAAAAAAACAAAACGTATTTAAAAGGTGTTAAAATGTTTACTTTTTACATTGAAACTGTGTTTAATATGACAGAGTGAATTGAATCGCCAGATGGCTAATAATGACAGTATTTTGACAAGAATTTTTATTCACCAAAAGGAATTTAAACAGAAGTGGCTATGAAAAAAGTTACGAATAATATTTAAAACATATACTAAATAAAAACAAACTACTTATATACCCTAATAACGTAAGGAGTAAAAAGTGCCTAAAAATTTTATAAAAATTAAAAACTTGTCAGCAATGCTAAAATAAATAAATAATAATTGAATGCAAAGACTTAATAAAAAAAGATACTTATTTAACCCATTAATATCATGTGCAAAAAAATTTTCAAAAATTGGATACTCATTAAAAACGTATCCCGGAAAGAGGCAGTACTAAAATATTTAGAGTGACAAGTCACGTAAAGTGATTCAGCAATGAAAATAATAAATTTACTGAATATGGACTTGTTACTGTGCGCTTCGCATTCCGAAAATGAATAAAAATAATTAAGTCTTTTTATTGGAATGTTATTATTGCGGTGTATTAATATTAAATATATCCACATTTTTTTAAAACAAA
This sequence comes from Druceiella hillmani, assembly GCA_039881145.1. Taxonomy (NCBI): domain Eukaryota; kingdom Metazoa; phylum Arthropoda; class Insecta; order Lepidoptera; family Hepialidae; genus Druceiella; species Druceiella hillmani. The sequence goes on along the minus strand of JAYKKI010000016.1, from coordinate 19,478,859 downwards.
GTTAGTTTTCAAAACATAAAGTATCATTTTTTATGAACGAAAGGAATTGTGTTGCGCGTCAAGACATTGTTAGTGATACGTGTATATATATATTCCGGATTACTAATAAAATGACTATTTGTTATAAGTATATATGTCAAGGAGTTAGGGGATTCGTATAAAATTTTGAGAACTTTTAACATGGTCAAATTTAGAACTGGTATCTAGGTAACATTGACTAGACCGCACTCCGATAATAGATATAACATACTTAATAATAGCTTAGTACTGATATTTAAATGATTAAAAACTGAACGAAAAATTCCGAAATAAGAGAAGTCTTTTGAAAACGCAATGCAGTGCCATCGTGGCATTGCCAAATATCATCAAGAAATTCTAATATTCTTGATATGCCCAATTTGTAAAAACATTATTACGCAGCAACCAAGACTAAATAAGGATGCATGTTGATGTACTGCAACACCAAATGCCTTCTGCAGAGTTCAGCTTGAATACGTCACTTCTCATACGAATAGCAACCAGTATTTAATGGAAGTATGGAGAGTTCTTTCAGTAACGATTGTGAAAAAATTTAGTGATTTACTCAACAGAAGAATTCTGACTTCAGTATCAACTATTGTTCAAGAAAAACTACAAAATTGTTTCACTACCTTTATGAAAACTGTCCATGCGGCAATTCTAGATGATATCAGAAAAATGATCCAGTCTGAAATCAAATCGGTTGTACAAGATCTTGAAAACAATTTCACAGCGACAACCGATTTTATCACTTCTGAACGAAATGCTTTTAAGTTTCGAATTTCAGAGAAAAATTAAATAATTAAAAAACTTGGAGGCAAAAATAATAGCATACAATCAGATTTCCGACTCATTAGTAACCACATCGCGAAACTCGAAAACGCTTCACGCGGTCTAAACCTAGAATTGCTACGCTCCGAGAACGCACTACAGATATTTAAAATACTCTGTTCTATTATAGGTGTGAGTGCTGATGATGTAAATATACTGGTTCGCCCTAGAGTCAGTGATGTAGTTAGCATCACTGTTGATAAGACGCGAATTTATGTAACTGAACACATCTCTTCCGAATGTAAGTATCTTTACTTAGAAACAAGAAAAGAGGTTAGAAGGTACTTATTTAAATATATCTAGTTAAAATTTGGCAAAATTTATGTGCACCAAGACTATGAATCAAACTATATTCAAATAAAAAAAGTGCACTTTTAAATAAATTGCAACATTTTAATATGTATTTAATTGCTTGTTTTTGTGTTGTCAACGATTTTCCTTATATTTGTATTGATTGTGTTTATTATCATACATTGAAAATTTATTATCAAAATGTGAATAGAATTGGAAGTAATCTGAAAGACCTCTGTCTAAATATTCTCAACAGTGATAACGATGATGTTGTAATACAACGAAACCTAGGTCGTGGTAAAGAAATTAAAGAAAGTAGAAATACTACTACATCACATAGTTTCATTTAATCGTGAATAATGAATTTCTACAAAATTAACGCCAATTATGTTCAATAGTGATAACGATATTATTTGCTTATGTGAACCTAACCTTAATGAAAGCGTATTTGAAGCCGAGTTCCCGAACTATCATTATATAGTTTTTCGAAGGGATCGGTATTCAATGAGCATTAGTAAGGACGGGGGTGGAGGTGTAGCAATTGCTGTAAAAAAACGTTTCTTAGTGTACCGTTTGACTGCTTGGGAGAGTGAGTGAAAAGTGCAAGAATAAATAACTATACTTTTTTGCTTAGTTCTGCTTTAATACGATGTTTAAAGGAAAAGCGTAAATTTCACAAACGGTATAAGATATATGGTAATACTTTCGATTATGACTCATTTTACTTACTACGAGCCAGTTTCAAGAATCGTATTGATAAATACCATTATATATGTATATATATATATATATATATATATATATATATATATATATATATATATATGGCATCTTTTCACGAATGCATTAAGCATGACATAAAACATTTCTGGAGATATGTCAATAACACAAAAGTTCATAACACAAATCCAGATACCATAAAATATGACGGTCAGTTACTTCATATGTTCACGATGTTTGTGAAATGTTTTTAAATTACTTCAGCTCTGTTTTTGAAAAACAAGCTAATTATAGCAGCTATTCCTCAAATCTTCTCGTTAATTTCAACTCCTTGAGTAATATTCACCGTAGTAGGGAACCTATAAATATAAAAAGTCTGAAAATGCGATTCCGCATATTTTTGTAAAAAAATGTTGTAACGATTTGAGTTTCCACAATATATTCATTCAATAAATTTGTTAAATTAGGTATATTTCCTAACCAATGGAATTGCTTACATTATTTCAATCCACAAAGCAAAAAAAATTATTTATAAACTACGGACCTATGAGTGTCCTAACTGCTTTGACAAAATTATTTAAATCGGTTATATACATCACTTTTTATCCACATTTTCACATATTTCTTTCCACAAATCAACAAGCTTTTGTGTCAAAAAGATCGACAACATGTAATTTATTAGTATAAAAAAACTATCTTTGTAGCATTTTTATATACACATTTCGAAAGCATTTAATAAGATCAATCATTCGATACTATGTCCAAAACTTAATGGCATTCATGGCAATTTATTGAACTAGGAATAACAACAGGAGTCAACTTTTAAATATCAAAGGTCATCTTTCTGCACTTTTGCTAAACTTGCATTTGGGACCCCTTCTCTTTGTAATATTCATTAACGATACACGAATAGTCACGTTTATTTCACAGTCAGACAAGAATTCAGTAAAATTTATAAATTTCATAAACTCAAATAAACATATCCTAATTTCTCATTTTATGGTTTATTCTTGCTATGTCATCAATTTGATATATATGAAGATGCTTTTATACAATTGTACAATCTAAGATAGGTGCTTTCTGGCCCTTTAAAAGTTTATTAATCTTGTGGATGCCTCATTATTCTATATCAAAAGCATCAGTTTTCTTCGTGTATAATAACTATTGAATTATAGTATTACTGACAACTAAAGGTCGTAGCAGGAAACAGTATCTGCCCATATGGTTTGTTATTTTCTTGCGTGACATAATTTATGAAGGAATATTAAGGTAATTCACTCCGTAATAAATTTTAAAAATACGTGAAGGTAACATTTGAAAAATATATAGGCAATAATCAATATCTATTAAAAACGTTGCTTTTTTATATTTTATATATAGAAATTGTTATAATTCAAATTCTGAAATACATTTTAAATATAAATTTTGTTTGGATATACGTTATTTTTATTTATTTGTGCAATTGCTTCTAATCATTTATAGAATCCTATTTATTTATATTCCTATTTATCTATATAATATAGCTTGATATTAGTTTTTTTCATGTAAATATTTTGTTTGTTTGTAAATTAGTTTCACTTATTTGCGCAATTGTTTCTACTTCATTTAAGGTTTAACAATTATGATGCCTAAATAATACTATCGACATTTTCATTTAGTTAAAATTATATCTGTCTTGTCTTTCTGCTAAAAAAAACTAAAATAATATACTACTAACCAATATGTTGAATGTTCATAGATCTTATAGTATTTACCATAAAATCGCTAACGATTATAGTATTTCAAAACAAATTAAATAGCTTATAAAACATCAGAATACTTACTGCATTTTAAGTATGGAAAATAAAATTTTCAATACAAAGTATGACGAAACGATGAATGATAAATGTGGAAACCTAGAATCTACATGGGCTTGGTTTTATTTACGAATAATTTTTAGTTCAATAATTTTTTAATCTGAAGTTTTATATAAATTAAACCTACAGGTTTTATTTTCTCTGTATTTAAAGACTAATTTCAAAAACTACTGGGTTATTTCTAGAGTTTTTTAATAAAACAACTGATGTTAATAACATCATCATGTCCGACTGTCCATCCGTCTTATGCAGCGCCAAACTTTCTATAGTTCTAAATCTAACTAAATATATTATTTTTTTAAAGGTACTTTATGTAGGGATGTCAAACAATGGGTAGCAGCACACTCAATTAAGTTTAATATTCTCTCTATGAATATGTAAAACAAAAACTTTTTGTGCACGTTTTCAAACAAAATTAAATACTAAAGTACCATAAGTTAATCATAAAAATAAACAGTTTAAATAAATAGTGTATAGTACTGTACAGAAGCACAAAATATTTTAAGCGTACTTGATATATTATATAAAACATAAGCTATACCTATTATAAATATATTACATTTTTATGTCAATAGCATTCAAAGGATGCAGTCCCTTTCCATACAAACTGATTAAATAAGTGACAGAATAGTGAGATAAGTAAGATTTAAAGTTTTTAGATACTGTAATAAATTCGTTTTCCTCAAACGAAAGTTGTATTCCACATTCTTATAATAATATTTGTTTTTGAACTTTCAAAAATTCTTTACTGTTTTATACTCCAAAGTACATTATCATCCCAGTAAATCCATAAATGTAGTTGCCTGTTTAGATAGGATTTATTTTAACATTTCCCAATCAACTCTTAGATTGCAAAGTACAGAGAAAGTTTGAGTTTTTTAAGAAAGTAATTTTACAAGTCTATATAATTAATATTTATACATTCATCTTATTTATTCTCCTGTGCATCAGAAAAAAAATTAAATTTTCCGCAATTATCTCCAGTTATCGTCCTCAAATTAAATTTACGGCGGACTTAAAATTTAATCATCTAATTATTGTATTCCGTGTACATAATAGACAATAATCGATGTCTCCCTAAGTCGCATTTCTTTTTAAATACAACAGATGTAACAATAGAAGTTGCAGCTGGCGGCGTCGGTCCCGCAATGCATCCGTCACGTGATACACTCGTTATGACCCTCTCATAATAGATAATGTTATTGTTCCTGGACAGCTCGGATTTCCATTTGCTAATATTAAAATATCGTCATTTAAACATTTTAGTAACACAATTCAATTTAAATTTTAAACAGAATTTACTTTTATCCGTGGTTCGTAGCATAATTACTCATATTATCTACAAATATTTTTGTTATTCCGTCGTATATTTTCACCTTTGTGGGCAAATTTCCGGTAAAATATTAACAATTTATTTATTAGAAAAGGCCAAGAAAGAATACTGTCTTATTTTTCTCCAACGATTTATTAAACTGTTTTCTAAATAATAAAATATATATTTAGTATATGTGTGTGCGAGCGCGAATATAGCCAGTCTCTCTAAGTAGCCGTATGTAAAGTTTATTAATATTTCCTTTTATCAAATACTACAAATGTTTAAAGCTCCAAAATAATTTCGGATTAGCTTTAATACATACTTCTTCTCGTATTTTTCTATTTCTCATGTAAAATGATTACAAATTGTTACCTACTCGTGATTGAAAACAGATTGAATTGAGTATTTATCTAAACAAATTTAACAAAATTAAAAATTAAATACCTACATGTATTTTACAAATATGTAGTAACAAACACCAGTGCATGCGTTTTTTAATTCAAATATTACCTTCTTTTTATTGAGACCCACTGAAAGACTATGAAAAACAATCACTTAATATCGAATGAAGCGTCTTCATTAATTTTTAAAAATAAACGAAAAAAATGGGCATTTCTTAAAATAATCGATAAAGAAGTAAATGAAACTATTAATATTTATACAAAGTATAATATTAGAAAGGTACGTATTTTTTGTGATGAACTAATTATTTTTTATATACATAAAATATCGAGGAATGTTTAAACGTGGGTTGACTATGATTATTCATCAGTAAATCTTTATTTAATTGCATCACAATTTAACAAAATCAAAAAAGATATGAATAATCTCGGGACAAAGAGATATAATAACAAAAGATTGCGAAAAGTAAATGTCTGACTTAAATCTCTCTCGAGCTTCTTTATTAAACAATACCATGATTTAATAAATTTTGTCATGTCCTCAAATATTACATATTCAAATTTTACCATAATTTGATTTTCCAACTAAATATATGGTGATTCATTTATTGCATTGTTACAAAGTATACAAACTGATAAACGGACCAATTTCCGGATGCAATACATATTAAAGTCTGAACTGAGAGTGTATCATTTACAACTGTAGCAAAATCCTTTTATTTTATGTTCCTTTCTATACAAAGATATTACCAATTTCCTTTTGCATTTTCCTTTAAACGTCGATGGTAACATACTAGCGTGTTTTCCTTAGCGATTCAAACGGCCATCCATGCTTTAAAGCATCGATATATCCTTCAGAGACATCGATTTTCAAACCTCGACGATAGATCGCTCTTTATGAACGATGTCTTGTCAAGTCTAGCGATTTTTATTGTATTCACTGCTCAGATTCTCAGTCACACGCGTACGTTCTAATATCTAGCATCTCGTTATTTCTCTCAATCGCTCAACATTCAGCAACGGCCATGTTTATTATTATTGATGTCTATTAAGTAAGTCACGTTAGAGGTTGATTATGAAATAAAAGTTTGAAAAAACTGTGATCAGTAATTATGAAGGTAAGTAGCTTACTTGCCAATATTATTATACTGATAGAATAGCGAAAGTGAAGGTTTAAATATAAACTTTTATAGATTGTATGTGTTTCAGTTAAATGTGATGTTAAGTTAGAAATGTAAATGTTTGTAGGTCAAATTCGGTTTTTTTTCCTATTTATTGGATTATATAACCATTAACTGTGTGATTGTATTTATATTTTATTCATTATTTTCACGTAATAAATCACTAATGCGTAAAGTTTATAATTCCGCAAAGTTGAGTTTTTTATCAGTCGTTACTTATGTCAATAGTGCTATGCTGTGTATTTCCATATATTGATATCGATTATTACTTATTGAATCACATCAATTTTTAAAACTATGTATAACATAATACCACCCCATTTTTTTCCTGATAAAATACCAATAACAAAAAAAGTAAAATTTGTAATTATTTTAAGATAGTTACAAAGACAAAGAAGCAAGTTGTAAATTTTGCAATAAATTCCTGAAAACATCAGATAATACTACTAATTTTCGGGATCATCTGGGGAAATTACACTTAGATGCTGTTCAGGAGTTTTTAGCGGAGGAGTTATGAAAAAAATGAAAAAGTGACAAAAAAAATAGTGACGAAATAAACGAGAAGATTCAACAAGATAAACCAGTTATTGATAGAACGGCTGTCAATATTTCCAAGAATATTTCTAATGAAGGAGCTAGCCCTCAAAATTTACGACTAGGGACTCTCAACCCACACAAAATGCTCAATAAAAAAATGTGAAGAAGGTTTTCAGTAATATTAAAAACATAACAAATGTTGAAGACAACGGACATAAAAAATAACTGAAGGAATCATTATCATGGAACATTAATCATTTTCAATTGTGGAAGGGTTTTACATAGCCAATGAGAGAGCTATTGTATAAATTTCCAACCCGAGAAACATTAAAAAACGGGTAGATGATAAATACAAAGCTATGGCAGATCTGTCAAAAAACTATTTAAAGTTAGCAGAACATTATTGAATTACTTTTGACATATGTACAGAGACGATGCAAAATATGTCTTTTATTGGAGTCACCATCCATTCTTTAGAAATATCTAAACTTATGAGTGGAAGTTTGAAAAATATACAGCAGGTTATATATAAAAAAGACTTGAAGATATCTTTGATGAATGGAGTAATATTATCGATAAAGTCACTGCCGTAGTGACTGACAATGAGAGTACAGTTGTGAAAGTAAATAGAGACGTGTTTCTTGAAAAAAAAATACTGTGATGCATGAGCGAATTACGCGATGAATTTGGTTGTAACAAATTTGTTGGATAAAGCTAAAACTGCATCATCGATCATAAGTGAAGTGCGCGAGATTGTAAAATTCATAAAACGTAGTGTCAATGCCATTAATGAGTTGCGGTAAAAGCAAAGGGAGGCTGGAAACGTTGAAATTCAAAGTATTATAAGTTGGAACGTTTTTTGGAACTAGTTTCAACGATCGGAGCAATATTGTTATGCTGCTCTGCTACCCCGCTAATGGTAAAGCGTAGTGAAGTGGGATATATTCGCGCAATAATACAAGTTTTACAACCCTTTGAAAGGTTTTGTAAAGAAATTTCGACACATTACTATATTACAGTAATAAGGTTACTCGACTTGTAAGTTATCTACGGAGCAAAAAAATTGACACCACCATTTGAGAGTACATTTTCATTAAAAGCAGAAATTTAAAAGAAGGTGTTGTAAAGTTTCGATAAAGTGAAACAATGCTCACTTTGGATTTTGCAATCGCTCTAGATCCACGTTTTAAACTAATACATTTCAAAGATACGATTGCTAAGGGTAAGGTCATACATAAATAATTACATAACCAGTATGCAAGTGGCGATAATATTAAATGAACCTTCTGACGAAAGGAATATGCTTACCAAGGGCAAGGTTTTCTAAATTATTGTTTTTAAATTAAATTTTAGGAAATAAACACTAGCTACTTTTTTTAATAAACAATTTTGTCATTCTTACATGTGTGTATTTTTTCGAAACATCGAAACAACGTCGATATATCATTCATAAACATCGATGTTTCCGACATCGATATTTAACTTTAGAAAATATCGTTGTTACTACATCGGTTTTTTATATGACCGATGTTGCATCTCTAGTTCTCCTCATAAAATTCCTACATGAAATACTCTCGGTAATAATTAGTAAACTGAAATTACCGGATATTTTACATTTAAGGCTTATAAAACGATTTGCTAAAATTTAATATCGTATAATGTCCAAACGACTATAATCTCATTATCTTATAAAAACTCATAAAATCTATTAAAATTCATTAATTTCAGTAACTGATACTTTTTGGCAAAACCACCAGAATTTGTCATTGCATTATATATTTTGATAAAAGAAAATTATGCATTCAGGATAATTTACTAATTGTGTAAGCAGTACGCTATTAGAGTAATTAACGTGCTTAGCCATAGATTATATTTATTTGGGGTTCTTTCTGACTTTCTGCACGTGTAATAAACTCTTTCTAGTAGATTATTAGAAAGAGTTTACTATTTACAGTTATGATGAAGGCGGTCAAAATTTTTCGAGATAAAGTAAAAAGTTGTGAATGGTAATGCAATCCAATATACCAAACAGCTCGATGAAAAGAAAAGGAAAAGAACAAACAAAACAGGAGATTAAAATTTAGACAAAAGTTTAATATAATCGAACCATCCTCAGACTTTAAACCGTATAACTAGTTCAGTTTATATCAATCAATTGCGGTCCAGTAGTTGAATGATGTGATAAATATATTTACTTTCTTTACCTTCTATGGAAGTAAAGGGCTTTGTCAACTGACTCGATTTTTAGATTGCTTCCGCAGCTACCGCTATACCAGATGAATAACATACGCCTCTCTATCAATAGACTTTCTTCAGGTTTCTGGGAGTCTGCCCGATTCATCGATTTTCTCTAGTTACATTTTACGGTTAAATTTTACAGTAATATTTTTGATGGATTTCAATATTTTTTTTAGAAAAAAAATTTACCGATAGAATAAGTGCCTCCTTGCATTTTCATGAAAATATTTTTTCTGTATCTTTGTATCGCTTCCGGGATACAAGTTTCGATATAGAAATTGCGGTTTTTAGTGATGTATTCATATTAGCTTGGGCTAACATATAGACTGGGTTATATATCAAGCGGTTTACAAATAAAGAAGATACCTCAATTTTTAGTTTATTTTTAGCTTACACAACTAACTGGGTATGGATCGGAGCCGATTTAGCTACCAACGCCATCTATTAGCGTTTTTAGTAAACCTCATGCTCATTAACTTTTCTCATTCCGAATTCCAAGCAAGGCAAATCACGGGCGCGATGAAATGTTAAATATATATGAATAAGATACATGACAAAGGAATAACCTAATATTACTTATCTGTAGGACTAACAATAATACCGAAATTGCGATTAAAAACTAAAAATTAGATTATAAACATTGTCTAAAGTCGCATGGTTGGGTAAATCGTACCTTAATATTTAAAATAATTTGCTTATAGGATATAGTAACGGGAATAAATGTTTCTCGAAGAAATAAAATACTACAGAAGAATATTTCAAAAAAATTAAAAATTATGTTAAATTTTTATCAAGGTACGTTGATGAATCAAACAAAAGAATGGAGAAATTGAAATAAAATGGAGATTTTGTAATCAAAATTTTACCAAAATTTATAAATATTTTTTGGATGGAAAATTATGTCTTCAAAATCAGGTGTCATAAGTGAATTTAATTCTATTCATATACCCTTGTAATTATTACGATTGTTCAGTATTAATAATACAAATTACTTTTACTCGTATACTTATAATTCACTGACTTCTAAAAAATCAAAAAATAATGTAAGTTACGTACAACATTAGAAAGTCTTAAGAAAATAAATATATAGCGCGGAAATTCGTAGATTGTCTAGTCACGAATTTTCGCTCTGTACACTTTCCATACCTAGACATATTGCAAATTTTCTCACCATGATTCAGCACTACATAGGCAGGCGACAAAATGACGCCAGCGGAAACCAATTTAAAGCAGGGAAGCGAAATAATTACGCTTCGCATAAGTTGTATGCTACATTGAATAGCTTAACAGATTTACTTCAAAAGTTCTTTAGGCAAAGGTAGGTGCTGGGCGAGGGCTATTTAATTAAACAGACGCGCGTGTATGATAAGATGCGGGGCGAGAAGTTTTCTTCTCGTCACTCTCGGGTTTCGAAAGTAAATGTGATGATGACTTTGATTCTTTATAATTAAGTATATTGATGACTCTGAGGTTGAAATGCATGTAATGTATTTTAAACGTCGCAACTATGTCGATTTTGTTAACACTGTGCAAAAAAATTTTCACATATTTCGTTGCACAAATATTGAATAGGGAAACTTGAGTATTTTTTTTCTGTTGATAGTAAATGAATGCAAACTCTAAGTTCCCATTTTTTCTAATCGATCCTGTGGTATAATTTTTACGAGTTTTTCGATTTCCACAGGTCGAAATAAAATATTATAATGAGACTTCTTTGGCCTTTTGTCAAACTATACGGTTTATTAATTTTCTAAAAGTGCATTTAAAATTTAGTTTCATTTTTATTTAACATGATATGGTCGATTTTTTTATTTTATAAATATTAGGTTCAAGGTACAAAATGGGTGTAAGCCGTTGTTATAGTGTACAAAATTTTGATACATCTTCATGGAAATTAGTCAAAGTAATTAGTATGGGTAGTTATTTAAATTCTAGTCAGCAATAAGTATCAAATGTTTGATTAAATAGATAGTAGTGGAAAAGCGCCCCTATATTCTAAATTTAAATTTCTTGAGTTTCACAGATCAGTTTTGTGATTTTACTGAATATTTATTAATTTAAACGAGACTTTAAAGGATAAATTGAAGTTATAAAGTGATTAAACTTCTAATATTTCTTTTAAACTCTTTATACGTAAATTGTAGCTAATCATTTCTCGCTACGTAAATATATTTTATACAATATATTTTAAGAGAAGAGCGCTTAAGAAGGGAGATAGAGAAGATACCGCATTGATCTAAAGGAAGTGTGTCTTGGAGATATGTCATGTGAATATAAAATAAGATATCTCATATTGATATGAAATATTGGTATTATTTCATAATTTTTTTCATATCTTCCTTTTTTCATATCTTATCACATTTCTTCTAAAATTCTTCACGTGCTAAACTTTTAAGTAACAAACGTTATAAAAAAATACAAAAACCACTGTGTGTCGTTGAAACAAAATAACAAATGAACATGGCAAATCTTAAGGAGAGAGAAAATTGATATTAATAAAACCATCAGTGGCAAATCCTGGAGCTTTTTGTTTTTCAATCTTTTATTATATAAATTCATCTAACTCAATAAAGTCTCTTAGTTAATTTTTCAGTTAATCTCTTTATTTATCTTAATTAATCTACTTTCTTCTGTCAAACATGAGGGGCCGAAACTACTGAGGATCTATTTATTTCATCAAGAGCTTCACTTAAGAAACATCGTATAGACATTGATCAATATCTCATTTGTCACGTATTAAACTTTGCCAAGTAAAATATAGGTTTTCACACTACTAAACTTTTTCACTAACTACAAAACGAAAAATCGTGAAAATTTACTGTTTGCTTATATTTAAAAGAAGATTTAGCATTAAATCATATACTATGGCTGTTACAATTATAAACAATCTCAATACTTAGGGCATATAATAATTTCCTTAAAAGTTTGTAACGTAAGCGGATCAGCAATGCCTTTGTGCAAATGTATTAGTTAATTTTGTTAAAGGGAAATATTAAGCAAATTAAGATATACACTCTGTTTACTCTTTTGTAATCAGTTGGTAATGTTTGCGTCGCCATTCAGAATTAGTAAAAATAAAACTATTCATCATCATCATATAAATCCAATGGTTTTGCCTTATAAAACCCTTAAATTTTCCTTATAAAATAATATATCTTCATATATTAGTTAAAAAACGTTAAAACTATGGAAAACCGAAAAAATTATGAAGTCATAAACTGATTAAACCTCAATTTACTGAAATTCACAGAGTCAGTTTTTAGATTTTATGGTACGAAACTATAAAATCACTACTTTCGCTTCTATTTATTTAACAATAACGACACGATTGTAATATATTCTGAAAACTACTAAATTAAATAAGTCGAATTTCATACAATGTAATGTTGAGTTTGAAAAATAAAAACTAATGAAGACATTGCAATTATCCATCTTGATAAACGTGTCTTTAGAAAGTTTAAAAAATTAGTTTTACTGCTTTCTATTTGATCAGATTGACGTCGTACGTAAGACGTCTAGTCATTGCTTTCTTTGTACGATATTATCGCCAGAGCAGTTTTCTGAATTTAATTTTTAAATTTTTTTTTAATTGAATGCTTTATATTTTTGTGTTATTTGGTCTAATTTGTATAACAATTTTCGAGAGTTTTCAGTTTTAATTTGATGGCAATAGACCTACTGAAGAAGGGCGTATCTGGCTTCTCAACGCGTAATTATTCTAGAAATATATAGTGTGCCCATTATACATGGAATACATATTGACGAAATGGGCATGGCTAGAAGTAAAGTATGGAATGATGCCAGAAGGGTAGATGTTGAATAAGCAACCTGAATGGGTGCAGATGCAAAAGAACATATGGCGTTGTTGGTCGCTTTTTAGGCATACAATTTTTCGATGTGATCTTAAATATTCTATAAAGGCTTACTTTGTTTTCTGAATCCGTTCAAAATTTAAATTTGTTGTCAATATTTGTCATGTAATTACTCTTAGTATACGTTGCGTTACGCTGTATAAATATGGCTGTTACGTATTTTATTGTCTATAAATGTAATAAAACTGTAGAAAGGGCCTGTTTGTGTATTCAAGGTATTTACAAACACAAATATGTTGTTTTTGGTATTATCGTTTATTTTTTGCGAGTCAGCTTATTTGCAGACTATGTTCCATAGCAATCTACCAACTAAGATATGTAACTTGATATGTCTATACAACATTAAAAAAATCACTTAGATAATTTACTTTTACAATTATTTTCTTAAATGACGTGGTTTATTTTAAATCTATAGTTAACTTAAAAATGGATACGACATCAAAATCGCAAGCAAATATATTCCTTAATAAAATAAAGATAATTTTAGTTCAAAAAACTGCAGTTCAAAGTACTACAAGAATTATGACGTAAACACCTGTAATGCATCCGTCGACAGTGAAATTTGTTAGCTTAGAAACTGAGTACCAGTTCTGAGCTTCCTCACCTACAGCTGTTAATACTGACTTCCACAGATTTACAAATGTATTATTTTCAAATAGTAAGACATATCTTTATAATATTTAAACCGATTTTATTTTAATTAATTAGGATCCATTCTCGAAGGTCCATAACCCTAAATGAATTTAAGAAGGGTGATTTTAAAAACCTTTCGCATGTAAACGATAAAAACAGATCATCAATTCTATGGGACAATGATAGATTCTTGGAGAATGATAACATAAGCCTGTTTTTAAAATTATTTTCTATCCGTCTGTATGTTAATTTATTCATCAATCATGCAAAATCTACTAGACAGATTTTGATAAAATTTGGTAAGGTAATAGAAATGATCATACCAAAGAATACCATATATATACCATATATGAAAGAATAAAAATTCCAATAATTTTTCTTATTCCGAAATACACGCAAGTGAAACCGTGGGGCACAATTAATCAGAAATAAAGATGTATATTTTAATAAACATATTCCGTTAAATATTCCGTGACAATTCTGATTATGGGACATCTTGAAAAAAAAATTAATTCTATGAATCGGACCGACACCATATACTTTGAAATGATTCCGCAACTTGGTATTACCATCACCACATGTCGCACACGGTGATGTACGTACTTCATTCGAGACTTTAAATTTTTCAATTCTGTCGTCGGCTATTTGTACTATTTTTTAAATTATTTTCATTCAAACACGTAATTATTATCTGATGATGATCAATCAATTCAAACACTACTCAACAAAGAACACAAACAAAATTAAAAATAACGAAAGGTTTGGGATAATTTTGAACATTTTCACACCGCCAAAATTTATTTTGAAAATTAAGAATAGATGAAATCGAATTTATATATAAAATTCATTAAATTAATTTTTAACTGCAAGAGTTTTCTTTCAATTTTATTTTTTATTGTTTATTCTATTATCACTTGAAATCTCCTTTTTGAATTTAAAACTCATAACTCGAAAGGAATGGATTAATTATATTATTAAAAATTTTATAAGCCAACAATCGTGCGCAATGGCCTGTATTTAAATTTTTTCCTCTCGTCTCACACTGTTAACGTAAGTTAGATACTTGTGGTAATTAAGTTAAAAGATCATAATATAAGTTAAAAGATCATCGTAATTTTGTTAAAAGATTGAAAAGCCTTTAATTGAACATCGTCTTAGTTTAAGATAATTTGTAGTCTATTTTTGACCATTAATTTAATTAAAATAAAATGCGTTTCCATTTTATAAAATTTAAATAAAATTCTTCCTAAATGTTTTTTTAAACATTAAATTTATCGCAGTTTATCTTTTAAGGTTACCATGCAACATATATAATATTTAAGCACTGAACATATTTAGAAGCTGTATTTTCTTTCGAATAATTGTAAGTTATTAGCTACTTGATACCTATTATGATTCTTACACATAAATAAATATTTTTATTTCATTTTTGTACCGCGTTTAGAGTCGGAGTAAGTTACGGCCTATATTATAACCATGTCAATGGTGACGAATTAAGTTAGTGACCTTTATTTTAATTAGAGTGATGAAACAAATTTATCTGTCTTAAAATATGTGAAAAGATAATTTATCAGTGATAATCGTACGAAAATTACAAATCGGTCTATTGGAATGATAAACAATTGAATACATTCGTAATTTTTAATAGGAACAAAATATTCATGCGGAATAACAGTTATCTAACGAAGATGTAAAAAGAGTAATTCGATAATTAGCTTCTGGTATTTCGTAGTTATTAAAGCTAGACGTGACATATAATGAGTAAATTGATAATAAGTTGGTCGTCATTTCCAGTAAAATTCATAATTGTCAAGACTAAAAAAGTCTTTCCACGGAATGCAATATTTAATTATATATATATATATATATATATATATATATATATATATAATTATATTTTGTTCATGTTTAAACAGTTTTATATTTCATATTAAATGAAATAGACTGAAATGAAATAGATCGTTTTAAGTTTTCTTGATTTTAAGGAATTTTTAAACAAATATCATTGAAATACATCAATTGGAAAGATTTCAACTTTTGAATTTCGGGGTGATTTTGCATATTTTAATCGATTATGGTCCCTAGCTACCAACTCCAAGGCCATTTTGACAAATTATATGTATGTTTGTACATGTGCATTTTTGAGTGTGTGTATATATATATATATATATATATCCATGTGATCGTGTGTACGCGTGTATATCTATTTGTGTATGTGTGTGTGGGATATAGCGAGACTTGTTAATGCTCTTAAAAGAAAATAGCATCAATTTAATTTATTACCCTAACTAAAATACACGTATATTGTATAACTTTCTAAAATATAATATAACCATCCTGTTGTCCTACCAGAAACTCACTAATATAAAAGTGGGCAAACCCGCTTAAACCCCACTTCCGCTATTATATTTTATAATATTTAAATGTTGCTGGAAATTTCTAAGAGTTAATATCTTCAAATTATCGTTAAGAGTGAGAAGGTCGGGATTTAGAATTTAAATAGAGTAGAGATAATACTACATCACCCAGTTTAATTTACATGTTAATATAAATTAAGTTTTATATGCGTATATTTGGGCCACTGTCCTTCATCTCTGTGCGAATTTAAAATTTTTAAGTCCAATAGTTTCCAAGAAATTACCTGTGACACATGAATGAACTAGGACCGAAGCGATTTCATTAGTCTCCTTTTTGGTAATTTTTACAGGAAACACTGAAAAACAATCTAAATTTTAAAGACGTAAGTTAAAATCTGAAATATAAAGAATAATTTTTTTTTAAATAGTCACGTGAACACTTCTTCAAAGAAATTAATAATAGATGTATTTTTAGATTCTTGATGTATCATAAGTTAGAAGATTTCCTTATTTCAATAAAAATTCTACAATGACTCCGAGTGAGCTTTACTCATAAATATAAATATAAATAAAAGTAAATTTTTGTTAGCAAACACTCCACAAAAAATTGCATTAACAATAGTCAATTTCAAATTTGTCTTTTAACATTCTACAATAAAGTTTCTCGTGAATTTATAATTTTCGAATTATTACGTTAACGCAAAGATTAGGATTGCAATTATTGTTATAAAGCGATGTGTTAAATATTTCTTTTCTTCTAATAATTGTTTGGAGTATTTACTTTTTACTGGTCCAGGATTTGTATACAGAGTCAAGTAAAATAAAATTTCGTTTAACTTTGCCTGAGGTCCGTTTAGAATTCTTTTACGGAATTGTTGTTAAAATACGAAAGTGACGTTTACATCAATTTATGACGAGGAACTTCGCAACGAGTTTATATATACTTTATATCACATCATTTATTCTAGTACTGACTTTCAAAAGTATTTCAAAATTAGTTAAAATTTTTGGTAAATATTAAAGTGTTAATATATGCATCATTAAAGTTACTTGTAATGTAGTTTTTCTATTCTCAATGTATTATCTACCAAATTACAGCTTAATTACTATCTGGAATACAATCGAGGTAACTATGGATATTTAAATATATGCTGATAAAATTTTACGTGAAACTTTTTTATTTATTGCCTAATATCCCAATTTATTTCTTATACATTGAGAAGAAATTTAATGGGCAACTAAAAATTATATAAAATTGACGTCCAGGGCACTTAGTCTACGCGATTATGCGGAAACGGAGACGGATGTATATACGTCCGCAGGTTATAACTTATCACTTTGTGATGAAGAGAATTTGAGAAAATATTTCTTCTTTTAAAAATTCACTCATTAGTTTGTCATATGCTAACTTAACTAAATATTCAGGAGACATCGTGCGACAAAATTAATGAGTAATAAAAAAATAAACATTTCTGCCAGAAGGTGGCACTTTGTTATTTACATAAAAAAATGAAATATAATTTTATTAAAAAAGTTAGTTACGGCTCTTCTTAAATCAATTAAATTAGACTGCCTTATGAAAAAAAAATATTTGTGGTAAAAATATTTGTACTCGTGCATTTTTTATTATTATTACTTTAGTACTTTTTATATAAATAATATGGACCATCAAAAACTCTACGAAATTTGACCTTCCAATTGCCGGTTGCCGTCATTCGAATTACTTTTGCTATGTGTCGGATATTTTGATTTCCTTTTTTTTGTAATTTTCTAAGAGTATCTAATTATTATTAAGATGGAGATACCTTTTGTACGGAGTTATACAAGAAAGTTAACAATTGTCTCAAGCTTAAAAATTTTTTCACATTGGAATAGAAGTTAAGCATGTTAACCGTATTTAATAAATAATATGAAGTGGTATACTCTTCATCTCAAAGGGATGGATTATAACCAGCGTACGTATACGTATCCATCTATTTCCATTTATTCTCTTTTTCCCATCATCCTCCTGTTTCCTTTCACACCATGATCGTAATTACGTACACTAGGTGCCCCGGATTATGATCAAGTCTGGAATAAGTGAGGCTTCTTTGCGTTAATTATATTAAACTTGACTGCAATTCAATTATAATATGGTATATTATATCTTGATACAGCAATATCGATACAACATTATGGTTAACTTCTATGATACCTACATATGTGTTCAATTAATATTTATTACACCAAAAAACATTGAACTATTTAAAAAATACTTGTGAATGTCGGTACTAGAATATACGAAATTATACAATGTAAGTACAAACTTGTTGCCATTTGATATAAAGGTCACCTTCGTAATTTCACAAAAATTTTGTAAAAGCAGTATAAATAGACCTCAGGTAAAATCAACTTTAAACTCGAAACTCTTTATTATTTGACTCGGCATACAGCTCCTGGTTTAGTAACAAGTAAATATTCCAAACAATTAATGAGAGAAAATAAATTATTTAATAAGTGCGTGATTGATTTTTGCGTTGCAGTTGTTCAGTTGTAACAATTTGAAGATTATCAAATACGAAGAAACTTAATTAAAGTTTATTATAAAGAAAAATTTTAAATTAATTGACTGTTGGTAATAATTTTTTTAGGGTGTTTGCTGCTAAATTTTAGCTTTTAATCTATATTTTCATTCACTCGTAATAGTTGTAGAATTTAAATAACAGAAACCCGTACCTAACAATATATTAGGAATCTAAAAACACGCGTTTTAATAATTTCACAATTTTAGAAGGTGTCTTTTACATAAACATTTATCATTAAAATATCGAGTGTGTCGATGAGGGGACGCACGAGAGAAGCGAAGCTACTTGCGCTTGTCTAAATTAAGTTTTAGTAGTAGAATCTCCCTCTCACCCTCCTTCTCTCTCGCTTTCTCTCTCTCTCTCGTTCTAGCTCTCGATCTCGTAACCGCTCCACCTTCCGTTTCCGCTCCCGATTCTGCTCCCCCTCCCGCTATACCCTACCATCCCCTCTCGTGACTTTCGTTATCATTGTGATTGAAAAATTCTTTGTTGTTATATATTATGCATATAAATGTGGTATAGTTATCTAAGATTAAATTTAAAAGTAATAAATCGGCCAAAAAAATCACCGTATGTTAAGAATGGAGTACAAATAATTGTCGGACTAAAAATAAACACAGAATTAGGGAATAACACAGCCACTAAATTTTAACTAAAAAAAATTATTATTATTTTATGAAAAGTGTTTTTAAACTGAAATAAAAAAAAATTATAATAATCTTTAAGTTAGAATAAAAATTAAACAAAGCACCTCATCGTTAGATTTATAATACATACATGCAAGTCCACAGAGATCACAAAAAATAAAAAGTTATAATTTTAATACTTATTATAAAAAGTTATTTTATGACAGGTTCAATAATTTTTGTATCTAACTTATATCATCTTAATAAGAAATCAACACTAGAACAGACAAGGAATGATTAAATACAGTGTAAATACGAAAATTTATTTTCAAGTTCACCGTATAAACAAACAGGTATTAAGTTCCATAAAGATTTCATAAAAGCTCTAAACGAGCCTTAGACAAGGGTTTGGCGAGTGGCCTTATCAGCCTCCGGCCACTCAGTGTCGTAATCCGGGGTCAATAAAAATAAACTCGCGAAAAAATTACCAAAAGAAAATAGATATTTCACACATTCCTGTCATGTTGTTTAACTTATAGTTTGCTTATTTATATCTTGAGGTTGTATTGTAAAGTCTAGGAGAATAAGGGATAAAGTAATGGCAAACGTGCTTTAATTTTTTTTTATTTTTAAAGAAATAGATTGCTAATTCAGTGATTAAAAATTGGTGTGGGTAATATAGTTACAATATTTATAAATATAGTATTTTTTTCTGTCGTTAGATTAAAGAAACTCAGTACAGAAAAATAATTGCATTTATTATGGTTACTTAAAAAATTCTCGGTTTCTTGAAGTAATCCGCGTAGTAACTATTATCTATTATATAACTATTAGCTTACTAACAACAGAACCAGATCTTACAGAAGTGCGTCTGCGTTTTACGGCTTATTCATAAGCTGTCAGAACTATTTAACTTACATATCAACGCTGTTTCATAGATTACATCAGCTACGGGCATCAGTTAGCTCCCATGACATTTTACACGACCGTTAAAAAAAACCGTTTAAAAACTTAACGTTTGAACAAAGTCAAAATGACATCCAAAGTATTTAAATTTGTAATAGAAAAAAAAACTTTAAACTTAAACTTATTAAGTGTGATAAAATTATTGACAATTCGAGACCATTACCACAGGATATAAATGACAATGTGACAAATTTTGGTATAAATCAATATTAGAAGAACTTGCAATCAATAATGTGTATATATATATATAAGATTTTAAAATTGAATTGAAAAAAATTTAATTTAAAAAAGTGGTCAAATTCAAACTTCCATATTAAATTGAAAATCTGTTTTATTTTCGTTTCCAATTTTACGAGCTGTATACAGACATTTTTTTGTTACGAATTTGGCAGCGTTTTACCAATTTTTTTCATTGTTGACTATTTAGGCAAAGGAGATTTTGGTATATTCCATGACATGAGTGTTTTTGGAGAATATAAAATTCCACACCTAATAAAATCGACCTTTTGCAGTAATCCTGCGTCGTTTAAAAATAATCAACCGCAACAAAAAATAGTGATTGATATAATAAGGTTGTACCGTGCTTACATATTTTATTACCAAAAAATTACATTCGAAGCGAGTCGCGTTAAACGATTAGCTCGTGTGGAACAGAACGTGGTTGTATAGAAGGCAGGTTTCCTTGCCTGACCGATTATTCATAAGCAGTCTGAAATGAGTGTTGAAATACTTATGTATTATGGCCCAATAAGAATCGATTAATTCCCATCATTTCTTCTTTTTAGCACTGCTAGCAGGGCAGGGCCGTCCTAACGAGCTTTTTCCATCGGGGTCTATCAATGCTTTACATTTCCTGTTACCTTCTGGCTCGTTGAAAGTTAGTGGATTAGTCAGGTTGTTATTCTCTGATCTAAATAAGTCCCGGATACTTTATTAGGTTTGATTTTATGATTTCCACATTGTTTAGTTATTTATATTGATTATAAATTTCACTATTGCAAAGTATTCGCTAAATCTTATTTTCTTGGATAGCACCGAAGATTTTACGTAGTATTTTTCTTTCAAAAATTAGTAGTCTGTTTTGGATATACTCGTTCAATGTCCAGCTTTTGCTGGCATAGACGACTACTGGTTGAATTAGTATTTTATACATATTAATTTTTGTTCTATTCCTAATGAGTCGTGATCTTAGTTGGCTTTTTAAACCAAAATAGCATCTATTTGCCCGCATCAGGCAGTAGTCAATTTTAACATTCAATTCATTTCTCTTGGTGGCAGTTGTTCCAAAATATTTAAATTCGGTAACTTACTCAAAACTATGGCGATTCACCACCAGCATTGTATGTTGTCAGTTTTTTGATTCGTCACAATCATAAATTTTGTTTTCTTTTCATTGATGATTACGCCCATTTTTACTTCCCGTCATATTGTATATAGTTTCTTTAAACAAAGAAGATCATTTTGCACATGATATATTTATATTTTAGGAATAAAAATTATTATTTAGTTGCATTAGCACGCTATTTGAGGTCAGATTTTATAGGTGTATTTATTGAGTGCAAAATGTTTAATTCTTTGAAACGACTAGGGAATGAGTTTCTAGTTGGAATTTCTTGTAAACTTGCCTATACCATTCTTTATAAAATTAGGTATAACAATAATGTAACATTGGATATTTACTCAACATGTCTTAAGGAATTGAATATGTTACATGATATGATTGTAAAATTGTCCTGATTTTAGTAACTTTATAATTCAAAACAAATTCAATGAAACTAGTATTAAAAATTACATTAAAATTCTACGTTATAGTTTGGGAAAAGCCGAAAGCAATTTCATCATATTCTATTAAATCTCTAACTTTCCTTATTCGAAGCAAACATCAAAGAGTAGATAAAAAAAATATTTAGTTAACTAATCGTAATTAATGATATACCATGTTAGTAAGCTTTTAACTAGTTGTAATTATCTTCTGATATACACACAAATATATATTTTTTCCTATTTTAATAAAAACAAATTTCTGAAAAAAATTACTAAGGAAATAATAATTTATTAACCCTCGTTGACGATAAATTTTTTTATAAACTTAAAGACGTAAAGTGAAATGCTCATGAAATTTTATTTATCAAATTTAGTTTTTAAATCTATTTAGCTTAAATTTAGTTTTTAAAATCAATTTTAATATTTGATTGACTATATATATTAATAAATTCAATTGGAGATAAATGTAATATAAAATCTGGTAATACACATTTTATGACAAACAAATTATAGCGTTTTCTGGACAATAAAACTACAAACCAACATAACATTAGCTTTGGTAACATTACCTTTATTCAAATTTACCATAGCATGGAAATTATTTATTTATTACTATTAAGGAGTTAAGAAAATAAAAAAGAATCGCGGTAAAAAAAATTAAAAAAATATATAAATTCTGAACAATCTACGACTGTTTAAAAAAAACGAAAATGGAAAATAACAATTACTAAATTAAGACAGTTCCTAGTCCCTAAATGGATACTCAGCGTATAAAAAAAAAATTAAATGATACTTCGTACTAATTGATTATCATTAGCGTCCTCTAAATATTCATTTTAACATTTAAAAAAATTATTTTTGAAAAAGTATATTAAATGATAAAAACGTAAACTGATATTCAGAAACTATGGTGCATTGGTTCCCTTTACATATAAAATTAAACAAACAAAACCAATCTCATTGTGGCGATCTCACGCTATCATGATTATTATACGCATAATAGTTGTTAATATTTCAACTTACACCGTGCTAACATCTTTTAGTAGTATCAAATTATATTAGAAGCAAGCCGTGTTAAAATGTCAACTTGTTGACAACAGAACAGAGTCGTAAAGAAGAGCTTCCTCATATCTTCATCAAAAACTGTTTGAATTATCTATCATATCGTTTAATTTTTATATATATTCCCATATATTATTTCATTTGGAGGGATTACTTAAATTTAATCATATTATATGTGATATGATTTAACAGAGATAATAATGAATATAATATATAGACATTACCAGAATAATAGCTACTATTTAATTTTATCGGCACACTATTTTAACGTTAAGTTTCTAAAGGTTTAATTAAATTGACATGACTTCATTATACAGCCATTGAATGCAGCCATACATGATTATTAATGCTTAATTTATCTAGTTTATTCTTTATAAAAGTTGGCATCATATTTGTTTTAATAAAATAAACTGTATAACTTGAATAGAATATAAAATTTGACATGATGGTTAAATCGTTACGGTTTACTATCTAAATATCTATACAGATACCTGACAAATTCATTGCAAAATAACGCAATAAGTGTCCGAAATTTACGTTTGTTTTAAGTTTAAAAAGGCCAAGGGTAATTTTATCAGTAATTCAATTGGATCTTCTCTCATCAAAATTCAAATAAAAAATGGTTCTTTTTATCACAAGAGAAGCATAAATATGGCTTTAAAGTAAAAATAAGTATTTGTTGAGATTTGTTACATTACTATAAGTATTTAAGATACAATTGTAAGAAGCAAAGAAAAATCCTGATTGAAAATAAAATGTATTTTTCCGGAATTGTTAAAATCCTTATAAGTTTAGACCATCAATACTAATTTTACTTAAAACCGCGTGCCTATATTCAAGCGACGGTTAAGATATTTGATTTAAACTACCAAAATAAGTATAATGTAAGTCATATAAGCATTAATGCAATGTTTATACTTTAATACTACATAATTTCAAACTCTTTATGGTGACCACATATCGTATACGAGAGTAGTATTGAACGTTTTTTTATTCGGTCATGTATAAAAATGGTAATTTGAAATTCAGTTCAAATTTCCAAAACTGAACTCTAATAATTCGTTGAAATACTTTGCTTGAATTTTTCATTTATTTTTAACTTATTATGACCAAACAAAAAGTAGTAAACTGATTTCCAAATTCTTTTATTTATTGAAAGTTAGTAAACTTATTTTTCAGAAATTTACAGGGGTGTACTCAAATTGGCACACAGACCTCTTAATAGTGAATATTAGCGAAACACGATTTTTCTATATAAATGGTTTCATTGCACTTTTGGCAAACACAGTGTTCTCTGATATAGTATGCAGCACATCGCAATAATTTTGGGAACTTTTTGGGGATTATCAGCATTATGTAACTTTTACATATTTGACGGTTTTAAATAGTATCTGGGAACCCTTTAGCGAAATAGTAATTAATACACAGGTTCTTATTTAGCAATGACATGCAATGGGCACGCATTTGACATGGCCATATCAACCATATAAGTGAATAAGACCCATCAACACGTTTTTCCATGGATGCTAATTCTGTAAAGTAATATGGATTGGATCGGTTCATCCACTCCTCCCATACCTTTATTATAATTTTGGAATAGACGGGGAATGTTCATAACGTAACATAAGGTTTGTCTTTATTTTTCAGCACACCATCTCCTAATCGCTCATACGATTCATGATTGATCGCCACTGTATATATACTATCATCTTTCTAGCAGACTAACAGAAGTTCCTTATTTTTATAAAGTCTGTAATTGAACTCAGCATTTTATTTCTTCTCTATCTCTTTTGCATTCAATAGAGTCATTTCTTGGTGCGATTTTCACGTAACGGTTCAGTGGCACGGTATCCTAACTGACACAGATCACAGCTAATAAACAAATTATCAAAAAAAATATCTTGTGGGTTGCAGAGTTCACGACCAAATTGTAGTAGATTTTTTACAACTCTAGTACCTAATGGATAGGGATGGTTGATTTTCCACATATACGAGTATATCGAAGCTGTAGCAGTATCCACTAGAGCTCATTGCAACCCCATTCTTGTAATCGAACCGTGCAGAATTTTTTGCTCAATAATTCACCAACTTTGCTTACTTTAAACATCTTGTCAAGTATATTTGGGGCATGGTTTTTTACCAAGAGATGCAAATGCCTCTCAGTCAAATGGAACACACGTGGCAGCTCGTGATAGTCCAAACATATATATATTCCGAAAAAATATCTAAGCTTTGCAGCAGCAGTGGCGCAACGCTCAAATATTAATGTAGAGTTTTTTTCACCTTGATGCTTATCAATACTATGTGATAAAGACTCACAAGTATTGGTAAGTATAAAACAGAGAAAATTCTATATTAATATTTGAACTTTGGGAAGCTATATACTGGGCGGATACCCCATGATTTGATTGAAGCTGAATAACACTCTCGCGTTGATTGGTAAGCTCAAATGGACAGATTATTCGCTAATGAAAATTCACAGACGCCAAAGAAGCCTGGACCAAGGAACAGTGGACCGACTCCTTTAAGTGTTTTCATTGAATAAAACGGTTCATACAATCCGTGCCTCTATATGCAACGAACACCATATTTGAAAAAGTATCCGACATGTGAGCGCAGAACTAAATAACACGTGGTAACAAAGTATTGAAATAAAACAAATTTGCTTATTCTGTATAATTTAACCGCATTTTAAATATCATTCTAATAACTTGTAATGTCATTAAACCAAGTGCCAATACTTCAAAGTGAATTTAATAATTATTGATAAATTAGTCATTATGGACCTATCATGAGTAGTCCTATTAACATCTACAAAATTTTCATGGAGTTCATTTTACGCCTTGAATGTTATACACAGAACATAATCCGTAACTTCGTAGAAATCTCACTTTTTTTATGAAAAATTAGCCGTAATACGTAATAGTTCACCTTACAGCGATCTAACGTCTTTTGATTGTTATCTTCACATAGAAGGGCTTTGTCGTCTCTTATTATGCCTTTTTTATAAACTACCTGAACTGCCTGTTATGTCGACTTAATTTTGTATATTATATCAGTTGCCGAGATCAGTTAACCACCATTAAATTAAATGTGATGTGGTGAAAAACAAAACGAATATGATTACGGGCATATCATAATAAAAACATACGAGTTATTACTAGTAATAATTGTATTAGCACTTTTTAAAAATTTAAAGTCCCAAAAGTTTATATTGAATTAAAAAAAGTTTGATTTTTTCAAATGACTATTCATGCGTGCATTTAAAATATTGCTCTAGTTATTCTTCTTCTACAGTAGTTATAATTCAAAATAAAACTATATTTGGACACCAGTTTTAGGTGCAAGAAAAAAATGTCCAATGAATTAAACCTTTTTATAAATAATGAAAGTGAGTTTACATAACCACCGTACATGTGTATTTGAAAGCATAAAATAATAAAAAAAACATGAGTAGTTACACATAGTTTTGCAGTGTTATATCGTTTCGAAACATGAATAAATGTACAGCCGCACCACTGCAGCGTCAAACTAAAGGATTAGAGACTGAAGTTTCATAGCAGAACTTCAGCCATCATAACTGATCATAAACTTAAGGTACTAAATGGTCGCCTTATAAAATGTCTTTTAAAAATAAAAGAATTAAAATACTAATTTTTGGATGAAAAGGAAAAAATTAATAAAATTTCTGACGCATCATCTACAATTGAAAGCCATAATAATGATTAAATTAAGTTTTTCAAGTTAAATATCCCTGATGAAAACATTTTCCGATGATAGTATGACTATAAGAGCTCTAAGCCTCGAATGATATTTTATCAAATCACGTTCAAATCTTAAAGGATAAACGGTTTCCTTCAAATCATGAAAATTCTGTTTTATAAACACCAGTCATAATGAATTTTTTAAATCAATCTGAAAGTAAAATTTAACTAAAATTTGTATATCACTGAAGAACTAAAATTAAAATAGGAAATCTGTTCCCAAATATAACAATTATATTGTCACAAACTATTATTGAAAAAATTGGAATAGATATAATCATTTTATTTAAAGAAAAATTAAAACCAAATGGCATATACCGATTAAGGGTGTTGATATACATAAAATAATTCGAATATAAAGTAAATTAAACGATATAATGGTACAAATTTCCAAATTAAGGTTATTAGAAATTATCACGAAAGGAAAATTAACCATTAAATTAACTAGAAATTAGTCTATAAATAAAGAGAAACTATCGCTGGTCTAATGTAAGTAAACGTGAGGTAGAATATATTAAAAACTGTATAATATGTTGACCTAACAAGTACGAGAGAAATCCTAGTAGACAAATTCTTTAAACAGTTTAACCTTTTTAAATACTACATATTGACTCCTTTACTTTCTTTAAAAGAAAGTGTTCAACAATATAATAGATACGTTTTCAAAATACTGAAGCGTATTTTATGTTGCACATTCATTAAACTCCCCAACAGCCATAAATATAATAAAGTCGCTTTTAATATTTTTAACACACCATAGTTCCAAATTGCAATATAAATAATCCGAAATTAAAAGTTGTTTAATCAAATGATTCACAGACATACATAAAGTAAAAATATATTTTGTTACTGTAAACAATTCTCAGTTGGGTGAATTCTTAGAATAATTTAATTCAACATTACTAAAGCATGTTAGAACCCATATACACTCAAACTTATTAACTAACGAACTCGTAATATTTGGCATATTAGGTTATAATAATTTAATGTATTTAAAAATTTAAAAAAACATAAAAATTATAAAAGGTCATTTAAATCATTGCACAGAGATTAGTTAGATAGAAATACACAGAAAACGTTTTAAAATTTTGTTTTAAAATTATACCGTGAATAAAGAATTACCCGATATATTGAATAAAAAATTATACTGAACACATTTCTCAAAAATTAATACTGATCATAACTGCGACAATAGTGAAGAAGTGTAGAATCATGAATACGTCAGTTATTCCATCTTATGAAAGAAAAAAAATACACTTACTCAGAGTCTATGATATTCCATTTATTTTAATTTTCTTAATCTACTCTTATAACACATTTGATAGATATTAATGTAAATGTAAAAACTTCAAAATTAAAAAAAAATAATTAAAAGCAGCAGTAACGATAAAATAATTAAATAATTATAAACGCAATATCAAAGATCGATATACGATCGATAGTGACAACTATTAAATAAAATTAAAAAGATTTTGGAACCACTTATTAGCACTAAATATGCAATGATTTTTCCATAACTACGAATTATGAAGAAAAAAACTTACACGTTTATTTAGATAATGTGAACAATACCGTAGTAATAGTAATCTGGAAATCAAAATACACAAAGAGAAATCCATTTTCTTATTTAATTTTCCAAAAAAATGTACGTTTAAAAAATGGTTTCCGCGAATGTGTGTATTAATACAGCAACAATGACATGATTTCGCCATGAAGAAAAACGTAAAAAAATAAATTCAAAATGACACACATCTTCTTCTGATTTTGCTGCGTATATTTTACTAAAAACAACACATTAAGAAATATACTAATATTGCGTAAACTCATGGAGAATTCCGGCAAGCCCTCGCTAATCAAGATTAGACTTGAGTCCTGCCACTTTTGAGGGCAGATGTTATTTGCTTTTATTCGATCCAACGTACAGATATTTCAACACCAATTCTGCATACCTACCAACACACTGTTAATGTTAAATGGACTTATAAAAGGACTTCAAATCGACAGAGCAGCCACTTCCTACCGCACATCGACAATAGTCTGACTTCTGTTTCATAACTGATTTTGGTCATAAAACTGTGTTCTACATTGTAATATTTAAAGTTTTGAAATAAAATTTTTGAAATGGTAGATTAAAAGTAATAATTTGAAATAGTTGGATTGAGATTGCATTCATTTTTTAAAGAAAATGCTTTGTGGCGATGATGATCGTTTGTCACTTGACACACGCTTTTTCGACTCAAGACAAAAACATCTGGGTCTTTGAACTTCCAACTATATTATTTAAAATTATATACTGCTTTCATGTAAGCTTTAGTTTATCCTACGCATTTCTAATTAGTTTGAAAGTTTTCTTTCGCTCAGGTTCAGTAAATTAGAATTTATTTTTAGTTTTTCCGTTTCTTCTATTCTTCTGGTATTTATTTTATTCCTTTAACACGTGGATTTATTGCTTCTTATTTTGTTTAACGTGCGAAATGTAAATAGTCACTTGTGAAGTATGCGCACTTATTCTGTACTTCGTCGATGGCCAAGAGTCCCTGAAAACGCGACGGGAATTTGTTAAATATACCAGTTTCAAAGATACATAGAAAATGCGGCTCGCTAAGCTCCGGAAAGCTATAAATTTTGGAGTGGGAGATTACCAGATGTGGACTAAATATCTGCGAACTTAGTGAAACCCAATGGAAAAACAATAGACCTTCATTTTCCGATAGCCACTACGCATACTTCTTTGAAAATTACA
This sequence comes from Druceiella hillmani, assembly GCA_039881145.1. NCBI lineage: Eukaryota > Metazoa > Arthropoda > Insecta > Lepidoptera > Hepialidae > Druceiella > Druceiella hillmani. The sequence goes on along the minus strand of JAYKKI010000016.1, from coordinate 19,449,120 downwards.
CCAACAGTCGAAACGAAATAGTTTGTGTCATACCCTTGCATCAAAAAAATTGTGTTAGGATACGAGCCAGTCAATGACCGAAAACTCCGTCGTCTATAAACCTAAACCTTATATGAGTTTAGGCTTCTAAAAGTACTACAAGCAAGGACGATATCGAGAGCTCCTAATCAGAATTACAGACCACCATCGCAAAGTTTCCTAACAGAGAGCTGTTCTAATCTTAGGACATTTTAATGCTAAAATTGGTGTTTACTTATATCAAATAAGCAACTGCACAAAGAGATTTGCACTTAGTAACATATCTTGTACAACATATGCAACAGAATATGGCAGACAGAAATGTATCCAAAAGAATGAGTTCATCAAGTGTTTGTACCCTAACACAAAAAGGGCTAAAACAAGAAGAGCAACAACCACTAACTTATTTCTTTTACCTCACATGCAAGTAAAATCATGTTAGACGTCTTGATTGAACGACTGAAGACTTACTTTTTGATGGAAATCGCTGCGAAATAGGCCGGTATTGTCAGAGGAAAAAGTACTCATGAATAGATCCTTATAGTTTGTCAAGTCATTGAGAAGACTTGAGAAACCTATCTACATCCGTTTTGTTAACTTTTTGAATGCGTTTGATTCGGTGAAATAGCCAACACTATGGAATACACTACTTGGAATCAGCAAGCCAAAACATTTGGTGTATCTTCTGAAACAACTTTATGAAGAAGGAATAGGAAAAGTACGGATAAATAAAATCTTGAGCGACAATTTCCACCCTAGTCCTGGAGTGTATCAAGGGCATATAATATCTTCACTACTATTGAACATTTACACCAAGTTCATAATGGGAATTATACTCGATAACTGAACGGACGGCGTTGCCATCGGTGGTTACAAAATATCGAACTTGAGCTCCGCAGATGACACCGTCTTGTTTTTTTCTGATGCGCGCCACATGTTAGACTTACGTCTCAAGATAGAGCGCGTAAGCCTCGAATTTCTTTTAAATATTCAATCGTAGACAAAATTAAATGATATTTGTTGACCATACCTACAACGACTCACTCAAAGTCATTCAAGTAGCTAACTGTGAAATCGTTTAACCCAACATATACTTTGCGATGCGTAGATAAAGTAGCGAGCCGTATGGCGATAACAAGATATGTTATGGACAAATAATATGGAGGGATCGAAACATTAGCAAGGCCACTGAGACTCGATTCGTTCGAACTCTTGTATTCCCCATATTTCTCTATGCCGTCGAGACATGAACGCTGCGAATATTGAATAGAACAAAATAGACGCTCTAGAGATATGGTGCTGGATAAAAAATGCTTGGGATATCGTAAACTAAGTTCCGCACGAATATCTTTATACTTCCAGAACTCTATCAACACTCGTTCAGACTCGGATTCTTAATTTGTTTTTGGTCACGTCACGCGTGGATACAGTAGCTCCACAGAGCGTCTTATTGTGTAGGGAAGTAAACACTGTTTGGTCTATTAAATCAAATGGCGTTGATGCGGACGATGATACTTTTAAACATAATGCTGGATAGCTAAGCGCAATAAGTAATCTCATATCAGTAATACTTCTCTTGTGGTTGGTCATTTTTATTCTTTAGTTGATGCACTGCTGGGAGGTGAGGCTAATGACAGTTGATAGATGATGGCAGGTAGGTGCAAAATGATAGGTCAGTACATGCAAATTATTTTTGTCATCATACTTGTACTCTTACCGCATTATTATTGATATTAAATGTAATTTTGCAAATTATTTTTTATTTGTAATTTCGAAAACATCGTGTCCGCTGGGTTTTTTCCACATAAACACTTTTCGTCTTTTGTAATTAAAATACCGCAGTTATTTTTTTTTATTTCAATCACAATTTTATTATTCCAACAAAATGGTAACATGAGTTAAAAAATAAATACCATTGCATTTTAATAGGATTTTGATTTCATATTAAGTAGTGTCGTACTTAATTTAGTTACAAACTACTTTTATGCTCATCGTTCATTCTATTAAATCAAGTAAAATTCAATTTGCTATGGATTTAATTCCTTTTATATCTAGGAAATACTTTATGGGAAAATATCGTAGAACGACTTTATTTTCATCTTGGATTTCCTTATATATTTTTTCTAAATTTTTTATACAATTATTTTTGTCAAAATTCGGTCTCTGTCAACCCATTTAGGGTAAAAAATAAATTGGAAGCTTGTATCGGAATTAAACAATTAAAATCTTTTACAAATTTTTATAAAATTTAAAATCGTTCTACTTCTCAATTTTAAAATGCCTCTTTAACTTCATCTTCAAAACATTTATTTGCCATGCATGATCAATTATGCATAACATATCGTTTACTGAAACCATTTTTACATTATTTTGTAGTTTATTAAGTAATTAGTTCTTAAAGTTATCCGTTAATTATGTATCTCTCTTTTAAACATAAATGTGTTAGGTGTATATTTATTAAGTTAATTTTATTGCTTTGAAAACAAAAAAATGAAAGAAGATCAAAAAGAATAAAAAGCACTACTAATTTTGTCGACCTCTTTAGCTACACACAATGTACAGAAAAACAAATAGAAAATTTACATAAAATACAGAGATGAGCCAACGAACAGACAATTCAGACAACTAATGAATAAGCCATTAGACGAGAAAGCCTTTCTGCCTTGTCGCATTCTCTCGTTGCTAAGTAAATAGTAAAATAATAATTTTATGTAAGCTGATGGTATTAAGCGATCCTGATACAGCATAATGAGAAATACACTCTGTGGTTAATTGTTTGTGTTTGTGCGAGTTTGGTACAAAAGATGTAGTTACGCTGTTGAGTGTCTTATGTGTAAAAGAAGCAAATTACATAGAAATATAATTTAGACAAATATATATTTTCTCTTGTCAGATCTCATAAGCAATTTGCATGGCTAAGAATAGGTCTGGAATTAATGTGCTTTGCTATATTATATTAAATATAATTAGCTTAAGAAGAAGTCAAATAGTTAATTATCTTTGACCTCTGATTTTTTAACTCATTTATCTTCTCTCTGTTACGGACAAGTCGTAAGTAAATTTAATGTATGTGATGTAGTTAAACTAATAGTATCCCTATTATTCCGCAAGTACTCAGATAAGTAAGATATTGTGATGTGTGTATATATATATATATATATATATATGTATATATATATACATACATGAATTAATTGTGTCTGTATAAATTGCTAAAGGAATTAATTTTTAAAATATATAAATAAACTAAATATAAAGTAGATTTACTCTTCATTCGTAACAGGTATATGAAATATTCATATGTTCGATCATAGTCTACAACAACTTAATATAAAATAACTAGACTCCAATAACTACAATTAACCACCGATATACGTATTTTGAAATAATTTCGAATTAACTCTTTAATACCCATGCTTACATATAAGAAAAAATAACTGTCTCTTTTACTAAATTGTTGAAGATAAATTTTGTTTACCCCAAAAAAATTAACATTTACCCCACCTTTTTTTAGGGGTATCACCTATAGGTGATACTGAGCATACGTTAAACTGCTTATGCAGTCATTCTATAATTTTTTTATTGAAGTAAAATATTAGTTTTTACAAATGAATACATATTTTTATACATATTAAAAAAACGTAATAAAGTAGTATAATAAAGTCTTATTTTATTTATTGTGGAACGTATAGCAACACATCAGTTGCAAACCGGTATTACATTTGGCGCACATTTTTGCGCACGTTGGTGATATCCGTACCGTCTCTGCAACCAGTCATTTTCAACGTGGTCTTTGGAGCTACCCGATGACCTCATCTCACTAGGCATTCTAATCTGCATTGAAACTCGTCCTCCTGCAGACCCAACCTCCTAGTGAGGTGAGGTCTGCAGGTAACACCGTAGACGCTTGACGGATTGATGGCTTATCATATTTTGGAGATAGTAGCGACATTTCCGCCAAAATCAGAGTAAATCAGACTTTGGCGCAGAAACGCCGCTTTTGTCTTCTTCTTCCTTCTCCTGGTCATTTATATAGCTTTCTCCATAAACAGGAGGTCATTTGTGTGACCGAAAAAATTTTAAACATAAGTCACCTACAGGTGACACTGATAATTGAATGAATGATCAAAATGTTTCTAAAAAATTTCAAATGATTCTTTTCATTTATTTGCTTGACGCAAATGCATTGGATTTCTTTTAATTTATTCTATTATAAGATTAAACGCCGTCTGTTACCTGTTTTATTCTTCATATTTTTCCATACCTTTTTATTGTTTTTAGAATTTGTTTGCCAAATTGTGTCGTTTCCTTAACCATCACAAAATTATTTATTTAAATTACATGACTTTGGACGACAATTACACTTAAAATTTTTAACTAATTTCATTAATATCCCCTGTTACAAGGCATGCAAAGGCATGTTGGTAAAATAAACTATTCTAATACTTACGAATGAACTAATGGGGAAGAAGGAATAAGTAATATGTAGGTAACCTTTGCCTACGCCAAAGTACTTTGTCGTTAATTAGCTAATAGTTCACAAAGTTCACTTCAAACGTAGCCCTTACGGCAATAAATATATCGTAGCGGTCTAATGTAAAATATTTATCACTGTTATGCGCTACGTCCAATTGTGGGTTGCGTAAAGTCGCTACAATGAGATACGTTTCGTGCTGTGGTATACGTTATATTTATCGAGCTAATATTACAAATATACTAAATATGGATAATATTGAATAACTATAATATTAGCTCGTAATATTGTATATTTATAATATTAGATGTACAACATACTACCTTTGTTTCTACAAAATTTTTGAAGCGAGAGTTATCAGTAGTTTTAATTATGCAGATAATACAAACCATACGAAATCTTTCTGATTGCCTACTTTTTGGTGTTCCACACTAAAATGGTAGAAAATGAAAACTTGTGTATGGTACTTTGGTTTTTTTAGAAACATGCAGTTTGGTATAGTTATAATTCTTGCTAAGCCTTAGTTAAAATTTGAACAGAATTTTAATATATATGAAAGGAAGACCACTTACCCGATAGATAGACACTCAAATAGGACCTTAAAGCCATGGCTACTAATTATTGGAGATACTTGAATAGCAAGTTTCATAAGAAAGTCAAAATTTTAGAGTTATGGTCCCAGAAGAAAAATAAAAAAAATATTTTCTATTATTTTTAAAGAATGCTGCATAAAGCTTTTTCACTCATTCGTGTAATATATATATCTTTTGTAAGGGCTTTTATATAACCATTTGTGATAATCGTATGGTAAATCCTTGTAGTTTAGACATATTATAAATAATTAACTAGGCAATCTTATCAGTGCCTCACTTTCAACTTTCTACTAATTAACAGCGAAACTATCAAACAAAGAGACGAACCTTGTATCGGTATTTTACACATGCTTACCAGAAATCAATGATATTTGTAACATTTAACTGTCTTTTTTGAGTCCTTTATTTTTTAAAGTAAAAAGCACTGTTAAAATTGATAAAACGATATTTTTATTATTGAAGTATTACAAAAAAAAATAGGGTTTTGTTTTATTTTATCTTAACCTTACTAAAATTCAATAGATTGCACTTATTAGTGACAGATAGATGAATAAAATGATATTTTATTTTTATACTTGTAAAAAAATTATCTAAAAAGTTAAATGTCAAATATGTTACTTAAAGATTATTAATATTTTAATGTTCATTAGTCACGAATATGTGGCAATTTAACATTACAGCGCAATCGTGTCTATTGATTGCTGTATATTGCGTTGATGCACTAATAAATATAATTGTAAAATTTATGATATTCTTATACGCTTGCCTAAATAATATTTTTATATGTATGTGGTGATAATTCCATTAAAAGGTAGCACAAGCGTTTTGATTTATAAACGCAATTTAGATATGTATAGGGAAATATCCATTATCTATAACGTCATACAGAGACGAACAAGAACGATGTGGTCACTTTCTTCTAAAGCGACGCCGTTTTAAATAAACGGCGAGAACAGGTTGACACTTCATGGTAATCAGTTGTATACAACGGTTGCGTATTTTATACGGGTAGATATAATAAGTTTATATTAATATTTCGCAATAGCTAACATTTTTAAATTCTACAAAATTATTGCAATTAAAATACTTCCCATTTTAGGACAGCCAAATGAGAACAATGAATTAAATGAAGCAAATAGTTATAGCCAAAACAAAAATTATTTTTTTTCCAAGATTCCACAACTTGATTTAATTGTGAATGTACATCGCAGCCTACCAAGAGCTATTAATTGGGCCCCGAAATAAAAAGCGGCCTTCGTTTCTAATGTTCTAAAAACATGGATTACAACAGTTTTTCTTAAAATGATATTTTTACCATCTTGAGATTTGATTTATTTCTCCAAAATATATAACTGCCAATCACTAAATATGTTGTTGGTTCGAGAAACAAACGTACGAAACGCGGTTAACGAAAAACATAATACGCTTTGCCTTATACAGATTGTTTTAATAAAAAATCGCGGCAACCACTCAACTTTTTATCGTTTTCTTATTTCGACCTACTGCATAGACATGATATTTTTGATGGTTTTGTGTCTACAGCCTCTTATAAATGTATACTCTAAAAACAAATAAATTCACTATAAAAACACAGAAATTCCAACCAACCTTCCGTTTTTGAAGTATTTTACCAGAAATTATTAAACCCTATTTAGAAACCGTGTTACCTTTGTACTTTTTTGCCAATTGCTACCAATTATATGAAGACACGGAAAAATATTTCTTTTTAATTTCTATTTTTTATTAGGAATAATTTTATCTCTGTACAATACAGCGTACGTTTCGGCATTATCCTTACAGTTCGAGAATTTTCAAAAAGGATGGAGTACCGTACCGTTGGTTAGTAACAATTTTTCATAATGTAATTTTTTTGTTATTAATTGTAAATAGTTTTATATTAAATAATTATGTATATGAACTCCAATATTATGATTTTGCAAAAACGTGTTGTCACATATAATTTATTTTAAATATGCTAATAAGAGCTAATTAGTAGAGTGCCGGAAAAAGAGGAAAGCTTATAACAGAAGCCAATTAATATTGCTCCGTCTCTCTGTGACTACAATGACTCTTAAATTGGGAAGGTAAATACAATATCAAATGTTGATAAGTTTGAATCGTTAGTAATTAGATATAGTCAACGCTTATACTGTCTGATATAGCCTGCACGAGGAATACGTACATGCATAGACACCCATTAAGTGTGTGTGTGTGTGTGTATATATATATATATATATATATATATATATATATATATATATGTATAAAGAATTGGACATTATCTTATCGCTTTTTAAAACCAATATAAAATATATTGTGTCGCCGTCGCCGTCGCCATGGTAAACACAACCGTGTGAACCCAGTGCTGAACACAAGGCCGCAGTATGTATAAGTCCGCAATATGTATCAACTGTATAAATGAAAGTACGAAAATAAATAAACCAATAAAGGTCTTATTAATTTTTTTGTAAATGTAAGTAGTTTTGAAGGTAAAACATTGAAGTGTAATAATGTAATATGAGATAAGATAAAATTTTTGACATCCCTTGAAGTGTATTTCAACAGAGTTAGTCGACAATTCGTATTTTCTTTCATGACCAAATAGAACTTCAATATGGTCCTAATTAAGTCGTTTTATTTATATATTACTTATATTTTATCCATTTTGCACTAAAGCGATAACAACTATTTTAAACTAAAGGAATATAAAATACGGCAAGGTAAATTATTATCGAAAACATGCCGCAGATGTCTACACGTGGAAAGAAAATTTAATAACGTTATAAATTTTTATTAAGCTACGTTTCTAATCTTTAAATTTTCATCGCCGATTATTCAGATGTCCATATATCCATTTTCATTACCTCATGAAAATTAAATGGGAAAGATATCGAAAAAATAAAGTTTATTGCCACCTTTAATTTTACCGAGTATCCTTGTTAGTTTTGTGTTCTGAAAAATATGTCACCTTTGTGCATTAAACATATATTTCTATTACAATATAAAATATATTTTTATAAATATATTTATAAAAGTTATTAGGAATTTTCTTTGGGTTTTTTCCTTTTTTTCTCTTTGAATTCTACGAGCGTAAAATTTACTAAAAACGTCAATGGACGGTGTTGTCAGCCAAATGGGTTCTGCCGGTTCTGATATTAGCGTGTACAACGAATGGAAATTAAAAACTGACGTTTTTTCATTTGTGAACAGATTGATATAAAACCAAACTAAAATCTTAACCCAAACTAATCTAAACATATCACTGGAAACCGCATCTAAATCGACCAAGCCCTTGCTGATATTAGCGTTCACAACGAAGGTGTGCACAGACAAATCGGCAAGTAGACGAAAAACAGATAAAAACAGTTGTTTGAAGCTTAGGTAGTGGCATGTCTTTAGTAGACAGCCCATAGTTTTTCTTAAAAATATCTAACACACAGACTCAGTTTTTTACGATTTTATTATGTCTATAGTTTATTCCTGAAGTAATCTGTAAAGATTTTGGGAAAATTAATTTCAAATAATGTTATTTGAATGGACAAACTGTGCAATATTTTTCTTTCACTCTTTTCATAGGCAGAGGTAGAATGTACTATTAAGTATTTGGAATTTATAAATCTTCACATCATATTCATCGTGTAAATTAAAAGACACTCAATAAAACAATTAAAAATCAGCGACCGAAACGGGCATAAATTCAAACCGATTGGCACAGAATGAAGTTGAAACAATTAACCTTAATTATCGAATCGTTAGTGACATATCTACGTAGTATAATGACTTTGTATTTACCTATTGTAATTACCTCCTGTTATTAAATTGAGTTCATTAATTGTTTACCAGTCGTCGCCGAGGTGTGTCGAGTTTATTACAAGGTATACGGCCTTTGGTGTCGGAGCGTACCGCGGGGACCAGGGTTCGATTCCCGGATGCTACTCAAGCGGGGCTGGACTGGTATTCTGGTTGGCTGTTAGAGATTGCTCTAGTAGAAATAATTCGGCAATATTTATCAATTAGATATATCGAAGTAAATAAATAATTTTTTTTCAATACTTTACACAAATATCAAGTAACTTAAAAATTTTCATCTTAATATATGTATCTATTAAGGAACTGAGAAATTTATTTTAATATTTAGTTGAAAAAGCAATGAAATAATGCATGCGCTACAACAAGACTACACCCATGGTCGTATACAAAGAGCACGTAGGTTCGTTTAATTGTATTAGATAGCGTAAATGAACTGGCGGCATTATTTCTCATTGGCTAAATATCTCTTTCACTGCCTATTGATATTGAATTCAATAACTATATATTACATACTGAAAAAGCGTAAAAACATGGTGTATATTTCAAAATTTGCAAGATCTAGAGTAAGAGCTACAGTTTTCCTTTTTTCATCGAGTCAGATGCTACAATTTTTTTCTTCTTTTTGAATTTTGGAAATAAAAGGGAAATGCTCTATTTCGCGTATTTTTGGCAATATATTTTTTAATATGCAATTTAATGTAATGAAACATATTTTTGCATTCCTAATTTTAAGTTACATTCCACATGTCAATAAAATAAATAAAAAAGAAACAGTTTGGTTAGGACTTTCAATATCCCATCTTGAATTCTTATATGAATGTTTAAAAAAGTTACTGTATAATATGTTCGTTATTAAGACGTGTTGTTATAGCAAAATTTCAAGTTTCTTTGTCACATGGTTCTTGAAAAAATCGACTGTAAATATAGGAAAACCTAATTATATTGCCCACTATATCTCTCATGCGCGTAAAAACATAGTGAATATTTTAAAAAATATGACACCTAGAATCATCTTTAGAATGTTTATACAATATTTCTGTGCGATTATAAAACACATTTTCTTTACCATAACTTTAGGTTCAGTGGTTCCGGAAATAGGAAGGTGAACTTATAACTTATACTTTTATTTTTAGAGTTTAGGAGTTTTATTAGAACTTATACTTTTTGTACATTTTTATTGTGTCTCGAATATATTACATTAAAAATAAAAAAAAAAATATTTTTGAAACCACAAGTGTGTCATATAATAATTAAAAAAATCTTGCTATTATTTCGTTTACTCCCTAAAAAGAGTTTCTAAAAAAAACCGCTGTGATAGACGGACGAATGGACATATGATCTTGGGAGGGATTTTTCAGTTTGAGATTCGGAATCCTGAAGAACGATATTGTCGTATATTTCACATAATTTTCCTTTATAGCACATTTAACTTAAAATATACAGTTTTAATAAATTTATTGTTTAAAAACATTTTGCAGGAAAGAAATATTAAAAGAATTATTTTAAAACTGGTAATAAATACACTCAGTTTATTGAAAAGTTTTCAACGATAACATTATCAAAGAAAATTAATTTCTAAGGCGGCAATTAATAAGAGAAGCTCATACGTACTTGTGAAATTTATAAGTCAAGCTATTGTAATTTTTTTATACACTTAACACCATTGAGACGGACTCTTTATTTTTCTATTATCTTTATTAAATGATCGCTAAAATATATTTTTTCTCGTCAACGCTGTTAGTTGTTGGAACATTTAATTAACAAATATTATTAGTTAATATTAATAAATAAGTTTAAATGTTGATAAACTTTAACAGCGGTAAAATGCCAATTTATTATTAGATATTATTTAGAACTTAATAGAATCTTATTTGTAATTAAAATTTATATACAGTAAACGAATTTCATACACTAAAAAGAAAATAAGTGGAAATGAAAAACATTAAAGCCTTTATCTTCTCCTCTTTAACATCCAAGCGCGCGCCCGGTCATTTGTAGCGGGAGCGGTTGCGCGTAACCTAAAAGACTACTTGGACATTTAAGGGATTTAAAACACCAAATACCTACATAATCGTTTATTATTATGTTCATAACAATTATCTTAGTATAAGGAAAAAAATAGAAATGGGAAACGTTTTAGGTAATTCAAATAATTAACTTTATAATTAGACAGACTCATTTTCCTTGGACTGGTTTATTATTTAACAACATAAACTTACATAATTAATATTAAATAATCAAATACAATGATAGACATTCATCTTTGGATTTTCGAACACTTTGGCGACACGAAACTTTAATAATTAGAAATCAAAATTATGAAATAAAAAAAATTGTGAACATAAATGACTACCTATTTATTGTCTAGTCTGTTTCGTCACCAGTGTCTTCTTCATGATAATATTGATTACGAATAAATGTTGTGTGTTCCCTGCAAATATTTCTTAGACAAGATGTGCATTGTGTCTTTGAATGCCTCCTTTTTTTAGCTGGGCATATTTTACAGGTTCCTCTACACGCAATGGAACCTGTGCTTGGTTCATTTCTGTCGTCAATACTAATTTGCAAGCTATCTAATATGATTCTTTTCAGTTTTCTTGGAATATCATCATCATCATATATATTAATACGCTAAGGTTAAGATGTTACACTCCCTTTTTAGAAAAAACCTCACAACTAATCCACATAAATTATATATCATTTTATAGATAATTGCTTGCTCTACCGGCATCCACAACTAAAAAATTTATTATTGCTATTGTTTTTGCAAATTAATTAATTATTAAAATTATATACACAAAACAGCAATGCTGCCATCTAACGGCTCAACGTCAATATGATTGACGGTCGGTACAATTTTTGTTTAATTTCAAATCCACTCACGTATAAATAAAGTGGCGCTTTAGCTCAATGCTTTTGATACTTGCGCCTCTATATGTCAATTTTAGTAAAATATTTGTTTGATCTGTCATCTGAGCTTCATAATGGAATAAATAATGCGAAGACTTCGCACGGGTCACGCTAGTTCATCATTGTAGCTCTTCTGTGTGGATACTCTTTTGTTAATTCCATACCTAAGGCTCGTAAGTACATTCGTCTTTTTTTTATTACCACTCCATTTCCCCTCAAGATTACCATGGTATTGATTCCAGCAATATTTAAAAGACGGAGTAAGGGCGTCAATGGCCATCTATTATTTTTCCTATGAGTCGAGTACATCTTAGTTTTTTTATCAACTTCATCTACACCACCTTTTGTTTTATTGTAGAACGTTATAATATTTGGCTTCCGTTTTTCATTCGTGCTATCATCTATTTCCGCTGCACAATGAAGTGGTGATATAAGTCTCAAAGATCTATTTTTTTTTTGGTACGTACGACACAAGTGTTGCTTTGTCAGAAAATCCGAATCGATTTGAATATTCAGGTCTACTTTTATCTGTGAAGCATGGAGGTATTTCTTTCTTGTTCTTGCGCAAGGTTCCCACAAATATCTTATGATTATTCGCCAAATCTTCTACTAAAGGAACATTGGTATAAAAATTGTCAATGGTTAAATTTCGACCTGTAACCGAAATCGGTGTAATCAATCTCTTTACAACGTCTATTGGAGCGTTACTCAGCTTATACGGGCCATCCGGCTACTTACCTGCATAAAGTTCTAAATTCAAAACATAAAAAGTAGTCGCATCTACCAGCGGATAAAGTTTGATGCCATATTTATCAGGTTTTCATTTTATATATTGTCTGAAAGGATATTTTCCTCTGTAACCTACCATAATTTCATCAATCACAACATCCTGTCCAACAGAATAAGGTAATGAGCAGTTCTCAGTAATATTTTCCAAAATACCTCTTATTGGTGCAGCTTTGTCCATAGCACGACGGGATACTCGTGTGGTAGCATCGTCAAACCGCAATGAGTTCAGAAGAAATTTTGTTCTTTTTAGCGACATAGTTGTTGGAAATATAGATACACTTGTGCTATCAGTAGCATATAAATATTCTAAATTACCATGGCTCATGCGCATAGATCCTGCAATATATAATAAACCGAATAATGCTCGGATTTCAACATTATCAGTAGTTTTGCAATCACGAGGGCGGCTCTACGAAGGAATCTTTTTTTGTATAAATTCATTAGTGCGAGTGACGATTTCTTCAATAATATCTTCACTGATGAATAAATTTCAAGCTTTTTCAAATATTGTGATACCAACGCCAATTCTGCGAACACCAGAATCTTCCGTCAGAATATTTTGTCTCTGACGTCTCGAATATTTTGACCCTGATGTTATTATATTTTAGCTATATTATTTTAGTTATATTATTTTTGTCACTTTATCACGCCCCGTAAAAACGTATTTATCTGTGATAAGGGTACATCTTCCTTCTTTTATCGGTTGAATTTCGTCATTACTTTCTACTTCAGAAAGATGGTCGGAAACCTCCGACACTTCATCACTTTGCTCTGATTCACTCTCTATATTTTCTTGTAATTGCGCAATTATCTGAGAATGGCTAATAGGCCTACAAGCCATTTTAGATAAAAACAATACAAATAAAATACCAACCCAAGGTTCAAAATAGTAAATAAACAATCTACACACAGGGTCGCACGTAAACTTTTTGAAGACGGACGCGTGTAGTAGTTTCAACAACTAGGCCGCGACTAAAACAAAAGCTATTTGCACAACACGTGACAGGTGGAGACGGGAGGTATATGGTTCGTTTTGTTTATAGTAAACCTAGAAGAAGGTACTTAAGGCAAGAAAGAGTTCTAACCAAAATATTAGGAATTGTAAACAAAAACGTTTTAAGCGCGGTCGATTCGACGCCGCGCGCCTTCTTGAAGGTTAATAGGAAATCCTCCATTTAATATTCGAACCTCAGATCTAGTCCAAAACTAGGTTGATTATAAAGCTTAATGTACCATTTTATTTGATCAACGACAACTTATTTATTGCGCTATAATTAGAGTAAAATGAATTTGTGTGGGTTTTCTGAGTAAGCCATGTGATGTTCCGACCCCCCTTATTTCTATGCAATGCCATGGAATTCATATTAAATAATTTGCATTTTTTTTTAAAGCGACTAATAATTTTAACAAACTTTACTTTTAATCAGACGTATAAATAGAACACGTTTTAGTTTTATACCACTTACGGTTATTTTCAAGGAACCTTTAATACAATTTTAAATTAATATAATCTTGATATACAGTATTCGAGACAAAATAAAGTCAAATATATATAGATTGTCTAATTTAAGCCAACGGTGCAAGCCCTAATTGAGAAAACTCTTCTATTTTCAATTCTTTTAAATTTATAGTAACTGTTCAGCTAATCTTGCTAAAGCAATATGCCTATTATTATTAAGCGTTTTAAAGCTTTTACGTGTAAGTGTAGGTTTGATAAATACTACAGTGTTTATACTTCTGAAGTATCAAAAATAAAGCATATTTATATATAATCAATATACGTCGTGGGATAAGTGGCTAAAATTTGTATCTAATAATATTTTGAAAGTATATCCATAAACTTACTATTTACATTGTCAAATATTAAAGCATATCTAAACAAAATTGGGATTTGTCTCAATGAAATTATTATTAGTGTATGTAATATTACATCAGATATTAGCCGTTAGGTACAATCTAATAAACTCAACAGGTAACAATAATACAAACAACAGACAGCTCATTAGCGATGTACCAGTATACCTTAATTGAAATTAAAAAAAAATTTAAAAAAAACTTTGAATCCTCTATGAAATTGTACGTTTAACGTTAAATCATTTGAGTTTTTATCCTAAAATTTAGATAATACGATAAAGAATACAAAACGTTATCCTCAATCAGAAATTGTAAAACTTGGTTCAATAAGTATTATTTATCAGCAGTAGATATTCATATGCTGATAGTAATAACTTAATTCTTTGTTAAAAATTCAATTTTTTCCGGGTTAAAAATAAAATATTACGGATTAATTAGTCTCACTAGCTCATTTTCATGCAAGTAATTGATTTGTTTTATTTTTCTTTCATAACAATAAATTTTAGTAATATTAGTCTTTTATAAGTAGCAGTTCTGACAATATATTAATTATAAATAAGGTGTTACACCTTATTTATAATCGTATCGTATCGTATTACACCTTATTTATAATTTATAATCGTATTGTCAGAGCTGCGACTTATAAAAGTCTAATTTTTATAATGATTACTAAAGTTTATTAGAATGAAATAGACTTTTATTCATTTAAATATATCATCATTTTAAAAACAGGAATGTATAAAGTATTTACTTAAACAGTAGATATATACTTCATTAAATTATACATAAATATATATATATATATATATATATATATATATATATTATATATACATATAATTATATATACATATATATATATATATATATATATATATATATATATATATATATACTTCATTATCGTGTCCACACGACGTAGAGGTAACGTGCTTCAGGAAAACTTCAAAAGCCCGGTTCTAACGAAAAGTGAAAGCGACACCCAAGCATTGAAGTAATTCCTTTTAGCACATAATATTCACGACAGGATATTATCCTTGTTGAAAATTGACAGCACGTCGGCGTGTGAGTGTCATCTGCCCATAATCGCGTATGTCACTCGTCGCGTTATTGCTTTCTTGCATGAAATCACAGCCGAGGTAAAAAATGTAAATTAATTCCGTCGAATTGAAATTTTACACCTAATTGATTAGTGGTTTATAGAAACTTTATGAAGTAAACATTTTTGTGATACTTACAGGTAGAAAGTTTAAATCGAAAAAATTCCGAATGTGTGTGAGAGAACTATCACGATAAAGGTTGAGACGATACGTTAAACTGCAGTTGTGTGTTAATACGTTAACTTAACGTGTAGCCTACAACAATTTATTTATTTTAAATCCAAAATTTGTGAATAATGTAAAAGAAACACTATGTAGGCCTAAATGTTCATAAGTGACGAAATGTGTACGGAACCACCAAAGTACGAGTTTTATTCATATGTGACAGGTTTTTTAACTCCTACTCAATCTTCTAAGTCGTTTTATAGAGTTCCTCACCTCAAAAGGAAAAAGTAATGGAAAACACTCCCGTGTCCGTTCATCCGGCTGTCTGTCGTTTTTCTCAGAAATGACGTAAATGGCCTAAATATTTAGCATTCGAAATTATTTATGAGAAAATTTTCGAGGGGTAAATAAAATAAACGACTTTTATTTTCATTTTACATGTCGTATGAGATATAAAATAAAAGTAAGAGTTATAAAATTTTCAAGCAATTTTTAGCCGAATTATATGTAGACACATCAAAACTATTCTTGAAAAGGCCCAAAATATTTTTTTCTCCAGAACTCGTGGGGTATAGAAACTTTTAACTTAGTACAGTGATAAAACATAATAATTTTCAAATACTTCTGATTGTGAAATAACGTTCAGGAAAATTATTACGCACTAATATTTGGAACGCAATATGAACATATTTTACGTTTTTTTTATGATTGATCCTATAATCAATTTGACGTACTACAGCTTTTTGGTTATAATTATTACACAAACCTTTTAGATCATTATAAAAAAATTGGAAGTACTTCTATGCTTTATCACCTATAAAAGTTTAAACAAAATATATTTTTTAGAATCCATTGTCGCTTCAATAATTTCTAGAAAAGATCATTTATTTTAAATAATAAACTTACTTTCAAAATTAAATGAAACTACGTGATTTAGTATTATTTCTACTTTCTTTAAGTTCTTTACCACGACCTAGGTTTCGTTGTATTACAACATCTTCAAGTGGGCTATTAACAAAGATCTTTGCTAATAACTCCTGAAGATGTTGTAATACAACGAAACCTAGGTCGTAGTAAAGAACTTAAAGAATGTAGAAATAATACTACATCACGTAGTTTCATTTAATTGTGAATAATTAATTACTACATAATTAACGCCAAATATATTCAAAATTACCTTTCTTAAGATATTTGCCAATTTTTCGCAAAATTCTTTCAATTATTTCTTTGGTTTCTATCCGAATCAATTTCACAAATATTTGATAGGGCTTTCCCAATACGAGTTTTTTTTTTCATTAAACTGAAACGCAGAAAATGTGATGGTCTTATGAGTCGAAATATTTTACGATATACATTTAGAGATATTATTTCAATAGACAAATGTTTGCTATTCATTAAAACGATGTCCTTTTATATTTCATTTATATTAGGGGCCACTATAATTTTAAGAAAAATATCAATGTCTTAGTTCAGCACTCACAATTTTACAAACTAACTCTTGCCACTCTTAAATATAATTCTAATCTTAAATAAAATAAAAATTAATCTACGGCTCTTTTTGTTTCAATTAATTATTTCAATGCGCGTTTGTGTGTAAAACGCATCCCACAATTTTATACAACCATGTGTAAAATATTTTACGTAGTTGTTGAAAGAGATATTCTGCATTATTTCAACGGCTTAGCCAAGTCAAGTGATTTAGATAATTGACAGGTGTATTTGAAGATTTACAATATCTAACTACACATGAACAAATGTCTGTAAATAATTATCGATATTTTTAATTGTCGTCTCACAGTTAGAGTAGCGACGACAAACATAATATTATTTTTATCTTGTGATATTAAAATAAGTTCATCATGAATGCCATATTTCGAAATTAAAAAAAAATTATAAGCCCATATTATCAAATACGAAAAAAATGCAATATTATTAAGTATGCAAAAGCATATAAAGCATAACGTATTTAAATTTACGCTTAAAATTGTTCAATTAACTACGGCATAGTATTATCAAAATTAAGCAATAGGTTATCTTCCGCAAGGAATGAAGATGACCATGACAAATATATTATATTTTATATTATAGAAAATTAAAAATGCCTATTCATTAATACCGTTACCCAGTTATAAAAAAGGGTGCCCACCCTTTTTTTTAATTTTTTTATAAAAATATTACAATTGATTCTTGACGTAAATGAATCGAAGGTATTCAATTCATCTTTCAATACAAAAGAACTATAGATAGTTAATTAATTTTAATTACGTAATACATACCCTTCAATGCTTAAAGTCTCTCTCTAAAAAATGTAATATAAACGTGTATGTATATATATATATATATATATATATATATATATATATATATGTATATATATATATATATATGTATATATATATATATATGTATATATATATATATATATATATATATATATATATATATATATATATATGCCGTCAAGAGAATGCTGTCAAACAGTTAAGTTAAAAGAGGATTTAAATGCAATAACGGAAATGATGTTGACGCACCGGTTTATGTTCATATTCAAGATGATTAGACTTCAAATAAAGTATAGAATAATCTAGCAGGTAGGCGACTTTTCTTGGATACTGCGAAAATACAAATACAGAGTAAAAATATGTACTGCTCAATTAAAAAATGGTAATAAAGAGCAGAGATGCAGTGATCCTAGAATCCACCGTCAAGAAAATATGTTCGTTATATATAACGGAATCAAAATTCAAACAACTGAGCAAATTTTTGTTTCAAAGTAATCACGAAGCTTAACATAATAGACAGAGACAGCAACTGACCTCGAATATGGTTAAGAGGACAAGCATCAGGTGAAGTCCTTATCAAGTAGGAGCCTATATCTATCAAAAACAAAAACTAATAATCCGATAACATAAGATGACGACGACTGACGACAACCGATCGCAATAATTATACGTTTGCTTTCTAGGTAGCCAAATGTAAATTACACCAAGCTACGCCTTAAATGGCGATTTCAAATATTCACAAGGAAGCGAGTGATTTGATACAAAGAGAATAAGAACCATTTATATTCTTCCAGTTAACTGAATCATACTCGGTCTAGAAAGTCAAGAGTAAGACCATAAACAACTTTTTGAAAAGCATCTTGCCTACCAAAAAATTACGTACTGGCTAACGAAAGTATAAAAGTTAATTAGGCAGAACTCAGTGCTGATTTCATATATTAAGATTGAGTTTTTAGGGTTCGGTACTACAAAAGGAAAAAACCGAACCCTTATGAGATCATTCTCACGTCCGTCCAGAGTCAGAGCCTTTTTGCTTCAGAAACGATTTGAAAATATGACGCAGTAGTAAAGCAGCTATCATTAAAAAATAATCCATTTTGTTTATTAAATTTCGTCCGTCGCATTGAAATGAAGAAACAATTATATGGATTCTAAAACTATTTTTAGCGGAATTCGCTGTAAGATAGTTCTAGGGGGTTTGTTGAATAGGCTCACGTTGTTTTCTTCAAAAACGTACTGACATAAAAACTTGAAATTTGACACAAAAATGAAGCATATAATTCACAAATGTTTTAGATATAGACACTCAAGAAGTAAATAAATAACTTGGAAATTTTAAACTTTGTAAATGAATTAACAGATTTTTTTTCAAATTCATACATCTTATGAGGTGACACATAGAAGAGCAGGTTACATAAATTATAGAAAAGTTGATAAATATTTAATATTATATCGCTAAGGGTGAATTAAAAAGTTTGCAGTCTAAACAAGAAAACAAAATAAAACATGTACAAAAATATTTTTATTTCTCAACATGATCTCAATTTAACTCAATGAATTACTTCTATAATGTTTTTTAAATGTTCTATACCGGTTTTAAAAAATAATTCTTCAAGGTCTCCAAAATAATATTCACTGCGGCTTTAAACTCTTCATTTGACAAAAAATTCAGGTCTCTAAGGTGTGTTTATAGATAAAAGTTGGAAGATATTAAAGCAAGAGAATATACTATGTGGGGCAGTAATTCTAAACCGCAAACACGAATTTGAGCAACAGATTAAATGTAAGTCTAAACGCGTGCATTATCCTGGTCAAACAACATTTCCTTTTTGAGTAATCCTGGATATTTTTCTTTCATATCTTCACGAAAATGACGCAAGAGGGTGCAATAGTATGCTGAATTTATTATTTCGCCTTTTTCATGATAGTCTACCATTACTCCACTTACTCCAAGAGCATCACGGAAAACTGACGTCATCACCTTCCCAGCCGATAAAATTGTCTTTGCGTTCTTTGGAGTCGGTTCATAAGATTTTTCCTCTTTTTGAATTATAGAACTTAATATTCCACTGCTTGATATATTGTTTGGATTCAAGAGTATAGTGATGAACCCAGGTTTCATCCATAGTAACAAAACGTTTAAGAAAATATTGCAGATAAGCCTAAAACATCTTCAAACAGTCGCGAGAAATTGTGAGCGAAATTCGTTTTTGCTCAACTGAAAGCAATCTAGGGACGTATCGAGTTTATTGACAATGATGTTTTATGTTCACTCATACGAGATGGCTATAGTTTCTACAATCTTTCTGCTAGTCAATCTGAGATTTTCTAATACGAGATCATACAGTTTGTTCATGTTTTCTTCGTTCGTAGACGTGGTAGTCCGGCCGGAGCGAGGTTCATTTTCAGTGGTTTCTCGTCCATGTTTAAATTCTGCAAACCATCTTTGTACACTAGAATACGATGGAGTAGTAAGTTCCACTAGCAAGCTCTAATTCCTTTTGTAGTGTATATATTGACGGAAACACTTCGTCACTTTTGTTAGAACCCTTGTGTTTATATATACAGTGACTTAACGCTGCGAAAATATTCGAAAGTGTATTTAATAGCATACGTTAAATCACAGTTTTGCTCGCGCGGAAAAGGGAAAAAATGATAGTAAAATTTGACAAAAATTTACTTGTGAAAAACATGGTCTTAGCATTGAAAATGACTAAGTACTTTGAGATGCACAGACTCAAAAGAATGGTGTGAAAAGAAAAATCCCTTTGCCCTGCAGATAGTCGTACACTGATATGTTGTCGTGGTGTGTTATTACATACTTTTATTACTTCTGTCCAAGCTCTTATCCCTATCGGGATGAATTTTCGAACAAAATACATTTCATGGAGACTGGTACATACATGTAGTCTACATTATAGAGATGTACCCCATGTACTTTTTATCCCGAATTTTTAATATAAATTCTAAAGTGAGTTTGTCTTGTTAAAAACGACACTTTTACTAATCCTATTTCCGTAGGATTTTTCTAATTTTACACACACGTAACTTGTGAAATTAATATAGAAGAAATTTTTATAAATGAATATAAAAAATTCTTTTTACTTCCACTTTACTTATCTTATCAGATAATCTTTTTCGTCTTTACCTTTATTTATTTTATTGTTAATCGGTACCAGCCTAGTTGAAGTGCTAGTATAGTCTCAGAGTACTCACGGATTTATCAATAAGTAAACAAATAGATTGTGCCCTCAACGTATTGAACGCAAACAAGTTGAAGTACGAGAGAGGAGGCATTTCCGTTCACAACATAGGCAGGAAATTTACCTTCTCGCAATATCGTCGTCGCTTTTCATTAGTTTTTCATTAGGTCTCATCGATGGCGTAGGTTTTGTATTCTTCTAATGTTATTGCATATCATCATGCAACTCTGTCGGTGTATATTCCTTTTTAAACAAGTAATTGATCACTGCACGTTGTTCAATTTTATTCGTTATTCAAAACATTGCAATTGGTCTAACTTAACATGTTATAACTTAAAAATCATAAATGCTACAACAAATTGTGATGTGACAGCCAAAAAATATATGGACCTGACGAAGGTAGTATTTTAAAAATAAAATAGACATTTGTATGTCAGGCCGCGAACTTTTCAGTCCACCTCGTATTTACACGCATTATGGTACGAAAGTCCATAAAATAAATTTTACACCATCAGCATTACAAATATAATTGTATACTTTTTGTGTCATAAAAAAACAAACTGAAAAGAAAACTATCCGTTTAACATATCTATCTTATTATATAAAGAATAACCTTAAAAAAATTTAGTATTCTTATTAAAAAATATGTCAATGGAGTATTTTGATATAGCTACCTAAAAAAACTTCGTATAAGATTTATTGATAAATAGTTCACAACAAATGTGTAGTTATTTAAATCAATCATTTTTGTAGTCAAATGAAACGGAGTTAATGTTTTAAAAGTGAAGAGTAAAATAAAAGGAGCAGTAACTTATCTTGACCGGGTTTCTCAAACTAAATAGTATTTTAAAAAGTTTTTAAACTAAGGCTACAATTTTTTTTTTTAATAAAGCAAGACCTTGCGTAACGTAAGGGATAAAATTAATAGTTACGGAAAAAGCAGAAATTTTAACTTAACCATAAAACTTTTAACTTTCAACGATTTAATTTTGCTATCAGACTCGATAGATATTAACTATTTATTCACTTGGACTTGAAAAAAACACGCAATCACAAAGAAGTACTGAGTGACACATTTACCAAATAAACATCTTTTCAAACATTCTTGACACTTTTGGGACGCTTTGACGAGGGTATAGCCTGGTGAGGTCGTGCTGAATAGCACAATGAAAGGTCGAATAATGACACTGTGCTGGACTTAACTATGCCTTGAAATGAAAGCACTTGTTCACGGAAGATAAACAAGTTCAGAACAAAATATTCAAATTAAGAAAACGTTAAGAAGAATATCAAAGAATTTGCAATTGAACATAATTTTTAGTGATTTATTTGAAAGTTAATTTTATGTTATATTATCGATCAAAGCACACTTAACATTTAAAAAGCAATCACTTATGAACTTAACATTTAAAATTAACATATTGTTAAGAGCCACAATTTTATTTATTTAAGCCTTTTATTTCCTTAATACTTAATACCATTTTATGTTGTACATTATACTTTTAGATAGTTATATGTAAAGGATCTCTCGAGGAATGTAGCCTATTCTTGTCCAGTTGTTATTTATAAACCTTATGAGTTCCTCCTCCCATATTTCCAGAGGACCTCTTTTTCTTTTACCAAGAGGCCCAACCCTACATGGGCTGGCCCATGGGCTGTTAATTATTCTAGTTCATCTCCATTTATCTTGACCTGCAACGTGACAGGTCCACTTCCATTTAAGTTTTTCGCAGTGAATTAAAGCATCGATAATTTTTGTCCTTTCTCTTATTTTGTCTCTAAGTTTCAGATTGAGAATATTTCTCTTCGTGTCTCTCTAGTTTAATTTTTTGTTTTCGTGTGGGTATTATAGATCCAGGTTTGGCTTACTTACTAGAAGCATGGTAAGAGGCATGAGTCTAGGACCTTTATTTTTATTTTCAAGGATAGAAGCTCTTTGGGTAGCCAGAACTTATTCTATGTCATATTGACACGTCTCATTAATTCGTTACGGTATACGGTTCTTAAAAAAGATATATGTTTACTTAAATATATGTATTCCTGTATATACTCCAACTGCTGAGCTTTGTTAGACATGATTTTAGTTTTTTCGGTGTTTAATCCTAGTCTAATATTGCGAGTGACATGGTTAAGATAGTTGAACATTTCTTCAAGTTGTAATGCGGTTTCTGAGAACAACACAATATTGTAAGCGAAACGTAGGTTGTTAAAATAACTTCCTTTAATATTTATGCCTTTATTTGACCAATAAAGTTGCTTCATAATGTGTTGTAAAACAGTTGCAACATGTCTTACACCTCTTCGAATGTTTATCTCGGCTAACGCTTTCCTCATAGGTGTCTGGAATCAGATCTATTGTTTCTTATGGTATTTTACATTCATTTAAAACTTTCCACATATTATTGTGGGAGATTTTATCGAAAGCTATGGCGTAGGCGATGCCAAATATAGGTCTTTATTCTTCATATTTTTCTATTACCTGCTCTAGAACGTGATTACGATTTATTGTTGAAAAGGATTTCCTGAACCCCGCCTGTTCTATTGACTGAAATTTTTCAGTTATTTCAGATATGTGTCATCCTAAACATGAGGCAAATAACTTGTAGAGGTGTGGTTGTTAGCTTATAGGTCGATAATTGGCAATATTTGCAGGATCCCATTTTCATATATTAAAATAATATCAGACTTTTCCCATTCCTTTGGGATCTGTCTAAAGTCCAGTATTTCATTGAAGAGCGTTGTTAAGTAGGGTGTTAGCATATATCTTCTCGCTATGATTGTTTTCGAAATAAGAAATAATATAAAATGACTTGAATGTAACTGTAGCTCATTAAATATTAAATGACTTATCTCTTATCGTGATCGAACATTGAGTGGCATAATATATATTTTTCTATTTTCTCTTAAGTGAAATTGCAAGTGCAACGAGGCGTCAAGAGAAGAAAGCTGACCTTATATCAAGAGATTAAGGACCAGATATCAAAGACAAACCAAGATCAAATTTACCCATAAGGATAAATATACTGCAAAGTTAAAAGTAGGAAAAAATGTGAAGATTATGATTTATGAATATTCAATAGGTGTAATTAATTTCACATAAATATAACTGAAAGTACGTTTCCTTAGGATGAAAAGCGTTTTTTTTTTATATTTGTAACAAAATTACCATTCACCAAATAGCTAATGAAATTTTAATCTACCTAATGTAAATTCAAAATGAAAATACATTATTGTCAAGTTTTGTAAAAATTTAATAACTGATATTTTATACTACTTACAAACAAATTGGTATGACAACACTAAATTACATTAGGACATGAGAATATAAAGTGCTTAACGTTTTAGTTTCTGTGAAGTCTTACAAACTGAACTTTTTATTAGAGGGTACGCACGCATTCTTGAATGTGAACCTTTATATATTTATTTATTTCATTTTCGTTCAAGCGCTGTACTCATAGAATTAGACTTCAAAATTAGATAAATCAATTTCTTCTGAAAAGTAATTTATTTGTTGCTATTTAAAACCTTACGCAATTTTATCAATTTTCAGGTAAATTTGTTTTCAAATTACGTATGTGTCCAAGTTTATTAGTTTTCTTACATAAACGGTGCACTTAAACTAAACTTAGAAGTTAGAGTACTATAAAATTTGCATATCTGCACTCGCGATGCAAAATAAAATGTCACCTATTAACTCTTGGCATTACGGACCCGACTTCCCCCGACAAGCATGTAAACCCTATGTAATATATTCACAGGTCGCAATTATTCTTGAATTAATTTAATTGTTTCCCTCTTTTCACCTATTACCGAAATAAAATGTAGCATGTTGTTACTGGTTGCTCTATTGTTAAGTTGTTATAAAAAATTATTGATTAATAAATATTCAGTCAGTAAAACACCTTTAAACTAAATTATGTAGCAATAGTTTTAGCAAAACAAAAATGTGGGTAAACTTTCTAGCACCTCATAATAATTGACGTTTCACAAAACACCATCAGTATACTTGAATGGTATTATATTACGTTTAAAATGGCTCTAGTAGATAACCATTATCTTACAAGCGACTTATTAAGAGTGTGTAGGGTTTAACAAAGAGTGTGTCGTTTATTCACCCATGTGATACTTTGAAAGAAACAAAATCTAATCCGAGTGAAAATTTCGAGGAACCATATGAAATTTTACTTTAATTTACAACATGCCCGACAATATTAAGTATTTTGCTTGGAAATTTATTATTATTTCCAGTCATAATTCAGGAAAAAAATATTTGAGAAATGAACGTACAAACTAATTATAAATGCTGGAAATGATGCACGTCTTATACAAATATTACAAGAAATAAATCCTTCCGTGCTCAGGTGGAAACAGGATCAAATTTATTGCGTTACTATCCGCATTTAACATTGACGAATTCTTATATTTTTAGGTATTTCAGACGACCTAATGTCGATACTGGATGCTGGCGTGCAGTAAAAATTACTAAGGTCTACCCTACAAATTGACATTTAGGAAAATAATTTCGAGACATTTTCTGTTCAATATGTTCAATATGTTTCTGTTCTCTATTATACGGGTATTTGTCCCATTTAAAAAAAAAACTCGTTCATTTGGAACAGATGATTGTACTATGCATAACCGTTTTTTTATAACTTGAAAAACTCTTGGATGTGCATTTCTCCGTTCCAACCTCCAATTGAATGGATCGGAATGTCTCTGTAATATTGGTTCACCCAAGTATTTTTGAACTTTTACAAAACTTATTGTAGTTAGATGGTCACAGGCCAAACTTGCTCCAAACTGCTATCAAAATTTTCCCAAATACTTCAATTGTTTGTAGAAGAACTCTATATTTGGTGGTGTCGGTTCGGCTGCAATTTCTTTAATAAGCACTGATCGTGCTAGATTTCTTATATTCCCTGTTATTAACATATATTATGTTTATTATATATATATATATATATATATATATATATATATAAATATGTTTCGCTAGAAAATTCGATTTTTTTAAAGCACGGACGTAATATAGTTGATTCAGCTAGTAGACAACTATTTTCTACATTTTGGAATCGTTTATTTAGTCACTTGATTAATTTTGTTATCATACTCATCATGGGCGCAGGTAAATTTTCGCTATTACAAAATTTTGGCCGTTTTCTTTTTTTTGCTGTACTCACCAAAATTATCTTCGATGCAGTTACCTGTTGCTCAATGCTCAGTTCTTCAGTGGCATCTTTAAATACATTTATAATTGTCCAAGTAGATGTAAGAATATTAATATCGTTTTTGGTCTAAACATGATATCTGCGGATAATAAACAGTGTATATGTTGACCAGTGATTCCTCCACATCAATTATTCTCCTAAATGTATCGTATGTTGAATTCAATTTTATTATTACAACTTGTTTTAATGTAAGCAGTGATTCAGATCATAATTGAATTTGAATGTGTTCAAATTTATCTAATGCTTGAGAAAATCTCTTAAAAAATTCTATAATACCCTTTAATTAATTTTTCCACCTCTTTCATTTCCAAAATGGTAGTCTGTACAATTATATTTAAAGTATGTGTAAAACATGGTAAATTTCTGTAGCTGGTTAATTTAACACCTACCACCATATTTGCAGCGTTGTCGATAATAATGATAACATGCGTCTTGACATTTCATTCTCTTGATTTTAGTGGCAATGTTATCTGAAGTGTGTCATTCCGAATATTTAAACATATGAATAAAATAGAATGTGATGCATTTGCTTCATTTATGAAACGAGCCGTCACCGCAATGTGCAAATCATTCGTAATCGATATCCATCCATCTAAAGTTATAGATAATACATACACCTTTCTGAGAAAACTCGCTGTTTTTTCTTTAGTCATAGTATTAAAACTTTTGAAACAGATTTCCGACAAGGCAGCCATACAGTGGACATAACTTTTTAACGAAATCTTGGAATGAAACCGATTCCACTGTTCGAAAGATAGGTATTGTTTTACTATTAAACGAAAAAAAGATTTGTTTAATTAATCATTAGTTTTGTTACTAATAGACTTTTGAAAGTATCAACTGATCGTATTTTGTGTTAGTCTAGAGGATGAATATACGGAGGAGGGTTGGCATGACTTGTTGACGGTTGAGCGGACTCTCTTTCAACATTGACACTGTCTCTTATTGTCGTTTGTATTACTGATGTTGATTGAGTTTTTGTGAGTCAAAGGCGCCTAAAAATATCATAAGTGTTGCCTTCTATAAAAGATATCAATTGGGAACAAAAGTTATATTTTTCCTTTTCACCCGGGTTCTTCGTGAAATATATCCAAACATTGCTTCTTTTGGGTCTTAATACGAATCTCTGAAAGTTGTAGAATCCATTTTCAAAAGTTCGGAGAAGGCAGTAAAATTTCATTAAATTCAAAATTTGTATTATATTCCGACTGATAGTTTTTTGTTTGGAAAATTTTGAAGTGCAACGAATTCTTTAAAAAATCGTACTTTTTATACATAAATTAATAGAAATAATAAAGACATTTAATTTAAAACACATAGCAGACTGATTAACCCTTAAATGACGAGCGCCAAATACTATTAATAATAACAATAATTAATGAAGTACAAAAATTAAGTTAATAAAACTTACAGCGAAATGTCCGTTTGACATCACTTTAATACAACTAAATCAATTCAACAAACGTATTCGCTACAACTATGTAATACACACTATACAAATTCCTTTTTAACGTAGAAAAGGTTAAAGGTTTCTAAACAAAGTATAAAATATACGTTTCATATCTACTTATAAATGAGTTGGAACAAAATAGACATCTATAAGCAGATCTCCATTTCTTTTTAAGTTAAAAGACAATATTAAATTATTCTATTAAATAATATTCTATTAAAAAAAATTAAGCAAATTAATTACGAATTTAACGTAATTATAATATATAACTGGTGACCAGGCACCAATTAAACGTTATTGACATTAAATCATTTTTAAAGGGTTTAATTTCAAAATTGAGCTTCAGCTCTGTGCGTAGCTTTATACTTCATACTCATCAATAAATAACTTTAACACTCCATTTGAAGCGTTCATTCTGAACCATTCGTTTTGACAGTGAAGTGTGAGTAAGTACTTCGTTAAAAATCGAATGATTTCCGATCGCTATTGCGGCTACTACGAAATATTAAAATTAAAATTAAAGAAAGAAAGCCGCCAACGGCGTTGCCACATGACAATTGACACCTCAGCGTTAGATGGTTTGCCAATAACATTTTTTGCGTTGAAAAGGTCTTATGAAGTTTCTAATATATTCTTTTTTAAATTATGGTACTAAGTTTATTTAATATATGAGTACATTTGAAGTATCTTTGGGTAATAAAGTGTAATTTTTTTTGGTTAAATTGCAAGTTCCACTATGTTTTTTTTAGGAACAGTTGATAATTTATCCTAAGTGCTGTAATATTTTCTGCTCATTGTGGTACAGAGAACCGCCTATATAAGTAATATACACGTTCTTTGTCACACGTGTATAAAAACGCCTCATTGCCGTGAATCATATTTGTCGTTTTAAATTTCTAAATTTGTCTATTTGTCCCTAAATTTGTCGTTTTCTGTTACATTGAATCATGTGTGCTCGGCCGGCATATTCTTTACCACGATGATAATTTAATTGTAAAAAGGGATATTGCATATAGATAATTATCTTTCTGCTATATTTTAAGTTATAAAATATCATAATGCGTTAATGATAAACGAAAATATACATTTCAGCTCCCATAGTCTGTTAATTAATTACAAGCCACAGATTTCGTGTCTCTTGACGTCTTGATACGCAGGCCACTTTTACGCGTGCTTGCTTTATTAATAAAATAAAGTATAATTCCAAAAGTATTGGTTACATGGTAACAAAAATTAAACGTATGTATTTATGAGTATTAAAATAACTTACATTTATAACTAAGATACTCTCAAAACGCATCGATAACAATAAACAGGTCGTAAAAATTCTCTTCTTTCATAAAGAAAGCTTATAAGGAAAAGTCTTTACACAATGCTATTTTCTTTCACAATTAAATGAAACTACGTGATGTAGTATTATTTATACTTTCTTTAATTACTTTTCTTTTAAAGAAAGTAGAAATAATACTACATCACGTAGTTTCATTTAATTGGGAATAATGAATTTCTACACAATTAGCGCCAAATATATTCGCTATTTTCTTTATTACCCTAAATATATATACACAATATTGAAATGTAATTTTTACGACACGAGCGCAAGGGTCCCTTATAACCAACGCGCGCGCTTGTCCCTCAAGCTCGTGCGTTGCTAATAACAAACCCTGCAATTTATTGTGCTGCAAAATTTATTTGAGCGAAAACTCATCATAGCACTACATTGCTTAAAAATTTACAAAGTCATAAATATTTTTGGGGTATTATTTTCATTTTTGCATAAGTTTTAAAACATTACTAAAATTAAAATAGTGTAAATAAAACGCTTCACACCTATTCCGGTATATAGTTGAAAACAAATAATACTGGTGAATTAATCATATGCATATATATATATATATATATATATATATATATATATATATATATATATATATATATATCTTTACTATATTGGTTAATTATGTCTATAATATATTGTTATTAAATTAAGTTTGATTTTTAAATATGAATCTAAAACTAAATAAGTTATACATCCATTTTCACTATTAGCGATTATGTATGTAGTCTTTCTTCATATTTTATAATATCAACGCCAAAGTTTTTTTGTTTAAAAAAATCGTTTTCATCATGAACTTATTGAAATATCATCCAAATAAAAATAATGTTAGGTTTGTAATCGTTGCTCTAATTACTTTGTAAGATGATATCACATTATTTATTAATACATTTACTATTATTGTAAATATTAAAAAGAATACTTCCGAAATATAGTAAAAAATGTGGTATATACAAACAGGTTTTAAAAATTATATCAAACCTAAAACTGAAGTTAAATTTTCAGATAACGATATCTAAATTCCAAAAGTAAGATACTCTCAAAACACCCAGATAACAATACTCGCATTAATAGATACATCGATACCAACATTCGTGCCGTGAAAATTACAAACAAATTCGTTTTAGAATTGTATTAAACCAAATGTTAAAGCTATATTTTCAATTATCTTAATCCCAAAATTAAAATACTCTCAAAATACATCGACGGCAATATTCGTAGCATTAAAATATTAAACAAATGACTTTTAAAAATTATGTGAAACATAACACTGAAGCTAAATTTTTAAATATCGATATTTAAATCTCAAAACATTGATAAAAATATTCGCAGCGTAAAAATAACAGAGACCTTCTATGAACTTCTATAAACTTCTATGAACTTCATAAAATATTTGATACGTTTCCGTAAGAAGATATATATGAATTGTGCGACAGTTTTACATGCAAGTAATTAACCTAATGATTTAGGTATGAAAGGATCATATCAAATTACATTTAAAGACATCCTAATTGAACTATTTATTATTTAGCGATGGAGAGGAAACGTGTAAGATAGTTATATTATCTTAAAACTTCTATTCATAACCTCTACCATATGTTTAACCTGTTTTTCGATTAATTTTCACAAATTTTGTAAAAATTGGTCATGAAAATGAAGGAAAGTAATTTTCGTTGTTATTGTTATTATGATGCCCTGAAATGTAAACAAGAAACATAAAAACATCGCTGTCGATAAAATAGAAATATTTCTATGAAAATCTATTTCTATGTATTTATCGTTACGTTCTAGCCTAATCTCGACATATACTCAGTGAGAAATTCACTATTTTTACTTAGCTTTATTAAGAAGACACCGAATTTACCTACACCAAAACCTAAAAACACACAAAAATTTTTTCGGGAAAATAGACAAAAATATGATGAAATATAATCGTATAAGGTAAAATAAATGAGGTTCTCATAAAAATAGCGAAGAAAAAAATGGATTCTAAAATAGGTTGGGATAACTATATTTATATAGATGATGAGGCAAGGGAATGAGTTTCTTTTGACATAATAGTTATGAAAGCAAAACGAAGGTAGTGGGAATTAAATTGTTAGGATTTGATGTGTAAAATCTTTTAATAATCACTGTAACTGAAAACCAGTTTCATTAAATTTCAGCGAACGGAGAAAAAATTGATTCTTTCATCTTAATCATATATAATTTAAACTTTACATGGAAACAACTAATATTAATCAATCCACCGCGAAATACGAGCTTCAAGAATGAAATCGTAGAAGAAAACAAACCGTAAAACATTAAAGCAAATCGTAAAAGTACAAATCATAAAAAATTAATGAAATAATAAAAAAAGAAAAATATTGTAGGTGGACTGACGAAGAATAGAAATTCCTGAGAGTTCTATTTCGAATACTGATAATTATATAATTATATATGCACAGTAAATATGTCAAAAGTGGAAAGATTATACCCATGTATATACACAGATACATGTGCATATATATATATATATATATATATATATATATATATATATATATAAATACCCGACTAAGCTACCAATTTTCAAACAAACCGGGGGTACCAGGAAACGGAGAAGACCTGCACTCAGCTAGCTTGATGATGAGAATTACTTAAAAATATTAAATGGTACCCACTGGAAACATAAAGCATCTGATAGACCTAGATGAAAAAAGCTCAGAAAGACGGCGCTGGCCTGCACGAGGCTGTAAGACCAATAAATTGTCATAGGCCACCAGCTAAGTTAACGTGTGAACACAGGACTCAAGTGTAACTCATTATTCCAAATTTCACCTCATTGTAGAGATTCATAACTCTACTAAATTCCTTTAAATTTCCTACCTGTGATTGCAACACCTGAGAATTCTAATGTGATAATGTCACCTAAGAGTGAACGTTTCACTTGGGAAAGTTTCCGTAATCCAATTATAAACAATTATATTAAAACTAAAATTCGACAGAATCATTTTACATTTTTCCCCTTGGCTTTCATGTCATCCAAGAAAGCAGTAACGAAACGTTCCTTACGCCATTATCGGTAGATGACGCTTACGCGTCGACGTGCTGTCAATCGTCCACAAAGATAATACCCTCTCCTGAATATTATATGCTAACGGGAATTACTCCAACGCTTGGGTGTCGTTCTCAATTTTCACGACACTTAGATTTTTGAGGTTCTCGTGACGCACGTTCTATCTATGTCGTGTGGTTACATCTTTAATTAGGTATATATTTACTTAATAAGCTGGCACTTTATGTTTTGAAACGACTGTCTATTAGAACAAGTTAAACTTTAATATTAAGTTATTTTATTATATTTTCTACAAAATTATCATTTTTAAATGAAAATTATTTACGAAATACTAATTTACATGAGCCGATTGTAATGACTGTGTCAAATAAAAATGAACCTTTATAATTTTCATTACACTTACGTATATAAATATTTTTGTTTTTAATACGTAATTAACATTGCCGAGGTTGCTTTTGTATTTAATAGTAGTTAAATTTAAATATTAAAAGACATTGTTGATTTTTATTAATTTATTTTTTTTTAATCGTGAATAACTCTAGTTACAAACTTACTAATTTACCAACTAAATTGCCTTAACTCTAACTTCTGGCTTCACTATCACTGATTTGACCGGCTCAAGTAAAGTTATCAACTCTAGTGACTCGTACTGACTGTATTGGCATGACTAAGCTTACCCACCACACTATTTCTCACAGTCTACTGACATGACTGACGTGAATTCTTAGAATAAGTATTAAATATTTTTAATTGACAGTTAATCTTTCCAGGTAGTGTTTCACTTCTGATAAATATATTGCACAAACTCTGTCGCAGATAATGAGTAACTACATTAGTGCTGACATTTCATTACGAAGTACTGCTTATTATTGACAAAACAGTGTTTTAAACTATACGTCATTATATTAGATTTTTATAAGAATCAGCTATAATTTCATAAGTAATGGATTACAACAAAAGTAATTAAAACATCGGTTACTTATAGGAAGTCAATCAATGCAACGTAGCCAAGTGACAAGTAATAACATTTTTTTTAAATTCAATATTTTTAAATCGTAAAAGGGAGAGTTAGGAACAAAAACTTCAGTTATTAACCACAATATGGTTGTGTCCAATCTAAATATATTATTTCTAAAAGGTGTTTTTTGGTCGAGCGGCTCGATCTCTTTAACTACTGCACCAAAAAAAATAAAGATAGATGATGGCGATATAGTGCGAAGACTTTGCACGGGTCAGTTAGTTTTTATATAATATTGAATGGACCAGTTTACACAAAAATTTTCCAGATTGTACCTTAATATACGACTGACGATTTGGTTCTAAATATCGTTTTTGTACCTTAATATACGACTGACGATTTGGTTCTAAAAACGTTTGTTATTTCACCCTACCGTTTCGAAAAGAAGTAAAACTTTATCATTATCTCTTTTTTATATTTCAGATAATTTTTTATGTTTGATACGTTCAATTCAGTTTCCACATTTGAGTGTACACTTCTGCATATAAGTGTGATTTGTCCAGTAGTAAATGTGTTTTGTTTTTCAATTTTCCTTAAAAAGACATGCTTATATGTAATCAGTTCACAAAATTTTCGGTGATACATGCAATTAAAATCTGTATTTATTATTAATTTGTCACGTTTTTATAAAATCAGGATTTTTTACAGTGAAATTAATATTCGTATAGGTGTTATTTTCTCATACAATTATAGCTAGATATCTGCTATTAATCTAGAGAAATAATAATAATATGGACAATACTTGTTTCAAATATAATGTTTACTATGTCGTATACCGTCATTATATCATTTTAAGATAAAAATGGTGGTAAAAGGTTTTCCAATTTCCAATGCTGCTCTAGTGATGTACCAGTTTTATTGATAAATAAGATAAACTTTCCTTCTCTGATTTCATTCTACTGTTTGGTAATATATTTACCATATTAACAATACAAAATATCAACAACACATCAGAATTATTAAAAACATATCCTCCGAGCCCATGTATACAAATTTAAATTTATCGTTGTCGAAATTATACCACATCATCAGCCCTTTATTTAAACGTAAAAAGAAATATAAAATTGTCGATGATAATATTTATAAGAAAGTAATATTCGTGTCGACAACTGATAGCGCGACATGAACATAATATGCCGATAATGGCGTAAGAGACGTCTCGTTATAGCCCTACTTTGCATGACAACCAAGGGGGAAAGGTAAATTGATTCCACCGAATTTAAGTTTTAGGTTTTATGGTTTAGGGTGGCTTATGGAAACGTCCTATAATGAAACGTTTTCTAACACTCACAGCTAGAAAACTTTAAATAATTACTTTAAATAATTTCCGTAGAGGTATGAACGTCTGTCCTGCAGTGGAGATTGAAGTAATGCGGAACGCTAGAGTCATATGTTAATACGTTAACTTAATTGGAGGCCTATGATAATTTATTTGTCTCAAATTCATGTCAGGAAATTTAATTTTATAAAACCAAAACTGCTCCAAAAACCTAGATTTTTGTTCTGTATCATTTTACTTTGACTGTGCCTGATGTTTCTCACAGTTCGTCATTAAAATTCTATATTAGAGATATTATCAATTTTGAGTAATATTTGTGAAACTATACTAATATAAAAACTTAAAATAAAATCAACAAATTTTTTTTTATGTTTTCTTCTAGGTTTGAGGCTGATAGTCTTAAAAGAAAGTCTGTAGCCGCTTCAATCCAATACGTTATAAACTGAATGACGAAATGAATATAAACTTCGTACGCGTCGGAATATTAAATATCTTGCGAAAGTATCTTGATATTTCGCGATTTGTATTAGTATAACATTGGTGAAATATTTATATCTGTAATTTTATTTATCATGACAGTTTACTTGTAACGTTATTTAGTATTCATTTAACAAAGCGATAATAGAATATCGTTTAATAATATTATTGATAAAATATAGTGGCCTTGTGAATAGTCACTGACTGATTGAATACGTAGCCTGTCATAACTTATTGTCAAAAAGTTTGTTTACAAACATTTGTAAAAGAAAAGAGAATAGTTAAAAGAATAATACTATTTTTTCATAAAAATACTATGTACTGTTCAGTATGCGTACCTGAGTGTGCGTAAAACACTTATGACCTCAATTTTACTCAAGTATAAAGATAACTGCCAATTTTACGTAATTCTTCTACTCATTTTAAATTTTCATATTATTTGATTACACTTTTTAATTTGTATTTTTTTATTTTTCGATACTCCAAATTTGTATCTGATTACAATGGTATAGTATATGTGAAATAGTGTATAGTGGTATAGTATACTTCTGTGAAAAATGTAAGTGAATTTTTTTAGCTTCATAATCATATTCATTCCGAATCACAATTGTCAACTTTTTAAAATAGGTTTTCATATCGTTTGTACATAAATACTTGCATAGTAAAATTTATCTTCAATATGTACAATTTATTTTTTTATCATCTTTGGATCGGTAGTTTCGAAAATAAGGAATGGGGAATCGAGGAAAGTGCAATTATTTTCCATATTTTTATTTCATGAAACTATGTATTTCAAACTTGTCCCTACGGGGGGGAGTTTGAAGGTGTTATTTTTAAGAAATTATAAAAAAAGTATTTTATTTTCCTTCTCTCATAAATATAATATGTAAAATCTCAGAATTATTCTCTAATCTCACTCATTATTATTTATTACTACACTTAATTTTAAGTTTCTGTTTCAACCGGTTCTTGGGAAAGTTTACTCTAATAAACTAACAAGCAGAGAGATATGTGACTTAGAAGAATGAATTTTATATTTTTATGGTAAGTAATTATAAAAATCCATTCATGCTTCCTTTTTCGATATAAACGAGTCTGCATAGCACACTATAATAAATAAGATTATTTGTAAATGTCAAAAAAGCACATCTGATTCGTACGTTAAAAATGTTGAAAAATTCTTGATATTTTATCAAGATTATGATATGGTAAGATGTTGAGAGTTATTTTTGAGATATTTATGTATAGAAGAAAACAGAAATTTTTAATAAAATTTTGTGCCATTACGTATGACAGTATATTATATTCAAATGTTAGATACCGACAGAATGGAAAACTTAAAACTATGAAATAATTCTGCCATAATTTGGTATTAGAAACCATATTTTCAAAATTCGACATATAACTATAAAATTTCTATTAAACTTCGTCAAATGTTTAATTTCAAAATCCGCGCAAAAAATATTATCGATCAACTAGAGATCTATTTTATCACGTTAGAAAGATTATTCCTAAGCTACTACGAAATACTCATTGCATGATTTATTATAGAAGTCAAATATTACCATATTTAGTACTCACTGTTGTAGTAAGTAGTGATCCTACAATTAAACAAATAAAATAACAAACTGAAACACGATTTAAATGTATACATATATTGAATTTTCCACATCGTCAATACATATATACTTGGATAAATATACACAGCACTAATGTTGCACAACACGTCACGCTTATAGCTAAAGATAAACTGTCATTACTATGTAGTATGTCGGTGATGTGAACTCGCAAGATTTTACCCTTCCTAATAACGTCCAACACGCACGTTATACTGTCGGATATATACGATTTGTTGGTGTTTAAATGTATATATACGTAGGCAGGTTACCGCGCGTGTACCAGTCTGGTGCCAGAGAGCAACAGGTCATATTCATACCTACAGATATACTGTTAAAATAATCACGTCGGTGACGCAAACACATAAGATTTTCTGGTACCAAAAACCGTTCTACAAGCCTAAAGAAACTTTAAAAAATAAGTTTCCTTGCTAGGACAGGCTAAGATCCTCGCATGTAGCTTTCTTCTCTGCATTATGTTAGAAATTAAATATCTTCAAAAAATATTTTCGATTCTCACTTCTGTCGATATTTTATATTTATTGACCAAGTTTTAGCTAAGACAGCATGATTTATAGCTATGCCTGACTTCATGTCTACTAGCTATGACTTAGCTTTAAAATATTCTGAGAAAATTCACCACCGCACATGTGAGTATCGGTTTTTTAATATTTTAGTGTAAAACGCTAAAAATGAAGCGATGCGACCAACATACGACTTTAGTCAACACACGAACAATTACCTTCTGATCATAACAGTGATTTATATATCATGTTAGTTAGCGCCAACATCTTTAACGGAGTCTGTTTATATTTGAGGCAAATTCATTAAATATTTGCGTATTAGCAATAGAGTACTTTGTGGTAAAAAGTGCCTACATATTTATTATTTCTTCTTCCTCAATAATATTATAACATTATTATTCGTAAGCCATCAGAATTGATTATCTTTACGGCACTTCTCTACTTAATTTGTCACAAAATAGTTATAACATTAATTGGAAACTGTATACGTAAGTCTAATAGTTGCCAAAAAAATGATGTTAGTTATTTTTAATAGCTGTCATACTTTGTCAAACCTCGACAGGGTAAAGCTAATTCCTTTTGAAGGGATCTCACATTGCGCACGAATAATTAACCAGAGAGTATTAATATTTCTTATTATAATACACCGCAGTCCTTTAGTGCTTACATGTGAAACGGATTTGTTAAATTATTTACTTAGTAACGATAAGACACGATAAGGGAGGACTTTATCGTTTAATGGCTTATTCATAATTTGTCTGAATTGTCTATTCGTTAGCACATCTCTGTGTATTTATTTCTGTTATGGACGATATTTTCGTACATTGTGTGTTATTAAAAAGATCAATAAAATAGCGAATGCTGTTTACTATTATTAATTTCTTCAATTTTTCAATTTTAAGAGAATTATTTTATTCAAATATAATTTTAATAAATATTTATGTAATCGAATACAAATGAATGTGGAAAAGGTATCAGTCAGTTAATGATATATAATTTTTAAAATAACTTGTGGCGAGTAAATGTTTCAAGACGAAATTTAAAAGAAGTATGAAAATGGGAAACATAATAATTTAAAAATATGATACAAAAAGTATAAAAAAAATTATCATAAAATTCTAATACAAGATTTTAATTAATTTTTTATCGTCATTATGTTGATAGCTATCAAAATTTTATAAGAATATGATAGAATTAATTTAGAAATAGTAAATGAAGAATTTGAATGTAAAAATTCTACTACTTTCTTATATAGAGGATTTTCTAGACTACATAAAAATGTTAAGCACATGGCAAAGAGACTTTAGCTTAATATCATATAAAGTACGTTGAGCGTGAAGGTGGTTTTTATATAAAATAACCAGGTTTTGTTCCACACACCTAAAGGCAAAAATGACGTTCTTTTGAAAAGAAAAATTATAATTAATATTCACCAAAATATGTGTCATTCTTAACTGTCAAAAACTACATAGATAATAAATGTGAAAGCAATTGCAGTTTTTTAAATTGTATTATATTATTTAAGTTTAATTTCTGAAGTTCAATATATGTATAATTTAAAAAAAGAATTACTTTTGAAATTAAAGACGGCACCGATGTAGAAAAGTGGCCCTAAATTTGGCGACAAAAATAATTAAAATGCCCTCACTTGTCGTTATTTACCTTTTTACCTTCAACCATCAATTGCTTTCAGTCTCATCCGGCTGCAATGCAACCAGCTGGATGACTGACGATCATCTGATGACGACTAATTATCGAGAATAATGATGACAAATATATAAAAAACCGGCATCATCTACGCTAAGTTCCTCATTCTGCAATCGGCATTTCGCTTACCCTGAGGGAAGATTAAGAGAACAATCCTTCACATTAGCACCACTTGATGAGTACACAAAAAACAATCATTCATTGGTCCAAGAAATCATGAACAATACGTTCACCTTTTTTATTTCAGAAAAGTTAACTCCTAAACCGGTGTAGGATGAATAGAAAGTCTTTATAGATAAAACATCTTTTCCAAAACAAATTATTCTCAATGAGATCAAGATCAATTCTAAAATAAAGTGAATCTGGTCCTCTCATACGAGCTATATGTTCAAAATCCAATTACGTTCTTTGTCCAAATGCTACAGTTAATACTTGTTGAATATTTAATATATTTCTGACATTTTAACGAAATGTTCAACTATTCAATTTATTACAGAGTCTACTTTACTATAAATCGAGGATTCTTGACCGGATGCCAAAATATTTCATTTTAGCCATACAATTTCTAATACGTAAAACTTATAGACATAACAAAAATGCTTTAATTGAGTTCAATACTCACGAAGGGTGATTTTGATGATGGTTGAATGATGTATTCAATTAATTTCATTAAAGCTGGGACGCGTAATGAAGATTGAAAGTCAAACGCAGCAGATGGTACTTCGGGATTTTCATAACTTTTTGTATTTCAAGATATGCAATTAAAGGGCCTTGGAATTTGCTTCGTCTTCTTAACAATAAGGACTACATTTATTCTGGATGCAATAAGTAAATATGCCTCAAATAATGTGTCTGTTAAATAAAACAAGAAGGCACAACAAGGAGTAATAGAAACAGAAAATAAATCTAAGTCTGGTATGTAGTGTAGTTATAATACATTCAAGAAACTCTTTTTTTTTTAGGAACTTTTGATCATAGCAGATGTCTCAAATGTAACATCAAACAAGTTCACATAATACAAAAGGGACGGTTTTGTTTACATATTGCACTATAAATAAATCATATTCTATTATAAGGAGCAAGGGTCAATTTATAGAATTTCCAGCAATACAAATGGAAGTTCAAGAGTCCCGGGTGTTTCTATTGCAGTCTCAGCATGTCAGGCGCGATAGTTTAAACATTCCTCATCGGTTAACTAATTGCTCGTTTAAGAAACAAATGATTGTTTTTTTTTAATATAAGTGCCAACATTAACAAACAAATGTAATGAACTAATTAATAATTTATGTTAATATGAAAATTATTTATTTCATTTAAAACAAGAAGATATGCAAATATTTTATTAAACTTTGGTACTGTGGGCATTATGTTTAAATTACAATAATTTTCAAACTGTCTAAGTACTAAGGAGGTATATTCTGAAAAAGAAAATTGTTATTCTGGAAACCAAAAAATTAATCCTGAAATAAATAAAAAAACATATTATATTTGTTTCTTTTATTTTATTATATTACCGACGGTGATTAAAATTCATCTTTGGAAAAGTTTTTACACGAAGTTGGTTAAAAATATTATATATTTTAAGGTTCCTTCACTAATTAGTTTTGTTTAGGACTTGGTAAAGGCATGGGTATTATTTTTATTCATTGCACTGTTTTATCTAAAATTAAAGCTAAAGTTCTGTACAATTTCAAATTTATCTCAATTCGTTAAAATTGTAAAAATTAGAATTATCAAGGCAAGGGCGAATGTAGGGCGTTTTATTTCGTATCGTAGAATTTACCTTAGTAATAGGTAGTTAATTTTCATCGAGAGCTAACTCGTTAAAAGACCGGTAATGTATTCGCTTCTGGAAGTCGAGCTTTCCATTTAAATATAGGTATACGTTTTCCAAATCGATGTGGAGCAGAATATAAACTAACATTTTATGTTAACAACTAAATGAAACTGCGTGATATAGCATTATTTCTGCTTTATTTAAATTCTTTACAACGACCTAGGTTTCGTTGTATGACAACATCTCAAGCGGGCAATTAGCAAAGATTTCATTGCCAATGTTTGCTAACTGCCCACCTGAGGATGTTGTCATACAACGATACCTAGATTGTGGTAAACAATTTAAATAAAGTAGAAATAATACCATATCATGTAATTTCATTTAGTTGTGAATAATGAATTTCTACAAAATTAACGTAAATATATTCAATATTTTATATTAAAAAGAAAATTAGTAGAATTTTAAGAAAACTGGGTATTTTGTTTTCAATTTAAATTTCAAATATGAACAACGAATATAAATTTGAAATATTCTATATTCCCATACCTACGACAAAAGATACAGATTATTTTTTAAAACTCCCTTAATTTTAATAATATTTTAACAATTTAGAAATCGAGATTACTTTATAGTTTTAGCCATATTTTCGCTAAGGTAGGCTATTAATTCACTAACCTATTTCAAGTTATTTCTTGCGCCATTTATTATAGTTAGTGAGAAACTTTGTCATTATATCGTTTGGACTTAAATTTTTTACTATTATTTAATTATTTCTTCAGTAAATGTTGAAAGGCAGTAAAGTTTAAAAAGGTAAATGATTTGAAATAACTATATTTTGTTGGTAAATTAAAACTTTTAAGGTTCTATATTAAAAAAAAAAGAAAGCTCAGTAAGTAACCTTACATGTCTGTCAGAGTGAATGTCACAGTCGTTTTCCTCAAAGTACACGTTTGGCTTGAAATTTGTCATAATTATGAAATAGGTCTATACTCATATACCCCGATAGATAAAACACATAATATTTTGTACAGAAATATTAAAATCTTCAAAATGGAAAATAATAGAGAAAGAATTTTTTTTATTTGATATATCTTAAATATTGTAAACCCCTAAAACTCACCTTGAACTCCCTAAAAATTTTAACCCCAAAACACACCTTGAGTTTTAGGGGTTCCAATTTTTTTCCATAAAATCTTTTATAAGGAGGTTTGAAAAATATTACAGAAAAATATTCACAGAAACAAATACATTCAACATAACTTAAAATCACTAAATTAAATTATGAAAATAACAGTATTAGTGGAAGCCATTCCAAAATTTTGTGGGCAACAGATGATTCTATACGCTTTATTTTTTGAGAAATTAGCTATATTTTTGTGCCTACGAAAGTTTCACTGGGCAAAATATTTAGATAATAAAAAAGTAAAATAAATGTAATTACTGTGTATCGTTAAATATTTGTATTTGTGGGCCTAAGTACAAACAGGGCCAGTTTTGCTCGTATTTAACAGGTTATTTTTTTTATGTCTCAACTTGTCGACTTCATTTTAATCTTAGTTAACTCCGTGTATATTGTCTTTAAAATTTGGTTAAAATCGTGAATATAAGTGAACCGATCGGTCACCTTTATGTGATGTGAATGATATCACATTTTTCAGATTGGCAGACAGAAAAAAAAGTTCAAACAATTCAGAAACAAATGTTCTGTATAGTTCATTTTTTTTTAATACATCACTTTGGTCTTGTTTTAAGATTATTAAAGGGTATGAAAATATTTTAAAGTGGCTAATGAAATATTTTTATGTGATAATAATTTTATTGGAGGCGTAGGCTCGTTATAAAGAGATTATTTTCGCACTCTGTAAAATTTTCTTCATTGCCCAGAGTCTAAGTTTTAGCTGAGCTGATACAACTTTTAATTCATGTATTTTTGTAAATTTTACTGCGTTAATAATTCATTGATATAAATAAGAATATATTACACACTTTGACTGACTAAAATATGTATTCATACTAAAATATGTATTCATAATACTGACGTATTATGAATACATATTTTGCTACTAAAAGTATAAGCTAACAAAAAGTGTTTTTGGTCGTTATATGAAATACCAATTTCTAGAATTGAACTATTTTATGAACATAATGCGGAGAAATCCAAGAAAATGCTTTAGATTCAGTGAAAAAAGAAGAAAATCAAATATTTTTGCTCTTTTACAATTATTCAAATCAAAGGGTTCAAAGACTGAGGATGTTTGAAAAGAATATTCGTTAGTTTTTAGTATTTTTACGTTTCTCGTATCTCACATAATGAACGTTTTCTGCTTTGATCACCCTCAACAATCTGTAGATTTTTAAAACATCAATTTGAAGGAATTTAAATTTAAATCATGAATTATAATAGCTAGAATGATAATATATTATTGAAACTGAATAATATTCTGAATTTTACAACTTCAATAACAATCATCTCATTTTCAATAAAATGAATTTGCTTTCATTCAGAGACAAGTTACATGGGATACTGATTAAATTACTTTCGATTTTTATAAATCTCTGAACATATCTTAGATGATTTTGATAAGGGCGTGTTATTAAACTACTTGGTTAATTTTATATGGAATTTTTCCTCGTGTAAAGTCCGTGGTATTGTAACAGTTTTTCACTCCCTTGAGATGTGTATACTAAAAAAATACACATCGCGCTATATTGTCATTATATGTACATATAAACAGTCGTTTCAAAAAATCAAACCACTTTCAACTCGTTCAAACCTATATATTTTAATTTCTATTAATATGCTATTAATATTATATGCTAGCAATAACTCAGATCATAACGTCATGTTAGTAATTATGTTCGTTGTTTAAATATATTACATTAAATATGACAGGAGTTAACTAATCCCTGCATCTGACATCTGACATACACGAAGATGAGTCGACATTACAGACAGTTCAGACAGCTCATGAATAAGCCATTATTATAGGCGGAAAATACCTTTCTATACGACCGCGTTCTGTCGCTAACAAGCTAATAGTTTAATGCGACTTGCTTTGAATGTAATTTGTTGCGGTTAATTGTTCATGAACGACGTGAGGTCTCTAAATC
The DNA here is from genome assembly GCA_039881145.1 of Druceiella hillmani. Lineage (NCBI taxonomy): Eukaryota > Metazoa > Arthropoda > Insecta > Lepidoptera > Hepialidae > Druceiella > Druceiella hillmani. The sequence continues at coordinate 19,405,341 of JAYKKI010000016.1, read as the reverse complement.
CAAATGATGAATTTTGTTCTGTATGAAAGCAAGGCACGTTAATTACCCGTAAATATTAATTTACTTAATCGTTGATTAAAATTATATTTTATAGGCGTTAATATGAATATTCAGAAACAGCAAGTAATGATTAATTTATTTTAGTCTTAATTTCAAGGGTTTTTAATTCACTATATCATATTGTATATTTTTAAATTTAGTATAAAAACGTTGTAAGCTACTAGAATAAAACTACAAGCGCGACTCTATTATACAGAATAAGCGTATTAACGCTCATGTAAAATTAATCGAAAATAATGAACTCAAGTTCATTATTTTCGATTAATTTTGCAACGTTATGGATTTTTGGATGGGATGGGACTAATGCTTTTAAAATTTTTCTAATTTTTACTGTAATAAATAAAACCCTGTTTACATACAAGGATAATTAAGGATTTTTTTAGAAATTTGACAGAGTTCAGATTTGACACAACGCGCACACGGGCACATGCCACCTTCAAACGTGCACACGTGCACGCGCACACATACACGCACACAATAGGCTACTCAGGTTAATTCAAAACGTAAATACATATATATATTTTTAATTTTGTATCCTTCTATTCGTTTTTTCGAGCATTATGGAAACTACTGAAGCAATTTGCATAATACTTGGGGTTCAGATAATAATAAATTTGTTTACTACTTTTGAATCCTAAGGAATATTTTGTCTCTCAATCGGTTTTTGGAGGATCAAGTAAAAGTATTTGACCGATTTTAATAAAATTTTCAGCTAGGTATATTAAGTGAACAATTTTAAATTTAAAGCACTTTTTATCAAATGTTCCCTGAGTAATTTGAATTTCCGTCTTACTGTCAGGTACGCGGGCTTTAATTATTGAGTAGAATTTGTTGAAATTAATGGAGCTTAAATTTAAAACTAAAAAATAACATATTTTTATTTCCAATAAGAATATTTTGGAGATACAATGTTTTTAAAGTGTACATATAATTAATTTATCTTTATTTCAGCGAAGAGTATTCTTGAGACTCAAACCAAAATAAAAAAAATACCTAAATGAAACCGCGAGTAGAAGCTTGATTACGATCACCATTTATTTTTTATTGATTACGATCACCATTTATTTTTTCTTCCATCAAATAACCGTAATGGAATTGGTGTTAAAGGTCAACTTTTTAAAACACAATTTTTAATGAAAATAAAACCATCAGAATTACTCTCTAATTTTTAAATCATTAGAATCCGAAAGCATTTCAGGAAAAAACTTTGTAAAAATGATAACAAAAATATTATTTCTAATTTTAGAAATCAACATTTTTGGTAATTCACTGAGGTACTTTGACTGAACTCCTGACTTGTTCCTATAGATTGGCACTGATCATAAAATTGTGTGTATCATATGCATTTTGTTCTAGGTTCTTGGCGAAAAATTAATTCGTTACTAATTTTTTTCCCCGATATCACTCACATATATTTTTTCATTTTCGTGTTGGAAGTATTCTCCAGTAATACAATATAAACTTAATCATACCCAACCTAATCCAACTGAACCCACCCTAACCCAAACACAAACCTAACCTAACACAAGCTAATTCAACCTAATCCACTCTAACCCATCCTGACTAAGCTAAATCCAGTCCAATCATGTACCATCCAACCTAATTCAATTTCACCTAAAATAAACCGTTCAAATCATAGCTAATCTTAGTAATCCAATCTAACTCAACACATTCCAACTTTACGCAACCTAACCGAACAACCTAATAGTTCGGTTATATTAGGTTCGACCATAACACAAACCAATCCATCCTACTGTTTTTTAACCTAACTTAATCCATTCTAATCTAATCACTATTGACGCAGCCAAACCAACACAACTTAACCTACTCTCAGCTGACATAACTGTTATTTTATTCATAAACCATGCAGGGTGTATTTTCTATCCCGGAAAGGATGCATCATATTATTTCCCCTTTTCATCAGGTTCCAAAATCAATTGTTTTGATCATTTTCAAATTGTTTTGATAATTTTTAAGGAGCAGAAGATGAAAATTTTCAAATTTATTTTTTTTAAAATCATGCATTCCCGTGGAAGAAATATCGCTGAAAAAAATTTCGAATAGTAACACTGGGATGGGTGACAAACACCCTGCTCTCGCGTCTACGTCCTCTTCCTGATTCAGATACCGCGTTTCTAAATCTAATTCAAAGCAACTTGTATTTTAGCTTGGCCAAGCTTTGCATCTCAAAAGTACCCTTGACCAGGATACATATCCTAGACCGGGTATAGTATCTTACATTTTAGTTTTAACTTCATACTGAACTGCCGTAATAGGCTCTACAAATTCAATTCATTAGTTTGAAGTTTCAGTTTCAACACCACGTATTTGGTCCTACTGATTGAGTACTGATAATTGAATTTCAATATCCTTAATAGACATTTAATAAAAAGTACAATAGATTTATTTTTTTTCTCAAACATTATTCCAGCGAGGCTTTCGTACAGATATATAGATAGATAAGAGACAGGTGAAACATCCGTTCGGAAATATTCAAAAAGTCCGGAACAGGAACGCAAAATTTCATATAAATGTTTACTATAGTGTAAGTTCTGAGTGTATGTGAAAAACTGCGTATGTTCTATTATACGCCTATGTATTTTTATTTATATTTAATGATGTCTAAATAGTATATTTCATTTCTTTAACATTATCATTATGCAGAATTTCTTTATTAACAGTTTTGTAGTAGTATAAATTCCGACAATTTATTAAAATTTCAAATAAATATGCCAAAATGAATATTTTTACTTTTATAATAAATACAAAAGCTGAAAAGGTGTCCCCGCGACAGTTTTTTTTTTCACCGCGAGGGAATATTTTTTTTATTAATTTTGTTTGCTTTAAAAAGAAAATAAAAGAAAATCAAATGAGAGTACATATATTATACAGATATTTTCATAATTTTGCCATGCTTATCAAGACGCATTGGTTATTATTCAAGCAAATTTTATAAAAAATATCATACATCTGAAGGTATTACTAACTTTTTCAAAGAATTAAAGTCTATTCTAATCCATTTCCAATTCTTTCTCATATATATATAATATTCTAACTACGTGCCAAATTTCAAGCTCTAAATGGTTTGGAAGTAGATAAGATGTTTTAATTGTAAATTAGTTAGTCAATGCCAAAATTAGTAATTATCAGAAACGAAAACGAAAAAGCAATATTTACTAAATTTAAAGTAAAGTATGGAGTTTACCGTATTTTTGCGCTAAGTTTACCCTGATACATCAAACAGGTTTTGTACTTATACAATCAAATTTCCTACTCAATTCCATGCACTTAGATAAGTTTGTAATACTGTAACCATTCTTAGGGAAACATCTCGTAACCTTTGAGTTCAATAAATGTTAAATTATTTATAAACTATAGATCCTTTGTACGAAAAATTTTTACTCATTACTAATATGAACTTAAATGAAACAGAATTTAAAATATTACTTGATTTAAACCTTTCTATTTACTTCATATCCCCAGGGCGATGTGGCAAATAACGCTGATTCCTGATTTAGATGCCACGTCCCTGTTTAATTCTATTATTGAAATAAAATAAATAAAAGAACTAAACAATTCTATTATTTATTTTATTCGATATTTTTGTTTTCGTATTAAAATCCCTCTTCGACTTAAAACTCAGTGATAGTACTTGAGCAAGTTAATACGAAGAAAAAAAATTATAGACAACATAAATACACAGAAAAAAATAAGTAAAATGAAATGTATGCAAACATAATTATTTTCACTGAAAATAATAAGCTGGCCATGAATCGTTCAAATACTCCATCGTCTTATCTCTAAAACTGAACAAAAGAACAAGCCGGTAATTGCTGATTTCTCCATCGGATAAGTAAATTAAGCACCAGAACAATTGGAAATTGCAAGCAGATATTATTACATAAATATGGAATATGAAAAAAATTATTTGTACTCGTGTATAATCAACTCGTGTACAAAAAATATATTAATCTTAATACCGAAAGTTAACGTAACTTTTAACATTTTGAATATATGCAGGGCTAAATTCAACCCTCTTCTCTATTGTGGAAAGTTATATCTATTTAAGCCCAAAATGAAAAGCGAGGGTTACATGTGAGAATAATAGCCATACATTTTTAGGTAAAGGTGGTAAAATTCGACATATCAATATTTTCTGTATTTTCCCTAAAATGAGAAAATAAACTAATCATATGCAAACCAAATATTGACTCGTTCGCCTACAATTCAGCAATCATTCTGCAGTACGATAAGGCGATGATTAAAGTCGTGCATATTACGGCCTAAAAACTTTACCATTCTTTGTTTAAAGTCACGGTTTCTATGATTTATCCACTGAATCTGAGTCTTCCAGTTGCAAAACCTATGCGAAGATTCCTAACTACAATCTTATAATCATGATAACGTGATTGTTTAATGAAATGCAATACATAATTACACCGAAGCTAAGTCCACTCATCCATAAATATTATCGAGGTCTTCTAAGTACCTTATCAAGTTATACTACCGCGTGATAGAATGATAACGAAGTTTTATTATATGGCTTCTATTTTTCCATCTTGTGGTAAAGTATTGTCAATAAAACTTTAAGTATTTTATTTCGTATTCCAATGGTTTTTTCTATAAAACAGTATAAAATTAATATTTTATGGCTGGAAGCGAAGAAAATATTTAGAACATTGTCATCGGACTATTTTAACTTTCCAATTATTCCTACAAAACTGACGAATTCTACGAAGAACAAGGTTTGCTTAATGTTTTTGGCTAGTGAAAAAAAGTATCACGAAAAGGAAGGAGCCTTTTATATATTATTTTATTCTTTTTTTCTAGAAATAAAAGGTAAATGATTTCTGCAAATCTGCAAAATGTCTACTGTTAATACTAACCAAAAATCTATCCAATTGGCTATTAGGTAACGAAGGTGATTGGCTATTAGGTAACGAAGGTATGCCTCTGTTTTTTAGGTTAAAAACCGACCAAGTATATGTCGGAATACGCTAGCAGGTAGAATGTTTCTATATTGTCTGTATCTGTGGATTAAATTAACAGAAATAATTTTGCCACTAAATGTTATTTTGGAGTTTTTTTTAAATTCACCGTTCACAAACTAAAGCTTCCTATCGTTTAAAGCTTAATATTTCGCACGTAGTTTTAAAGGTTAACATTACCCCGAAGGAAATTAAAAATCATAACTAGAATCACAATTTTATTTTCAAGTCTTTTTCATGATTACACATTTGGGGGCTTTTATATTTTTAGCTAAAACCCTCCAAATTTATTAGTTATACTCTAACCTTCCAAATTTATTAGTTATACTATAGGAATATGTTCCATAATTATTTTTACATAGAAAATAGATCAAACCTTCGTCTTACCTAAGCATTAATTACTTTTTATTGATTTCATATATTTATCTTGTGAAAATCGTCTTTTGGATATTCATTCCTCGGTGAAATCGGAAATGAGAAGCAAATTAAAGGATTCATACCAAAACAAATGTCGTTAAATTTGAAATGACAAAACAACAATAAAATGAGTCTACAGAAAAACTATAGCGGTTATCCTAGATCTTACATTTTTTGAAATATAAGCCATTGGGTTATATAGTCACATCACGAAAAAACAATATTTGTAAATAGTTTAATAGATACATTATACACTCCTAAGTATTTATAACTGCCTATATAAGGAAACTCTGCATAAGGAACTTTCGTGGTAAGTTTTATTCGCCCTAGATAATCAATTCTCAATCCTCAATTCCAAATTAATCAATTCTCAATCTTATTATAACTAGTTTTGATTTCATTTCACATATTTGTTTCAATACCTTATCAAGTGAAATTAATTCGTCCTTTCTTTATTATTTCGCCAGTCCGTTTTGTTAGTTTGATTTGACTTTAAAATATTTGTAAACAAATTAAACGCCATGACGAGTCCTATTGGACTCGTCATCAATCATGAATTTTCTTCGTCATGAATTTTCTCTCCTAGAAACCACACTAGATGGCCAGTATGCAGACGTCATTGAGAAAAATATTTCTCTAGAAGAAAACAGAAAATAAATGATTACTCACTTTGTTTTGTACACAGATCTTTTAGTTTAAAAAGGCAAGTGTTTGCAATCGCATCCATGGACAAGGAATAGTAAAAACCCAAAGATATATATGCTAACATATATATATATATATATATATATATACATATATATATATATATATATATATATATATATATATATATAAATATACACAAACACATAAGTTATGTAAATTTTTTAATATTTGAGCCTAATTTCAACAATACAATGATATTTTTTAACATTCATGATGCGATGCTGTATTAGACATAGGAAAGTCGAGATATGGTTATAAGGTAATATCCGTTAATTAAAGCACTAATTATCGTATTTGTCGCCACAACAACATTGGCTTATTGAGTTATATTGCCAATGTATATTAAATGAAGATATTTATTATTCCAGGATATGTATATATTTTATGACATATTAGTTCCCATTAAATTATTAACATTGAAAGTGGTGTAAATATTTATTTCCAGAGTACGTGCATTAGGGGCGGGTTCAGAGGAAATGAGTGCCTCAGCAGCCGTAGTATTATAAAAGTTATTTTTTAATCTATTGATTTCTAATCCCCATTTCAGTTGTCATGTATTTGCACATCGTGTTTTCAATTTACAAGAAGAAATTAATGAGATATTGAAGCTACAATGCAAAATAATAATATATATTAATTATTTATTGGAACACCTTTTTATTATTATTAGACCCAATACTTTTTTCGATTGCGGTATATCTAACATATGTATTGTAAAAGAAAAGTGAATAGGCTCATATTAAAATTTTACTCTTATTTATAATACGTGCGGTGGGAACTTTGATTTAGAAGCGAATGCGTGCGAAAAACCTGGTAGAGAAAATGGTCTCATTGATTAACAGTTGATTGCTGATAGAGAATAAATAACTTATTTTACTGTAGGTAAAATAGAATGTGACAACCTTGCATAATTATTTTGAATCCTTTTTGGTAATTGCATCCAATGAATTGGCTAATTCATTGAAAGCAGGGAAGCTTATCAAAGATAAAATTATTTGGGATTGCGCTAGGCTATAGGTTCGTCCGTGAAACAATGAAATAATCAAAATATACCGGTTGTCAAATTTGATAATATAAAATATATATTATTAATAGGGAATATTATGTATATCGCTAACATTCAAACTGTTCATCTTATTTTTATACCCAGAATGTGTAGAATAATGAGAATTAAGTTAAAGGTTTTACAATTTGTGTTATTTTTCACAAAATACCCGACATATTCGTAGATTATCTTCATATTCTTGTAGTATAGTTCACAAAGAAACGAATTATTTAGCAGAAAGGTTTAAGTTGCACGTTGCCAGATATGTAGGAGAAAGGAGAGTTAACTTTTCTCTCCGAGATTCCTATAGTATGCAATGTACACCTGCCGTAGTGTCTTTTAGTAAAAGCTGTTTGAAAATATATTTATACACAAAATACTATCAGTATTTTGTGTATAAATATATTTTCAAACAGTCGCTTTTTTTAAATAAAGAAATTAGGAGTAATTTGTCTCAATGATGCTAGAAATTGTAATGGAATTTTAAATCTCAATCGTGCTAGAAATTGTGAAGTAATAAAAAATAAAGCCCTTATAAAAAGACTTACTATGGTAAGAGCTGTCAAAAACCGAATATGATTGACGGAATATATGACGAAGCAAGAAAAGAGTTTCTGAAAGAATTGGTTTTGACCTTTGAACGACAGCATGATATAGAGTGCAATACAGTCCTACAAAGTACTAGTCCACTTTGGTTACATCCTACGCGAAATTTACATTCTATATCATGCTGTTGTTTATTAAAATTCTGTCAAATGTATTGAAACCATAATTTTTGTCATCGGAACCTTAAAGTCTGTCAAATATGAAAAATTATTATCAAATTAGCACGTTCACAATTAAATGAAACTACGTGATGTAGTATTATTTCTACTTTCTTTAAGTTCTTTACCACGACCTAGGTTTCTTTGTATTACAACATCTTCAGGTGGGCGGGCTATTAGCAATGAGTGTTATGGCAGATGTTAACGAAACCAAAGACGAAACCTAGATCGTGGTAAAAAACTTAAAGAAAGTAGAAATGATACTACATCACGTAGTTTTATTTAATTGTGAATAATGAATTTCTACAAAATTAATGCCAAATAAATTCAAAATTAGCACATTTCAACATTTTTAAAAAATCAGCTTGCTGGACAAAAAATGTAAATTACCTGAAAAGTATTAAATAAACTCCCGGTATAATTATGTTCATAAGAATTACAATTAATAATGTTAATTGTATCGAATAAAGATTGAGATATTCAATTTCATATTCATAGATATTCAATTTCATATCATTCGAGTAAAGTATTTTGAAGGATTATCGTTAAAAAAGAATTACGCATCCTTTCGGTTTTTCTTATTATCTTATGTTATTTTAAAAACAGCAGTATTAAAAACAACATTATTAATGGCTTTATAAATTAGAGATGGGCGTTTTAGGTCACTAGTATGACCTAATAAAATCTAGGTCATTGGAAGTCGAAATCTAGTTCGTTTAATTTATTCTTTGTATCTAAATAAACACTAACTTTCCTATCATACTTTAAAGGCTTGAAACCGGCAGTGTTAAGTCTTGAGAGAATAGCATATTTAAAAAGTTGATGGTTTACAAAAACCAAAGTCACTCAATACTGTAATTACTACTTCCATTATTTATTTACAACTAGTCAACTAATTTATTAATCTGCACAAACCTAACAAAATAAAAATACTGTTAATTAACAAAATTTAAATTGTTTAAAACCAGTAATAAGACCCTATTTAACTTTAAGTTGCGGAAATGTCATTGGTATATGTGTAGACTGTAATATATACAATACGTATGAACTTGTATTTTAAAAAATCAACATTAGCTCAAACTTTTCTTAAAATACTAGCAAATTCTATTAAACCGACTTGTACTGCTAAACTAAGAATGTATGCGGATGTGATATTTTGAAGTTTCCACTCAGATATTTTGAGGCTTAATAAAGCAATTAAATTACTAGGTCTTTCTTAAATCTGTTGAGTTAGATTGGGATGGGTTTTTTTCTTTTAGGTGAGTTGTGTTGGGTTAGGTTGCGTTGGGTTAGATTGCGTTGGGTTGAGTTTGCTTTTGGTAGGGTTAGAATTGTTTTAGTTGGGTTGCATTTGCTTTGGATTTGTTTAAATTTCCTTTTGATTGAGTTAGGTGGACTTTACTTTAGATTGGGCTGCGTTGAGTTTATTTCTATTTGATTTAAGTTGGATTGGGTACGGTTGATTTTTGCTTTAGGTTGAATCGGGTTGTGTTGGGCTTTGTTGGATTTTGCTTTAACTGGAAATGAGTATACTTTGAGTTTGGATTAGCATTTTTAAGTGGTGTATGTTTAAAAAGATGCAAAAATTACAGAAATATGTTACTCTATTCTGTTACTTTTACTATGTCCCCTGAAATCACTTTTTCATAAATAATGTCAATCTAATAATTTTCAACGACACGCAAATTCTACATCATGCTTGTATAATTCACGTTTCAATCAATCAAATCAAGAAAAATTGAAGAGCTTCGGCAAGACCTGGAGTAAAGCGATTTATGATGCGTTGATCGTCATGGCAAATTATCATTGAGGTATTTTACCACCGGAAGAAAATATGGGTTATGAAGAGTAATAGAGGGATATGTTCAATATTACTATAAGCGAAACGGCATAAATACAGAGGAAAGTTATATGACTGTTCTTTCGGTCATATAATTTTGGTGAAAAATTCATAATGCAATATAGGTCATATACATACAGTTTGTAGTGCATGTACCAACCACTGGCAGTAATTATACAAAGCCTACTCCATACATACCGATATCGAAAGTACTCACGAAAATGTGAGTGATCTGACTCAACGTAAATAAGAACTGTTAAGGTTTATTCAGTTAATTGAATTGCATTATACCTTAATAGTAGAAGATAAGACGATAAAATACTTTTTGAGAAGGATTTTATGCGCCAATAAGTTAAGTATAAAATATACCAGCTATGGAAAATATAAAACTCAATTAGAGAAACATTAAGAAATATTCGGCTCTTGCTGAGTACGGTTAGGTTAACTTTTTAGGAAAAACCGAACTCATTCACATGGTCGTCCATCTCGTCCGTTTGCCTGTCATAGTCTTTTTTCGAAAACTCTGACGTAGAAATTTAAAATTTTACTTCGTCCTAAAACAATTAACAGTCAAAAATATTTGGCGAAAATTGTTAGAAGCCAATCAAACATTTTTTTTAGTTTCTTCCTATTTATGGGATTGATAAAGAATTTACAAGGATCCAAAACTGTTTTTTACAGAATTTTATTTAAGAAAATTCTATAAGTAATGTTGAATATGTGCGCACCGTTTAACTCAGAAACCGTTTGACATAGAAACATGAAACCTATATTTCACAAATAAACACCCAAAAATATTTATTCAGTTTTTCCAAAATGGACAGATGACACCACTTTTAACTTTCATATAACTTATTAGTCGAAGCAGAAAGTTATAAGGATTTAAAAATATTTTTTTCGAAACTTTATGTAAAATATTGTTATAAGCTTACTGCTTGTTAATGTTAAATTTATTCGCGAATAAAGTATTAATAATTTGAGACCATCAGCACTTGACACTAACGTCAAGTAATATATATATATATATATACGTGTGCGTGTGTGTGTGTGTATGTGTGTATGTGTATGTATGTATGTAAATTATCATATGCTATCTATCGTAAAAAATCCAAAGAAAAATCAGATCTTTTAACCCTAGGGTTGGCGTTTTAATGCTATCATTAATAGATATGTCAATATATTATTTTTATGCTAACTAGAAAAAAGTTACATACAAAATTATTAATACACATTTAGCAGTAAAATTTACTTATTTAAGTTAATGGTTTTTAATAAGTTATAGCTGTAAATAACATGTGGGAGTGAAGATTACCATGAAAGAGGATGCCACGTTTCATTGCTGCATTAAAGTTTGAATAAATAAATAAGAAATTAATTAGAAAAGCATAACCAATTGAAGCAGAGACATAAGAAAAGAGACACATTATTTTGTCACGCTATTTATGTTAGCATCATCAATACTAAATGCTTTAGAAACAGTAGTGGCATTGAGAAACTACCTGATGGATAAAATCAGAAAAATAACTGTTTTACTTAAGGGGTAAGAAAGAAAGAAAAGGTAATGTAACTTATATTGAACAAATTTTTAACTCTTAAACCCAATTTATGAAAAATCAATAAATAATATTTTAAAATGTTAAACACAATTGAAGGTATAACGTCAAGAGTAAAGTTAATTCATTTAAGGACGGAGCACTTATACTTCTATCAATTACATGTAACCGACGAATATGATAAATATTAACTATTTATTCACTTAAACTTAAAAAAACGCGCCTTCACAAAGAAGTAGTGAGTGATATAGGTTGCAAAATAAATATCTTTTCAAATACTCTTGACACTTTCCTGACGCTATGACAAGGGTACAGCCTGCTGGAGCCTTGCTGAAGAATACAAAGAAAAACCGAATAAAGGCATTTTGCTTGACTTCACTGTACCTTGAAATGCACTTTTCATTGAAAAAATTATGGTTTCAATACGAAATATTCTAGGTCGATTTGTCTTTGTTAATTTTCATTTCGTTCATCTATGATATGCTTATATAATATCATCAAAACTAGACATATAATTCTGACGATTGGTTTGAAAATGAAGTTTATGGCATATTGAATAGCTTTGTTGATCAAGGCGAATTTAAAATTTAAACTTAACATGTAGCTAAGAGTCGTAAATATAAAACATCAATAAATTTTATAGCAATATGATAATTGCTAGAATTACATTAATTTCTAGTCTTGTTTTAGATCAAATGCCACTATCATTTTCTTTAGATTTACCTCATATTTTTGCTATCTGAATGTGCTTTACGATATTTACGCGATGTTTTAAAGAAACGATCTAATTTCAACATTTCCTGATATAGCAGTAGCATTAAGAAAATTGCTTAAAAATTTGGCTATAATCATATTTAGGGAAAACATTTTTTCTAGAATAAAAATGATTTGCAATAACAAAAATAAATTGTCATGCACGGAATTTCAGGTGGTTTATCAATTAATAAACCTATTTGAATATTGGATGATGTTATATAGCGTACCAAAATATTCTTTTCTTTATTCCCTTTATACAAGTGATGCATTATATTGTAATACTACATAACATTTTATTCATGTTTCAAACTAATAAAAGCATTGATATGTATCGGATAACCAAAGTGTTTCAATAGATTATGGGCCCAGTTCCATATATTTTGGATATACAAAAGTGAATAGTGTCTTGTTGTAATGTAATCAACAGCAATACCCTACACTTTACAACAATAACTTTGAATTTCATAGTAAATGTGCCAAAATTTAAAGGTTGAAATAATTAGAATGAAAGGTTTTTTGCAGCAGAAAATTTGATCGTCTTAGAGAGCATGCTGGAAATCATCAAGACGAACAGTTATGGGCGGGAAAACAAAAGTGAAGCTAGTTTTTACAATAGACCCATCATTATACAATCATATTAAAACAACTAAAACTATTAAGTAACTATGGACAAAACTGAATTCAATGTTCCATGATCGCAATTTCTTTTGAAAACTCACCTTCTTTGTCGTTTAATATAAATCAGATTCGCGAATTGTGATTCAGTTACTTCATTTATGACCCAAGACGTTGAAACATCGCAAAGAATTTGAGGAACATGGTTCAAAATAAATTATGTATAGGTTATTACTGTTTACAAAATTACTAAAGAAGTTCTCGCCAATAATCTTAACCACAGAGTACTCAGGTTTAAAAATTAGTATGGATATCGTAAAGACGGAATTGCTTGATATGGGTGAAATGACCTAGTACAGTGGTGGTTTTGTGGTAAAAAGTTGGCAAAGAAACAAAACTGGTGACAAAAGTTAAAAATTTGTGTTTGGGCAGATCGAATGTCAATGAAATAGTAGTTGGCACACAATAATCTATTACAGGTGATATCAAACAGGTTAATACAAAAACTAATGTACAAGGATTAGTAAATCTGAGAAACGAAAGCAATCTAATATATTTAGCCCGTTATTTTTAAGCGCTAAATTTCGTAATTCCGATTAGAATGTCCATTTAGGAGCAAGTAGAAATATGATGCCGAATATAGTATGGTTAACAAATATGTCGCTGAAACCTAAAGTTGAAATTATTGTTGCCGATATAAAAAAAATATAATTTTAATGCAGTGGTGACGTGCATATTACAAATGAAGCTCATGATATACAATATTATTTTCCAGTTACCAGTGAAATAATATATTATTTTAGGAAGAGAGAAGTCTCATTTATAATAAACTAAATGAATTTCAAGCTACAAATAACCTGGTAGAAGGAATCTACAAGTTGAACTAGAGGGAAATTGGCTGCTTATTAACTTGAGCAACAGGAAATCTTTGGCCCAACAGGCTTATGTACATCCATAGTGATGATCTTAAGAGAACAGATTATACGTACTGTAATTTGAAGGTCTTGCCAAATTTCATATTACCAAAGAAAATTGTGTGGCAGCGAAGCGAAGCAAGCCTAATTTCAATTTTTCCATGTTGGTGGTAGGAGTAATGCGCTACTTGATAAGATGTATCCTGATCTTTTTTAACCTCTGGATGTGAAATCTATAAGTAGCACCAAATATTTCTTTTTATTTCTTGACAATTTTAGTGGAATGGTGTTTATTTCGTCCTTAAGAACTAAGGAAGAAACTTATAATTTCTTGGGAGTTTCAACCATTAGTTGAAAATAAAAGTGGCAAAAAATCAAGAGTTTAAAAACGAATAATGGTTTAGAATGCTGTAGTTATGTATAACTTGGCAGATAGAGGGATTATATGCTAAACAAAACAATTCATACACACCAGAGTAAAATAGGTTGATAACCAATGTTCTTTAATATATATATGTATATATATATATATATATATATATATATATATATATATATATATATATATACACACAAATTATTTTTCCCTTTAATAAATTACAACAATGCAACTTGATGTCAACAGAATAAAAACAGACCAGTGAATCTGTCAAGAGTATTATAGACTAAATACCTAGAATAAAAAAGGTGATACCTAATGTGTTTGATAAAAATAATAAAAGTAACTGGAGCAGGCAAAGAACTTATGCCGATCCAAAACAAAGCGAACCTCGTAACAGTGTATCTGATCCTCTATGTAATTGTTCAGGAAATACCAAATAAGTGAGTAGAAATATGTTTGCATCAGCTTTCGGTATAAAGCAACAGATGATTTACTATGTCATTCTGAGTGCCAAGTAAGGAATGCCTAGAAAAATTTGGGAGGAAGGAAAAAGTAAAACACAGACACATTCCCAGGCCAAGAATCTGAATATGACAAGTCTCATTCCCAGAAAGATTATGTAAATCTTGAGCTCAACATTAATCGTTTATATAGGGATTTCCAAGCTCTGCACAAACGATTAATATTGTAATAACTTTTTAGAAGGTATAATCGTCAATAAATGCAATGAAAATCATTTTGAATCTACAATGCTTCATTACTTTATATATAGGTTGCGTCATAAGTTACCGCGTATATACGTTCTGTAAAAGAAATTTATGTATAACCTTATTGAAATTACCTAAATATAGACTTTAGGGCAAAACTGAATACACATATTCAAATCAAAATTCACAAATGTATTCCGTTATATAATAACGGTTAATGTTTAAATTATAAATGCATCTAACAATCCACAATTCTAAACAATGAATACTTAATGGAAAGTCATTCGATACCAGCAACGTGTTGATATTTTATATTAATAATAAATGTGAATATAAAACGTGTCACGTGTGAAATTGTGTAACAATGATTTGTAAATAGACATGTTTTAAATATTCTTTCCTTTTGTGGTTACATACCTCAAAATAAAAAAAACGAAATCCTTATAAGATCCCTCCCAGTCCGTGGGTGCGGCGATCAGTCATTTTTCTCAGACGACTTTGGTTGCCCTACGTAAAAACTTTAAATCTGGCGTAGTAATAAAGCATGTTAAATGGCATATATCTACATAGGTAATTTTAAAAATTATTCTAAATAAAACTTTAGCTGAGAAAAATTAAACTTTCCAAAAAAGGATTTTAAAATTTCGTAAATAGTTAAGGATCATAATTTAAAAAGACTAGTTATATGTGTCTCAAAATAGTTTATTCATAATTGTAGGTATTACATCTTCAGAGATATACTCATACCGAAAAAAATTTGCAGTATAATGTAATTTCTGAACATGTCTAAATTTGCAAAATACTATCACAGAAGTAACAGATTTTTGGAATCGGTGTTAAGTCGATATTTCTCTCCTGTCTGACGTACATGAAAATTTACTCAAACATAGTTGAGTGCTACGTTTCACTTAGGAGCGACCCCCAAAAATGTCCAACATTGACAGCATTTTCCATTTCTTTTATGTCCGGAAACGATATTGTGTTGTAAAAATTCCAACCAAGTACACGTATTTTCATAATTCCATACTTTTCCATGCTCTTCTTACAGTCGATTAAACAGTTTTATATTTCCATTTTTAGCGCCTACCATATATCTATACATCAATATTCTAGTTGCCGTGTGTTTTCATACACCTGTACATACTTACTTACCTACGTACCTTCGTAGTAATGTTCAGTCACTACGCATTTGACTGTACCTGTGCCTACTGATTATCTATCTATCATTTTCTTAGTCGCTTCATGACTGTGTTTTTCTGTATATATATATATACCTACTCACTTTATTATTTCCTGGTTAACATGAAAAGAAATGAAACTAATCTAAACTTGGTTGTATTACCCCTGCTCATTGAATATTTCCTGTCACCGCTCCATCATTGTAATCTGATTTTGTTAAACGGCAGATTTGTGCCGCCCTTAGTTGTGTCAAAATTTTAGAAAGTTTTAAATTATTAGATTAATGTTACACCTATAACACTCAAACTCAATTGTATCCCATTGTTGAGGAATTTTACACAATTAAATGAAACTACGTGATGTAGTATTATTTCTACTTTCTTTAATTTCTTTACCACGACCTAGGTTTCGTTGTATTACAACATCTTCAGGTGGGATATTAGCAAAGATTATCTTTGTAAAGAAATTAAAGAAAGTAGAAATATTACTACATCACGTAGTTTCATTTAATTGAGAATAATGAATTTCTACAAAATTAACGCCAAATATATTCAATAACTTGAGATCTTTTTTAAAGATTGGAAATACAATGAAGTAGAATAGCAGTTCAAATCAATCTCTTATAATTCTAATTGAATCTCCAGACGTACTCCTACGTTCTTACCTCTAAGCATTGCCAGTTGTGCCCAACAACAGAGTTCGAGACGGAGCACGAGGGATGAATAAAAGGTCAGTCGGGCGGTGTAGTAGATTCCTCAGTAATATTATGAATATTTATGAGAATATTTAGGCATCTTGAACTCACCTTTTCATCTTCAATATTACTTTGAACTACGTATTCTTGAATAATATTCTCAACCTCACTATCCGATCCCTTCATTCTTCATCGCTCGATTGCTAGTAATTGAGGTATTTGTTTATCGTCTATGATATTTTTAGACGTCATTGTTATAGATATGTATGTTTATATATATATATATATATATATATATATATATATATATATATATATATATATATATATATATATGCATATATACATATATATATATATATATATATATATATGTATGTATGTATGTATGTATATATTATGTATCTACGTGCATGTGTGAGTATTTAAATCATTACACATTTCGCAATTGTTCTTAAATTTATTTCATTACTTTGCTTTTTGCGCCCATGTTCAAAATATATCCTAATACATTTTGTTACTGGAAGACCCGTTATTTATTTTTTGGTAATTACTTATTTACTTAATAAACTTGATTTATTTGTTCGTATGTTTAAAAAGGACAAGGTATTTTTATGTGCAATTTATACTGTATTATTTCGAATTACAATAGATAAAAAGTATTGACTTTTATAATTCATAATCAATTGATCATCGCTATGATTTATTTTCGTAGAACGATTTGAAAGACTAAAATTGTTTTCGAAGTGGCAGGATTCTAAAATTTAATACGTAAAATATTCGGTGTGTAATATGACCAATAACCTCCGGTCTGTCAGTGTAGACTCACTGAATTTATCTTTATTAAGTTCGTTTCGATAATTGTGCGGTTTATAAATGATAACCAAGTTTTCCGTTTTAACAAAGGTGGACTTATCTAGTTTAGGCTTGTTATATTCGTGGTTAATTGATAGTTTTTGGGATCTTATAAAGAAGTTGGAAGTTCACGACAGCTTCGCCAATCTCATGAACCTAGACTTTCTGAGTTTGATGTCGCTAGATTACTGAAAAGTAGTGTGCAACAATAATGCATTGATGGGAGTGAATAGGATAAGAAATTTAAAATAATCTTACTTATTTTACGCAGTAACTATTAATTAAAACAATATATAAAGGCATATGATACATAAAATGTCTTTTAAAAAACCGACTTCAACAAAGGATAATTATCAAAATTAAAAATAATTGTCCCAAAATGGGTACCTACTTATTCGCAATAAATAACTAAGTTACTTATTTTTGAAGTTGGTGCCAACACTGTCGACCAACTTAAACAAATTTATAATTTAATTTAATTTATAATGTCAATTTAAAACTTGAACTTCTAATGTGTTTATAATACTAAATAGATTCATAAAGGGTTTATTGATAATATAAAAAAATACATTTCCTTTAGTTGATCGGCAGTGCTGGCACTGACTTCAAAAGTAAGTAATTAAATTATTTATTACAAATAAGTAGGTGACTATGATGAGGTATTTTGAGTTAATTATTTTTTACTTTTAGTACCTACCTTTTTGAAGTCGGTTTTTTAAAGAATATTTTATTTTAGAATTTTCAGTGCTTAATATATAAATATTAATTATTTCTTAGTATATTCCATAATTATTAAAGTCACGGGCCAAAGCTAGTATGTTTAGAATTGCTTCTTTGTCTAAAATTGATTATCAACAACACATAGAAGCGGTAATAGTAGCCGCCAATGTCTATTTGTAACCGTTGTGGAGTTCGATTCTCTATATCCGAAGTCCAATATCAGATTTTGCAAATTAATCACTACCACTTGAGGAGTTCCTTTCCCCATGTTGAAATTTTAATATTACATTTTGTAAAGTAACTACTAAAGTAGAAGGCCGAAGTGTTTTAAATTGTATAAATACTATAATTATTTAGTTATTTTTTTTCAATTGATTGCAAAAAAGTTAATTTTTGAAAAAAAAATATTTTAATTATTTTATTGTGCTCAGTAAAATGTTTGCTTCTTTGTAAGACTATTATTAATATTAGTATGGTGCAAACTTGTGTTTTGTAGATGCTCGGTAGTATAATATAGTTCATAAAATTTATTCTACACATTAAACGACATATTTTAATTGTCTAAAAAGCTAGTTATCACAATAATTGAAAGATAATAATATTGTACCTAAATAATTTTTTACCATGAAAGATAGGGAAACAAAATTAAGAGAGGAGTCTTAGAGGCAACATCAAGTATCATGTTACCCTGAATATTTTATAACAAAGAGTTAAGAAAGGTTCGTTCGGATTGAATGTATACATACACATGTGAACACAAGCTACTGACAAAGGATATAAAACCAGAAATATTTATCAAAAACGAAGACAATTTTAACGACTCTTTTGATTACTGGGTGTTTTGAATTGATTTATTTAGCATTTAATGTACGAACCCAAAAATTGAGTACAAAACACATGTATGTTGTCTTTTGAAGACCGCAAATATCCCATACAAGTTCTTCCGATCGATCGCCATAACCCAATTTGTACATGAGTTTGCCCTTATCTTCAGTTTAAGAATACAGTTATGTCAATCCTATTTATTTTAAAGAACCCCTTGGTTCTCAATTTGTTTACTCAATGTCAACAGTATTTGTTAAATAACAAAATCACCCAAGAAAAGTCGTTTTAGTCATTTAGTTTTAAGTGTCATATTAGAATTTGAAATTTTCTGTCAAAATTAATTTAAAAATACATAGTTTGTCATGTAATTAAAATATCAAAAAATACCACACAGCAAATGAAAATTAATGTTTCATATAAATATTATTAATACTATACATGTATTAAATTTCTTATTAAATTAAATTATAATTATGCTTATTGTTTAATTCAAAATGGATATTTCTGAAATTACCATGAGTACGGTAAGGCTGATTGTTAAAACAAAACCTGTTTAAATGGTGGGACAGTTAACCTATGAAATATTGGTGATCGATCGTAAAACTAATTACTAAAACTAACACTAATATTTAATAAATTCAGAACTACATTAATTATAACAAAAATAAAGTTCGTCTGGCTATTATCAAGGCTTTGATACTGAAACAATGCCTTAATAATAATCAAATCTTAAATATACCATCTATATTTTCCACCGTATAATTACCATGAAATTTACGAAATAATGTTCTGTATAGCACTAATGTGGCCAAAGATAGTGTTAAGATCTCCTTTCCTGCTTTGTTACCTAGATTATAAAGCCATTTAAAATTTCAATAATTGATGTAATTTGGAATGTTTTAGATTTTATACGTGTAACATGGAAGTCAGAAATTTCTGTGAAGCAGTGTGCATAGCTAGTGCCACAAAATTAAATTTCCTTGCATAAATTTGAGATAAATATATTATTATAGATTGCCGGCTAAATTAAACTTACCAACACACGACTGCAGCGTAAGGCATTATCTCAACTTTCGTCACCGATGTTCGTAACTATCCTAAAGTGATATCCACTTTTATGCCTATTAGTGTTATATGACGTCTCATTTCCGAAAGTTTCAATAAGCCACTAATCAATTACACGTAAAACCTGAATTCGACGGAATCAATATACAATTTCTCTCTTGACTTTCATGTCATGCAAGAAAGCAATAACGAGACGTCCCTTAAGCCATTATCGGCAGATGACGCCCACGCGCCGACGTGCTGTCAATTGTCGACAAGGATAATATCCTCTCGTGAATATTATGTGCTAACGAGAATTATTCCTACGCTCGGGTGTCGCTCTCACTTTTCATGACACTTTGGCTTTTGGGGTTCTTGTGAAGCACGTTCCATCTAAGTCGCGTGGTTATGTTTGATGAAGTATACACCTATTTAAAAAGTGTAGCGTATTTTCAGATTTCTAAACAATGTGGAAAATTAAGATTATTTTGATTACTTAATATTAAAGTATTACATGATATCATCCACAAAATTAACCTTTTAATTTGTAGGAATTAACTAGGTAATAATTTATATGTTCTTATAATATAAGTGTTATGTCAGAATTAGTTTCATGCAACAATTTAATGCGAATCAAATGCGATGGGTGGTCTTATTTATTTAAACTTTTTTTCTGGTATGTGGGTTCTCGGGTAATTTTATTTATTTAACTTTTCATTAAATATTAAAATTTAAACTATTAAAATAGATTTTATAACATGCAGATTATATATAAATATTCCGTCACAATGAAATTACACAGAATTATAATTATGTATGTATAAATATTTACAGTATAACCAAGTGAGCAGTAATCTTATTTCAGTATAATGTAATATTTTTTACTAAGCGCAAATATAAGCGATTAGATTTGTGATCAAAAAAGTTATGACTACTATAACATGAAGGTGTTCTATTTATAAATAAGTTATTCGTCCCTAAATAAAGTGATATTTTTAATAAATCTTTAATAAATCAGTTCCCACCTCGATTATATTTTCTTTATATTTTGGTTAAAAATTTAGTCAATATGATTTTAATTCTATTTTTACATGGTGTGCAATTTCAGCAAACAATTTTAGAATGGACCCATAGTTTTCTTATGTCTTCGATACGTTCAGCACATTTGAAAGTAAAAGCAATGGACCGAGATCGACGGAAGAATTTCCTATTAAAATTATCTTTTCGACTGCAATATCGTTAGAGTAGAATTGGAAATTAGAAAACTATTTACCAATGTTTTTATCCGAATATAATAAAAGAATATTACAAAACATACTGGATATAATATTTAAAATAATCGTTGCTTTAACCTAGTTACATGTCAAGATTAATAGCTTGTACCTAGCGATAGTTTTTGCGATAATTATATGAGGTAAAAGTATGTACAAGAAAATTAAATTCAGCGGGGAAAAAGCAGTTTAGATAACATATATTTCATTATTAAACAATTTAAGTACTGATATTGTATATTTAGAGTTTTGAATATATCAGATGCGAATTTGAATGGTTTGCTCACAACAAAGAATGAAAACTAATGGATATAATTATTGTTAATGCAAAAGTAACATACATTTATTATATATCAAACCGACGCTCATACTCATAATTTTAAGACACTTAACAATAAGACACATGAAACACGATCTTCAAATATGAAAGAACATGATAGAAAATACAGGAAAGTTTCCTTAGTTGGGAGATAGAGGTGGAGATATTGAATCACAACCGATTTACTACCATGTGTTAAGGAGTTAGATTATTTATCTTCAGAACTCATCATCACACTCTAACTTGGTCAATGGTGCAGTTATTTTGCAAAATAAAAACTACTAGAAGTAAATATCTTGAATTACGTTTCATTTACCACTAGTATAAGGAGTTCAGACAAGGAGTTTCTTTGTTCATCTCCAGAATGCGTCATCAGACTCTGACATTATCCATAGTATAGTGATATCTAATCACGGTTAATGTACTAATATTCATTCAGGAGTTCCTTTGTTCATATCCAGAACTTATTATCATACTCTGATCTCGTAGGTGGTGTATTTATTTTGAAAAATAATAACTACACGTAGCAAATATCTTGAATCTTAGTTGATGTACTGCCGTTCGTAAAGGAGTACCATCATTAATTTCCGGATCTCATAATTAGATCATCATAATATTTATATGGAACTACATCTGTAGCATCTTCTTTGAAATAAAAGAAGAATCATCAAAATTAGATAAAGAATCATCCTTCGAATTGAGAACCTCCTCCTTTTTTTTGATATCGGATAATAAATAGACATATCGTATGTTTTGTTTGTAGGTATCAATTTAGGAAATTCACTATTGTTTAATAGTCTAAATATAATATGTAAGAAGCAAACAATTAAACAACTTTTAAAAAACATCAAAGCAACCCTTTATTGGGAATATTTAAAAACAAGAAAATATTTGTGAAAATACAGCATATATACATTTTTGACTCGCGGTATATAAGATTATGTCGACATCACTCTTGTTTATTCGGTAATAGCTTTTAAGGCAATTACTCACAATTGGTATGAAAATATAGTACATTTGATTACTGTAGAAGGCTGAAGTGTTTTAAATTGTATAAATACTATAATTATTTAGTTATTTTTTTTTCAATTGATTGCAAAAAAGTTCATTTTTGAAAAAAAAGTATTATAATTATTTTATTGTGCTCAGTGAAATGTTTGGTTCTTTGTAAGACTAATATTAATATTAGTATGGTGCGATCTTGTGTTTGTAGATGCTCGTTAGTATAATATAGTCCATAAAATTTATTATACACATTAAACGACATATTTTAATTGTCTAAAACGCTAGTTATCACAATAATTGAAAGATAATAATATTGTACCTAAATAATTTTTTACCATGAAAAATAGGGAAACAAAATTAAGAGAGGAGTCTTAGAGGCAACAGAAAGTATCATGTTACCCTGAATATTTTATAACAAAGAGTTAAGAAAGGTTCGTTCGGATTGAATGTATACATACACATGTGAACACAAGCTACTGACAAAGGATAAAAAACCAGAAATATTTATAAAAAACGAAGACAATTTTAACGACTCTTTTGATTACTGGGTGTTTTGAATTGATTTATTTAGCATTTAATGTACGAACCCAAAAATTGAGTACAAAACACATGTATGTTGTCTTTTGAAGACCGCAAATATCCCATACAAGTTCTTCCGATCGATCGCCATAACCCAATTTATACATGAGTTTGCCCTTATCTTCAGTTTAAGAATACAGTTATGTCAATCCTATTTATTTTAAAGAACCCCTTGGTTCTCAATTTGTTTACTCAATGTCAACAGTATTTGCTAAATAACAAAATCATCCAAGAAAAGTTGTTTTAGTCATTTAGTTTTAAGTGTCATATTAGAATTTGAAATTTTCTGTCAAAATTAATTTAAAAATACATAGTTTTTCATGTAATTAAAATATCAAAAAATACCACACAGCAAATGAAAATTAATGTTTCATATAAATATTATTAATACTATACATGTATTAAATTTCTTATTAAGTTAAATTATAATTATGCTTATTGTTTAATTCAAAATGAATATTTCTGAAATTACCATGAGTACGGTAAGGCTGATTGTTAAAACAAAACCTGTTTAAATGGTGGGACAGTTAACCTATGAAATATTGGTGATCGATCGTGAAACTAATTACTAAAACTAACACTAATACTTAATCAATTCAGAACTACATTAATTATAACAAAAATAAAATTCGTCTGGCTATTATCAAGGCTTTGATACTGAATCAATGCCTTAATAATAATCAAATCTTAAATATACCATCTATATTTTCCACCGTATAATAACCATGAAATCTACGAAATAATGTTCTATATAGCACTAATGTGGCCAAAGATAGTGTTAAGATCTCCTTTCCTGCTTTGTTACCTAGATTATAAAACCATTTAAAATTGCAATAATTGATGTAATTTGGAATGTTTTAGATTTTATACGTGTAACATGGAAGTCAGAAATTTTTGTGAAGCAGTGTGCATAGCTAGTGTCACAAAATTAAATTTCCTTGCATAAATTTGTGATAAATATATTATTATAGATTGCCGGCTAAATTAAACTTACAAACACACGACTGCAGCGTAAGACATTATCTCAATTTTCGTCACCGATGTTCGTAACTATCCTAAAGTGACATCCACTTTTATGCCTATGAGTGTTATATGACGTCTCATTTTCGAAAGTTTCAATAAGCTACTAATCAATTACACGTAAAACCTGAATTCGACGGAATCAATATACAATTTCTCTCTTGACTTTCATGTCATGCAAGAAAGCAATAACGAGACGTCCCTTAAGCCATTATCGGCAGATGACGCCCACGCGCCGACGTGCTGTCAATTGTCGACAAGGATAATATCCTCTCGTGAATATTATGTGCTAACGAGAATTATTCCTACGCTCGGGTGTCGCTCTCACTTTTCATGACACTTTGGCTTTTGGGGTTCTTGTGAAGCACGTTCCATCTAAGTCGCGTGGTAATGTTTGATGAAGTATACACCTATTTAAAAAGTGTAGCCTATTTTCAGATTTCTAAACGATGTGGAAAATTAAGATTATTTTGATTACTTAATATTAAAGTATTACATGATATCATCCACAAAATTAACCTTGTAAGTTGTAGGAATTAACTAGGTAATAATTTATATGTTCTTATAATATAAGTGTTATGTCAGAATTAGTTTCATGCGACAATTGAATGCGAATCAAATGCGATGGGTGGTCTTATTTATTTAAACTTTTTTCTGGTATGTGGGTTTTCGGGTAATTTTATTTATTTAACTTTTCATTAAATATTAAAATTTAAACTATTAAAATAGATTTTATAACAAGCAGATTATATATTAATATTCCGTCACAATGAAATTACACAGAATTATAATTATGTATGTATAAATATTTACAGTATAACCAAGTGAGCAGTAATCTTATTTCAGTATAATGTAATATTTTATACTAAGCGCAAATATAAGCGATTAGATTTGTGATCAAAAAAGTTATGACTACTATAACATGAAGGTGTTCTATTTATAAATAAGTTATTCGTCCCTAAATAAAGTGATATTTTTAATAAATCTTTAATAAATCAGTTCCCACCTCGATTATATTTTCTTTATATTTTGGTTAAAAATTTAGTCAATATGATTTTAATTCTATTTTTACATGGTGTGCAATTTCAGCAAACAATTTTAGAATGGACCCATAGTTTTCATATGTCTTCGATACGTTCAGCACATTTGAAAGTAAAAGCAATGGACCGAGATCGACGGAGGAATTTCGTATTAAAATTCCCTTTTTGACTGAAATATCGTTAGAGTAGAATTGGAAATTAGAAAATTATTTACCAATGTTTTTATCCGAATACAATAAAAGAATATTACACAACATACTGGATATAATATTTAAAATAATCGTTGCTTTAACCTAGTTACATGTCAAGATTAATAGCTTGTACCTAGCGATAGTTTTTGCGATAATTATATGAGGTAAAAGTATGTACAAAAAAATTAATTTCAGCGGGGAAAATAGCAGTTTAGATAACATATCTTTCATCATTAAACAATTTAAGGACTGATATTGTATATTTAGAGTTTTTAATATATCAGATGCAAATTTTAATGGTTTGCTCATCACAAAGAATGAAAACTAATGGATATAATTATTGTTAATGCAAAAGTAACATACATTTATTATATATCAAACCGACGCTCATACTTAGAAATTTTAAGACACTTAACAATAAGACACCCAAAACACGGCTTCAAATATGAAAGAACATGATAGAAAATAGGGGAAAGTTTCCTTAGTTGGGGTTTGCACCGTTGGCTTATATGCAACTTTATTATATCCCAAACAATTAATATTCATGTTACATTAACTTCTAATTACATCCAGAGATATTTTGAATTTTCAATGAACAATTTAAGACCACAGCGTATTTTAATTTCACATCTGAGTTAAAAGTAAAGTGACGTTAAAATTATTATTCTCATTTGGAAAACCCATTTATTTATTCGTAAAAATAGCATTGCATAGAAATGATGGGGGTCAAACATTAACACAAGTAGTCGCTTTTTAAGAAATCCCAAAGCAATTCATTTTATTCTAGTGAAAGAATAATTAAATTGTTATTTATCAATAACAAGCTACATAATAGATAAACTTATATAACAAATCTAAAGTTCAGATATTGAGTACAGACTTTTCGATTAAATAGAACATATATTTTTTTATCAATTATCTTGTGTATATTTTTTAATCTATGCAGTTCACCCAGTTTTAGAAATATTTTTAAAACTATTAGTTTCAAGAACGTTTCGAAACGTTTTGAAATTCGGAAGCGCGTATCTTTGTTGATAATTGATATTTGACTGGCAAATAATAAGTTTCCATCAACTGTCTTTTAATTTTCTTTCTAACATAATGAATTTTCTTTTGCTGATTTTATCTTCCAGAGCTTTTTAGTAAAATGTTTCTTGTTTTTTGTGTTTTCAGACCAGAATATTTAACAAAAAATAATTTTTTGGCAGAGAGATATTCATAACATCATAGACTGTGTTAAAATAAACAATCTGAATGAACTGAATTAAATTAGAAGTACAAACAAAAATGAAAGTGAAATTTATATCAATTTTTTAAAACGAAAACTGAGTTAATTAAAACTTACATTTGTAAAACATAATATTTCTCAAAAGGTATATGAGTTTATTAGCAAACTATTTTTCTATAGTTTCTTCGCGCCGTTTTTATCTGTAACATTTTTTAGTGTTAACTACAACCGCCTTGATATGTTCGTAACTGTGACCTCCATCACGATCTTGAGATCGAGTTGGTAGATGATATTATTAGTAGATTTGCTAGTAATCAGTAAAAGAGGCTTCAAACCTACATTTACCTAGAAGCGTCCAAACACTTAAATGTGCAAAACATTATTAGACTATTAAAAAGAATAAAACAATTTGAACGTAATAGACACTAAAACATTAAGTGATTCAGTGGAAAAATCTTAATTTAGACAGTTATTTGTGTATTAATTTAGAAACACAGTAATCGTTAGTTATGTAATTAGTTTTAATAAAAATTGTGAATAAAACTTGTAATTATCATAAACATGATAAGAGAATGGAAGTTAACCGTGAGATTTGAGGTCTATCTGTTATAAATTATAGGCTCGACCATTCGGTTGCTAAAGGGTACCTGAAATTTTTAGGCAAATATGCTGAAACTAAAATTCCACGAGAGTCCTTTTTTTCTTTATTGGCTCGCTAGTTCGCGATTATACGTTCAGAAATAGTTTTTTATTATATCCTTCACGATACAAAATGTTATCTCAGCAGAATTTACTAGATGCGCCGTCTCCTTTGTTGATGTGGTTAAATGGTGATGAAATTTAGTTTTAGCTAAGCCTACATACAAAGATATTCACCCTACCAACAAACTTTTTTTTAGTCGGCAACTGGATGAATTTTTTAGTCGGTAACTGGATTTGTGAAGCAAAAGTAAACATTTACGGAAAATATTACGAGAGTATAAAAAATAAGAAAAGTACGTAAAACGACGAAGTTAAAATTACAAAATTTGTGAAGAATTCTAAAGTTAGTTTTAACTTGACGTATTTTGGTGTTAAATCGACCATCCCATTATACTCACGAAAAACCTTTCAAACTGGGAAAAATATATGATCGCGATAGGCTCAAATACTTGGCTCCACTGGAGAAAAATTTAAAATGGAGTCAGGAGTACAAATACCGGATTTGTTATATAACTAAACAGATTTATAGATAAGAAATTGCGCAGCTCTTCTTGATTGTGTTCACAAACACATATATTTTGTGTGATGTTCGAGTATTTTAAGTTTTTATATGAAACACTATTAAAGAAACTTTAATTAAGTTCCAACAAATTTAGTGTCTTTAGCAGTAGATTAGTTCCTGCTGAGTGAGTCGTAGGTACAGCATTACTCAATACTGACTTATCCTAATTGTTTTTTTTACATTTATATTATAAAGGCATATTTGAGTATATTTTTGTTAGGATTATAATTTTACGCATCTTTCGGTCAGCCTTTATATATTAATTTATATTTTCAACAATAAATGTAGCAGTTATAAATAGTAAGTTAGGAAATAATGTAATAATTTTAAACCGGTTATTAAATTAATCTTATTAAATGTGATAAACTATCTTATGATCTTATAATTACATCATCTTTCATCTCAAGCCTTTTTGAAGCTGTTTTCATCGAGGAATATTTACGAAAAATTTTGATTATATAATTAAAAATAAACTTATACATTTTTATTTTTAAATTATGTTTGAAGCATTATTTATACACATATATTTAAAAGTATATTTGTAAAATCTCATTTGTTATTATTCAATATGTTCATTAAAATTTCTAAGCCGAAATAATAAATAATTATATACATATAATATAAATATATATATATATATATATATATATATATATATATATATGTATATATACATATATATATATATAACTTAGACATATTTAAGTAAACGTAGAAAGGAACTATCTAGTATACGATTATTTATATATTTCATAGAAGTTTCATTGATACATTTATAAATTTAGACATTCGAATGAATTAAACCCAAGGTGAGCTGATTTTACCTTACATATTACCAATTAAGTTCAATTTTCAATTAAAGACAACTATTGTTAAACAAAATTTGTAAAACTTAGTCGCGCAAAAAGTCAAACAGGATTACGAGAAATTTTGACTCAATAAAGTTACAATCAATGACAATTCCACAAAACTCTCCTAATTAAAGTATAATATCCAAAATGCGCGCAATTTTACAAAAAAAAATAAATCATTTCATTCAATTTTCAGCTATTTGTATAATTTCTGGTATTAAAATCTCTTACAGCACATTTCGTAAACACATCTGCAATATTTTTATGTAGAAAAAACGTTTGAAAATTAATAAATATCTTGCCTTACAAAATATTACAAACACATCAAAATATTTTTATGTAATAATAAAAAATAACAAAATCGTAATGTTACTTTAATGCCACTGTACTAAAAATAACCAATGCGTGTAGCCAAAAGTGTGTTGACAGAACAATCATTATAAACGGATCACAAATAATCATGTAATTAGCACAAAGTAAAATATTTACATATTTACCACCTTATGTACTTACAATACTACTAAATTTTATACCGGTCCCTAACAAGATCTTACAAACTACAATTAACACAATTAAATTGCGTTACCTAACGTGTTTAATTTAATATTTACACACGTTCTGTTTAAAATCTATCTCATAATACAGAATCTGTACCACCCCTAAACAATTAACTGTTCTTGATAATAGATATTATTATTTGATATTATATTACACAAACATCCCTTAACATCAAGATGTTGCGTTTGAAACGATCTCTGTTGAAGTATCCAGTAGAGATGTAGTGCGATCGCACAGGAAAGGATTTTCCACCTAATGTACGAGTACGTTACTATTTGGATCTTCCATTTTTTCTGATTCAGTTTCCCATTTTCAATGAGTTAGTTATGTAACAGTGTGGGCTGGGAATGATAGACGGATATTTTTTTATATTTATTTTAGCCCCATCCCAAATTATTAATATTTGATATTAATTACTGGAATGACTATAAAAGTATATATTGTACATACAAAATAAATTTATTTTCGCAATGTCAAGTAATTTCTTAATTTTGCTTTCTAATCAAATAACTCACTTGTTTTAGTGGTATTTATATAATATGATCATAAATAAATAATAATATAGCTTCATGAATAGATGACTAATAAATAGAAAAATAGTTTTAAAGAAAATAAAATTGTGTGAGTGCTTATGTATGCGCATTAGAAGTTACACTTCTTTGCCATAATAAAGGAAAAATGTTACTTAATACACAAATAATTAATGGAAATAAAATTATAAAAAGACTGGAGCGTGATTTTAAATACTGTTAATAAATTCTAAATTCAATAATTTTTTGAAAATTTAAATTTCAAATTTATTTCACAGGTGACCTCCCCTATTGTTTTTGTGCTGGCTTTAAATTGTAAGTAATTCAATTATCGCGCTTCAACTTTATTATTTTCTCACGGAGTTGTAAACAATTTGATATTTTTATCTATAATTATATTCATAATCATTTGATATACTATTATCTTATTATTACTATTAATATTATCATTCATTTAATTCAATGAAATAATTTTAAAATTATTATTGCATTATTTTTATTTTTAATAAATTTAAATTAATTTTCAAATTAAATTTAATTATTTTAAAATTGTAAATGAATACCCAACATTCAACTTAAAATAAACACGTGGATGTAAAAACATTCTAGTAGATGATTGGCTTAAAATAAAAATCCAGCAGGAAAATAAAATGGTGAACTATTTAGCTGTCAAGTAAACTATATAAATATTTGTTTAGTGAGTAATTTCATTCTACTTTTTGTAGAATTCTTAAATTTTCACACTTATAATTTTTTTCTTAACGCGCCTAAAGAAGTACTATTTAAAAAATTAAAAATGATGTGCAATTAAACCTAGCGACGTAAAAACTCTTTGAAAAGATGAAACGAGGGCATAAAGCGCAAGCCACATTGAAAGATTCGTAAGGGTTAAAAAAACGATATTCCTTCAGGACGATGTTTGGTTGTGGATATATATAACTGAAGTTGGGTACACCAAATATACATGTTTTTTAAATTTTCATTAGAAGTAAATAATTCGGCAGAAGAGTTTGTAAAATATACATTTAAAATATAAGTATTTTTTTGTTTTCACTCAAGGTCAATTCTACAAATAACTTTTCTAGATACTGTGTTTTTAGATTCGTGCTAGACGTGTTCTGTATGTCAATAAAAACAGTTCATATATTGTGCAAAATTTGATAGTATAAATATTAGATTCGTGCTGATTTTTGTATCGTTCCCTATGTACTAACATAAATAGTAATTATTGTATTTATATTATTATAAATTTAATTATTAGTTTTGAGTAAATTTACTTTTATCACATGAACATTTATCAACAAGGAGTATTTTTTTCAACTTCACAGGAGTAATAAGACGCTCATGTTTAACAAAAAGATTTAAATTAAGTTTTGATGTATAATCAAAATGATTGTCCAACTAAATGGTACTAATGGTTTAATAGTATACGCGTAGTTATACAAGAATTAGAAAAATATTGATACATTCAAAAACCCCATCAATTGTAAAACTTCATATATTTTTACATTGACAAAACTTTCAGCGATTAACAGCTAGTATCACTCTCTGATATTAAATCGTTAATATTAGAAATATGACTATCTCTAAATACTTTTTTGCCTTAAAAAGTCTTATATAAATTTTTGCGTAACTTTGCAATAAAATATTATTTTAATCGTCTATCTATAACTAAAAAGTCATGTTTATTCGATTTTAATGTAGTATATGCCAAATAAAAATTAAACACTTTTCTTTCATAATACTTCAATTAATAACATATCGTTATATTAATTTGGACACATTTATTTCAAAAAGGATAGTAAAAAACGCAAAACTCATAGAAAGCGTGAGTAACATATGAGCACATAGTGTGTCATTGTAGGGCAGTTTTGTTTTCTATGGGCAGAAAGTAGAGGGCGAGACGGTTGAGCGTTTACAGAATTTCCTGCCTAATCATTTAATATTTACATTATGTCCAAACGTATAAAATAAGGCTATGCGAAAGATTTCATCTGGCTTAAATCATTTACAAACTTGTTATTTCCTATATATCCGGTATCCGGGTATAAGTGTTGGACAAAGAAATACGTTATTTCTTGACTGAAAAATATTTGATTGTCGTTAAAATAAAATTTAAAAACTTACTATTTTTCAAAAGATTTTAAATAATTTTTATAATTATTTGTCACCTTTTTCGTACACACAACACTTGTGCATATTTTTCAGCGCCGCTCGGGTTAATAACCCGCAAACAGCCCAGAAGACATCGTCATTGCGGGTATAAACCGCACTGCGGGCAAGTATTGGGCGTGTTAAAAAGAGTTATGTGTAATATTTTTTCCATTCAATTAGAAGAAGGACGTATTTTACGTTTTATTTCAACGACAATTTATTCCTTTATAGCCAACGAATAGCGTCTTTCTTTTTGCGACATCTGTACCCGAACGAGTTTATTACTTACAATATTCTATTAACACAAAAGCAATATGTCGTACAATATAGTAACTACATTTATACATAATGTATTTATAATATTAACGTGCTCTATACAATGTATACCACAGCATGAAACTTATCTCATTATAACGACTTTACACCACACACAAACAATTAACCGCAGCGCAAAACAGTGATTAATATTTCACATTTAACTACACCGACATATTTGATGCCGTGGGGTTACATTTGACGTGAACTCTGTGAACTGCTAGGTTATTAATAATAGAGTACATTGGTACAAAAAGTGCTTACGTATTTATTAATTCTTTTATCTCTTAGTTTATTCATAAATTTTTTCAAGACTTCGTTTTCTCTCCTTATTTTATAACGTATATCAAAACCAATAACGTCAGGTAATTTTAAAAATTCATTGCGTGAAAAAAAATAATATATCACGAAAATAAAAATCGGCACAAAAATGTTACAGAAATTCTAAGAGTAAAAAACTAAGGAAATACTTGAAATTCCTAATTCATATTTTTTGCATCTGTAGCAACAGCATCAACGTAATAATAAAATGGATTCAACTGAAATTTTTATTAATTTGAGATGATCATCAACAGCGAAATACAAACATTTTATCCTTTTTATTACATATTAAATTGAACGCGAACAAAAATATGGACATTTATGACTGAAACAAATCGTATGTGAAGACAAAATTATCAATTTAATTATTTTAAATTATTAATTTATCATAGACAAATTTTCCCCTTCCACTGTCGGACATAGCATCTCTCAAACGCTTATTATTGGCGGTGACACCCACAGTCGGCATGCTGGCGACCACAGTGCAAATCTACTTACACCAGTGTTGTTGCTCGTTATTGGTCGGTGGTATTTTAGTAAACTGATTACACACATCACATAGCCTAGCTCGACGAGAGGCTGGGATATGAACCCAGGACAACGCAGGGTACCGCGCCCTCAAAGACTGTAAGTCCGTGATATGGTCGTGGGGCATTTTTTTATATAATATTTTAGTTTTAGCACTTTTTAACTAACTTAACTAAAGGTATTGCATGGATATTGATGACCGTATTTTAGTTTACTTATATATATTCTGTAACTAATTGTTATATCAATTTATGGCAACAAAACGAGATTAATAAAAATAGATAAAACTGCCATCTGCCTCCGCCTTTAAATAAATTACACACATTAAATTGGGTTACAAATTTTAGATGCGGGAAAGTACAGAAATTGGTCAAAAAACAGAATTCAATTGGTTAATTTCTTACTAGCTATAGTTGACGTGAACTATAAAATTATTTGAGTAGATATCTACACAGAGGGGCGTCAATGCGATACTGAACATTTTAGTATTTGATCTTTCTTTCACACGTTGTAAGTTAGCAATACGCTGAATATAATTAAGCTATTATATTTCATGATATTTAAGAGAATTTACTATATAAAGGTTTGTTTTCAGTAATATACTCATACATCGCTTGTAAGGTTCTACGGAAGACACCATTTTTTGCATATAACTTACATCTTTTACACATTATGTATGAAACTCTCAGCGGGGTAAACCTTTGTAGCTATCTCATATGGCCCACAAACAATTAACGACAGAGCATACCATATATTAATATATGACATTATATACCGCATCAGGGTCCTTTTATACCGTGACTTTACGTACGAAGCGGACTTCGCTAAAATATTCGCTTAGTGACGACTAAACGAGATAAGGCAGGAAAGCTTTCCTACCTAATGGCTTATTCACTAGTAGTCTCAATATATCTGTTCGTCAGCTCATCTGTGTTGTATAGTTATGAGCTTTTCATCTATATGTATGTTATCACAGTTATGAATTTTTCTGTATATTGTGTGTGTGTGGACGAAAAGCGTGAATGTAATTATATCGAGTGCTGTTTACTCTAATTGATTTTAACTCCTTTTCAATTCTTGAGAGAGATGAAATAAACTTAAGAAATGATATTAGACAAATATAAATTAAAAGAATTAAGAAAAAAAGGGAAATATTAGAGTGAATAAAAATTTCACAGTGAGACCTAAATTACTCTAGAAAATTTTTTGTCAGAAAATTAGCTTTCATAAAAATGTTCCTTCCAAATTAACTACGCTGCATTATTATTCGGTTAATATGAAATCAAAATTCATTTAAGAAGTACAATGTAAATTATATATTTTACATCTTAAAGATATTTTTAAAAATTGTAGTAATATATACACGTATATATATATATATATATATATATATATATATGGATATACGTATATATATATATATATATATATATATATATATATATATAACCTATAAATTATGATTTATTTGCGAGTGTCAAAATATGCGACATATTTATGCCGCATATTTTTTTGCTCATTTTTTTTTAATTCTTGCTGGCTAGGACTCTCAATTTAATTGGTTAGCCATTGTTTATTAAAAAAACTTCGTGGCAGGTAAAATTAATCAAGGGCAGAAGGGAAAATACGTATATATCTGCACTGTACTAAGCACAAAGTTAAAATTTTCTCAATACTACATTGTTCAAGACGAAAAATCCATTTAACCCCACTGTAGAATACCATATAAAAGACAGATTTCTGGGTTGCAAAGAATCGCGCGAAAGTGAATACATTTTGCCGTACTCGCGTTGGCACTATTCCATTAAAAAGATACAACTCCAACTGGAGATGTTAGCGTTGCGACTGTTCGAAATGCTAGACAGTATATCTTCCAACTTGTGTAATCTAAAAGTGAGATACGATGGAAACCACTGGTTTATTTCTTGAAAGTCGACGAGAATTTCTTTTGCAAATGCTTTGTTTGTTTACACAATGCTTTTGTGTATCAATCGACTTGGTAGTTGTTCGTCCGACTACTTTTCTTGTTAAATTCGAAACTTCGATATAAGAGTACAGTAGTTTAATATCGCGAAGTCGTGAAAGATTCAAATACGGGAGGTTGTTTATTTAATAAAGTAAATGGCACTAAATGCAACTTTTTATAAGAAATTGATAATGGAACAAAAAGTCACTGTTGCTGAATAGGAATTTGTAGCAAGTAATACGACGATATATAAAGAAGTAATATAATTCTTAAAAAAAATTTAAACATTTTCAAGAATCTCTTATTAAAAAGGGTTGAATTAACTATTGCAAAAGCAGGCTTCATATTATTGATGTTTTTGTTTGTATAGCTGATCTAACCTAAGTAATATGAAATACTAGTTAAGTGTTGGTCAACAATATTTTTTTTTACTCTAATTTTAATAATTTCTTTATTTCTGCATAAATTTTGACAAAAGATTTAGAAAGAAGCGAGAAGAATATATTTTAGAAATTATTCCCGAGAAAAATTGGTAAATTTTCATCATCATTTTAGTGGCTCGACAGCACTCTGTGGACCCTGACCTTCTCAAGCAGACTGTTCCTAGCCCTCTTTCTGGGCGCTACAGTTTTCCAATTTGTTATGTTGAGAGCATCGAAAACACTTTTTAGGCAATCCACCCATTTTAATTCCTCTTGAGCCAATTGGTTTGGCCAGAAAAAATCCTTTTTTTGTTCTATCTTCCCCAATTCATACGTTGAATTTTTATAAATCTAGTTCTTTAAATAAGCGATAAAGTTCGGCATTAGTTCTCCTTCTCTAAAACCTACTGTGAAAAAGATGAGTTCTTTGATGGTTTCGAACAAAATATCCATAGATGGATTTCAGGATTTTTTGTTTTTTCACGAGTTTGAGACAATGTCCATGTTTCAGATGCATATTTAATTATTAATCTGATTAAGCTTTTATATAATAGTGGGTTAGTGTCTCTTCTGATATTATTGGATTTCAGAAATCTTTTGAGTCCATGAAAGCATCTGTTGGCTGCAATTGTTCGTCCCATCAATTCTGGAGCCAAATTGTTGCCGGATCCAAGGTAGATAAAGGAATTCACCCTTTCAAATTTGTAATCACCGATTTTAAAATGTGTAGAGGAACGAGAGTTGGTCACAAATTGCATTTATTTAGTGTTGAACTGATTTAATGTGATGTACATTTTTTGGCCTATCTTTCTAGTGCTACAAATACGAGGTCTTCGTTTGAGGTCTTTTTGAGTTCTAGAAATAATGTCAATATCATCCGAGTATGAAATGAGTTATAGAGATTTAGAAAAGATCATGGCTCTTGTGTTATAATCTCTAATAATCTTTTCAAGAGTAATGTTGAAAAGAAGACACACTAATGCATCGCCCTGTCCGTAATGCATCGCCCGTCACCGTTTGCTATTTCGACTGATTTAGAGAGGCTTCCTTGAATTTTTACTCTCATTTTAGTGTCTCTGAATGAATTTAAAATTCAGTTTATCAGGAAATTTGAATTCATTCAGAGCCTCGATTAGGCGTTATCTATTGATATAGTCAAAAGTCGTTTTGAAATCGATAAATAGGTGATAAGTATTAATTTGGAATTCTCTTGTTTTCTTTAAGATTTGCAGCAGGTTACAAATTTGCTCAGTTGGTATCACCAATGATGTTTTTGGCATAAGATAAAAGTTTCTTGAAGAGTATGTTTGAAAGTATTTTGTACGTATTACAAAAAAAGTCAATTCTATTTTTCCCTCAATGTTTTTCTTAAGTTTTTTCAGATCATAAACCACAATAATGAGACATTTAAATGTAAATGACTGAAAAAATGTAGTAAACTAAAAATATGATAATAATAAACAATGAATTACTTAGATTAGAAAAAAATTGTATATTACAGACGGGATATATACATGTCCAACCAATTTGAAGTTTGAAGATAGTATCATGTTCAAACTTAAATATGCAAGTTGAGTTTAAATATAGTAACGTTTTTTTCTATATACGATATTTATATGATATTCAGTATTTAATATTATAAAATTTTGAAGTTTTAAATGTCGATTATCGAGAAATTTGTTCATTAAAAAAATTATCGTTATAAGTTCACAGGAGTTATACTTTGTTCTTTATCAATAATTTGATAAGGAACAAAATGTAACCTCAGTCCTAATAATTAATTGATTTGCATGGGTATGATATTTTTTTAAAAGCCGTGATAACATAATGCGAAAGGTAATATTAAAGACCACACAGAAAGCAAAGGAGGGTTAGATAAAATGGCTGATCCGGTTGAAAAGGGCTTTTGTTATACTGAATATGCTGAGTGTGGAAATAAAAGCTCTTTGACGTGTTATGCCTGAAGAAGGTCAAGAATCGTAAACGAATGTCGTTCCAAGGAAGAAAATATTTACGTAAAAACAATTTAATTCCTGTTCGAATTTTCCCTGAGTAAAAAATTAAATTTTATTTTTCGAATTATGACTCACTAATGTTACTTATGCATTTTATAGATATTATATTACTTTTTTTATAATCACTTGAAGTCAATATCCATAATAAACTATTATAAACACAATATTGAAATAAATTTGCGTTTAGTTGGAAAAAATTACCGGAGGAAATATACAGAAAAGTTGATGTAAAGTCATTTGTTTAGAGTTTAGAAATTCAATTTTCAAATTCAATTTCAATAAATCCAAATATTAAATCTTAAAATTTGGGCTGATCTTTTAAAACTTATTGTAATTATATCGATTTGTTCGACATTTCACTAATTATATTATATGTTTTGAAACGATTCGATTTTTACATAAATATATACCAATAAACCTAAGTGATGAATTCTCCTTTCACGAAATTAACTCTATATTCGTTACATTAAGACCACTAGGCCAATAAAATAGACTACCTCGTGTACATCTATAAAACGTTTATGGATGTCAATAAAGAAACTCAAAACAAACCTTGGATGTAAATAGAACGATGACTATCAACGGAATAGACGGAAAGTGAGTGATTATTATGGCATTAAGGAAGTCACATTCATTTATTGATCGCAACATAACACGAACAGTCCTGAGAAGTAATCAACTTGAAGAGTACTTAAGTTATTTGTGCCAGTATACACTTAACTAGATCATTAAGCTAATTTCCTTTTTATTATTACTTAAACCAATGTAGCGTATCGGACCATATCGACATATGTCATTAGTTGTTTTTATTGACCTTGCAATTCTTTATTCGTTAATAACTTTCTATGTTGTCTTTATTTCGACCATATTTAAAATAGCTGTCTTTGCGGTGCAAAGTTTTTACAGACACCTTTTCTTGGTTTCATCAATTTTTCTAAAATTTTGAATATATCTATCGATAAGGAAGCCCTTAACGTTGAATGTACATTTAAATTTCTAAATATGTATTCCAGATCATTTATTATTTTATAGATTTCTTAAAATAAATTTAAGGTTTCGTTTACCATTTTCATTTATTCCAATATGAGTTTAAAAAGTCTTAAGTATTTGTAGACATGGTTAGAATTTGAGATGAAAATTTATGATTAATGGACTTCAATAATTTCAAAAGATATAAGTAATTACGAAGTATTATACACTACAGGACTGTTAACATGCAGATAACCCATTATTCATCAGAGACTGGTTAAAATAGGAACTTCAAATTTGTCGTACTGATAAAGCATATTGTATTTGTTTAAAACAATTTATATGGAGCTGATAAAGTGATAAGAGAAAAAAATTACTATCGTTTATCGTATGTGGTATCCTTTAAAAGATAACATTATAATCATTCTAAACCTATTCTTCAAAAAATTGCCTAAAATAATTCTAGAGATCTAACAAATGTCCACGCTGTCTTTCTCACAAACTCATAATTAGGCATTTTAATCCTCATACATTTTAAAGGTATATATACGGAAGTTTTAAGCTGGCTAATAAAGTAATATATTTTTTTAAGTTTCCTTAACTCAAAAGGAAAAATCGAACCTTTATAACAAGATCATTCACGTGCCTTTTCGATTGACCGTCACAGTCGTTTTTCTCAGAAACTACTTGACATAAAAATAGTTGTAATACAACATATTAATCTGCACATACCTCAATAGTTAAAAATAAAAATATTCATTTCGAAATTTTAAGGAAAGTTTGGGTTATGTGTCTTTTCAAAGAGTTATATGTATCAACCTCAATAATATTTTTAAAAATTTGGGTGATATACTATAAAATAGTAAGAAATGTTCTCCCGCTCCTTATTTCCAGAGCCCCTGAACCATGAAATATATGTTTTTAGAAGTCCACAAAATAATTAGAAACTGATCTCATAATTTTTTAAACCCATGTCATACACCAAACCCATGAAAAATGTAATAAGCAATAAATTTTTGTCATTTCCATATTCACTGCTAATTTTCACAGAAACTATACAACGTAAAAAGTGAAAATATTTTCATAGTAATAAATCTTATTTACCCAAATATTTTGCGCCACATTTTTAAAAATGGATTGGAAAGATTTAAAAAGGACATAAATAACGATTTTTAATTTTTTTTATACTTCATGTGGTTTATTAATTAAAATAGTTTTTAATGAAGGACGCCGTTTGCGTTTGCTTTTTCCCTAATTTATAATATTTCAAAATAGAGCATAACCACACATTCCTATTTCCAAAACGGCTGGGTCAAAAATCGTAAAAAAGAGTCGGTAAAATCTGTTTACAAGCTTATGGGAAAACTAGCGGTTATCCTACATTCTATAACTTTTTAAATATGTACCAAGTTTCGTACCTATGAAAGACATGGTACGCAATAAATTATATTGTAAAAATGAGTTTTTCTAAATAATTTAATGGAAATATTATGTATCTTTAATGTTTACAAATGCCTAAATGAGCAAGAAACACCGAAAAGATTATTTCGATTTGATATAGTCGCAGTATAAGACGTGACTTAGAAATAAATAATTTACATTAAAAAGTAACCACTTTTGTACCTCCAATTTAATCCATACTTGTACTGTATGTTCACAATGGGAATGTCAAGTTTTTTTTTTTAAATATCAGGGGAGTTTATTATCCTTTTGTTTTAAATACCATTCCATCGCCTAGATGTTACTATCTCAAAGAACTATTAGTGCGCCGCGATGGAAATCTTCAAATTGTTGTTTGCTGTACAACCAGTTTTTTAAGCATCCATGAATACAATTGGACAGAATGCGTGTACATATCGACTTTGTAAATGTTAGTTCTATTACTTTTCCTATTTTAAGTTGCTCCTGCCTTGTTTTGAAGATATGAGGAGAAAATGTTGCATTAGTCGTGATATAATACACGCTCTACGCATCAGGTTTTCGTCTCCATTTACAACATCCAATTTAAGAAACTAAGCTGCATATGCTTAAGGTAGAGCTTGAAATATGTGTACTTGAAATATATGCCGCATAGTCTTCATTTTATGACATGAACATGTCTTCATTTTATTACTTTATTTTTATTTTATATAAAAGAATCATCAGGATTTTCTTATATTCTTTTTAGTATAAACAATAATAAAATGTTAAATTAAAATTAATTCTAAACTTAGATCCTTAATATCGTCTTATAAATTGATCTAAAATATTTTTACGTCACGCTGTATACATTTTATTCAACGATCTTATTGTAAACTTTCTTAGACCTAGGCGAAACTTATGTCACTTTTATTCTAAAATGAGATATATATATATATATATATATATACATATATATATATATATATATATATATATATATATATATATATATATATGTGTGTGTGTGTGTGTATATATATATATATATATATATATATATATATATGTTCATACAATTTACATTGAATCTGTAATCCTAGAGTTTACTTTTTCAATATCGCCCCGAGCTTCTTCCAATCTAATAAGTTTTATTTACGAAATTATTCGTTTACACGACCATTAAGTATAGCTTCAGGCGACTGTTGTTTGAACTTGTTTCAAATTCCCTTTCTTCTCCAATACTTTTATTGCATTTAGCTAATAATTCATGTATATATATATTTCGCTGAAGGAAGCGAACAAAGCTTTCAATCTGCATTTTATAAAGTAAATTGATTTATCGCAATAATCCACTTTTAATTTAGAGATATAAGAAAACCTTATAACATCCTTATGCTCGTCCTTCCTTCCGTCTGTTCGCACTTTCTAGCATCTGTCCTCACAGTTTTACAGCATTGGACTTATATGCATGGAATCTTGGAAGTTGTATATTTTTCAGAGGGGGTCTTATTATGTACTGATCAAATAAAAAGGAAGTTAATTTTTTTTCGTGCACTTCATAAACTAGCAAAGTAGATATTTTTGAAATAATTAATTCTCATTACTATTTTGAAATAACCAAACAACTAACAATTATTTTAACAACAATCACAAGAAGAGTTCAACTAATCAATTCTTTGGTTTGATTTATCTTATCCTACTCTATCGGGTAAGTTGACTCAGGGTATCGAGCAAGTTGATTCAAGAACATTTCAAATATTGTTCTTGACGGACATCACAAAAATATGTTCCTATTCCAAGGAAAGAACATGTTTCGTGAGTCCAGTCTTTATACTGAGTATTAAATCCAGTCTTCAGCTGAAGAATGGACATACTATTCTTTGTAAACCTTACAATAATAATCAACAACGGATTTGGATGCTTGTTGAATTAATTATTTTCTTTTATTATTTTTGAGGTGGATTAATTTGGCGAATTTCCAATGGCTAGTGCATTCTTCTTTTCAAAATATTTTACAGCCAGCAGTTCAGACTTAATATTTTTTTTTGTTTTTGAATTCCTGGTTCTAAATATTTTTTTATTGGCCTATACATGGCAAAGTTTAATGGTGGCAGTCTATGTGTGGTATGTGTATGGAATGATATAAATATTATATGATGATTTGTTGCATAATCAATAGCAGGATTAAATTTATGAAACTCGTGGTCGTCTAATAAAAGAAGTAACTTTTTATGTTCTGATGGGAGATGTTCTAAAGAACTCAAAAATAGTGAACCAGATATCCAGCTTGAATCTTATACTGAGCCTAGTGATTGGGGTGGAGGCCCATCAAGAAGACATGGAACAAATCGCTTTCTCTTGAATAAAAAAACGGTAATAGGAACAACCCTGCTGCGTGACAGCAGCATGCTACTGATGTTAAAATACCACGCTCCATACCGGAGATTAAACCAACCTGTCGCTTGCTACGTGAAGACAAAATTCCTGGGGGCTTGGTAGTGGATGTGCGGATGCCCGTCTCATTCATATTAAATATTTGAAAAGGATCCAATTAGTACTTTTCAAATACTTCTTCTAAAATATTATAAAACCTCTCCACTTGAGGTTGATTAAATCCTTGAGCCCTAGCCAAATTCGTAGGTTCTGCAGTCTTTAGCACAATCAATATACATATCTTCCGAAACCCTGATAATCAGTCTTTTCCTGCGCCACCTTTTTGCAATCTGTCGCTTTTGCCTAGTTTTTGAGCGTATTCACCAATAATTTTCTTAAAATCATTTGGTGTTAGACGATTAAATAAATCATCCAATATTTGTAATTATATTTTTTAGCTGCTGCTCAAATTAATATTCTTCATGCCTCTTTCATAGCCCTTTCCAATTTTTCTTCATTCACCAATTTTTAAGTTCCTTTTATAACTTGAAACCATCTGTAACTAAATAAATATAAATATCCATTAAATCTGGTAAAATAAATATTGGAAGACAAGATGAATATGGGCATAACCATATTGGTCGACGATGGATAAAAAAATTATATAAAAGTTTCTTAAATAATCTTTAATTCATCTTAATTGTCATAAGATGAGTAAACAGAAACAAATTAGCGTAATGAAACATTTCATTTTTGAATATTCGTTTATATTTTAGTTATTTATGTGCGCACTCACACGTTAGCAGGCTGACTCCTTCTAGCTTGCTAACCCCAGCCATGCCGCGTATTTCCTCGCGCAGCCGGTTTTCATATAGCTAGATTGCAGAAAAATAGGCATTATTCTCGTTACCTGCTCTGTTTATCTTGTCCTTTTCTCCCTTAGAGTTTC
The DNA here is from genome assembly GCA_039881145.1 of Druceiella hillmani. Classification (NCBI taxonomy): domain Eukaryota; kingdom Metazoa; phylum Arthropoda; class Insecta; order Lepidoptera; family Hepialidae; genus Druceiella; species Druceiella hillmani. The sequence goes on along the minus strand of JAYKKI010000016.1, from coordinate 19,362,006 downwards.
TTATGTCATATATTACTAATAATTTTATTAACATTTTATCCTAATGACTTTTAATTTAGAAATTTTAAAGAACGTGTCGTGATTTGGACATAAGAACTAATATAATTACTATTGATATTTAAATATAGCTATATATTTTTATACATAATACCCTAACAATAAAATTTGAGAATAAAAATGTATAAGTTTATTTCTAATCATGTAAAAAAAATTTGTTCGTTAATTTCATAAAGAAAACATATTTAAAAACAGCAAGATGAAATATAAAATAATTATGAAACTTCAAAATGGTTTATCGCTCTATATAATATAAATTTCATAACTTGGTTAAAATTATTGTTTCGTTTCGTAAAAATCTGTCTCACACTGAATTCATTATCATTTTACAGTTACTGCTGGATATATAAACTAATATAAAAAGGCTGATAAGAAGAACCGTAGAGTGTGTTAATTAATAATCCTAACATATTTATGTTATTATAAATACATTTACGATACAAATGTAAAAAAAAATTAAGCTAAGTTAGTATCAAGTAATACTATATCTATAACTCACTCCACAGGAACTAATCTGCAGTGAATTTACTGCTCAGATATTAGATATATTGGAAATTAATTAGAGTTTGCTTAAATATGTTTTTATAAGAAAACTTGAAATAACCGAACATCACACAAAATACCCATAATGAAAGTGTGAAAAAATACATGAATACATAAGGATTATAAGATATATCAGGAAATAGATAAAAAAAATTATTAGTTTAATTAAAATTAAATAACGCCCTATAATCCATATTTATTGTATTTGTCTTACAATTAAATCAAAATTATATACCGAAAGTCACAATTAATACAACAGAACGTACCATAAATATTTAAAAAAGAAATGAAATAAGCAAATAGTTAGTAGTTAGTAAACAAATAATTATTTATAATTTAAAGAGATTTGAGGGGTAAAGAATGCTCCACAAATTAATATTATCAGAAGGATAAAATATAATCTTCCAAAAAAATAATTTTTTTGATATAAGTTTAAGATAAAAGTTGAAATCATCCCAAAAACTACGAGAGAATTAAAATATAAATCTTTCCTAAGCTCATTCCTAGATAAATAATCTATTTCACAACGGACCCGGCGAGACCCGCGGCGCCGTTTGTAATTAAAAAATTATAAAAACAAGGTAAAATTTACGATCAATTGAATACCGAGGTTTCAATTGTTCACGTTTGATAGATAAACCCCGGGCAACTTCTTGCTATCTAGATGTTATATTTATATCATACGTTATACATATATTAAAACAACCAGACGTGTGAACAATAACCGTGGGCATATGAAACATTGTTTAATAAATATATAACGTTATTGATATTTAAATTAAAAATTGGACGGTATAGGCGGCGGTAAAAAATGGTTATCCATAAAATACAGCACTTTACATGTGAGCGCACTCATCAAAGACATCCGCAGCGTACGTCAATTGTTATTTCCAATAGTTTTTAAATAAAACGTGTTATTGTTAAATTATATCTTCTGTATCCTTCTAATATAATAAAGATGAAACTTTTCTTAGTATGCTTTTAGGGATTCACATGAGAATTACTAATCTTATTAAAAAACTAAAGCCGGCAAGTTTATTATGGATGCCAAGGTGAAATTGTGAAATTCAGATTGCGAATGTAAAATTAGATAATTCTCATAGTATTTTCGATCTTTTTTAAGCAGCCGATATTTAAATTAAGCTAATTTGACATTTTTAATATCATTATTTTGCAGTTAGGTGATTAAAATTGTATAGACCTTTTAAGTTCAATGTTTAATATTGCAATAATAATGAGATTTATCATCCGATATCTAAAATATGCAAATTTTGTTGTTCCACTTATCCACTTATATTTTTATGATTTATTTTTTATTGACATGTGAAGAATTAAATGACGTTCTCAACATCACAATATTTATGTTTTTAAACTGATGAAAAACGACTATTTTTTGTCACTAGAAAAATACCTAAATATAATATCGGTATTTGATACTGATTCATATTGTCATATGATCTCTCTAACTCTTCATTTACATTATAGTTTTTTTTTAAATTTGAATGTTACAATATAAATCTTAGTGGGCGATTAAAAATGTCACCATAAGGATATGTGCACTCGTCAAAAATATGTGGATTCAATTACCAATAAAATAAACTACTTAATCCCTTATGAACGGTTTATTCACTAGAACGTATTGATGCCTAAATAGCGTGATCCAATATACGACACGCTTATTAATTCAAGTGTATTTTGTATAAAGGCTCTTGACATTTCTCTATTTGAAGGCTAACATTAGCTATACTCAAGCGGCACCTAGGGGTCTACTTATCATATTTTCATACACCAATGAGAGTTAATCAAAACTGTAATTAGTAACGTCGACAAAAATAGACAAATCTGATATTTAAAATCAATTCGTCTCGGGTAATGGTATATGAAATATTTTCTTCTCGCTTTCACTCCGTATTTTACTATGGAATTTTTTTTGGAGATAAGTACATTTTTAAATGGAAAGACAAAAAAAAATGTTATACGATAATCTTTGTATTTAATTTTACTCACCTTATAATAACTAGAAAAAAGTTTTTAAATAATACTTTATTTCAGAACGTTTCCATTTCTTTAAACAATGATATTACTTCATTACATACCGTCTCATTACTTGCTTTAAATTCCCATTTAGGATCAGTAACTTTTTATTTTATTAACAATTTCTCATAAAATTATGCTTTCACTGAAATTTGTTCCATTAAATGACTGAAATTAAATACACAGTGTCCCTTATTAGACTCCTTCATGACCTGTGCAGAATTAAACTCTTCTACTCTCGCCCCAAAGTTTCGAATTAGAACAAGAAATGTGGTCGGACGAACAACTACCAAGTCGATCGGTACGCAAGGGCATTGTGCACACAAACGCTGTATATTTCCATCGTATCTCACTTTTAGATTACACAAGTTGGAAAATAAACTCTGTCTAGAATTTCAAACAGTCGCAACGCTACCATCTACAGGATGTTGTTGGAGTTGTATCTTCGTAATGAAATAGTGCCGATGAGAGTGCGGCAAAGTGTATTCGCGTATTCTTTGTGGCCCCGGATTTTAGTCTTGTATATAGTGTTCTACAGCGGATGTAAATGGATTTTTTGTTCGAACGCTTAGTATTGACGAAGTTTTAACTATTTGCTTAGTTGAGTAAAGACATATATGTTCCTTCCCTCCTACTCGTAATTTAGTTTTTAATTGCCCCCGAAGTCCTTTTATTAGATAATTGCTATGTCAACACTGGGAGATATATCTTTGAATTTCCGTTTCGAAAGCACTAAGTACCTACGAGAGTTTAAGATTTAATAGTATTTCTATTCAAATTTTTAAGAATGTTAATATTACTCTTATCGTGTAAGTTTATCGCCCAGTACTTTTTCGTAGGTATAACAATATCGTGAATTCATGAGTAACCATGAAATTCATAATCATCTCTATCTTTCCCGGTAGTTTTATATTTCCGATTTGTTTATTTTATTTTTGTTCATAATTCTGGCATTAGCTTTTTCGGCAATTGCGGATACGTTTACATAATTCACAATATAAATAATTGCAATACCAATTACTAAAATATGTGCGAATATAAAACAGTGTAACTACTTTGACATTGTATTTCTTAGCTGAAACTAAAGTTTTAAAGATATTCCAAAAATAAGTTGTAAAACTATTAGCTGGTAATTCCAGTAAAACTAGCCTAATTAGATATCAATGAATAACATAAAATTTTCCAAAAAATTGTTAAAAGAATTTTGAAATTGGAAAGCAAAAGAACTCAACCTTTAGTAAAATCACGAGTTTAAAATTCGATTTAGACTTTAAAACTCAAATGCTAAAGGTTAATCCGATATAATTTACAGGCTTAAATTTTGCACGTCCGCTAAATATTTAATTATAATTTTATAAACAAATAATTGTACAATTATTTACTTTCTGCATTCGTGTAAACTTATGAGCAAATTGAATAGAAAATAATTATTATAAACTTCTAAATATTTTTTTTGGCTTGTCATTTAACACATTAACATTAGTTTTTTGAAGCTTATGGTTATTAACCTTAGACTTATATTCTAGTTGTATAAAATAAAATATCTTTGCCAGTTGATCCTAACTAATCGAGAAAATCTGATTTAGTAACCATACTGATATTTCGGTCTCGGTTATTTTTATCATCTATATTCCCATTCAAAACATTCCTACATAATATTTAGTATTTGCGTCGTGTATTTCATTTAAAGTTACAGTCATTGCGTAACGGTAATCAAATAAAATATATATTAGAAAAATATAATAAAATAATGCTCGTAATAATTATAAATTGCATCTCGTCTAAAGATTATCTATGAAATTGAAATAAATTAATGGAAAAAACCCTATAAATATAATATTTAAATATTTAAAGATGTACATCGTCAACATTTTTCATGAAACATAAGCACAATGAGTAACGCGTATGACAAGGGCCAATAGGAAAGACGAATTATTAATATAAATATTGTAAAAAAAAATTATAACTATTTTAAATTTAAGTTATGAAAAATTATCTTGATAATATTTCGATTTCAGACAAATAATTCATTAAAATAGACTCATACGGAATAATACTCCACTATGTGTGATGGTTGACTTCCAGAAGGAATCTTATTTATTTTTGCAATTAAATTTAAAATGAATGCTTTTATAGAAATAACACAGCGCCATATTTTATTAGAAACTTGAATAACGTACATAATATTACAATAATTGTTGTATCACGTTATCTAAGTTAGATAGCATACCTACCTACACCAAAGGAGAGCAATTAGATACTAAATAATTAAAACGATTTTTGTTAATTAAAACACTACAACACAGAAACAATATAATATTTCTCAAACTAGTATTGATCAAAATGAAATAACGTTGTCCGGGTATAAGTAATTAATAAACTTTAGACTGAGAGACATACAACCAAGTAATCCTACAGGGGTTTCGTTTTTTTTAAATTTATAAATCACAAAAAATGAAAACCTAAAATATATAAATCACATTCCTTTTTTGCTGTTAGGCCCTTATATACTTGTATAAAGTTACATAGCTATTTATTTTGTTACTTTTTTGCTTACATCAGGAGAAATCAGACGAGTCCAAACTCAATGAGTTTACCCCTCATCATTGAAGAGTTCCAGTCATCAGAATTCAGCTCCATCATTCGATCCTGATGCACGGGACACGTTTATGTCACCTTTATTATAAAAAAAATTAAGAGACCTTATTATTCAAAAATCAATCACGGTACCTACGCTCTTCATTATTGAGGGAATATTGTGTATCTTCAATTTTCATAGTGAGAATATACCATCGAACAGAAAAGGATCATCCAAGTTGATAAATGCCGAAGTTAGAAGGCAACATAGGCAAATATAGTTGAATTTAGACTCCTACGTTTTGATATCAGTTAAGAATATATCGGATGTCAAAGCCGTAAAGAATTGTGTTTATTTAGTTTCTATTTTAAATATGCTGTAATATTTTATATCATTACAAATATATTTTTTTATTATTTGCATTATACTCTCGCTACGCAACGTATTTGAATTTATAATAAGTTCGTTTAAACAAATCCTCATTATGTACCACTGCATTGATTCAAGAATAAACAATACGAACGAATTTCTCTTCAGTTGTATCTAATATCTATAGTTGAAAACAAATACCTATAGTTGAAAACAAATTATAATTTTCGTCCGTGTCTGTCATTTATGACATACTTTTTACTTTTTTTTCTATCATTTGTCACATACTACGTTTTATATTCATTTCAATTATTTGTGATGTTCTTACTTTTCCAATGCGTGAGGAAACTTCTCGAAGTCGAGAAGAAAAATATATTCATCGTAATCAGTCCATCCGTTGTCGATATATCATCAAAAAAGCCATTCCGTTCAAAATGTATGGGAAAATAAATTTTCCTTCTAACTTTTTTTTATTGAATTTTGCCCATACCTTAACTATTTGGGGCGGAGACAAATTCAATAAACTACAGACCAGGAAAATTGATCCAGCCATTCTTGAGTATAAATAGTGTAACTATCCTGACTTTTTTTTAAATATATATATGTATATATATATATATATATATATATATATATATATATATATATATATATTTATATATATAGATATTTATATATATATATATATATATATATATATATATATATATATATATATATTTATATATATAGATATTTATATATATATATATATATATATATATATATATATATATATATATAAATTTCATATTTGATATCTTCTAGTTAGTCTTCCAAACAATAGTTTTAGTTTTGTAAAATATTTACGAATAACTTGACATTGTCTTCGCTCTCTAAAACCATTTTTCTCTATCAAACGTTCGATTAATTTTTAAATAGGTGTAGGTGCAATTAAAAATGGAATTTGTTGTAAAGGTAAACAATTCTAAATACAAAACATGAAACAACACATAATTCAAGATGAGTTAATAGCATTTTGTATAAAGTATATTGCGACAGAATTCTTATTGAAAACCAGTGTTTTATTATATAGCCCAATATAATTGAACGTGATCGTGATTGAATTGGCATGTTTCTATATATCTTTCACTCTATTTTGCATTGAAGCAAAGAATAAATATATTTTTAACTAAAATAACATAAAGTACAAAGACAATATAATTAATTATCGAAAACATGCCGGCCACATGTTTATGTGAAAATAGAGTATTACAAAGTTTTTAGATTTTCTTAAAGATGAATTCCGTTCCCAATCCTAACAATGGCGTTGGAATAATATCAAAAATCAAATTTATTACCAAGTGTACTTCCATTGATTACTGTAAATATTTAGTTATATTTGTTACTTTGAGTTGAAAAAAAAATATTTTACACCTGTACCTTAAAAATATATGTGTTATTACTCCTAAGATAATTTTAGTAATAACATATTTCACAACGAATTAATCAAAAGGTCGATATTTAAATACACGTAACTATAAAATATTATTTTTTTCACTTTTATTAGTCGCTGTGGTGGAACTTATATATTTTCACATAACACCAAGCGGTATTTTGACATGTTCCTTTAAAATAAGAGATAGTCAAATATAGCAAGTAAGAGGTCAAGTGCACGATACAGGAAATAAATTCAAACTAATTGCTATAGCATGAAGTTGAGGTAATTAAGCTACCTTAATTGCACCGATGTTTAATCTTTAGTGACATATCTGCGTAGTGCAATGCTATTGTATCTACCTAACATAATTGCCTTCTGTTACTAAATTGGGATCAAAATTACTTTTTTCCTTATGGTACATAAATTTCCAGTAATTTAAATATTGTTATATCAATATATTCGCAAAAGTATTGAAAACTTTCTACCTTAAAACTTCATTAAAAAATAATGGAATAAGACATACGCCAACACGACAAGTCTTATATCTATTGTCACGGTCGCATATTTATTTCCAAGTGACCGACAAAGTAGTTTTCTTTTTTTATCATAGTTGGTGTATTTGAACTCTGCGTCATCTTTCTTATTTGATTAAATGCCCCTTTTACCGTATTTTGATATTTAAATAAACGAACGCTTTATCTTATTTTCACCTCCAACTTAAGTCTCAGACAAACCTCGCGTATGACCAATATGATCTAGAATATAATACAACTTCAGTAGTCGAATATGATAAGCCGAGTAGGCTTTTAACGATACTTGCAACCTTACTGGTAGTAATTATAATATCGACCCTGGATTTTCCCATGGTCAAATAAAAATCATGGCTTTAAATATAAAAATAAATATACAGTTAACTTGAATGATAGCGTATTCCTGTATTTTTCCTTCGCAATTATTTTCATATTATCGTTTTTCTTGTGTAACAGAAAAGAGAGTTCTTTTTTCTTTCACTTATTAAACATCTTTACAAAAATACCCTAATTTCTATAACGGAATTTTTTGGAAAAACGATTAAAATGTACAATCAATAATATTTTAACAAAAATAGTAATTAGATAAATTAAGGAATTTCATTATTTCGTTGAAATTTCCTGGTTAAAAAGAACCGTTAAAAAGGTAATTACTTTCCCTTAAGGTCATATTCTATGCTACGACATCAAAAATAATTTATATTTGTTTTATATTTTTTTTAATATAAATATATATATATATATATATATATATTTAAATTTTTTAATAAACCCTTATATAGAATATAAAGCAAAAAGGCGAATGGTAATAAAAGTACAATTTCTTTTTAATAGCGTTGAGCAAAAATCTAAAAGTCGTAAAGTATATCACAGAGTGTTTTAAAATAATACCTTCTTGATATTTATAAAATATTTCTCGCCTTTTCTACTGTGTATAATAACTTAAACATGTAATCACGTGCAATAATGATGTGTCTTGGTTATAACTTTTATAAACAGTACAGTTAGCCATGATCTTTTAATTGCAATACGTACGTTTGTAATGCTTTTGTGATCGTTTTAATATTAATTATAATTAAACATTAAATATAACTAAATTATTTAACTTTTAAATTTTTAATTAATTTAACTGCCCTTCCTGCTTTTATTTTCTTATGTATTTTACTTAAATTAACCTGTTTTGAAGGATTAGTTTATAGTTAGTCTTCTAATCTCTATTAGACAAGTGATCTGAAAGAGTACCAAGATAATATGCAACAATTTGTACATTAAAAGTATTAAAATTTATGTTTTTAAATCGTTTGCATTAATTTTAATAATTAACAATTAATAATTGCATTTTTCTAAATTTAGAAATAATTTTATAACATTTTTTGTTCCATCAGCGATATTGTTTCAACATAACTCGAGTTAACTATTATATTAATTTAGTATGTTTTTAGTATTAATAACAAAATTTTAATCATTATATTTAAGTTAATTTTTCATTTCATCATGCAAAGATAACTGTTTAGTTAAGCAGCTATTTCTTTGGGAATAGCGATTTCTAACCGTAGTATTAAAAACTGTCTGAGAGTATTAATAAAAATTTTATCAACAATATATCATCCTGACGGATATGATATTGTATGTGTGAAATTGGTTATCTTTTTGGCATTAGCCACTCAAGGAGTACATCAAAAATAAACCTGCAAAATATAACATAACACTGTAAATTTTACGTAACGATTTACTACAAAGCAAGTTACCATAGAAAAGGAAAGAATTTGTTGCATAGAATAATTGAGTCATGCGTATTATTTGTACCACATTAATGAACAATTTTGTGAAATGCTTAATTAAAAGAGGATAAGAAAACTTACATTATATTCAATTAGAACTAAAAGCTCTGTACTGTGAGCGTTGGCAATCAAGTAGCCATTACTGGCCATTAATTATGTCTATATTGGAACTACTATAACGGGCCTGTACTCAAACTAATCACTAACTTCTTAAAATAAACTCGACGTGCATGAGTAAGAACTTTACATTTTGTTGTTAGTGATAAATACAAATTAGAACGAAAGAGAATCTTACTAATATTCTTTATTTTTTATTCTTAATATTCATAGAAGTCCTTATAAAGCTTTAATTGCGTTCTTTGATTCTGTAATATGGTTTACAAAGACAGTAGATGAGAATACAACTAAATAAAATAAAACCACCTAATGCATGTTGGAACAAGCAAAAAGAAGTTAACTCTTAAATTATTTAATAATAAAAATAATTTTATTTTAAAGTCTGGTGCAGTTCAAATGAAATAAAGGCAATGTCTTTACATTTTTCAAATTCTGATTAAAAATATTAGAAGTCAGTGTGGATGCACTGCATATCACTTCGGAGCTTAATATTTTTGTAAAGTGGTATTAAGAATAGATAAAAATGGTATACAAAAACTGAATTTGTACATTTGCACATTTACAGGCAAATAAATTGTTATTATTATAATTTCTTTTTGAAATATCTTTTTAATAAAACAAGCAAAGTAGAATATATTTTTGATAAACCATCTAGAATACAATTATTTAATAACTTTATAATAGCTTCATTAAACATTAACAGTTATAATTTTGCCATTCAAATGAATTAAACCCAAGGTGAGCTAATTTTATCTTTCAATTGTCATAAAAATTACTATCTGTTAACCCTAGTTACCTAAAAAAGCAAACAGGATTTCAAGACATTTGGAGTCAATGAAAGTACAAATAACAACAGTTCCAAAAAAAATGTATCTATCCTAATTAAAGTCTAATAACTAAAACGCATCTAGTTGTATAAGTACAACAAACCGTTTCAGTCTACTTTCAGCTACTTCTATATATTTTGGTATTTAAATTTCTTCATTGCACGTTTCGTAAATACACCTGCATTATTTTTTGTTATAAAAAATATTTAAAGATGATGAAACATTATTTCTTTCATAAATATTACAAATACGCGTAAAATATTTTTTTTAAACATAAGAATGAAAAAATAGCAATATTGACAATGCTTGTATAATTCCACCGTACTGAGAAAAAGTATGTATGTAGCACAAAAGTCTGTTGACAGGACAATAATTTCAAACAGTTGACAAATAATTATGTAATTAGCACAATATAAAATATTTGCATTGTTTTCCAGTTTGTATACTTACAATACTGTTAAATTTTATACCGGTTGCTAACAAGACCTTACAAACCATAATAAAATACCTTGATCGCCCTTTCGGGATGTATTATATATGACGTGTTCAATTTAATATGTATACACAATATTCCGTTCTGTGCAAAATCTATCTCATTATTCTGACTTCGTACCGCACACAAACAATTAACTGTTCTGGATAATAGCTATTATTAATATTGAATATATTTGGCGTTAATTTTGTAGAAATTCATTATTCACAATTAAATGAAACTACGTGATGTAGTATTATTTCTACTATCTTTAATTTCTTTACCACGACCTAGGTTTCGTTGTATTACAACATCTTCAGGTGGGATATTAGCAAAGATAATCTTTGCTTATATCCTACCTGAAGATGTTGTAATACAACGAAACCTAGGTCGTGGTAAAGAAATTAAAGATAGTAGAAATAATACTAGATCACGTAGTTTCATTTAATTGTGGCTATTATTAATATTTGATATTATGTTACACAAACATCGCTTGACATCGATTGAAATGAAACCTCTCGGAGGTTATATTTGATACAAATCATTTGAAATGCCAACTAGTAGATATATAAAGCGGCCACACAGGACAGGATCTCACCCAATAGATTATATATAACTCTATGGATCGTTCGTTTTATAAATTCATTTCCGCATTTTTTAGAGTTTACTACTTAAGAATTGATTTTCGTATATAGCGCCCGGCATAGTTTTATGAGATTTCAGAACTTCAGAGCGTACGAATTTCAGAGCGTTAAAAAATGCAACCGTTTTTGTTCGTACAAAGTTCAGAGAGTTAAAAAATGTAACCGTCAGGTGGCCTCCCGCATACATTTTTGCGCATCTTTAGAGTGAGATATCAATATGTTTATTGGGCATTTTCTTATGGCGTAATCGCAATGACGGATTATGACACAGATACTTTACTATCATGATCACAGATACTTTACTACGTGAACGTGTCAATATCTAATCATTAAATGTCATTATATGCAAATATTTGGTGTTTTTTATCCTACAAAAGCACCAAATGTTCGCATATAATTCCTCTTTTGATTTAAACTTCTTAGTCTGATGTTACTAAATGTTTTCAATTTAGTTGTAAAAATTCGATCTTTTTTATTCGTGTTTTATTTTAAAACAATTATGTTGTCAGCATTTTTCCGTAAAGCATTTTCCACTTCCATTTATATCGATATTTATTGAATATATTTGGCGTTAATTTTGTAGAAATTCATTATTCTATTGCCATCTGAAGTTGTTGTACTACAACGACACCTAGGCCGTGGTAAAGAAATTAAAAGAAGTAGAAATAATACTACATCACGTAGTTTCATTTACTTGTGATTGATATTTATGTTTATATACAGTATTACATATTTTATACATTCCAAGGCAATCGTACTTAAGGAGTGAACTCCTGTCACGCGTCGGAACTGACAAGCAAATTGTTTTATCAGTTATGTTAGTCTAGAACCGGAAGTGGCAGTTAGATATTTTTCTGATGTTTATTGTAGTCCTTTCACAAATTATTGACGTATGCAGTTTTACGTGAGTAATGGAATGAATATAAGAGTATATACAAAGTAATATGTAATTCTTGCCAAAAACAAGTACTTTATTAATTTTGGTATTTAAATTTTGGTATGTAATTTTGGTATGTAATCAAATAAATTTTTTTCACTAGTATGTGTACGTTTTCGTTTAATGAATAGAGGATTACTAAATAACTAAATAATTAAAAAAAAAAAAAAACTACATGCAATTACACCTAGTAAGAAGCGATGTACGAGTAAAACCCAAGCAAAGATTCAAAAGCGTTAAAAAAATAATATTCTTTCAAATTCTATTTTATCTACAACGGAAGTTTGGTGCACTGAATATTTTTTTGTTAATTTCAAACGGGGGAAATAATTCAACAGTATGGTCTATTCAGCTTACATTATGGTATATACACGTTATTTTCTTTTTAATTAAGATCAACTCTGCAAATAATTTTATTAAATATTGTGCCTGTGTGTTCTTGCTAAACTGTATGCATTCTATATGGCAATAATATTTTACATATTGTTCAAAAGTCGGTCGTGTAAAAATTTGATTCTTGCTGATATTTGTATCGTTCCCTATCAACGAACGTAAATTGAAATAATTATATTAAAAAGAAATAAATGTTATTATAATTTTTGAGGAAATTCACTTTTATTATATGCGTTATAGACACTAATAAACGATATTTTTATTAAATTTGCAGAAATAAGAAAATGCTATACTAAAATGGTATGTTTTATTAGTTTCAAAATGTTTCTAAATTACTTCATCGGACTATCAAACATTTTTAGAAATGGGAACAGTAAATTTTAGAGTCGATACATCGTCGACTAAGAGTATTAGTATTAGTGAATGAATTCATTATAATATTCGCTCACAATTTAATAAAGAAACTGTCATGGACTCACACTATTTGAGTTACGTCAGTACTTCGATACATACAAATGTTGAAACATTTAAGGACACAAAGTGTTTATATTAAGGTGTTTATATTAAATTATTTAATATTAAAATTATTTTTCATACTACTTCTCAGGATAGAATAAAATCCTGTCATATAGGTTCTTTCTTTGGATTATGTAACAGGAATCACAACAATTAAATAATTTTTTTTTGCATTATCCACGAAATTATTACTGCTGAAACATCCCACTCATAAGATTCTGCCAAAAAATGTAGTATATTTTACGCATATCACAATATCATATATGCTTAGTATGAAATATAGTGAATTTAATATGTAAATATAGTGAATGTACGCAACACACAAACAATTAACGGGCTGGTCATAATAGTGATTTATATATCACATTAGTTCGCATTGACATCTTTAATGCGGTTTGGTTATATTTAAGGTGAATTCCGAGAATTTTTAGTTTATTAGAAAAAGAGCGCTTTGGCGCATAAAAATATCTACACATTTATTATTTCTTGTCGCCCAATAGTTAATTCGTAGATTGTCAGAATAATTTATTTTGACGACTCTTCCCTATTTAATTTGCCACATACAAAAAATAGTAATAAAATTAATTAGAAACTTTATACGCAACTTTAATAACTGCCAAAGAGATCAATGTTAGGTTACGTTCTAACGTCATTTATCATACTTCGTAATATCATAACTCGAAATAATAAAACCAATCCCTTTTGTAGCGATTTCACATTGCAAACAAATAATTAACTACAGAACATAAAATATACTAATATTTCTCATTATACCACTCCAAAATTCTTCAGTTCTTACCTATGGAGTGGACTTTGTTAAAGTGTCGCGATAACTGAGGAAGGCTTTCTCGCCTAATGGCCTGTTTATTAATTGTCTGTTAATCGGCTTATATCTGTATTTTATGTCAGTTATGAACAGCCTTTTTGTATATAGTGTGTAACTAAAGATATTGATAAAGTAACGAGTGTGTTGTTTATTTTTATTGGTCTTGCTTCATTTTTCAGTTTTGAGAGCAATAAAATAAACTTAATAAATATACACATTTATTTCAAGCACGTTTACTTTCAAAATGGAATTATGTAATTAACGTATAATTTTATTAAATAATTACGTAATCAAATATAAATTAATACGGAAAAAGTGTCAATTAATGACACGTAATGCATAATTTCCAAAATAAAGTATGGCTATTAAATATTATTAAAAATTAAATTTAAAAGGGATTTTAATCGATTAATTCTGATATAAGCTTTTAATTTATTTTTCACCGTAATTGGGTTGACAGAGAACGAATTTTGGCAAATAAATTTGAGAACTAATATGGAAAGAGTAAGCGAAGAACTTAAGTATGAAAGCAAAGTTATTTTAAGACATTTTTTATAAAGTATTTTCTATACTATATAAAAGTATGTAACACATTCCAAACTGACTTTAAATTTATTTCATACAAAGCACAATTAGCATAAAATGGTACTTGAATAAACTCATTAGGTTTTGTTCCACACCCCTTAACATAAAAACAATTCTACGCAAAAGAACAATGATTATTACTTGCTCTTTTTTTAGATTTATGTTACGGTTTTATTAAAGCAACATAATTATGACTGACTTAAGAAAATAGCAGCAATAATTAAGTTGCAAAGAGGAAACGTCCTGATACGAAAAAAAACATCAGTAATTTGCACAAATGAAATATAAACCAAAATATGTGTTTTACTTGACTGCCAAAAGCTACATAGGTAATAAATATGAAAGCAATTGCAATCTTTTAAATTTCGTTTCTAATATAAAAACAATTCTTTTCCAAATAAAATCGATATCGATGTAGAATAGCGGGAAAAAATTTGGTTACAAAAATAACTATCAATTACTTTCAGCTTTATTACGCCCTAGTACAGCCAGCTGGATTTCTAAGAGTATTCCACTGAAAATACCAAAAAAGTATTTATTTTTCCTAATACTCTCTCTCATTTTTTTCCACACACAGTATACAAAACAACACAAAACGTTGCTTACTTTACTTTGTATCTCCTAAAATTTCCATAGAAACATTTTAAAATATTGCCTACTGCTTATTATGACTTATTACTAAGCCAATCTTCAAGTTTTCACGTCTAACAATTTCTGAGAAAGTCGGGGTAAAAATACAAGCTTGAATATTCTCGTAAATATTCCATTTTTCCTTTTAAGGTAATTACCAGTAAAAATCAATTTATATTGTTTTTTTTGGAGTAAACAAGTCAGTGCAGCATATTGCAATAAATAAGATCATTTTGGTAAATATTAATGCCCTTCAGATTTTTTTTTAAAACACTGTATAAAAGTCTTCATGGTTATGATATAGATGTTTAGATTTCCATTTTTGGTATATTTATTTATCAAGGAACTCAGGAATCTTTAAAAGCTTTTTGTATCATTATTCATTCCAATCTGTTTTACTTATATGCTTCTATTCACTTAAAAATATACGTTATAATAATATTTCAGAAGTTATCTATTAAAAACTTATCTATGTCATAAACTTATTTAGAAACATTTAAAAAAAAAAATTCGAAGTGCCCTTTCCACTTATACTTATTTAAAATTAAAAATAAAATTTTAAATCATAATTTTGTCCCTAAAATATTTCCAAGTACACAATTTTATTCATTACTATTGAAATACATGAGAGAGTATCATTTATATCTGTGTGGAGATTCAAGTTTCTACGTCAAATGACTTCTGAGAAAACTGTCTGTAACAAACGAACAGACGGATATACATGAGACCAATCTAGAAATCAATGAAATTCATTCGTTTCAAAAACCCAGGATTATATATAAGGGAGGAGAATAAATTTGAAAAAAAATGATATCTTATATTTTAAATGCCCATTGGATGAAAATATTGGTACTTGACTTCTTATTTCTTGAAAGTGCATATAAAATAATTACCAAAGCTTCTTTCTTTGACAACCGACATTAGCAAAGGTTTGATTCAAATAAATTGATGTTTATTAAAAGGAAACTTAAAATGTTTCGATCAATTCAATGAAATGACCTTACGATACTCAATAGCATCTTAGTAAAACACCAAAGTATTTCCGCCGGCATAGAACGTATTATGCACTTCAAAAGACATTATCGTTGTTAACACTTGATAGCGTATCGACACGTTCTCACAGTTTGCCTATAACGACGCCGCTTTCGGGTCGCCTCGTTATTGTTCGTCTTATATGACATTAGCACCGAGGAATTTTCCTAAGTTACGCGAATAATATGAAACCATTTTATTTGACTATTATTATTTAACAGGAAGTGTTAAATTAGGTTTTAATATATGGTCACAACGGTAGTCCAACTAAATGGTATTAATGGTATATAGGAATACAAATATTAAAAAATATTGGTACAAAATCACACATTAATTTTACAATTGTACTTATTATCACATTAAGAAGATTTTCAGTGATTAACTTCCAATATTAAATTGTTTTTTCTAGAAAGATAAATGATCTCTAAGTAACTTTCTGGACTTAAAAATTCTTATAGAAATCTCCTCATCGTTATTACAACAAAAGATACTTCAGTCGGATACTTCAGTAGACTAATACGTAGTATTTATTCGGATTTAATGGGATTTAGGCGTAATGAAAATTAAATACATTTCATTTACAATGCTTCAATAACCAACATTTTCTTGTATTCATTTAAACACATATTTTTTTCCAAAAAATACAGCAAAAAATTACGAAGGTCATGGAATCCTGGGAAGCGTACAAGCGCATAATGTGGGTCACTGTTTGGTAGTTTTGCTCTCAGTGGGTAGAAAAGAGAACGCAAGGCACATTTCATCTGGTTTATATTATACACAAAATTATTACTTCCAATATCTATCACTCACGATATTCTATTAATATAAAGACAATACGGTGTATAGTATCATAACTACATTTATACATAACGTATTTATAATATCAATATGATCTCTACAAGGCCACAACTAGAACCATTCCATTGTAAGGACTTTACGCCACACACAACAATTAACCGCAGCGCAAAACAGTGATTAATATTTTACATTGGACTACACTGACATATTTAATGCCATCAGGTTACGTCTGAAGTGAACTCTCTGAACCGTTAGCTTCTTTCTAGGTAGTACATGGGCACATTATTTGCCTAGGTATTTATTATCTCTTTTATGACAGAAGTTTGTTGGTAAGGTCCGTGAATAATTTACTTTGTTTATTTTGTCAAATACAAAATATATTAATGACATAAACAGGAAACTTTATACGCAAATATGAAAAAAGTCAAAAATAACGACATAAGGTAATTTATTAATCTATTACACGATGAACAGACACATATTACGAAAATAATTCTGATCGGTAAAAATGGTACAGAAATTCTAAAACAATAAAGAGGTAGGAAAAAACTTTAAATCATATTTCATTTTTTTGCTACGTGAAGCACCAGGTGTTAATCGTAATAATAGAAAAGATTCAACTGAACTTGTTAATGAGAATTTCGATTAATTAAAATTAAGAGGTTATTATCGGTAGTAAAACAAAGAAACTGGTCTCTTTTTATTAGTTGTCTAGTTAGTGGAAGTACACTGCTTATGAATGAATATATAGGAATTTATGATAGAAGAGAGTAAACAATAATTATAACAAAAATAACAAAAATTTAACGTAAAGACAGAATTGTCTATTATGTTTTAATAAATAGACATCCATTTTCCTTTCATTGTTAGATGCAGGCTTCTTCCAAGCGCGCAACACTGGAGGTAATGCTCATAATCGCCGATCACAATGCTTACCTACTCGCGATAAAAAATGCTTGCCTACTCGCACTAGTGTCGTTGGTGCTCGTCACTGGTCGGTGGCATTTTTGTAACTTGATAACGATTCACGTGAATCCACATTAAATTGATTTACCATTTGTAGATGAGAGAATGTATACAGAATTGGGTCAACAAAGCAGAATTCAAACAGCTACTTTTCAATTTTATAACAAGCTGTTCAATATGGACCGTAAAATTATTTTAATAGATATCGGCACAGAGGTGCATTAAGGCGATGCTGGAACCGTTATGCAAGTCTCTAATGAAAGATGGTGTTGTGTTATTTCTATAAAAGCACGGAATTTAAATTTTATTGGAAAAACAAATAAGGTTCCTTCCGGAACGAAACTATTATACATAGTGCCGTATTATTTCGATAGATTTTATCTTTTAAATTATTTTTCGCAGACCTAATTGTTATATAAGTAGATTTTATAATAATTTAGATTTAAAATATTTGAACTTCTTGTAAATAGCGTACTTATAATTTTTTATATTTTTAACAATATATGTATTGATGTAATTAATCTTTCTTGCTTGCGCTTGCCATCCGCGTTATTCACTGTGGTTATGTTTCACAAATAGTATGTTTCACGAAGGAGAATACGTCACGAAAACCTTTGATATGAGATCAGTTTATAAAAAATACCTGAAAAATTTCTATTTTCAGGTTTTTTCCCCCCGTAAGTTTTTCTTTTCGACTAACTTATTTAAATCTCGTGTATATTTTTTCAGGGTTTTGACATTTATATTTATCACGAGTGTTATTGTTGTATATTGTTATAGTACATGCCTTATTTAATTACGTTTACGCATCGAGTAATTTTTATCTTACTTCGTATTATATACATGACACAAATAATACTTATTTAATAGAAATGTTTAAGGAATACAAATGTAAATATATGTCAAAATTAATTGAGACCGGACGGTCAGCATGATTACTAATAAAAAATCAAATATATCGTTTGGTCAGGATCAACAAGGAGATATTTATTTCAAATATTTTATTTTATACAGCCAGAATAGGAACCACTGTGAATTATTATAAATTTCAAAAAACCTCAATGTACTGTAAAATATGCCAAGCCAAAATAAAAATGTTTGGAAGTTTATAATATTTACTTTTACTTCAACTAGCTCATAGGGTCATTTGAGGGCAAAAAAAGTGAGACATTTATCCGCTTTTAAAATTTTTAGAGAATGCGCGAGATTTAAGCGTTTAAATTATATTTTAATATTTAAGTTTTAAGCAATTATTAAACTCGTGTTTTCTTAACCTTTAAGTTTCTTTGCTTTCCCATATAAACCTTTTTTAACAGTTTTCTGGTAACTTTTAAGAGGTAGACTGTAACAGATGATACACTCTTATAAATTGGCATATAGTGTTGCTCCTGGTGGTGGAATTATTTTGATAGTGAATTATTTAAAAGTAATAAAAATAATCATTGTTTTACTTTCTATATTCATAATATAAATCCTTGTTTTACTGAAAATGCGTAAGTCAAAATTAGGAATAAAATAATAAAGACATTGACCTAAAATCTACGGAAAATATTCCATTAAAGAAAATGCTGAAGTCAAAATTACGAATAAAAAAATAGTAAAGAAATAGATCTAAAACCTGCGGTAAAAATGGCGGTGATTCTGAATTTCTTGGTTTTAATGCATATAAAAACGACTTCGTGGCAGATAAAAATTAAATTGAAGGCGGAAGGGCAAATATTTATATATTTCTACATTGTATTAAGTACAAAGTTAAAATTTCCTCAATACTACACTATTCAACACGAAAAAGCCATTTACACTCGCTGTAAAACACTATATAAAAGACTAAACTCTGCGGGTGCAAAGAATACGCGAATACATTTTGCCGCACTTGCGTTGGCACTATTCCATTAAGAAGATACAACTCCAACCCGAGATGTTAGTATTGCGACTGTTCGAAATGCTAAACAGAGTATATTTTCCAACCGGGTAATCTGAAAGTGAGATACGATGTTGAAAGTCGACAGGTATTTCTTTTATAAATATTTACTTCGTTTTTGTGCACAATGCTCTTTTGTACCAACCGACTTTGTAGTTGTTCGTCAGATCACTTTTCTTGCTGTAATTTAGAACTTTGGTGCAAAAGTTGAGGAGCTTAATATTAAGCAGATCATGAAGAAGTTGGATCCGGGAGGCTGTCTATTTATTTGCAATCTTCTGATTGAGTAAAATCTAGCGATAGCTTTTATGAGAACTCTTATGAATTCTTTTTGAGAAATTGATAAGGAAGTAAAAAGTTTCTGTTGCTGAATGGGAATTTAATAAGACGATACTTAAAGAAGTAATATAAACGTTAAAAAAATTAGGAATGTGTTCAAAGAATTCTATTATTAAAAAAGAGTTGAATTAAAATTGCAAAAGCGAAGTTCTCAATTCGGATTTTTGAAGTAAAAACTCCTTTAGGCGCGTTGAGAAACTTTTGTGCGGGGGGAAATTTTAAGTAACTATGTATGACATGGTGCGCTTAGCTAGCAATAAGTAAATATATATATATATATATATATATATATATATATATTATATATATATACACATACATACGTACACATATATCACACACACACACACATGTATATATATATATATATATATATATACATATATATATGCGTTTTAAATGGTAATTTTTGTATATGTTGTTGCGTCCACCGACTTACGGCAACTGATACACGGACGCAAGATTGACGTATCTTCGAATTTATTCAGGAAGCTTCTAATGGTCGACTCAACAGTCACGGGAATGTTTTTCACTTTATATTTTAGTTCATCCATTTGCCGCGCAGAAATTGGAGGTAGCAATTTCTTTATGTGTATTATAAACCTATATTCTCATTAGTTTATCTTAGCGTTATATCTATTTGGTTACATTTGATATATATTTATCAGAAGTTGTTTTTTTATTTCAAACAAGAATGATCTTGAGTCCATAATTTGAGTTAATTTGTTGGCGTTCGCGGGGAGTAACATGCACGGAGAGGGGCGGAGGTGTACCTACTTACAAGCGCCACGATGTCTTTTCGTGGTGATTTGTTTTTCCTCCGGTTTGAATGGAAGTGAATGCGATCACGAAGTGAATATTTATATAGTAAAAGTTTCTTAATATGGAAACCCTATGAAAAGATGTTCAAAGATTACTCAGTCAGCAATATGTGAATCTTTAAGTAGTAACAAGTTTAAATAAAAAGTAATATTTTAAATTTCACTATCTAAAATAGGTAGGTTATTACTGATTTAAATAATTAAAGCAACTTACATAGGGCGACATATTTACCATAAAAAAAATTCTGTTTTTCATGGGCCCTAAGCTCAGTCGCCAGTAAATCAGTCGGTAACTGTGCGCGATTCTTTATAACATATAAGCACGGTTTGCTGTAACGAACGTTGACGTGTTTTTAACAAGAAATATCTTAAAAAAAGTTATGAAGACAAAATAGTGTTGCCATGAAATTGTAACTATGTGGCATTGACGTATTTTATATTGCGAAAACAATATTTTGGTTGTGGTCCGAGTACGAAAAATCGTTTTACTATAAATCATATTCTTATACTTATAAATAACCTGAAAATGCCTTTATGTTTGTGAATATATAATTTACGACCATTTTCAGGAGGACGAATGCCATGTATAATACTCACTTATGAGAAGGTATATTTCTTAAATATAAAGGCGCGTTTTTGTCTGAAGGAAGCAATTGCTAAGCAAAATTTTTAAATTTTTTTAGAAAAAGATGAAAATAAAAGAAATCGAAAAAATATTACAAATTTATGTCCAGTTGTATTTTGTGATGATGAGGTATGTCCGTACCTTTTACTTTAATCGTCAGTGTATATATATGACACGTAACATTCTTGGTTGCAAAATTTTTCATTTATGCGTCCTTATATCAAGTTCTAAATAGATCAAATACGGTTTGAGTAGATATAAAACTGCCGTGTAAAGGCCCCGGGTTCGATTTCCGTTTAGTCAGGTTTTGGAAAATGAACTTTTCTATACGGGCCTCGAACCTGGGCATTTCTAGAATCCCTTAATCCGTTGTGTCTTCTCAATAACACAGGCTATGCCGAGTTTGGTCTATACATTCAGTGTGTTAGTTTGGGATATATTATTATTTTTGTTATTCTACTATATCCAGTTACTTATTATATCTACCTAAATATGTACCTGCTAAGTAATAAATTTAACTGATGTGGTTTTCTTTAAGGAAATATATGATTCAAATCTCGATATTTCTGATACTGATTCAAAACATACTCTATCTAAATATGATGTACGAGTACGTCTTTGCCTTTAGTTCTTTGTTGTACTTGTAGCTAAAATCTCCTTATTTGGTAACTATTGATCAAATTGGAAGAGTTTTTTATCCTAAATTTCCAAAATTTCCATGATTAACAAATGTAAAAATACAGTAGGTGCAAAAGGAATATCTAGTTACTAAATAAATTTAAACAATCTGTTTAGTTTTATAAAGAAAGGTGGAATAGGCAGAGCAATTACTACCACAGAGACCGAACATCTAAGTCTCAGGTAAGCAACATGTGGGTGATGCTTTTACGTGCCATCAATTTGGATATTCAAGCTTATCACTACAATTGGCGATGATAGCTTGTCAGCTAATTTACTTATATCATAAGAAATTATACTCAAAATTAATGTTTTTGAAAAAGAATTTGTAATTATAGTGAAGAATTAAAATGCTAATTTTATTATAGATGGCCCGGGTAATTCTAACTATTTTGCTAGGTTGCATCAACTCATATTTATCAGTTACTTTTACGAAGTCAGGGAAAATTACTATCCCTTATTTTTTATCAACCATTTTTGAACACCTTTGCAGGGATCATATTCAGATTACTGTTAATAACCAGAACATCCGGAAACACACTTGAATACACCATCACTTAAGTAGATACCTATTTTTAAAATTCAATAATTTTATTAATTTAAACATGTAAACACGTAACAACTAATACTATCCTCATTAACTTGATGTCCCTAATAGTTATATCTATTACCTGATTTCATGAACCTAATTATTTACAATATTTACGTCCGCGACTCTTCCATAAAGAGTAGCGGAGAATCAATTCAAGTCTGCAGATTTAATGAAGTCATTCAATTTTGCTATAAATATATTAGCTGCCAGAAAGATTACTACATTACACCGCATAGTTTTGTCATACAAACCCATCGGAGAGCTTTTAAATTTAAACTAGTGATTTAAGTCATACAAATAAAACCCCCTGCACCACTGTTGCCATAGATACTAAATTATTAAAACCTTTCTCCTCATTAGTAAATAAGATATACCTGCCGACGTTGATAATGATTCTCAAATAGTTGACCGTTCCAATGAAGATATCGTAATAGCGCCAAAGTAACAATCCAAAAGTACAAAGTAAAGATTTTGTACGAAGTAAAGACTTTTGTTTTTATTGCAAAACTTTAGTTTTGAATTTTGCTAAACATTTACTCCGAAATCATATTAATGAGACTAATGAACAAAAAATTCAACCAAAACTTAAAAAAAGTCCTGAGATGAAGGAACTTATTACGGCACAAATTATTTACCATGTACCAAATGTCTGGGATTTTATTCGCAAAAATGGTTGATTTTTTTTAAACATAACAAAAAATGCACTGGTGCTAAAACAAGTAAAACTGAACTGAAGTCCAAAACTTATTACTGAACACATCTTGAAGTAAATGAAAAACTTATAGCGAATGTATTTCCCGGATGAGAGCTGATGAAATATCGATTGCCACTAAATTAGATATCCTCATCTATGCTTTTGGATCCCAGTACCTAAAAATGTACAAAGAAGCACAATTTGTGAATGTTGTTTCACAAAAGATGCGAGAGCTAGCAAAATTATTAATCGAAATAAAAAAACAACCACTTTATAAAAGATTTTTTTGGTGCACTAAGGCCAACCAATTATGATGTAATAGTAGACGGAGCAAAAGTTGTGGGAAAATATGAACCTGAAAAAGAATGTATATATGAAACACCTACTAGCGATGCAATCAAGCAATGTTGTAATATAGCATTTTTATTCATTTTGACGAAGGAAGAATAAACATGGAAATTAACACTGCTGAAATAGAATCAGACCATAAATTTGATACAGATTATAGACACAAACTGAAAGTACGGTATTTTTAGTTAACGTGCAACTGATCTCAACAAAAGGAATGGAATAAAATTACTATAGTGCCCTTGGTTTGGTTTTAAGGAATACCATAATAAAAAGTCAGAAGAAGCTGCAATTCAAACTAAAGACGTTTATTATAATGTGGCTTCGTTCATGCAATCATGGGAGAGAGGGTGTTGTAGAGGGTTATTACTAAAGAGAAGAAGGCCAGAAGAACTTCAGAGAATTAAATCGCATGACTACTTAGAAAGTGAACATTATATTGTTGATATGTATGAAGAGATTGATCGATCACTTACTGCGTCCGAATGGGTATTGGTAAAAAAATATAAAAGGGTTATTATCAGAGGCTAGCGTGGACGTAGAGTTCCGGTTTTACTTAATTTAGAGTTTCAGGAAGACACTAAATTGTTTAAGTTCATAAGTAACGAATCTGTTTCTATACCAAATCACTTTTTTTTTGGTAATTCTGGTTTTGAAAACTCTGTATATAGCTACGAAGTGTTAAAAAGATACGCAAGATTCACTAGGCCAAAAAATCCAAAAACTATTTTTTCTACAAGACTTAGAAATAATTTAGCATATCTGGTATCTTTGGTATGTCTGAAAATAAAATGTAGCAATTAGCTACGTTCATGGGTCATAACAATGAAGTGCAAAAAACGTCTCATAAGTTGCCAGATGACGTATACCAAACTACTAACATTTCAAAACTTCATCATTTTTCTTTGCTGCACATCTTCACAAGGGTATACATTAACAAGGTAGAAAATAAATATCGAAAAAATATTTTAGTAAATAATACAGTGGGTACTAAATATGTTAATATTTCTAATTCAAAAATAAATAAGAAAAACATAGCGTTTACTTCCAAACATTTCTAATATTCGTATCAATATTTAATTAAATATCCATAATAATTATTAATATTTTTTCTATCTTTTCTATATTTCTAATATTGTCTTTGTCAGATGCTACCAAGTAAAAAGAAAATTTTGAAACGTAGTACTAAAAGAATAGCGTTACCACATGGCTACACACCTACTCGTAACCTAATGAAGAATGATTTATTATTTACCTCATATTTTTCTAAAGAAGTAAAGCAACAGTATAAGGAAAATAAATAGACAAAACATTTTAGAGAACAACAAAATTTAAAAAGGTAATATATATTAATTTTTTTTCATTAAAACATAAAAGTAAATTTTATTAAAAAGATACAAGCGTAAGTAATATTTTATACAAGACATCACTTGCATTCAAGTTTCTTATTATTATATTTGGAGGAATGGAGAATTTTTTTGTTTCCTGTGAGTATTATCAGCAGATTTAATAACTCCTTTATGCATCGCAGTTTTGATACCAATCTTTTAAATTCACTTTAGACATATCGCACGTTTGTTTTTTTTTATATCTATGCCAAAAGGGTTTTGAAAGAATAAAATTTCTTCTGTCAGTTCACAATACATTTTAAACTTTGGATTAAAATTTACTTCGCTATTCCCATCTGTTACCTTAAATGTAATATATAATGAAAATACATTTTTAGAAACTGTTTTATAAATAATGTTTCTTACGATAGGATTAGGAAGAATAGAACGAATTAACTGCGCATTAATTATGAAATTATATAGTTTCTTTATTCTTATTTTTATAACGAAAATACTTTAGGAATCAGTTCATTTTATAATATACTCTTTTATATAAGCTTTCTTTTCTAAAAGTCGAGTTTATTTTCAAGAATAAAGATATGTTATAAATTTTTGAAATGTGTTCAAAATCCATGCCAAAAAAATTACATTTTATATTCTGGGTCCATTTTTCTTTGCGGCACACCTACACAAGGGTATATATTCACAAGGTAGAAAATAAATATCGAAAAATAATTTAGTAAATAAATAACTTTTGTTTTTTTTTGTCTTCTACTTAGAACAATCAAACGACAATTTAAAAAAAACATCACATTATTTTCGAAAATCGTTAACCAACCTTATTAATGATATTTAATTTGGAAAAAGAGTTTTATGATGGTTTTTATACGTTTATTTTACCGACAATGAGATCTAATGCACCAAATTTAATAAATGTTACATTTCTCTCATATTCACTAAAATATTTTTCTTTCACGACGATAACAGGAATTAACTCTATGAAAAAAATTACCAAGGCAAAATAGAAGTATGTATAATTATTCCAAAACTAACTTAAACCAACACTATATAAATATCATTTTAATGCCTATTACGGTTTTCAGCAGTAGATATTGTAAACAATTTGCCAAAGATAAATAATTAAAATTACTACAGACTCCGTAAGGCCCAGAGGCGCCATCTGAGCATATCTGATGTCAGCCTTCAAACAGAGTAACATGAAGAGCGTTTATGCAAAGCACACTTTAATTAATAAGCGTGTCGTTTATTGGATCTCGGTCTTTAGGCATCAATATATTCTAGTGGATAAACCGTTCTTGTATAATTAAGTAGTTTCCGTTGTCGGTAATTTTTTTCTCTTATTTTTTTATAAGTACATGGCTCGTTATGGTGACATTTTAGCTCACTAAGATTTATATAAAAAAAACATACTTTAAATACAAGGTAAATGAAGCGTAATCATGGAATTATGTGGGGAACATGAAACGGCATCAAATATAATTTCAATATTATATTCAGGTATTTTTGTAACTGTACGAATTATCATCTCCATTACCAAAATATAATTATATTTCATCAACATAAAAACATATATATTAGGATATTAACATCATATGACTTTTTATTGGAAAAAATATAGATGCATAAGTAGAACAATGAAAAACTACATAATTTAGGTATTGATTCTTAATCGTTATTATTGCGACAGTAAAATCGTAAAACATTAAATATAAAACATCTACAAAATTTTAGTCAGTTGGCTGTAAATAATTAAGTTGTAAATGTCAAACTAATTTAATTTAAACATAAATTGCTTAGAAAAATCAACCTCAATATTTCCGATAAAGTAATCAAAATGCTCCATGCTCCATCATTGTGCATCCATAGTACGTCTATATATCAGTGAACCATGTTATTTCTTTATTTTATGTAAAAGCAAAGTGAATGAACAAAAATATGGATAACATGAATTGGAAACAATCCTTCAAGATAAATTAAGATCGGCATTATTCTTTTTATGAAGAAGTTCAAAATAACGACAAAGAAACTATGGAATTTTTTATGCTACCACACGCGTTTTTGAAATATAAACGGGTAAAATAAAATACATACATATATATATATATATATATATATATATATATATGTATATATATATACATATATATATATATATATATAGACATATATATATATATATATATATATATATATATATATATATACACATTTAAATTCCCGTAATATTAGAATGTTAACAATTCTTTAAACTAATAAATGGCAGATAGATAGAAATGAATTTCTCATTTGCTTCGACATATACTTTATTAAAGATGACAAGTTAATTTGCATTCTTCTAAGTTTTTTATTGTTCTGAAATTATGGATATTAAATAGACGCAATTAATTTTTCATAAAGGTGCCGTTTATTATAATGAAAGGTTTAAATGTAATTAAATTCATAAAGTTTTATGAACAAAAAAATATGTCGCTATTAAAAATTTATTATTTCTCTATAATCATTATTATGGAAAAATCATTAATTTACAGTACATGTTTTTGTAAGTTGAAAAAAAATTATAACTTTTAAAATATGTAATAGATAATTTTATTTTAATTTTATTATTTTTGAGAGGAATAAAAAAAATTATTCCTTTACCTATTAAACCTACTATTTAATAGGTAAATGAAAAGAAAGTTTTAATTTTTCTGAAAAATTATGGTACGAGTTAATATCATAATATCTTATAATAAATATTTCAAGTTTGGATTCACCTCGTTTACAGTCCATCACATTATCTGTTTTTTCTTACGTTTACAAATCTTTGTTATTAGCTGACAAATATCAAAAGTGAAAATATAATGGTGCTTTTAGAAATAACATTGGAAAAAACATTTCTTACACCCATTTCAATTAGGCTGTAAGCCAACAGACTTTATATTTGTAAATTTTATGACCGTGTTGAAATATCAATTCTGGGACGTCGTTTATGCCATCGAATTTTTGTTTGTCGAACAATGCGAGACCAAAAGTGAAGTTTACTATTGTTTGGTAAACTCTAAATGTTCCTTTAAATATGTATGGCTTTTGTGGTTGCTTTAGCAATTATTTTCATGTATTTGTTATTTCAGATATACTTTAAATGCATTGTAAAGTAAATAAATCAATAAACATGCAGCTGGTCCCTTTATGAATTTCTAAAACATCGCTTTCTTTTTATCATTATAGTTAAAGAACAACTGAAAATTGCTTTAATATATTTTTCGATGGAAAGTGTAATCCTGAGGGTTTTTATTGTGAAAAGAATTCTAATTTGGTATGGCACATGTTTCCATTATGCAAACAATCCAGTTTGCTCTAAATTTTAGGACAATTTTGTTACAATTATAAACAAATGGCAAACTTTAATGAAGGCAGGCTGCTAGCAAATTAGTATGTATCTCGTTAGAGTTATTCCATATGAAATCGTCTAATGGATATACCTGGTTCATTTTAGATTTTGCTGAAACTGAGTGAGAACCTTCTTTAGGATTACAAAGAATGAAATCCAGCGTCGTTTAATGTTTGCACCCGTCAGATTTTTTAAATGTTTTAATTCGGGTAAACGAGGACAAAAATGGTGCAAAAATTAAATGACGATGCATTTTCTTCTTTTAGATCCTACAGATGATTCTAAATATATTTGAACCAACTCGTAAATGATATAGCAATAATCATTTTTAGACGTTTTCATGTGGACTCGTTTATGAGGTTTCGTTCTGTCTTCTTATATTCGAAATGATCTTTGTAATGCATTTCCTCATTCACGTACACAGTCTGCCTATGGGGTATATACTAAATCTATAAATTTTCCCTTCCCCAACCTCCTACACCTCCACACACCCCCTCCTTCTTTCTCTCCTCTCCCCTCTTTCTCATTCTCTCCATATGTTTCGCTAGTACTTATTAAAGAAAAATAATCTAAAAAATATCTAAAAGAATTAAAACATTGCGACTATACTCAAAGTAGCGTCGAAGTATGCGATCAGGTGAATCACAGTGCTTTATTTCATAATATATTTATATTTTATTAAAAAGGAACACTTTTTTTGGTTCTAAAAAATCATTGTGCTCAATATTTTTCAAATATAGCACTAAGCATATATTTGAAACAAATGTAATTTTTTTTTAATGGGGGTTAAGTATATATATATATATATATATATATATATATATATATATGTATATATAAATATGTATACATGTATATATATTTATATATATATATATATATATATATATATATATATATATATATATATAATCACGTAATCATGTTCACAGACACTTAGTCGCAAGGCTAAGAAATACAAATTGTAAAATAAAATATATTTCCTCATGCGACCCTTGACATGAAATATAAACTTTAAATAAAAAAGTGGAAGTTATAACTACCAAGTCGATGACTGCGCGTGACCTTTTCAACCGTACATAGCATATAGACGAATATTTGATTAAGAAAGGTTCTTCGTCTTTCGAAGCTTTCTGTCGCGCCCGCTTTTAGATTTCTCAAGTTGATAAGTGTATCCTATTTAGAATTTTGAACTGTCACAAAACTAACATCTCCAGTTGAAATTGTGTCTTCCTAACAGAATAATGTAAATAAGAATGTGATGGCAATAGACGACTAATCTTTATAAAATATGCTTGCATATTCTTTGCCGCCGAAATGTTAGTGAGTAGATAAAGTGTTTCGGAGTGAGATACACAGAAACGTTGACTTAACACTCAATGAAGTGCAACAAAATTGGTAACGTAAAATAGATTTATTTCTATTGGATATATTTGATACAACCTTATTAGTTACGACTATAAATTTAAAAGCCTGAAGTTAAATATCAATAACTCAAACTCACCGATTACCAGAAGTTTTTAAAATAAATTTGACCAATCTGGATAGTCCAAAAACCTATGTTTCGAATGTAAAAATACAATTAGCTGTTTTGCAACTTTCACTGTTTATTTTATAATTTGGTATAATTATAATTCTTCTATTGACATTATATAGACAGTATAAGTAATTACACAAAATATAAATAATAATTGTGTACGAATACCTACATGGGATATTAGTAAGAAAATACGATATTAATAGCTGGAAATTCATAGTGATAAGGTATATGATGATTAGGATAAAGATAAGGGGTATATAGAAACACATAAGTGTAAAGACAGGTTAATTCAAAAAGGGGGTTAATATAGCAAAAATGTGTAATATATGACGGATTATAAATTATTTGTTAAAATATTTACTTAATTCTTAAAAATGATATAGTGAAGCTTTATTTAAGTAATTAAGTTAGTTTAGTAAACTAAGCGGAAAAGTGGTGTTCTATTCTGTATTATATATCACATGTTCACTGCCTTAATGCAGTAAAAAATATCTAAGCGTCTAGGTATTTCTACAGTGTAAGCAAGTAAATAAGGACGTGTTCATTGTGAAGGATATTTTAAATATATTAAGTTAATTTCGTATATTCAAGGATTATATTTTCTTTTAAGTTAAAAATATTTCTAAGTCAAATATTTTATCCAATTATTACTAATTTTTGTAATTAGTTTTAAAGAAAAAAGTTCTAATCGAAGTTTAACTTATGTAAAAGGATGTAAAACTAAAAATGAAAAAAATAAAAAAGTGTCTTGGCTAAATGAAATGTTGTAGGAAGGTGTTCCAAAAAGAACATCAAGTGGAAACACAGAGGTTAAAAATATCAAGGGTCTATCCGAAACGCACCTATGTATATCCAGTGATATTTTTGTTAGTTTCAGAGTACTTATTATTTCTTGTTTTTAGGCATACTCATAAATTAAGGACAAAATGTTTCTTTGTGACGTATGTAATTATAAAAGAAACTTAATTTTTTCTTATTATCTTTCAGTATGCCTTCATCCGTTCTTTCATAAATGGGAAAGGGTGTAATATAGTATAAAAAGGATGTCATGCGATAGCGACATCTTATTATCTTATAATAAAACTGAGTTTTATGTAATTAAAAATTGATACTCACACGGGCTGCAATATGGCGCCAAACAATTTACATGAAAACGAAATATTCTAAACACCAGATTGTGAACTTGATTATTAACGTTTTTTTAAATAAATTCACTTAACTTATCTTTCCAGAATCCACTTTAAAAACCTACGCATTTCATCAACGTTTTGAACAAAAAATTTGACTTGGAGCCAACATGTAGTAATATAAAAATTAACATTTAGGTGAATAATTTAAAAAAATTGTGCAAGAATATATTCAAATTTGAATCATATTAACAAATAACAACATGACGTCAACGTAATTGATTTTTAGATTATTACTTGTACCGGCCGAAGCAGACGAAGTAGTTATTCATTCGTCGGCCAACACCTGCACTAACGAATACACTTGTTTATGGTTTATTTTCTTTAACATTTTTCAGTTTTGCCATGACTTTGAAATGTGTAACTATCTTTATTTTGATTAGTGTTGTTACGTAAATTGAATATTTTAACAATATTAACGGATTATTCGACTCCTTAACGATTTGATTTTTTACTTGGAAAGAAAATCGCCACAATTTTCGCGACATAAGTGAGTCATTATAGTTTTTTTATCACGAAACACGCACAAATTCATTGTTATTACGGTTAAGTGTGACAGAAGATGCGCTTATATAGAAATTGGAGATGGTTCTTGATCCAAGCCTGCTCCTGACCACAGTATGATTTAAATGCTCATAATTAAAAAGACCCATCAAAAAGTGTCAGAATAGTAGAACGCTGAACCGGAGTTCCAAAATCTGGGATAGCACGAATACTCCGGAGAGAGGGATGTCACTAATGCTACATTACTGAAATTCAATAATTAGGGCCTGTATATTGTGAGAGAAGAATACGATTTTGTTAGAAAAGATTGAGAGGTCAAGAAAAAAATTAAACACGATTAAATAAAACTACGTGATGTATTATTTCTACTTTCTTTAATTTCTTTACCACTTTTAAGATTTCTTCAATCTTTGCTAATATCCCACCTGAAAATGTTGTAATACAACGAAACCTAGGTCGCGGTAAAGAAATTAAAGAAAGTAGAAATAATACTACATCGCGTAGTTTCGTGAATAATGATTTTTTGCAAAATTAACGCCAAATATATTCAATATTTAAAAAAATTAAAGTTTTTTAAATTTTTTATTATGGACGTACTTTCCAATTTCAAAGAAAAATGAACTGACAAACTTCCGTAGACGTTACTGAACAGGTAGGTAATTGATTCCTTTCGAATTTCTCGGACGAAAAGTCTTGCATATTTCAAGAGATAATTTTGAAGAGAAAATTTTCAAGTGACAATTCAACTGAGATTCTAGAGAAATATACTTACGACATGCAGAGATCAGATATTCCAAATACCTGGCATTCGCCATACCTTGAATGTAAGAAATTATTATCTGGTAAATACAAGATTCCGCAAGAAATTAATAGGTTTTGGTGAACACATAACTTAACCTGCGTGGTCTCCCGAATTAAATCCAATTGACTATTCCATGTGGGTAAACTAAAAGTAGCTGATATATTCAAAGAAAATCACGGTTTACAAGAATTGAGAAGAAATCTAGGGGAAACGAGGAAATAATTAAATGCTATACGCATTTACCATATTAATACGTTTAAAAGGGAATTATATTAGACGATTTCGTAATCGTTTTCAACTAGACAGTCGTAATTTTGAGATATTAATGTGATTTTTTTTAAATAAATGCATTTCTGATAATTGTTATTTAGTCTTGATCTTTCCTGCAGTCACTTACCCAAATTATAATTTTTCAATGCAATTGGAGTACAATTTTAAGGTAGCAACTGATAAACAGTCAATTTAAGAGTTAGTCTCTGAATTGATTAATTTACAAGTTAGTTCTCAATAAAAAAAGTATTTAAATGGAAAAGTTTTTGAAGTAGATTCTAAAAAAAGTTGTATCATCGACCTCAAGTTTCAAATCTAGTATTTCAAATATCTCGTTTTCCTGTAAATTTTTTGACGCCATGTTTAGGTGCAAATGAAATGTCATTAAATGCAATGTTTAAACTGACATCTTGATGTTAGTTAAGCAAGAGTTATTTCTATCATTTCATTTAGTCATAATACTAAATATATACTATCCATATCTATACCGTCACCACTATTTTCACAATGTTTCGGCATACTCAATATAAAGTAATAGTTTTCAAACAACTGAATAGAGTTTGCAGTTTATTAAAAACGTATTATGCAGAAGTAATCACAGGGATAATAATTATATAAAAGTGAATGGAATGAACCTTAATATTGGACCACCATTTTTACTGAATGCAGAAATATTGTTTTTACTGTGTCATTTTTTTTAATTTATGTAATATTTCTGTAATCTCTTTTCCAGTTGTATTAAAATAATTAAACAATAAATTACTTTTTATCAGCAAACCTTGGATAAAACCTAAATATTATTGACAGACAACTGAGCTAATCATGTTAACAAAAACAGACAGGGGTCAAAAGCAAGGTAAATTAGCAGCTTCATACTAACCATAGTTTTTTTATACATACTCTAGAAATCTACAGTTCCTTACAAAAATTAGAAGTTATAAATTTTGAGATTCCAGTTAGTGAATTGAAAAGGAAATAAGTATTCTAGTTAGATAGAATACATTTATTTTGTTATTCAATAACTATACTTTAAAATGAAGTATATTTTTATTATATATTTGAATTCATTCCTAAAAGAAGAAACACTTGTATGAAAATTTTGTAATGAATAATGTACAGCAGTCTTCTTTTTATTCTCGCAAACTCTTAAAGATACAAGGCCTGCTCATCTCAGTATTAACTTCTGTAAATCAATTTGATAGATGGTTAATTCGCCATTTTGTTTTAAATATTTGTTACATCATTCCCATATAATTGCCTATAAATTATAATATTATTTTATTTCCTTGTATTATATAATTTATTAATTTGCATCAGAGTGCGGATTATGCAATAATATTTAAGAGCGTATACAAAATTTTCTGAGAATTTCACATATTTTGTCCAAACAGAAAATGGATTTCCTTAACGTTCTTCACGTTTCGAGAATTTCCAATTCCAAGCTCATGGCGCGTCACAAAAAATCTTATCAAGCACGTGTCGAACTCGTACTACCGGGCTTCTGAACACATTTAGGTCTTTATACATTTTTTTTAATACATAGAATATTTGATTTAAAAATTGAATGTATAAATATTGTATGCTATTTCTTCTATAGTAGTACTAACGTATTTAGATTTGTATAGTATCTATAGTTTTTAGTTTACGGTACGTTTGGTTTGTAGATTAATATTTTTTTTTTATTATTTATTTATTTATCACCTATGGAGAAAAAACAGATACAAGTCATAGTGAAATACAAAATAAGAGTTTATTGACAATAAGGTTAACTTATATCCTAACATTCCCATATGAAAGTAATATTCTACGTACATATATCCTCAGTCCTTTCTAGATATTTCCATGATACATTCAATATTCAGAAATTTTATAAAATATCAAATTAAATTTTAATAAAGTAATATTGTTAACAATCAAGCAATAACTATTGCAATTATTGAAATCAGCCTTTTATTTAAAGTTCACTGTAACAGTTATCAATAACAGAATTAATAGTAATCACTATCCCACCTATAATAATATCGATTAAATAAAAAGAAAAAAAAAACAGAATATCACGTCGAATTGAATAAATGAAAATGTCAATGCTTTCAAAGGACTAATGGTTGTATAGTATCCGTTTAACTGACTGTTTGTATTGAAGTACTGAGCTGGCAAATATATCTAGAGAATGAAATTTTCCGTCGCAATCATCAGAAAGCCTGCGTAGTGGTACACGAGCACCAGCATTAGTGCGAGCAGTAGGTAGATGGAACAGTGCGATGCTACGGGTCGCTCTCCCTGGCATACGAAACTGCAACTGATTCACTATATCGGCGCAATCATAACAACTAAGGCAAATATTATAAAGTACAATTGCTCCGAGTTCGACACGCCTTTCGTAGAGGGTATTTGAATGTATACAATGCATTATAATAGTCTATTTTGGGTGTATTGAAGTTATATTGCAATGTGCGTATAAATCGTTTTTGCACTCTTTCGATCATATCAGAATATGTAAGATAGTAAGGATTCCAGACGGCAACAGCATATTCAAGTTGAGATCGCACAAGACTTGTGTAGAGGATGCGATACGTTCTCATTTGCTTAAAGGGTTTGGTAGTTCGTAAGACAAAGCCTAGCAAAGCATAAGCTGGCGATGTGATCTGCTTTACGTGAACATCAATATGTAGCTTTTGATCAAACATTACACCAAGGTCACGTATGCAATTAATAGATTCCAAAGAATGACCACCTATGTCATAGGTATGAAAATAGATTATCTTATTTTTAGAAAAGGTGATCGATTTACACTTACTATGACTTAATTGTATCTTGTTTATTCTGCAATACGCATCTAGTCTTTTAAGATCTTCTTGTAACTTCGAATGATCAGAAGAATCTCTTATTTTGGAGAAAATCTTTAGGTCGTCAGCATATAACAGGAACTTGCTGTATTTAAAACAATTGCTGATGTCATTTATAAAGATGATAAACAAAAAGGGACCCAATATGGAACCTTGAGGTACCCCTGAAGTCACGGGAACTTGAGGTGACATAAAACTGTTAATTTTTACTGCTTGTTGCCTGTTGCTGAGATAGGAGACGAACCAACGAATAGTAATAAAAGACAAATAAATCTACTTTTTATGTTATTTTTGACATTTCCACATGTCAATATGTTAAAAGTAGATTTACAAGGCGGAGGGAGGGTTTAATTTTAATCTTCCAATTAAAAAAAATAATGAAATTGTTTTCCTGTAATTAATTTGCTGGGAAATTTCCCAAAAATAATTTAAGACCATTAAGTTTGATTTCATATAAAAATGCCCACTGTAACTTTTAATCTCTACTTATATAAGAATAAATATCGTATTTTAGAAAAAAAAATTAGAACTGTTAAAAAATGGTATCGATGTATGTTTTATTGTAAAAATTTGTCGCGAAAAACTTTCGAAAATGAATCGGCAAAATAAAATTAAAGTATCTATTCGCCCCACTTTCTAGAAGCTCTTTAATATTTTTATTAATTCGACTATAAAATTTACATTATCTTTTATTAAGTAAGCAAAATTACAATTTCGTTTAATGCAAAGAATATATGAAATTCTCCAAAAAATTTTACACGCTCATAAATGTTATGCGTAATCCGCACTATGATGCAAATTAATAATTATATAACACTAGAAAATGAAATAATATTATAATTTAAACACAATAATAATAAAATGACGTTACAAATATTTAAAACAAAATAAGAAAAATAAAATGGCGAATTAACCATCTGCCAAATTAATTTAGAGAAGTTAATACTAGGATGAGCAGACCTTGTCTCTTTTAGAGTTGCGAGAATAAAAGTTCAAAACATATTATGTCGCCTTACAAGAATACTGCTGTACATTATTCATTACGAAATTTTCATACAAATGTTTCTTCTAGGAATGAATTCAAATATATAATAAAAATATATTTCGTGAGTATGTATAAGAAAACTATAGTTGGCATGAAACTGCTAATATACCTTGCTTTTAACCCCTGTCTGTTTTTGTTGACGTGATTAGCTCAGTTATCTGTCAATAACGTTTAGGTTTTATCCAAAGTTTTCTGGTGAAAAGTAATTTATTGTTTAATTAATTTAATACAACTGGAAAACAGTTAACACAACTATTATATAAATTTATAAAAACGTAAAATTACGAATTTCATTTCAAATACTTGATTGACAACGACGATAAAAACGTTAAAAGGAGAGACTTCCTTGACAAAAAAAAAATTTCATCATATCAATTATTCTTAATAAAAGAAAATTAAGACAAATATGTGTCACTTCAAACCCGAAAATTAAAATTACCCGTACGATCTCTCTATTACTTAATCAAATATTTAGTGATTAAACAGGAATGAATATCTGATAATATCAGTCGAATATTTAAATGGATCCTACTAGATATACAACAATTGGAATTCGTTCAACTTATTCTTACTCGTTAGTTCAAATTACAGGAGAAATAACAATATTATCATTTGAGAATAATTTTAATATGCAAAATGTTTAATGCAAAACATTTTTTATAATTTATTTTGCTTGAAACTATACATGGCGAAAGACTATCGATCCACTTTATATACCACAGAAGTCAGGTACGATAGATTTAGAGTTAGTTTCTGACATATCAGTATAAGTCTGAATTTTGTAAAATACATAGTAGAGATATACTCTATTGCATCAGTTGGTTTGCCATAACTGGATTTTTTAGTAGACCTCTTAATGGAACTTTGCTAACCAATTGGTGAAAATTCAAATAAAATATACCTTAATCATTACAATATAATTGAAGTTGGAACTTTGAATGTGACTAAATTTTGCATTTCGAGGGATTCGTGTACTTTTAGATACATATAAATTTAGAAGGATGTCTAGTATTTTCAATAAGCTCTCAGGTATATTAATAATAAATTGAAGTTTTCAAATAAAAATACTATAAAAATTATTGGAGTTGAAATAGGATATTTTTATACGACCTCTTCATTTAAAAGACTATTAAATAACGCTTGGTATTACTTTTGTGAAAAAAAATGAAAAACTTAGGTACTTAAGTGAAAAAAAACTTGATATCACGAACCATTTCTTAAAGTTCATTACCAATTTTTCAATTCAAAACTTTCGAACGTCTATTGTGATGCTAGCAATTCTTTCACAAATAAATGTAGATGGTCTGCGAGAGGGAGAGGGAGAAGGATAGGAATCTAATTGACAATATTGGTGTATGTATTACTGATGAAAATTAATATTATACTGAGTTATAGTCATTATTTTTTTTTCTTTTGAAACATTCATGATTTATTAATCCACTTAATATTTGTAGATATCAATTCTTCAATCCACGAACATATTCTACCTAGCATAGCTTTCCAATTGTAAAAATATCATGAATATCTTAAATAAATATTATTCTTGTTTTATATTTAGTATTATTATGTTCCCTGGATAATATTGTTTTTGAGATAAACCTAGTAAAAAATGGATTTCAAAATTGAAACTGTGATGGTCTACTATGACGTTGTGTTTCTGTGAAAATAATTAAAGAGCTTATTCCTTTTCATAAAGTGTTTTCAACGATACCCTTCGTACACCTGCAGACATTCTTTTTCCAACCTCTCTTAGGAGCAAAGGTTTGTAATGGAGCCCATTTGCACGTTTTATGGTGAACGGATTATATATTAAATGTGAATTTCATTTGTTATTCGATTCAGATTACAAATAAATAGACACGGGCGGATATGCGGATTGACAGACACGTTTTCAAAACTGTAAGGTTCTGTTTGGGCCCTTTGGGTTACGAAAACTTGAATGGGCAAAAACTTAGTAGGTTGAATCAATCAAGGTACATAGCTAGTGAAATATGTTCTTTTTGCATAAATTTATTATCAAATATATAATTGAACTATTTGACAAAAAAGTTTCCTTGTTTAGTTTAAATCATCTCTGATGTATGTTACCACATATTGAATTTCAATATCATTCGAGTTTACCAATTAATTAAAACTCGTTCTCTTTAAGTGCTCTCTGCGTTTCGATACTTGACGCCAAGTAGGTACTTAATGTACTTAAGAGCGTCTTGACAGAGAATCTTGGAGCGACATAGGTCGTTGACATTTAGCCTGCCAATATATAATTTGTAATTCTAGTATTTTATGTACAATGAGCGCATATGTAATCTGTAGTGGGTATATAAAATATTGTGATACAATATAACAGGGAAAATTTATGCCTTCATTAAATTCAATAAAATTTATATAATTAATTAATAATTTTTCCAAGCATATTTTTCTACTTGTGTGAATAGTTTTGCCATATATATTTAGCATGTTTTTCTACTTCTTTTTTTCCTAAATATTTCACTCCAGTATCACAAAATCAAAAATATGTTTACAAAAACTTAGTTTTATTTTTATTCGGTGGTGATTACAACGAATAGAGTGACTAAATCAGCGACTGATGAAAATACACTTGACCTTTAGCAAACTATGAACATATATTGACTTGATTACAGTAAGCAAGCATTTTCACGTTCTGTGCCTTATAATACATGAAATTTTTCTCACGTACATTTTCACGTGACAGTATCGTGACAATTTTTCACTCCCATAAGATTTATGTAGTACGTAATATACATCATACGAAGATTAGTGTCGATTTACGTACGTTTAAGTAATTTTTTTAAGGAATCGATCCATTTTCAACCCAATATATAAAAAAGTCTTTAAATGCTTTATATTCAAATTATGTGCTTTTACGATTATACATTAGGAATAACTCATTTAATATCATAAATTCAATACGTTCGTTTGTCTAACATATCTTACGTAATATGACCGGAGTTACCATATCTCTGAACATGAAGACGAGTCGACATAACGGACAGTTCAATAATAAGCCATTAAAATACAAGAGGAAGACTTTCCGCATGATTGCATTCTGTCGCTAAGAAGCTAATAGTTTAACGCGATTACCGCAAATGTAATTTGTTGGTATTAAAGAATGTTAGCACCGTGTAAGTTGAAATATTAGTAACTATTATCTGTTGCGGTTAATTATTCGTGAACGAAGTAAAAGAGAGCAAAGCACGTAAAAGGAAGCAAAGCACTTTAAGTATATCTATTTTGCTTAATCGGTAGTTAGTAAATATGAAATATATATAATATAAAATTTTGTTTCTAATTGATTTATATTAATTAATAAAACGTTGTTTCTGCAGTAGGATAATTAATAAAATTAACAAAATTACGTCACATCGTATTTTCTTATTTGAAGTTTTATTATTATCATAGTCTCACATCGTATATATATATATATATATATATATATATATATATATATATATATATATACATATATATGCTATCTTGTCTGTACAATCACAAAATGGTGCTATTTCAATCCGTAATAGTGCATAATGTGTAGGTTTCAATAAGTCTATTTTTTTTAAAAAATCATACCACTTTTTTTCTGAAATTTAAAAATTGTCATGTGTCATTAACATGGAAATGCAACCCATATATTTTATTTCGATAAACGTAAAAAACGTGACAATATTTCATAAACACCTTCTCAGCGATCGATTGTGAATTTGACTTTTTAATTATCCCATTTATCTGCATAGTTTCAGAAAAGAATATTGAAAAAATAAAAGAGTTAAGGATATTACATTTCAGTTTCAAGGTTAGTTTAATTTCAAGGTCAAGGGTATTTACAATTATAATAATAGAAATTATTGCATTTAAAAACATTACTATAATCTGTTAAAATATGTAAGTATATAAGAAATTCTCTCGTCCATCTAAAAAAAAACTTGAATAAATATTAAAACGAAATTTTTTTCATTTAGATATATTATTATTTGCTCCTTAGTGGTAATATTATTTTTCATTATGATTCTGA
Source organism: Druceiella hillmani (assembly GCA_039881145.1). Taxonomy (NCBI): domain Eukaryota; kingdom Metazoa; phylum Arthropoda; class Insecta; order Lepidoptera; family Hepialidae; genus Druceiella; species Druceiella hillmani. Next base: position 19,320,990 of record JAYKKI010000016.1, on the reverse strand, counting down.
AAAAAAATCTGCACGGTTAATTTTTATTTTATATGGCAACATTTATTGATTTACGTTGAACGTTTGAATCTTTTTGAACAGATAGTTATAATATTTATAATGTTTTCTTGATGGCAGTAGGCGTAACTTAAAAGTTTTTGTTATTTTTTGTAATGCGTTCTCGAGTGAGTGGAACTAGTTAATATGTTTTTAGTGCGAGCAATTTATCGACATGATTTTAGTACATGCAATAATAATACTGGCGAAGGTGTTAGGTTAGGTTAGTGGTACCTGAATCGACCTTAGGTACCTACGTAAATACAATCTAAAACAAAATAATACCCAATTTTAATTATTATATAAGCGTACACAAACAAATATTCAAATACAAATATGGACGTCTTAAAATTAAATATGTATAAAGTAAATTATTAAAATATCAAAGGAAGCAAATGTGTCGAATTAAATGGTGATCTTTTACTTTTTTTCGTAATGACAATTCATTTCAAATTAAAAAATTTACGATGCGCTACACGTTGCCAAACCGACAATTGGCGCAATTTATACAGGTGCCAATTAACGTATAATTTTGTTTTCATACAATATTTAAAATTTTAAAATTTTTTTAACTAGGCGACTGATTTAAAAAAATAACATTATGCTAGATTATACATGATTTATTGCACAAGCGGTTGACTTGGCGCTGTTTAGTGATGATACATACAGTATGCAATACATATACATATGTGTGTGTATGTGTGCGTGTGCGCGTGTGTATATGCGTGCGTGCGTGCGGCATGCCTGTTTGTAGTTGTGTGTGTGTAAATACCTACAGGTATTTAAAAAAAATGATAAATGATTTCCAGTGGGAAGAAAATCATGACTGAGTGCATCATTATGTAAAAGAGTAAGAAATTCTGTATAAAAATACATAGAAGTATATAAAGCGAAAATACCAAATCCACAATAAAAAAATACAGAGGATCGAAAGTTTTTATAAGAACACTGTTTTCAGGCAATAGACAAATTACAAATTTAAGAATATGGCAGGTAATCTGCCTACGGACAAAGTAAAACTGCTTCAGATAATTGAGGAATTTAATAAGACCTCTCCGCATCTACGAGAAAAAAGCTTAATTATTACAATCACATCGATATTACAAACATAAGGCCGGAAGAAATATCCGATATTATACGTGATGAAATCAGAATAGCTTTGGTCTAAAAATGGTAAGGCTGTGGATGAAGATGAAACCGTTCCTAAACTGCTGCCAGAGGGTAGTGATGCTTCTAAAAAAAAAACTAAAAGCGATCTAAATAATTATATATCCATAAATCTCCTTTCGCAAACACACAAATTGTCCAAGGTAATATCAAACATATTAAATACAGTTAGACTTAAAGAGTAAGTAGGCTTCTGACAAGACTTTAGAACATTAGGCTACACCCTGACTATAAGGGTGTTTACTCAAAAAGCTACAAAATACCAATTCCCCCTATGGCTAGCATACGTTGCTTACAAAAAAACATTCGGCAGTGTGGAAATATGGGAGTGCGAAAGGAGTCTTAGAAAGGCGAGTTTACATCATCGATATAGGAGTTTGATTGCCAATATCTATAAGCATGCTAATCTGAGAGTGTCTGTATTATCACTTTATAGCAAATCCATTCATCAGGCAGCCACAATATATCCGAGTTCGTCAGACACCAACAATATCATTCAAAGTTATTACTCTCGTCGTGAAAGACGTCTTTAAACAAATAGATAGGGAAAATAAAGTAAACGTGTACATTATGATATAAAGTACACGTTTAAATAGCTTGAGGTTTGTGGGCGACAAAGCAATATTTGCTAATAATTTAGATGAACTTCAGAACATGAAACCTTTCTGTCGATTGGGCTCTAAATGAATCTGGATAAGACCAAAGTCATAATATCGGATATCGACGGCCCTGCGGTAATAAATGTGGAAGGCACTATACTCAACCCCGTAGATACATATGTGAACCTGGACCATGCACTACAAATATATAAAAACAAAAAAAAAAGTAGACAAACGCACACGCTTAGGATAGGCAGCCCGGTCCAAATTCGGGTTCGTCGTTAAAATTAACAAAAAAAAAAAAATTAAAAGCAAGCATATTTAATCAGTGTGTACTACTAGTTCTCACTTACGGATACTTGGGTAAAAACAAAAGCAATCCTGTAAAAGCTTACTGTTCCTTAAAATATGATGGAAAGGAAGTTGGTGGAAATCTCCTTAAAGGACTGAAAAAAAATATGTGGCTTCGGAGACAAAGCAAAGATGTTGACATTGTCAAGGGAGTGGTGAAACTTAAATGACAGTTGGCTGATCACATTGCTTCAAACTCGCATTCGTGGTGAAATACTCTCTTGAAGTGCAGATACTAGAAATACGAAACAGTATTCGAAGTCACGATCTTTTATAATCAAAGCAAAACGATTTTACGATAATTATATAATAATGCAATTTTCTTTTTTATTCTGCTTACCCACTGACAAATTTCTTATCATCATTTCCATTACTATCATCGTAATCTTCTCGTTTTTTTTAAACTTAAGATATAAATGTATTTTTTTATATGTGCAAGATATATAATGCTGCGGACTGGGGCATATGACAGGCATCAGTGATAGGTCATATTTTCTAAATTAAGTTTATGGATTTAGATAAATTAAGGAATTCCTGCAAAATTTCTATTCAAATAAAATTATTACTTGCATGTATAGTACATTGCGAGTAATTACTTACGGAGTATCTGTTATTCTGAATACACCCAAATTAAATAAAATAGTTTATTATACACATTAAATATAATTTCCATGACTTTATTTTTCATGAAACATTATATCTAATATAAAAAACCGGTTAAAAATGTTTAGAAATATAGGGTGAAAATTTGTATGAAAGTTAATGCTTCATAAGAAAACGACATTATTTAACACAATCCAACCTGTTGAAAAACCTGTGAAAATAAAAAGGTTACCACACACCGAGCATGTTATAAAGCTATTTGAAGTCAAAAATAAACTGTAACACCGACAGTAATTTCAATTTATATTTCATCTATCTTATCTACATCAAGACCATTTTCTAATTATGCGTAAGTATTAACTAAGAAATCGAAAGATTACATGATAAAAAAGTAAAATACTTGGAATCTAGATTAGTATATAATATTTGAAAAGAAAAATTTGACATGAGCATCAGATGGTTTCCAAGTTTTCTTTTTTACTTTAAATATGGCAAAGAAATATCTTTCCAAAGAATAAAAGAAAGAACTATTTCTTTTACCCAAATTTACATAACTTCCGATAGAAAATATATTTTTTTGGAGATTACGTAGAATACTGACCTATGTGCAGAAAAATATTACGTTTATAGGTTTTAGATTAAACGTAGTAGTAGGATAGGGTTTCAGTCATCTGATAGGGTTTGAGTCACTAAAACCATAGAATAGGGTTTTAGTCCCCTGAAACCCTATTCTAATTTTAGTGATAGTTTTAGTGAGGTTTTATTGAAAATTTTAACAGTACTTCGTGCAAAGTATTAAAATGCAGTAGATGTAACAGGTAGAGTAAATGCAGTAGAACAGGAATACGTTTTTAAATTTAACTAAAAAACTCATTTTAATATTTTGCGTGATTAAATTACGTTGTGATTGTTTGAAGAAAACTAATAGTTTTTATTATAATGATACAAAAACTCGGCAAAAAAACATTTGACATAATTATTGCTATTTGTTTCGCAAACCGTAGGCCAGGTAAATATATGCTACATTTCAATTTGTATATACATACACACATTTAATTTCTATTCATTTGTATATATATACACACATTTAAATCTATTCATGTTATTTTCATTTCTTAAACGTAGAAACATTATTAACATTAGTGATAATTTTCATTAAGTTTAATAAATGGGGAATAATTAGGATAAAGTGCTATTTGCTTTTAGTGCAAATATGTAAAGGTAGGAAAGTATTAATAGAGGTGGGTATGAGTCCAATGAGCATTTTTATACGCCCACTATGGTGCTATGAAAAAAAAAGTTAAATGTCGATAAAAATGTAGTGATTGTTTACGTTCTATTGTATCATAAAGCGTAAATCTAAGGGCAAATACATCAGCAAATTAATGAATTCAGCAATGTTTAAGCCATTATGGAAATGAAGAGATATTTTTAAAATTAGTAACAAAATTAGTTTTGCACTAGCAAATAAATTTTGCGTATACTAAGAACTTTTCGACAACTACATTCCTTTACTTGTTAATCGCTCCAACCCGCTGCTCAAAAATGGAATTGTTTCATGAAATTAAAGAAAATTTATGTTTGCAAGTTTTCATAAATAAAATTGCAAGTGGAATTTAAATGAAAACTCTATATCCTGTTTTGAAACATATACCAAATATTACTTATATACATTATGAAGACATATTCGCATGGATAGTGTTACGTAATTTGTGCAAAGCACCATCTAAATGTTATTAAATTAAACAAAATAAAATAGGATAATTTAATAAAAATTAAAAATAATTTCCTTCACACCTTTTAATACGGTGTAGTAAGTTATTTATTATATCTTAAGACGTTTTACGCAGATCGTATCAGAAATATTTAAAATACCTCTTCAAAGTGAAAGGGTTGGAAATAAAATAAGCAAAACCATTTTAGAGTTTCGTCGGATTTTTAAAAAAAATTAATGGAAATCTTAAGAATATATAACAATAAACTGTTTCGCTCTTCTTAATAACACGATTATAGAAAAATGACATAAAATTAACTTAATGTTTATTGGAATAAAGGCTATGACATTTACTGCGAGAAAAATTACGCTTAATTTATTTGAAGGAAAAAAATATATTAACAAAAATTTATTTATTAAATATGCCTGCCAAAAGTTATTTTTATTCCGGTATATTGATATGTAATTGATTTTCAAAAACTCTCTTCAAACATCCATGAATGAAAGGAATGGTATTTCGGAGAATTAAAGTATTCATTGTACTACCTACTACTTACGCATATCAAAATTATTTTTAGTCAATATGCGCAATAAAGCTTCAGATGATCCCATAAGTGGTATTTAATATCACTTTTAGGATGACCTGACGAATAGTAAATTATATATGAAATACGAAGATTTTTTATAATTTTCCTAATAGACGTGATTCATCACATTTTATTATTTTCCAAAAAGTAAAAAGAAATTATCGATAAAATTCAAAATATTTAATTTTTTCTTTCTATATATTATTCAGAACAACGGTCCGAATAAACACTGTTGCAAATACATTGTATTGAATAATACAGTTTTTATATGTTTATTCTGATAAATTAAGATTTTAAAATGTTTTATGCGATTACCTCTGTCAATGAATGTATTAATATACATATCAAATTTGTTAAAGTATAAAGAAATTTTTAATATTATGGAATGAGTATATAATAAAAACATTGAGTCTCGATGAGTAACATAGGCAATAAGGTTCTTTTGTAATTAAATTTACTTACAAAAATTATACTTTACATAATTTCTCATTATAAACCACTGCCGTTTTTATAAACCACTATCGTTTTATCTCCTTAATTTTGAAGATATTTAAAACAGTTAACATATTATATTGTGTCCCTAATTCACGAATAAATGCAATTTCTCGTTCGAGAATAGAGGAATAAAGAGTGAGTAAATATATTACTTAATTCACGTTTAAATTTGTTTCAAATTTGTTTACTGGGTCCGGTTTAACGATTTTTGTTGTACTGATATTTCTTATATGCAACATAATCAAACGTGTCTTTTTTAATACTGAAAGATATTGAATTTCTTTGAAACATTATCTAGTTAGTGTCTAAATGAGAATATCTTATTTCTTGTCTTCAATACTTTACAAATAAACCGTCGATCAAACTAACGTTTAAATCAAAATATATGACAAAGTACATCCTGTTTGAAAAATAATTCTTAATTTAATTCTCTTTTATGTTTTTTTCCACTTCATAATTTCTTATTCTTCATTATTTCTAACAATTTTTATTAAGTTAACTTTCAGTAATGTTTTTCAGTGGATTATGAAATCTATTCTCCTGTTAAATGTTGATATTTCGAATTGTTGAATATATAAAGCGTTGAGAAAACCTTCTTAATTTCATAGGTTTATTTCATTAGGATATTATTCATTTCAGTGTAGAAAATAATATTTTTAATCTTCCTATATGACTATAATTAAAATGTCTCGTAAAATTATTCTATATTTTATATGAAATCCAGCCAAAAATGAAAGGAATATAAGTATGACTTTTAATATTTATTAACAACAACTCTAGTATTAATTCGCAAATAACAGTCATCATATTTCATTGAATTGTTTTATATGTAACTGTCACGTGGTCGACATTTTAATTCAATGACCTGTCTTTAAATTAGAGAGACACAAGGAAAAAGAGTCGACGTTGGTATCGGTTTAACAATTACCATGATGTTTTGGCTTGTAAAGACTTGCAGTGAATTCATGAAAATAAAAATATTGGACAAATTCCAATTTAAAAAAAACTGGGGGAAAATCGAGCAATTTTTTTTTAATTTCAGTTTGGAGTTTTAGGTTTGTAAAGCTATTTTACTCAGCTAAATTATGACGTAATTTGAGCGCCATATTTTAATTAATACAAAGGTAAATTTTGGATAGCTGCATGAACGATTACTGCGACTCTTTTCTTACTTAATTTTGCATCAACGTATGAACATAACCAAAGTTTCGCGGGGAAAAATTTGTTTATAATAGTATGTCTTGAAATGGTTTGATATTTTCTATTAGCATATAAACGTGTTGGTAGTAATTTTACCTTTGAAACATTATAGCTTAAGTGTTTTTGTCATCAAGAAAATTTCATCATTTGTCATATTTTAAAACAGGTCTTATAAGTTTGAAAGAATTAAACTTAGATCATTTCTTATTAAGTTATTTCCCTAATATTATATGGTTAAAAGAAACATGTAATAATTAATTTTCTTTGCATGTTATTTAAAATAAAAACTAATTATAAAATTTATGATTGTAATGCGAATAATCAAGAATGAAAATTTCTTTAAATTCTGGAAACTAATTTTCAGAATATTTACCTCTCTTCATGCCAGTTTTGTTGTTCATAATTATATTATGAAAAAAGACTAAATTAAATATAAATCTATCTTAGTGTTTGAAAGGAAAACAGTAGTACGATCGATCGCAATGCGATATCAGGGAGTTCAGTACTTAAAGATAGTTACCTAACAGATAAAATCCTCCAGTAACCAAAGTCTCTATATGACCATATTATGTGAATTAAATCACTATTTCTTTTTTCCCTATACGATTTAAAAATATTATGGAACAAACATATTAAAAAAATACCGTTAAATTAATTGACAAATGCAAAAAACCTCATAATGTGTTTTATTTTTTCAAAATTTTAAAATAATGGAAATAAAAATCAAAGAGAGTATTTTTTTAATCCGTCAACAAAAATCTATCTCTGTCTAGCCTCTGTCGACTTACTCGTATTATCGCATTTATCGTGATATATTCCATGCTTACCGATTACGTTCCTTTATATTGTCAGAATATATTAATGGTCTACGAATAATTTAAGATATCTCCTTTACTATGTTTGCACTGCTCCCTGCGTGTTGATTATAATCGTTCTGAAGATTAGTATTTTTTTAAATTTAGTTGTCTTTTGTAATACTGCTATTTACATTGAGTTGTTTTATTAGCAAAAACTAATTTAATTAATGTATTTAATGAAGTCAACCGGCAGAGCAAAACTACAAGTGGATGTAAAAATTCTATTGAATAATAATTTATTTTTGGTAACATCTCAACGAGGAATCAAAGCTACGAATACACAAAATAAGAAAATATGTGTAGTATTTTGTTCACTGTTTTTCTACAATATAATTTAGTAATTTATTGAAGGGTTAAAACAATTAATCTCCATTTTAGTAGTGCAGGCGAACTGAGCCGCCGAGATGAGATAAAGTGGATTTCTGAAAAATTAAAAAGAATTCAATAATATCTTCTATTTATGAAATGTCGTATGTATTTTATGAGGTTTTCAGTTTTTCTTGAATTTAAATAAAACTAATGATATATATATATATATATATATATATATATATATATACATATATATATATATATATGTGTGTGTGTGTGTGTGTGTATATATATATATACATATATATATATATGTATATATATATATATATCTGTCGTTATAAAATTAATTGAAAAACAAAAAAAATGTATCAACTCCAATGTTAAACTTTATTACTATTTCTTTTTCCTTTGAATCAAATAAAATAATCTTGAATGTACTGGTGACCTTCACAGTTTTTCTAATTATAATAAAAATAGTACATTAACGTTACGATACGTTTCCTTGAAGTGAAACGTCTTTCCAAATATTCGTAGTGTTATTCTAATAAGATTTAATACAAACAAATAAGTAAACTTTTCTCATTTTAGATATATAATCTGGATGTACAACACTGAGTAGTTACACAGTATAAAAGTTTATAAGAATATTGGATATCCACTAATATTAAGAAATATCACATAGTTAACAACTAGAAAAACAAAATGAAATTCACTTAGGTTAATTTGATCATTAGTGGTACCAAGAATATAATGAAAGAGACAATTGAAAATTATTTCTCTAAAATTAACGACTTTAAAAGTTTCATTTATTGTTTCAAAAATATTTATCCGTAATGACGACGTGTAAGGTGCCTAGTAATTTGTAATTATATTGATGAAGTAAATAATGGAGCTTGTAATTATGTAAAAGTGTAAATCAGAAAAGAAAAAATGCATTTACTGGATAAAAATGTCTGCTTTTGAACTCATCGGTAATATACCTATATCACTTTATTTATTATTCGAATGCTATAATAATATTAACACAAGTAAAAACTTATGTAATCACAAACATTATAAATTATTTGAAATTCATTCTATTACATTTATAATTTATCTTAACTTCAGTATTAAGTTTTACAAGAATAGAGAAATTTCTTTACTTCAAGTGCTTGTAGCTTCTTTTTTTGAATCTCCTTTTTGACGAAGTTCTTCTGGACAGCTGGCTACACTCGCGATATCTTCACATTTGCCCGTCGTTTCATCAAAAGCCTTTTGTGGATCACATCCTAATAATCTTGGATTGCCGTCGACACAAGCATAATATTTTCTGCAGTCCACTTCCGTTTTATAGTATGTTACTTCCGTTGGAATACCTACGATTTTAGTTTTGATGGTATCAGTATCCGCGCATTTAAACCCCAATAACGCTTCGGCGTCACATTCATTTACATTATCTGGCCAGTCACAGGCATTCTTAGCCTCATTAAATGCCAATCCCTCAGGACACCTCATTTTAAAAGGAAATCCATCTACGCAATTTATATAAGAGCCACACGAAGACCCTTCACCGCTTTTAAAGAAACCAAATTTATGAGGACATTCGCCCTTTGGTTTTGCACGTTGTGTTTCATTCCTATCGGTACAATCAACCTCTGATTGATATTGGCAAGGGTAGATATCGAGCGGACTTTTTGGATTAAACACTAAACCATCAGGACAAAGACGTTTTGAAGGTATTCCATCTAAACATTGTATGTATGCATCACACCTATTTTTTACTATGTACCGTCCATTACTTTCTTCACAAATATTTTTCTCTGTTGAATTAGTAACTGGAGGTGTTATTGTTTTTTCAGGTAAATCAGTTTTACTGTCTTTACCAGGATCACCTGATTGTAATGTATTTTCACTACCAGCTGGTTTTTTGGTGAAAAATTTACTTTTAGTTGAAACATCAATATCAGGATCACTTTTTATAACATCTTCTTTTTCCGTGCTAAGGTTTTTCGTTTCGATACCATCATCATCTTTATTCATTTTACCATCTTTCTCTGAAACTTCTTTGTTATCGACTCCTCCAGACATTTCTGTGTTGAATTTTTCATTATCTTCTAGATTGCGAGAATACTTATTATTTGATTTTAGTTCTAATGGGTCTGTCAACTTAACGTTTAAAATTTCTTTGGCCGCTGTATCTACTTTTCTCTTAAATAAATGATTTTCAACATTTTCAATGAATATTCGCGGCAGATTGTCGGCTGACACGTTTGAATTCAGTTCGATGTTTGCAATTATAACATAAATAAATATAATTTTACATAAAATTCGAGGAGACATGATTGTGATTGATATTTCTTTACGTTTTAATACTTATAATGAGAAAAGCAACCAATACGTACTTCCTTAAATAGGTCCCATTAAGAAATGATAATATTTATCTCAGCTGACCACTAATTGCCGATGAATTAGTTATTTCTCTAATTTAGGCGTAATAAAGGTTTCGAATTACAATGACCCAATTTACAATCTGATTCAAAATTGATTATTTGACAATTTTCATTAGCGACTAATTTATCATCAGACAGGTTATATATATTAAGATCAATTAATACATACAAATGAATCACTAATTGTATTCAGATAAGTTTATCTTGTCGAAAATTGACGATATTTGGGTACAAAGGAAAATTGGGGGGAAATTTGGAAAAAGTCACTGTATTTTATAACATCGTTAGATATTTCTGTGAAATGGCATGGAAAAAGATGAATACTTATTTTCATAGTTTTTCTCTTATTGTGTCTTTGTATTATATTAAACAATAATCTTGGAAAATCTACACTCCCCATTCTTTTTTTCTTACATTTTTGTCACACAACCAACATTGCAGGCAAATATTATAGAAGTGCCTTATTCCTGTCTTATTTAGTTCTATATTTCTACTGTCGTTAAAATACAAATAATTTATCATGTGCTGAGATATGATAACTTTAAACGTAATAAACGTACTCCGGTTTAAAAAGTCAAATATCGATAGGAATTCTCGATGGTCATGTAACATTGAAGTTTTAACATCGTTTGTAAAATTTTTGAAACACATATTTTAAATGCTATTATATTAAAGGAAATTAAATTATATGTAATAAATGTCTACCAATGTTAATATTATATTATACATCATTTCAAAAAGGTTACAAAATCTTATATGTTTATCTCCATTTTGTCAAGCTGGTTTTTCAGTTTATAATTTTTTCTAAACCATCAAATTTATCACAAATCTATGATTTATAAATCTATAATTTTTCCAACTCTCTCATTTCTAATATAAGGAAGATTAGATATCGTCACGTATAGCGTAATATTTTTTTATATCTTTTAGTGTCAGGTCTTCATACCACGTCAAGTTTTTTATTGGTGAATTTTTTATAAAATCTGTAAATTATGTATGACCAAATCTGATATCGTACAAGCAATGTGATTCTTCAGCGGCGTTCTATGTTATAAAGATTATTAAATTATTTACGAATGCCTTACAACAATATAAGAAATATTCGACAATAAATTTAAACGTCTTCACTAAATGTATTGAAGTAATTTTAATATCTATATATTTTCAATAATAAATAAATTTGGCAAACTTATCAATATAGGAACATATTTGTTTAATTAACAATAATTAAAATATTATTAGAGAAGGGGAATGAAACAGAGTTCGAGCGAATAAAGATATTCTTATTTAAATTTCTATACCTTAAATATTTTTGCCTTGTTAATGTTAACGAAACCTTAGTGCAGTTTCAATTACATTTCGTAAAGAAGGAAAAGTTTCGAGAACATTAAAATAAAAACAATTGACACGAAATCAATTAAATAAAATCATAATTGTAACAAAAGGCTAACATGAGTTTTCCATGCGTATTGAAACGATATCTTAAGCAGCGTTTATTACAAATGGATAAATAGCGATACTAAGACTTTTTTTTTTATTTTGCAATTTTTTTTGAATATGACAACAAAAGGTATAGATAATGAATTATGAAAATTGGGAATTATGACAAATTATGGAATTTATATCAGTTATATGCTACGTCATTTTTAATTGTATTTAGTTTAGCAGTAAGTTACTAATAATATATCCTAATATTTTTTGTTATTTTTAAATACAGAAACTGAAAAAATTAAAGAATTTTCTGACTTGACAGGTATCCAAACCTTTATGTACCTGCAAACAATTATACATCAAATTACAACGATTTTACTGAAATTTCCAATTCTTGATGGAAAATTATATTTTGAATTTTAATTAGTTTTAACTTAATTTTGACATTTGTGACTAATGAGTATTACTTTTTGTTTGTTGGTTAAAATTAATAATCACACAGTATTCATTTTTGTAAAAAATTTATTATAATGATATATAAAATTTTTTTCCGCTTTTATTATTTTGCATTTTAATTTAACACATTTTATATATTGCACAAGACATCGATTTATAGAATTTTTGCTTGTAATATATATGTATGCAAAACGTATGGTTATTAAACGTATGGTTATTATTTGGTGATCATACATAAATTATATACATTGGCAGAACTAGAAAACTATGGATATTATTTTTTGTTTTATTTTATTATCACTTTTGATGCCCAGGAACTTTTTTTATCTTCTCACTTTGCTGAAACCAAACCCAACCTAGAGAAAACTCCATCATCCTGAGGCTTTCATTTTTTAAATAATAAAGCTTCATTTTTAGCAAATTTGATTCATTTTCCAATTTCCTATCCTTTTTTTTAAATTTGGCTGATTTTTTCATGCAAAAAAATCAGAAACCAGAACAATATTAAATTAAGAATCAAATTAATTTTATTTTTCCCCGCCGAGTATTAATATTTTTTTATTTCCATTTATCTTAAATTTTAAGTTTCTCGGTATTCTTTTCCCTTAAATTATTTTTTTTTCATATTTTCACTATTGGTAATTAATGTTTACAATCAGCCATTAATTATTATTCAAATCATTATAAAATATGCCTCCTTATGTGAAGATCGGCCTGTTTACAGCTAAAATCGAATCGTCAATAGTATTTCTTTCAAAGTGTGACTTGGTCTCCATCGCGGCTATCTATTATTTAAAGCTAGGATTGTATTCATTCAAAGTAGGAAAAGTAGAATAATATAATATGTAAGACAGGTTATTGAAATTTATGTTGGACATACGATAGTATTTTAAACAGAAAGACCTTTTTGCATGGTAAATATTATTTCCTTTAGAAAACTTTTCACTTACAAAATAAACTTAATGAAATATATTACGTTTTATAATATCACGTGTACGTCTATTGTAAAGTACTGTAAAATATTGTTAAGCAAACAATTTATTAATTATATATTGGATAAATTTTGAATTTTTTTTTATAGTTAATAGTTATTTATTTATTTGTTATAGGCAAATATTTGAAAGAAAACACTCAATTTACGCATCCAGTTACCCCCATTTCTTAACATCAGTGCTTTTATTTACTTAAAATGTGAGGGAAATAATTATAATTTTTCCGTAATTAGTATGCATTTAATTTAATTTTATAGTACTGTTAAATTGTAAGAAAACAGTTAAAGTAGTATAATATTTAGCATTAAAATACTTTAGATTGAAACATTTCATCGCCGTACTACAAGCAATTAATTTAAAAATATATTAAGTAGCCCACATATTACCTACCTCAGTATATAATTTGAAAAGATGCATGTAAATATTGACCAATAATCAACGTGATTATATAAATAATATTTTGCTAAAATCTCTGCATATTTAAAAAAATAAACTATTTTTCTGGAGTTATAATCATCGAAGTTGATGATTTTGATTTAATAATGTTGAGTTAATTTTCCAAAATTATTAACATAATCAAATTTTGATCAATAAACCTAAAGTTTATAACTTCAACATCACCCTAAACTTTTACTACTTCAATAAAAATCTCACAATCACAACTCGTTTAGGCGATCATCTAAAAATAGCTTCAGGCTACTGTTTATTGAATTAATTAAAATTCCCTTTCTTCTCCTATACTTTGTTTACAGTTAACTAAAAATTGATTGTTTTTGCCCAAACAAAAGCGTACATGACGTTCAATCTGAATTTTATGAAAATAAATTTAATAGGCACCGTTAGCATTTCTATGGTTCATTGTAGCACAAGGAACCTTTATAATTTCGTGATGTCCATTCGCGCGTACAGTTTATGCAAGAAGTATATGTATGAAATAACATATATACATACACACATATATCTGTACACATACATATATATATATATATATATATATATATATATATATATATATATATATATATATATATATGTATACCATTTATGACATACTAAATTTAAGTTGAAATAAGCTATAAAATTATATTAATGAAGCAACAACAGGATCATAAAATTATTTTTTTTTATTATTTCTATATCACTATAATTATTTCACCATATACATATATCATCTATAACATTATAATTCATGTTTATATTACAACACGATTATAAAAGTAAATTTTGTGTTTATTTAAAGCAGAAATTACTTTTATAATCGTGTTGTTTTGGTATTTTAAGTATTGAAACTGTTAAAGATGAATGTAATCTGATTTGAAGTTTGACGTGTGACATCAAAATAAAGGCGGCCATAGTTGAATTAATAATACAGTAAGAGAAATCTATAATACAATTTTTCACTGAAAATTTAAACTTAACATGCACATACTAAACAAAAAAAAATTGTGCAACGGTTTACTTGCAGGAACCAACAATTTTGTTAAATTAATTTTATTATAAATAAGTTTTAAAAAAATTATTTGCAATAATTTAAACAAGTTTTATTTCAATAATAAAATATTTATAATTGAAAACATACTATTATAATGGGATTTTGTTGGTATCGAAGAAGGTATTTTCAATCATTTACAAAATATCAAGACTGAGGCAAACACTATATTGCTTCACATTAATTTGAATTTTCTTGTATGATTAAAGCATTATTTTATTTTTTTTGTGAAAGAAATTTAGAAATGTTGCTAAAAATATCCACAAACTTTTTCTCCAGAAATCGTTTGACACAGACAATTGAAATTTGGTTTAGTAATAAAATATATTGAATCGCATACACTTCAATGTTTGACATTTAAACATTTTCAATTAAAAATTTTGAAGAGCAAATAAAATACTCATTTTTCAAATTTTTACTGTTATATGGAATTCGAAATAATTTTTTTTTCAGAATTTTTTATAATTCTATAAACATTCTGGAAAATGTTGCGCAATAAAAAAATAGCTCGTCTTTGCAGTTAAAATCGAAAATTATTTTTTTTTATATTATACATCAGTCTAATAATAATGGGATCGCCATAGTTAAAAGTAGGTTATATCTATCAAATAGCCCTAACATTTCCCATTTAAGAGACAATTGGAAGCATGAATTCAAATCAGAATTTCGAACAGCCATTGACTTGGCACTTCTATAAACTTCTCCGTTTCGTCCCCTACTTGCTCTATTCCCTCGACGCCAACTTAGTTCGCAACAACTTAAGCCCACTTGCACCTTGGTGAAGCGCTTCTCCAAATGTTTGCCCAATGTCGGAGTTTCGTCATTTATCACTCTGCTGTCCACAAATTAAACGTCTGCTCGTTACGCTGGTAATAATTAAAATGTCGTTAGCCGTTGTCAGCTTACGGTCGCGTACCCAAGTTGGCCAAGATCGTCTTTTGTTTGCGTATGGTCTGCAGGTCGTTCGCGAGGTGGTACGTAATAAATAATTTAAATACTCTCGGAATAGTATTCATCATCAATGGATGAGTGAGATCAATGGATAACATTAAATGTGTTGACGAAAATTGCGCAGCCTATAAATTAAAAATTTTCTTTCTTCTTTTTTGCACTCGGTAGAAGTAGAAACTTGTTTATAAAGTCTTTCTTAATTTTCATGATTCCAGGCGTATATTTTTCCCCTTGTATTATCTTATACGAACCGTGGACGATAGTTATTAATATGAAATATTTTTTTCCATTCACATGAAATCATTATTGAGCCTAAATATTTTTTTTATCTTAAATTGAATATATATGACGTTAATTTTGTAGAAATTCATTACTCATAATTAAAGGAAACTACGTGATTTAGTATTATTTATACTTTCTTTATTTTTTTTTAACACGATCTAAGTTTTGTTGTACGTCAGTTGGGCTATTAGCGAAGATATTTGCTAATAGCCCACCTGATGATGTTGTAATACAACGAAACCTAGGTCGTGGTAAAAAACTTAAAGAAAGTAGAAATAATACTACATCACGTAGTTTCATTTAATTGTAAATATAAATCCATAATGGGGTCTGATTGTCTTTTCCACATATCATTAAATTTTTATTCTCATTACATTCTCATTATCCACATTTTTATTCTCTTAATACTTCCAATTTGAACATAAATTTGATTTATTAGAAAATTTTTTCAAATGTCCCATTTCAGCATTTCAAAGATAATTAAAAAGAGAAATAATCATTATTTGATTGATATTCAAAAGGATTTCCCTTGAGATTTCTATAGTCACTTTATTTTGAAACAACGTGCGAAGTTGTTCTTATTCTGTGTTTAGTTTGTTATGCTAGATTCATTACTTTTCAATTTTTTTCGGAACTGACTTTGTAACCAGTACCTGTGCAAAAAATTGGTATATACGAGTATATTTTGAATTAAGACATGGACTATAAATATATTATAAATCAGTAACATACTAGTACGTTACTTTATGTATACTGCAATTTTGGTGTTTATTGAGTAATGGACATCAAATTTTAAGTTCAATTAATTTTGATATAGCTGCTTTCATCTCTTGGCATCAAAAAATATTTCCGCACCATTACCTCAAAGTGTTGATGATTTCCATATGTGTTTTGTCACAAATTACTGAAAGAAAACTATATTAAGAGAAAATCTATTAACATTATTAGTTGAAATGAATAGTTGACTATGAATAATAGGATATACTCGATTGATTTGTACGTAAAATAGGATTCTATTTAGGAGATTTTGCGAGAATGTAATGAATTTTGAAGGATTTTTCGACTTTTCACTAGAAAGCTGTTCAAATGTTTACAATAGTATTGTTATTATGTGTGGCAACTAATAATAAATTGAAATTTTCTTCTTGGTATCGAAAAAGAATTGAAGTTTTCCGATGATAAAACACACGACTCATATTCTGCAAAGGTTTAATTATCCAAAACGTAAATTAAAATGTTACTACCTTTTTGATAAATTATTAATTCATATATATAAGGAAAGTATTATACGTTATAGTCATTATATATCATTATATGTAAGGAAATAATATATAGGAAAATTAATAATGAATTTTTTTTACATGGTTACATATGATTAGATTAGAAAGATTTAATATTTTCCTCAATAAATCATTAGTTTCTTCAGAGGTGCGACTATCTCGTCAGCTCACGGTGGCTTTACTGGAGATGTCATTAATAATAACTTATATGGATATCCTTGCGCAGCTCGGAAGGACGAAGTTAGTAGAAGGAAGAAAAGATGAAGAAAAGAGAACACTGACACGATGTTATTTTTATTCAGTATAATGAAGTAATTAAAAAATATCACATTTGCTCCCCACCGCGAAAGACGCTTTTGCTTCTCCATTAGAAGACGTTCGTGGTGCCATGTTTTTCTTTATCATAATGTTTTGATCGTGGCTTGGATTTGAAGGGTTAATTTTTTATAACAGTAAATACTATGTAATATAATAATTGTATGGATACATAGATGAGATATAACTATTCTAGGACGGAAACGGGTGAAACGATTTTTATTTTTAAAGGGTTACTTTTTTCGTTACAATTTCACAGGTGACAGAATATATGACGTAATCGGAATGTCAATTTGGCGGATGATAGAAACTATTTTGTACTGAATATTTTATTGCTCGTAGGGGCTTTTTGTACTTTTTTTATGTCGTATCAACAAATCAATAAGAAATTATCTAATTTACTATTATTCCGTACGCGTTTACTAACGTCAGATTTGGTTGGACGATATCATTTAGGATAAGCTCAATTTATATATATTTCTGTATTTGTGCTTTATAAAAATATAGTATGCAATATATTGGGTAAATAATAATTTGATAAGCTTTATTTTGATACGCCGATAAGGAAAAGAAATTACCAGAAAAACGTAAAAAAGAATTCAGATATAAAATTCTAAATAAAATATTATTGCTCGTTGGTTAAATCTTTCTCATTGTGATATAATTCGTATAGATCAGTACAATATGTAGGTTCTTCTGTTCAGTTAATAAAATAAATAAACCGACTAACGTGAGAACTAAAAAAACACATCCCCGACACATCAGGCCTCAGCAGGCATTCATGTCGAAGCTTTTTTTATGGTCAATTTTATAGTCCGAATTTTTAAAGACATCTTAGAAATCAGTATAACTTTATAATGATAAGAATGATAACTGTAAAAATATTTTCTTCACGTAATAAAAATGAAAAAAATAAACTGTATTATGGGTATTTTCGTCAACGATGTTTTTAGTCTGAATTAGCAAAAACGTATTTTTCCTTAATTATGTTCATCCTGCAATATTACTAATTATTTAAAAAAGACATATTACATTATTTCTAAATTACGTTTTAGTTAACTTTTTAAAAAATATTAAAATTAAAATTTTTAATATTTCTTGAATGTAAGTAGTATCTTTGCTAAAGTAATTTCATCAGTGAACAACGTGGGAAAATAAAACAAATTTATAAATTATCTAAGTATATAAAAATAACCTAAACCTTGCATAATATCTTTTCCAGCCGGTGACTGAAAAAAAATACAAAATACTAGATTCATTATCTTCGCAGGATCAAACTATATTGGTGAACCCGTTACCGATGGTAAATATTTGTGAAAATTATTTATAGTTTATAAAATATAAAGCAGAAGTACATCTAATACAACAAACCATTGCATGCAGATAGGAAAAAGCGATAGCACATGATAGTTATATTCCACATTCTCTACTTTAATAGGGAAAACATGCTTGTGTTAGCTTACTCCCGGCAAGACGGTTATTGCAGCCGTCGCGTGTGTTGCTTTAAACAAAACACTACTATTAAATGTTTACTAATAAAATAAATATTCTGCTAAATTTAAATATTCCCTTTAACGCGTGAGTTTTTTTCCGAGAAATATTTACGAAAGTAAAAATCTCAGGAAGAGTAGAGAGTATAGAGAGTTGTTTATAACTTTTTGTAAGAGAATTAAAATCGTTTAATTGTAAATAAATTTGTATAACAGATACATGCAGTACTAAGCCAGAATTTTTTTGTGCTTCATTGAAAAATTACTTTAGAAACTAAGATTCTTATCAATTCTTAATTCAGTGATCAGAGATACGATGTCGAGTTAGAAATACAAGATCCATTACTTTGTGATTAAAAGTGCGAGGGTTTTTGCTTATTTCGTGAAACATTATTTACTTGATTTCTACTCAATCATTTTTTTGTTTTATGGTATTAGAAAAAAAACTACACATGCATTAATATTCCGTAAGAATATAGACGTAATTGTTAATGTCATAGAAAAAGTGGAACTAAGAATGGAAATAACATTTTCCATATTACGTTCTGTTCAATAATTTTAAAAAAAGTTGAATGAAAATAAATTTTTATGCTCACCCGGAAAATTGCTATTTTAGCAAATGCAAAAAATACGATATTTATTGGCAGGTAATTCATAGTTATGTTAGATTGATTCAAAAGTAATAATGATTAAGAAAAGAATAAAAAAACTATTTAAAATATTGAAAATGTGTAATGTACGTCAAAATTATAAATTATTAATTAAAATATTGACATTATTCCTAAAAATCAAATAACGAAGCTTTAATTTAGCAAATTGAACTTAGTAATTGAGTTGGTTTAGTAAATTAAACCGAGAAGTAGTGATGTAATGAAGTGTGTTTGGTGGATGGAACAACTCTTGAAGGTGATGAATTACCAACGCTTAAAGGTAAACCCACCTAAAACTTGTAGACGCCAAAAACTCACTATCCCTAAGTCAATTCCAGAAATAAAGTAATACTGTTTTCGTCGACTTGGATTTTGTTCTTGTCTGAACCCGTAAGGGCTAATAATGAAGCCGAACGTGAAGTTTGTAAAGACATACTAAAAATCTTCAAACTGACTAAAGAAAGTAGAAATAATACTACATCACGTAGTTTCATTTAATTGTGAATCTTCAAACTGCTTAATCCGCGACTATACAGTGGAATATGTTCGTAAAATTTTAATCTTGAAACTTAAAGATAATTATTTGGGAATTACAAGCTGATTCTAAAAACCTACATCTCTCATAAAAGCATAATCACATCTACATCAGTCTCAACAATAACTCATGTTCTAATTTTTTTGTCTGAAACTTTGGAAAACCACAATTTTGTGAGTTAGATTGAGTATGAGTTATTTTGAAAAATGAAACCTTTTTTGTTTTCGGTGTGTAGCGCTGCACTTTTATAACGAAATTAATTGGAATTTCATTCGAATTTGTGAAAATTGAAAACTGACAATTTTTTTAACTATTTCAGTTGAACAAACCTTGAGGTTAAAATCAACTATTATTAAGATGCTATCTCTTCTTTCTAACTTACCCTATGATTATGCTTGGTTACTGAACAATTTTTTTTTCCTAGATGTGCTGTAATAAATATAATTACATTTTTTAATACCATGAATGCCGTTTTGAGCTATTTTTTTTACATTATAACTGCTGTGTTTATGGCACCGAGTAAATTATTTTCTATTATTTTTTTAACGAAGACTACACGTGCAAAATTCTGGTGAGAAAACTCTATATCATACGTTCACTGCACTAAAAAATATCAGTCGAGGAGTTAGTTCAGTGATGGCAGGTAAATGAGGATGAAATATAATAACTTCAGCTAGTGTCGTATATTCAGGGAATGAAACGTTTTCTTTTAATATTTTGTATATTTGGCGTTAATTTTGTAGAAATGCATTATTGATAATTAAATGAAACTACGTGATGTAGTATTATTTCTACTTTTATTTAGTTCATTAACTTCATTTATGTAGTAAAATTCCACTTCAAAGTTGAATTTATTTAAAAGGATAAAAAACTAAAAAATTAAAAATATAAAAGTATCTTGGCTAACTGAAAAGTTGTATCCAGTTATTCCAAAAATAATGTCCAACGTAATAACCCTACACGTGTTTAGCGACTTTGATGATTTCAGAATATTAATTTTTTTATTTTTTTTAGCCACACTCAGATCTACTATAAAATATTTCTTTGAAGCAAATTAATTATGAAGGAAACTTAATTATTTTTATTAAGTACCTGACCTATGGGTGATAAAATCATTTACATACTTGCATGGTGATTCATTTTTTTGTTGTCGTACCATGACAACAAAAAATTATAGAAAAAGAAGTTATCCGAAACATCAGGTTTTGAACTTAATGTGTGACGTTATTTTGAAAAATTTCAGATAACTTATTTTATTTAGAATTCACTTCAAAATTTTTCGCATTTCATCAACTTTCTGGACACGGAATTTGACATGAAGCCAAAATTTAATAAATGAAAATTCTTATGAGTAATTAGGGGAGTAAAAATTATTGAATATAATCAAATTTGTGCCGTATTCTTCATAAAAATAACAACATGACGTAATCCTAACTGATTTTTATAGTATTACTACTTTTGCCGGCCAAACTAAATACAATAGTTATTCTTCGTCTGCCTATTCTTATTGATTTCTTTATTTATTTACTTCAACGTACACAATTAACACATATGGCGGATACAATACTACGAGAAAAATATCTTAAAACCAACTGGAAGGCTAATCTAGTTCGCTCGACGAGCGTTCGAGAATTGAACCCGTAACACCGCGATGCGCCGTTCTACCAACGGCCATATGCCTTGTGATTAATCAAATACTCCATCGAGACGACAACTGTTAACGCTATTCTTGCGCTAACGGTTGCGCTAAACTTGTTTATAGTTTACTTTCTGTAACGATTTTTTGGTTAACGTCTGGATTTTGAAGTGTGTAATTACCTGAATTAATATTTATACGTAAATTAAACATCTAGATAAAATTAATGGATTACTCAACTGCTTAATGGTTTGAATATTTTTACATGGAAAAGAAAATCGACCTGCTTGTTCCGGAGTGAGTGAGTCGTCATGGTGTTTTACTAAGAAACATATAGAAATGCATTACTGTCATAGTTACGTGACATGAAACAATTAGAAAGCAGCAAAACTGTGTATGACATATATAGCAATTGTTGGTGGTTCCTAATAGGAGTGGGTCTCTAACCACCGTATGATTTAGATGTTCATAATGAAAGAGACCCAATAACAAGTGTCAAATTAGTAGAACGCCATTCCGGAGTTCTAAACTCTTGGATCGAACGCATACTCCGGAGAGAGAGAGAGAGGGAGAGAGAGAGAGATAACATTCATTACACATTACTAAAGTTCTATATTTAAAATATGAAGATTGTGACAGAAAACCACGATTTCATCAGAAAACTTTGAGAGGCCAAAAGCAAAATGAAACCTTTTTCAATTTAATATTATGGACCCAGTTTTTCATTTCCGAGAACAATGTAACGTCAATCTTTGGTTGGGGCTGTTAAGCATAAGCCTAATTCCTTTTGAACTGCTTGATTGCTTGTCTTGCATACAATTTTGAAGGGAACATTTAACGGAAATCCTAAAAGAGAATAATTACGGACGTAAGATATTCCAAAACAGCAGCGTATCCTGTCACTGTACCAGAATGTAAAAAAATATTATCGAGTATATCAGGGATTGGATAAGTCTTTGCGGACCCTTAATTTCCCGAATTTAATGCAATTGGTTTTTTCATGTGGGTATACTAAAAGTAATTGAAGTACTTAAGAAAGGCGCAGTTTGGAAGAAAAAAGAAAAAAATCTGAGGGAACCTGATGAAATTTATGCTTTTAATACATATATATATTTTAAGCGATTTTTTGAGGGAAACCGTATTTGTTTTCATCAATATGGTCATAATTTTGACACAATAATGTGACTTTTTTAAAATAAATATATCTCCAAAATTTTCATTTAGTTTTAATTTTTTTCTTTAATTACACACGGAAAATCATAATTTTGGTGTGGGATAGATTTTTCACTTATGACAATTTGGGTTCAATTTTAGAGTTGAAATTGTAGAGCTAGTAAATTTAAGAGCTAGTCAAGTTTCGAAAAGTTCAATGAAAAATGTATGGAAATAAGATTTTGAAGCAGATTCTTATTTTTCTGTCAATTTTTTCATCATATTAATATGACTATTAGAAAATGTCTCTCCGATTAGGCTAGTTAGTCAACTAGCTGATAAAACAAACTAATTTTCATCACACTTACGTCACTGAAAAAGTATTCGATATATGAGTTTGGCTCCACAACCATAATTACAATAATAATATCGTCGATAAAATAATTTTTTTAAGAACAGTTATTTAACTTCATATTATAATTGTGTCTAAAATTTCGAGTATTATAACATAATATATGTAATATATGTATATATCCTTCTCTATACCGACACCCCTATTTTTCACAATGCTTCGGTATACTCAATATAAATGAATAGTTTTCTAGCAACTAAAAAGTGTTTGCAATCAATAACAAGACGTATTGTATAGAAGTAATAAAAGGGAAAATAATTTAATAAGAGAGCATTGAATGGATATATGCCTATATTGGAAAACCATTTTTTCCAGAATATAGGTGTAATGTTGTTATTAGTTAATTCTTTAGTAGATCTTTTTAATAAGAAGGTTGACTTTGTTATTGAGATAATTACATTATTTATTTTAGCCAATATTAACAAATTCTTTTTTTCCCACTTTTAGGGTTGCATAATTAAATGAAAAAAAGGAGATGTCGATTTCTAGGTAATAGCTCATCCACTCGAAGATCGATCGTGATGAAATTTGATATAAAGACGTATTTGAATTATGTAAATGTATGGAAATAAAGAACACATTTCCAATTATCTTTTTAAAGTGAAAAATTGTTTTAGTATATCTCCTTCTTCGCCAAAAATTTTAATCTACCTAAAGAACTTTGCAACGTCTTCTGTCTCCTATGCCCCTCTTAACTTTTTAACCAACTATGTAGAAATTTGAAAAATATAAATAAAAAAGAATTTGTATTAGGAATTCAAAATAAATAAAATAATTAAAAGAATTTCGAATAGAATATTCCATTTAAAAATTATTTCACCAGTCTTAAATAATAAGGACAAAATATAGGCAAACTAGTTATTTTGTAATACGACTGTTTAGATAATGTATTTACATCGCGTAAAATAATATAAATATTCTAAATAGTTTCATTGAACACAAGTTCCCTTAAATGTTTTTAATTTTTATATGCCCGCATTTTTAGATATAAGCAAGTGAAAATGAAAAATAAATATTACTTATATTTCACAGCTTTATTTAAACACAAATTATTTTAGCTTCCATTGCATTCTCTTTTTAGCAAGAAAAATTATACAGTCTTTGAATTACATAATAATAACAATTTTATTTATTCCACTTTGTGAATACTTTACGCAAGCTTCTCTCTACGAATTTATTGAACACAATAGTACAATTTATAGGGAGAATCTGATCGACCAAACTTTTTATTTATCTCTCATCAAAAGCTCTCGGCATTCGGAGCGCTCTGAAAATGAAAATAAAATTATGGACCTCTGCTCGTTTATTTACTGTACTCTGTATTTATCAAAAGGTATAGCGCCAAAGTTTATTTCTTATGACCCGTATATTCCTTCATTTAGATCACGTGTGTTTTCATTCGCTTTTAATTTTGAAAGTTTTCAGATGACAGGTCTTAGACACAAGTGACGAGAAAGATAAAAAATTCTATGTGGCATAATTTTTTCGTAATTTCCGCCTGTGAAAGATACAGTATGCAATATAGTTACGTTTTGAAAAACTAATTTAGTGAATAGGTTAACAAAAATATTTTGCACCATTAAGTATTTATAAATGCCCAAAATATATGTTAAGCCATGATAGTGTAAGTTCTACTCGTGTTTTTCGGTCAAGCACAATATATTTGATATTGAAACTTTTCAAAATGCAAAAAATAGTAAAGAAACCCATTTTCTGTGTAGCGATATTTGTAAAGTTGTTCTTCTAATTACTAAGCTGACGTATTTTCATCTGTCTATAATTTATAGTTTGTAGTTTACAGTGTATTATTTGCAGTAATAAAATTAGTAAGTCATAAATAATAGGTATATCACCTTCTTATGTTATTGTTGACATACAAACATCTTAATATATATTAAAGTAGATTTAGAAGGAGGAATGTTTGACTTCAGTCTTTTGAATTGAATGTTTACTAATTTTTTTTTACTAAAATATTTTATGATGAAAACTTGTAGCGAAAAACTTCCGAAAATAAATGGTCGAAATAAAATCGAAGCATCTATTCGCCGCACGTTCTATTAGCTCTGCAATATTTTTTTTTATTTCAGCAATAAAATTATGATTATCTATTATTGAGCGAGTACAATAACTATTTTGTTTAATAAGAAATACATACATATATTTCCCCGCGAATTTTGTATGCTCTCATTAATATTATTGCATAATCCGCCCTATATGGCAATTTAATAACCTATATCGCACTAGAAAATAAAATGAAAGTGTAATTAAGATGTGGCAAATATGTTTTTAACATATCAGGAAAATAAAACGGCGTATATGCCAATGGCCATGTGTTAAATTAATTCATAAAAGTTAATGTTAAAACGAGGAGACCTTGTCTATTTTGGAGTTTGCGAGAATAAAGACACCAAATATTTTATGTCGCTTTATAGTAGGCCGCTGTACTTTATTCATTACGAAATATATGCGTTCCACTTTGTAGAAATCCTTTCAAATATACCACAAAAATAAAAAACTTTGTGTATATGGTTTATTGGATAACGGAGTTAGATTGTGTTAACTAGAATACCCAGTTTCTTTTGTATTCATTAACAGGAAGTGTTTATGATTGTAACTTGTAATTTTTTAAAGAACCTGTATATTTCTACAATTAATATACAATGTTCTACAGTCCATAATTAATTATAGGTGCCAAGAAACTGTGTTTTTCTGTTAGCAAGATTAGCTTAGCTTTCTGTCAATACCGTTTAGGTTTTATTTAAGGTCTGTTAGTAAAAGCATATTCATTGTTCAATTAATTAATATTACTGTTACAAAAATATTTTAAAAATTAGCAAAAACATCCAATTAAAAATTTCGTTTAAAATTTCGATTAACAACGAAGATAAAAACATTAAAGGTGGCTACTGTCTCATTAATATCTAGTAAATAAATCACAAAAACAGTATTAAATTATGAACTTATTAACGTAAATTATTGTTAACCAAAAATAATCAGAAAAATTAATTAAATATTTATATAATAAATATCAAAATATTAAATATCCATATAATAATTTTCTCTATAAACTCAAACATTTTCACGCTCGTTATTTTAACCAAATTCGTTAACGAGCGTCGAGATAAATGAATAAAATAATATATGTATTACTTGTATTATCTCTTAACGACTCAAATAATTGATGACTAAACAAGAATGAATATTCCATTTGATTCCTCAAATATTTAGGAGGATCATGCCACATATAGAGCAGACATTCATTCAACTACATACTTACTCGATAGTTTAAATAATAGTAGAAATAATAATATAGTGATAAGTGAATATTACCATTTCAGAATAATTTTAATATGTAAAGTGTGTAATGCAAAATACTTTGCATAATTTGTATTGTATTATGTTCTATTTTGCTCAAAAATTATTCCATATGATTAATTATTTAATATAATTTCTTTTGCTTAAAACTATGCGTTGCTTATACAAAAGACTATTGATTTATTTTATATATCCCAAAGAGATTTACTTTGATGGATAGAGGGTTAGTTTATAAAATCTGAAGTTTGTCCCTCAGCTGTGTGCTGCAATCACCTTCCAAATATAGGAATAGAATTCTACTGAAAACATTCCTAAGACAACAAACTTTTTTTCTGCATATTTATACCCGTCAACACATTATGGGAATCATTCGATTGAAATAATTGAAGGTGGAATAGGAAAAGATTCCACAACTTCCTTATTTAAAAGACCTGATTTCGTTTGTCTTTTGTCTATTGAGGACATTAAGTAGTGCTTTGTTGCCTTTTTTTTTTACTTAAGTTAAAAAAAATATTGATGATGAGAGCCATTTCTGAAAGTTTATAAACAAATATTTCAATTAAAAACTTACGAACTTCTATTTTGATACTAGCAATTCTTTTTTAAATAAATAGGGATGGATAGTTGATAATTATTGTGCATATATTACTGATGAAAAGTAATAATAGACTGATTTATATGCATATTTTGTTTTCCAGTAAAAACAAACATAATTTATTAACCTACCCAACATTTCAAAATATTAGTATTTTTCACGAATATATCTTGCCTAGTATATATTTTGCATTTGAAAAATATTATGAATAAATCAAAAATATTCCGGGTTATTCCGTTTGCATTTATTTCTATTTATATTTTTTTAATACAGGGTATCTGGAAAATTAGAAGGGTAATTACAGCTCCTTAGATGTTATTGTTTTTAAGATAGACCTGGTAAAAACTGATTTAAAAAGTGAAATAGTTATGGTCGAAAAAAACGTTGTTTTTTAAGAAAAATAAATGAAACCTCTACTATTCTTACTGAAGTATTTTCAATGATACCCTACTAGACCTGTAGATATTTTTTCTGATTTTTCTTAAGAGCGTAGATGTGTAGGGGTGCCCACTCGAAATAAAATTTTAAGTCATTTTACGTGAATATTATTTCCAGTTTTATACCAACGAATTATATACTAACTGTGAATATAATTTCCTATTTTTATTAAAATTAAAGTTAAACTTATGCAATTAGAAGCCTCTAACAGACATACACTTGGATATATATATGGACAGCAAACGCTTTCAAATCAATGTGGCTGCGTTCGAACCCTTCGGGTTATAAAAATCTAAAAAAAACAAGTAGTTTAAATGTGCACCTTCTAACTGGTAATACCTAAATTTACTGTCCTTTAATATGCATGATGGCATATTTAATAACAATTAAAGTAATACATAGCATGTGAAATTGTATCTTTTTGCATAACTTTATTATGATATATTTAAATTAACTATTTCACAAACTCGTTATCTTGTTTAGTTTAAATCATTTCCGATCTACATTCCAACGTATTGAATTTCAATATCATACGAGGTTACCAATTAATTCAAACTTTGATCTCTTTTAAGTGCTCTCTGCGTCTCAGCACTTGACGCCAAGTACCTGATATACTGAAGAGCGCCTTGACAGTGATTGGAGCGGCATATGTCATTGACATTTAGCGTGTCAATATATAATCATTCGAGCATCTTATCTACAATGAACGCATACGTAATCTGTAGCGGGTATATAAAATATTGTGATACAAAATAACTGGGAAAAAATATGCCTTCGCTAAATTTAATAAAATTAATATGTTAAGTTTAGTGACTTGTAAATAATTTTGCCAAGTATATTTTCCTGCTTCCTTTTTCTAAAATTTTTATTCGTACATCACAGAAATATGGTTTCAAAAATTTAGTTTTATTTATATTTGGTAGTGATAGTAATGATGTCAGGAAAGATTCACCTAGAAGTTGTATGTTTTAACCTCTTTGTTACTATCGGACTAAAATTTTTTTTAAAATATCGCAGTATTCAAGTCTCCCAGTCGAAGATTTGCCATATCCCGTAATATTAAAAAACGAGCATTAAATATTCAATCGTATTTTACTCCGTAATATTATGGGTTATGTCAGAAAACAAATCATTTTCATATTTTACGTCCACAGTTCTTTGCTTCCTTATTTTTAGCGTAGTTTCTTAGTTCTCCTTCCGTAGTTCCTTATTAAAACCTATGCGGTTTTAATGCTTGTAATAAAACCTAAATGGTCATGCTGAGATATTAATGATAAAACTAAAAATAAAGCACTGAAAATGAGATTTTATACTTACTGTTAAATCAATAAAAATTTGTTATTAAAAAATAACAAAACGTAATTGAGCGGTTAGCATATTTTCAAACATATAATAATTTGAAGTTAGAACTAATTTATTTATAAATAATGATATTATAGCAATTGCATTTATGAATTAAAAAAATACACTCAAAAACCGAAAAATCACAAATACATACATTCACATATACATACATATTCACACACACATATATATACTTATATATATATATATATACATATATATATATATATATATATATATATATATATATATATATATATATACTCTACTTTATTAACAATAGAAACATCGAAATTAGAGGCGTAGATGAAACAAACTATTCCTTAATTTAATACAATTTCCACTGGTGTTAAAATCGACCTAAACATTTTTGAAGTTTTCACTTGGCTGTATTTATAGAGCGATAGAATTCTTCATAATATCGTTCTTCTTATAGCATATATATCGATAATATTAGCAATATAAGATATATCAAATCTGACAACCTACTTCATGGGGCTGCTCATCATAAAGCATAATTTGTGTATTTAGATGTCACTTTTCACAAATATTATGTGAACCGGAAATCCGATACACAAAACATAGTTTTTATTTCTCTTTAATGTTAATTCTGTAGTTAAATCTATTTCTTCTGCATGCTTTCTCTTTAATGAGTTTTAACGATGATCAATTTGAAAATATTATATTTAACGAGAAATTTTAACAACTAATAATCAGATGTCATTCCCCACCTAGGTCATGGTAAAGAAATTAAAGAAAGTAGAAATAATAATACATCACGTAGTTTCATTTGATTGTGCACAAGCAAAATAATAGCGCTAGTTATACCAACACCGTATAAAACTTTAATCTGACCTGTAAATGACGAATGTTGCTACTTTAGAAAAAATATGATATCTTTAATTTCTTTACCACGACCTAGGTTTCGTTGTATTACAACATCTTCAGGTGGGATATTAGCAAAGATCTTTGCTAATATCCCACCTGAAGTTGTTGTAATACAACGAAACCTAGGTCGTGGTAAAGAAATTAAAGATAGTAGAAATAATACTATATCACGTAGTTTCATTTAATTGCGAATAATGAATTTCTACAAAATTAACGCCAAATATATTCAATACAAGAATATTTAATTAAAGTAGCATAATCACATCAAGCCTTTCAAAATATTTTTATTATTTAATAGCCTTGAGATTTGTGTTTGAATTTATTTTATTACCTAGCTATATAGGAAAACAAATTTAATTTGCGTTTAATGATTATTTTAAAAATACTTTATTCGCCAATATATGTCAAATGTTACTAATTGGATTTATTAAAATGTAATAAATTATCCAGATTATCAGAAATTGCTGAACTTATCCTTATCTGATGCATCTCTTTTGAAAAAGTGGTTACTCTCGATTGAAGTAATGACCATTTAATTAGTGAAATTATACAAAATAAACATTCCACAGAAATAGGATTTGCTAATGTATCAATTTTTTTCATATTTTTAACCATATCAAATGGAAAATTTTAACTAATAACTGCTAAAATTGTGGCTCAAGGATTTATATTACTAGAATAATTAAGTAATTTTCTTAATTATTTTGCTTAATTATAGTTAAAAACAGACATCTTTTAGTCGATAAAAACTGAATAGAAACTAAACTAAAATCTCTTCTTATACCCAGTATAGGCTCAAAGGAAATAATTTACTTACGAAACCGCCAACAAAGTAATTTCCTTTGGGTAACCGCGTCGTCTCATTAGTGGCGAATCTTCAACTAATTCAATTTTCATTCGACCTCCGACCTCTGCGACAACTTGTTGCGTTTCCCTTATTCAATAAATTCATTATTAATGCAAATAGTGAAGTAAATTTAATCAAGTATCATTAATGAAATGAAGTATTATAAATGGTTTATAATACTTCATTTCATGAATCGGACTTGATTAAAGTGGAAAGGGTTTATTTTTAATTATGAGATGAACTTATTATATATCGGATTTAATTTACAACATCTATTTTCGCAAAACTGTTCAATTGGAGTAATTACAAATTATACGTTGTTAGTGTAGACCCGAATAAAATTGAATATCAGGCGGACCTAGAGTGAATTCTTACACAATGCTCATATGAAAGTCCTTATACTTAATTAATTATCCTTTTAGCGTTTGAAATCCAAATTCAAAGAAAATATTAAACTCCGTATTATTAGCACCTTCCGTTAAAAATATGAAAATATAATTAAATATGTAGATTATACATATAATTATATAATGTATAATGCTTAATCAAATCCACTAAATATGTAATTTGGTATTTATCTACGCAAAGCACTAATAGAGCGTTTTGCAATTGCTTTCAGTATGTAAATCTTTAACATAAATACAAGTCGACATGAAATCTTTGCATTAGAAAAGATTTTGTAAAGGTTCTAAACAAGTAAAAGTTTGAGAATTGTGGTAAATGTCGGAAATAAGAAATATTTCCTTCGTTAAAAAACCGATGTAATATTTATTGAAAATTTATTTTGATTAAGTTTGGATTCAACATTTTGACTGCGGTATTGATGTTAAACCGTAATAAACATTATTAAAACTATAAAGGAAGGGAAGGTCTAATTATCAAATATTTCAATGTTTTTTTTTCACGTAATAACTGATAATTTTTAAGTGACTTTTTTTTAACAAATATTATTATTTTCTTTGAATATAATGTATATTTTTAAATAAATTTTCATCATTTCAACTTCAAGAACAATTTTTGCCAGATACGCTGGAGATACTTTCTTTTAACAGGTAAATATATATTTATATATCATATAAATTATTTTCATATTTCAACTTTTTTCGATATTAATATAACGAAATAAATTTTATATTAAAGTTTTTCAAGACATTAATTTTGCCTTATATTTGGTTTAATTTGGCCTAAATTTGATAATTTGCGATTGGGAAAAAATGTATTTTAATAACTTTTACAAAATATATCAGTTGATAAGAAATCTTCTATTTTACGTAAATAAACTAAAAGGTTAACAAACTTATATTGATAATAATCTCAGGCGGAATCACAAAAATAGTATTCTAATATTTGGAATTAATTCTTTAAATTGTTCTAAATGTATATTAATAAGTCGCAGTTATTGTAAACTGTATTCCGAGAATATTATTTGCAGTATATAATTATTTGCAGTATTTGCAGTATTATTATATTTACATATAATTATTACTGAAAAATGTGACATTTTATCTATTCATAAATATTAATTCCTCGAACTTGAGTTTCATTTTTGAAAGCTTTAATTTTGTAATAATTTCTTACTAAAATTTCAAACTTGCTTTAGCTTGTAAGTTCCTCAAAAGAAAGAAACGAAAGTAAAAACAAAATTTTTGTAATTTAAACTTAATTTATATTTTGTGATTTTTTATTCACATAAATATTTTTTATAACAAAAATGACGTCTGATTATTAGTTGTTAAAATTCCTCGTTTAATATAATATTTTCAAATCGATCTGAAATTAGATGCTAAAGAAATAGAAAAATTAACTACAGAACTAACATTAAAGGGAAATGAAAACTATGTTTTATGTATCGGATTTCCAGTTAGCATAAAATGTATTTTTACTATTTATATATATTACCATACAAACATATATACATATATATATATATATATATATATATATATATATATATATATATATATATATATATATAGCCTAAACTTTAAATTATTTTATGTTTGAAAATATGCTTAACGCTCTAATTGAGCGTTATTTTTTAATAACAAATTGCTATTGATTTAACAGTAAGTATAAAACATAATTTTCAGTGCTTTATTTTTAATTTTATCATTAATATCTGCAGCATAGCTATTTAGGTTTTATTACAAACATTAAAGCATTAAAACCGCATAGGTTTTAATAAGGAACTACAGAAGGAGAACTAAGAAACTACGTTAAAAATAAGGGAGCGAAGAACTGTGGACGTAAAATATGAAAATAATTTGTTTTCTGATATAACCAATAATATTAAGGAGTAAAATACGATTGAATATTTAATACTCGCTTTTTAATATTACGGGATATTGCAAATCTTCGACTTGGAAACTTGAATACTGCAATGTGTTGAACAATTTTTAGTCCGAGAGTTACAAAGAGGTTAATACGTACTTTCAATTTATAGTCGAATCTTTTCTCACTTCCTTGCTATCGCTACCAAATATAAATAAAAGTAAATTTTTGTAACCATATTTCTGTGATGTACGAGTGAAAAAGTTTAAAAAAAGGAAGCAGGAAAATATGCTGGGCAAAATTATTTACAAGTTACAAAACTTAACATATTAATTTTATTAAATTTAGTATATATATTTCCTAGTTATTTTGTATCACAATATTTTTTATACCCGCTACAGATTACATGCACACTCATTGCACACAAGATACTCGAATGATTATATATTTACACGCTAAATGTCAACGACATGTGTCGCTCCAGTCACTGTCAAGACGCTCTTGAGTATATCAGGTACTTGGCGTCAAGTGCTGACACGCAGAGAGCACTTAAAAGAGACCGAGTTTGAATTAATTGGTAAACTCGTGCGATATTGAAATTCAATACGTTGGAATGTAGATCAGAAATTATTTAAACTAAACAAGATAGTTTAAATCATTTCTGGTCTACATTCCAACAAGTTTGTCAAATGTATGATTTCTATATTTCATAATAAAGTTATACAAAATGAAACAATTTCACATGCTATGTACTACTTTAAGTGTTATCAAATATGACATCATGCATGTTAAAGGACAGTAAATTTAGGTACTACCAGTTTGATGTTGCACATTTAAACTACTTATTTTTTTTTTAGATTTTGTAAACCGAAAGGACCGAACGGAACTCCATTGATTTGAAAGCGTTTGCTGTCCATACAATTGCTACCACATTGGTTTGAAAGCGTTTGCTGTCCATACGTCCATTCATCCAAGTGTATGTCTGTTCAAGGCTTCTAATTGCATAAATTTAAATTTAATTTTAATAATAAATAAGAAATTATATTCACAGTTAGTATATAATTCGTTGGCACAAAACTGGAAATAATATTCACGTAAAATTATATTGCGAATGGACCCCCTACACATCTACGCCATTAAGAGAAATCAGAAAAAATATCTAAGGTCTAGTAGGGTATCATTGAAAATACTTCAGTAAGAATAGTAAAAATTTTAATTATTTTTTTTGAAAAACAACGTTATAGTCGACCATAACAGTTTCACTTTTTAAATAAATTTTTATCAGGTCTATCTCAAAAACAACATTATCTAAGGAGCTGTAATTACCCTTCTAATTTTTCATATATCCTGTATTAAAAAAAAATACAAATAAAATGGAATATGTAAGTGGAATAATCCGGAATATTTTTGATATATTCATAATATTTTCATCTGCGAAATCTATACTAGGCAAGATATATTCGTGAAAAATACAACTAATATTTTTAAATGTGGGGTGGGTTAATAAATTATGATTGTTTTTACTGAAAAACAAATTATGTATTAAATCAGCCTATTATTACTTTTCATCAGTGATATATATATACAATCTTTATCAACTATCCATTCTTATTTATTTAAAAAAGAATCGCTAGTATCAAAATAGGAGTTCACAAATCTGGAATTGAAATATTAGTTGATAAAATTTCAGAAATGGCTCTCATCATCAAAGTTTTTTTTTTGACTTGACTTTTTCCATTTCTTTTTCAAAAGGAAACAAAACACAATTTAGTGTCTTAAATAGACGAAAGTCA
Organism: Druceiella hillmani; assembly: GCA_039881145.1. Lineage (NCBI taxonomy): Eukaryota > Metazoa > Arthropoda > Insecta > Lepidoptera > Hepialidae > Druceiella > Druceiella hillmani. The sequence goes on along the minus strand of JAYKKI010000016.1, from coordinate 19,286,075 downwards.
AACGACATAAGGTCTTTTAAATAAGGAATTTGTGGAATCTTTTCCCATTCCACCTTCAATTATTTCAATCGAATGATTCCAGTTTCCAGCAGCAAACAGCTGCGGAAATGGTTACATTACTAGAAAGTATTCCCAGTGTATGATTCCATAACTATCCCCTATAAACAACGTAGCCTTTTTGAAATGGGATTATTTTCGGCATCTTTTTCCCAATTCCCTTTGACCAAATCAGTGGTGCTTGGGAGTATACACATGTAATCCACTGCTCCACTCCGGCGAGGCGGTATTTTATTCATAAACACTGGGCGAAACGGTATTTTACACATTTGAACTTATCCAAACATAATATTTGTTATACTTTCTCTAACATTTGTGTAAATGTTTCAGTGGGAGCATATAAATTTAATAGCTAAAGCTTGAATTTAATGTATGGGACCTTTTCTTTAATTGATAATTTTAATTATTCGGTATTATAAGGTTGACCAGACCTGGGTTCCATCCAAATCTTACAGTAGCTTCAGAGGAAACATCGGGAGCTAATCACTAATATGTTCTACATATGGCAACTACTGCCGAATGACCAGATAGAAATTCATAAAATGGGAAGTAACGCCTATTGGTTTTAACATTTTTCATCCATATTTTTTTTTAATTTTGACTAGGCAATAGTAAAACTATAAATTTTGTTTCTGACGCTATTATTGATTTTACTGGTTAAATTATTTCAATGAGAATCAAATTGTAATTACATATAATTCATTTTAACTTCTAAGTCCATATTAGGCCGTCATCGTATGATATCTTTTTTAAACCATATTCTCAGATAAATAAATATAATGATTTTTTTGGTAATATGGTATATTTAAAAAAAATTAAATAACCAAATAGGCGTTAGTATCATACAAATAATAAATTTATTATTTAAAGACATTTGAGCGCAAATAATGCTCCACAGAGATTAATATCGTGAAAAGGACAAATATTATTTTCCAAAAAAATCATTTATTTGTTTATATAAATTTAATATAAGAGTTGAAATCATAAATTTGTTGAATCAAAGCTATGAGAGAACTAAAATTTAAAACTTTCCTAAGCTCATTCTCTTTATAAGCATGTAAAAAAAAAGTAGGTAAACATACGGTAAATTTTATACTGAGGTTTAAATATTACAAATTGTTCACGCTTGGTAGATTAGATAACCCCGGGCAACTTCTTCCTACATAGATGTTATATTTATATGATACGTTATACATATATTAAAACAACCAGACGTGTGAACAATAACTATGCGCAAAGAAAACATAGTTTAATAAATATATAACAATATAAATTGAAAATTGGACGGTATAGGGGACGTGTAAAAATGGTTATCCATAAAATACAGCACTTTATACGACCGCGCATTCTTCAAACAAAGACATCCACAGTATACGTCAATTGTTATTGCCAATAGTTTTTTTAATAATACTACATCACGTAGTTTCATTTAACTAAATTCTAAATAATACTACATCACGTAGTTTCATTTAACTGTGGACTATTATGGATGCCAATATGAAATTGCGAAATTTAGATTGCGATTGTAAAATGAGATAAACCTCATGGCATTTTCAACTTTTTTCAAGCAGCCGATGTTTAAATTAACTTAGTTTGACATTTTTAACATCATTATTTTATAGTTAGCTGTTTAATATTATGTAGATATTTTAGGTTTAATGTTTCACAATTTTAGTATCGCAATAACAATGAAATTTATCAATCGTCTGAATTATGCGTTTTGGTATTAGCAGAAAAAAATCAAAATAATTAGTACATTAATATTTCTTTTTAATTTCTATTTTAAATTTGGTGAAGGTGTATTGTAAAAACAAAATACCCAGGATATCAATTGAGGTTCTCTTTAACATGTATTTGGAAAACATTTCAAAAATTGTCTTTTTTCTGAACATGTACTCGACTTTTAAAAAAGAAAACTTCTGCCAAAGATTTAAGAATTTATTTTAAGATTAACTAATTCCTGTAGTGATTCCATTACAAAATATGAATAAGTGAGATTGATTAAACCATAATTAATGTGTAGTTAAAAAAGACGATAAATATTAATTCTAAAATTTTATTTCATTTACATATTGCATCTAAAATAACGGGAATGAATAACGTAGAAAATTTTTATCAAAAGTATTTTGTGAACTGACAAAAGAATTTTTTTTTCTAAACCTATTAGTTTCGATAACAAAAACAAACTTATTATATCTAAATAACGAATTTAACGTGAAGGTATCAAAACTGCGATACACAGAAGAATTATTAAATCTGTGGATAATACTCACAAAAAACAAAAAAAAATTCTACGTTCCGCAGAATATCAAGAAAAACTTGCTAGTAAAATTTTCTTTAGTGTTACGCTTTCCTCATTTTAATAGACTGAACATCTATGTTTTAATGCAAAAATTGGAATTTTCATAAGCTTTTTAAATTTTGTTTTTTTTCTCAAATGTTTCATCTAATTATTATCCTTATAATGCTACCTTAATTCTTTGTTACAATATGGAAAAATATAAGATAAACACAGGATAATTTTCAATTAGATAATGAGTTGGTATGTACCCATATTGTAATAATATTTACAATATTTTTTAGTTTACAATTTCAAAATTGTTTCTCATTTATTGGCGTTCGATAAAGGAATTGGAAAAAAGCAAATATTGTGGTAACAGTAAATATTATTGAGTAAGATTGTGGTAAGAGTAAATATTATTGGTATTAGGTGAACAAATTATCTGCATTGTCATATTTTCATACACAAATGAGAGATAACCAACAGCATAATTAGTAACTTTAACAAAAATAGACCAATTTATTAATTAAAATTAATTCATCTCGGGTAATGGTAAATAAAATACTTTCTTGCCCCTTTTTATTCCGTATTTTACTATAAAAATGTATTTGGAGATAAATATATTATTAAATAGAAAGGCAAAAAAAATATTGTTGCACGACAATCCTTGTATTCCATTTTACTCACGTTATAATACCTATAAAATACTTTTTTAATAAAACTTTATTTGAACATGTTACTAATGTTTTTATGAATGATATTACTTCTTTAGATATCGTCGTATTACTTGCATCAAATTCCCACTCAGCAATAGTAACTTTTTGCTTTAATAACAATTTCTCATAAAAAGATGCTTTTACTAAAATTTGTTTCATTAAAAGACTGCAATTAGATGCACAACCTCTCTTATTAGACTCCTTCACCACCTGTGCAGGATTAAACTCCTCTACTCTCGCCCCAAAGTTTCGAATTAGAACAAGAAATGTGATCGGAGCAACAACTACCAAGTCGATTGGTAAGCAAGGGCATTGTGCACACAAGCGCTGTACATTTCCATCGTATCTCACTTTTAGATTACACAAGTTGGAAAATAAACTCTGTCTAGCATTTCAAATAGTCGCAACGCTACCATCTCTAGGATGTTGTTGAAAATAATGAAATAGTGCCAATAAGAGTGCGGCAAAGTGTATTCGTGTATTCTTTGTGGCCCCGGAGTTTAATCTTTTATATAGTGTTCTACAGCGGGTGTAAATGGATTTTTTGTTTTGTATTGAGGAGTTTTAACTTTTTACTTAGTTGAGTACAGAAATATATATCTTTTTTTCCATTCTGCTCATAATTTCATTCAATTGACTCCGAAATCCTTTTATTAAATAATAGTTCCCCTATTAATTCGAGAATTGATCAACCATTAAAAATTAAAGGAAAATTGAGCATATATAAGATTGTTATGTCAGCACTGAGAGATATATCTTTAGATTTCTGTTTTGAAAGCACTAAGTACCTACGTGAGTTTAAGATTTCATAGTATTTCAAGTTAAACTTTTTAAGAATATTAATATTAGTTTCATCGTGTAAGTTTATCGCCTAGTACATCCATTATTAATTGCCTAGTACATGTCATAGTCGTAGACATAAAAATTTCGTGAATTCCTGAGTAACTATGAAATTCATAATCGTCTCTATCTTTCCCGTTAGTTTTACATGAATTTCTTTATTTTGTTTTTGTTCATAATTCTGACATCAGTTTTTTGGGAAATGGGGATACGTTTACATTATTCACAATATAAATAATTGCAATACCGATTACTAAAATAAGTGCGAATATAAAACCGTGTAACTACTGTAACATTGTACATCTTGATATTCTAATAAAGTTTTAAAGATGTTCTAAAAATAAGGTGTAAAACTATTAGCTAAAAATTCCAGTAACACTAGCCTAATAAGATATCAATGAATAACAAACATTTCAAAGAAAAACAAAAGAAATTGAAATGGAAAAGCAAAAAAACTCAGGCGTTAATAAAACCACGCGTTTAAAAATTGATTTAGACCTAAAAACTCAAATGTTAAAGTTTAATCCGATATAATTTACAGGCTTGAATCTTACATATCCGCTCAAAATTTAATTATTATTTTATTAGAAAATAATTGTAAAACTATTTGTTTTCTGCGTGAAAACTTATGAGCAAATTGAATTGAAAATAATTATTATAAACTTCCAAATATTTTTTTGGCTTGTCATATTTAACATAATTAGCTTGTCACATTTAACATAATTGGTTAGTTTTTTTTAAATTTGTAGTTTTTCACATTAGGTTTATATTCTGGATGTATAAAATAAAACATTTGCAATGAATATTTTTGCTAGTTGATCCTAAATAAACGAGAAATTCTAAATTAGTAACAATATTGACATTTCAGTCCCGGTTACTTGTATCATCTATACCTGCATTCAGAAGATTTCTATAAAATATTTAGTATTTATGTCAGGCATTTTATTTAAAGTAAATAACAATTAATGCGTAACGCTATTTAAATAAAGTATATATACTAGAAGAATCTAATAAAATAATGCTTGTAATAAACACAAATTCCAATACTTTAAAAATTAATCATGAAATTTAAATAAATTAATGAAAAAATAATTTATAGTGAAAAAAAAACCTCAATATACGACATTATTCATTTAATATTTTAAAGAAGAATATCGAAGAATATCAACACTTTTCACGGGATATTTTTTTTCGTGAAATACGATTTTGTGAAAAATAAGCACATTGAATAACGCCGATAGTAAAGGCCAATAGGAAAGACGAATTATTAATATGTATGTTATTAAAAAAATGCATAAATCTTTTAAATTTAAATTATTCAAAGATCAACTTAAATGGTACTTCAATTTGGGACAAATAATTCATTAAAATAAACTCGTTCGGAATAGTGCAATAACTATGTGTGATAAGTAAGTCCCAGACGGAATTTTTTTTTGTCATAAATTTTAAATTTAATGCTTTTGTCGAAATAACAAAGCGCCATATTTTATTAGAGACTTGAATAACGTATATAATATTACAATAATTGTTGTTTCACTTTATCTAAGTTAGATAGCATATCTACCTGCACAAAAGGATAGATATTAAATAATTAGAAATATTCTTGTCGATTAATTCATTACAACACGGGATCAATACAATATTTCTCAAAACTAATATTCGTCAAAATGAAATAACATTGTTCGGGTTTAAGTAAGAAATAAAGTTTAGTTATACGGACTGATGGACAACCAAGTAATACTTTAAGGGCTCCGCTTTCTTTTAATTATGAGGGACGAAAACCTAAAATATATTAACCACATTCCCTTTTTTGTTTTCATACCCTTGTATACTTGTGAATAGTTGCATAGCTTTATTTTGTTACTTTCTTTTATACAGTTACATGGATTTACTTTGTTACTCTCGTTGTCAAGAGAAATCAGACGAGTTCAAACTCCTCATCATTGAAGAGTTCTTATCATTAGCATCCGGCTCCATCATTGGACCCTGATGGAAGGGACGAGTTTATGTCACCCTTATTCAAAACAAAATTTAGAGTCTTTATTCTTAGGCTTATATCATCAAAACTCGATCTACTCAAACTCGCTCTTCATTATTGAGGAATTCTATTGTGTATCTTCAATTTCCATAGTCAAAATCTAATTAAAGTTTCATGAAACCACACTGAGAATATACCTTCTAAACTATAAAATATAATCATCCAAATTGATAAATGTCGGAGTTAAAAGGCAACATAGATAAATATAGTTCTATTTTAAATATGTCGTAATATTTTATATCATTACAAATATATTTATTGTTATTAGCGTTATATTTTCGCCACGTACTTTTATTCTATAAGTTCGTTTAAACAAATCTTCACGGTGTACCAATGCATTAATTGAAGAGTAAGCAGAATACGAACGAATCTTATACAATTTCTCTTCGCTGTATTGGAAGGGTCGAGTGTGGTTAAAGATACCCACTTATTCTTGTGTTACTTCGTAAGAAAAGGCGCGAAGTAGCCGTAAAATATACTATTAAATATGGTGCTAAATCGCGATGTTATGATGCGGTTTCGTTTCAATTTTTATTTTAATTCTTGTCAGTACGTTTGTCCTGAAACCTTTAATAATGCCTGGTTGCTGGGAAAAATGTTTCAATTACAATTTGGGAACTTTTAGGAAAGCGAGAGTGTTCCACATTAAATAAAAAGAAGTTCCATATTAAATAATTACACGAATTTTAACATGGTGACCTTGTAAGTTCATGTTTTCATATAAAATTTTTTATCTTTTATTATCAAAAATCCACTTATAGGTTGGGTGCTGGAGAAACACGGAACAGACCAAAGTAATTTATTATTTGTCCAAATATCTGCGATTTCAATAACTGAAAACGTACGAAACCGATAAAGCGGAAACATACATATGCCCACACACAGTCATACACACACTTATACACACACACACATGTGCACACAAACACACACACGCGCACACGCATACACACACGCACACGCACACACACACACACACATACATATATATAAATAAATATATATATATATATATATATATACATATATATACATATATATATATATATATATACATATACATATATATACATATATATATATATATATATATATATATATATATATATATATATATAGTAAAAACACTTCTAAACATAAAACATGAAAAAACACATAATTCAAAATGAATTATTAAACATTTTGTATAACCTTTGAAGTATATTGCAACAGAGTTCTTTTTGAAAACCCGTGTTTTATTATATAGCCCAATATAATAGAACGTGATCGTAACTGAGTTGACATGCTTCTATATATCTTTTACTCTATTTTGCATTGGAGAAAAGAATAAATATATTTTTAACTAAAATAACATAAAGTACAAAGACAATGTAATTAATTATCGAAAACACGCCGGCCACATGTTTATGTGAAAATAGAGTATTACAAAGTTTTTAGGTTTTTTTTAAAGATGAATTGCGTTCCCAATCCTAACAATGGCGTTGGGATAATATCAAAAATCAAATGTATTACCAAGTGTACTTCCACTGATTATTATAAATATTTGGTTATTTTTATTACTTTGTGTTTAAAAAAATATATCACACCTGTATCTTAAAGATATATGTGTTATTACTCCTAAGATAATGTGCAAACATTTTACAATGAGTGGATAAAAATTACTATATTTGAGTGCACGTAACTGAAAAATATTACTTTTTCACTTTTATTAGTCGCAGAGGTGAAACTTATACATTTTAACATAACAAAAAACAGCGTTTTGACGTATTCCTTTAAAATAAAAGACAGTTAAATATAGCCAAAGGTCAAGTGCCCGATACAGGAAATAAATTCAAACTAATTGCTATAGCATGAAGTTGAGGTAATTAAGCTACTTTAATTGCATCGTTAGTGACACATCTGCGTAGTGCAATGCTATTGTATCTACCTATCATAATTGCCTTTTGTTGCTAAATTGAGATCAAAATTACCTTTTCTCCTTATTGCATATAAATTCCCAGTATTTTAAATATTTTTACATTAAAATATCTGCAAAAGAATTGAAGACATTCTGTTTTAAAAATTAGGTAAAAAATTACGGAATAAGACATACCTCATGTCTACTGTGACGGTCGCATATCTATTGCTAAGTGACTGACCAAGTCATTTCCTTTAATTGTAATAGATGGGGCACATGAACTGTGCGTCATCATTCTTATTTGATTAAATGCCCCTATTACCGTATTTTGATATTTATACTAATGAACGTGTCTCAGAGAAACCTCGCGTATGACTAATAGGATCTAGAATATAATACATCCTCAATAGTAGAATATAGTGAACCGAGTAGGCTTTTAATAATGCTTGTAACCTTATCGGTAGTAATTTCAATAATGGCACTGAATTTTTACATTGTCAAATAAAAATCATGGCTTTAAACATAAAAATAAATATACAGTTAACTTGAATGATAGAGTATTCCTGTATTTTTCTTTCGCAATTATCTTCATTTTATCGTTTTTCTTGTATTACAGATAAAAGAGTTCTTTGTTCATTCACTTATTAAACATCTTCACAAATAAAACCCTAATTTCTAGAACATAACTTTTAGGTAAAACATTTAAAGATGTAGAATAAATAAAATTTCAAGAAACATAATAATTTGGGAAATTAAGGAATTTCATTATTTCGTTGAAATTTCCTGGTTAAAAAGAACCATTAAAAAGGTAATTACTTTCCCTTAAGGTCATATTCTATGCTACGACGTCAAAATTAATTTATGTTCACTTTTATAATTTTTTAATATACAAATTTTCTTTCGATGTGTTTTATACTGGACTAGTTTTATTGGTGAATATGAATATAAAGAAGAAAGGATTACAAGAATTACATTCGCCTTTCATCGTTATATTGAATATAAAGAAGAAAGGCGAATGTAATAAAAGTATAAATTTTATTCAAATAATTTTGAGCAAAATATTCAAACAAAAATGTTAAATTCGTATATACTTTTATATAAGTATATACTTTTTAGTTATAGTATAGTCAACCATTACCTTGTAATTGCAATACGTACGTTTATAACGCTTTTGTGATCGTTTTAATATTAATTGTAATTAAACATTAAATATAAAAAAATTATTTAACTTATTAATTTTGAATCCATCTTCCAACCTATGACCTTCAATCCTGCTGTTATTTTCTCATGTATTTTATCCAAATTAACCTATCTTTAATGATAACAAAAATAAACTTATTTTTAATGATAGATTAATAGTTAATCTTCTAATGTCTGTTAGACAAATAGTAATCTTCTCTAAATAATTATGCTTCGGTTGACTACAATCTGTCAAGAGGTATTTTTATCACAGCAAAATTGGTATTTCTTTTTTTTGATGAGTAGGATCTGAAAGAATACCTTGATAACAGGCCGCAATTCTCACATTAAAAGTATTAAAATATGAACCTTTAAATTCGTTTTATTAATTTTAATAATAGACTATTAATTATCGTCTTTTTCTTTGGAAATAATTTTATCGCATTTTTTGTCCCATCAGCGATGTTGTTTCAACATAACTCAAGTTAACCAATTATGTATATTCATTACATTTATAGTATTCATAAGAAAATTTAAATCATTATATTTAAGTTAATATTTCGTTTCATAATACCAGGATAACTTTTTAGTTCAGCAGCTATTTCCAGAGCATTAGCGTAATATTCTAAAATTCTAACAGCATTGTTCAAAGTTTTATCAACATATTATCCTAACGGATATGATATTGTACATAAAAAATTGGTTATCTTATAGGCATTGTCCACTCAGGAAGTATATTAAAAATTAACCTGAAAATGATTACGTGACACTGTAAATTTTATGAAACGATTTATTAAAAACCAAGTTAACATAGAAAAGAATAGAAGTGCATAGAATGTTTGAATCATGCGTATTATTTGTAACAATTTAATGAACAATTTTGTAAAATGCCTAACTAAAAGAGGATAAGAAAACTTACATTGTATTAAATTAGAACTAAAAGCTCTGTGCTGTGAGCGTCGGCAATCAAGTAGACATTACTGGCCATTAAATATAAAAAATCGAGGTGCTTGTGTAAGAACTTTATATTTCGTTGTTAGTTCTAAATAAAATGAAAAAGAATTAATAAAATTTAGAATGAAAAAGAATCTTACAAGATGAAAGATATTAATAAAAGCACTTAGCAAGCTTTAAATGCGTTCTTTAATTCTGTAATTTGGTTTAAAAAGACAGTAGATGAGAATACCACCAAATAAAATAAAACCGCCTAATGCATGTTGGAACAAACAAAAAGAAGTTATCTCTTAAATTGTTTGATAATAAAAATTTCTTTATTTGAAAGTCTGGTGGTAAAAATATTGGAAGTCAGTATGGATGCACTGCACGTAATTTCGGAGGTTATATTTTTTGAAAATGGTTTTAAGAATAAATAAAATAACATACAAAAACTAGATTTGTACATTTGCACATTTACGGGCAAATTAATTATTATTATCATAATTTCACTTTGAAATACCTTTTTAATGATGGTGTGCATGAAAAAAAAATTAATACGTACATAATAAGATCCTCGCTGAAACATATACAACTTCCAAGATTCCATGCATATACATCCAAAGCTATAAAACTGCGAGGACAGATGCTAGAAAGCGCGAACAGACGGAACCGAGGACGGGCATGAGGATGTGATAAGGTTTTCTTATCTCTCCAAATTAAAAGTGGATTATTGCGATAAATTAATTTACTTTATAAAATTCAGATTGAAAGCTTTGTTCGCTTCCTTCAGCGCAAATATATACATGAATTATTAGCTAAATACAATAAAAGTATCGGAGAAGAAAGGGAATTTGAAACAAGTTCAAACAACAGTCGCCTGAAGCTATATTTAATGGTCGTGTAAACGAATCATTTCGTAAATAAAACTTATTAGATTGGAAGAAGCTAGCGGCATTATTGGAAAAGTAAACTTTAGGATTATAGATTCAATGTATATATATATATATACATATATATATATATATATATATATATATATATATATATACATAAATATATACATATATATATATATATATATATATATATATATATATATATATGTACGAATCACATTTTAGAATAAAAGTAAGATAGGTGTCGCCTAGATCTGAGGAAAGTTAAATAAGATGCTTGAATAAATTGTATATACTGTGATGTAAAAATTTTTCAGGTCAATTTATAAGACAATATTAAGAATGTAACTTTAGGGTTCATTTTAATTTAACATTTTATTATTCGTTACAGTGAAAGAAATACAAGCAATTAATAATTAAAATGTACGTAGCGTGGCTTAAAAATATTTCGGGTCATTATATAAGACAATATTAAGTATCTAAGTGTAGGGCTCATTTTAATTTAATATTTTATTATTGCTTACAGTGAAAAAAATATAAGCAAATAATGAATAAAATGTGTGTAGCGCGGCGTAAAAATGTTTCAAGCCAATTTATAAGACAATATTAAGGATCCAAGTTTAGGGTTCATTTTAATTTAACACTTTATTATTGGTTACAGTGAATGAAATATAAGCAAATAATGAATAAAATGTATGTAGCGTGGCGTAAAAATATTACAGGAAAATTTATAAGACAAAATTTAGAATCTATATTTAGGGTTCGTTTTAATTTAACAGTTTATTATTGTTTACAGTGAAAGAAATACAAGCAAGATCAATATTTGATCATATGTTTAGAACTATGCGGCATATATTTCAAGTACACACATTTTTATAAGCATTACCTTGTGCACATACGGCCTAATTTCCTAAATGGGATGTTGTAAATGGAGAAGGAGACCTGATATGTAGAGTGTGTTTTATTTTCAATTAGATGAATACATTAGTAAAAAATAAATAATGTGAAAAAAACTATTATTTTGTAGCAATACCATAAACATGCTTAGGCAATGAAGTCATAATTCGCCACGACAATATTTTAAACAAAAAACCTGTCCATTACGAGTCGAACTCCAATACGAGTATTCCGTACACATTTAGGCATTTGAAAATATTTAATAGACGGACAACTAAGTGATTCTACAAGTATTCCCTTTCTTTATTTTGAGGTGCGAAACCCTAAGAAACAAATATTTCTCAACATCACCAATACAGAAATAACGAGTCATCCGATGTACAATACGTACGTTTATCTATGTGCGTGTTATAACTTGTTTTTATGCAGAGTAGATCATTTCATATAATTTTAGTTTATTTTTATTGACTTTTTTCCCTATTTTGATTAAACACAACTGAAAAAACTTGTAAGAATAGATAACTTAGCTGCAAACTAAATAAATAGTATTTTGTAAGTAATTAACTTAGAATTAACGTCGGGTGAGTCGAATATAAATATTGGAAACGGTAAAACCTGCAAAATATAATAAGAAAAAAGAGTACTGTATTAGAAAATTAGAGATAATTTAGATTAATATATTAAGAAAAAGAAAACGATTTCTTTCTTGAAGGGATTTAGATACCATGTATTATCGTAGCTTTCGCGTGTCAATTGCGTGGAAAATAATTTGAACTACAAATCGTTATTCACGATAGTGGATACCCCCATTTACTGATTATTTATTAAATTGTTTTTCAAAAGATGTTTCGCATTTTATACAAAATATGAAAATTGCCAAATTCGAAATAATTTTAAAATAAGGGGTTGCGATTAACAAAATGATACATTAAAAATTATTAAATGAAACATTCTCAAAGTAAATAGTCTCTGATCCTATAACCCACATATACTTTCCTTGTACGAACCTTTCTTAACAAGCTATGAGCAGTCAATATCAAAAATGAGTTTTTTATTTAGAGCCAATTATTTCGTTACAAATGATCGCAAAATAATTAATAACAGGACAAAATGAATGTGAATTGTTTTCACCTCAAATTATTCTTAATAGACTTATAAAAAAAACACCCTAATATTTAACCGTTATTGCTAGTAATTTAACAATAAAACAATCACACGTACGGCAACTCATAATGGTAATTCGGTACACACTGCGCACGGATACGTAAAATTTATATGTTTTACGTTGTATTATTAAAGTTTGAATATTTAAAAATTATAGTAGTTTAAAGTCTAATTTAGTTAGACATAAACAATTATAAATCACGGAGACGTCTTCAAAATTTGAATTTTGTACAACTAATTCTGTTTATTTACAGTCTGTGAGGGTTGACAATAATAACCCGCAATTATAATACATCAGCAATGATGCAGAGTATGTATCGCAAAGTCGTAAAATAAAGAGAAAAATTTTAATGAGAATCGAACGTTTACCGTTTTTTGTATTTGTTAATTTCGAACGTGATTCTTGTCTTCAGATTACATAAATTAAATTCCAATCCTGAAACTCTTTCGCAGAGTTTTTAAACGCTTTTCGAACAAACAGGTTTTTAAACGCTTTTTGAGCAGACAGGGACACCGACAACTAAGGGGACAGTAAAAATTAAAAAGTGTTGAGTCTACACACCGCCGCATAAAAGCCTGAAATAAAATTTTTGAATAATATTTAATGTACAAAGTTACCCCTGCACCCTCCCACCCCAAACAATTCTATGTATAACGTGTACTCTTATATATTGCATAAACTTCTCGTGTTGGAAATTACGTAACATGATGTAAATTAGCTTATGTTAATTTAGAATTTTCTAACAATAAAAGATATTATATTGTTACGATAATTTATGATTGTCTGAGAAAATGAAACTTAGATAAAGTTACGTGAACAAAGAAATTTAGTAAAACGAAGTAAAACGAGTTTCTACCTATTTCTCCGGTTATATTTTATACAATATTACTCGTAAAAGTAACTGTTTGAGAAACTAAAACTTAGATAAAATAGGCGAACAAAGAAATTTAGTAAAACTAAGAACTAGATCTCAACTTATTTCTCCGGATATATTTTATACAACATTAAGCGTACAAAATAATAATATTTGAAGTTAAAATTACTATTAGTATTGGACGGTCGACTAAGAAAAGTAGAATGGAATTTTTACTCGTAAATCTTCCTTTCATGAACTTAAACTTCACAATGATAATAATAACTTCATATTTTCTTTAAACGAAGAAAGAGAATTATATACTATAATACAATCAATTTTGTTTTGTATTCTTTCCTTTCAAATTGTATTCGTACGTTCGTTGTATTCGTTCGTTAATGTAAATTTGTATTTATTCTTTTCATAAAAAATTGAAAGATAGATACAATAATTAGATACAAAAGGACGGTAAATATAGCTTTAATATATAATTATATGTACATCCCAAATACGAATATTTGGCTAGTTTAATTATAATTCCAGTGTATTTTGTCTAAGTACTTTTTAACTCTCTATATACATACGACATGCGGAGGACATGCAGAGTAATATATTCTTACGTATCAAGCTTGAGAAATAATTTACTCTATTTTGTTTGTGTCAAAATAAAATTGGTATTTGAAATAACTACATTTATAATTACAAGCATTTTACAGAACTCTAATTTAAGATATTTAAATATCTCTGATTCCTCATACAATGGAATCGGAGGTTTGAATTATCGCTTTCGCTTTAACAACGGCACATTTTTCAAAATTGTAGGCAGTAATTTATAATTCATTTTATATTTCCAAAATTATCACAATTTGAATAAAGAGAAACACTTATTGTAAGCAATTTATTTACAATTCTCTTAAATAACTTTAGTATAAATAATCAATAAAGTTACCTTAGATCAACAGTGATTTAAGAACTCTTAATTAATGTTAATTTTTTAAATTTAGGATTCACGATTTGTCTTATGTAGAGAATTATACATGCCATTACTTAGAAATGAAGTGAATATTTAAAAAAAAAACCGAGTTTGCTTTTTGACTAACTTAAATGTTATACTTCTCTGAGTGTAGAGTAATGAATTCAAAAACCTGGAAAACTGCGCTAAAGCCCCAACACTCTTCGGCTATTTAAGTACCCATACTTTTCTGCCCTGAACGTTCCGGGCAGACCCAAATTTAGTATTAAAATTTCTTGTTTTATTGTTTACAACTGAATATTCAGATGCAAAGAAGCACTGTATAGCATCTATCAAACTTGCATACTCAGGAAAATATTTCTAAATGCCTGTCCATTTACTATTAGTAGCTAATAAAGACAAAATATATTGAATATTTGCTTGTCGCTGTATTGATCAATCGTAATATAATAGTTGCTATTTGAGCTGGTTAAATAATATATGTCATTGATGCATAAAAATGTATCCATTCTAAAATTTATAAATTGCATATAATTTACTTTTCTATAAATATATCTAATTTAGATAACACATTTCATTTTTAAAGATTCCGTATATTTCTTAGATGACATAATTTTTGTCATAAATCCATATTATTTTATGATTAATACTATTTTATGTTGTAATACAACAAAACCTAGGTCGTGGTAAAGAACTTAAAGAAAGTAGAAATAATACTACATCACGTAGTTTCATTTATTTGGGAACTAAAATTTACAGTCGTTATGTACGCCCATTCTGTCCAATTGTGTACATGGATGCTTTAAAAAACCGGTTGCACAAAAAACAACAACCTGAAAATTTCCGTCGGAACGCACTAATAGTTCATTGAGATAATATAATCTAGGTGAAATATAATAAAGTCCCCTGATATATGAAAAAACCAAATTGACATTCAGATTGGGAACGTATAGTAAGTGCATGGGTTAAATAGGACGTACAGAGGTGGTTACTTTTCAATGCAAATTACTTATGTTTAAGTCACGTCTTCTACTGCTTCTACATCAAATCTGAATAAATCTTATGGTGTTTTTAAATAAAGTAAATAACTTGATAAGTCCAGAATTTGTTTAATGAAAATAAATCAATACACTACCACACAAAACGAAAGTTATGGTTAAAAATCTAAATTTATTTTCAGACTATTTTTTTTATTTATGCCTCTCTAGCTGTACAGTAGCAAACCAAGAAATTCAAAAAATACACGATTGCATACTTTGCACATATTCAATCAATACTCCCTTGTCTTTTATTCAGTTTTAAAAATAACCAAACTTAGGATTAAAAAATTTTAGAATCCTTTAACAACATTTTTATAACATTTTACACATATACATTTTACACATATACCAACAGGTCTTTGTCACACATACACCAACACGTCGTGCTACAAGAAATCATGAATAGCTTTTAATTAATTTTAGAATTTAATTTTAGAATCCTTTAGCAAAATTTTGTTATATTTATCATTTTTCAATATCAACATTTTTATAACATTTTACACATATACATTTTACACATATACCAACAGGTCTTTGTCACACATACACCAACACGTCGTGCTACAAGAAATCATGAATAGCTTTTAATTAATTTTAGAATTTAATTTTAGAATCCTTTAGCAAAATTTTGTTATATTTATCATTTTTCAATATCAACATTTTTATAACATTTTACACATATACATTTTACACATATACCAACAGGTCTTTGTCACACATACACCAACACGTCGTGCATGTGTGACAAAGAATTGCATGTGTTACAAGAAATCATGAATAGCTGAATTCTATTCTCCGGAGGAGAAGCAATTTCATAACAAATTAAATCTGTAAGCAACTAAGATAAAATAGTATAGACTAAAGTAGGGAGGGTAAAAATTAAAATTAACATAATATTAGATACAATAGTTCATGAATACGTTTGACAGAAAATCATTTATAAATTTTCTTTTCTATTTGTATTGAAAAAAGTTTATTATTTTCAATCTTTAAAACAAAAAAAATATAATTTATAAATAATAACTATATTTAAAATTAGCAATGAATGATAAACTAATCGTCATAAAGCAAAGGAACAATTTAAATCATTAGACTCGCACTTCAACTGCAACAAGATCAAACAGTAATATAAAAATTTTACTTATAAAAGGAATTACCTTGTTTGGGTCAGACAAAAATAAAATAATGCAAAGTTTTGATTAAAAGGAAGTTTTTGAGATTAATCCAAATTATCGCGCTAGTAGAAAGAATCTATTCCAGGCACCTTTGAAAACATCATATATGGATACACACTGAAGGCAGTACTAAAAAATATATAAAATACAAAAATCGTAATGTTTTTCTTCTTTATGGGTTGAAAATAATGTTAAAGCGTTTCTGAACGCAACCTTTCTACTCATTAATATGTCGATATTAAGTAACATATTACTTTGCAAACAGTTCTTTTCATCCACATACTATTTAAAATGGACAATCCTTAATTAAAATGTGCGGAAATTTGTTTATAGCTTTGTTTAGTTACGAGTAGAACTTTCGCTACCAGGAGTTCACGTACACTCAGGCAAATATACATATACATACACATCCACACGCACACACACACACACACACACACACACACACACACACATATATATATATATATATATATATATATATATACATATATATATATATATATATATACATATATATATATATATATATACATATATATATATATATATATATATACATATGTGAAAGCTTGATACGTATTTGAAAAATATAAACCACATAATTTATAAAAAAAATTTAAAAAATGTTTATATAAATTTTCAAGATATTTGGATAAATAAAATTTATTACTATGCAAAATTTAAACTTTCCACATTGTATTGTTTCTGTAGAAATCGGCTGTTAATACGGAAAAAACATTTTTCCTATTACGTATTTCATGGGTTTGGTGTATGATGCAGGTTTAAGAAATTATGAGATCTTAAATCATCTCTACAGTTTCTCAACAATTATTTTGTGGACTTCTAAAAACATGCATCGTTCAGTATTTCTGGAAAACAGAGGTGTGGGAACATTTTTTTACTATTTTTTAGTATATCTCCCAAATTTAAAAAAAATTATATTGAGGTTGTTACAACTAGCTATTTGAAAAGCCACATAACAAGAACACATAACATTTAAAAAAAATTATGTACATAATTGGCCTCCAACTGTCGTTCAAATTTCGAAATGAACATTTTTAATTTTAGCTATTGAGGTATGTGCGGGTTAATATGTTGTATCACTATTATTTTTACGTTAAGCCGTTTCTGAGAAAAACGACTGTGATGGTCGATCGAAAAGACACGTGAATGATCTTATTACAAAGGTTCGATTATTCCTTTTGAAAGAAATCTTAAAAAATATACTACTTTATTTGCCAGCTAAAAATTTACATATAAATACCTTTAAATGTAATAGGATCAAAATAACTTATCTATGTGCCAAATTATGGGTTTCTACCAATCAGTAAAATGGTTTGTAAGAATGATAGCGTGACAATTTTTAAGATATTTAAACTTATTTTAAGCAAAATTCTTGAAGAATAAACTTGGAATAATTAGGATTTATCTTTTAATGGATACCACATACGATAAATGATATTAATTTTATTCTCCTATTATTTTAACAGTTCCATATATATTTTTTTCAAACAAATACAATATGCGTTATCATTATGACAAATTTCAAGTTCCTATTTTAAACAGTTTCTGATGAATATTAGGTTATGTGCATGTTAACAGTCCTATAGTAGTATTTCGTAATTATTCATATCTTTTTGAATTATTGAAGTCCATTAATCGGAGTAATTTTCATTTCAAATTCTAACCATGTCAATAAATGTTTCAAACTTTTTGCACCTATATTGAAAAAAGTGAAAATGGTAAACGAAACTTTAAATTTATTTTAAGGAATCAATATAATAATAAATAATCTGAAATACATATTTAGAAATTTAAATGTACATTCAACACTAAGGGTTTCTTCATCAATAGATATATCCAAATTTTAAAAAGTGGATGAAACAATAGAAAAGTGCGGGTAAAAACTTTGTCAGGCAAAGAAAGCTATTTTAAATATAGTCAGAAATAAAGACAACACAAAAAGTTATTAATGAACGAAGAATTGCGAGGTCAATAAAACAACTAATGATATATGTCGATATGGTTCGCCACATTGTATTAAGTAATGATAAAAAGGAAATTAGCTTAATGATATAGTTAAGTGTATACTGGCACAAATAACTTAAGTACTTTTCAAGTTGATTACTTCCCAAGAACGTTCGTGTTATGTTGCGATCAATAGTTGTGAATGTGACTTCTTTAATGCCATAATAATCACTCACTTTCCGTCCATTCCATTGATAGTCATCTTCTATTTATATCCAAGGTTTGTTTTGAGTTTCTTTATTGATGTCCATAAATATTTTATAGATGTATACGAGGTAGTCTATTTTATTGGCTTACTGGTCTTAATGTAATGAATATTCAGATAATCTCGTTAAAAGAGAATACATCACTTAGGGGTTTATTGGCGTATATTTATTTAAAAATCGCATCGTTTCAAAATATATAATATAATTAATGAAATGTCGAAAAAACTGAAATAATTATCTTACGTTTTTAATAAGATCAGCCCAGATTAATAGGTGTCATATTTGGATTTATAGAAATTTTGTTTGCATATTGAATTTCTATAACTCCAAACCAATAACTCCAAATTTTACTGTATTTTGTACAGTTAATTTTTTCCAACTAAATGTTAATTTATTTTAATACTGTGTTTATAATAGTTTATTATGGACAATAACTTTAAACGATTCTAAAAGAAAAGTAATATAATATCTATAAAATGCGTAAATATTATTAAAGAGACATAAATCGAAAAAAGAAATTTATTTTGTTTTCTAGGGAAAATTCGAACAGAAATCGAATTGCTTTTACGTAAATAATTTCTTTCCTGGAACTACATTTATTTATGGTCCTTGATCTTCCTCAGGCTTAGCATATGAAAGGGCTTTTATTTTCTTCTTAAGCATAATGAGTACATCAAAAGCCCTCTTCAACCGGATCGACCATTTCTTCTAACTCTCCCTTGATTTTTTTTGTTGTCTAGGGAAAATTCGAACAGAAATCGAATTGCTTTTACGTAAATATTTTCTTTCCCGGAACGACATTTATTTATAGTCCTTGATCTTCCTCAGGCTTAGCATATGAAAGGGCTTTTATTTTCTTCTTAAGCATAATGAGTATATTAAAAGCCCTCTTCAACCGGATCGGCCATTTCTTCTAACTCTCCCTTGATTTTCTGTGTGGTCTTTTAATATTACTTTTCTCATTATGTTATCATTGTTTCTAACTTTTATTATTGTGATTTTACTTCCTCCCTTTTTTATTTTGTACGTGATATACAGTAAATATCAATTTAAAAAATTAACTAAGCTAGTTGCTCACGTCCATTTAATAATAACATTGTGAAAAAAAGCAAATAAGTATCAATCGAATAAAATTGTTATTTATTTAATTTTATTCAAAATTTAAATTATTTGGTAAGATTGGTGTGTCAACACTTATTTGGTAAAACGAATGGAAGTTTTCTCAGGTACACGGAAAGAATGATAATTTTATTTTACCTTATAAACACAAAAATGATCATGTGATCTCAAGCATCATATCATTGCTTGTCTAAGGAATGACTTTCGAACATAAACATCTGAACATGTTGATTACGTAGTTACGTAGGTTCTACATGTTTGAACTAACTTCTAATTCACTTCACACAATTTCATTGGTTTAGCAGGTTTACTCTGCAGTAACTCAACAATGTGCTAGCTTCGACAATAAAAAAATATTCATGTTGCCTGCGAATAACGAACGGCAGTTAAATTCCACTGCACTGATTTTATATTGTTTGACAAGATCTTGAATAAGGTGCTAATTTGGAATTTTCATATTTTCCCGATCGTCATAGACATGATATTTATCCCTCGTAAAATAATTTCCTAAGGGCAAGATAGGAAAAGGAAAACACAAAAGTAAGTGGAAAAATTAAACTTCTCCAAGTCAATTAAAAAAATTTCTTGTTGACTGATATATGTAATATATTTTTCTGCCGGAAACTTAAATTCAAGATGATAACAATGATAACAAGGAATTGAAGGTTCTTAACTGTCAAAAACTCAAAATAAAATTCACGGTACTCAGCATAAATATGACTCTTTAAATCAAAAAGTGTTGGAATGCAAAATTAAATTAAACAACTTTATGTACAAAATATTGAAATCGGCCGGAACAAGGATCTGATTTAAGGACTATAATTATGTGCTATGCGCAATTGCCCTTCAGTATAATCCATCTGATTTAAATTTTGACTGTCATAAAGGAAATTTTTGTCAATCTGGATTAAATTATTAATCCGATTGAGGGTAAGTTGTTATACTGTGAATATGTACAAACTATTTATAGAAGATGATCTTCGCTTCCTGAATGACAAATTGAATATAACTGTTGAACCGTTTGTCACACACACCATAAATAAAATTTGACCGATTTTATACACATCTGTATGTATTAGTTGATCATATGTTATTTAAATTAGTTCATTTACAGGATTCTATACATCAAAATGGATAAAAACGATAAACTTATAAAATAATTTGAATGTACGTTTCAGTCTTTATCTATCATTGAGGTTTTTCTCAGAAATCGTTTGACGTAGACACTTTAAATTTAGTGCAGTGAAGTGTATTAAGCCCGCATATGTTTCACTAGCTGACACAACAAAAAATACGCATATAAGTTTTTTATACGAAATGTGAAATTAAAAAAATTATTTTGAATACTCCGAAATAATTTTTTAAATTTCATATTTTGAACGATTAAAAAGCATGTAAAAATGGTGTCCTACTTATTTTTTTTTGAGATATTCTTGAAAATTCCACACGTTTTTCTTTAGAAATCGTTTGAAGCAGAAACTTGATAGAGTGATAAAACATATTAATCCGCCTGTATTCCAATAGTAAAATTTAATTTAATAAAGTTAAAAGGAGTTTTTTTCTCAATTGACACAGAACATTTTGAGTATTTATAAATTCCTCAAAAAATATACCCTCCTCCCCTCTTTTCAAATAATTGACCTGCGATCGGATTTTGTAACTTATCTTCACTATTTTTGTTTACTTTCATCTTTAATCGTTTCATGTTGTTTCATGTGATCAGAAATTATGTGTTGCAGGGCGTACACTAAACAAAGTAATTATTTGTGTATAAAAATTACGTACTTGCTAAAAACTAGAATTAATAACATTGAATTGGAAATAACTTGATTAATTTGAGCTCATTCGTGAAAAATTTGTTAGCGAAATATGTGCTTTTAGTCATACGATAGATACTTAATAATGGGCACAATAATCCATTTACAGAAATCAATCAAAGGAATGCCAAAAAAAGGGATTTATGAAATAAATATAAGGTGTGAAAAGATCGTATTTAGAATACATGATTCAATTGAGACAAATTTATTTCTGGCAAATATGTAAACAAAGCTATTAAATGTTTTAAATGTTCTGTTATTAAAATTACTAAATTCCTTTTCTTACCATTTATTTGACATTAATAAAAAAATATCAAATAAATAATAAGAAAAGGAATTTAGTAATTTAATAAAAGTATTAATGGATTTTTTATCTATTTTTCTGTAGTAAAATACTTGAAATCAAAACGCCAAATGCGGTATTTTGGGTAGCTTTAATAAGCTAATCATTCTAGTCTATATACTTAAAGATCCATTAAGCTAACTTAATTTCGTTATACGTATTCATAGTTCCAAAATCTATAATATTGAGAGCTGGCGCAATTTTTTCTTATAACATAATAGCTTAAAATTTATAATATACTGTAAAAAAGTATAAGAAAAATATAAGAAATAAAAATTATTTCATTAGCTTTGGCATGATTATTTACATGTGAAAAATAATAAAATATGTTATATGATTTAATGAAACAGATTACTTTTGAAAAAATATCCAAAAATATTAAATGATTTATGAGCTTTAGTAACATAATAAAAAAGAATCTTTGTCTGTTTATTTGTTGTTACGTCATTCTTTCACACTTAAACAGCCCAATGGATGTCAATAAGTCTGCCCAAAGATAATATGTATCCTAGGTTAAACGTTGGACTTAATATAATTGCGTTTGCTAATAAAATAAAAACGAATTATTGTCTGTTTATTTGTTAAACAAACAAAAAAACAGACGACATTTTATCAAAATTAACCTTCTTGAAAAAAACCTGGTTCCAAATGAGCGTTTCAGTTATTTAAATTTTACCCGAGTTGACCATAAAGAAACAAAGTGTCCAGTCAGTTCAGGCCTATAAATATATGAATTATCACTTCATAGACATTAGATCTGATGAGATTTAAACTTTTTATTGCAAGTAATGACATTTCTATGTTGAATTAATTTATAATTGAAATGATTCCTTCTATAAGCCAATTTCAATAATTATTTAATAACATGTTCGTTTTACAATTATCTTGATTTTATTTGGGTTATAACTGAAATATAAACAACCTTAGCTGATACCAACGAATTATAAATGAATACTGGGCATACATCCGATAACACTGCTCGCCTTCCTATATGTTGAAACAACTATGAACTTCAAGATACGAATGCAATTTTTTAGGTATGCAATTTTATGAATGCAATTTTTTAGTTTGATAAATATTTTTTAGTAAATCTACAGATATCTAATAAAACGTGTACGGTAGTTGATCAAAGACTAAATTTATTTCTTAATATTAACCTTAGGTAGGTAGTTAGAAACGATACCACATAGAAGGCGCTAGTAGTACATTAAATACATTATTTTGATATTAATTCTAACATCTCCACTTATCAAAATAATCTTAACTTTGTAACATATAAATTATTTTTAACAAACTAATAAAAGCAAAAAAATGTTATTCATTTACAGATAGTCACCTATTAAACAATGTTTTGAATACCTAACTTTTTTACAAAATAGTTATGTTTAACACTATCTAAACCCTTCGTCAGCAAGTCTGCTGGCATTTCAGATGTTGGCATGTAGACTATCTTTATAAGATTGTTAGCAACTGCTTCTCTAACAAAATGATGACGCACATCTATGTGTTTAGTTCTTTTAGGAAATAAAGAATTTTCAGACAGATTCTGAGCGCTTTGATTGTCATTATACAATATAATTACATAATCACAACTGTTTACATTTACAGAAAACAAGTTTTTTAAAAAAATGGCCTCTTTACAGGCTTCGGCAATTGCCATATATTCTGCCTCTGTACTTGATAAGGCTATAGTACGTTGTTTTTTACATTCATATGAAATAACAGTTCCAGAAAGTTTAAAGTAGAAACCTGTATAGGATCTCCTATCTAGTGTGCTTGAAGCCCAATCTGCATCAACGAAACCCTCTAATTTACAATTATCTTTGATAAACATTAGGCCATAAGATTTAGTTTTACATAAGTATCTTAGGATGCGTTTCGCATGCTTCCAATGAGTATAGGAATATGAATTATTCAATTGGCTCAAATAATTCACACTATAGGAAATATCTGGGCGAGCCAAAACACTTAAGTACATTAAGCTTCCTATTAGTTGTTGGAATGGATATTGTTTACAAACATCTACACTTTTCTCTAGTTTTAAATTTTTCTCAATAGGAGTACCAACAACTTTACAGTTTGTCATATTAAATTTACTTAAAATATGGTCTACAAACTTTTCTTGATCTAAGGAAATATTGCCATTCTGATACATTTTTACTCTCATACCCAAACATTGTTTTAATTGCCCCAAATCCTTAATTTTAAATTTTGACATTAAATTTGTTTTTAACTCCTTAACCATATTACTACTGTTTGAAAAAATGAAAAAATCATCAACAAAAATTGCTATTATGATCTGCTCCTTTTCACAATTTTTTATATACAGACATGATTCTAACTTTGACTTAACAAAATTTAATTTTAATAAAGAATCATTTACTCTTTCGTTCGAAGCCCTGACTGATTGTTTTAGACCATAAATTGCACGATTTAATTTAAGAACACTATTTTCTTTACAATCTAAATTAGGGGGAACTTGCATATACACTTTTTCATTTAAGTAACCATTTAGGAATGATGTAGTTACATCTAAGTGAGTAATTTCAAGGTTAAGTTTGACACTTAAAGCAAATAGAAACCTTAGTGTAGAGTAACGAAGCACTGGTGAGTATGTGTCAGCGTAATCCACGCCTTCTTTTTGGGTAAAACCTTTTGCCACCAGTCTTGCTCTATATCGCACACTATTATCACTTTCGTACTTTTTCTTGAATACCCACTTGCACTGTCACTCTATCAGCTTCTTTCCTATCTACAAACGTCCATGCTTGATTATCGTCGAAAGCTTTCAGTTCATCTTCCATCGCTTGTCTCCACTGTTCCTTGTCTGGTCCATTTATTGCTGCTTCATAACTGAGTTCTTCATCACATGATTCCAGATTATTCAGAAGACAGAGATTGTTCATCCCATATCTTTCTACTGGCTTTCTTTTACGCTTAGCTTCAATTTGAACTTCATTCTCTGCAAAAGACTTTTCTTCAGTAACAGATTGATACGAGTCATCTTGGGAAGACGATGGTTCACAAATATATGTTGAATCATTTGGATCTGAACCTGGATTTTCTATTAAACTTTCATCTTCTTCTAAGTTTTCATCTTTCTTTGACTTATTTTCACAATCGTTTACTACAATCTGAGCTTCGTCCAACTTCTCCATAATGATGACATCTCTGCTCGTAGTAATTTTTTTAGTTCTTGGGTTATACAATCTGTATCCTTTCACATTATTTGTATACTCAACTAAAATTAATCTGTCAGCCTTCTTATCCCATTTTTGTCGTTGTATTTTGGGAACATGCACCATTACTTTACTGCCAAAAATTCTAACATGGCTGAGGTCTGGTTTCCATCTCTCAAATGGTGTCATCATGCCTAAACTGGCGGCTGGTGTTCTGTTCTTAAGGTAAACTGCAGTATTAACTGCTTCAGCCCAAAAACTTTTGTCGAGACCTGCTTCAAACAATAAACTTCTTGCCCGTTCAACTATAGTTCTGTTGAACCTCTCTGAGAGTCCATTCTGCTCTGGAGTGTGAGGATTGGTCTTCTGATGGACAATACCTACTTGTTTTAAGTAACTTTCTATCTCACGTGAACAAAATTCACCTCCATTGTCGGTTCTCAGTATTTTTATCTTGTTTCCAGTTTGATTTTCAACTAAACTTCGAAATTCTTTGAAATGCTGGAACACCTGGTTCTTTTCCTTTAAGAAGTAGACAAAAGTCATTCTGCTGGAATCATCCACAAACAGAAGAAAGTACTTCGCCAGACCAATTGACTTGGTCTCCATCTGCCCGCATAAATCTGAGTGTACTACATCCAGTAGTTTTTCACTTCTATGGTTTGCTGATCAATTCACAATTTTGTATCTGTATGTCAGCCTTCTTGTGAAAAGAAACTCCTTCTACTGCTCCTTCTTTCATTTTTTGTAAGGACTTACTATTTATATGTCCTAACCTTTTATGCCATGTTGACATTGCCGATAACGAGTTCTCGAATTTTTTTGTGTTTAACTTGTACACTCCATTTATCAAATTAGCTGTACCAATAAGCTCATTCACTTGGTTGTTTATCAAACAGGTATCTTTTTTGAATACAACTTTATTTCCTTTAGCTATAAGTTGGCTTACGGATAATAAGTTTGCCGTGAGATTCGGTATATACAATACGTCCTTCACAATCACGTCATACTGAGAACTGTTCACGCATGTCGTTATCTGTGTTTCACCAACACTAACTACAGGCACCGTCATTTGATTTGCAACTACGATTTCTTTAGGTTCGTGTACTGGTCGAGTTCGGAGTAAACATTTTTGGTTTGACGTCATATGCGCGCTTGCACCTGAGTCGATGTACCAGTCTTCTGTGTTATAATAACCGTTGAAAAACGCCGCGCTAAAAGCATTAATTGTTTATTTGCTTTTAATTCAGGACACTTATTTTTGTAGTGGCCGATCTTCTTGCAATTATAACACTTTATTTGTTTACTGCTGGTTGACTTTGACATTTGCTTGTCAGTGTTGCCTTTTTTATTTCACTGTTTTGACCAAAAGGCAGAGTCGATTCCAGTAGTGCCAACCTCCGAACACATATCAAGTAACTTTGTTTTAATGACGTCAGCGCTAATGGCTATTCCAGAGTGTTCTATTGCCATTATCATCTGTGAATACTTATCTGGAAGTCCCGCCAAAAGTAATGACCCAATCCACTCGTCTGTGATTTCGAAACCTGTCCCTTTCAATTTATGTGCTGTCTCAACCACTTGAGATACGTAGGATGTCATGGATTCGCAGTTATCGAGGCGTATTGAAATCAATGTACGAAACAAACTTATTTTTCGTTGATACCCCGTGTCGTCAAATAACTGTTTTAATTTCTTCCACACACCGTTCACTGTAGTTTCACTTTTTATATGCACATATAATGAACAGTCAATTGTCCTAATGAGTTTTGCTTTAGCTTTTTTCTTCTCAGATTCACTGATAGTTGCCGGTACATTTTCAATGTCAATGCCTTCAAGTAACAAGAAATTACTTGTTGCAAACGCCCAATCGTCGTAATTTTCGCGTCCTTTGAGTTTCGGCACATTTACTAAGTACCCCGACGTCGACATAGTTACTTTCGCACGAGAAAATAAAAAAGATTTTAGCAAATGTGGGTCTGGGCGCATAACCTAATAAAACGTGTACGGTAGTTGATCAAAGACTAAATTTATTTCTTTATATTAACCTTAGGTAGGTAGTTCCAAACGATACCACATAGAAGGCGCTAGTAGTACATTAAATACATTATTTTGATATTAATTCTAACAATATCTTCGTCCCCAAAAGGTCACAGGATATTATGATTAAAATATCAATCTCGTTTTTTTTGTTGTGGAATTTTTACCTATATTTCCTAATTTACAAGGTACAACGAACTTTACCAAAAGGGAGTGTTTAAATCAGCTAAAAAAATATTTATTTATTATAAGACGATGGACTAATTTGTTATTCTTCTGTTTCCTAAGATCTTAAACTATTTATCAAAATACCATGGCAACCTAAAAACGCAGTAGAATTGTAAAAATAAATCTAATGGAAATTATTACTTTATGTGTTGTAAATAATTCGTCTGTAATAATCGTTACGAAATATAAACATTCATAAAAATAAGAAAATACTTTTTCAGTGTTTAATTGACCTCCAATGTTATAATTTTACCCAAAATAACCAGTCAATTACTTTAATGTAGTAAGTAATAACTATCTATATTCTCAGCAATTCTTCTGTTAAATGAAAATTATTACAAGGTTTTATTTATTAACCTTATTTCAAAATGCATACCAAGCATCATACATGAAAATAAACATATTAAATGTGGGTAAAATCACAGGCCTAGTGTTTGGTATATAGAACATTGGCATTTATAGTCAGTTTATATTCAAATTAGTAACAATGTACTCTACATTCAACATGACTGACCTGTTGTTCAAACGTCACCCTTTACCTATTAACACTGTTATTTATCAAAAATTTAGACAACATTTTACGTATCTGTAACGACTTTTTGATTAATCTTGGCGTGATAATTACTTAATTTAAATTAGATTAGGCCCGTATTACGTAGCGAAATTTCGGTGTAATAATAAATAAACATACACTTAAATACTCAAAATAGAGAACGAAATTCCACTAATCTTAAATTAATAAGTAATAGAAATTCCAGCATTTGTTATAAGCCAGAAAGAACAATAATTTGTTAACAAAATCTAAGCTCCCTACGAACTGAGCCATAGATCACACTACCGGGTCAATTTCCGATCATTGAAGGTAAACAAATTGTATCGAGTTGGCGTAATTTTTTTCACGATCGTTCAATAAGATAATAGTTTCAAATTTCTATAATTATCATTATAATAATAATTTAATTTGGAGCGTACATAACTTACAGATTATTATTTTATACTTACACTATCAATATATAATACTTAAAAATTTAATTCATTTAGTTAACATAGCAATTGAAAATAAATTGATCAACCTAAGCATGCATTTACACAAAAATATATCATTAAAAATAAATATTAATACGGTATTTTATTTGTTTAAGCATAGAAGAATTAAAAAGAAGCTTTTCAATTTGAAATTGAAGCTGTGTTTTATGAAATTATGATTATTTATATGCGAATTTTTTTTTCTCATTGCGCATTGAAAATAATAGCAACCAATTATGAGCAAAAAGAGAAACGACAAAAGATGTAAACTTAAGTATTTACAAGTCGTGTTTGATCCTGATTTTTCTTAAATTGATTAATTAGCGGTAGAGAAATAAAATTTTTCTACAAATACTGAGTTCAATAATTTAATTGTGGATTGAAAATCAAACTTTATTAAAGGTAATACAAGACCATTTTCCATCCCAAAGAGAAGAATTTTCAAACTCTTCGAAAAACGAAGGGCATTTGATACCAGGTATTGGAAATAACCAATGAGAAGTACTCTAGTTACGAAAGAGTGGGTGTTGCGAAAATAACAATTTGTCAATAAATCAAATGGAAATCTGTTTAAATTTTAGTTTAAAAAAGTTTTTATTCAGTCTGTAAAAAATTGTTTTAGTTTAAACAAGTTATGCGCTTAAGGATATGTTTTGAGACGTGATTACGAAATGCCACAGTCGAAGAACGGATAATTAGCAGTCGTAAAATCACTAGTACACGCATAGATTTACCACTTGTTGATGTGCAACAGAGTCAATGCCTACACGCATATTCTTGGTAACTTATATTATAACTGAAATTAAAATATATGTTGTATATTTTTTAGTAACCAATTTTATTTATTTTTTAATATAAAAATTAGGTCAACACAATGTCAAATACTAGTGTTGTGCCAGTATTAATTCGGATTACATCCAGTTATCAGGTCAGTTAAACAGAATGTGAACAATGGTTTTATCTTTCACATCTGATTTTATCCAGGAAACAATAGCTAGTAAAGGTGTTGATCAACTTCATTAAGGGTCCTGTCATTTTGGGTCCAGCCTGTTTTAAACTAGCAACTCCAAGAATACAAAAATGTCTTAAAATACAAATATGTCCTCGAATATCAAATTGTCCATCTGATGAATCGTGACAAAGCATATCGATTAGACGACATTGTAAGGCAAATATGATACTTGTTGCTTTCATTCATGGATATTGCCTTGCAATCATCTCTAGACTAGCTTTAAATAATAGGGCATCATACATATCGAATATTAGAAAATATTATGGTACTTTACTTAATAAAGATACCGTCAACTTTATGTTAAATGTTTAAAGTACAATGTAGCCTTAAAATTATAAATATACTATAGTAAGCATATCTTTGGGATTTCTTCTATTGCTTGTTTGAGCGTACCGTTACAAGAGTTGTAACTTTTGAAAATTAAGGATCTACAATTAAATAAAAAGCGGATAATAATTTATTTCTAATCAAATTGAATTTTATTTTGAAATGTTATAAACACCAACTTTCAAGAAGTTTGTGATATTCCGAAATATTATCTTGGTTTGAAATTGAATAAAAAAAACGGAATTCATTGTGGCATAAAATATTGTTTGCTTATATTTTAAATTCAAATCAAGTTAGCTAAAGTAATGGACCCAATTAAAGAAACTATAGCAAAGTACTATAGATAAGTGGAGTTAGTAATGGTATTAAGTAGAAACTGAAGATAGTCATATTGAGATATAATTCATTTGAGTCTCAATATAGTGCTGAATTATTAATTAGGAGGTAAAGTTATAACGTATACACGCAATTACATAAAACATGAAAACATGTCAAACACGAGTAGAACTCGCACTATTATATTCTGTGCACCTTTAGTTAGCTATGCAGATTTAAGAGCACATAGATATACTATTAAAATATTTATAAATATTAATTATTTACAACAAAAAATATATCGTTTACTGTATTTTCACGAGCGTGAAGCCATGGTGCACATTATAAGTATTATAAAATCTAATCGCTATATTTTATTCAGTAATTGCAGGAATAAGGTAGATGCTCCACTTTTGCTTATTTTTGGAATAACCTTTAAAATGTACAATATGAAATTGAAGAAATAATATTTTTGTGTTCCTCATAATAAGGACTTTGGAACATTGGTATACATGATAGATAAAATGGAAAAATTGAACTGAAATGAAAACTGAACATTGGGTATTCTGCATAATATACATGCCGGACTTATTGGTACAAGAGCAATTTCTTCCAATCAACCATAAAAATTGGTGTTAAAATTTAGTTGGTAGATTGTAAGAGATTTTACAACGAAAATTATTTTTAGTACCTGCTTAGAAAGGAAAGAAATACAAAAGTAATAATAATACAAACAATTGACATGATTAGGGATGGAAAAGACAGGAAAGGATAAGGGCACAAAGGAAAAGGTTAAAGAAGGGGCAGTATTTTTTCACTAGATCTTTCAAAATATTTAGGGACGTGATTTTCCTGGTGTCAGGATCCAGGTGATTCCAAATTTTGGATGCACTATCTAAGTGAAGGATTTTCCGTAAGAGGTAGAGGGATGTTTAAGAATAAACAGGGTGATATTTAAGAATAAATATGGTTATACTTAAACTCGCTTTATTTCTTTTTCAATTTTTTTAAAAAAAGGTGGCCTGTACAAATTATTTGGGTTACTAAGATACTTTACTATTATTGCTGAGATATATTTTGACTAACCAATTAACAGATGTTAACTATAAATCTAAAACCCTCCTCATTTTTCACGTTACTATCATTGGAAGAGCTAAAGTTTTTCAGGGCTATAAAAATAATGAACATTAGACAAAAAAAAATTCTATGATATAAACAATTCCGACATTTAAAGAATGCTATAATTATAACTAAAAAGTTATGTACGCAAAAAATCTGCAAAATTTTCAGGTAATTGTAACACAAAATCGTTAAATACATTTTTTCTTTTATTAATTTCTAAGGTCTGACCAATGAATTAATTTTGATGACCAAATATTTAAAATTAGAATTTGATCGAAACCGTGTTTATTTTGGATAAAAAATAATAGGGTAGAGTTTAAAATTGAATATAACAGATTTAAATAGTAACCTGATAGAATTTTCTATTCCGTGCGCATGCAGACATTCTACTTAAAAATTTTTTTAATTATTTTTTAAATTTTTTGCAACTAACCTATTAATATTTTCGACTAACCAGTTATCAGCTGTAAAATATCAATCTAAATACCCTTTTTGTTTTTAATGTAGATGTAATTGGAAACAAAAAAATAGAGAAGGTGATGAAATACAAAATAAAATTATTTGTTATAATCATTTTACTTGGTACTCAGAAATTCCTGGAAGTAGGCTTACTATGGCAACTTAAGATAAATGTATTCAAAATTATTATCTATATAAATGTAATCTGCAATACGATTTCGTAGGAAGTATTTGTAATTTTTGAACATTAAATATGCCTATAATATAATTTATGTTTTTAAATCCAGTTTTATGATAACTTGATAAATCATTATTATTCAAGGAAATAATCACTGGAACATAAACCGGACAAAAAAATGTATTATTTATTTTTTTTATTAAGTTTTTCTTGTTTTATTATTGTTTATTTCACATTTCAAAATTATTTATTTAATTTAAGCTTTAATATTGTTTCCATGGAATTAAAAAAAAAATACTCACATTTTATTCGGACGAACTTGCGAAAAGAAAGTTAACGATAAACAAGAATTCTACTAAAAATTATAAAATAAATTAACACGTTTAACTAACATATTTTCAATACAATTGATAAATTTAACAAAATCACACCCTGCTTTGATAATATCCAAAGAGTTAAATAATTGGATGTGACACGCGGATCCATCATAATTTGAATTTGTGAAATGATATCAATTAAAATCCCAAGTAGTAAATAGTAATAGTAATAGTAATATTGATAGTAATAGTGATAGTAATAGTGATAGTACTAGTGATAGTAATAGTGATAGTAATAGTTATAGTATTAGTGATAGTAATAGCGATAGTAATAGTGATAGTAATAGTGATAGTAATAGTGATAGTAATAGTGATAGTAATAGTGATAGTAATAGTTATAGTATTAGTGATAGTAATAGCGATAGTAATAGTGATAGTAATAGTGATAGTAATAGTGATAGTAATAGTGATAGTAACAGTGATAGTAATAGTGATAGTAATAGTGATAGTAATAGTGATAGTAATAGTTATAGTATTAGTGATAGTAATAGTGATAGTAATAGTGAAAGTAATAGTGATAGTTATGTTGATAGTAATAGTGATAGTAATGGTGATAGTAATAGTGGTAGTAATAGTGATAGTAATAGTTACAGTAATAGTGATAATAATAGTGACAGTAATAGTGGTAGTAATAGTGATAGTAATAGTGATAGTAATAGCGATAGTAATAGTGATAATAATAGTGTTAGTAATAGTGAGAGTAAAAGTTATAGTAATAGTAATAGTGATAGTAATAGCAATAGCATTAGCAATGGCAATAGCAAAAGTAATAGTAATAATAATAGTAACAGTAACAGTAATAGTAACAGTAATAGTAATAGTAACAGTAGTAGTAATTGTAAGGGAAGTACGAACACTAACGTTAATAGTAAAAGTAATAGTAATATTAATAGTTATACTATTATACATCTATTACTATTCCTATTCCCAAGTTCTCATAAAAAATAGAAAAAATTAATACTAGGAAATATTAAGTATCGACCAATAAAGCGGAATATTAGCCACTAACAAAAAGATATCTTTGTCTACAGTGCCAAAAAGCAATGATTATAATATCAAATATCCTTTTCTTTTAAATTTGTTATGTAACAAATCGTGGTTAGATATTACAAATTTATTAATCTATTTTAATTTGTTTTGAAATATTTGTTTCAACTTTTCTTTATTTCATCTAAATATCCTTTCCGTTACTATATAAAATGTATGATATCCGACAGCCTCATAACGCCACTGTAGTTCATGTGCTTGTACAGTATTTACGTTTCATAAAATACGAGTAAATTAAGATATTTTATCTATGCATCGAAACGTCATATAAAATTGCACATAAGTTAGGAATTCCCACTTTTATTTATACATCTAAACGTATTTATCAAAATCAATCCTGTTTAATAGATACATATTTATAAAATAATTTCATATCCTCATCTTTCTAATTCAAGCATTATTTACGCTTGATAAAGAAACGAAATCATATGTTATTTCATCTGCACTGAGCGCCCACTCACGTCTTGAAGCTTTAGCCTGCTTTCAAGCGCTTATATTGATCAACGTATTATCGATATAATTCTGTATTTATATTTTTTCTAATCGTTTCATTAATGGCATGGTGGCGTTACTTGATGGTTTATGGTAAATCCTTAACTGATGTGAAAATTTAAATTATTATGTGTTAGTTTTGGCCGCAAATTCTTTCACGCGGACTAATTTAAATTTTGGATCTGTCTATGTATGCAAGTCGAATATGAAATTGAAAGCTCATGTTAATTACATATTTTTACATTTATTTTGCTTTCTACGTGCCAAAAAATGCTAAAAAGAATATTCAAGGGACAGGTTTTTCGTAGAAATTTTAATAGTAAAATTTATATGTACATTAATTCCATTGTCTACGACAATGTGTAAATATGTATATATATATATATATATATATATATATATATTCAGTGTTCATTTGTAAGGATGTAATTTCTGCTCGCTATGTTTGTTGTGTATGTGAAATAGAAGACTGACGTTGATTATTTTCTTTATTTATTCAAATTTAAATGGCGTATAGCTCTATATAACCTCTGAGATATCATGCTGTATTTATCTTTATTGCGCGTACAAAGAAACAAATAAGGAGACGGATATGTAATTTCTTTTAAATGTGGTGAAATTTTTTTATAGTATATTTATGATCCCCGGAACTCCTTTTATTTTAAATATATTTTAACACCCAGAATTTTACTCTTTTAACTATCGCTAAAGTTCTATAAATGACACGTACCGAAAAAATGTTCACATATCTGCATATATCTAAACTTAAGTCAATATAGATAATTGGTCGATACCCCACATATTTAAACTTACTATCAGTCCTAAAATACTAAAATATTTCAACAAATATTAGTTTTTTTAGTTAGTTTAATTAGATTTTGCATGACCTAAAGTTAAAAAATGAAGGCCATAGGAACGAACAAATACTATTTTCTGTCCTAAGAAGTAAAATAGAAAATTATTATTACAAAATCTTGTATCTAAAAGTTAATTATATTTTTATTTAAAATGGCAGAGTATTTTCAATTAGGACGCCTAATTTTTAAACAAAATATTGCTTAACTGGTCACCTTTAAAAAGTATACCCGTCAATTCAACTAAACAATTACACGTGTAAGTGCCATAAAGAAAAAAATAAACCAAAAAATTATCATGTGCATCTCAGTTCTCCCAATCGACGCAAAAACTGCAAAGTAAATAAACATATTAAAACAAGAACATTTATCAACAAAATGCAACTGTGAAGTCGATACTTGCATACGAACCTTTCCGCTTTTTACCTCAGAAGCATCGTATACGAATACGACAGTTATTTGGATAAGAAACACTCCTCGCCTCCCAAAACAACGCACTGAAGATTTTCATCGGGTCGCACTTTTAGATTGCTCTAGTTTGTAAATATACTCAGTCTTTTATTTCGCAATCACAATAATCATTGCCAGCATAAATTACATGCTTGTAACTGAACACAGAATAGAAATACAGAGGCGCATAATAGACAGGCACTAATGAGAGGTACTAACGATCTTTTTGTAGCCGTTTACAGGAACTGATTTTACATAGATGGGTCGTATTTAGTTAAGCAAACGTCATACTGCAACGTATAAATAAACATGTAAAATTGTGTTATATTATATATATAAATGACAAAAAATTTGGTTGCATGCTATCTTTCTCCGCAACTTACCATTGTTAAATGTTGAATATATTTGGTGTTGATTTTGTAGAAATTCATTATTCACAATTAAGTGAAACTACTCTGAAAAACTAAATGCTCACACTTAACCTCCTTCAACTTTTTAACTATTTCGGTATATCAAACTACCTACTAGAATAACATAGTTAGTTTTTGAGGCACATAAAGCGTGCCCTTTGCAAAAGAGATCATTTGAAGGCTTTTACAAAATTTGCCCAAAAAGCCTACTTTTTAGCTGATATTATAACTAACGTATATAATTTATAATACTTCACAATGAATTGCCTGAGAATGAGAAAAATTAATGAAAAATACTTACTTTTGAACAAGGTTTTCGGACCATAAAAAATTGCCGATCCTGAGAGTAAAGTATGCCTTGTTAATTATCTGAAATTATTAATTATAGTTGTCTTATAAAGCTAAACATATGATATAATTATTTTCGTCAAAAATATTTTTTTTAGTGAAGGGACCTATTTCAACTAATTATTTAAAGAAAAACTTTGGAGCAAGCATAAAAACAGATTTTATATAATGCACAGCTTTTCTGATCAAGGTTTGTTTTGTTTGCTCGGCCATATCAAAACTAAAAACTAAATCCTAAATCTTAATGTTAATTGCCTTAAATACTAATAATTTATCATCATATTTCTCTACTAAAATTATTATAATTCTGTACTTAAATACAATACTATAAAATACAATAAAATACAATGTATTAAGTATGTATCTATATATATAATATATTGATAAAAAATGTAACATTGCAAAATTAATTTTTTTTAATAATCAATTGCATAATGCATTCAAAAATTGCTAGCTAATAATATGCTTTTTGAGTAAAAGTTCTAAATTTAATTTACTATACAACATTTTAATCAAGTGTGTTTTCTCGATTCACATATATTTTTAACTACATCTTATGGAATGTTTACCTGGTACTAAATGTAACCCAAAAATTTGTAAAGATCCATTTAGTAGGCATTTTGTTGTAGAATTTGGTTATAACATAAAGGTATAAAAAAATGAGGGAAAATATACATTTACTTGATAAATCGACCATAGGTTAATTGTGTCGTAAAGCGTGCACTTCGTGGTTAAGTGGCAATATTTGTTTCCTATTAAAGTTAGTAAGAAAATTAAGTCAAAAATTAAAAAATTAAATAATTATCACATATAATAGGAAATCATTTTAATTTTCGTATTACATTCAATAATTTTTCAAATGGGTTGCCAGTTTCTAGCTGCTATTTTTTATAGTACAAACAGTCAAATTTAGGTGACAAAAATTACGAAAACCCAAACCATGTAATTCGGAATATGTTTTTTAGAGAATTGTAACAGTTGTCGTAAGATACTTTAATTTATTTGAAAGGGTTATTACACAGCTATATTAACCAATAAAAAAAATGGCAATAAGATATAGTTTGTAGCCGTGACACTCAAAGGATCAGTACAGGGTTGTGATTTTCATGAATTTGAAAAGTGGTTGCTTACTAATGATATTCACATTTTAAAGGTATCACATAATCAATTGTAAAAACTTATGATTCTAATAATGCTTAAAAGTTGTGACTTTTCAAAATTACAAACAGGTGATGGTAAATATAATAATTTATTGATAATTTCTTTTAATTAAACAGCTTTTGTTAATTAACAGAAATTATCAATAAATTATTGCATTTACCATCAGCTGTAGTAATTTTTGAGTTGACCGTGAGTAAATATGTTCATATTTACCTTACATTAGTATACAACCATTACCTGTCATAATATGTAATGTTAATGTGAACAAAGCGAGGTGAATATAAATAAATATTTGGGCAGAATATTTTACGAATTTCAGTAAAAGATTATGTGGGGATATACAAAATACAACCAGCACATCGAATATAGTGTTTATATTGCTTTTAATATAGCCTGATATCGAAATACATTATTCGAGTTCGAACTACTAAGAGAAAAGTTCTCACCGTCCACGAAAGCATGAAATTCAATTAATTCGGAGTTTCGTAAAAAATATTAAAAAGAAAATATATCAACTTCCATGCATATATCAACTTTCATTGGAAAACCAAAGGAAAATAATTTCTCTTCTAAGGGGAAAGTGGCCAATTGTAATGCTAGTTTCTTTATTTTATTTTTATATTCGCTTTTCTCCAATAAATTCTGTGAGTTCAAAAGGGTTTTCTTTTATGAGAGAATTTTCCGATTTATTTACACAATTTAACTTTGTAGCATTAGTAATTTAAACTTAATTAATTGTAAAATATACATTAGGATGCAATTATCGAAAAATAACGAGTATCATAAGCAAAGTTCTAAAATTACTATTATATGTTTATTTATTTGTTATTTGATACACCTTCGTTGAGAAATATATTAATTTTCATGAAACTTACATAATTTATTTTTTAATGTATAAGCATATCGGAATAAAGTTGTAGAAAACATTTACTGCATAATAAATTACGCGTTTCAAGGTTTTGCATATATAAGTACAAAGATTGGAGATACGATACAAACCTCTAAATTTTAATTTCAGAATTGTGAAATTAATTTTCCGTCCATGTATATTTTCTTTCTTTGCAACAAGAAAAAATGCCTTAATTGGAATAATTATATAATAATTATGTACTATAATAATAGATATATAGATAGCGGAAAGTTGACAATATATATATATATATATATATATATATATATATATATATATATATATATATATGCACACACACAATAAAATGTAATCTGAGCCAGTACCTTGCATTTTCATAAAGTAGCATTAAAATGTAAGATTAATTACAAAATAGTAATCAGGATTTGATTACCCTTGTTGAACCAGTTCTGGTGTAAAATATTGCATTTAGGTAACTGTATATATTACAGTTAGGTAACTATTTAACCTAACATCTAAAGGGAAGCTCTCAGAAAAAGAATATTACTTTTTATCACTTGCTATACACTTGCTGTTTGTTCCTGTCAGTCTTGAGCCTGTCAGTCTTTAGTTTCATTAGGTGAAAAAATGTATTAAATGGTACGGCCTCTCCGCAGTAATTAATTTTTGCTTAAGTGCAAACTGAAGGTGTATGAAAAAAAAATGGCTGTAAATATTAAGTATATTTTCAAGTGAGATGAAATAAAAAAAAATATTTTCATGGATATAATTTCTTTGCCTTGAAGCGAGTACTAAGTCGAGTACTTGACTTAAAGTAATATGTAGAAATGCAATGAGAGGTGTAGAAGTCAATATAAATGAATGAGTTTAGTATTGCAACATGCGTCTTTGTACAAAGTAACACAACTCCAATTCAAAGACAGTAA
This sequence comes from Druceiella hillmani, assembly GCA_039881145.1. Classification (NCBI taxonomy): domain Eukaryota; kingdom Metazoa; phylum Arthropoda; class Insecta; order Lepidoptera; family Hepialidae; genus Druceiella; species Druceiella hillmani. Next base: position 19,246,794 of record JAYKKI010000016.1, on the reverse strand, counting down.
TGCACGAAAGTCGAGACAGAGCGTTCCGACAGAGATGGACAGCCAATGGCGAAACAGAGCAAACTGCGAAAGTCACCCGCGCCCCGCGCTACAAATCTGTAAAAAGATCCGCCCTGAGCTCTTTCCTTTTTTGTATCCATCACCGTGGGATGCGGAGCTCCTGCGCGTACCGCACTGGATGATGGCGTGTCATGTCTCCATCGTTTGTGCATCGTGGTTGACAGATGATGGTGTGTTGCATAGTGCGGCGCTAGGGGAGAGTTATATTATTTGATTGCCTTCACAGAAATTGTATTGTATTTTATAATTTGGTTGCCGCCGTTTTCTAAGTTAATACAACTAAGTTTTATTGATATTAATTTAAGGTTTAAATTATCTTTTCCTTTAAATACGAGCCTGTCATAAGTGTGATGGGAAATAATAAATATCGACATTTGCAAAATTAAGACCCGCATCAGTCTCTTTCAGTTTCATTGACATACAGCTATTATAAAGTAAATAGTATTTCAATGAAAGTTATTACTCAGACCCAATTTTAACACATTCCGTTCAAGCGATCTAGATAATTTTGCTCTGCAGACTTATTAGTTACCCCAAACTACATATAAACAATGACAACTTAAATAGATAAAAATTAACGGCTTATAGTCAAGTATAGTGATTGAAATTATCAATGTGTTTCGTCTCTTTAGAATATTTCTTACATTCTGTTAAACAATTAATGCGATTCTAATCATATTTATGTGTGCTACATCTGGTAAATTAATTAGGGCAAGTGAATAAAATGTATAAATGAAAATTGGAATTGTTTAAACCCTAATTAAAAATTATAATAATTTTATTGTACATTTTTTTCATAGGGGTTCGCGACATGTCGTAGAAGAATGAGACCGTACAAAGTAATGCAAAAAAGTGCATAACGGTTGAAGAAAACTGGCTTGCAGCTAAATGTTTTATAAAGTAGGATAAAAAATGAAAGAAAAGAATTATTTCTGTTTTTATTTTCGAAGATACCGAGGTATGAAAGAAATATAAACTAAAATGTAATGGTTCAAAAATTTATAGGATTACTTTATGGGATTACTTAGTTGTCAGTATATCGGCCCAAAGGTCTGCTGAGCCCTTATTCTGAGAAATAGAATGAGATATCAAGTGAAATGGCCTTTAACCACATATTGCTGTTAATAATAAGGTTATTTGTAAAAAAAGTGATACGGCTTTCAAACCATATTTTTCGTTATATTTACCATAATTTTACTCAATGATCATATCTATTGTGTACTTCTGAGCGACCTCTAATCTTGAAAGTCGCCACAAAGCAAGGCCTTACAGTGCAAGAAATGAAAAATATTTAAAAATCGTTTATTTCCAATTCTACGTTCAATTATACATTTCTTTAAATGGGTGTCTGTGAAATATATTGTAGGCCATATTTATTTATATATGCGTTAATCTTATCCAATGATATAAAAACCTGTAGGGTACTTTCCACTGACCTACAGTCTTAAAAGTCGACAAAGAGTGAAAATCTAAAAATTAATTATTTCTGATTGCGAAATACGCGCTGATAAAAGATATGGTGGGCGATTTATTAAGATTTCGAAAATTGTAAATTTTTTAAATGATTTAATAGAAATACTATATACAATTCAATGTTTACAAATGTATAAATTCGTACGAAACTCTCATAGTGCAAGTTATACACATCCTTGAAAAGTTTTTAAAATTTTTGAACCTCACACCTTATTTCACACTTTATAAATAATTAAAAACTCGATTTTCTCAACCAAATTTTAAATTTTCCCATTTTGTTGAACTTTTTACGTTCTTAGTACTACGTAAGCTTAATAATATCATCAACGTGGTTATAAGCCAAATAAAGTATGTTAAAAACCGATTTCAAAAAATCTAGGTATTAAAAATTATAAAATAATTAACTTAAAATAGGTACCTACTTATTCGCAATAAATAACGTTAACTAAAATTAATAGTCGGTGCGGGCAAAATGAAAAATGTTGTGTCAGCCAGTCAAACAATTTACAAGTTTATTGTGACTTAACAACATACAAGGGGAATTTCCATCCATTCATAATTTTAATTACTAATAAATAATAATTATGAACCCTTATCCTCTTAACTATGATTAAAAATTTGGATAGTTTTTGTGATCGGTTATAATTATGAGGCTTTTAATTGGCAGGAAAATATATCAGCATCTTGAAGAGATAACCATAGTAATCTATAACAATTGGGTATTTATGATTAACGATAGCCGGATCTATATAAAATTCCACTCGAGCTGTGGATTTGTGAATATTTAAGCGATTGCAAATCGCTTATATTTTGTGAAGCCTCAACTTAAAAGTAACTTTGGAATACTGTAATACTGTGTTGTCATAGAATTCAAATGTTTATACGTAAGTTTACAATTAAGCATGTAAAGAAAATACAATATTTTTCTACTATTGGCTTATCTTATTTTAGGAATAAATTCGCTAATATCAGCATATCACCACAGCACACTCAAATAACTCTTGTTACTTGATTGTATGGCAAAATGTTTTTCTATGGAAGGATCCTGCCACATACTTTGTTGCGCCAATATTGAAGTAATTTGTTTTGCTGAATCGGCAATCACTTTTGTAGAAACCTATTTTTTTTACGACGATGGCATTTAAATTTCAGACGCCTTTTACCATGGCACATCTCTCATCCTATTGTATCAAGTCTATTTTACGCTTATTCCGAGCTCTGAAATAATATCCGTGCAATATTAAACACGATGGCTACGATTTTACTATTTTTTTAATCTGTGACTAATTTCTTCCTGAAGGAAAGGCATTGAAATTTTTTTAGGAAAACGGTTTAGTATTCTTAATAACAATGAGCGATATATCTTTCATACATTAGTTGTTATCCCGAACAGATTCTATTCAGATTCTATTTCAAATTTCCATGGCCGAACCTGAATCCATTTGAAAGCTTGTGGTTAGAGAAGTTCGGAATTGTTGTCCATTGAAGGAAGACATTTTTGAAAAGTTTATATTTTCAGCATAAATGAAAATGAAGAAATATGGTTGATTACAATTTCATGTGCATTGTAATGAATCATCTTCATTTATTTCATACAATTCATCTTCATTTATATCTTTATGGCACCTTGAGTTTTGCCTTCTTCCTTAAATAATAGTATGATGGGGAGCAAGAAATAATGAACAAATATTTTTTATTCACCACATAAATACCTTTAGTAGCATTTACCGACATAAATATGTCCATATTATAATTCCATTTAATGAGCTTCTATACATACTTATTATTCTTTACAAACTTCTTTCTCGGTTTAAAATACCTATATTTAATTTCTCAGAAGTAAAATAGCAAGGTTACATAACCATCTTTTAACTGAAATTTTTTCAAAAGAAACCTTTCAATTTCCTCCCTTGCACAGCATCACACTGTACAACGTTAAATGAAGAGAATATCTGCCAAACGCCCTCGCAATTAGCCGTAATTGGGTTTCCGGTCTGTTTTCAATGTGCACGTGTGCACGTGTGTGAGCGACATCTGTACGCGTGTGACGGTGTACTGGCCGGTCTATCGATTTGTGTGTCATGTGTACATTTCGATCGTGTGTCATGTGTATACTTTCTTATAGGTCGTCATTTAGCATAACCTTTGTTTTGTCTTCGAATTGTATTTGTAATGAAGCTATGAATTGTATCTATACGGTTTAGTGTTTTCAATGGTTTATTGATATTTTTGTTAAATGGCATGGATACTGCACGAACGAAAAATTGGTTTGCATTTTTCCACTTAACTTTTACATATGTATTTAATTTTTTTGACTTTTTATATATCACTATACATCTAGATATACGGAAAGCTTTTATTTTAATATAAATATTCACTATTTATCCATAATACTTAGGTATTTTACTGTTAATGATGTAATGATTAATAAGCAAATACCATATAGTACCATTTTTGATAGACTTCTCTTGCTTCATTCCCTGATTTATAATTCTTCATAAGTTCTCATCGATGTCCGAATATACAAATGCAATTGTCAACATAATTTCAGACTGAAATGTAATATAAAATTTCTGGTTGATTATAATTTTCTCTGCTAGAACTAAGGGATGCATAATGGAGAAGAAATACACAATTGGTTATTGTTGAAGGAAATAAAATAGCAAGGTAAATATTTGGGAGTTAATATTTTTGCAAATAACTGCGTTTACATGTACTTCAAACTTCATCAATTTTACACGAATAACTTATTGAATAATTGTAATTCATATGAATATAATTTGAATTGTTGTATAAGTATTAATACATTTTTAAACTCTATTAAAAATATCATTCCTTTAGCGATAAAATAAATCATTAAAATGTTTACAAATCACTTATCTATGAATAAACTATAAATAAATTTAATTAATGGTTGTTTATCTACACAAATAGTACATATACAATGTAAATAATTCATATATTACATTTATTTATATAACAATGTGTAAACTGCTATTATCCACATAATAAAAGAAAAGTGAAAAATAAGTTTTCCATCAGCAAGAAATAACTCCCACGCAACAGCCCACAATTTAAATTCACGCCATATTTAAACTGCGCCTTAATTACCGAATCTCGTGTCGACAAGAGAATGCAACCGACGCCCTATTTCGATCTTTCCTCCGTAGGACAGAGGCCAATACAATAAAAAATGACGTGAAAATGGCGACACCGGGTCTTTGTTGAACCAGTCACGTTATGCGCTCGTTATGTTACGCCTTAATAAATAATACATTTATTTAAATTGTAGTAAATAGAATGTATTTGTATACAAGACGGAAGGTTAAACGTGAATTATTTCGGTTTTTATTAGAAAAAAACATAAAGGTTTTGGTAAAGAATGAAACTGGGCCTAATTAAAAAAGGATATTGTGATAATGTATCATAGATATGATTTGAATTTGAAAACTGCCTTTGGAAAATTATTGAAATTTAATTTAAATTACGATTTTCAATATTAAATTAAAAATGTTTTGAAAAAAAGTATTTGGATCAAATAAAATTTGTTGAATACTTTATAAGAATAACGCAGATAGAAATAATTGTCGAGGAAACCTTACAACGACGAATAATTAGCAGGAGAGTGTATATTTGAATTAAAATTCTGTTACTTGTAAACATAATTTATAGCACCGAATGCTTAAATCTCATAAAATATATAAGTAAATTCACCATCGGTGGCCTTAGTTATATTTTCTACATTTGTAACAGTAGAAAATCTTCTTTGAGTCGATAGACACATCATTTTCTCATGTATTTTGTAATAAATTAAACAGAGAGAAAATGACCCAGGTCATAACATACTATATATTCAATAAATCAGGCAAAATCTCATTAAGGTATATTACTAAGGTTGCAAAATGTTACTAACTTTCTGCTGATGTTTTATTCTGACATATTGTTGGGGTTTTCCTACACTTAAATTGATATAATTATACTTCGACTTGGCTAGCAGAATTCATCCTAATGTATTAAAGATGAACGTACCTAAATTTTTTGTACATGTTACAGAGTAGCTTACAATAATAATAGTGTATCCCAAAAAAATAAAAGAAATATCTATTGTGACTATACAAAGACTATCCCAAAAAATATTTTTTTCATTTTATTATTAATATTCACCTGTGTTCTTTTTGTGGTTTAAAGTAATAGAATACATATTTCTCTGTGATGGATGACCATATTTAAAACGAATTTTTGAAACATCGATTAAGATTAATTGGCAGAAATTTTTGTTGTATGTTTTTATACATTATTTTATTTCTACAATATGGAAGGTAATTAACCAAGAATTTCAATTTTTCTGTGGTCATCGTGCAATACAACGGATTGATTTTCAATTTCTACCAAGTGTGAAATATTAATTTACAAATTTGCAATTTTCAAAATTTACAACGTAAGAAATAAACAAGTAGGTAACAAGTAATACCGAGCTAAATGAAGCTAGATAAATATGTCAAATGCAATTTTTGTGTTAATATTATGAACCCTTATAGGTACTATAAAACCTGTCAATCATGTACAGAACTTACACTACGGGTTTCTGTATACATTTAAACTCCATTCAATTTGAAATGAGAATGTTTATAAACAATAAGATTTGACAGTTCAGGTATTGTAAACCTTTTCCTTAGATTTACTTTTGTAACTTAATGTGGATTTGTTTTGTATTTGGGATTAAAAAATATATTTTTATTAGTGTGCATATTTACACTGCATACATTCGTAGCTTATATTGTATAGGTTATATTTTATATTTAAGAGAAATTCAGATAAGTAAGATGAAATGTTTTGGACAATTTATAAGTATTACTCTTACATAAAAAAAACATGTAATAAAATTATAACAAAAATTTCTATAGATATAGTAGTTTAAGTAAATGTTAAGTTATACCGAAGATTATTACAAAGTAATCACAAATACTATATTTTGAGTAATCATTAAAATATTTATTAATAATAAGCTAATGTATAAAAATGTAAGAAATACAATAAATAACACTTCGCAGAAAAAACACATTTCATACATAGAAAATTACATTACAATGAATCTGGCTTTCACATCGATATTCAAAGATGGTGGAATGCTAGTGCGGGCGAGGACAGCCTTTGACCGATATCACTGAGAAATTTAATTACAGAACATATCATATCTATTATAGAACATATTGGGAGAATCTATCTATTATACACAAATAATCTATCTATTACATCGTATTTCAACATTAACAATGTTTCTTTAGCCATGCCGCGGCGCTAATCAAATGATATTGCTCCAAGTAGAATTCTTTTGACACCGTTTAATATAAAAGTAGTGTTTTATCCCGCCACATATTATTTCTTTTGTGCCCATATCATTTTGACTGTGTTAATTTTACAGCGATATGACGGCAATCTTAGTATTTTAGAGTGATACGTATTCTCGAAAAGCTGTATAGGTACTTTACTTCACTTAAAAAAATTACCATTTTAATTATATTCATACATAAAAATGTAACAATACGAATTTAACATTATAAAACCCATAATAATATAATAAATATATTATACTACAAAATAATTTTATGAAATGCCGAAAATTAAGAGAGTAATATTAGAAAATGACAAATCAGTGTGCCTCGCGATTTTTAATCGCCATTACGTTGATGAGTGCGACAAGCAAGCATTATATATACGTGGTATAGATACGTAAGTTGCGTGGGCATACAGTAAACAAAAAATATAATGGATCTCCTGAATCTATATGCCTTTGGACAAGAAATGTGTCCCTTGTGAACATATAAATAATGAATATCGCAAATAATTATCCTACCTGTGCGCTCGGATTAATTCAGATTTGTTAGTCCCCTGTACGTTTATATATGGGCACTTCAATACAATTATTAGGTTTCGTGTTTGTTCAACAGGCTGACAGATAATCATACGAACTCGCTTTGGTTTTCCTCAAAACAAAAACTAATAATTTAGTTTTACCAGACATACGTATCCGAATAAAAGTTAGGAGAATAAAAGTTCATTGCCCCGCAAAATTCATTAGCACGAATTTGCACTTTTATGTGATAAACTAATGATTTTATAAAAGTCGAACCAAACTGTGGGTTTAAAATAATATTATTAAATTAATCTCAAGATGTATTGACCATAAAAATGAGTATTACATTTTTTCTCTTTCTAATATATATTCAAATGTCTTTTTGATTATTCAAGTAGTATAAAAATTAATATAGACAATTTGAAATAAATATTTAATTATTTGTGAAAGATTTTGAGATGAGGTAAATATTACATTTTTCTCAGCCATTGACACATATATATATCTTGTAAGATTATTAAAATGCGTCATATCAAATAACAGCGAATGTACTATAATATATATATAAACACAATCAAGGTTGCGTTTCCGGGTGTCAGCGTAGGAAAATTCGATATGATATAGCCTGTTTGATGAAACGATCAATCGAAAAATTTTACTGTCTTTGCTTTAGATGTCGTGATCTAAGGTTGGTGAGCGATTACTACTTGAATGTGTACATAGGTGTGTAAATTTTTTTATTGAAAAAATATTAAAAAGTAAGTATTTTTAAACTTCAATTTAACTCAGATTTTTTAGTACGTTAATATTTGATGTTGTAGTGTCGATATTTTTAAAACTTATGAGTGGCGCTGTGAAAAATTCACGAGTGGCGCTGAATTTATATTCCAGATTATGCTTAAATATGTGATAATCTTAAAAAAGTCAGAGTTACTGAAGAGATTCCAATGATGCTTGAAAATCTTACATCTGAACGGGTTCAGAAGAACTATTACCAACAATGCCTACCAAATCAAGACGTAATAACGATGCTCACAAAAAAGACACAGCAAAAAGACACACCCTCAAAGTACTTAACGGACACGTGCCTAGGTGTAGAACTTACTAAGTTGTGCTGCTTACTAACGTTCAGAAACGGTCCAAGCAAGTAGTAAAGGCCACATCTCCGGATTACGTTAGTAAAAAAAGGAAACTAAAAAGAATAAGATTATGAGCATTATTAAAAAGCAAAAAATTAAATTAGATGAAAGTTCTGAGCAAGAAGAAATGATAGAATTAGCCAGTAAAAATTCCGGTGCGGAAGATAATATATATGATGGCGTGGGATGCAGCAAAAATTATTACGAGACTAAAAAAATAGAAGATTAGTTTCAATGTATTTTTTGTAAATTATGGCTGCATGAAAATTACACTACCTTCAATAATTCTTGCAATCCTTGTAGCAAGAAAACGAAGGAACAAGAAACTAAAAAGAAAAACTTTCACGAGAAAAAAGAAAAAAATAACGGAAAAAGCAAAGGGAGAGAAAAAATTACTCAGAAATTAAATGGCTATCTTATTCTTACTTGAGCGGCCAACTTATAACTTATATTAAAATTATAGCTTTTTCTAATGTTTATGAAAATATTATATAATCCATAAACATATAATTTGTAGGCGACACTGGAAGTATTGTAGTACCAACACTTATTTGAAAAGAAAATAATGTCACATAATTATCTATACGCCAAATAACATAAGTATATTTGTATATAATGCCATAAATCTAGAAATATAGTAGCGTAAGCTGACGCATTGTCGCTATCTCACTCTAACACCTTGTCGAATTAATAAATGGAATATATGTTCATGGCTTTTCCAGCGTCGAAATTTCGATTATTTTCACGAAATATTTGAAACGCCTGCTAATTTCTCCCATAAAAATGGAGGGTTGTTCATTTTTACCGTGTAAAATTTCACAATTCGTAAAAGTTTAATAATGTTGTAATACTTGTATTTGTAACTTTTTTTGTAGTGAAACTTGCTGAAGTTATTGAATTGATTATGTATATAGTTTTATGTACTCTGAATAAAAAACAATGAATTTTGTAAATTGTCGTCAGCTGACTAATAATTATAATGAACTATTAATTATAATTAAAATATCAGAAAAATTACTAGTAATCAAACCAAAGTATGGTTTGATTACTAGTAATTTTTTGCTATTATGCATCTGAATTTTTTTTAATTTGTTAATTATATTAGAGCCGATTTACAACTTCATAATGAAATTGCATTTTTTAAATAAACCTGTTAACGAAAGCCTCTGATGGACGGACGGATAGACGGATAGAGAGACAGAGCGTCGCCACATAAATAGTGTAGCGTTCGGACTTTTTAGGTGCGGATGCCTAAAACATGCACGAGGATACATTGAGCGCATACCCTTGCACGACGTGTATGCCTGCGTTTGTATATGTATCGGGTTTAAGGAAATTTGTAAACTTTCAAGAAGCCTCATTTCTTATTCGAGTGTGATAAAATTTTGTTATAAAATAATGTGTATCAAAATCAAAGTTAAATTCTTTGAAAAGAACATTTAAAATACTTTCCCTTTTTTTCAAAAAGTTCCATCTCTGATTGGAAAAATATCTTTTAATTTTGTTAAATATTTGTTTTAATAAGTGTACATTTAATTATATAGTTTATTGCTTGCATTAACGAGTCTTGTTAATTAATTAAGTCACAATTTTTTCTTATATTACTTAGATAGGAACGCCATCTAACATTGATAGTCGTTCAACAAAACAAACCCCATTATCAAGCTTCTACTAGAACCAAATTTCATGTCGCTATAATTTATTTCTTCCTTGTTATTTTTCAAATTTTTTCTGACAAATCGAAATTTCAAGTCTAAAGTAAACTTTTGGATAATCTAAATGCAAAATACTTGGTCCCCATTATAATTTTTCCTTAATAGTATATATCAATGATATTTGCACGAAACCTAACTTTGTAGTAAATTGACCTTTCCAACTGGTATTTGCCATCAGTTTAATTAAATTAATCGTGAATGATTATTTTATGACAAACTCCTAAAATAAAATGGACATGGCTCTATTTTATTTTAAGAGTTAATTTTTTGCAGTTCCATCACGATCGACATCACTTCGGGTGTCCATTATAGCCATTGTAAAACAGACAGAGACTCAAGATCAAAATAGAGATTCAGATAGAATACTTAACGGTTTTTTGGTGATTCTATTGTATATTATGAAATCTTAACATTTAAAATATATTACATAAAAATTTTATTTAAATGTCTTGATGTAAAATTACGTATATAAAATTTATTTTTTGCGGTCCACTTATTACTTATTTTTAGGTTGTCAGTTAGGATCACATACTTATTTATTTAATTATATATATATATATATATATATATATATATATATATATATATATATATATATATATGAGTATATTCCTTTAATTGATACAAACGCGATAGTGCAATAGTAATACATATACGTGTGTGTGAGTCGATATATTTTAAGCTTGATGTAATTTTTGATTCAATTTAACACAAGAAAAGGTGTCTCCTTACTAGTATTTTTGCGGGTGACATAAAAATGAAGCAATATATTATTGTTAAATTAGAAGTTATGTTTTAGATAATAAGACATTGAGGTGTTCGACAAAAAATTAATATATAATATAGAGATGTGGAATAAAGAATTAAAGTATGACATAAAGGTTAACTTGAAATGGTTTGATTATTCAAAATTTCTAGAAAATTGTTCCACAGGCATATACCATAAATCGCAAGAAAATTTTATCATGTAGCATTTTTTTAGTTCTATGCAAATAATTTTTCGTGATTTTTTTGATCTGTTATACGTACATTACCCTGTTTTAGTTTATAATAGGGCTATAAATATAACAATTTCCAAGTTTTTAATACTATTTTTATAAGTAGTTTACAATACTAACACGTAAGCAAGTTGTACAGTATTTTATTGAAAATTGAAATTTATTTCCTTATGTTGGAGATAAATACGCTACGCAATAGTAGTAAAATTGTGAACAAATAATTTGTTTCATAGTTAAAGATAACGATATATTTCTTATATGGACTTATAGGAATGGTAAAATGTGTTAGGTTAAATCAAACAAAGAAAATTACTATTAATTGCAAATTAGATCGAAGTACTGGCATAATCAGTTTCATTTATTAATATGTTAGAAGGGAAAATAACGTATTTTTGAGAGAGATGCGGTACTGAAAACGAAGTTTAACCTTAACGGATGTAATATATAATAATATTAGAATTTTATTGAATTACAGATAATAATTGCAAAATTATAATTTTGAAAATTGCGTGCATTGTCGACATAATTAAAGGAAATGTGGAAATTATCACTTAGGTTCATTTAAGTTTTTGAATCTTTCTTTAAAATATTCGTCAACATAAATGTGACCATTTCTCAAATGATTTAAGTTTTTATTAACACTTACATTCAAGAGCCTTAAATCAGATTAGAATATATAATTGTAAATTATGCTTGAAAGAAAATGGTTGCAATAATAAGGTACAGATAATAATTGTAAAAGAATATCATATACGACAATAAGTGAAGCGCCATAATTGTGGCATTATCTTGTCATTGTTTTGGAAAGCTTTGCCTGGAAGTCAAACAAAAGCCTGGGCGAACGAACTTATCCGCCGCTAACCACTCAGCGCGCTAATCCCTGCTCGATGGATACTCGCGATACGATTACCAAAAGGAAATAGATACTACCTAAACGCTAATCCAATTATAATGAGATCGCAGATGTTTTTAACTATATTGATATTTTATTAAAGAAAGGAAATGGGAGGAAATCTCCATAGCCCTTGGGGTTTTTTAGAATATTAAATTACAGAGCAAGAGTTTTAATAATTTTAAGTGAATTATTGAAAATAATATTATGAAAATAAAAAAAAATTATGCGTGTAGTTACGACGCGGCACTAGACTTACTCCTTAATTACGATTTTCTTGGAATGTATAATATTGGTAACAATGTATGTAAATATAAATATTAACATCATCTATTAATTTATTTCTTACTGTTAAGGAAGCGTTCATAAGAAAGCATTCGTCCGACTGTTTTTTATTTGATTTACGTTGCAAAACTGGGCTTAATAATTTTTTTTAAATGGGATAATAAGATTGAATTAGATGTGAACAAAAATTTAAACTTGAGCATTTCAGTAACGATAGAATTATTTATTTTCATTTCAGAACTACGCAATATGCGCATCAAAGAAGAATTCAGACCTTTGAGGTTATAACTTATGTTTAGTTATTGACATAAAATACACTGCTGTAAATTTAATTTGAAGACTGCGAATGAAATGCGAAGTCTTATGTAAGTGAAAAAGATAATTGTCTGGTTGATAAACATAATTGATAATGCTATTGACAAAGATAATTGCTACTCTTTATATTATCTTAGGACAGACACAACAAAAATGCTTCCGGAAAAATTAAGGACTGACAGAGTTTGAATTTTTTCGAAAAAAACGAGAAATAATAAATTTATTTTGACAAAAATTAGTTTAAAATAATGCTATAAAATATTACTTTATATCACCTTTATAACGTTTTCTGACTAAAGTCAATCTCAAGATTTCTCATTAGATTATGTATCATACCGATTATAACATTATTGAAAACGGTGTGATGTGTGAACTATTTGCGGATAATGATACTTTGTACGAAGTCGTAAGTTCTTATTTTTATAATTTTAGATTTTCGCTGAAATGAATTTTCCCAATAATTAAATTCGTTTATAAAAATATTGATAATAATAAGAGGGTATCTATTAACATCATATGCTAACTTGGAATTGTAGATAATACTAATAACGAATATAATTGCAGATTCCGTTTTTATTTAACTGATCTTTACTGGACTTTGGGAAGAGTGAGTTAAAGTAGAATAAAATAATATAAAACTCTTATCAATTCACGATATTAATTAAAATTATTCACGATATTATTATAAGTAAAAGTAATACGTTTAATTCCAACAGAAAAATAGAGATAATCCAATATTTTAATACCATTTTTTCTGTCGATAAATAAGTTATTCATTATATGATAAAATGATTCGTAACTACTTATAAATAATTTATTATGACCAAATTGGCACAGAAAATGTCAAATTGTCAAAATTGAGAAGATTGAGAATTTGTAACATTATTTGATATAAATTGAAAAAAATTTAATCTTCGGTAATAACATGCATTTTCAAAATTATTAAAAAGGTAATTTAAAATGTTATGAAGATTGGTCATATATACTCTTTAAAAAGTCAAAAGAAGCAATAATAAAATTATTGATGAATCACCGCTTGTTAATACGTTCACGAGGACCGAGGCATCCCATTTAAGGAAATCTTTTAGTTGACCACACACAAATTAGCACAATGAAATTGGAACCAGTAAGGACAATATATTATAATGTTTAGTAGGCCATTAGATTATAGAAATAACGACGAATCAGGATGTCCAGTATAGTTTAAGTATAAATGTTTTATTAGGATAATGTAGGAATGTATACTCATTCAAAACTATGTCGTTTATTCAGAATTAACACCATTATAACAGTGTATAAAATAAAAATTCTCCCAAGCGATCACGTAATGTTCAATATAGTACTGGTGAAAAGTTTTCGATGGTAACAAAATCACAAGGGATCACAGTGAGTATTCGTATCAAAGCTAAAGCATCCGTCGACTGATCTTCGCTTAATGAAAACCAAACAACTACCAATATAAAAGACATTATAATAAGTCGTACATAGGGGTGTTATTTTTGTACATTGTTTTTAATCATAAATAAAAAAGTTATGAGAAAGTTTTGCAACGCCTCAATCTTTTAAAAATGAAGAAAAGAGAATTTCAGCGAATTTGATTTATCTATGGACTGGGAATTTTTACAAATATATATATTTAGTACTAATTGCTTGTCCATCTTCTGCCTCTTTTCGATTTTTTTTCACCGCAGATTTTTATTGTTAAAAAAGAAATTTATGCTGTTTCTATGGATAAAATGCCTTTATACCAAATGCCATTTTTTATTTAGTCTTCAAATTACTAATTATTTTACAAAATTCAAATTACTAGTTATTAATGTGCAAAATAATGTGTAATACTTGGTTTTAATTAACGTGTAAATTTCGGGAAAAACAATTGAATAAAAATTTGGAAAAAATTAATTCTCTCAAACTAGTTAAACAACTCTCATGCTATTTCTGAGTAAAATTAGATGAATTTTCCATAAAAAATTATGTGCTAAGAAAAAAATTAATTTGTTATTTAAATGAATATTACAAAATAACATTTAAATTTCATTAACATTCTTAGAAGTCAATTAGATGGTGCTTTATTTTATTTTTTTACTTTTGGAAATTTTTCGCAACTCAGTACATCAACTGAAAAATAAATTTTTAGTTAGCCCCAACGTAAAATATTTGCCTCTTATATTCTATTTCACTATAATATTTTCTGTTAAAAATATAAACAATACAGGTAATCAAAAACTTTGTGGCATTGCCTTTCTGACTGGTACTCTCTATCGGTTTTTCTATCTTTTGGACGATAACTGTAACAATAGTACTGAGAAAAGCAATTTAATTATAAATGGAACGGAATATCCAACAAGTATTTTTTAAAGCGTGATTTTTTTACGGATCTTCAACCAGAAATATTGATATGTGCTAGTGAAGTAACTATGATACATTTCGCATTACGGTGAGAAAAGGCTTTCAAAATTTTACAAGTATAAAAGTTAATGAATAAATTGGAAAAAAGAGAAGTTGAAATGACAAGAAGTCTTTTATTTGTAACTTCATAAAAATTCAAAAGGAATATATTTTTCTGCGGGAAACAATATCTTTGTGATCATAGGTCATAATTGAATTTAATTATGTTCACGATACGCCTAAAATCATCGTATATTGGCTATTCAAAGTTAGTTACGCAAATCATAATTACATGTACATATAAAACAAATTATTCTCTCTGAATCACAAGAATAATATAAGTAATATGCAACTATTAAATGAATTCGTAAAAAGATAAAGCTACTTAAATTATCGCTCTTAACAATTTCAATACATGGATATACTGCAAATTTTCTCACCATGATTCGGTACTAAATCGGCGACCTAATAACGCCCACGGAAACCAATTTAAAGCAGGGAAGTGAAATAATTACGCTTCGCATAAGTTGTATGCTACATTGAATAGCTTAACAGATTTACTTCGAAAGTTCTTTAGGCAAAGGTAGGTGCTGGGCGACGGCTATTTAATTAAACAGACGCGCGAGATGTAACAAGATACGGGACGCGAAGTTTTCTACTTGTCATGCTCGGAGTTCAAACTTAAATATGCTGATGTCTTCCATCCTTTGTAATTAAGTATACAACTGAACCCGGAAAAAGTTTTTGCTACGCTTGAATTGCGTGTCAAGTTTAATAATAACTAGGTTGATTTTGTTAGTGTAGCCCATATTTCGTTTCACTAAGGTTAATATATACATGTATTTTTATTATTTCAAACCGTATTGCCTACTGTATCTTTTAGGGCGGAAACATTATTTGTGGATATTTTTAATAATATAACTAGAAATATCATATATAAAATTCGGAAATTAATAGTTTTATATTCCTTACAAGTATATCTATTTAATACTCCAAACGATAGTAGGAATGGAAAAAATCACGTACTTTGTCTACTGTAAAATTTCTGCAAAACTATTTTTTAACGCTACCTATTTAAATATATGTTAATAACTCTTTGTCACTATTTTCAAGTGATGAGTGAAAATGATAAAAAAGCAGAGTAAACCCTGCGATGTTTTCTCAATGATTGCAAATGGCAAAAATACAACATTATGGAATCCACTGCATGCTTCTTTAATACGCAATGGTTTTTACAATGGACTTAACACAGGAATTATCCTTAAAAAATTATGTTAAAAGCTACATCCTATTTTGCATCTACAACAATTTCAAATGCTTTAAACTGCAGTTGTAATAAATATGGAGCACAATAATCTCGTTAAAAGTTATCAATTTAAGAAAATAAGCTAAATATTGTTTGTTAATTTTGGTAAACGGAAATATTAAACCAATTGGTATATGCACGGAGGTATTTATCTCCGTAAAAACCACATCTAATGTTTACGTTATCATTGGGAATTAGTTGAAAGATGAATTAAATTCACAAATATTGAAGGTCGAATTAGAACAAACACATATATAAAGGTTCTAGATATAAAAATTAGGCTTTATAAAACAGGCTATTCTGAATTAATAAACTTTCGTATGTTAGCTGCACACTCTGCTTTTTTCACCCAGATATTTACAAAATATTAATGAGGCAACTGTAAGAGATAAGTAAGCGAGCTTTGTAATCAAATATTAAATCATTATATTTTCTTTTTTTAGTCATTCAACTGTAAAGCCTACTTATTAATTCAGACTTTATGAAATCCACTTGTCCCTTCAGTGATTTTTGTGTGACGCGCGACTAACATAAATATGGAAAACAATACATTCTATTAATTTTATTATGGTACCCCAAATTATATTTCCTAAACTTACTTTATAAATAAACACATTACTTCCACAATTTTGACGTGAAAATGTCTATTCATTTGTCAAGTATGTGACCGCCGGTCAAACTTTTTTATGTTACTAAATATGTATTGATTGCAATCGCAATCGCTACGGGACTAAAAATGAGATTACAATGGTTCAATCTACAACGGATAGAACTTGTCTGTTAGTATTTTTCGTGCAGCATTTGATTTATAGTGATGTCATCGGAATAGTGGGGATATGGGCTTGATTGTTGGGAATTAGCGTTATGTAAAGTTAAAAATTAGTGTAGCGTGAAAACTTGTTTAGCTGGGATGTTAATTTGAACGTCATTGTGTCGAGGAGCACTATTAGGGGTAAAGTAAGGGAATCAAAAATATTGCCGGAATATAAAATGGAAAATGACAAAAGAATTGAAGATATCATATCATACAAACTGTAAATATTTTTGGAATTATAAAAAATGCGAATCAGAAAAAAGCTCGCATGAAAAAGAATCCAAGAAACCTAAAAAGTCTAAGACGGATGAAATACGAGAGCTAAGACAGCGTCGAAAAAAAATGATGCAATACGATTATGCAACTGTCCCATTAAGCGTACAGCGTCCAGCGACAGTTCAAAGATCCACGGATCGTGTGCAAGCGTTATTGGAAGGCATTACAGAAGACAGGAATAATGTAGAAATCGATGGCAACATGACAGCGTTCGACGAGTATGTATTGGGATCATCAAATGTCATCGTGTCGTCATCGTCGTGCATCAATGCGCAATGGAGGGTGCTACGGTAGACTATGATGTTGTTGGGCACGAAATCCTATGTGCAATCAAGATTTGATTTGACAGATTAAATGACGCACAGCAAATTTAATATTATTGACGTCGAGCTTAGGACGTCTTTTTATTGGTTTTTGTATGACAATATCAACATAGCAGTTTTTTTTTATTTTAATCTATAATTTTTTTACGTGATTTATATATTTTACCTTTTTTATAGTCTTACTATTTGGTAACTAAAAAGTATATAAAAATCTTGTTACGTGATAAATATTTACTTTAAAAGCACGTTAAGGTAATTTGAGAGGAAAATTTTTAGTGCCTTTAACTTAACGGCCCAAATAGTGGAAAGATTATTACTTCTGAAAAACTAACTATTACGTTAGCTCAAATATGGTGCCAAAATTGTAAAGCATGAAAAGGGACACATAGTTATACAATTCTCTACACTTTCATGCAATACCATTTTATTAGAAAGAAATTATTAACAGAAAAAACAATTTCACAATAAATTCAAATCATTTTGAAACGTAAATATCGCCTGTCAATAACAAAAGGCGAACAATTTTTTTTTATAAAATTTCAATGAATTTAGTATGATTTTATTTCTAATAGTTAGAATCTATCCTCAATAATTACGTGCAACCCAAAAGAGCAACTTTGTACGAGTAAATGGGACTTTTGTAAATGGTGAATCGGCGGTCGACTGTTGTCGGACAAATCGGTGGGTGGCTTACCGCAGATGTCAAGACGCGCGTGCGGCCGACCAAATGTTTGTTCTCAGTAATTACGTATTCAGCCGTATGTTTTATCTTTTTCTGAGTCATTTTAATTAGTCACATTCGGATTGGCAAAAGTCAGTCAGAGTCCATATGATTTTCTTGTAGAATAGATTTTTAGATGCAACATGCACGTTACATCATTAAATATTGTCTGCTCCGTATTTTGTGAATCGTCTGCGCATGGGGTAAATGAAATGTTAATAAGAATTTAACACTTAATTCATTAGAGATTGTCGTATGTTAATAAGAAAAATAGGTTATCTATTCTATAACAAACATATATCGAAAGCAATAATTAAAGCTTAATTATAAATTAAAGTTTTTCAGTTGACGTCACAATTCCGTGAAATGAAAAACTCTGGGCAGGGTATGTTTTGAACAATTTCTTTTAAACGTTTCTTAAGATGTTCCATTTATTTTGCTTTCATTTTAATGAATAATTCGATAATGATTAACTCATTTTAACGCTGATAAACAAAATTAAAAAATAATCAAACATTTTAAAAATGTTGGGTCATTTTTATATCATTACAACTTCGCAAAAATGATTCGATTAAAAGCAAAAATTTAAATAATTGCTTTGTACTAATTATGTTATTTTTTTATTGTTTTTCTCGCTGATTACGATGTTACGGATTAAAAAGTAAATTTAAAAATTTTCTTACTTTTAATATTTGAATGGCTGTACGGACTTAAATAAATTTTTTTTTCATAGAGTAAATTAATTGTATTTTTAAGAACAGGGAATTCCATTTAAATTTTTTTGCTTGTTAGTTATTCCACGGTTATTTGCATGTGTACAATAAACTGTAAAATAATAAATTTATTTTGGTAATGATAGTTCATACTCGCGAATAAATTTACATTAAAATAAATGGTTGGGCGGTGTAGAAAATCTAAAAATATCTCTTATAACAATGCATTCTTTTTTTTGACCGTTTTTCTTAGTTTTTAAGAAAGTATTTATACACAATGAAAAAGTTTTTATAAGTCGATTTATATAAGGAAGATTTTTTTAAAGTTGTTTTAATCTGGATAAATTTTGTAACAATGACAAATAGGTAACATAATTTCAGATCAGTTAATTTAAAAATCTTTACGTTGCGTCACAGTGAAAATAATGGTCCTTTTAATAATGTATTTGTAAGCTATAACATAATTTAAAAAGAAAATTAGTTTGCTATGAAAGTACAAATTTTTTAAGTTTTTATTATAATAATGATATTAGGTTAGTATAATATTTATTTCGAATTTTTTTCTGTAAACAAAGGTTTCCGTATTTATTAAATTTAAGTATAACATTTTATAGTGCAATCGCTATCGCTACTTATTATATATTTCTATGATTTTTTATTTATATGATTATTAAATTTTCATCAAATTAGCTATCACCATATTCGAATAATATAAATAGATAAGAAAAAGGAAATAGTATATATATATATATATATATATATATATATTAATACTGCAAAGGAATTAGTATTTTGAAACGAATTTTTTTTAACCCATAGTTCATTTCGTTATAATTATGGGATACTGTACAAAAAAAATTAGAACATTACACCCGAATGACTAAAACTCCGTAACGGGAAAAGTAGACCTTATCTAAATGAGGTATGTAACAACTAAGTTACCTGTTTCCGCTGAGTTATATGTTTCGGTTACAGAGCAGCTTAAAAAATGACTGATGTTTATAACTATAGAAATAAATTTAAAATTTAATTCAAAATATAGTAAAAACGTTTAAATATAATCATGCTGGAATACAGGTTTAAAAAATGATTGAAGCCGCGAAATACTTTTGTGAAGACAAAGAAAGCTATACTGCAATTGTTTTATCATGTTAGATATTTAGATATCCAAAAAAATTGGCAAAAAGAAGTACCAAAAAGAAAAGATTGACCATCCCAAAATGTATGCAAGAATGACCCTGAAGAACGCCTGAATTATAGTAATAGAAGTAGTGTAAACGTGGAATTTATAAAAAAATGTACAGGAATAGATAAGAAAAGTTTGTCAGGATAACTAAAAGTTCCATTCCATCTACGTTATTCACCGTGTCTTGGTAAAAAATCACAATAAAACCCAGTTTTAGAGATTAATTAATTGTTATTTATATTTGTCATAAGAAGTTTTAATTTAAACGTAAGTTTTTCAGCACATATTCTTTTTTGGAAATGTATGTACGTTTATATTTCTGAAATACTACAGTAATTCACAATCTATAAAAATAGTGCTTATAGAAAAATTCGAGTCCTCAGACTAGAGTTTTGGGAAACAAAGAAGTAGGAAAACACGTCATACCTAAAGCATTTAAATTTACCTTATTTTTTTCGTGTGTACCTTCTAGTTCAAGATATTTTTATCCAAATTTATTTATCCAAAAGCAAGCACTCAAATCGATTATAAAATCAGGCTCTGTATTTCTATTTATGGTCTATCTTAGTTAATATCTTTATTTAGCAAAAAAGGAATTTGAATTCGGTTTATGTTTATACTTCATAATAAATTATACTATTACATATATTCAGCAATACTTGTCCTGAACTTTTTTAATTACTAACGTCAAGAGTAGGAATAGAATATATAAAATTTCCAGAATAAATATCTCCAAGTGACAATAACCTGTTGACATGGCTGCAGATATCGATAATAACTTTTAACAGTTTCTTAGAATTATTTAACTAGAATATAAGAT
The DNA here is from genome assembly GCA_039881145.1 of Druceiella hillmani. Taxonomy (NCBI): domain Eukaryota; kingdom Metazoa; phylum Arthropoda; class Insecta; order Lepidoptera; family Hepialidae; genus Druceiella; species Druceiella hillmani. Next base: position 19,225,516 of record JAYKKI010000016.1, on the reverse strand, counting down.
AACAGATCTAACCGTAACGTGAAATAAATTTAGGAGAGTAAGTGATTATTTGAAGTATTTGTTTCGTTTAAAAGAAAAATATATAGATTCAACCTGGTAAAAAAACGGAAGCAGTTGGAGAATATTGATAAGCAATGAGAAAAAAGTAATCGGACCATATAATCAACTCAAAAAATGAAAGTTACAAAAATTTTAAACGAAAAAAAAATTTTTTTTTCGAATGTCGAAGATGTAATAATTAATCTAAAAATAGATTAAGATTGTAATATAATACAAAATCAATATTTTTATCTCTATGAATACAAAGTAAATTATTTTATCTCCAGTATTTGTAGAAAACTAACATTTTCCCTAAAGACAACGTTTTAGCGCAAAATCAATATAGTTTATAAACAAGATTACCAACTTAAATATAATTCCAAGTTTTTCTGCAACTAACTCTTGTTTAAATTAAACAAAATAGAAATATAAATGTATTTTATTATACACTAGGAAATTATTTATACAGTAGGAAATTCATTTTCAAATTAAGAGAAATATATATAGTATAAACAAAAATATATATTTTACTTTGCGAAAACTCCAAAGTATAAGAACCTACACAGTAAGGCGCATGGGAAAGTATATATAATTAAGGTTATGTTTGTTAAACTATGTACACGTAAATATGTAGCTTAGTATATATTCCACAGGTGAAGGACAAATAATTTGGTTGTCTATTTCCCTATGATTTCATAATGCGAGTTGATCTAAATAATTTTTATTGAAGTAAAGTCACACCGAACTTTGAGATTTTTACTCATTTTATTATCATTCAGGTTTATCATATTGCTTACAATCAATGTTATAAAGGGTTAGAGAGGTCAGCGGGTTCGAAGGGAGAGACATCGCAAAGAGAACGACCTGTGTAAAAGGATCATAAAATACTTTCTTTTATTTACAAAAAACTCTTCAATAACATTCCATTCAATGAAGTTCACGAGAAAAAAAATCATTCTCAATTTCGAAATGTAAAGAGTTTAGTAATTGATATTTAACGTAAGAATAAATAAAAAAGATTGTCTTCCTCCATTTATATCTATTCGCTTAATTCAACCATGATTTACTATAAAATATTATATCAATAATTCTTGAACTGGAAGAGACATAATTCCTTGGCATACTGACTGATATGACGAAAAGAGATATATTTCTATGACGACGGACGAAGGTAAAATTATAAGGGTTTCATTTTCTTCAGTTGACGGCAAGAACCTAAAAACTGTGTGAAAATCGTTTTTAGATATTTTTGGAAAAGTAATTAAAATATAATAAATAAAGAAAAGTAATCAAAGAACATAATTAAAACAAAAATTTAAATTGGTGTAAATTTATAAAACTTTTAATATACTTAATCAATTTATATTTAAAAAAAGGTATTAAAAATTTGAATCGCCGCCGTAATACGGAAATAATGATAACCAAAATGTTAATTTAAAATTTATAAACCTTACCCTTAAATCGAAGTTAGCGTAGAAGTTACACAGGTTATCTCATCATTATACATCCCTTGTAAAGGGTGATATACCTTCTACCTGCAAGAGATTGTAGAAAATAAAAAGTTATTTCAATATTATATATATAATACGCTATTTCATAACAGGTTCATGATTATTTTAACCAACTTCCATCACGCCACTAGTAAGCCGGTGCTGAAATAAACAAGAAACTGTTCAATACAATATAAATGCAAAAATTCGCTTTCAACTTTTCCATCGTAGAAGGATGCGGATATCATGTTCCATAACGATTTCATAACAGCTTTAAACGAGGCTCAGACAAGGTTTATGCGGGCGGTTTTATCAGCTTCCTGCCACTCAGTGCCGTAATCCAGGGCCAATATAAACTCTCGAAACAGTCACCAAAAAAAATAAATATTTCATACATTCCTATCACGTTGTCTATATATATATAGTTTGCTTATCTACGTCCTGCGGTTTTATTTAAAAAAAATGGCCGAAGAGGAGGGCAAAAATGGCGTACATGGTTTTGTCTCCTTTAATGTTTCTATATCTCACGCTAGTTCACTGATTAAAGAGTAATTCATATCTTCAATATCATACCAGCTACGTTCGCGACTCTGTTCGCGTTTTACCGTTCAGGAAATATTATTAAGTTAGTTGGAGATTGATATACTTACATAATGTGTTAATTGTAAGCAAGTTATAAAATATCAGAAATGTGTTAATTATAAGCAAGTTATAAAATATCAGAAATGTGTTAATTATAAGCAAGTTATAAAATATCAGAAATGTGTTAATTATAAGCAAGTTATAAAATATCAGAAATGTGTTAATTATAAGCAAGATATAAAATATCGGAAATGGCGAAATTAAATTGATCTCTATTGCTCTGAAAAGAGCAAAGGTTTTTATTAATCACTGCTCAGGTCACAGTCTTTTACACTGTGTTATGAACCTTGTAACTAGAAATTTTTCTTCAAAAGAGAAACAGCATTTAAGCTATTATTTCACAAATCCTTTTACTTCTTATATTTAGTTTTTATATGACTTTCGTCAAACAACTTCACGAAAAAAAAATCATCACTGACTTTTCATTTATTCTACCACGCAGTCGCGTGCATTGGCAAATTCTAACGTTTTTAATGAAGTGATATGGTAATTAATTAGGAGTAAACTTTATTTTTACGTAAGTGCACTTGGTATTAAAAGTCAAATAGCCATATCTTCTTTTTGTTAGTTGATTGCAATAAAGCTTAACCAATATGTGACTACAGACCTACCACAATGTACCAGTAAAAACATCACTGAAATTATTTTAGCTGTTCTTGCGTGATGCGCGAACAAATAAACAGGCGCACACTTTGTTATTGTACTGAATATTTTTTCGTAAATACCTTCATAGTCTATACATCTATATGCGCTACTTCTATAGTATTATTATTTGAAATATATTATAGGAAGATGACTGACAACGACGTCTGCCCTCGAGCATCTATCCGTATTCAGATTGCTTACCGGTGGTGCGGGAGCCCGCACCACTTTATGCCTGTTTCGCCAATGTATGACCGGCAAGAACATTTCATTTAAATTATAGGCAGTGTACCTTATTAATGGACAAGTATACACTATACATTTCATAATTACTATGCGTCGAGTAGCTAGATTCTTTCTTTTTTTTTACAATTCTTTGTTGTTATATTACTGATGCAATGTAAATGATTTCTGGCAATGTTGTATTCACCTATCTTCAGATTGTGTGAACCGATACTGAAGACATAAAAGACTATATATTACTTCGAATACACTCTATGTTTTTCATTAAAAAAGTCATTTTAATTGAATCAACACTTTTACGTGATGCGTGTACGAACAAACATACAAAAAGCAGGTAATTCCAAAGCTATATTTTTGTACTTTATTAATATTGTTATGTCCCTTTTAATTTTTTTTTCGTTATTGTCGTCATAGCACAGACACGCTACTTTTGCAGTTTTGTTATAAATGTGTATAAATAAAATAAAATAAGTATAGAAAATAAAATAAAGCATAAGGTGAAAATAAGAAAAAATATTTATAAACAAGCAATTAGTCACTTTATTTTATAATTATAATTAACCATAGGTAACTCAAGGATATGCTAGGCGTATTGTACTTTTGGGCTCATGCTATGATTTGAAAATGATGATTTCCAGGTAATTAATATTCAATCTTAGCCCAATAATACATGTCAGCATGATTTCTTATTTCTGTCAAAATTTTGTTATTTGCGGTTATCAGTACAGGGTGGGTTATATTAAAATAAAACATTCTGCGTTCTTTCAACCACAGAGGATTAAAACTATGGTAGTTCTGTTTTGCTTCTTTAAACGTAATTATGCATAATAAGTTGTAAACGTAATGATAGTGGTAGATTTCTATTTGAATATTATGCAGTTTAATCATGATAGCCATGTCATCGAGGTAATTGATTTAAATACTTATGTTATAATAACATTATCAAATATTACCTTAATTTGAATTCTTTCATAAACAAATATATAAAGAGAAAATCGACTCCATTAAAAATCACCAGACTATTATTATTTCGCTTCCTCGTCTGTTGGCCATAAAAGAAAATGCCACGCATTTTGCAAACGGTTTTAAAAAAACTTCTCGTTAAGCTAGAGATTTGAAAATTTTATACATAACTCAGTACTGGATAACAATGCAATATAAGCTAGATTTCTTGTCTGTTTGTTTGTATGTTTGTCTAGCACAAATTTTGCAAACAGTTTTAAATTAACTTCCTGTTGAGCTACAGACTTGAAATTTTAAACATAGCTCAGAACTGGATGACAATGTGATATTATTTTTTGTCTCTTTCTTTGTTTGTCTATTTATCACAGAAATTAAATGAATTTAATGACTATTATGCGTTTTATTATAAATATTACTAACGCTAGTAGAAAAGAATTTAATTTACTAACAATATATTGATTGTTAATGTACATAATATAATATATCTGAAAGAAGGAACTTATTATTATTATGAATTTCAAGATATTTCAAATAGATTCCAATTTTTACACGCACAAAACTAAAAAGCAGATAATAATTATCTGCATATATTTTTTTTAATTTACCTCATGTTGAAATCGTACTCAAAAATTCAAAAAAATTTCCCTTTGCCCCTAAATAACTTATAATCCGATATAGATTAATAACACAAATGCACATAGTCCTGGAATTGTAAGATTTAAATTTTTAAGTGGTCGACTGGTTTATTTAACACGAAAAAGTTTAATAAACTGTCATATTTAGCTGAATCATACATTGATGTAGATTATTTTCCCAACTTTTCTTAATTACTTATTTGGGCTTAATTATAATTTCAAGTTTTTAATAATTTTACTAAAATCATAATGGTATAGTCTCGTCGATTAATTAGGATTTTACATAGTTAGACTCCTCAAATATAACAATTTCAAGTTAAATAATAAACATGGTATAATTGTAGTGTTACATGTATGGAGGAAAAATTTAATATTTTTTTATATATACATAATTTAGACAATTTGCTCGTGACGGGTGAATGCCAAACCAAAAAAGTCTCCTATACCATATTGCTAAAATATTATTTTTGAATCACATTTTTATCAATTTTTGCTTGAGAAAATTTCCCAAAGGTATGTTTTTATTTTTGATTTTTGATATAATATAAAAAAAAGTTCAAGTCAGCCTTAAACACATTCATTTCATACTGTAATAAACTCTCAGTCTTATAGTATTAACATTAACACTAATAAAAATTCAAAACTTTCTCCAGAACAAGAAATATACTAAGAGATTCCTATGATCTACCCCCTTCTTATGGTGGTTTCCTCAATATATTAAATATAATATTCCACACATATAAACACTTCTTTTTGTAGCGATCTAAAGTCTTTCAGAAAAAATTAACCGATATACATAATTGCGATTAAAATTTCGCCTCACACGATTCTAACATCCTTTATTGAAATCGAATTACTCGTACATTCGATGCAAGCTGTGTTTAAATATTAGCTTACTAGTAAAGACAGAAGAGTTTCCTTGTCTGTTTCATAATGGCTTATTCATAACCTCACTAAACTGTCTGTTATATTGACTTACCTTTATGTAATATGTCAGCTGCAAGGATCACGCCCTACGGTTCCATTTGAGTAGAAGTTATTAGAATGTTTACCTCTCATATGTTGCTCTTGGGTATATATTACCACACCTCATTTCACCAAAATCCGTCCAGTAGATTAACATATAGAAAATTAGACAAAAATTTTGAAAACTGGTTTTCCGATTTCCTGTATATTTATTTATAATAAATCCCGTTTTTAAAATATTTTCCATTTACAGAATTCACTTTGTCAAAGTTTTATTAATGGTATATACAAGCATAATGTATTAACATTCTTTTGAGTAAGAAGTTTAATTAGAGGGGCAATATTTGAACCTAAGGTTTCAAAATATTCGCTTAAGAAAGAAGTATAATTAATGACATAAGGGACAATATTTCAACCTGAGGTTTTGGAATGTTTGCTTAAGGAGTATAATTTATAACATAAAGAACAATATTTGAACTTAAAATTTCGCAATGTTTGCTTTAGTAAGAAGTATAATTAACGACATAAGGAGCAATATTTAAACCTAAGATTTCGGAATGTTTGCATGGGTAAGAAGTTTAATTAACGACATAAGAAGCAATATTTGAACCTAAGATTTGGAAATGTTTGCTGGAGTAAGAAGTGTAATTAACGACATTATTTGAACCTAAGATTTCGAATATTTGCTGGAGTAAAAATATAATTCATGACATAAGGGGCAATATTTGAAACTAAGGTTTTGAAATGTTTGCTTGGATTTGGGAGAGGTTGAATTTAAATAGTAAATAAATTCGTACATATATTTATGTTAATAAATTCGTACATAAATACTTTTAAATTTTGAAAATAACCTATGACACTTGATTATTATTTACCTGGCATTCTAGTATTATTTAATTTGCGAACGAAAGACAATAGGTATTACGTGAACATATGGTCATTCAACCTTCAGACAATCCTTGATTATTGAAGTTTTCAAAAAATGTTATTCCCAATTTCTTAATCGTATTATTCATATTATTAATTTGTATAGTTATTTTTACACCTTTTCCTAAACACAAATGGAGTAAAAGTTTCTTTAAATAATTTTAATTACAATAAGAGAAATATTTTAAGTCAATAACCCGCCTTTAGTTACTACGTTTAATTTTTTAAAATTTTTTCCTGAATTTGCGTGAGAACCTTTACATTACGACGCCATTCGATAATTGAAATGAACTTAGAACAATTTCGTTATCGTCAGATTTAGGAATTAACCGGGCCTATAAATGTATGGAAGTTGACAATAGTCATTTCGAACATTTTTTGTAACTTTAAGTGATTAGCGTTGTGGTTAGTGGTAATATCAATTTCTGTGAAAACTCACATTTTATTATTAATATGTGTAATATTAGAGTAATTTAATTTTTACTTTATTATTTTTAATTATAATTTTAATCTCGTTTATCACAATGAAGCTGTGTGAATTGCGAGTAATTCAATACAAGTTATTAAAAAAGAATATTAAACATTCGTTTCGAAGTCATTTAACAATTACATCTATTTCCCTAGCAACGCTATTAATATTATATATGGAATTAAAGTTCTTAAAAAGCAAAAGCAAATAAAACATGGGATTTCATTATTTCTAAGAGAAGTGATAATAATTAAAGTATTGTTTTTTCAACTTATACCAGTATCGATTTATAATCTATTCACTTGCTCAACTATTTATTATGATCCGGTATTAAAAAATATACGACTATACTTGAAACGAAATAATGGGGGAATATTCCCCCACTGCCCCAAATTTTATTTTTATTTTCTCATTTATCTACTTTAATGTATGTAATTGATATATATATATATATATATATATATATATATATATATTTATAGTAGATATCTTGCCACGAAAGCAATCTCTTACAGACATCTAGAGCACCAGTCTAGTCTTACTCGGCGAGCGGCCGGGAATCGAATCCGGATCCCCGTGAGTTACAATATTCATATTCACTAGATATCGTAACAATACAACGCCGTAACTAGACGACATCCAAACGGAAAAGATGAACCAGCACCAAACCACATAATGCCATGAAACCATAAACATCTCAGTAATATCTACGCGAACACGAAGAAATATGAAACTCTGTATTACTTTACTTTAAGTATTCATATTAATAATAAATTCATTACTCTTTTGGCATTAGCAGAGTTAACAAGTATTTTCATTGTATTTAAATTATTTGTTTTTAAATATCGAAGTCTCCCAAACCATATCTTGCGCTACCGACTGCGCCAGACTTTTGTGTTTGGGTTTCACAAAGGTTCCCAAAGCTTCTTAACGCCGTGAACTTTAATTCTTTAAACATAAATTAAAACCAATTAAATAAATAAGATACTTTCGGTAATAAATACATATGCAAAACAATGATCAATGGGCGTACTTCAGAAGATAACACTTATGGCTGTACTGTAAGTACTTGAACTAATATCGTTCATGTACATCTTTTATCCAGTGTTCTTTTATTGCATATAATATTTCACAGGTTCTCAGTATCAAACCATCATTTGTATTCTTAATATTATTGATCTCACATAATAATTACATTAGGTGAATAACAATTATTATGCTTTAGTTGAGTTGAATTTATGTAGTGAAACAATTATTTTGTGTGAATAAATTATAGCAAAATGGAGATTAAAGAAATTCCTCAAAACGTTATAAATATCATCCTGAGTTTTAACGGTAAATCCGATAAATTATCCGTATTTATAGATGCCTGTGAATACGTGATTCAGTTATGTGCCGATTTAGCGAAGCCGTCAAATCCGATTAATGGATTTCTAATTAGACTTATAATTAGTAAATTTGAGGGCAGAGTATTGGCACTTATAAGTAATCGTAATAGTAACCCAACATGATAATTTTGGTGACAACGCAATGAAGATTGTTTAGTATAAGAATTAATGTATTTAAAATTACGCAAATTCGAGATGTTAATATAATTTGCAGAAAGAGTCAAAGACATTAGAAGTTTATTAATTAGAAAAATTAGCGTAAGCTCGGTAAATGATCAATAGAAAAATATTAAAATAACTATTTATGTTAGCATTACGAAACTTCTATAAATTGTCTAAATAGGGTTACAGAGCTAGCAGTGAGGCTACAAAAACCTGAAACGCTCGAACAAACACTTTCAATGGTAATTGAAGAAGATAATTTCACTTTAATAAACAAGTCCTCACAACCAAACTTCTATCCATTTAATAAGCCTCAAAATAATTTGAATACAAAATACTTTAATAATTATAATAATACTTTTAACAAATTTCAACATCTTTATAATCAATCGTTTAGCCAACCATTTAATAGACCAATTTTTAATAATAAATCTAACCAAGAAGGTTTAATGTCATTAATTCATTCCGATGAAACACTACTACAAATTCTATGCCTTTTAGTAGTGACAATTTAGGTCGTTTTAGAATGGCACAAAATAGCAATAATTGGCAACCTAGATCTGGCCTCTTGCCCTTCGTGTACATATCAAAATCGGACCAAACGATGCGCACAGACACAAAATATAGACCACATTTTACTACAGAAGAGTTATTTTATCAGGATGATATCTCTGGCTTTAGTTACCACAATAACGCTAATTATAATACTTTAGAGTGCCATAACGAAGGACAATACCACGAGTATTTTCACAAAAGGGCTGGACAAATGAAAAGAAAAAATGGTTTACCTGAAATAAAAGCCCAATTTAAGATCGATACAGGATCTACCAAATATTTTATAAGTCCCAAGGAATGCATTTCATGAATTGCGGAAATTTCAACCCTTTCAGATATAATCGGTACACCAAATAACGAACCATAACTTCGTTATTGAAATACCACTACCTTGAATATTTAAGAACCCATCTGACATAAATTTCATGTGCTTAACGAAAAATAAGACGGCATCATTGCGATAGATTTACGTAAACGGATTGACGTAGAAATAAGCATAAAAAATAAATCATAAAAGCCAACACATACAAAAATATCTATACAGCATGGACAACCAATATTTTCTTATAATTTAAATAATAAAATATTATCACGCATAGAGCAAAGGATACAAGTTCCTGTAAATTATAAAAAAGGAGAAGCTATTATTAATACGACCACGTTCGTATAAGGATTAACAATGCTTACCGCGTTAGTGTCAGTTGGAAATTATAGAGCTATTATTACTATAATTAATAATACGGAAAAATATATGAAGATTACGTTACGCTAAAAGAAAACAAATGATTACGACGTAGGTGAGATATGTAAACAAAAGCAAAATAAACTGATCTATTCTCGTTTAAATAGGGAAGAGCAAAAAGCTATAAAAATATTTGCCTAGAATATAGAGATATTTTTCACTATAAAGAATTATCACTGATATTTACTAATTAGATCAAGCATAAACTCAGATTAAATAATAATGACTCTGTCTATATAAAAGCATACAGACAACCCCCATTTAAAAATGACGAAATTAGGAAACAAGTATAAGATATGATATAATAAAGTCTTCGTCCTCATTCTGGAGTTTTCCCATTCATATCGTACCACACAAAATTGACGCGTCGGGAAATCAATAATACAGAATGGTACTAGACTATAGGAAATTAAACGATAAGACTATTGAAGACAAATATCCTATACCGAATATTAGTGATATCCTAGATAAACTAGGCAGAAGTCAATATTTCATAACTTATACTTGGCTTCAGGGTACCATCAAGTAGAACCCCTGGAGACTCGGAAAAACTGCTTTTTGAACAAAACGCGGCCATTACAAATTTAAACGAATGCTGTTTGGATTTAATAAGGCACCGCCCACGTTTCAAAGGCTTATGGATAATATCTTACGTGGTCTACAGGTAGAAAAATTCTTAGTTTACCTGGACGATATTATCATGTCTTCCAACTCATTACAAGATTTAGCATAATTTATAATGACTTACACATGAGTAAATTAAGAGAAGTATTTGACAGGTGAAGACATAAATTTTTAAATACAGCTGAATAAGAGTAAACTCCTGAGGAAAGAAGTAGCGTATTTAGGACACCAAATCTGAGCCTAATCAAAATAAAATTAAAGCGATAATCAATTAGCCAATACCTAAAACTGCTAAAGAGATTAAAGGTTTTCTTGGACTTCTATCTTATACTAGACGGCTTATAAAGGATTTTGCAAAAGTCACAAAACCATTAAAAAATATTCTAAAAAAAGGTCGTTCTATAAAACACATCGACGAATTCATAAAAGCAGTTAATACGGGTAAACAGCTATTAACAAATAATCCAATATTACAGTATCCAGATTTCGAAAAACCGGTTATACTCACAATAGGCGCATTGAATGTCGCCTTAGGAGCAGTTCTATCACAAGCTACAATCGGTATGGATAAACCAATAGCATATGCCAGTAGAACTCTTAATAATACAGAACATAAGTACTCCGCAATAGATAAAAGATTGCTAGCAATATTGTGGGTAACAAAATATTTCAGGACATATTCGTACGGCCATCAATTTACGATTTATATGGGTCATAGAGACCCCTAACTTGGTTACACTCAATTAGAAAATTAAATTCAAAACTAACGAGATGGAGGTTAAAATTAAAATGGTTCGATTACGACATTGTGCACAAGAAGAGATCCTAAAATACGAATGCGGACGCATTATCGCGGATACAAATTAGATAGCATTAGATACAGATGGCAATTTTTAGCTGTTAATCTAGATGTTATTCTAGATTTTAAGGATTTGGTACAAATAGATGAAGCTGAATGTAATGAATTATTTGAAAGCTCTAGCATTAATAATCCAAATGACCAAATTACGAATATACAAAACAAAGTTGACGAAACGGGTATTGCCCATTCCTCCAACGAGGTAGGCATTTGAGGCATACCCATATTAAAACTCGTTTAATAATAACCTAAAAATTAAAAATGAATCAAATGATAGAGAAAGTATAAAAATACTATATATATACATGTAAAGGAAAGAAGTAAATACATTATAAAATTCCTTTAAGAAAATATTAAAAGTAAAGTTAAATACTATTGTCACTTCGAAAATGACGATTTATTTGAATAATTTAGCGTAATTTATAATGACTTAATAAATAAAAATGGCCAACAATTACACTGTACAAAACGTATGATAAATGTCAATGACAAGAAGGAAAAAATAAATTCAGTAAAAATTATCATGAGGGAAAAAATAGTCACATAGTTATAGAAGAGATGGTTAAGCAACTTAGAAGAAACTATTAGCTATTCAGGAAACTGTAAAAATATTCATAATTAATTGCAATAAGTGTAAAAACAAACAAATATAACAGAAACCCACTAACAGTTTCGCTTATGATTACCGAAACTATTGCTAAATCCTTACAACGGATTCATATCGACACGTTTCAAGTAGAAAGACAGGCATTGTTAACAATAATAGATGCATTGACAACATTAGGTCAGACTATAAGTATTAGAGAAAAACTTCAATACATGTTGCGAAAGCACTTATTAAATATTTTCAATGTATAGATTCCAATAAAAATTAAAACCGACGGGGGCCCAGAGTTCGACAACGAAATAATCAAAGACCTTTTAAGGGCTCATAAAATCGCCGTATATTTTACCATACCTAATAACCCAAATTATAATGGATTAAAGTTTCAATGTTAACCTTGTGGTCTTAAACAAGATCACAAAGATAACATTGAAACATTAATGTGCTATGCAGTAATTTCACATAAGAGTATTATACATACCTCAACTAATAAAATACCTTTAGAACTGTTACTAGGACATACCCAATCACCACCAAGATTACATCGAAGAACATATGAACCGCATGAAATTATCATACGAAAAAATAGGTGAACATATGAGAACATGTAAAGAAAGTACAATTAATAGAAGAAAAGAAAACTCAAAACCTACTCATTTCGAAATAGGACAATTAATATAACAAAAGGTAACCTCTACAAATAGGAACAAACTACTAATAAATTTGAAGAACCTTTTGAAATTTTGCAAGTAAATTACGATAATACTCAAGTTATAAATAAGAACAATAGATGAAAACGAGTTTACTGCAAAAATGTAAGACGACCTTTAAATAATCTAACAGAAGGATCGTTGCAGCCTTCGTAAGCGTAATCAAAATCAAAGATTACTCAGGGTCGTATCCGCAGAACTTAGGCAGAGCAATGAAACAAGTGGACCAGTGGACCTTAATCTACAGTTTTAGTTTAGTCGATATTAAGTTAGAATTTAGAAATAATATAGATATTTATATAAAATTGTGCAATATTCTAGAAAATCTTACATAGTACTACAATAAAATTTATAATTACAACCATCAAATAGACTACCTAATAATTAAGATAGAAGTTAAATTTAATCAAATAGCACCTACTAAGCGAACGAAAAGAGGTTTAATAAATGCAATTAGATTAAGTTTACAGGAATTTAAAATTTACCTAGAAATTGGGATATTGTTATTACTTTTATGCTTGCACATATAATTTTGAACATTAAAAAAATTATTCAAATAACATGCAACTCATTGAATTAGCATGCAAATTATTGTAGCACAATGTAAATCATTGTTAAAAACGTTAAATTGAAGTTCTTCATAAATACTTCATTTTAATTAAATTGAGATTTTGCTTTATTTGAGGAAAAATTTATACAAAACTTATTTTTTTTAATTAGAAGCTCATGAAAAATGCTCAAAAAATGAGTTTAAAACGAATTAACCATACGAATTACAAATTTGTTTGTGAAGGAACTCACTAAGGTTACATTTGCAATTTGACAGTTCCATTTTTTTAGTAAATCCGGCCAGTAGTTAACTGCTTTTTAAACTCAAATTTTTTCGTATAATAATTCTTCGTATCATTTTTCCGTATAATATAAATTAGATGTCGTAACAATACACCGCAGCAGCTAGACGACACCCAAACGGAAACGATGAACCAGAACCAAACCACATAACGCTTGAGAATCAGGGACATCTCAGCAATAACTTTGCGAACACGAAGAAACATGAAACTCTCTATTACTTTACTGTTATATATTCATATAATAATAAAGTCATTACATTATGGCATTAGTAGAGTTAACAAGTATTTTTATTGTATTTAAATTAAATTAAATTCTTTTTAAATACCGAAATCTCCCGAAACATATGTAGCGGTGTTCCGCGCCGCTAAAATTCGTATGAATTTTGATCAACCCAACACACTAAAGCAGCCGATTTTTATATTTATTCGACAGAAATCATGTAATTTATTTATTGTTAATTATATAAACGAGAGATTTTCAGTTATTTCCAGGAAACAGCAGTTTGAAAAATATCGTTTAGAAGTCCAAAACCTCTCCCCAACTCCTATGATCCCATTCACATTACTGTCGTTGTCGTTTACGATAATAACATTTGTCATATCAATGTCTTATATGTTTTTAAAATGAAATATATTTCATGTCACTAAAAATAATTAAAATGGAGTATGATTAAATTTTTACCACGCTCGAAATATGAAGCGTATAAATTCTTTTTTCGTGTCAATGTGTGAATCCATATTATTAAGTTTTTAACTGTATCATCCAAATTAAACTTAAAAAATGAGTGGTTTAAAGGTGCAAAGAAGATTCTATAATATCTCAAAAAACTCATCATTGTTACAAAAATCACTTCGATGTAAACTAGTACATCTGAGTGCAAATCATCGAAAGTGGTTTTTACCCTTTTTCTTTTTCTCAATAGCGAGAAAAGTTTCAAAATACACTCGTTTGTATAATTATAAATGTCATTCAGAATTGTTTAGTAAAAAATTCGAGTTTGAAAACCAATTACCTACTGGCCGGATGTATTAAAAAGGTGGCACTATCAAATTGCAACTGTAATCTTACTGAGTTCCTTTACAGAAAACTTTGTATTTCGTATGGTTAATTCCTTTTAAACCCATTTTTGAGCAATTGTGTCATGAGCTTTAAATTAAAAAAAATTAAGTTTCGTACAAATTTTTCCTCAAATAAAGTAAGGTACGAAAAAACTCAATTTAATTAAACTGCACTAGTTATGACGAACTTCAATTTAACGTTTTTAACAGTGATTTACATTGTGCTACAATAATTTGCATGTTAAGGTAATAAGTTGCACGTTATATGAATTTTGTTAATATTCAAAATTAGATGTGCGTGCATGAAAGTATATAAAAAGATCCCAATTTCTAGGTAAACTTTAAATTCCCGTGAACTTAAATAATATATATATATATATTTATAGAATAATTATGAAAACCAAAACATCAACATTTTTTAAATGAAATGTTCAAAAATACATTACGTCTGATGAATATTCTAATTAACCGTTATAGATATTATGATGCAACAAAAGTGAAGTATATACTATGTATTGGCATCATTTAAATATATTTATATTTTCCCTACATCTTACTATTTTATTTTATATATTTAAAATTTGATAGTGAAAAAAGTCTCTATTTCAAACTAATATTTAATTTGGTGGGATTACTAACATTTTTGTTAGCTTACGCTTGTCATTAAGAAATAGGTATTCGTGATGTAAGATATGATATAAGCTCTATTTAAATTAACTATTAAAATAAATATTTTAAGATAATGAAAATGTGTATATTGTGAATAATATTACCTTCTATGTAATATTTACACTTAAATAATGCCTAAAATTTCACAGAGCGTAAAATCAATACGATACCGTCCATTGGGTAACTTTTGAAGCGCTTATTGTAGACAAAGCTCGATCGTGCTAGACTTGTATAGCCTAAAATTAGTAATAAATTGAACTTGGATAATTATATAGACATATTATAAATGGAAATTATTAAATTAAAATATAATGTGTATTCCAGTTACCCTCGTAAAACATGCAAGCTTTTTATATATTGAGACATTTAATTTAATAAATAGTTAACAAATTAAAATAATATAAATGTACTTTACATTCTCATTTTTTAAATGCTTTTTCTTGCGTTTTAGCGTATTGTGATAATAATAATATAAATATATACTATATCAAGTAAGATTCAATGTAACGAAATATATATTTCATGATGGAGCCACAAAAGCTCTTTGTTACCCTTAGTGGTAATACGTGTATAAATAATACTGACCAGGGTAGAAACTATATGCAAATTATCACCTATGAACAATTATTAACAAATCTAAATCTACCAAAATAAATGGAATACAAATCAGATCAGCGTCAGATTAGGTTAGAGCCTGCCAGATCTTTGTACCAACCTTTTGTAAAGAAACCACGCAACATCCATGTTCAAAATATTTAAAGACATTAAGCTTTCATATTACGCTGTAACTTGTTTCTTCAGAACAAACGCTACTATTTAGAAGCGCTACAATAACTGAAGATTGAATTAAATTTATATGATGTAAACGGTGAATAACCGATTTACTTAGGTTCAGCTACTTAGGTCTAATATGAGGTGGACAATTTAACAAATAAAGAAGATAACCTGTTAACTACGGACTGAAATAACCCTATAGTTCTTCTGTATATACTTAGGCACATACACACAACTATTTAAGGTTACTTAATATTACGTTTTTACATCGTAAATATTTTCCCAGTAAAACTTAAAAGAATCTCATACTACGCATAAAAGCATTGTGAATTTCTAAAAAAATGTAATTTAAAATTTTCGGTACAGTTTTTCGTGTATATATATATATATATATATATATATATATATATATGTATAATATATTATATATATATATATATATATATATATATATATATATTATATTTACAAAATATTTAAATGTATTCTATATTCTATTGGGGTATGTGACGGTTAATCTGTTTTAAAAATATGTCAAATTTCAATGTTGATCAGTTTTGGAAAAAAAAATTGTTTCAAATTTTTTCCAAAAACCGATGGATGTTTTTCACTCAGTTGCGAATACGAATCAAATATATATAAATACGTATGTCGGACCAGACCGTTCTAAACTGCTTGATAAAAATATAAAACTAAATATTTTAAGTTTCCTCTTTTGTTTCCAATTTAAAACAAAGTGCTTTCAAATGGATAGAGAATTATTAATTAATATCATTAAAGTTTTTTGAACGGGACCAGCATCCCTAGTACGTAAGCTTATGCTTTTCCTATACGTTTGTATTTTTTTGGCATGTTTATTTTTACTCGGGCCGGCATTTGCTTTTGTTTCTGGTATTTGTTATATTGGTTTTATTCTAGTTGCATTTCTTTTGATTTCGTAATACATTGACTTATTACTTCTTATATTAGCATTAAGTTTTTTTTACCGTACTTTATATAAAGGAAGAATCACTTGTGTTTCATTTCCACTAGTTCCAGCTTGTATCAAAATTATTCGATTAAAACCTTTTCAAATTTTTTTTTCTAAAAGACAGTACATTATGAGCCAATGAACAGACAAATAACACAAGTAATGAATAAGTCATTAGGCGGAAAGCCTCTCTGCCTTATCGAGTTATACTGTTGCTGAGCAAATAGTCAAACATAATCCACTTCGTATGTAAACAGACGGTATTAAAGGACCGTCATGCGGTGTAATGTGAAATATTAATATCTATACTTTGTGGTTAATTATTTGTGTAAATGTGATCTGGATACATTTATGCTACCTTCCATAGAACCTTGTAAACAGTGTGTACGACCGAGGATAGATCCGAAAGTAATCTGTTCTCTTAGATATTGTGTAATATAATAGGCTTAATAGCTTATTAGTTTGCTGTTTCAATTTTGCTTTGTTGATTCATGTTTTTACTTTTGTCATCTATAAACGGTATGTGGATTTAATATGTGCAATTTAATTAATTTTTATTAATAATAATTATTTTTAATATTTAATATGTGCAATTTAATATATCGTTATTATTCCTATTTTGTCACTATAAATTGATTTAGAAATTCAATTATTTTGTCTTTTTTTCGAATTTTTATAAGCCGTAGGCAAAGTGAAATTCCAGTATTTATATCCATATAATTCCCTGATTTAAAACTCTTGTTCCGATTAAACAATTCTGCAAAAAAATGAAAAGATTTCAGTACTTTAAATTATCGCGGGGCCATGGCTTGTTAATTACAAGCTTACGGCTTATGAAGATGGGGCAAACTGGGGGGTTCCGTGTGCAAATCCCGTCCAATCGTCGAGCGGGATTGAAGTAAGATTTGAATTCACGTAATTAAAATTCCATAGACACATGACGGCCAGCGACGCCATTGATACGAGAAATTACGCACTGTGATCGACAAGCTACCTGCCCAGAGTGACGATTGTGAATCTTGCATTCTATGATACGTAAATTCAGAGAAATATATGTCGAGGAGTAAATGAAAAAGGATGCTGATGATGTTAAATTTACATTTTAATTGACAGCTTTGTCTCCACATCGATTTTATGTACATTTATTCGAAATTTACTTCCATTAAACATAAAAAAAATACCAGTGTTTATATTTCACTACCGAAAATAATCTCATATTAATATATACATTTTTATAATTTTTAGAATTTCTTTAGCAATTTTCCCCAGTTTGGATTGTTTTTTTGGTATTTGATTATCCATCAAACAATTATTTATTAAAATTACCTGATATTGCAGTTTTAGGTCAATATTAGGCTTAAATATAACGTTTGCAATTAATTTTATTAATATCCTTTCTGCTATGTAAATTTAAATTTTTGCAAATAATTAAAAATCAATATTACTAATAAGTTACGGAATAGGACTTAAATAATCTGTTGTAATAGTTATGAGAAAAATTATACAAGATTTTGTAAGTCACAAAGATCGCTCGAAGTTTGTTGAACATTTTAAACTTAACGATTCAGTATTACAGCGTCATCTCGATCATTTATGGCTGAAAGTTGCGTTGATACAGTAGTAGGTATAATTGTAAAATTTATGATATATATTTGTATTAATATTCTTCAATAATCTATTGGATGTACAAGCATTGTTCCTACATATATAGAAACTTCCCATTGAATCAGCTTAATTCTGTCTTTTAAATGGTTTTATTCGCACAAACTTAGGAAGTTTGGCGATAAAATCTCTCAGTTATAACGTCATATAAGATGAATTATAACGAGACGGCTATAATAGGCGCCATGCCAGGCAAACAATCATAACGTTTCAATGCGCTATCAGGTATGAACAAGGATAATGTCTTTTGAAGTGCCAATGTATTGAATAAAATCCATTGTAATTTGACGTTACACTCGACCCAAAATGCTCATTTCATCGAAGTCTAAATCTTTTATATTCCGTTTTAGTAAATTATTTTTTATCTGAATTCCCACTCTATTGATTTTGATGATTGACTTCAAGGAGACTTCAGTAATTAATTCTAAGAAAATTTCTATAATTATGTTTAGCCGTAAGCAATAAATTAAATTTTTTTTTTCTTTCTTTTTCTTTTATACCTTATGGAGGGTTACATTTTTTTAATGAATGTATATGCTTTATAAGTAAATGTATCTATTTATTTGACAAGGGTTTCAATTTAAATGGTTTTATAGATTTTATCATATTAGGTATCGCTAAATTCATTTTCGTGTTGCAAGTTCCACTGGCTACATTAAAATATCAAAATATGGAAATGATGATTTTGGATGCCACATTGTTTACTCTGACAATAATTTTTTTTAAACATATCGAGTTGGGTAACAGAAGAAAGGGTTTTAAGTTAGGACTACAAAAATATACAAAACTTGCTTGTTAAAATTAAACTGGAAAGGCAATACATTCAACAAAAAAATATAACTACTTATAGAGGAACACATTCTTGTTTCAACCGCTGCGCCTTTCTTACATTGATATTTATATTATTTTATTAATATAGCGTACTTATACTATTTATTAAAAATAAAAAAGGAAGATATAAAACTTATAAAAATAAAAAATAAATTACCGGTATCAAATATAAATACCAAAACAATAAAATACCAGAGAACTTTAATTTGTTGCTTTTCCACGGATTAACGATATACACAATCGATTTGAATTATTAACTAGGCGGGCTAGTGGAAAAACTTTGTACGGCTGTAGCTTCACAAATTACAAGAAACATACTCGATAAAAATTTTATGGACCTCAGCTCACATATATTTACAAATGAGCAAGCTTACGTAGCTCTTAGCCGAATAAACCATTAGCTGGATTAGCTTTTAGTACCCTCGATACCAAAAAGTTGTTGGATCGGTCACACAATCGATATATTTTGGATTAGCTTTAACGTATACGGGAATTAAAATCTATCAATTGATATATTGAAATAACTTCAAGTTGATATGATAAAGCTTCCGGAAATTTTGGTCTAGTTCTAATCCATTCCTTTTTTCCTAAACCGATATTTTGTTTGGCGTAGGACTTCTTTACTTACCAATTCCAGCCAAACTAAAAAGCTTGAAAGAAACAAAATTATTAAAAAAACCTGACGGCAAAATAACAACTGAAAATACAAAAGATTAAAAAACTCGAAAAGAGAAAAACAAGTTCTATAACTTCAATAATTTAGTTTGAGCATATAGAATCCACCGTGCAGTATTAGTTTTTTACGCATACAAATAACTAATCAATTTTTTTTTTTGCAATTGGGTTTTTCGAACAGTTTTTTCTTAAATATTTTGTTTTTATTACTTCGCTATTGGGTTAATCATCATCGGTTTTGAAATTAATGTATTTTATTGCTTTTTAGACCACTCACGTGTATTTCCATCTGTTTATCGGTCACAGCCGTTTTCCCAAGATATATTTTGACATTGAAACTTTAAAATTCACGGAGATGTAAAACGTATTTACTTTGATTTTAAAAATATATTTACATGGAAATATTTCAAGGATTCATGTAATTTTTAAATTAATGTGTCTTCTGGATTATAAATTGAAAAAGCGCGTTATAAAAAAATATTTTTTTCAGAATTTTTGTAAGATAGTTTTGGAGATATCACCGAAAATATCTATAAAAAAATATCCAAAAAAAAATTATTAAGAAATAATACTTGTATCGTTATTAATAAAAATTTTATTAATAACGATACAAGTATTATTTCTTAATTCCATAAAATGGATTTATTAATTCCATAAAATGGAAGCCTAAATACATATTTTATATAAATCCATAAAGTTTTTTTAATTCCATAAATTTAATTATTTCATTTATTATAGAATGCTGCTCTTATACGTTTGCAGAATACATTTTTAGAGTCCCTTACCTTGAAAGTATAAACCTAACCTTTATAAAATTACACCCGTTCGTCTGTCTATCTGCTTATCATAACGAATTTTCTCAGGAACCGATGTAGAAACTTGCAATTTGGTAAAATAATAGATGTTATTATAATGTTCAAAATATTGAAGTACCAATTTTAGAGGAGACCAATAAAGGACTTGAATTTGTTTTTGTTTTGTTAAGAGGTTGTTTATAATTATAGGTAAAAGTTTGAAAGGGTAAGTTTTTTGAAAAAAAAATGAGAACCTTTCATGCCTTACCAAAATATTTAAAATAATTTCATTCCCCTCATCGTTCTCTTGTTCTTATTTCTGAAACAACAAAACTAAAAATCATGAAAAAATAAATTTGGTGAAACCAAATAAAAAAATTACAGAATAACTATATTGATTATTTTTTAGTTTTATAGTTTTCGAGAAGCTTACTGGATTTTTAGTTTTGAAAAACATACTGAGCAATACATTTAAATGGGGAAAAAACATTTGTAAATTGTTTAATAGAAACACTATGCACCCTTAAATGTTTTAACATTTGTATGTACCTAAGTATACTGTATAATAAAACAGAATTTTCTCAAAAGTAAAAATTTAATTGAATTTTTATTGAGATAATTATTTCAATTTCCATCGGACGATATGGAACGATTCAAATACCGGTACAAATCTAATTTTATACGAACGATATACGAACTATGGCTATTATTCTGCATCACACATAGAGTCTAGGACGAACTTATAAACAACAGTATTTAGTGAAGTTATCTATAGAAGTTGACTTTAATTTAATGAAAATTTAAAAAAAAATTATTTCTGGCAACAAATTTTTGTTATAGATGCCCGCAAACAAACATTTCCTAAAGGATTTTTTTTTATTCTTATCGAATATTTCCTGTTGCATGGGCCTTACATATTCACTTTATCCCTTCACTCATTACATAGAGTATTTTTCTGACTATATGTAATTACAGATATTTTTTAAAACAGATTTTTTTTTCTTTTAGTACCTACCTAATTAATTCTAAATCAATATGTTAAACTAATATCGTATACATACCAGTGAAGACTATTTAGCTATTTTATAGAACTAAAAATAAAGCATTTCTTTTTGGAAAACATTATATTTTTTGTATGTACCAGTATATTTATTCCATTAGTCACATAAAACCACGTATGTTAATAATTTAAGAAGGGACTACAATAAACATCACTTATGTATGTATAAAAGGGTATGTACGTGTTCAGAGGGTACTTGTATTACAAAATGTATTCATAAACTATTAAAGTCAGTATTATCTTAGAATTATATATTTTCTACATACTGAACAAAACAATAATTCTATCGTAGCTAGTTTTAATTTAGAAATAATACTTTTTTTTATGTCCTTTTTAAATGTTAATAATATTGGTTCAAAAATGTCCAAGGACGAATGTTGAGAAACAATACCGTTATGCAATCGGCATATTCAAATTATGGGGTTACAAAAAAAGGTATTATCATTATAAATTTGCAGTACGAAAAATAATGGTATAATAAAAAATAATGTTACTGAATTGAGTGTCGAAATTGAGAAGAGAAAGAGGGGATAGGAACAATTAACATGCGAATATATGATTTTATATAAATATAATACACCAGCGTTCTTAATTCGTGCAGATGATGGTGACATATTAAATGTCTGTATTTAGATTTCATAGGATCTATACACTCGATTATGATAAAGTCGGAATTAATTTGTTCAATGAATACAGAATTAATGTGTTTTGCACGAATGTAATTTCTTTTTTAAACAATGTGCTTAAGAAACTTGTATTTTATTTGTTTCTTTAGACAAAATGAAGTTTACTTTGCCAACTTTGGCCAAGCAGAGAAGAGAGTTGGCAAAGGAAAGAGAGCAGCGGATGGCCAATGGCGGAGGAATCGCGATTGGTGACATCCAAATTGACCCCATCGTTTCCTTAATAGCGCCAGGGCCAATTGTGGAAGTCTCGCCAAACGAATTTAGCAATTCAGTCGAGGTAAACAACGCGTATAATATAATCAAGGTAAATAAGTGTACATTTAATCTTTTATTTAAAGCGTTTTTTAGAAACTGATTCGGGGCACCGATAGTTTTTAGATTTATTAATTTGAAATTAAATTTATTCCAATATATATTAATAACGAAGAAGCAGAAGTTTGTCATTTAATAACCGAAAGTAGTTTGTCATTTAATCTTAAAAATTATAAATTGTATAATTCATTTAAGAACCTTTCCGTTGTGCTTTTTTTTATTTTCTTTCTATTCATATGCTAAAATGTGTCGAAATGAAAGATTTGTAAATATGTGATATTCATGAATAGACATTAAATTAATTAGAGCCAATTTTCTACAGATCTGCCTGAGCAACAATCGACGAGTGGAAGTGAAGTTTTTGCTTTCTGAGAAACTTTTCCAACATCGTCCAAGGCAACGGAAGATGTTACTGTGTATGATTATCTGTGCCTCACCCCTCAGCCTATGGGTGAGGCACAGATAACTATGTTGGATGTAGATACGAATGTACTTATAAGCAGGAGACGCACCAGCAGCCAGCATGCCGGTATCTGGACATCTCATTTTCAGCCGACGTCAATTAATTCAAACGGAAAAATCAAAAATAAATTGCACGAGGCGTGAAATATAGCAGACGCAACGAAAAGAATACGAGCTCTATGAAATCCGCAGGGAATTTTTTTTAAGTCAGGATCGAGAAGCTGCTGAGCTGATCCTGCTGAAGTTGCAGGCGGAGGTGAAAAATGAATGAAATACATTTTTAGATTATTAATGTGTATCGCAAACAATGGGGATTACTTCGAGGGTGATAAAATAAATTTTGATGAATAAATTTAAATTTGTGTGTTTTTAATCAATTCTGGGTAGTTTTTACAAAGATATGAAAAATTTAACCTTCTGCTAA
The DNA here is from genome assembly GCA_039881145.1 of Druceiella hillmani. Lineage (NCBI taxonomy): Eukaryota > Metazoa > Arthropoda > Insecta > Lepidoptera > Hepialidae > Druceiella > Druceiella hillmani. The sequence goes on along the minus strand of JAYKKI010000016.1, from coordinate 19,201,627 downwards.
TCTACTACCTCTTTACGAAATGTAGAGGAAGGTAATCTCTTAATTATTTTTATTTGGAAATTTTTTATCCTAACTTCAAAACTAATACGATGCTCGAGTTAATAGCAAATCCAATATGAACTTTAAAATTCTTCACATTGTTTTAAAACTCTGTAATATTTCCTGAAAATATTTAGTTTTGCATTACATATCAAGTTTTAACAAAAAAAAATATCTTTGTATGTAGACTTAGTTAATATCTTTGTATGTAGACTTAGCTACATAATCGTACCTAAATTGATTAATGGTTTAAGCATATTCACAAGGAGAAGGCACGATTTAGGAAATTTTGTTTGAGATTTTAGTATAGTGGCATGTTATATTTAAGGTAAATATTTGTGTAAGTATAATAAGGCACCAGCAAGACACTAATAAAAACAAACTCTCGCGGAATTTTAGTTATACGAGTATATTGAAAGTAAATGGTCGTAAAGTAAATGGCAGCGAAATGGTCGTTTGTTATAATTGCAGTGCTCGAATCTAAAGGTCATGTTCCATATTCTTATCTTGTTTTTTTAATAAGGTTAAAATATTTTTTTTAATAGTTGCAAAATAAAAAAACTACTATTTTAAAATGTTTACCGTTAATTCTTAATTTTAATTTTAAATTTTTATTTAAAAAAATCTCCTAATCTTACAAAGTATGGATATGTTTTAAGTATATATCTAGGTCTTTCAATATGATGAGAAAATGACTTCTTATAGGCATTACTCACACTTTCTTAATACAAAAATTATTATAAATACAATAGAATTTCGTGAAGTTTCAATAACATCCATAATTTAAACTTGTTAAATATATCATTTGTGTGTGTGTGTATATATGTGTGTGTTTGAGTGTGCGTATGCATGCGTGCGTGCGTGTAAGTGTGCGTGTGTGCGCGTACGTGTGCATGTGCGTGTGTGTGTATGTGTGTTTATGTGTGCGTGCGCGATTGTATACGTGCGTATATGCTTGTGAGCATGCTTCCGCGCGTAAGTTCATGCGTACATACGTGCGTGTAGTTAACTTTTATTTCATATATTTGACGTACATAAAAATATGGAGTGAGTGACACGCTACATAACATTTCGTGAAGAATGGGCCACATGAATATATTTCTAAATCTTTTCAATTGCATTTTGGAAACAAAACATGCTCAGTTTCTACTGAATTTCAAATAAGTAAACTATATTTTTCCTTTATTTCTATGTATTTATGCCATTCAATTACATGTGTCTTTTTAAACTGTATGCACTTCTTTTAAACCGAAGGATTACTATGTTGCGAAGTAAGGACAAGAATATATAATGAAATTATAAAAGTTACATTTTGATCATTCTGAGATGTCAGTAATGTTCCAATCACAAAAATGTTAATAAATTATTAAACTTTAGAGGGAACCTAGAAACATAAATTATATCGATACGTTTATATTGTTATCAATTTTATTACATTACTGAACGTAAGAAAATTAATAGAGTTCGAAACCGTAAATGATAACAGATTTTTAAACTAAATAATTAACTTTTGTTACTTAAGTCACTCTTTTATTATTATCTTTATATTAAACGAGATCTGTGCACTATCAAACCAATCAAATGTTTATTTCAATACAAAAATATCTAATTTCTGTTTTAAAGGTTTTCTGCAATTAATGCTTGAAAACTGTTTACATTTTTTAAGGTTTATTCATTTAATTGCTAGTTCTTTATTTTTACTATCCCCGGAAAACCATTGCAAAATTGAACAGACATTCAAAAGGTTTTAAATAAAATGAGTAATCAAATAAAACAAAAAAATCTTACCAATGAGTCATAAAAAAATATGGCAAATATAAAGAAATTGAAAAAAAAATAAATTAAATTAGATTAGACAAAAATGGCAGTAAAGGGTTTTCCAATTACCAATCGTATCATAACAATACATAAGTTAGTGAGATAATTTTAATAGAAACTCCCTTTGCTCAACTCTTTCCATTGTTTTAACCTTTATCTCTACCGAATTTATTAAATTTATTTGAAAACTATAGGTCCCATCTGAATTTTACAGAAATTACAAGCCACGTGTAAAATTACATTTAAAGTACTTACTCTGCTAGTGATAACTTAAGTCTTTGTTCACAAATCGAATCGCTTATATTTCTTCTGAGTTAAAAATAATACATTTCACTGAAATAAGATTAATGTTTACTTGGCTACGCTGTACGTGTTTAAACATGAAATTAATGTTTTCATTTAATTTCATTGTAAACAATTGTTTTGTGTCTATTTCACATATATAGTATATATTTTAATAGCTTAAAATTGTATATTTAATGTAAAGAAAATATGTAAAACTACTCCTTGAATCCAATTCTCATTCAATCATTCCATTGAAGGAATTTTAACTTAACCTTTCTCTACCCAGGCCTTACTATATAACAGATACACCTGCTGTCACAACGAAATTACCTTTGCTGTTATTTAATATGCAATGTACATATTTTTAAGTAACTTAATTTAAATATATAATAGAGCACATAATTAGGTAAAGAAATAAAAAAAAGTCAGTTAATCAATATTTATTACTAATTACAGCCCCTTCAACTGCGCAACGTATTCAAATAAATTTTTTACTTAGTTTCTATCAAAGCTCAAATAAAATCATACAAACAAGATTCTAATTTCTTAAATGTTACATGTGGTCCATAACATTTTACTAACTATTCTGGAAAAACAATTACAACACATCATAAATTAATACTCTAAACAAAAATATTTTGTTCATGATGTGCAGTTGTACCGTGTTTTACGGTTTTTTTTTCAGTTAATAATATAAAAATCATCTTTAATATATCTAACCTACAAATATGAAAAATCTTTTCCCTTGGATTACGCCACACTTAGTTTCAAAGCTCGGTTTGTGATGTGGGTCTTTATGAGATCAGCCTCCAAAAATTATCTGCGATTTGTTTTCACATTTATGCTATTGAAGCCTTACACAATATAAAAATTTGCACCTGCTATAATTGTTAGACTATACAATATAACCATAGGCCATCAGTTATTACTCTTTTCACAGTTGTAGGTCTCGCACATATTGTCCGCCGTATCAACATCTATATTTGTTGCGCCGTAGTCCATTATTATCTCATTTTTTAGATTTTACGCATTTACACTAGAATATTCATGCATACTCGATATAAAGAAAAAAAGTTTCTATTTTGCCACAAGATGAACAAGGGCGGAATTATTTTGTTGACGAAATAACCAAAACTTTTCTGGACAACCTTTGGTTGGTTTTGGAAATTTCTTTTGTTCTGGGAATAGTTCCAAGAACATCAAACAATTATTACATGTGATAATGGACCAATTCCATGAATACAATTACTGTGACGTGTGACCAACCCCTGTTACTCCATGTCGACATTATATGATCCAATTGGTTGCTTTCCAATGTAAATATCCAAGTTTAATGTGTAAAACATTTTTTCAGTCAGAGCATAAATTTGTATACCATATTTATTTGGCTTTGATGATATATATTGCTTGAAGCTGTGACGTCCTCTAACTGCTCCTAATTTTTCATTAATTATAGTATATGTAGAAGCACTTAAATACTTCCTAAAATATGAGACCAGTTCTTAAAATAAGTCTGGTATAGGCACTAATTTAACTTCAGTAGCAAGATGGATTCTGGTTTTCTTGTCATCAAATTTAATGCACTGCACTAGAAGATAAAATATATTCCAGTTCATGGTTAATCAAAATATATTTGGTGATGAACCATCAGTTCTGAATAGATTTTTGGCATTCGAGCGAATATTTTTCCTAATATCAGCAAAAGTCAGAAGCCTCGGGCTTATAATGTCTTTATTCTATTTCATTAGTTTTATGGTAGTCCTTTTTTTGTTTGTTGAACACACTTGATAAGCTCTCAATGTACTGATTGGTGTATTTAGTTATCGGATTTATAATATTACGAGAAAAATATAGTTTCCAAATCTTACCTAGTTCTTTGATTTACCTTGTATATCCCTTCACACCGAGAAGCCAGGTAACAATATTTCTCCCCGTGTTCTAACAGGCAATGCTGCTTGTTCTATTGTATTCCATTATCTCTGCCAACACAATAGTTAGAGAAAATTTCCAATGCCATTTTGCTTGAAGGGTCAGCCTCATTTTCACTCCCACCGTTTTCTTCACTCTCATTACTGTCTTTGTAGTTCAATTGTATTCTTCATTAATTTTGATGTTTAGGTAAAATAAACGATTACAATGAAAAATATATACTCTAAATATGTCATTCAAGGTTATTATTTGATAACAAATAAAGTATCAAATGTAAAAACGTAATTATTAGTTATATTTTACGACGTAATGATAGAAAAACATAAATTAGTCACTAACTAAAAAACTATCATTTATACTTGCTCTGGTCCCATAAACTGAGCGGTAGATATTATACAGATACGAACGTACGGTACAAGCGTCGCTGCCTTACTAAACCGTGCCTAATAACTTGCTATGAAGCTACAAAAAAACTCAAAGCGGTAACGCTACTATGAAGTGAATATGACGACGAATATGATTCGTAAGTCTGGTGAACCTATGCGCGGATATAAGAAGTTTAACAGTTATTTAAGTAACTTTATTTTTCATTTTTAACTTGTGTATATAATATTACAAAAAATAATTGAAATTCTGGAAAATGAGGCAAAGCTTCGTTCAATTTAAATTACGAATTCAAGAGAAGAAAAATGTAAATATAATTAAAAATATAAATCTTCACAATTATTTCACTAATCTGTTACAATGAGTGTTCATTATTTATTATACATTTATTTCCTGCTTTAATATTAATGAATAAAAAATATTGTTCGTATCAGCTCCGAGGCGCCACTGGAGTTTACTCCTTAATTAAGATTGTCTTGGAATGTATAAAATATGTAACACTGTTTGTAAATATGAATATCAATATCATCTATCAATATATATCTTACCGTTAAGGCGGCGTTCATAAGAAACCCTTGCCCTCGACAGTTTTTTCATTGACTTGCGTTGCAAAACTGCTCCCTATGAAAATTTTTGTTTAACGAGATAATATACAATCTAGTTCATCCTGAATGTACTTTCTAAATATCGGTAAAAGGATTTTTAAAATCTTGCGGGTAGTTTCGGGCATGCAAAATTACCAAATTTTATAATATGTGAAAATTTTTTTTAACGGGATATAAAACCTATGTCCATCCTAAAGGCCTTTCTAAATATTGGTGAAAAAAATTTTTAAATTGGTTGAGTAATTTTGGATATTACCTCCTACATCCAAACTTACGAACTGTTACACTTTTTTTAAGGCTCTGAACTTTTGATTTCACTCCTCATAAAATTTTATTTTTATACCGCGCGCTATATATGAAAATAAATTCTTAAGGAGTAAATTCCAAAAAATAATTAAAATTTTCTGCATCATTTAGAAACAGGTGTATACTTCATTAAGCATAACTGTACAATATAGATGGAGCGTGCTTCATGAGTACCTCAAATACAAGAATGTCATGAAAAGTAAAAGGCCCCAACTAACCCAAGCGTTTGAATAATTCCGGTTCGCACATAATATTAACAAGAGGATATTATCCTTACTGATATTGACAGAACGTAAGCGCGTGAACGTCATTTGCACATTTTTTTATAAATAATGTAAAAAATAACATATGTTACGAAACAAATTATTAAAAATATTAATATTATATTTTTGGGGGCATATTTTGGTGACATTTGGGATTAAACTTTTGGGCTTCATGCTGTTTTGTACCCTCTATCTAAAATACATTTTTAATGCTGAAATTAAAAAGAACTAATTAACGTAATTTTAATTATGCAGTCAAATTAATACGAAAGTAATGTTTATAATACGAACTATCAAATTTTATTCGTCATAGAAACGAAAATACAGGACAGCCGTGGTCAATATAGTTATTATATAGCACGGCGAACAATACAATCATCAAAATCGCCTAACCCTATACATCCTTTCTTAAATTAGTTTAATGAATGCATCCTATAATTTCCAGTCTCATAAAACTACATCAAGAAGTACTAACAAAATTAAAACCACAATACGTGTGTTGAAATGCATGTTTTCGTTTACAGTTACTGTACTCCTTTATTCTTTGAGTATTTGATAATTTGAAATATTTATAACAAAAAGAGAAGCCTCTATGTTTAATAATCACAACTTATAACTAAACTACTACACGATTGCAAGCCATACTCTTAGAATGTTAACGATTTCACGCATTATTTCCGAAATAAAAATTAGTTTCATACTATTAGGTTTCACCTTTTTTTCAATCTAGATACGATTTTCAATCTATAAGAAATATATTCAAAAATCACTGAGTATATTAAGCAATAAATTCGAAAGAAAATAATATATTTTAATAATATTTCACGAATTCAGCGTTTTAAATATTATTACAAATAAATAATTTCATTAAATAAACATGTTAATCAATAAATATTCCAGAAATATAATGTTTCTGGCTTATTTTTATCCAACATTTTGTCCTCATGTATTATCACATGGATTGTCTGTTTATTCACATACCTTTCTATCTAATCTCTTTTAAATTCAGTTCCACCAGCTTTACCTATACCTTATCCTACAGAATGGCAAACAAATCACAGAACATTTTTTCACCAATTTATCCTGGGAGATTTTATCCTAGAGGATTGTATACATAGAACATTAACATAGTAGATCAAGTTAAAGAATTATATTAATTTTGGAAGGCACATTCTAGTAAGCGTGCAAACCCGAACGCGAAACTATGGGTATTGAAAGCTTGTTGGAAAATGAAACGCAAAAGAAGAACAGTCGCAGACCTTGTAAATTTTTCAGGACTTGTTCATTAAAATCACAAACATCATTTTCATGATAAATAAATCAAAAATTTCAAGCACTATTGGATGACGTATCACAAAGGTTTATGTGAGGGTAATTTCAATATATTCATACACGAATTTGTTTTGCAATATGTAGATATGTGGTAACTTATTATAGAACTTACGTACGCGATAATAAAGCGTGATAGACTGATAGTATTTTTTTAATGAAAATGTTATAATTATAATATTAACCAGTTTAACTTATGATTATATATAATTCTATTTTTTAATGGGTTAGGTACCAAGTAAAACAAGTATTATATCTGATGGGTTCGTGACTGGCACAGTGCACACTCACTCTAACCCCGGCGCGCTATGCCGAGCCTTTAGACCCGCTTATGGCTACCCTGCTTGCGTAACATTCCAAAATAGCACGTAAATTCAGTATGATCGTACGAACATATAAAAAAGGGTGCGTGTACTTATATTCGCGCGTGAGAAGTTATACTTCTTTGGCATCATTAAATAATACATACGGATAGATAACCTCAATTATATTGGAGCACTTACGGATAGATAGCCTCAATTATATTGGAGCACTTGAAAAAGTCTATAAACACAATATTAATCAAAATATTGAATTTAAATCACTACTGAATATAATTTATCAGCACATATATAAATCGCACTTATATGAAACTATAACACGTGTGTGAATGTCGACACTAGAAACATGTGGATAAATACTATGAATATAAAAACAGTGAACAGAGGCGACGATGGTGCCAATAGCTTTTGTTTCGATACTGCAACCGCTGCAACTTCATACTGTAACTTTTTTGTGACGAATCTTAAAATTTCACTCTCATCATTTTTTCATAACGCGTCCAAAGAAGTATAACTTCAAAAATTGTCATAATAAACTATTTTATATATTTAAAGTGTAAATGTTCTTAAAAAAGAAAACATTGTTTCGTATTCATGAACAAAATGTAAATATATATCTAAATTGCTGTCATTTATGAATCAATCGTTATTTGGTAGTAAAAGGGAATATGACTTTGAGTGATTATATAATTATCATTCTTGAAATCTAAGTCATAACTTATATATGTACATATATTATAAGTTCTTAACGGTATATTTCATTTTGATGGTAGGGATTTCCACCGACGAAAAGTATTTGTACATAGTTAAGCATTAATATAACGGTATCGTATACATTTTCATTTTATTTTTTTCCGTAACAAAATGATATTCGGCTTGTATCAGCTACTGAATAAATCATAAGTCAAGTTATCTGATTGAGCTAACGAAAATGGTTGCCGTATTTGACCTGAAATCAGGTTCGCAAATGAAGTTAAGACTTGAAACTGCCATGTTACTACAAGATTTATTGATGTTATATAAATATAACTGTTGGTAAAACGTTTATTTTGAACTTTAAGCTCGGATTTATCGAAAAAATTACTCAACATGACACAAAGTTAATTTTCAAAGCAATCACCAATAATTTATTTCAGTTCAGTGTCGATGATATTTCTTTCAAGATGAAGGAAATGAAAATAGACAAAGATAAAGAAAATATTTCATTTTGAGACTATTGGTTTTTAGCCAACAAGTTCCGAGACATAGAGAAGTCAAATTCAGTGTTATTATTCGGCTTTCCTTTATATTTTTAACTAAGGCTCCAGCAGGGTGTACCCTCGTCAAAGCATCAACAAAGTGCCAATAGTATTTGAAAATATATTTATGTCTTTATCTTTGTCAATCAATACGACTTTGTAAAGGCTCGTTTTTTTCAAATTGAATAAATAGTTAATTTTACCAAGTATGGCGGTAAAATGTAATTTCTGAAAGTTGAACGTTTTATGGTTGAGATAAAATTTCTCATTGTTTTGTAGAAACAATCTTTTAGAAAATAAATTAATTTTTGTTACTCTAAGTTAAATATAAAAATAATCTTTTTTTGTGTTAAATTGAAAAAATCATGAAATGTAATAAATGAAAGTAACAATAATAATAAGTTAGAAAAAAAATATTAATGATTAACGGTTTCATTGGTCTAACAATAGAACATACAATAACTGCGTGCTCAAGAAAAAATATTTTTTGCATTTAATTCCTTTGTATCCTGTTTTTCGGGTTTTTTTTGAAGAGCGGAATGAACAACGACCTGCTTGATGGTTATAAGAAAATAAAGGTTCTGGATTATCAAGTTTCATATTTCTGACAACCTTTATTTTTGGTAAACTCAAAATTAATGCCTGTTTTTTTAGATAGAACATAACGACAGCCTATGTAAGTATCTCCAGAAACTTCCAGCGGTTTGTTTTTATATTGAAATTGTTTAGCTCATATGTTATATAAGAATTTATCACCGCAACATTCATAAGGCTGTAAAAAACAATCATCGGCCACCGATTAGTTCCTCTTGCGTAGTATATATAGGTCTCGTATATTTTGCCTAACATGTTAACACCCTCTTTTATAGTATTTTAGTTCATAATTATCTCTGGTTTTCCAGTTTGTTCATTTATTTGAGATCAGCTTGCATACTAGAGATTAATAGAACATTTTTATTTTTCTTTCGCACATATGAAACTAGAGTACACTTATTTCTGCGTCCAAATAAAATAGACTTTTCTCTACTGCCTTTTACATTAGTAAATTTCTTTGGCAGTCTCTATTTATTCTCGAAAATTATGCCTATCATACGTAGGGTGTGATCCCGCATTAAACTGTCGATTATAGGGACGCTTGTGAAAAAATTATCACAGGTTATATTTCGACCAGATCTATCGATTACGTTACAAATACGCTTGACTAATACCTGAGATCCAGTATCGACTTTACACGGCCCTTCGTGTTGTTATCCTACATAAACTTCCAGATTCGACGCATAAAACCTTTTGGCATCGGCGAGTGCACATATTTTTATGCCATATTTCATTAGTTTTGAAAGTATATACTGACAAAAGCTACAGTGGCCTCTGAATGCATCCAACTTCTTGTCGATTGTTACAAAGTCACAGAAGCAGAAATATTTTTTGGAAGATGATACAATGTCTTCAAACAAGTCTCTTATTGTAGCCGACTTGCCGACTGAAGCACTCCTTTCCTTGTCTTCAAATATTAGACATCGCAATGGAAGATAAAATCGACCCCAGCTCATTGTCAATCGGAAAATCTCCGGGGATGAACCATTAGTCCGGAACAAGTCTTTAGCATATAGCCGACTATTTCCCCTAACACCAATAAATAAAAGAAGACCAAGTAATGTTTCAATTTCCTCTTCGTCAGTAAGTTGATAGTCCCTAGCTCGTTTGAATCCCGGTGAAAGTCGCTCAATATGTTGGTTAGTGTACTTGATAATTCGATGCAATACTTTATCTAAAAAAAAAATTATTTCCAAAACTCAGCAAGATCTTTTGCATTTCTTGCTTTTCTCTTTACGCCAGGAAGTTGCATAACAATATTTTGAGACTTTGTTCTAACACTAGAAGGTGGACCATTTTTGTTCCATCTCCTAGTTATATCGATACCAACATAGTAGTTTGCAGATTTATTCGAAACCTCTTCAAATTCATTTGACAATTCACCCTCCTACTCAGTGTCGGTATTTTCCTCTTGCATATCTAAAGCGTCTTCCGCCTCACTGTCACTCCTGTCATCATAATTTGAATCAAAATATTCACATTCTAACAGCGCCCTTATCCTTTCTTTTTCCATTGTGGTGACAAAGATGACTAAAAACAAATAAAAACGATTCTAAAATAATGTTATGCATTATTCTCAATAAATATTATACACCACTATAATCAATTAATACATTTCATTGAGTAATATTCTAAAATAAAAAAAATAGTAACATATTTAAAATTATAACTCCCGTCGGTCTCCCGGATAGTAAAAAAGTGACAAACGTCCACTCGGCACCAGCGCTTGGGCTGCATTAAACAATGGCATACAAAAAATAAAGAAGCTACTAAAAACCGCAGTCACAGTGTTGACAAAACAACGAATTATTCATTTGTCGGTCTGAGAGATCAACGCGCAAATATACGAAGGTTAAATAGTATGTCAAACTGCGTTTTATTAATAAATGAGTACAAAATAAAACAATTATAACTGATATTTATTTTATTTTGTCCGATTTTTCAGATATACTATCTCAAACTTAACGCAAGATTAAACATCATACAGTGCACGCACATCGAGCGAAAGCATTACGATTTTACGAAAAATCCAGAAAGAATAATTGATTGCACTAATAATTCAGCGTTTACTTACTTAAGTTTTTTTTTATTATAAAAGTTCTATTTATAATAGGAAAAGTTTCATGAACATTAAACGTTAAACATAAATAATATTTTGTCACTGATAAATAATTTTTTTCTCAGTAATTAAAGCTAAAATCAAAAAATACTGTAGATATTTTCATCTCATATAAAAAAAATTGTTATTCCAATTAGCTAAAGTTCTATTAGGTACCTGAAAATTCATAAGTAATAAAATAAAATTAATCCTTCTTACTATTTAATAAAACTGCTGCTGTCTTCAATTGGAAATCTACTTACAAAGTTAAATTTGTATTTATACATACGTTTTAAAATTACTTCTATATTCACTACTCGCAAAATTCCATCGAAACAAAGATTAATGAAGTTTTAATTTAATTTTCTAATTTTCGTTTTGAATTTCTAATTGGATTTTATCAAATCATGTGGAAATTGAATTTGATAAATCATTATTAGTTTTATTTTATTATACATGTAAAACCGACACATAACACGTGTATTATTTTCTAGGCACAAATATATTTTTGTGACAAATACATTAAGACAGGTTTTTCAACATTTCGTCTCTAAAGAAGGATCTCTATTTTATTTGTTATAAATTTAGACTCATATCTGATTTTATTGTCAAAAATTTAGGGGAGAAATAGGTTTTTTGTCTATTCAGATACTTGCAAGTTTTAAATAAGTTGGGTCGCAGACGGATTATGAAAAATAAAATTCTAAGTACAATTTTACGAGCAGAAATTTAAAAAATATTTTTAATTTGAAAACACTTGATCAAATGAAAAAATATGGCTTGAATGAAGTGTAGGCATTACAAACTTTTTTCTAGTAATGTAATAATATTTTATTGAAGGGCTACAAATTTTTTTTATGATATTGAGACATAGCGTTCCGTAAACTTAGTTTTAAAATCATCAATCAGGCCAAAAATTCCAAGATGTATTTTTTTTATGTTTTTCTTAATTAAATTATTCCTTCGATTACATAAATTCGCTCTAATGATTTCTCGCAACAGTATATCTTTTCGTCATAAGAAAAAACTTTTTTCTTTTGTAATTACCTTTTATCAGTCGAAAGAGATCTTTCATAGAAAAGATAAAATTTTTCCCGTTTTATTAGTAGTTTTTGATATAATTTAAAATTTTAAGAGAATGCGACAAAATAACGGTTCCTTGTTTTGAAATATCTTAACTAATTTTTTCCGTTAATTTATTTCTATTTATCTATTATCCTATAATGTATAAAGTTTTTAGTTTGAAAGCGGTACAAAAGATGATTGCAGTTATAAAAAAGGCTAAAATCATTCACTTCCACCAAAAATTATCAGGTAAGATTTAGATTTGGTGTTTAATATATTTAGCAATAAGTGTTTTAATACATATTTCAATATAATTAATTATTATTTACTGAATCGCCAAATTCTATGAGAATACTTTTATTAAAAATAACAATTATATATTATTATTAAAAATAAACCGAATTCACGTCAAGATTAACGTAATTTTCTTAAATTATGTTACTTGATTTGATAGTTTAAAACGTATATCGAAATGAAAATTTATATTTACAAATGTCTGAGTTCTGATTTAATATTATATTTTTTTTTAAATTTTGTTATTTACTAAATCATAAATTTAAGATAGTCTGCTGAATAATATATAATCTATTAGAAATTTTATTGTGATCACTTTGAACTCTGTATCTTGATGTTACAATTTTCCAAGAAAGAAACCGGTTGAAATGCCGGACGTAAATTCAACTTTGACGTTTTTTATTACTGCCCTTTATTTTATATTTGTTTTTCTTATTTAAAATGAAATTTATTTGCAATTATTCATTGAATTTATTTATTTATTACGTAAATAAATTATGGGCTATCGAAAAAGATGTGTAAGAATAAAAATTTATAATTTTTAAAACAAATTCTATCGTTAGAAGTGTAGTAATGTAGTAATGGCAAAAATAAAACAGAAAAATAATTGTTATCCGAAAATAGAGAAAGATAAAAAAATTGAATGAAGTTAAATTGAATAGACCTAATGGAGGGAAAATTTTTTACGACAGGATTAAAAACAGTTGGTTGATAGAATGCAAAATCGAAGAAAATATAAGTGTTTCTGCGAAGATTTATCCATATTGTATGGAGGAAAAAAAATTGGCATATTTTTAGAAATGTATGAGAAAAATTTACCAAAACTGAAATATATAGATAAAAGAAAATTAAAAAACATCTTAAAAATAAAAACGTATCAAACAATAAAAAATGCATGCGTATCATATGTAATGAAAGTATTTCTGAAAAATGAAGTATGGCGCTTATCTTTTATTTTTAACTTGCCAAGGGACGGTAACTGAAAAAAATATGACAGGAAAAATACCCTTTTGTTTATTTCAACGTTTATCGCTGTATATTCATAGTGGAAAATTATATGTGCCGATTTTGACGTAAACCCTAAAGTCTCGTTTACAAATAAATAAAAAAAATAAATTTAAATCTAAATTTGGATCCAATATACTGGACTCCAAATCCGTAGATTGCACTACCTAGCACGAAGTTCGACGAAAATAGCATTGTCAATTACACCCCCCACTTATTTTCAAAAACATTTTACAAAACGATTAAGCACAGTACAAAATAGTAAATTATATGTAGCAAATTACGGCAACGCGATCCTTTAATATTATCGTAGTATAGTTTAAGAGGGTAATAGAAAACTATGTTAGACGAAGAAAGAAGAACTCTCGTGCGATTAAGAAACAATCAAAGTTAATACAATGTAATGATGATAACATAATATACGAATTGTATAGGGTAAAACCTGGGTTAATGTCACAATGGGATAGACGCCTCGTTTTCAAAATAGCTAACTTCCCAAAATCGCAACTAAGAATTAGTAGTTTAAATAAGAAGCGCGAACGCCACACACCTTAGTCCCCCGCAGGCCGTCGTGCGGAACGAACGCCTCTTGCATGCGCGTGTGATTATCTCTGCAATGAATGCGATGGACAGTTCACAATTTGACAGGTAAGTATTTAGTGCTGCATAACATTACAAGTAATAATATATTCCGTTATATTTTGTTATTAGATTCATACACTGTTTCATTAAATACACACTTATGTGCCAATTATCGCTTTTTTATGTTTAGTGAAACAATAAAAAGGCGGCATCTATCCACATCGAAAAGGATAATCGCCCTGATTTTTCGCGGTATAGGTACCCTTCGGGGCATCTATCCTTGCTTACCTCTATTCATATATAAATGTCTTTTTTAAATGTCTTTACGTTCTATTTTATTTTTTATTGTTTTTTCAATAAATTCCTATTGATACGTTTTGATATTCTTGGGATACTCCATACTCCGATAGTGCTAGCGTGGTTTTTTTATTATTCATTGGTACTATTATCTTATGTTAGTATGTCTTAAGTGTAGATGAATCTTGCCACAAAAATACAAAAAAAGGAAGGAGTGAGAACTTGAGTATGTTCTTAGAATTCAGGCCAATTACGTCAGCTTTCGATAAAATTGACAAAAAAGATATGGGAATCAACCTAACAATTTGGGCTTCCATCTAGAACGTTACAAAGACGTTATGCTGCTAAAAATAAAACAGAGTTGACATGGTGTAATAAATATCAAATACATAATATTTTATTAATTGCTATTATTTCCCAATGGTTGGTTTCATTAAAAAAAAATCGCATAGTCCTCGGTTTCGAAAATGAGAAATAATGGTAAAGCACATTTTAGAGCTTGGAGACGCAGGATTTCCCTCAGATATACAAGCTATACCTATGTTAGCTTGTCAGTTTGCCCAAAAGCTAGAGCTAGAACATAATTTTGACCATGAAAATTAAATTGCTGGAAGCTCATGGTTCAAAAGTTTCATTGAGCAAAATTTAGAGCTCTCTATTAGACAAGTTGAAGGTTTCTCTGTGGCCATAGTTAGAGGTCTTAATAGAGAAGAAGTAAATAGCTTCCATGAACTTTTGTCCAAAGTTATGACTAATAATGGTCTGTTGGATGAACTTGAAAGTATATACAATATAGATAAAACTGGTGATCAGTTGAATAACTAACTCAGAAAAGTAGTAGCAAAAAAAGGGGGCAAAATTCGTCAATTCAGTCATATCGGCGGAGAAGGTGAAATAATGAAGGTCGTTGGCTATTGCAATACAATCGGCAATTTCCTTCCACCAGTAGTCATAATAAAATGTTGAATAAAAAACACGAATTAGAGAATGGACTCCCGACGGGCTCAAAAGTATATATGAATAAAAAGTCTGCCTATATAGTGAGTTTTTAATACATGCCTAACAAAACACTTCATACGTATTAAGTCTCAAGGTAAGATTCTACTTATTTTAGACGAGCATTCATCATATTGATCTGCACCAAACAAGCTGCACGCTGCTTCTGATAACAATATAATTTTATTGTGTCTACTTAGTCACACAACTTCAGCTTTATGACCACTGGACAGATCGATATTTGAACCATTTAAAACCTACATCAACCATGATACAAAAAAACATGATACATACATGATACATATAAAATAAAAGATCAGTCGTTGCAATGCTGGACAGCTTATACGCAATGCTTGGTTTTGTACTACTATACCTGAAAATACTCTTGGTGACTTTAAAGCTAGCAGAATTCATCTATTTAATCTAAATATTTTCCCCGATAGCGCCTTTATGGTATCAGATACTGCAATGGACAGACATCCTGGCGAACCTCGTCATGAACTTGATGAATTTGAACGACAAACATCAACAACCTTGACTCAAAAGTCTTCTTCGTTGGTCAAGGTTGTTGATGCTTGTCATGTAAACCTCGTGAGCATGTCGAACCCAAACGAATAATACAATTACCCCTACCAAAGACTTCTTTCTCTAAGAATAGCCACCAGAAGTAAGATCTTGAAAAAAATACTGGAACGGACCAAAATAAAATACCAATAAATCCGATACCAATTTCAATTGACAGATATTTTCCTAGTCTTATAATCGATCCTGAGATTTCAGAGGATTAGCACTGTTGATATTGGTGAAGATACACAACTTTTAGAGAGCATAGCAATTCATTATGAATAATGACTTTCAGATAGCATTTAATTATGAATAACGAATTTCTACAAAATTAACGCCAAATATATTCAATATAGAATAGCAAAAAAGAAACAACTTAAAAATTCTAGTGCAAGTATCACCAATACCACAAAGTCCTTTAAACAAGGCTAAGCGAGTCAAGCAATCAGCAAATATTAAAAATTTATTAGAAAGTATAAAAGAAAAGAGGAACATTCCTGAAAAGAAGAAAAAACAACTAAGAAATAAGTTAGGTAAGAGAAACAAGACTGAAACTACCAAAGAAAAAATAAAACATTAGAAAATAAGTGCAGGAACCAAAGACAAAAGACAAGAGAAGAATGTTAAGGAAGTAAAACAAAAAAATACAGTGTTTATGTGAAGAAGGCGATGACGATGGAACTGCTTTTAGTGATAAAAAATGATAATTATTTAAAAGTAAATGGAGGCCGGCGGTTAGAAAAAAGACAAATAATTTACCGTTAAAACAGTGAAAATGAAGACAGTTCAAACAACAAAAATGAAGCCAATTAACTCAAAAACTACTATAAAACTACAGGAAAGGCTAAAGGGTTGCCTGTGAAAAAAACAACAAAAAATGAACAAGAAACCCCGAAAGATACAAATGAAAATTATTGTATTAAATGCTTTGATAATTACAAAAATACAAAGTACCGATTAGATTCAGTGGATAATGTGCCAAAAGTGGCTGCATGAAACTTGCAAATTTTGTAAAACAGCAAACACTTTCCATTTCAACTTAAGTTAAGGGAGATAGACAAATTAATGAATAAAAGTAAAGAAAATTTTTCTCTTATTTGAAAAGCTTTTTCTATCTAATATTAACTTATATGTTCGTCCCAACATGTTTTTTTTGCCATTTTTATATCTTTCGTCCCAACATGTTTTTTTTGACATTTTTTTATTGTCAAAAATATAAAATTACCGACTGTGCGAGATAAGGGGTAAATACGATAGTTATAACCCCCATAATGGTTAATGTTTCAGTCACACCCTCACTCCGTTTGAGGTGAAAGTAATGAATCAACATCTTTAAAAACTTTCTAAGAAGACTGAACAAATTTGTTATGAGAAACAATTCCGCAAATAAAGTTATGTAAACTTTTATACCTTTAGTTGATTTTCAATATTGGTTTCTTTTAGTCAGAAATCATAAAATTGTATTACTGTTCGGGAATATTGATTGAATTTTTCTTAAAATTGATAAATATATTTCGTCACAATATTAAAATTGCGTTCGTTTGTATAGATCCCTGTTTTGATTTTTTGTTATAATAATGAATTTAGGCTTCTGAGTTTAAGAGTCTCACTACAGATATATTTTAAACTATTTACAGCTGTCAATACGGTTCTATATTAAACGAGGACAGAGCATGTGCAGAATTTGTCGATTTTCTGGAAACTCTTGATACGTTTTGACGACCAATAATAATACTGTTTTTAATTAAATAAAATAGTAATAAAAAGTAAAAAGTCAATTTCTTTTCTTTCTATCATAATTTTCATTCAAGTTTCTTTTAAAGCAATTCTCGAATTGTCACCCCAAACAGTGCCGTAACTGATGCTGTCTCCGTTGCTTTTAAAAAGTTTATAAAGAAGAAGCTGACAACTTATGAAGAGTGTATGTTTTGTCTATAATCGCCTTTGACTTTTTGTCCTGGTAAAATTTAGTAATTGCTTTATGCTTAAATGTATAGCTCATGGAAACATCGTCTACGATTTCTTTGTTGCGTCATTGAATGTAGCAAGGCTAAATATCCAATTATAATTCATTTTCAATGCTTATTATTTTAACATTTAAAATTTAAATTTTCATGCGATGCAATTAACAGAATTTACGAAAATTGCAATCTACATACACATATTGGACATTTACTGAATGCTTCTTGAAAAATTTACTTTTTTTAAAATTTGGTAACAGTTTTTTAACACATTTCATAGAATTTATGGAAGCCCACATATTAACTTAAATGATAATAAAAGCGATACTAAACATTTATAAATTCACAAAAATAGCGTTTTGAGATGATTTATCAGATATTTTTAGGACTTTAACTCAAACTTCTAAAACATATCGCGGGACTGGATTATATTAGAGTTTAGCAGTCAAACACGTAATACATATAGTTTTGTTCCGTTCCGTCCGTTCGTTCATACATCTTTCAAAGTCTCACATTTTCCACACTCTTAAGTCTTTGTTCATAAAATTTGACAAAGTTATGCTATCAATGGGGTATCTTGGTAGCCAAACATATAGTTGTTTTAAATGGTTTTCTTAATACATGTAAAATTAAAGCAAATTCTTTTCATGCAATCATCGTCAAAATAAAACTGAGATTTCATATGTAATTTTTTTTTATTTTTAATTCTCCTTGGCAAAATATTAATTTTTAAAATGATATGCAAGGCGAAACTTTAGTTTTCCAATTTTAAATTTAAATAAACTGCAAAAAAATATAGTAGCAAAATTATTTCTAGTAGAGAGATGTAAACAGCCACGGAACCCTATTTCAGCATATTGCGGAATGCTTTTTAACGATTTTTGAGCTACAAAACTATGCGTGGAAATATCAACTTTTACACCTAACAACGAACGAGAAAAGTTTTCAGCTAGAATTAATAATTGCCATGAAGTCATTTAGTTTTAGAAATAATGATAAATAATTGATTATAGGATGGAACGCACTATTTCATCACTCTCTAAAAACATTAGTAATAAATATTTAAGGTAAGAATAAGGTTTGTTACCTTATTCTGCGGGAAATCCTCCAATTTGAAGGAGCAATTTGAATGTAAAAAAATATTCTAGTTCCAATGTTTTAAAATATTGAATATATTTGTCGTTAATTTTGTAAAAATTCATTATTCACAATTAAATGAAACTTCGTGATTAGCAAAGATCTATGCTAATATCGCACCTGAAGATATTGTAATACAACGAAACCTAGGTCGTGATAAAGAACTTAAAGAAAGTAGAAATAATACTACATCACGTGATTCATTTAATTGGCAAATGTTTTAGATGATCCTTTTAAAAATTTTCATTGCATTCAGCCATAAAATAGTAATTAGAAATGTTGTGCAGAGAAACCCATTAAAATAGGTGAGGCTAATAATTTTTTTTTAAAACTTAATAAGTTACGGGACCTGGGTGTTGTTATGTGTCATTCACATCTCTCATTCAACGATTGCATTATTGATATATATATATATATATATATATATATATATATATATATATATATATATATATATGTATATATATATATATATATATATATATATATATGTATATATTATATATATATATATATATATATATATATATATATATATATATATATATATATATATATATATACTCCACATATTTCGTTAGTTACGTTTTGTAATTATCCGTTCCATATAAGCCGAGATGTGTACGAATTCAATAGTCTCATTCTCATATGGTACTGTAGAGTGAGTGCTGTATCGTATACATTCATTTTATCATAACTCATGTGCAAAAGTGTTTATTACTTTGATTTGTCACGCGACACTTCCAATAATTCCATGACATTAATTATCGGAAGTGTACGGGAATGTTCCAGAAAGCCTGAATACACATTCAGGCTTTCTGGAACATTCCCGTGCGTCGCAAATAGGAAACAAATTGCGTATTTTTTTCTGTATATGCGTAAGTTTTATTCCTATATTGGAGAAAATACAAACAAATTAATGCGATTTCTCTACCTCATGATTTATAGCTTCTATCCTCAAAAATCTCTCTCGATTTTCACCCAAACAAGAAGAGTGCTGTAATTAGCTCTGCATTTATTTAAAATGTTAAAAGATTACATTGAAATATATAAAGTTTATGATGAATATGGGTAGAAAATATAATCATAATTTATTTTTCAGTTAATTTTGCCTACTTTTCTATACCAAGTTTAAAACTTCACCACAAACTTGCAGTAAAACTATATTTATTACATAGAGTATCAAAGTTTAAACCAACTGTCAACAAACCTCGGTTTATATTCATTCTGCTTGTAACATCTAAATAAAGATTTTAATATTATAATAACCTCTGTTTAGCTAAACTTTATTTGCGTTAAGTGAAACTGGCAACACTGAAGATTTTTATTCACTAAATTATTATATTGGAGAACAGCCAATAGATGTCAAAATTATCCATAATCTCTGATTACTTCATTAACAAAATCATTTTCATGAATATATATATATATATATATATATGCTTTAAATTGTAATACCGAGATTGCACTGATTTTTGGAACATTCACATTTGGGACAGACATTAAGAACAGAGAGAACCCAATTTTGATCAAGAGTAACGTGATTGGTCTTCGTCATCCCAAAAGTTAACATAATTAAACTTAGCTCTAACGGTATAGAGGACGTTGGAAATTACAAGAATTCAATGAAAATATATTTCCCTCCCACGATTTCCATTTGGTTTTTATTACCTAAACATATAAACCTACTAAATTGTAATGTAACTCTATTAATATTATAATCCACTATTAATGTTATATAATCCTGTTATAACTCTGAAATATATTTTGTGACCAACGACTAAAATGATATGGCTACTGAATGGTAGATCGATAGAAAAGCACAAACATAAAGAGTTGACGTTAAAAACATATTTTTGTAATTCTAAAGACGTAACATAAAAATAAATTTACACGATGTAATATAAATGAATTGAGAAAGGCTCAAATCGAGTTACTGCTACTATTAAAGCACTCGAGGACTCTATTTTGAAGTTTAAAGTTTATGTAGGTTCAATTAAATTTGGGTTTGATTATTTAACATTACTATTTAACGTAGCCATGCATGTGCATCTACACTTAATCCGTATATATAATAAAATTATAAACTTTCGTGTCGATGTATTAAAACCTTATGCAAAAAAAAGAAAAAATATTAGTGGGATGAAATAAGATTGATAGAATAGACGAATATCATTTTTGAAACTTTTACTAGTTGGTCAAACGTGGGACCAACTAACAAAAGTTTAAAAGTTACCTTGCACATGAAATCTAGTAATGTAACTTAAAGAAATTTCTAGACTAATATAAAATTGAACGTGAAATAGCATTTAGTTTTTCTTTCGTTGTTATTTATTCACTTAATCGGAAGATATTCAAATTTACCATTGAGAAAAATTCGTACGAACGTTGCATCAGTACGACCATAACGAAGAAGTACCCAGTTAATAGGCGCGTGGTAATTACACAAATATGTAGTATACTTAAGTATATGTATCAATAGATGGGGCAACGTATTTTTTTAAATTACAGAATGAAAATAACTAGATATATTGGTGAAGTGGGCGTAACTAGAATAAAAGTATGCTATGGATACTTTCTTCGATAGGAAGGTAGTTGCGGGAAAGCGTGGCTTGCTTCTGATACATTTATCTAACCCGTTCTTTAAAAATATAGACAAAATATTTATCCCAGATGCAATGAGTTTTATATCTTAGGAAGGGAATATGATATAATATATAATTAGATATGATATATAAATTGTTACGATGCTGCTCTATTAACACCTGCATTGATACCTAAAAATTTAATGCAGTAAAATAAGGCCAGAAGGATTAGAAATATATGATTATTGTAACTACACCTTTATTTCTCTATTAATTTGGCCACCCACTCTATGTAAGGCTGTACGTTATTGCATTAGTAACTCATTTGGAATTCTTATTTCTCAAATTGGAGTACAGTAAGTATTATAAATATATGTTGAGACTTTTAAACATTTTTTTACCAAGTTTTTTTTAATACTTGTTCGAAAAATATAGAGTAGATAAAACATTGCTACCAAAATACAGTTTCTAGATTACGCTTTTTTGCAGTGTATTTCATATTCATGGATTATTATCAAATGTCATAACCGACAGAAAACTCATCTTAACTAAGTGTTATGTATTTACACATTCCCTGTTTTAATACAAATTTAAAAACTCAATTCTAATTTACACCATTAAATAGACGACCGATCACATGTGAGCAATAATCCAACAAATAGTGTCTTGAAATTAGATGTATTCCAACATTTAACGTTACGGTATTTTTGAGCTTTGATCAAATTATGGGGAATCCACCTAGGCCAAAGTTTCCTGACACCAAAATTTTTGATTACAATTTTGTACTCGACTCATATTAATGTTTTAACTTTCTCAAAACTGCTATGCTAGAGTAGATTCGGTTAGGTTATGTTAGGTGAATTTATGTTATGTAACATTATGTTATGTTTTACGATGGTTCATTTACTTCTGCTTAAGATATAATAGTTAAGATATATAAAAGTTAAGCTATATCTTTTGCTTAAGCTACATACTTTGGCTATATAATACGAATTTCGTTTGACTGAATCATTTCGGTGGACACCGGCGACACCGGCGATTGCGACACCAAATTCAGCACGTTACTGTTAAGATTCAACATTCTATTTTGCTGAAGAATGTGGTGGCGCAATATGAAAAATTTGAAGCAGTTTTTGACCGATTATAACCTTCTATATAAATTGAAATCACCACATATGACGAAATTGATATATTTTTGAGAAGCGAAAATAATGGAGATACTTGATTTTAATAATAAAAATTATCGAAATATATGAAATAAGAGAGTAAACTTTAATACAAAGTTAGTATCTTTTAAATTAATTCTTTTTAATTTATTCTTGATACATAAAAAATTGTGAGCTAAAACAATCTTGAGTAAAAGACGATTCAATTTGAGTGACAATGTGGTTAAGATTTTGAGGCTGTTCTCATTATGAACGGATTCAGAAATGCTTTTATAAAACAATATATGAATTTCTGGAGCACAAAGTTCATCGCTCCTTTATAAGAGTTAAGGTAAAACATTTACAAAGAGAACTCCGAGAAGTACCGCGGTAACGCTTGCTCTCTTCGTAATAAAATTATCTGAAGTACAGACAGTCCGCTTGAAATGCAAAAAAACTAATAAGGAGGTTGTAATCTCTTCAATTTTAAAAATGTTTGCTCGAAATAAATTATAATTTATTCATATCAATAATTTTTGAAGTAGTATGTTCTTTAACCAATAAAATTGATATCTTGGTTAGTTTAAAGATGACCCTTAAGCCAACAATTATCATACAATATTATGACTCACAACTAATTATAAGGCATTTTGATATTACATGAGAAAGAAACGCTATCTAACTCCATATCTTACGAAAGGATTTTGCCAATGTGTAACATTGTGGAAACATTCATTTGATATTTTCGATCACTTTTTGTTGATTAATTTATTCGAAGTAATGCAACAGCGAGTTGCTAGCTTTCGTAACTTTGTGCATGCACCTTTAAGGTAATTAATAAGCATGAATATTTTAATTTAACTTATTCCTTTGGATTTAGTTCCAAACAAACCTGAACATTTGGTCTCCTCATAAAGTTACACATAGCCTTATTTTGGGTAAAGATACAGAATTGTTTCTTTACATTTTGTGCTTCATAATGTGGAGATACTATCCTTATTTGTAGGTTCGTCTAGTCTTTCGTTTCGGGCACGATCTGATATAATATACTAAAGAAGATAGTTATATTTACAAAATTATTTTTATGAATTTGTTATTTCAACAACGAAATTTTAATTATACATTTAAATATCCAATATTTGCTCAGTGCTTTGGCCGGCGAAGGAAAAATTTAACAACGAGTTTTTATATTAGACAACATAATTTTGTTTATTTTATTTTCCTTAATTATTTTTCTACACTTCAGTTGAAAGAAAACTAATAAGGATCCTAAGTCTATTTTGTTATAAATTTAAGCAAAGAAAGGTTTTGAAAATGTCCATATCGTTTTCTTCAAAAATCGTCAGGAGGTTGAAACTTCAAATTTGGTAAAACATATTAATCCCTAAAAATTTTTATGCAGGAAATAACTTTAAAAAATGTTTTTAAGTTTATTCGAGTATATGGGCTTTTTAGAATTTTTATACGTTAGAAGTTTGTATTTCTTAGGATTTTGTTCTTATTATATTACTGGAAATGTCCTTTATAGTATGTTTCCCCCACCTTCTCCAAAATTACTTCAATACAAATTTTGCAAAAAATTTACGAGAAGTACTTCAAAAATTCAAAATAAACTTCCTTTTCTTTTTTCTGCTGAATACGTATTCATAAATATAAATGTATTTGCAAATATATTAATAGAAGTACTATCAAACTTTATTAACAGACGACTTTCTCTATGTAGATTCGTACTTCTACATTGTGGTTAATTTTAATCATTAATGATTAGTATTTTTACAATTTTTACAAAATAATGGATATATTCATTGCTTGATATTAACGGTGAAAACTTCAGGGTTTTAGTATCCATCATTTAGAAATTGGGTAGTTGGCCGCACATAATGGGAAACGCTCTCCTCTGCAGAAAGTCATTGAATTACATTTAACTTGCCTGTGGTATAATTGTCGAACATTAAATATTATTTCACTTTCAACGAAAAGTAATCAAACACTAATATAAAATAAAAATGCATCACAAACATACAAAATAGAAAATGAGAAATTATGTGTTTACACATTACTTTTGATAGGACTCAGCTTTCGTATCGTACAAGTTTAACTCTTAGCGTGTAAGCATGTTCGCTTTTCTTCGCTTGGTGTGTAAACATATATACTTTTATTATATTGGAAGCAAGTTTACGGAACCAAGTTCGTTTGCCTATACGAGAGGGTATTTAAAATCGTCGCCAAATGGGTCAATTTCAAATGTTTCTTACCTTCAAGCGATTGAAATACTGTAATTTTGGATTCAAATAAAACTTACTGGGACATATGAATTCCAAGAATGTTTCTATAAACACAATGGCGGAAACATTGTAGTGACAGTTTCTTCAATATTTTATTATTCAAATAAAAAATATAAATTAATTGCTTATTTCGTTTATGTTTATAGCGTTGAGGTCCGTTTGATATGAAATACATTATTAGAGGGATTTAAAATATTTTTTCTTATTTATGAAACATAGCCAGTCTGTCCTTTATAATAAATTACTAATTATAGTTGTGAAGTCCTTCTGCCCTGTTAATTTCAAGGTTATCCAGTATCTAGCTTTCATAAAATAAAATAATTAAATCATATTTTTATAGATTGTAATTTTAATATATTTTTTCAATAGAGGTAAAAAAGAAGACATATGTTTTTATAAAATAATATTTATTTAATAAGATTGGGAAAAAGCATTGTAATTTTGTTCATAATGATAAAAACGCAATTTTTTTAAAATGAATTAAATATTTAAATAATACTAATAAATAAATACTAACACAATAATAAATAAAAACTAAAACAAGATACAAAACAATACAGAAAGTCTGGCATAATAGACCAAACTATAAAAACCTAGCTTCACTATCGACTAAGCCACAACTAACTAAAAATAAGGTAGAAACTATTTAAAGATTATTGACATTATCAATATGAAACTCGTTTAGGTTCAAATACCGAATCCGTTACCATGGCATCGTGTGAAAAATTCTGTAATCTTTTAGTACAATGTATGCTAAAAATTATTCAAAGAAGAATAATAAAAAATGTGTGGATTCCAATAAGGATAATTCGAAAGCTATTTTCAATTGGTGCAATAATTATCAAGGCTGCTAAATGGGAAATAATGGTGAAGCTGAAGTGCCTCATTCCTTCCATGATTTGATATGGAAAAGTAAAGCGAGTCCAAGGGGAAATGTGCTGCCATATGTTATCCAGTCTCATTTAAAGGTTGTGATGCATTATAGACGTTTTAAGGCCTTTCACTGCTACATGTCCGATTCAACTATTAGGTAACGTGTCATTAATAACGAAGACACTATCTCGAACTGGCTTTTCGAAGACAGTGATATAGTAATTCTTAAACAAGGTTTTCTTGATTTAGTTGAGACATATGAGAGCTAGAACTTACTGCAGCTATATTTTAGTTATCAGAAATTGAAAAGGCACAGATGCAGTATGTCAATATCATCGTAGTTGTTTGGCTGGGCGACTCAAAGTAAGCATGTGTACCCACATAATATCTATATAACAATTAAGTATCTACTCCTGCATTGAATTTATTAGACTTAACTGTTCATGATGATATGTACGGTAAAATATAAAACAATTATTATTCTATGTTTTCATTCAATCTACTTGCTTTTTTACTTGGTAATAATATGCTACAAAAAATAAATTAACCTTAAAAATATCGCTGTAACTTTTTCTTAGAGCGATTTGAAATGAGCCGCTTAAGTAATTGTTGCTTTATATTGAAACAGCTTTCCAATGACACATGTGTGATGTTTCTTAGCTTTCTAATTATGGGGTAAGAAAAAATAAAGAGTTTCTATTAATTTTATTAGCCAATTTATTGCTTTGTTTTTACGAAAGTGTTCGACCAATTTAATAAAATTTAACTGAATTACTTGCATAAAGCTTGAGAATCGTCTTTGTTCTGATATAATTCGCGCTTTAAATTTTTGTATATGTAATTTTATATCGTGTTTACAAATTTACCTAAATATTACGTTAGATGATAAACAATGTTTATAAAAATATTATATTTCGTAACAGCCAAATAATTTTCAGAACTAAACCCAACTTACGTCTAATAAAGGAATTTAATAGGGTTTGCTTGTACTAATATTATTTATAAGATATTATTGCTTTTCAGAAAATTTGAAACATCTTTCTAGAATCTTCGAAGATAAAATTACATAATGAAGTTTCAAAATTGTATATAAAATCCTGCTTTCATATATTAGGTCAGAGGTAAAATTATATTTATGCCTGAAGATAAATAATTACTGCCATTCCAGGTTTCTTACAATATACTAATAGACGACCATGATATCATCCCATGGCCGGTTATTTTGTGATATTCATCATAACAGTATTTTTGTATATTTATTACCATAAGTGGATGGTACATAAAATTTTTCGTAAGCCCTATAAATTAGTATGACCGATTTATAGTCTATTAACGAAATTCCAAAATAATTCAAAGAGCAAAAACAAAACAATTTAACTTCTGTATTCATTCAGCACACTTAAAAATACTGAAATATCGGTAATGAATTTATGTAGCATCTGCAAATTTTTCTAATTATTTGCATTTGAAATGTCGTAAACGTGCTTCATATATTTGAAAAAAATATGATCAAGTGTAACTGATAATATTATTGTAGAATAAAATAAGGTGAATTCGTTATAAAAATAAGTAAGGTTGAAAAATATTATATAATTTTATGTTCTAAATTTATTTAAAATATTTTTTTTAACGTTTTATTAGATTTCTGGGATAAAAATGAAATTGTTTTAATAACCATAAAGACAACACAAATTTGCAGGCTAAAACTTAATGAAGAGAAAAAGAACTGCATCTTTTAAATTTTATGTGTATATATATATAATATTTTAACATAGTATTATTTATTATCATGTTTGCAGTTATGACAATAATTAGAAATAATATTTAATATCCCCAGTCTAAAAAAGAAATAACTGACGTAGTTTCTCATTGAAATATAATTGTTACATATGCGCAATTAAGGCAATGTTGTCTTTAAATCTGTCGCTTGCACACATACACACGCACACGCGCACATACAAACACGCACGCACACACACACAAGCATACACACACACACCCACACACACACTCACACACGCACGCACAAAGATTCAACCTTTATAAATTTTTAAAAATTCCCCACCTGAAGATCTTGTCACACAACGAAACCTGGGTCGCGGTAAAAAATTTCAATACAGTAGAAATTATACTATATCACGAAGTTTCATTTAGTTGTGAAAAGTTAAGTTTATTATAACATATTTTCCCTTCCAAAATAATCTGATTTTTAACTCTTGCTTTACTTATACAGTTTTCGTTTCCTATTTCAGTTTTAAATATGGCATCTGACTGCTTCCTATCGAAAGTTTTGAATAGTTTTGCGACACCAGGTGTTGCTAAACTAGTGTTTATAAACTGTGGTTCATTTTTGAAGTAACAAAATTTTTTAACGCGTAATACTTAGAAGACTTTTCGTATTTAACTCACATTGATGGCCAAATAGTGTTTGCTTTATATTTCAAGACAAAAGCAAAAGCTTTGCCTAAGTCGTTTTTGTTTATTTGAAAATACTTAAAATATATTTTCCGTCGAAATAAATTAACATTTAACTTTTTATCAACTTACTGCAATCATGCAATTTTAAAATACATTGAGCAATTAAGGTATTCTCTACCTTAATATATTTGTTAAATAGATACATAACGTTAGTATTATTCTTATATCAAAGTAAATAAATATTATGATAAAATATATAATAAAAAGTAACTATTTTGCTGGAACAATGTTGACCGAAAGTCTTAATGTAATATAAATTTAATTAATAAACCGAAAGTTTATTCACTCAATGTTAACCTGAACTTTATTTACAATGGGACTCATTTTAAGCAATTTAAAAAGAACTTCAGGTGATATTTGTTTGAAGTCGTTTTTAATTCCCTTGCTTCTCGCATACTTTGTTTGCATTTAATTAATAATGCATATGTATTTTTTCACAGATAAAAATTATACAGAACCTTCATTTAAACTTTATGAACACAATTTGCATAGGCGCCGTTATATACATTTAAGGTTACGTAGTGCTGCTAACAGACCTCAAAATTTTATAATATACATCTGTCCGTCCGTCCATGTATCTCATTCCCATAATTTTACAGTTCTCAACCTATACGTGTGACATTTTGAAAGTAGATCCTTCAGATGAAGATTATGATTTATATGTGATAAATAAACAGATTCACAAAATATTAAAAACTTAACAATAAATAAAACGTGTAGGTTTTATACAGACCATCGAGGGAAAAATAATCGAAAAATATTTCCACATAAAAATTAAGATTTTATTCAAAATTATATTTGTTTTTGGGAACTATTAGTAAAATATTAGGCTTCAAGTTGGTTTAAGAAATATCTATTTAGAAGGGCTTTTGTTATAGGAAAATTATTTCAATCGGACAATAAAAATCGTAAAGATAATCCCTATGTATTCTCTTTATTTCAACTTTGTCACTATATTATGTATTACATTATCACATAAACTATAAAATATAAAAAGTTTAAAAGATTTTATTGCAAAAGAACTTATGTTAAATAGATTAATAATTAAAAATTCAAGTTTTATGGCTATGAGACATTAGTCGCAAAATAAAGTGATCATAGCAGTTAAATAGATTATTTTCTATGAAATAGCCCTAACGTTGCGCACTTAGGAGAAAATTCGATACTCGAGTTCAAATCACAATTTCGAAAATTGATCGACCTGACACTTCCGTAAACTTTCCCTCTTGTCCCCTTCTTGCTTTATTCTCGTGATGCCAAATTAGTTCGCAACAACTTAAGCCAGCTTGCGTCTTGACTAGGCACTTCCTCACGTACGAACGTTTTCTCAGCGTCGGAGTTTCGTAATTTATCACTCTGCTGTCCACAAATCAAACGTCTGCTCGTTATGCCAGTAACAATTAAAATGTCGTTAGCCAATGTCAGCTTAAGTTAGCCAAGATCGTCTTTAGTTTGCGTACGTGCTGTGGGTGGTTCGCAATGTACACCGCCTTCAGTAATTTAAATATTCCCGTATTGTTATGTATCTACAAATAATGGTCTTCACGCAAATTCGGCTCATGTAACATAAAAATCGTTTTTTCTGTTGTATTCTTTATGTAAATGTGAACATTTTTTCATGGCTATTTATGGTCACAAAATTTAATGATTTTACCAGCACAGACTCCTTGTTTAAAGTCTTTAATATCCTTGCAGATTCCAGTCCATAGTCCAGATTCCAGTATATTATTGAAATGCTTTTTTACTTTTTATATAAAATACACGTGGACTTAAAATATTTAGTTTTTTGTTATCAAATAAACCTTGAATGAAAGGTAGTTTTCTTTTTCACTTACAAGTATAATGTATGATTTTTCATATGTTTTACAGCTAATAATTGTTCAAAAATGCACTCGTTCAATTTTATTTTTCTTACTTTCAAGGTATAATAGGACTGAAGCAAATATTGTGACGTAAAAGAAAATATTCGATATATCACTATAAATAAATTGACATTTCAATAGGATTAATCATGTTTTTATAACATGAAAATGTCAAATTTTGTGACAGCATTTAACTTTTATATCATGGGAGCTTTATTTAAATAAAATGTATTATTTTAAACATTTTTATACATTACAAATTCAAAAGTCAACTTTTGAATTTCGGCTCTATTCTCTTTTCGTTCGTTAAAAAAATTTCCACTCATTCGATTCGGGAGGTAGTTTACAAAAATTGCTTCAAAATAAGTTAATATTTGAATAGAATATAATCTAGTTTTAATAACTTCTAATATTTGCTCACCTGGACCCTCTAATTTCAATACAACTTTTATTATACGAATAATTTTTGCAGCTATCTGAATTTACTACCGTAAATATTCTTTAAAAAAGAATAATCTATTTTCTGAGTAAGATTGAAAGAGTTTTGTCTCCATATTTTACACTTACACTTTCTTTTAAAATAACGAACGCAATGGTTTTTCTTTTATATGTAACTTCTTCCTATTTAGTTTAATATACTACCTTTATTTCTCTTTCAGTTTAATTGAAAATATCTTTAGACGAAATAAAGGAGACTGGCAAAAATCCATATAGTGTTGGGCCGAGGTATTATAATATTAAAAATGATACTAATATATAGATGAGTTGATAAAATGAGATTCTTAAAAATTGTCATGGTTTTATTAAAAGTGTCAATCAGACAAAGAGGAATTTTGTATTTTTTTTGTATTTTACACATTAAAGAAAGCAGCGAGATTGATTATTTTTTCTGATGCTTCTGTGAGTTTCTGATGTTATGTCATTAGATTTCATATGTTATTTTTAGTTTTCATTAACCATTCTTCATATTTTAAGAACGTAAAATATGCGCATTTATGAAGATAGCTTTTTTTGTTTTCTATTATGGTTACAAATTATATTTTATTTTTTTAATTTAATTTTATTCTATTTCTCTAACTTTAAGTCTCCAACATTTTTGTCAGTCTCATTTGATATCTTACTAGCATGTAACAATATTTATTTACTTATGTTTCACATTTCCATATATTTATCAAAACATTACAAGTGACCTATTAAAAGTAAAGAAGACATATATTGGACATGAATAAAAAGAACTACAAAACATAAAGACGATACATTACGACAAATTTGCTTTCGCTTCTCATAAATAAATCACTCGATGCTAAGACCGTGATTAGGTGATTAAGCTGATGAATATTGCGGGAACCTAGAGCATTCCGATATAGTTCGGTTCTAGGGGTGGTATAATAAACAGGTGATGATTACGCAAATGCAGATAATTGTCAGGTAAAAAAATGAAATTTACTCAATAAAACACGGCATAGGATTTTTTATTTTAATGGCTGGAAGATAAATTTCATAGGTACAAGGTTCCTTCTGAGTTCAAGGAATAGAAACTTAATTAAGAAGAAATTGATGGAAAATAGAAAGGAAAGTAACCGTACTTACTTATATCGAAGGAACGTCTTTTACACACGTTCGATTATCGAGGTGTACTCGATTTTATGTAGGTTCCAAATAATGGAATCGAATTATAATCGGCTCTCCACAAATGAAGTGTAAAGCAAATGTTTGATAACACAGATTGAATTTTTTTTAAATTTTTATAAACTTAACGCAAATTCAAGTTTCTCAACATTTGCCATGTGTTCACGAAACATCAATCGCGAAACAAATCTGACTCCCAAATCATCGACCTCACACAGACGACGTAGTTGGATTCCGCTGACCGTATATTTGTGTTTAATAGGAGCGTGTACTCGGCTGTAACTCACTATTGAACATTTGTTTGCATTGACCAGTAAGCCGCTTGCTGCACTCCGCTCAACAATTGCAACCATTCGCCATCTCCTGCATCTTCACGACTGTAAAAAGTGTCATGTCGTACGCGAATAAAAAACAATGCGCAGTTCTTACCGTGCAACCAATATCGTTTGCCAGAATCGTGAAAATAGAAGCCCAAGATTCGAATCCTGGTACACCCCCGATCATACAAAATAAGTCTCGGATATAAAGTTGCCTACTCGTAGGTACTGCTTTTTATCCGCAAGATACGAAGAGAATAATTGCAAAAATATATCGCTATCTATACAATCTAAAGCTTTATGGTAGTCAAAATATGCAACATCTACCCGAAAGCAAGCATGATAAGCAACATAGTCAAGGAAATTTACAAGGTTCGTGACTGCCGAACATCCGATTCGAAACGCAAACTGCCCTTCACAAATTTGATAGATGTGGTGTAAAACAAAGTCAGACTAACCAGTGATAAATTATTTATATCTTACCCGTGCCATCCTTAGATACAGATGTTACCCGTTCATTTTTCAATGCGAGGGATAGGTGCCAGCAGTTCACGAAACTCTAAATACATGTTTCAAAGATTTTATAAAAATATTAGCACAAGTTTTAAACATGTAACCGGGTACGCCAACGGATCCGATTGAACTCTTCAGCGTGGGGAAAGCAAGTTGAAGATCACTATTAGAGACACGTGTGACATTCATATTGGCTCCGGCACGGTAGCAAGAAGCTGCTGCCACTAGTCGAGGCCACGAGTCTTCTCTAGTCGAGGAACGTTCGAAATGTAGACCGGCCGGAAATACCTAGTGAAAATTTCGGCCATTGCTCGGTCGCGAAGAATCACGCCGTCGCATGAAGCGACGTCGCGAGCGCCGCAGGTAGCTCTTTGGGCATTTATTTTTGGCCAAAACGATACACAGTTGTTTTTTAAATTCAATTCTACATTATATATGTAAGCAGTTCTAAGATTCTTCGTATCACGTTTGACTGTAAATCGATGTGATTTAAAAATGTCGTAGTCACTATCGGATCGACGTTGTTAAAAATAATATTTACATTTGATATTGGCAATTAACTGTTGAATAAACCAGATTGGGTACCGTACCATAACAGGCTTTTGAGTCTTAAGGAAATACATGGGTTTATACAAGAGTAGACTCGATTGTAGGAAAAATCGACAGCGACATTCATATCAAATGAGTACAGATCGCTCCGCGATTGATTATCGCAGATAGGAGAAAACACAGTGAGACACGGTGTCCTTTGAAAAATGTCAGTTAGTGCAAAGGTCAATATTGGAAGGTGTTTTAACATTTAATAGAGGTAATGAAGTACAGATACTCACAAAAATGCAGATTAATGCGTTGGTATGAAGTCCCAAGACACTTCCATGTGGTACATTTGCCCGGGAT
The DNA here is from genome assembly GCA_039881145.1 of Druceiella hillmani. Classification (NCBI taxonomy): domain Eukaryota; kingdom Metazoa; phylum Arthropoda; class Insecta; order Lepidoptera; family Hepialidae; genus Druceiella; species Druceiella hillmani. Next base: position 19,167,934 of record JAYKKI010000016.1, on the reverse strand, counting down.
TGGAAAGAAACTTGAACGCTTCTTTATGTGAAACGTTGAATTTTCTATCTGATAGATAGGATTTATGTGATTGAGAATTGATTATCATTAATAATTTGCTAATTTTATAAGCAAGAATATCGTGCCACATTCTGTTAAAAGTTGGTGATACATTAAAATTCAGGGCAATATTTTGTCCCTCCTAATACCTTTCTTTTTACGATTATTACTCAGCACTATAACTTGGCAGATGGTAAAATGATTCTAAGTCCAACTTAGAAGTCTAGAATATCTACTAGTGGTTTAAGACGTTTAGGCAATATCTTCTGAAAACTAATTGGATATTGGTCTGTATGAAGTTTTCTCTTCGACTGGTTTACCAGATTTCTTAAACAATATCTGCTCTATTTTGAAGCATTTCATAATATGATTTAACCAAAAACAAACTTTAAAGAAGTACATTAGCATTGTAATAACTTTGAATAATAATTCCTGAAATAAAATAGGAGATATTATATTTTATTATACCAAATGCTTTTTAGAGTTAAGTTACTGATTGATTGCTCTTACTGCTTGGTACATCGGAGATCATCAATACTGGTTTGAAATCATCAATTGGAACATTGATGCTAAGTGTAGAAAAAACAATTCAGTTTTCCCTTTATCTCTTCTTATCCATTTATCTTGACAAAGGGTCGTTTGAATTTGCGAGTCAGTTTCCATAATGAATAATCTTCGTTTGCTACAGGACATAGTACACTCAGGTAAACGACCATACAGTTTTGTTTATAATTTTTAATTTATTAGTTAGAAAAATTACTTATCTTATTGATAAAAATTCTTTTTTCAGCCCGGTTTCCAGTTATCTAGATTTTTACGTGCCCTTGATTATACCTCGAATTTTGGCAGGATTATCGATTCCTCTATGAGTTTCTGCGGCTGCTGCATTAGACCATTCGTAGTGCTGAATTTTACTTTTAACCGATCAGATTATCAAGGTAATTTTGAATAGTTCTCAATCAGTATACTTATTCGTAAAGTCCTGTTTTCTTCTTTTATTTTTTATCCCTTCATTCAACGTCAATAGGGCAAGTTTATGACAAGAAGTTTAAATAAAACTGTTAATAAATATTGAAAGCATGAAAAATATTGTATATTTTATTGTAAGATATTTACATTGATCAATAATTTTTCCTACAGAGGCCCCATCATCTTCCCAACGTACGATGATCATAATAGTGACGTTACTCCTAATAAATTTCATGATTATGCGCCTACAGCACAGAGAAAGGGGAGAGAAAAAGATAAACATCCCTTTTGCTCTTTAGAAGGACTATCATGAAATTATTACTATTGAATTCTATTAAGTCTAGAATGAGATATAGGCTATGTTTTTTAACAGTTTTTGTGTAAGATCAATAATCGCCAATATTATGAGATGGTAGGATGTTAGTTTAAGGTGGTGAGTTCATATGATACAAAAGTATTATGCGGACATAAAGAATTACGAAAAACTTAAAGATTTGAGTGTTATATTGAGATAATTGACTTTACTTGGAACAAGACTTAATATATAAGTAAGATAAAGATATGAAAAATGTGTTAATAGCAGGTGATCAGATTTTGCAAATATGACTTAATTGTGCTAATGATTTAATTAACAATCATTATGATAACCTTAAGTCCGTAAAAAGTAGAAAGGGAAATTGAAAATTTATTACACTTATGCACATCTACTCACCCACACACGCACGCATGAACATAGTAATTAAAAAGGAAATTTGAAAACGAATTCTCATAATTTCTCTGATAAGGATGACCAAATAAGGATGAAAAAATCAAACAGATATTTGTTGAATTTTTATTTCGAATTATTTATTAATTAACACCAATCCTTTTGACGTAAATCGTTTATTCTCTCATTAAGTGAAGTGATAACTGGTCGCAATTTCTTGCACAGTATAATACCGTCAGATTGAAATTACTAATACCTACGAGAATAATATGTTGAGCTTGAAATTAATAGAGCTTATTTTTACGCATTTTTATGCAGTATTTGTTCCACTTGTCATGTAATCCAAATTGTGTACGCACATGTGTCTTGTTGTTGAAAATTAGTCTCACGGTAACTTATAAGTTAGAGTAGCGTTTAAATTTTGATTTAGGTAGCTAGGATATTGATTATCGTTACGGAAAGCTCGTAGAATACTAGTAGAATCCAAAGTGAGACAATAAATATATTACCTAGAATTTAAGTAAAAATCGGTAACAAATGGAAAATTAAAGATGCCATCATTCAGAGTATGAAATATAAATATTCAGAGTATGAAAACATAAATCAAACAAAAGCTCGAATCAAGAGGATTCCAAGAAACCTAAGAAGTCCAGGACCAAGCAAAACGCAAGAGGTGTGAAAGAGTCTAAAAAATTTTTAAAAAAAACAAAACTATTATGTTGCTGGCCCATTGGAAATACCGAGTCTAGAGATAGCCCCCGTTATATCACTCTGTGAAACCATTGAAATAAAAAAATATTGAATTACATTTGATTATAAAATACTCATTATTTTATCACGACGTTTTTACAAAAAATTTATGGTGCAGACCTGAACTGCACTTTTCGATTTCCTTTATTTAGACTTAGGCTTTAGAAAATGATATTTAATTTTATTCATTGATTGAAATGTAACCATGCAGAGCTCGCTGCGAGCATTTCCTATGTTTAGTTGAGTATGCAAGATAAAGCGTTATGTTTTTCGATTCTACGAATATGGATATATACGTGTTACTATGCTACTCTAGGATCTAAACGGCAGCCTGAATTTTAATGTTGAAATTTCACCTGGTTCACGGAATCACGAAAAAAAAACATTAATAATGGTGAAATAAAACATCCTTTTTCACTGAATAGCTCATTCTCTTTAAAATGCAACTCGTATAATTCAGTAAAATGTACATTTCCTACTGTCATGTAAATGTATTAGAAAAATTAGCTAATTTTGATAACTTAATAAATATATGTCAATTTGAAAAGTCGGTGTTTATCAGGCCTACGCAGATTCTCACGTCAAAGCCCACGCGGCTATAAATGATCGGTTATGATGATGAATACTTTATTGCCGTAGATAAACTCACAGAGATTTTTAAGTAGTTGTGATTTTTCATAACCTGAACGAGAGAACTTTGTACCACTGGATTAGATAATGTCTGATGGAACCCATTATGCGCTCTTTATGCTTTTAGTTTTATTTAGTTGTTATTTGATTAAAAAGACTTCAACGATCCAAAATTTCAATCACAGACTTTACAGTTCCAGACTTTGGCTGTGTGCAAACTTTTAATTCGTTTTTTACAACGCAATCGGGGTTTTTTTTTATTTTTCTTGTATTACCATTTTTTGTATTTACGTTTTACTTAACGATAGTCTTTATTATTATCCGGGACACAAAAATTTATCAAAAATATGGAAAAAGAAATTAATAACAGGAAACGAATTATTTTATTTTGAACACGCTTTTTTAAATGCTTTTCTTTGATTTCCAACACGATGAATTTCGAAATAATCGTTTGCGCCTTTTTTGATCTTACAATCTTAATAGCATTATTAATAAAAGGTCATTACTTCTTAAAATTATGTAAACATATACAAACATATTGTAACACATAGTGTTTGAAAATTATCCAGAAGAAATAACTGAAATAACAGAAAGACAGACATAAAGTATTTTCGTGAGTGATCAGTTCTTTTACTATATCGACGAAACTTTACAAGATTTGGAAAATATGGAATTAAATGAATTTCAAAACAAATAAATTAAGGAAAGATTAAACAATACTGTTGCTTTCGCTGCTCATGGTAAGTTGACTTAAAACTTACTTACATTGTTTAATTTGTGAAGCACCCAGTACCAACTTTATGACAAAACTTTAGATAGGGACAAAAAAACGTTAGCACATGATAGTTTTGTTGCTATCTCTACATTGGCACGAAAAATATGCTCGCCTCAGTTTATCCCTAGCAAGGCCATTATTATCGCCGCTGCGTGTAATGTTATAAAATACTTTTACGCCTGGTTCATTTTATGGACAAAAAAACTTTCTAATAAATTTAAATCTCATTTTAGGGCATGAGTTTTCTAAGAAATGTCTACTGTAGTAAATAGCTAAGAATAAATTTTAATCTACTTCATACTTTACAACTTACTTAGTTTGTAACTTGACGCGTGTAAATTAAAACAGTTTTAATGTAAAAAATTGTACACATGTGGCAATAAATCGGCAATTAGAAATATTAAAAGTAAGTTAAAGACAAATTTTAATTGATAAATCTCTACCATGAAATCGAACCATTATTTTTAATTGTATTACAAATCAACTGTACTTCCGTTCCGTGCAAATATCGAAGCAAATTAGAACATTAGAGAAAAAGGTGGAAGTAAGAAAGGGAATAACGTTTGCCGATTATAATAATTACACCATCCTCATTGTTCAACTAAAATTTCTTTAATGATATTAATAATTTGATAATAGTTCTAACTATTTAGACTTTATATATTTTGTTAATTCAGGTATCTATGTATAAGGATTATAATATAACAGGTTTGTATAGACGTAGTTAAATTTACATAAAATAAAATAGACATAAGACTCTGCTCTCGAAATAAACAATAAAAAGCACCGTCAGTTAACAAACTTCGCATTCTCATGGTCTCTAATCTTCTGCACAGCACCAATGAAATAAAAAAAACCGAAAGGCACAGTTTCAATCCCTGCCGTAGATTTTTCGTAAAAATGTCGGAATAAAATCATAATAAGGGTTTCGTATTATTATATAATTTAATTACCAATCTCTTTTGGTCGTCAACGTATTGTGTTGGATTGATTGCAAGACACACGGCCGCTGAGTACGCGGCGCGCCGCGAGGACCTAGGTTTGATTCCCGGCCGTTCTTCAAGCGGGACTGAAGAATTCCAACCTTTTAAGGCTCTGGCCACCATTCTTCCATACGAGTTCTTCTTCATCTCACGTGGACACGATAGCAATAACAACAGCAACGAAACTCTTTAATACAATGGTTAAACAGAGTATTATATCAGGAATTGTCGCTGGACGCTGTACACCCGATAAGCCAGGTACGTAAATGCATTGCGTCATTTTTTTTTTAGGTTTCTTGAATTTATTTTGCCTGAGATTTACTCTGATTTATATTTTCTATAATTTCGAGCATACTTACGATACGTATGAGAGGACATCTTCAATTTTTGTGTAATTTTTCATTTAATATCTATTTTTACTTCTATTGTGGTAAACATTTTCATTGTCTCTCTTTATATCCTGGTAGTTCTCCATAAGATATTCACGATGACACCCAAATCAACATCCTAACTAAACGCATTTTAATGCTTCACTAATTTATAGCTTTACACGATGCTAATTCGCAATAATTATACCCATACACTTAAACTAGCCCCATGACTTTACAGTCACTATAATAAAGCGCAATAAGATGTACAAATATGCTCTATACGTTGTGGACTCAAACTTTATTAACGCAATATAAATCTCGTAGTTATTAACGATTGTATGTTCGAGTGGCTATCATTGTAATTGACGAGCGAATAGATTTTTCCACGTCAATATTTTTTTTTCAATAAAATTATAATTTTTTGCTTATTTGTAAAATTGCGATTTTGGTATGAACATTACTGTCCAAAGATGTGTGAGCATAGTATGCTGCGACATGCGCAAGTTGTGAAAGTTGAGCGCAAGAGGTAAAAATGAGGGACATTGTTTTGATCTTGAACTCATCTCTTGCTTGGATCTATGTTCTGAATATTGCAATATTAATAGGAAAATATTGGGCTTATTAATCAAACTATTTACAGTTATACTATTACTTTACTTTATTTTATTAGGATAAAGCGAACGAAGCTTGTATGGTTGAATGTTGAAATAGAGTGGAATAATCTCATATCTTAATTATATCTGATAATTTAATTACTAACTTTATTTAACTTTAAAAGTTGTTTTCCAATAATGGCGAGCTATTTATTTTTAAATATTTTTATTTATTCGTTTTAAATCCCATTATGTAAAATAGAAATCATATGTTTTATCCCACCGATACCTACTTGTGTATAGATTATGTATAGATTTGTATAGATGAGTAACTAAAAATCCTTGGATACGAGAATATATATATATATATATATATATATATATATATATATATGTGTGTGTGTATGAAATTGCTATGAATATTTATATGTCATAAGTTGATCGAATATTACTATTAAACAAGCAGAAGCCAAATTAGTTTTTACAATGTGCCATTTAGTTTCATTATATTTACTTACAGTTGCGAATACTTTTTAGATATTCAAAAATATAGATTTAGCTAGTAGGGTATGGGGACATATAATATTTCGTAAATTGATCCCTAAATCGATACGACCAACCTCTAATGTTTTTGAAAGACCTATTCAACGATATCCAAATATTTAAAAAAAAATCATCTGAGCTCTCTACGTAGAGAAGGGCCACTAGATAAAATTTTTTTAAAAATTATATTTTATAATTTGTAGATGTTTAAAGTACTAATAGCCCGCGATTAATAAAATTGTGATATGGATATGGTAAAAATTAAGGGTTCCTAGTTTAGCAACAGAAATCTGAAATATCACACCAATAACATGCATTCAGGTAACCTTTTTGTTAGTAACCGAACTTACTTAACAAACTTTATTGAAGGTAACATAACAGGACGCACGTACTTTGGTAAATACAAAACGTTTTACAGCACCTTAGCCATAAAACATTTCCGCAGCTGGTCCAATTTATGGCTAAATAAAAGGCAGTCGTAAACTTAAAGCTTATTTCTGCTTTCGGATTTTCTCGAGGAATTGCAATATTTTACGGTAAGGAAAGTAGTAGGTAAAAATAGTGTACCGGGTTAAATTTATATACTATATAGTTTATGAAAATAAACTGAAACCTAGAAGAAATCACAAGTAGTGTGCTATATTTGTACAATAAGTACATTAAGTGATATACTAAGCAATCTATTGTGTTAAAAAAAATAATATGTTCAATTAATTATGTATTTTAAATTATCATTAGAATAGATAAACTTTATCAGAAATAGTGTCCCTTACCAATAACCAATAATTAAACATACAGGCATGTTATATCATAAAACTAAAACGTTATATTAATAATCCCAACTTAATGGCAAATAAGTGTAGTTTTTGAACATTATGAAATTAATATTTAGGCCAGAATACACAAAAAGTTTTATTGTTTATTCATGCATTAAATCCTTCAAAATTTGAAATTTTATCACGAAAAATGGGACCATAAAATTTTAAACAGTACTGTATTAATAACGCGAATTTACCTTATGCGCGTTTCATGGCAGAGAAATAAAAACACATTGAATTCATCTGTATTAAAGGCAAACATTTCGGTTTTGACAGAAAATTAATTATAGATAACTGATTCTAATAAACATTTATTGTTAGCATCAATTATTTAGAATTATGCAGTAAATTTTTACACATATGAAAAATATAGTAGGTGACTACTTACGTAGTGAAAAAAAATATTTCTAAACAGTTTAAGCTACGTACCTTAAACTTTTATAAGTACTTAAAGATATGCAGAATCCTATGATTTTCATTCCTACTTAACAGGTGTTTTTATGAATATTCGATAATATTTCAGAGTTCTAGCAAAGGAGATATTAATAAGGGAATAGGAACAAATAGAAGAAATTGAACATTTTTTATAATGCGTCCAGTGTCTCTGTTGGGAACAGTGTATTTCATTTTGAAAGAGTGCTAAATCCTTACCCTCGTTATATTTAAATAGTTCCAAAAACGTTTATTTAAAAAAAAAGTATGTCATATATCAAATTCAATTATTATTTCTAGCATGATTTCTTGGAACACACCGCAAAATAGGTATTAAAGGGGAGCGTAATTATGTAAATCTAAGATAGTAAGTCAGGCCAGTTGCCTTCTAATTATCGGTTACACATTAATTTCCGCCTATTACAAATTATGATGATAGTGCTGAGCTTTACGCAGACTGAACGAGGACTAGGCGACCTGTTTTTTTTATTACCTATAGGAATCAATTTTACTACTTTATCTCTGGATTTGATTTCAACTTATAAAATGTTGTCTCTTCAATCACCAGGTGAGCCTTCTTTTAAATATTGTTAATTCATTATCATTCAGCATTTTTTTTACTTAACACATTTTATTGCCGAATTGTTTTTCTGCTCAGTATTCTATATTAACTTAATTATTAAATTCATTTTACTAAATAAATGGTCCACTATTTGAATTTTGAGTTTTAATTAAATTAATTTGCTGGAATTAATTTTTTGTTATTATTGTATATATTATAAATTTTTACTATTCTAAACCCTTTTTTAATAACTTTCTTGCTTATTCTTTATTGATTTATATGTTTCGTATTTAGTTGATGACTTCTATTAATCCTCACTTTGATTAGTCATTTAATAAGTGCCACGTTTCTTTTCTAATATAACTACTATTTACTTTTTATATAATTATTGTCACTTTTAATTTACTTCCATCATTATAATTAAAATTTTACAAATTACTAAAACATGAAATGTCAACACACATTTTTCTCTACATTAAAAAGAGAATTTAAATTATATTTCTGCAAAATTGATCTTACGAACTACTGTTGATCGATAATTTTGAATATGTAATATCTGAATTTAGAGATTTAACTTTAAAACCATAACTAATAAGGCTTCGAGAAAAATGACAACAAAATTATCTTTCAAATTACGTGATTTTTTTGCACTTCACTGAGTACAGGTTTTAAGTATTAATATTTTCTTGATGCTGCAATATTCATTGACCCAAAAATTACATTATCTTTCACTCTATGATCTTGTACTAAACCGTAACACTGCGCCTACAAAGAATATGTAATCATATTTTATAAACGTCAATATTATTTGCAACCGCATTCTTAACAGACAATTTCACCTAGAAATGTTAGTTTTCTGACTATGGAAAATGCTAAAGAGTATACAGTTACAAACTTGATTAATCTAAATGCGGGCCTTGATAGAAAGCTTCAAAAGACGATGAAATACAAAATGTTCGTCTATTTACACAATGGATGAAAAGCTCACGAGTAGCCATTAACTATGTGTTTCTTTGTTCAATCCCATTTCAAATTTTAAATTGAAAAGTTGATTTGTGGTAGACGGGGTATAATATTACGCAAGTTGTTTAAGGCGTTGAAAAAAAAGATATTTAATTTAATTATTATTGTGATTTTCAAACTTCTATGTTTGAAGCTCAAGTTTAGTAAAAGAATGCAATTATTGGCTGTTAAAAGATATGCTTCATAATATAATTTATTGGGGTAATTTCGAACATGTTGCTTTAAGAAAAAAAATAACATAGTATATTTGAATGACATATTAATTTATTATTTCTGTGTTTAATCTGATTATCTGCTTCAAATTTAATTTTAATAAATTGTTTACAACGTACTAGCAAAAAACGAGGGGAGAGAAAAATTCCACAGCGAAACATATACTTTTAGAAGACAATTTTAAATTAAAAAACATTCAACGAGGAATAAAAATTCATATGTAATTTTGAGCGAAAAGTAAGAAGTAATACTTTATTAAATCCGGAAATAAAAGGGGATATAATTTTGTGCATATTTTGCAGTATTTCTCTAAATATATCCTACCTACAATTATGAAAAAATATTAGTATGGCCCCTTTAAGCACATTCAAACAACATCCCACATATAAAATTTAAAAAAAATTGCGAGTATATAATCTGCCCCCTCCACTCTCCTCCTAAAATTAACATATGAATGTTATTTTGGATTTTTGTTCTTGATATTTATGTAAATTGAGATGATGAAGGTGCTGTTTTTGCATTTGGAGTACGGAACCCTAAAAATTTTAATGGTTGTTTGTAATTCACAGATTCGATAGAAATTCTCGCTATGATTTTATACATGGTATTCAAAACAAAATTGAAGCTAGCTTCAGAGAAGAAATTCTATCATTTACGCCTGCCTATTAGTAATGTTAAAATAACAACGTCTCAACATTAAAGGGTATTTATAATGCTAGTTATAAGAAGGAAATATATTTAATTCATATTTCGAAAATAATTTCAACTCAACTATAAATGTATTCAATTCATATGTGATAATAATTTAGATCATCAAACAAATATCGCGGTCAATGCAGGTCATTACCTGCATGGTGAGGTGGCGATCTGTCTACATTGGACAGTACCGATGTTGAGGTCGGTGTGTACATGTTTTCTGTCTATGTGGTTGGAGATATTGGACATGATTCTCGGTTTTTTATTTTAAAATCTTTCGAGTATCTAAATATCACTCGAGTTGATGAATTCCCAAAGTTAGAAGTCACATGTCAATATTTGTTTCAGGATGCGTTTGTAAAACATTATTTTACTCGTCGGAGAAAGTGTGGATTTCTTCTCTGTTAACCAATAAAAGCTTCTTAGCTTATAGTTGATCAAGTCTACGTTTGCTCCAGATATATTTAAGCCATATGAGTCGTCGATTGAAGTGTAGAGCCAGGTATTCTTTGTCTTCGATCTGTGGTACTTCTCAGTTATAGAACTAGATCGGTGCACAGTTTTGGCTTCGAACGGTGAATTAGCTAAAGCTAAGATAGTATATTAATGAACCAATAATAATTACATATCATCAGCCTAAGTAGCAGTAAAGGCAAATGTATGAGTTGGAAAATCAACGGTAAATTTAGGTACAGGACCGGTTCGAGTATATTACTTTATGGATTAGATCTTGGACACTGGAGATATTTTTGCATTACATTTCACTTCATAACACTTTTCACAAAGTGTTATGTAATGCAAAAACATCTCCAGTGTCCAAAATCTAATCAATCCTCGAATCTTATATTCGAGGATGGAGTAATAAGAATATGGTATCTTTTTTATTTTGTAAACTTTTACACCATACTTCGCGGAATGTTTGACTTATCTCAAGAAATACAGCACAACAATACTTTTTATTTTCAACGGTTCAGCTAATATTTACACAAAAGACAAATTGAAATGCAGGTAATGCTTACTTGAAATAATGTTGCTATCTCTTCAACAGTATTTTTTCAGAGTTCCTTCAGCAGGCGGAAGACTGATTGACTTGCACGAAATTAAATTATGCCCAAGTCATCATAATTACTTGTAAAATTTTCCATTTTCAAGAGTTTTAATTTAAAAATATGTTCTTTATAATATTTATATTTTTTGGAACTCTTATAGCTAGCTGGGTGTTTTTTTCTGGCAGTCCATATAAATCACTTTAGCGTCGGGTATCTTAGTGCATGTAGCCATTTCCACGTTTGACACATCTATATAGACTAAAGCATTGATTTTAGAACGGCCAAACCTTCCAACATCCAGTCATCTTTTACAAAGAAGTATTTTTTTTTCATACACGGGACTTCAAATAACACTGCCCTGTTTGAATTTGTTTAATTTAAATACGTCCTTTATGCTGTCTTTGAATTCGAAATCAATGTAAAATATTATTAAAATTCCTTTAGTTGCTTTATCTGTACATTATCTTTTATGTATTTATATGCGTGTGGTTCATATAGTAGCACCCGATAAGGCCTTACTTTTAAGGTCATATATATATAATGACGAATATTATTAGCAATGATGTCGTTCCCGATTTTTTTATACAGGATCCGGCAAACAAACCTCCGGTTTTGAAGAAGCCGCCGTGTAAGTTGTAGTTGGTGTACTGGTGTGAAGTGGGTATTATTTGAAAGCGGTTTATATGCCATTTTCTGTGTGCGCAATGGTTTGGCTCGGTGAGTATCGTGCGTTCGTTGTAGAGGAATTTACACGTAACGGTGGTTCTGTGATAACTACTCAGTGTGCGTTTCGGATTCAATTTGAACTTCGCCGATATCATCATGTTCCTGATAGGAAAACAATTTAAGTTTGGATGACTAACTTTAGATAGATTCAGCTTTGAAAAGAAAGCCTACTGTCCGATCTCGGACTGCCACTACTCCGAAAATGTGTCGATGTAAGAGCGTCTATCCGACAATACCTAAGGCGTTCAGCACTTAAACATTCCGCTGCCCTGCGATTGTCTGTTCAGATTGTAAGAAGAATTTTGTATAGGGAACTTCATATATACCCCTTCAAAATGATGGTCATCCAGAAATCAAGTGATAAAGATTTTAAAACTCGCAGAATGGTGTGTTAGGAAATTCTTCAGAACGTCTCCCTTGGCGCTTTTGTTTATTTCTTCAGACGAGGCTCACTTCCACTTGTCAAGAACTGTAAACAAAAAGAATTTCCGCTACTGGGCAGCAGAGAAGCCTCGGACTTCATCAACAACCACAACGCAGCTCTTATGTGACAGTTTGGTGCGCCGTTGCTAAATTTGGTGTCTGGGGACCGTATATTTTCGAAGAAGATGGCCTAAGGGTAACGTTTAATTTAGATTGTTACTGTCACATGATAGAGGCCTTCCTCCGACCTAGGTTAAATCAGTTTATTGTAGACCATGAACAGTAAGAAGTCTGATTTCAGCATGACAAAACCACAGCTCACACTTCTCGGCGTTTTATGGAATTGTTGAGGGAGTGGTTTCCTGGAAATCTTGTCTGTTCGCGAGGAAACATCACCTGGCCCCCAAAGTCGCCTGATTTATCAGCTCGTAATTTTTTCTTTGGGGACATTTAAAGACTCAAGTATACAAATATCCAGGAAGTGGCAGCCATTTCAAGAGAAATGACACGAAGAACTATGGAAAACTTGTGAGAAAGACTTCGTCAATGTGTCAACAATGGGGACGACTTCGCCAATGTGTCAACAATGAGACCTAGTTACACATTGTATGAATATAAAGACGTTTTATTTCTGCCAATTTATTAACTATAACTTTTCTGGTAGGACAGAATACCACCGATAACCCATAAGAATTCAGTGCCACCAGTTCTACTCTTTACTTCAACACAAACACGGAGCTATTACGCAGGCTTTACTTCAAGTATGCCAAAGAATGCCGAACAGAAATATTTTTTTGGGGAATATCTATCTCCGGCCCCATGGGAGGTATTTTGTATCACTTCCACCGATAGGGAGACTTCTCAAGAAATCACCTGTTGAGGGTTTCCTTACCAGCATATGGCATATATGGGCAAGTAAAAATGATTTAAATGCATATTTCGAGATCTTTCCGAAGAGGTGGAGATGCTGATAAAAATAATTTTTTTCCGAATAAGCAAATAGAGTACAGTTTAATAGGTTTCAATAAATAGAGTATTGACCTGCTTTTTGTTTTTCTCACTGAAAAATATAATTTCAAACACCACCAAAATTCCATTTTCAAGTTCATTATGATATCAGATCTATCTCAAAAACTACATTAGTTAGTAGTTAGAGATCCTATATTCAACTCACTTATTAATTCAAGTGTATTTTCTCGATGTATGTAGATTGACGTCCTCTACGCTTAAAAGTTACGGGTCGAGAAGGGATTCTGTAGTGGTATACATTACTTATCTTTTGTATATTGTTTACAATTTCTATTTTATTGTTTAAAGCTTTAACAGGCATTATTACAACCTACGTTTTACATAGTTTAAGATCACTTTTAAGATTACGTTTAAGATTAATTCTGATCATCTATCTGAACGAAAAATATTTTAAAGAATGTGAAAAAAAACGTTTGCCAGAAAATAGCTTTTGAATTTCGATGTACTTTTTTATAAAAATAAAATTACTTAGCACTAATTATATTCGATTTCTTTACTGAACCAAATCCCACTCATGGAAAATTAAAACTTTAAAACCATTAGAAAACACTTAGTCAAAATAAGATATAACTAATAAGTTAAGAGCCCGTCACCCGTTTGTAGTAATTTAATTCAACGGAAACCACCCATAGATGGCGCGATATCGCTAACCTTCTCAACACCGCACTTAATGTCAAAATCGACACTGAAATTTTGATACTTCACGACAATTTTTTATTATTTATTTTGCGTTAACTTAGTATTAAAAAAAAAGAAAAAACTTGCTATTAGTAATATGTCAAACAACTATGTAGCACTAGAACGCAGTATATAATCGGGATTAGCCGCTAAAAGTAAATTATATCCTCTTTTAAATACGAATCTTAAATAATGAATATTTTGCAGACGAATTTAATTTTAAGTCATGGTTTGGTCGCTGTTTCACATATCATTCACATTATTTAACTTAAGGCTAATTACTTACTAAGGTTTAAGAAGATATTATATAATGAAACCGGCCCGGATATCTTAATTAACCGCCTTTTAAATTTTTATAATTTGTTTTACTTAAAAACTATTTCACCTGCATTTCTATATAGCATTTTAATAACTACTTCACAAAAATGTTCCAACTTAATTAAGTTTTAATAACTTCTACTGCGTCGTTTTAACCTTTAAAGTAACGAAGGATATTATATCAAAAATTATTTTAAATTAAATATCCTAAAACCGTAGTCTAGTACGAAATATAAGAGCAAAATTTCATATAATTCTTAGTGATACGATGCAATTTTGCTGTTTTATTTCATACCATGTTTATAGACTAGAGTTACGGGTGAACTATGGCGACTATGATTCCAGTATATCTAAATTTACATGCAATTCTGTAATTGCAGAAAAACTATCAATAATGTTCACTAAACGGAAGGATAACGTCATGTCAAAGCTATATAAAACCTTAATTCGATATATAAATGAAGAATGTTGTGTACACTTAGAAAAACATAGAGTACAAATTTTATTTTGTTCGAGACCTTTTTTTAATGTAAACCATTTAGGTCAGACTTTAAAATTTTTTTGTTGCCTAGCCAAATAAAAAATATATTTTACAACATAGCAAAAATATAAATGTATTATTCATGGTTGAAATATTTTTTTAGCAATATTTTAGTCTGTAATATGTTTCACCTTGATCTAAATTTCGTAATTATTTGGTAATAAATTGGAATAAAATTTTCGAGATTCTGAGAAATAAAACCCTTGCTTAAAATAATGAAAACTTGTTTTAAAAACATTGTTCAGTAATCGGATTAGCCAATGTATAAATCTCTCTCACAACTAAAACAGACTCAAAACTTTTGAGAATACTTGTAGCCTTAAAGGGTACCCGATGTTCTTGTTAATTGCCTAATTAAAGTTGAAATACATACTTGCTCCATCGTGATCGCAAAGAAATTCAATTAAATCCGTTTAAGATTCCACTCAACATCAATGTAATTTAAAGATGAAAAGTTTTTTTTAGAAAACCGTTAACAAAATAATTTTCTTTGTATACCTGCGTCGCTTCTTTAGTGATTAATCTTAAGCTAGTTTAACTTTCATTCCAACTTCGACCTCTGAAGCAACTCGCTGCAATTTCTCTCTTCCAATAACGTTATTATTTATGGGAAGAGTAAAGTAAAATTCATTGAGTTTTACTCATGAAATGAATTATTAATAATGATTTATTTATCTTTGCGAGACGGATTTACTATATATTAAATTTAATTGTACAACATATAAAACAGAACTGTACATTGCGAATGAATAAATTTTTTTTTGTTTTTAACGCATAATTTTCATGCACGCAAACAAACCTAGTTCTTAGCATTGTCCCAGATGCAATTGAACTTGAGGCCTGCTTAAATTGTTCTTTTTCATCTTTTACATAAACTTCCTTATTCTTAAGTGGATGTTACAAATGTTAATTGTTCTAAGTATATGTCCAAATTTAATATTAAATAATGAATAATTAACACGCTTTATTAACAAAAATCCAAATCTCTTCAAAGTTATAAACCTAAAATATTTTTTCAATATAGAGAGCTCGTGAAACGCCGCGTCATGCGATTATTTTGAATTATTGAAATATTTAACATAAGTATTCACAACATTGTTGGCAAACAAGTGTTACTCAGGAACCTTACCGCAATTCGGATAGGATTGTGGTAAGGATCATAAATAAGAAATCTTACCCTTATTAAGGAACCGACATGACAAATATTAGAAATTTATTTTAATTTATTGGTTTCGATTAAGTCATTGATGTTAAACGGTAATAAATAATATTGTGTGTTAACAAAAAAAGGAGGGAAGTTTTAATTAAAAATTGGATCCTTTTTTATTTAAATTAATCGTTGACATTTTTCCGAATCATATTTGTTTTGTGACGTTGAATATAAGTAATCTTTTATTTCAATTTCGAGAAATATTTAAAATGAAAATATTTTCTATTTCAGGCACGTTAAAAATTAGAGTACCATATGAACATAATTAATTTTTTGGACCAAAACAACGTTAATGCGTGCTTTCTTCATGCAGTTTTCAACTGAAATTTATTATTTATGTTCAATAAATTGAAGCTAGTTACAGTTATATTTTTATTAATTATTAACAAAAATGAGGTTTTTAAATAAAAATTATAATTGTTTATGCAGTGTAGTAGTGTTAAAGTAAAATTATATAAATTGTACAAGGAGGAAAACTAATGAAAAATAGACGTGACTAAAGCAATGAAATTGAGGTCTTCCAGTTGGTATAAAATTACTGAACGGTTATATGTAAATATACAAATTAATATGTTTCATTGGGTAAAAACAACCATCCAGCACAAAGTATCAGATTTTGTTTTCCGCACTTTGCTTATTTCTCCAAATTTTTTTGAAGAAATAAGCAATTAAGGTTAGTATTAAAATGCCTATCGGCCTAAAACCGACTTTTCCGTCAATTTTAATAGCAGTAAGTTGTAACAAACTAAAAAACCGATTGTTTAAGCCTGAAGTATTCATGTGGTTGCAATAGTCATCCACGTCTCAATATGACCTTATTATTTTGTTTGTGTCGCTAAAATAGAGTCGTCTTAATTTTTAAACTAGAAAATATACTGTGCCCACTCAACGTGTGCTTGAGTGGTGCGGTTGAAATGGGTACCCTTCGTCTTTGTTAATAGAGGACTAACGTTCTACGCGTCACCGATTACTTAATTATCTACATCACCTCAACGAGTGCTTGAGTGGAGCGGTTGAGGTAGGTATCCTCCGTCCTTGTTAGTAGAGAACTGATGTCCTACACGTCAACGATTACGTAAATATACTACGTCACCTCAACGTGTGCTTGAGTGGTGCGGTTAAGGTAGATAGCCTCTGTCCTTGTTAGTAGAGGACTAACGTCCTACATCTCACCGATTACGTAAGTATACTGTGTCACCTCAATGTGTGCTTGAATGGTGCGGTTGAGATAGATACCATTTGCCTATGTCACTAGAGGTCGTCGAGAATATCCTACACGTCATCGATTACTTAAGTATTTTTGGAATTATTGTTCTACATTTTGTATATTGTACAAGTGAATCACAGGTGAATTTTGTTTAATATTATTTTCCATTAAATAGTTGTTATGAGTATTTTCGAATGTTATATATGTACTCGCACAAACGTATTTTGTGAATTTTTATATAGAAATTAATATTACTAGTCTATGAATTTATTATTTATTAATTGAAAACATGTTTAAAACTCATTTATTTTTCATTACTTTTTAATTGGACGTTTATTAGTGAACAATAAACAAAGTACAGTTTTCAATGTCGTCAACTCGTTTTATTACGAAGCGTAACTAGTGTGGAAATAACAATCATCCCTTTCGCACTGTGTAAATAGTAACCCTGTGGATGTAAAACATTAAAAGAAATTTTGAAGTTTTAAACATAAAGGAAAATATTAAGAAATTAACAAAGCATTTCACGACATAATTGAATACAATTTAATGTTTAATATTTAACATATTTTACTCAATGTTACAAATACTCCAGCTAAGATTGAAAACTAGAATATTTCGAATTATTTTTCATCCGAGGGTAGTGATAAGAGGGATCAGTAAAAAATCTCATTATTTTTGTGAATTTTCCCCAGCTTCATTCTTTTATAGCTAATAAAAATGAAACTTGCTTCTTTAACTACATTTTCTATTTATATAAAAAATTCCGCAAAAAGGAAACATGGATATCTACTTGGCAAAATTATTTACAAGTTACAAAACTGATTATATAAATTTAAATAAATTAAGTCAGGCCACTTTATTCTACCACTTAAATTGTATCACAAATATACACTACAGAGTAAATACGTTTTTACATGAGATACTTGAATGAGAAACAATGACACACTTAACAATATTTTTAAAAATATGAACAATATTTTTTGCTCCACTCATTATCAAGGTGTATCGGCTTTAAGTATTGGCATACTGCACTTAAAGATAATGAAAATTAACAAATACGTGTAATATTGAAATTCAATATGACGGAATGTAGCTAAAAATTATTTATCCTAAACAACATTATTATTTTGTAAAAAAATTCAAATTATTTCTTTCACATTAAAGCTATGAAAATAGATCTTTTATTACGGATTTAGAACTAACTAACTCAAATCGAATATGTGATCATGCAAGTTAAAAGATAATAAATTTATGTTATGTTGTTTGAAAATCGCATCTTCAGCGTCTTTATTTTTTATTTATTTATTTATTATTTCTGCAAGCTTAGAAAACTAAGTATATAGTGGCAGACTTATTGCTACAAAAGCAATATCTTACAGCCAACCACAATGAATTAGATGAAAACATTAAGTGTCGTGGCAGACTGTAAGTGATTTTTAAACATTAATTAATTCGACTTAAAATATAAAATATATAATATTGTATGATGATAAAATCATATTAATTAAAAATCAAAGCATGACGACTTTAGGGGTAGGGAGGGACAAAGTTGGGTTATAATGGAACGGATTAGGATCTGACAAATTATATATATATATATAATGTATAATGCCAAATTATATACAATGATAGATAATGTATTTTTAGACGACTTTTGAAAGCAGACAACGAGGGCGCAGTTTGTATATTTGTGGTCAGTTGATTCTATAGTCGAATAAAATATACGGTCAAGGATTCTCAATAAACTTCCGTTCTAGGTTGAGGGATTAGGAGGATATACTTATTTTTTGGTCGTAGCTCGAGAACGTAGAATGACAAGTATTTTAATAAAAATGTAAGGTATGAAGAAGTAACGGAATTATTAAGGTCATTATATGCAAAATATAAAAGACGAAGTTTGCGTCAATTACGAATCTTTAACCATTTAAGATGTAAACGATACTCGGATATGTGGTCAAATTTTTTAAAGCCGAAAATGTATCGATTTTAAGTTCGTTCTAATTTATTGAGTGAATACTCATTTAAATTAGAATAACACACATCCCCATAATCAAGAATAGGCAGAAGTAAAGTTCGACAAATTTGTATTTCAGTGCGCAGTGGAAGGAAATTTTGAAGCCGTTTGCGAAAGTGTACTTTGAAGAAAATATTACGACTAACATCATTTACTTGAGAATGCGATGTGAGATGTTGGTCAATTAGTAGGTCAAGGTCTTTTACAGTTGAAGTAAAAGGAATAACATAACCGTTAATCAGTAGCTGTGGTTTTTCCATTTGCAGGTTTCTGTAACCCGAAGGGGCTCATATTTTGATAAAGTTGTTTGTTCGTCCGCCCGTCCATTTGCCGAAATATCTCTCAGGGATTTCTTGCTTTTAAACAAGATAAGATCTGGACTTGAAATTCAAGAAAGATCAGTAAAATAATTTGAAATTATATTTCGTGCGAGCTTTGGTAAATGTAGAAATGCGATGAAATATAAATTATCTTTATAGGTATATATGACATTGTCGAAAACGGCTACTTAAATACAGTATTTTTTATTCTTTTTAAATGAAAAGCAACGAAATGAACGTTTTTATTTTTCGACCCTTTTATTACCACATATACAGAATATACATATGTTTATTTATTATGATAATTTATGGATAGATTAAATAACATTTGAACTGTTATTAAATCATTTATTCATGTAATATTTTGGCAATTGGTTCTCATTTTTGCCGATTCAACATCAAAATTCTTCACACATAATGAGGTCGATTAAAACTTAAATGATTAGTAATAATTACATAGAACTGAGCTATTCCTGACAAAGGACTTAGACCGAAGACACAAATAAAGTTAACCATGTTTCATGCTATTGTTATTACAGATTATAAAAATAGTATATTTCACGGATAAATATATAAGGCGTTATCAAAATTACAAGATATGAACGTTTGCACTTCCAATTAACTATATTTTAAATATTGTGTAGATTCTTATTTCACGTACTGAATTAAAAAGGAGCTGGATATGCTAGTTAGTTATTTCAAAATAACTCTTTTTTCAAATAAATCGTACGTAAAAATGGAGTAAATATATAAATTGATCCCTAAAAAGAAAATACCTCTAAATACTTTATAATAATAATAAAATTATGCATATTTTGTAATGTTAAACTTCCATGAATTAATTTGACACATGGTTGACTCGCCATTTTATTTGTCTGTTTTTTAATACCTGTCAAACTAATTCCAAGTAATTATTGGACTTACAGTCGACTTTGGGAAAACGTCATCCTCATCAACTTGAAATTTAATATAGAAATAAAGGTCATTAACCCATATATATTTCAAATAAACAATTAACGCCGTTGACGCCCAATCCCATCCATTAATCAGTTAATACCAGGTAACACCCAACGAAATTTAGGTCATAGTTATAGAGGGGATGAACGAAGTATTAAAAAGAAATTTAATTTCGTTTGTAATTTTATATAATATAGTCCTAGAGATATTGTTGAAAATGTCCACAAAAAAGTATCCCATTTCTCTGTCTCCAAAACTGTTAAAGTAAAAACTACGAAAAAAAGCATTACTGGAAGTTTACCTGCTGACCTTTCCAAGTTTCCCGGAAAATTATACTAACGAATATAAAAGTAACAAATATATTTTCTAGTATACCTTGTACTAGAAAATATATTTACATGGTGAAAAATAAAATTAATAATAGTAAATAATTTAATAGAAATTCTATGTACCCTTAAACGTTTATATGTGCTTAAGTGTGTACTGCAATGTTGTAGTGTGAGTTCTACTCATTCTTAACAAATTTTATTTATCAAGACATTGAATTAGCAAGATTTTCTCCCGAAGTTTAAGAACTTCTCAAAATTTTTCTCCTGAAGTCATCTTCAAAAGCGAACTTTAATGCGACACATTTTCAATCTACATACATCTCTTATATTCTTTAATCGTTTGTACATATTTAGGATTGACGGACAAAACTATAAAAAAAATCTCTCAAGGAAAATCAGTCATACTACTTTTTCTATCAACGTTACTCGACACTAGCTTTTAAACCATTTAAATATTCATAAAAAAAATTAAAATCAATTAAGGGTTAGATACAAATGATATTCATGTTAGTTAATAACGCATAATTTTAGCGAATAGAAATATTACTTTTTTCGTCGTTATTTCATTTTCCGTTATTTTATTTTCCAGTATGATATAATTTATTTATTCAAATTTATATAAGCTATAAATTGACATGAGTGCATGTAGTATTCTAGGAGCATTACATATGTATTTATTGTTATACAGAGTCATAGTCTTGCTCGCCAAATAAAAGAAAGTAAAAAGTTACAGAAGAAATTAAAGAAAGTAACGAACAAATGATGTGGTTTTAAATAAAAAACGGAAACGTTATAAATTTACTCACGTATCTGTTTCAGTCCGTCCAACAAAGCAGATTTTCTCAGAAACTATGCAAATAGAAATTTGAAATCTGACATAGTGCCTTATTAACAAACACATTTGCTAAATTTTTAAAAATATTAATAGAATAATTAAAGATGAATCAAACAAAGTAGCCTTTTTTATTTTATGTTTCGTTTGATACTCTTTGAAGCACGTTGCTATGAGAAATACAAAAATATTTTTCCTTTTTTTTACTAGCATATTTAAGAAGATATTTTAAAAAAATATGACAAATTAGGGTACACCCACGGCCTTATCAATTTCAAAATTATCACACCAATCACATTATGGTTTCAGAGTTGCAGCAAACGAGAAATTAATAAGAGAACTTTTTTTTGCAATGCGCCCATTGTCTCCATCTGGAACGATGTATATTTTGATTTTATAAGATTTGTACATACTTATCCTCATTGTTTTTAATATAATTAAAAAAAATCTTAATCCAAAAATATTATGACATGAATAAATCGATGTTTCTCTTTCCAACATGATGCAAACAACAACAAAAAATTCAAATTTCAAGACTTTTCGGTACTTCACTGAGTTTGAAGTTAACATTTTCTTAATACTACAACGTTCATTGAACCAAAACCTTGATTAATTCTTGTTCTAAAACCCTGTACTAAAACCGTAATGTTGCGTCGGCCAAGAATACGTAAGTACATTTTGTAAACATCGATCTTTATTTACCGACGTATTCTTATTTACATTATTCTGTTAAGAACATACAATTCCAACTAGAGATATCAGGCTTGTGACTGTTGGAAATACTAAATAGAGAACAGTTACCAACTTGAGTAATCTAAAAGCAGAACGTGATAGAAAACTTAAAAAGACGATGAACCTTTCTCATACAAAATGTTCTTCTATTTGCACAATGGATGAAAAGCTCGTGTGGAGTCATCGACCAGTTAGTTGCTCGTTCAATAATTTTTTTTTATCTTGAAGCTTTGATTCGTGAGTAGATTGAGTGTAAATATTTTAAATAATGTAAGGAGTCGAATAAAGAAAGATATTTCATTTAATTATGATTTTTGAGTTTTGCAATGAAGCGATTACGATAGTGAGGTGTGATAGTGTGGCTTTTCTGCAAAGCATATACATATATTTCTTTGTTTGTGACTCTAAGTAGATATTTGTCTCGTACTGTACTTTTTTGGGGTAATTTTAATACACTTCTTTTAAAAATTACATAACATAATAAATTTTAATAAAATTTAAATATATTCTCTCCGTTCATCAACTGATTAAATAACTGATTAATTAAGATCCTAATGTTTCAGATGTCTTATGCATTATTTTGTTTAACGTAATAGTGAAAAGCATGGAGAGACAAACAAACACACGGGGAGAGAAGAGAGAGAGAGATTGTTTCTTTCTTGCCCATTTAAAAATAACAACGAACTTACTCTTTTGTTTAATCTTGGGAATAGGGGCATTCTTACGAATTTTATTCCAGGAGTTTTATTTTTTTTTGGAGAAAACCTTCAACTGAAAACTTAGAGCGTTTAATGAAAATTTATAAATAATTTTGAAGACAAACCCACAATTCATCTCTAAGTAATTTCGAAAAGAAGGGAATACATTTTTCAGGCATAGTTTGAAGTATATCTTTAAAGAAATTCTATCTGAAATTATAAAAAAAACGATTTATAACGTTTCAAACAATACGACACATATAAAATAAAAAATAGCAAATACACAATCCACCCATCTAAAATTTCCATTTGAATATTTTTTTAATGTTAGCTATTGAAATACGTGCTAGTTGATACGTTTCATTACTTTGCGAAACTACAAGTTTCTTCATTGGTTTCTGAGCCAAGTGGTTGTGACAAGCAGACAGAAACGTGAGTGATATCATAATGTGCCGTATTTGTATTCGAAATATGAAACCCAAAAACCTTTAATGAATGTTTGAAAAACCTGAACACTTAGGAAATTACTGGGACAAGAAGAACACGCAGGACACAAGATTACTCACTACTTTGTAAGCATTTAGCTGAAATAAGAAGGAATTTTTGTTGAAAATATAACGCCTTTCTAGTTTCGATGAAACTTTATATTTTTACTCATGGATTAGAACTCTGTGTTTCTCACTAATAGTGTTTAGTAAAAAATATTTTATGTCTTTGAATGTTAAGAGTCATTATAACGATAACTGTATAAACGGTGTTGCCGATGAACTAGTATATATATAGTCATTTTGCAATATTCAAAGTATCTTATATACTTTGGTGACACCTAATTAAAGAAAACTAGAAAGAAAGCATATACATATATATATATATATATATATATATATATATACATCTGAATTTAGGTATTCCAATGTTAGAAATTATCTCTTTTATAACTTAAATGTCATGTTATATTAGAACATATAACAAATTTTTTCTACGTAATGAGTATGCACATAAATTTATTTAATATTGTAAAAAACATTTCTTTTAACCGTTTCTTTTTATTTTATCACTTTAATTTCATTTCTTCTTTCACACCAATTTATCTCTAATGCATAAGCGTAACGAGGAATTTAAAAAAAATGGAATAAAATATACAGGAAAAACAATTTTAACGACAAAAATAATGTAAAAAGAATCCATTGAAAGAATTTTAGGCAAGTTCAAGTCAGTTCAGCAATTTTAGATACGTTAACTTTTACAAAGTTGCTAGTTAAAAGTTACAAGTCTGTTCTTTTTTATTTAAGGATGAATAAAGAAAAGTGTAAATAAATATTTTACAAAGTAATAAAAATTATGAAAATGTTCTAACATAACATCAAATTTAAGTTATAAAAGAGATAATTTCTAACATTGAAATACCTAAATTCAGAGTAAATATCGATTAAATTATTGAATCGCAGAAACTTTTAGTTATTTTCTTGGTTTTTAGTACGACTACGATGAAAGATATAAATATGGAATTATTTTCGTCTGAACAAAGTAAAACTCTCTATTCATTGCTTTTCGGCTTAATGTCCAAATTAAACTTTCCACGTAAGGAAGTTTCCAAATATTTATTTATATATATATATATATATATATATATATATATATATATATATACACATGTATATGCCTTCTTTCCAGTTTTTTTTAAAGTGAGTGTTACCAAATTATATAAGATATTTTGAATATTGCAGAATGACTAAATATATACTAGTTCATCGGCAACACAGCATTCTTCCTACATGTAACACCGTTTATACAGTTATCGGTATAATAACTCTTAACATTCAAAGATATAAAATATTTTTGATTAAAAAACTAATAGTGAGAAACACAGAGTTCTAATCCATGAGTAAAAATATAAAGTTTCATCGAAACTAGAAAGGCGTTATATTTAAAAATTCCTTCTATTTGCAGTGAGTAATCTTGTGTCCTGCGTGTTCTTCCTGTCCAAGTAATTTCCTAAGTATTGATGTTTTCAAACGTTCATTAAAGGTTTTTAGTGTTTCGTATTTCGGATACAAACACGGCACCTTATGATATCACCCAAGTTTCTATCTGCTTGTCACAACCGCTTGGCTCAGAAACCAATAAAGAAACTTGTAGTTTCGCAAAGTAATGAAACATATCAACCAGCACATAGTTCAATAGCTAACATTAAAAAAATATTCAAATGTAAATTTTAGATGGATGGATTGTGTTT
Organism: Druceiella hillmani; assembly: GCA_039881145.1. NCBI lineage: Eukaryota > Metazoa > Arthropoda > Insecta > Lepidoptera > Hepialidae > Druceiella > Druceiella hillmani. The sequence continues at coordinate 19,142,529 of JAYKKI010000016.1, read as the reverse complement.
TTGCTATTTTTTATTTTATATGTGTCGTATTGTTTGAAACGTTATAAATCGTTTTTTTTTTATAATTTCAGATATACTTCAAACTATGCCTGTAAAATTTTTTCCCTTCTTTTCGAAATTAATTAGAAATGAATTATGAGTTTTTCTTCAAAATTATTTATAAATTTTCGTTCCACGGTCTAAGATTTCAGTTGAAGGTTTTCTCCAAAAGAATATAAAACTGCCGGAATAAAATTACCCGTTGTAAAAATACGCCGTAGCTCGAATTCCTCGCTGCTACAAGTTTCGTCGACAAAGCTTTTATATAAAATTATATAAAGAATCTTATATATATATATATATATATATATATATATATATATATATATATATATACACACACATATGCAGACAAAAAACTGAAAAATCAGCCACATTTCAGCATCACTAGTAATATTCACCAGTGAAATCTATAATTTGCTTACGCAGTTTTCTGTATTTGAAAGGCTGATTGTAAAATTCTGTGAGTATATGTTTTATATACATTTATATTTATTTCAATTTTTTATATTATATTTTCAGAAGATTTAATACTAATTAATATATTGTTTGAAAATGTATACTAGCGAAGTGATTCTTAGAAATATGGTGATGATCTGCTATTATTCCGAAATGAAAAATATGGCTATTTAATATATCAACCTTGCTTCAAGATATTTGCTGTTGATAGCTGTTACTTTTCGAAATATTTACGCCAACAGCCAAGTAGCACCTGCCACAACCAGCAAATAATTTTGCTTCAAATGCGCACTCATTTATTTCTTGTTTTATTAAAATTTGTAACATTTTCTTCAAAATTTACTTCTCTGACACTTTGTGTGAATTGAGAAAACTATAAATAGGTACGCTGTTTGATACTTGTATTGCTCTTATAAACAAATAAAACTGAAATAAATTAAAATTAAATAGAATAACTTTATGTGTATGTTATGTTTGCTTAATTGTATAATGTGAAATTGGGGGCGCACAGCTTAGTCTTATAATTAGTAGCACCGCCTTGAATATTTGGGACCAATTTAATCGATTCAACATCCTGTGTCAACACATAATATGCTCCTTAGCCGGGAAGAAAAAAATACCGTCTCACCTATGTTGCTATCTTTTCCCTTTGGCTCGATCCTTTTTTATTATATACTGAGAGTATCCTTTACCTGTAATATCTTCAGTCTTATAGCTGTAACACACGTCAGACTGACACTTCTTGGGATGAAATAAACTCAAATTGAATTTCAAATAAACTTCGTCAAATAACTTTTTTAATACTCTTTGTATTTATTATGTTCTTGTGTTTTATTTGACAAGAAATGGTTGTAAATGTTTTTGGGATATACTTGCACGATAGCATGGCGAAGATATTTTTAGAAGATCACCTAAGGACTTTCCTAAATGTTTGTGTCCATCAATTTTTCTAGGAACTTTTCGATTACTTGTTGAAATGACCGAGTCTGGTGGCGATGCACAGTTAGTTTTATCAACCAATGAATCTGATAAATAAATCTTTAATGGCAATGGTAGTTAAGAATATTTTCTATCTTACAGGGTAAGGGTATATAGAAAATATTCTTAACTAAATAGACAAGTTCATAATAATATAGTATCGGATTTTTTTTTGGAATTTTCTTTGGATCCTTAGTAAAGTGAGAATATGTGAATAATCTACACTGTTCCCAATTCATGATCTTCTGGAAAGTGGTAAACAAATGGTGGCATTATTTCTTATTATAATAATACTGTCACATGCTCTAAGTTTAGATTTCTTACAAAACGGAGACGTCCATTGTGATTCCATGGCCTGAGCGAGCTAGAAACCTCTTTGCTTTACTTCAATTTTTTTATTCTTTTTGCCTTCCTGTCTCGTCTACAAACGTCCGCCTTCTATCCGTAGTTCTTTATTTGTTTTAACTTAGCAATTATTCAATTTGTTTTGTATTTGTTTAAATATATTAGAAAGTGTGGGATCCAGATATGATAAAAATACTTATATACAAAAATTTATTTTTGAAACTTCAGACATAATTTCAATTAATTGATAAATTCAATATAAAGTATTGGTTAAAATTTATAATTAACAAAATGGATAATTACTTTTATTTAAGAAGAATCGTCATTCATATAATTATTTCATTTCAACATACTTCTTGTTCTATTTATTCACATAAGATCATTAAAAGCCAATATTCATTTTTACGTATGGGCATTAATTTCACTATTATTTTTGGGAGGCATCAAGTTTCAATGAAAAATTTAAATATTTATCCAAAAATATGCTAAATGGGCACACATCACATACATCGACGACACCATCAATTGTGATCAATATTGTTTTTCCTCATATATTCTAGCAACCTGGAGTAATAAAACTATCAGTCCTGAACTCATAGTATCTACAAAGTTTAAACTACAAATATTAAGCGTAAAACATTCCGGATATTGCTGAGTTTATTTTACTACATAACTAGCAAATTCGTAGAAAATTGTAATCCTCTAATTACAGCAATTTTTGGAAGAAAAGTACTTATTTTAATTCAAAATATTCTAATGGTACACTCCATACCGGCGCAGCGATATCTTTTAGAAGCAATGGCTTCATTTTTTATCAACTGTTAAATTAGTCAATTATGTCCTGAATCAAAGCGATACTCAACAGTTTCATGGACATAATATTAAGAGATAAAAATCCAGACTAGCGTCAATAAAAGAGCTGATTATTTTGGTAATTACTGAAAAGCTGAAATGGGTGATAATTTACTCGAGAAATCTAAATTTGTGGATTTAATGTACAAAATAAATCTCTCATATAACTTGATGTAAACTTAATAGTAATACCATCTCTAATAGCAGTATCTAAGTGGTCCCCATCAAAGTGGCTGGAAGTTCAAAAAAAGTTTTAACTACGTCATAGTTTGGTAGGGTCTGCAAATGAAAATACTCATTACGAACCTCTTATTGGAATAATTTTGTACTATTCCCCATTAGGCAACGTTGCATCTATTAAAAATGGTAATAACAGTGAACAAACAGTAACGATATGCTTCGCATCCGGGAAGATATGATTATTGGAAGTGTGGTTTATTTATAAATGGGGAATGTATTTTCCTGGGAACTACTCCTGACGACAAATATGGAGATTAGGAATAGTGTCCTCTGCTGTCAATATGGGCGGCAGAAAAAGGGAGTTTAAAATTAATCAAATCTATCAAGGACGAATAAAAGTTACACTATGAGAGTTTCGTATCCATTTAGGCACTAATAAACATTTAAAGTTACATAGTAAATTCATTTATATCTCGTTTAAATAATGTTCCATAAGGTGTGTAAAGGTATAAAGAAATTTATGACCTTTATTAACCCCTCTTTAATTCATACATGGATATTTTTAAGGAGCTGGCTAATACAAAATATGTGGGTAAATGATATATATTATTATACCAAATTTGACGTTACGCGTTTTCTTATAAAATGGAATGTCTATATGAAAAAATCTTAAATATGTAGCCTACTATATATTTTACAGGCGTAAATATATGGTGCACTCTTAAAAAATGTTGACTCCTGGGATCATCACAATAGTGCTCTTAAAATTTTAGCGTAGGCTTCTAAAGACAAATATTTTTATAAGATTTTAGATCAAGTATTTCTGAAACCAAGGAGGAAGAACATATATTTTTTCATGTTTTTCACTATATCTCTGAACAAAAAATACTAAAAATTAGGAAAAAATATTTTGGAGAATCTTCAACCGTCCTTTCTAATGATATCACACAATATATATTGAGATGAAAGAACTCGAGTAATTAATATGCCCCTTAAAAATAACCAAAGAAATATTTTTAACTTTTGACCATTGGGATATGTACAAGTTACAATAATACTGTGCAAACTATGTAATACTGTGCAAAATTACTAGTTTCTGTGTCTAGCGTTTCAGAAACAAAGGTCATGACTGATGGCTGGACAGATATGCTAGTGATCTTATTACGATTCTCTTTTTCTTTTGAGGTACGGAACCCTAAAAAACGAAAAATCAGGAAGTGGAATATTAATGGGCAACTGTCTGCTATCACAAACCCTACCTGGTAATATAAGATTCAAGACCAGCTGCACAAAATGCGACCATTTCCCGTTTGCTCTTCGGAATAGCTAGAGGTTACAATTGACAGTCTAAGTGATTGAGCGGGTTAATCAATTTCGGGGAAACAAAATGAAATCCAAATTTTGCAATGAATACTGGATTTCTATAATTTATATTTTCCATGGTATTTAAGGTCAATGAATATTATAAATTCATATTTATCCGATACGGCTGATTAAAGTTAAGTAAAAAAGTAAGATTTGAATTATGTGATGGCTCTCTCATAAATCTAATTTTTTCTATACACTATATCGCTATTAATTTCTATAATCCTACCCCGACTATGAACAGGTGCAAATAATCGAGGTTATCAAGGTTTAATCATTGATATTTTCTTCCTGAATATAACCTTTAATTTCTTTTTTTTGAACCATAATCTTGCCCATTACTTCTCTCAAAAATCTGTAATTAATGACTTTTGGCATTTATTTTAAAATGTATTTATACATCTACCTAAACATTACCTCTCCTGTAGCGTAAGCGCCGTTTTAACTTGAATGAGTTTTTGTGGCTTATCAGTAATAAACAAATAATATACATATTTCCCAGGATTGCCTGTAGACATTTTTAATATTTTTATTCCCCATATTATCTGGTCAGCATAACCACGTTTAAAAAACACGTCTCAACGGATGAATTGTTTAAAGTAAATATATTATTACGCACGTGCAAGCGCACGGTATGGACCCACCCACGGATACGTACACGCGCACATATACACACACACGCACACACATACATTTTTATTTGTGCGTGTGCATGCGTGTGGGCGTACATGCGTCGTGCGTGCTTGCGTCGTGTACCCATGTTGCGTGCGTGTTTGCATGCGTGTGTGCATGTAACGTGTAAAGTTGAATGTTACGTAAAAACTTAATTGTCGTCTTAATACTGAAAAAACAACAAACAAAATTTCATGAGCTGCATGACTAAAAAATTTCGAAGCAGATGGATTACCCATCTGCTGTCGAACACGTCGAAGTGTCGAAAACGCAGGTTTTAATACATAAAACACGGTCCGAAAATTTGTAAATATGGATGGCGATATCATAACTCGACAGCTTCATATTAGGCGGTATTTATGATAATATAAAAAAATTTTTTACGTTTATTTTTGAACATGTACTTATATGACAATATTAAAAATTTTGCTTGCATTCTTGCAGTGAGGGAATGGAACAACATGTGAGAAATAAGTTACAAACAATTGAATTTCGCGATTTGGCCTATAATTTTTAAATCATGAAGCATATTTTAAAATAATCGTCATCAATCAATAAAACTGGCAATTTACATATTTTGACTGCTTCTCATTTCTATGTTTCTGAATAGATTTTGATACTGTATTTATAATAGGATCTGATTATCCTTATACCTACAATTATTTATTGCATTTAGTATCAGCTCTTAAATATCACTTTACGTGACGAAAGATGTACAAAAATTACTTTTGTATCTTTACTTTTAACTCGTCAATGCCATGATTTAAAAGGGAAAATTAAAGATAAGAAAGAAGTCAAACAGAATATATGAAATGGTAATAATATTTAACTATTAGCTTGAACAATATTAAATTACACCGGCTGATCTTCTTGCATCTTTTATTGTAAGTAGATTTAATAATTAATACTAAATTAATACAGGGTTCAAATTTCAATGTTAGTTGAAACGAAATGTAAAGCATGTTTTCTCATATTTAGCAACTTTTCCTGTGGAATATTATGAAATCGCCTGACAAAACGGTGAAATCCATAATGAGAAACATGCATAAAACATATTATTTAAGATTGTCTTATTACTAAAGTAGAAAATGATGTAAAAAAGCAAAAGTAAAAATTTCAATAAAAATACTTCTTTTTATCACAAAATCTAGTTACGAATTATGCAAAATGGGTGCCCTTTCTGAACTCCAATCAGAATCAGGTGACATTAATGATGATATTCCTTTTGTCATCACCTATTATATTCAGCAATAGTTTTTGACTTTAAATTTTTTTATAGTGTTCAAAACAGTGGTCCTAAAAAGTAAAATAAGTAAAATTAAAATAAAAACAGTCTGTTTTAAAAGTACAAGCATAAAACAAAAGTTCTTCGTAATAACTGCACTTTAGTCAAAATATTATTTTACTAATTTTATTTTTTTCCTAACAAAACTTACAGTAACCTATAGTTTTGTTAATTATAAGTTGAATTTAAATACTTTCCATTTTGTTCTGTCTGAAAAACTAAACTTGATTTTATAAACATTTATAATAACACTTGTGATGTCCATAAAAAAGGAAGTGTTAGTATCGTAAAAGCAAACGGCAGTAGAGCGGATGACGTCACAGAATTTAAAACATCGCTTTTTAAACCACACTTTCTCGACGATAACTAAAAGCCATTAGTGTCTCTAAGGAAACAATAACTAAACTCGATGTGACTCTCTTTAAAATAAAATTTAAAAATAAATTTTGATTTAAATGCCCCACATGTATTTTTATATTTTTTATTGAAAGTCGCTATCTCTGATCTATTCAGCGGCGTATTCAGTCAATGTGCATTAATTTAAATTTGCTGTGATAGTTTTGTCCATAAAAATTAAATGATTAAACATTGAGTGAACTTTAAAATGCAGTGATTTTTTTACAATAATTAGTGTTGAATTACGTTAACTTATACTAATTAGTTTTTTATAATTAAATATGACAATAAGTTACAACTTCTTTAAGTGCAAGTCGATAGTAGTTGGCAATACCCAGACAACTCACAACATTTTTTATGCAATATTTTGATTTTAAATATAGGGATTATATCATTTAAGTGCCCGTGAGTCAAATAAATAGAAAAGTACTCCTATCTTTCAGTTCAATCCATTTAATCGACGTCCTCTCAATAGGAATTAAGGTCACCATGTTTTGAATACACTATTTGTAAATTTCATCGGGTTTTCGAAATTAATTATAAATTTCCATGGCGTTCAAAAGGGAAATGTGTATTAAATGAAGAAGAATACTTGCATTTTTTTGTGTAAGCTTCAAGAATAAACAATATATATAGTCATTAAATTCAGTAATATCTTCTTTATTTTTCAAATTATAATTACTGTTGGCTTATTGTTTTGTTAAACTGCATGGATATAAACATACGAAAAATTGTATTTAACTCTACTATAACAAATTGAAATATATACTGAAAAATATGGCAAAGAAAAATAAAATTGTTAGCAAACAAATTAAGAGACAATGCAAGCTAAACTAATCCAGTCCCTTCGTTGTTCACTTTAACTCTATTTTGTTTATTGAGGTTAGTAATTAGCATATCCGGCACTTTTTTAACGGGCGTATTTATTATTTGAATTTAAAGGAGTTTTTAAATTTTTGGTTTGTTTGACATTGTGATGCAGTTTTATTTGAGCGGTTTGTGGCTTCTGTTTAGACTTTACGTATAATTAATTTTAGAACCTATTGATTGATTTCAGGAACTAAACACCGCTTTACAAAATTTTCTTTTAAATATTTGCATATATATTAAAGAAATTAAAAATTATATTTCAAACTAAATATAAAATCTTAAATAAGTTTCTTGTTGTGTAAAGGGTATATATATTAAAAGAATAATATTTAATATTTTTATGAAACGTGAATATGCAACATGATTGTATTAATTATTTAATAATTTTTATGCAATAATCATTCTAGTTTTAGGACAATATTTTATTTGGATGGTCAAATGGAAAGTTTAAATGGGAAAAAATTGGATAAATAAATGTTTTACTGAAAATTGTAATAAAGGGAAATTGATAAATCGAGAGTTGAAAATATTTATATGGCAGTTTAAATTGTGTGTCTTTATTGTATGTGTAATATTATTTGACAGTATTCAAAGAAGGCTGAACTTCAGTAAAATTACTCATAATAAATTAAGTAGAGAAAATTAAGGCCAATTGAATCTACTCTATTCTGTAAAAATTTCAATGAATATTGCCATATTAGTTACGCAAATTATAGAAAGTAATTTGTCAAAAGATATTCACCGTTTATTTTGTAAGGAAATATTCAATAACCGTGCATAATACAATCAAAATTATTTTTTTGGTCTGGGAAATCAAAAATGAATGAAGAAAATTTATTACAGAAAAAATTGGCCAAGTCTTGCACTTCCGTACAAAATTTTAATGGTACGTAATATTTCTATTCAACTATTTACAAAATTTTAATACTTTGGAGCGGAAATATATTGCCTGCTATATATTTCACAGCGCATGTTTAAAAAAAATATTTTTTGTGTGTTATGTAACAAAATTGAAATTAATATTCGATATTTTTTATACACTCCTGATGACTAATACAAAAATGTTCGTATCTTCAAGGAAATTGTTTTACATCAAAAACTCGAACAATAGATGTAAAAGAAAATTTTCTAAACTAAACGCCATAAAATAGGAAATTCAATGTCCAGTTCACCTCTTACTAAGAATTGACTTCAACGGAATGCTTTTAATGAAGATTATCTGCTAATAAAAATATTGAGTATGAAAATAATTTTTTGGAAAGTAGACGTTACAAGAAAAATGTAATGGAATCAGTATGACTTTTTATATACCCATCTGTGATAATTATGGTAACTTGCACAAAAGTAACTCTATGTAAATTTAAATAAAATTAGGTGGCGTAAAATGCCACGAATACTTCAATCAATTTGACAAACTAGTGTATGACAATCTCTCAAAGTAGTCGCAGAGAATGCACTAAACTAACCACAATTGAACCTATTTACTCTGCGGTCCACTTAAATGTTCCTATCACTCCGACCGGCACGCTGCAGTTGTCGTTTGAAAGGCAAGCTGCTGGGTTTACCACTGCCGCAAATTTGGTCTCTTAGTGGTTTCGTAATGGCTTTAGTTAAAATTTTTCTATTCTCTTAAGTGTGTAACGCAGTTAAATTTTAACGATTTGTGATTTTTATTCTGTTTTCCTACATATGTTGAATAGCAATGTTGTCAAATCAAAGTAATTGTGCCTAGAAATAAAAAGGAAAAAAGACTCCGTACCTAAAGTTAAAAATGGAACGCTTATAATAGAGCTTCGTTATCAATCTGACCCTATTAATTACGGTCGTGCAACTACTATTGGTATCAACAATTTCTATTTAATATTTTATCAGCGACGATCAATATTTACTAAGCGAGCATCAACTGAAAATTGGGTACATTTATATAATTTTTCCTCACTAATTTCAGGTCACTGCATTTTTATTAAAAAATGATCCAAAACGGGATTTTGAAATTTAAAAACGGGACAACAAGGGATTATCTCTCGGCGTGCCAGTTCTGTTCACATTTTCTGGTTTTATTTCATAATAAAGTAAAAACCAACTTTGCATTTCCAAGTTTCAGTTATAAATTTAACAACATTTATCACAAAAGAAATGTTGATTTAAATGTTGTTTTATTGCAAATATACATATTACTATATATACACCTTCTATTAGGATTCCGTTTTGAAACAAAGGATCCTTATAATTTCACTGCATCCGTCCCTCCGTTCGTTTATCGGAGCCTAATAATTTCTAAACCTTTCTGTTTCGACGAAATTTTGCAAGTATCTGCTTCAGATTGCTGTATCAAGTAATAGGTATCATGAAATTAAGAAAAAATATTGAATCGCCGTTTATATATAAAAAGAAAGCAAAAATTATATTTGAGCTCTCAATCGAGTAAAATGTCATCGACAAAATTTTTTAAAATTAGTAGGGTCTATAAATTAAGGCTATATTCACCATTTTTAATTGGTAAGAGTGGTGAATACAGCCTAAATATAATTTATTCTAGGCCGTAGATTTCAAAATGTTGAAAGAATTCCGAATACTAGCGTTTGATTAGAACCTTTGGTTAAAATTATTTCGCTTACTTTGTGCTAAATATGATCAACTGTGGCATTATTTGCATTACCTAGTTTAAGGTGTCGTACTACTTGGTGTTAGATTCAATGAAAAATCTCGTGGAAGACGATGGTTTTTGGGGATACCTATAAAAACTTGTGGAGCCCATCGCGTTCCAGTTGCAATCGGTATTAAAGATGTAATCATATTAATAGAGATGTTGTCTGGTATTCCACTGATATTATACTGCTAGAGTTAGAGATCAAAATTATCGTTAAACTAATGAATTTAAAAGTAGTATCACCAACCGTTTAATCAATAACAACTTAATACATTTAAATGACAAGTATTTTGCTAATTTATTACAAACACAAAGTTTTAGACTGCAATTTGGTCAAATACTAATTGTATTTTTTACTACTTAGGTAAATGAAAAATTTTCTATTGACTTAGACTGATTAATACTTGGGTGACTATGAAATAATTAAAAATATGATATTATTAAAAGACTAGCGTCAGGCACACAATAGTTAGAACTTGTTTCCGCATTTGTCAACACGGTTTTAAAACATAATTCAATATTTTCAAGTATTTCAAGTAGATATCATTAATATTTTCGTAATTAAAATCACATCTACATAACATACTTAGAGCATTTTTAAATGTTATTTTAGGCTTAATGTATTGATTATAAAGGTAAAACAATTTTTGGCTTGACGGTAGGGCCCAATCAAATTTAAGCTCGCACCACGAGACTATCCATGGCGGTTTGTTTTTGGTATCTCCATAATTCAGCTCTAATAACTGATGAAAATCTAATTCATGTTAATTATTTAAATCTAATATATACTGAGAAGATTACAAGGTTATATATACGTAATGTTTAGGAAACTAAAGAATAAAAAATAGAATAGTTACGGTATCTTCGTACAATGTCATTTTATTTCGTTAACGATTTCTTTAAGAAATAATATATTTAATTCAATAAATTAGTGCATTTTGTTACCTCATCTAAAATAGATAACTAAACAGCATCATAAAGCAAAATCAGTAATTAATCTAATGTTATATAAGACTAATACTGGAAGATTTAATAAATTAAATTAAATTGAAATTTTACAAACAAAATTAAATTTTCACAAGAAATCAATTAGACTTCTCTGTGTAGGAACAACAAAATTAATTTTTCGGATAGGAGCTGGCAATCGCCGTTTTTAAGATTCCATATCTTAACGACTTACAAACCACTTAATATCGAAACTGGAAATTTGGCACAGTAATAAAACAATTTATATGCGGACATTTTGCAATAACATAAAACTGAACATAAACTGAGAAATATTCATTTTGAAATTTTAAATTCAGTACTTGATGTTTTTTTTAATTTGGGCCAAAACAAAACCTTTCAAACAACATTCCGCAAGTTTTTAAATCCGGAGGGTCCTTTGGGCTGGTATGATGATCTTAAAATATATATTTTTCATAATGTTAAGTGTTATATTTTCAATGACATGCTAAAAAATGTACAAAAAATTTATATGTTCACCCCTTGTTTTCAAAATTACCCTACGTAAAATTATAAAAAAATGTGGGTTTTAAAAGCCTACGCAAATAGCGATGATTCTAGATGTCACAATTGTTTAGTTTTCATGATTTTACGCGTACAAAAGTTGTAGTAAGCGATTTTCTCAGAAACCACGCAATGTAAAAATTTCAAAGTTGGCATAGTAATGTGTCTTATACGAGTATCTTCGTAATGTATCTTCTATTCATAAAACAATTAATTAAGAGTTAAATACGGGTCTGATTTTGTTTTATCAAGTATGGTGATCATTCCACAATATTTATTTTTCCATGTACGGAAATTCTCTGCACATTTCTAGAGTTAGATTAAGTATTTTGCAATATATAGTTAGAAGATTATCGAGTCTGTATCAGTCAACAGGCCTTAAAGAAAATCGGTAAAAAGGAAAGAAAATATAATTGCTGTATATAAGGATTAAGTTCTTTAAAATCTAGCTATCAAAATTACACTATCCAATAAATCAACACGCAAAGTTCTGTTATTTTTTCTCAATACTTCACAAGAATAATTTTTTTGAAGAGGAATTTAACCTCTTATACTGAAATTATTTGATAAAATATTGTTTCTATATAATGTTGGATTTTAAGGAAAAATTTAATTTTTATTTGCTTAAATTTTATGGAATTTTGATATACGCAAGGCACACAGAATTTATTTTTTTTTTAATTTACCTTTTCCACAACTTCCAAGACTTTTTCTTGCTTTGTTTTCATTTCGCTACTGTATTGCCACCGAAACCTTCCTTACACATTTCAAATAGTTTTCAGGGTTTTCTTTAAAATCATACAAACATTTCGTTAATTTAGTTCGTGGTTCTTGTTACCATGTGTTTCCACTTGTACACAAGATTGAACCAAATTGGAATGAAATTGCTTCCATATTCATTCCACAATTAAAGATATTTGGCAGTTTTATAAATTAAATTAAATTTGATTTTAAACTAAACAAAATTACTAATATAATGAGGGTAATGCAAAAATGATTTTCAATGATATTTTATTATTAATCATTGCGTTTTTCTTTTTTATTAAAATCAGTCTATATATGACAGCTAAAAAATTTAAAAAACGCCATATCGTGGCATCGGCTTTTGTACGATAAATACATTCTCTTCAAAATTTATAATGGCTCCATATAGAAACGTTAAGACAATATTTTCAAACATTAAATATTTACAAAAGAAAATGATACGAATCTTCTAAGGCTATAAATTAGTTGGAAATACTATATCACCATAAGTATTTAACCAAATCTTCTGCATTTTCACTATACCATTGTAAATAAAATGCCTATAATTTATGAAAATTTCTTATTTCAGAATATTTTAATATCCCTTCATTGTTTTGCAATATAACTGAAATCGAACTAGCAGAATTTTTATTACCAAAGTTTTCAATATTATGTATTATTTAAAATTACTAAAAATAATACTAAATTTTTTAAATTGTTTATACTTTCTTATCTTCATAATGAAATTTAACAAACGCAGAAACTCGGACTTATTTCTATATAAACTGACTTAAATAAAAACCATGAAAAAATCTCCATGCCAAGATAACCATTAAGATTATAAAACAGAAGTACGTGTTTACTAACAAATCTTCGGTTACCCGAAAACATCACTAAAAATGTGTCCTTTCTTATTATCTGGATACATGTCTTATGGTAACCTATAGAGAATAGATGGTAATCCGTAAAATTTAATAAATACCATACAAACTTATATTGGGCACGGTGGGCTGTAGTGTAATTAGAGTTCGGATCTCGGGCCCCTTTTATTTTTTTTCTTGTTAAATGGACCGGGTCGAGTAATTTGGTTGAGGAGATAATCTCCAATATATCCGCTCATGATCGCAAACTTTATATCGGATAGCATGCGTCACCCACTGTCAAAATATACAGCATTATAAACGTACCGTGGTTGAATTTAGTAAAGCAAGTGAATTACAATTTAATCCGGATAAAAGTAGTAACTTATGGCCATGCTCGTGTTGAAATTATGTATTTGTGTGTGTGATTCCACATAAAGTTAGCCCTGCGATTAAATCGTGTATATATTGCCCTTGTCCTTTCGTAGTCTCGGATTTGGTCTGCAAAATTTACACAATCTTATCATGTAACCATCTATTCGTCTTTTGTTTAAGAGATCGAAACTAGATGGAGTAAAATTTTAGGTGATTTTAGGAATTTTTAGGAAATTAAGTAGATTTCAAACGTCTGTAGCAACAAAATATATAATGGTAAAATGACATTAAACGGATCGTAATTCTAATGACTATAAAGCGTGTATATGACTATAAAGGTTGACAAAGCTCAGAAAATAAAAGCGATTCAAAAATATTTACACATTTTTTAAATAAATAATAATAACGTCCTCAGTTATAGCTATTCATAAATATAAAACAATCTTAATTTTTCTTAAAAAAGTTTTGAAACGTGTGAAACGTGTGTGTTTTGAAACGTGTGCGAAGCAACAATTATCCGCGAATTGCAAAAGCTAATATCACTTACACAGGCCATATATAAACAAAAAATAATTGACGGATGCATATAAAGTTTACATCATAAATAGTGACGTGTTTATATTGCGCTCTTAATATCATTGTACACTTGTTATGTGTCAATTCAACGCTCAAAATCTAAACTATTTTCGACGCAAGCAGCATGTAAAGCTCTCCTCAAACATATTTCTGCATTTCATGAAGGAAATTTTTGAGATGAAATTCGTTTCAATGTTGGGTTGCCGTCTTATTATGTCTTTTTACTTGGGCATAAGCGAAGCCTTTTCTTTTAATAACCTTAAGAGGAGCAACTCGGATTCCTGACATAATCATATTTTGCTCACTGATAGCTCTACGTCAATAAAGTTGGCTGAAGAATGGATTTGAATGTAAGGTTTTTTATGTTCGGCAATTTTTATAAAAATGTTCAATTTCTCTTTTCGTTGATCGAATCAAATTATTAAGCACTTAAATATATAAATCTAAGTGAACAATTAACCGAGAAAATATTAAGTATTATTTTGTGATAAAGATTTCCTAAAAGGTATCATTTATGCAGTTTTCCATTCATTTTCAAATTTAAAGAAAAATTTCAGTATTCAACTTTATACGTTTCATTTAGTAAATGTAAAAATATAAGGATGAAGTTCAATTTAATCGCTATTAAATTCACGATATCATCACGCAATGTAAGGCTCTTTTGTTCAATATGATCTTTCCAAGAAATTTAGGCAGACAATTTTTTTTAAGATACAATTGCTTAAATTATACAAAATTATGACTACCGTTACTTGTAACAACTTTAGACGGTTCGTTTACTTAAGAAAACACATTGCTGTATTATATTTAATATATTTACGCTGAAAGGATTATAATTCAAATACATCAAGAAGCTTTTCTTGTTAAAATTCAATTTTCGCATAGTGAAATTCATATTTCATGTCCTTCTTTTCAATAAGGAGATTTAAGAGCTTTTTTTTGTCAAACCAGTCTTTCTGAATAAAAGATTATATGGGTACAGGAACTACGCTCATATTTTTCAATTGATTAAAACATTTTTTTGTCGAGAAAGCTTTTCAGTTAAATTATATCAACGAATGTATTAGTAATTCCTATATAATATATCATTATTTTTGGAGGACAATTTCCATTTTTTCATCTTTTAAGGCTAGGAAACGTAATGTGTAATTGATTATGGTTAGAAATATTATTGTTTTAATTTTGTAGCTATTAAAGTTTTAAAATCTACTAACCTTGTTTGTTTTTATATTTATACCTCTGATTCATGAAATAAAATAATTATTTATTATTTAATTTGGATTTAATTGTTCTTACTATATATAGGTTTTAATGATTTTTGTAATCAATGTGACCAAAGTTCTTTCATTTAAATAAAAAAATCAGTATTGAATTTATTTGAAATATTATTTAATAAATTTCTGAACAAAAAGATGCTTTTGACCTAAATCACGTAAATATACCCTTTTTTTACTATTATTTTCCTGCATTGTGGAACAAAATGAACTTTGACTCCAAACACAATATATAGTGATGTTAAGGATATTTTATGTAAGCGTCACCAAATATATACAGTACTTTCAAGTTTGGACCATTGTAGCTCAGGCATGTATGTTGGGCAACAAAGCTCAATTTTTCAAA
Organism: Druceiella hillmani; assembly: GCA_039881145.1. Classification (NCBI taxonomy): domain Eukaryota; kingdom Metazoa; phylum Arthropoda; class Insecta; order Lepidoptera; family Hepialidae; genus Druceiella; species Druceiella hillmani. Next base: position 19,126,754 of record JAYKKI010000016.1, on the reverse strand, counting down.
TTGGCTCTAACCACAAATTTGAGAGAACGAAAAGAAAATTAGTACAAATAAAAATTATGGAAGTATACATTAAGATTCTATAAGAACACTAAGCGTTTTAAAACGAATATGCAATACTTGAATGTTTACTAAGAATTTAAGCTAAAAAACTAATGATGAAACAATATATAATAACTTACTCTTAAAGGAATAAAAATAATAATCTTTAAATTGTGGAAAATATTTATATCTCGATAATTCTAACACTACGAAAGGTGTCTCTATCATAGTGTTAGAAAGAGAAATAATAGTATGATTCAATTTGCTTGTGGTTGCTGGAACTAAATGGATATAACTGAAAAAAAGATAGTTGTTTTACAATACCATATAAATTTTAGTTATAAAAAGCGTTATTTCATTTCTTCTCCATATGACTTGAAAATTTTACAGGAATAAATACGCACATTTCCTAACATTAATATGGTTAGGTTTAGTAAAATGCGAAAAACCTCATGATTTGTTATTTTTAATTTATATGGTTTGTTGGAAGCTTAAAACTACATATTACCTTTATACAAAATAATTTAAAAAAAACATGAGGAGAGTTCTTTTATTCTTTTAGAAGCCACCAAAGTTTTTCAAATTACTCGTTTTGCCGCATTTGTTGTAATAAAATCGAGGTTTACCCTGTTGCGCTTTTTTCCTATTTTCAGTCTCTATAAGTTGTTTACAAATAATATAACATGTTTCATTTATTTTGTTTGCACTGCATCATGCGTGTTGATTTAGATTTGAATTATTCTTTATATTACTCTTATTCTTAATTTGAATTAATATTATGTGATAATATTATCTGCCTTATGATATATTAAGGCTACAAACTAGCCATATTAAGACATTCTATGAAATCAAGCGGATACTGCAAGTAACATAGAAGAATTGCAAATATCTACGTGAAATCAGAATAATTAAGCAAAACTTTAAATAGGAAATATAAAGAAATGTAGGTATTACTTCGTCCATTATATTTTTAGGGTCGTCGTCAAATAGCAAAAACGAAACCCTTATAATTTCATCCTGTTCGTCAGTTTGTTTGTCTCTATATTATTACTATATATTAAATTTGGATGGTAGGTTTCTTCTGTGAACCCCTATACAATGAAATAGTGGAATTATGAAACAAAATATTATTAGAGGCGATGAAAAAAATGCAGTGCATACAGGCGTATGGGGTATCATTAGATAGGTCTTAAAAATAAGATAGAGTTTCCAAAAAGGATTTTTATTTACATTAATAGTGAGACACGCGCTTCTAAATTCTTAAAAAGTGTGTCCACATGCAGTAACGTGTGTAAATTTCTGAAAAAATAAGGTAGTAGACATGAAATAAAGTTTAAACGGAAATTCTTTGGTATAAATTAGGTTTTATTTTTGTGGTTATGGGATACTTATGGTACCGGCCGCAGCTTTAGTCATAATATTTAGTGTCTTTGAGAAAAACAAATGTATAAGTTTAATATACTTTGATGCTGCGGTACCCCTTGTGGTCGAGTCCGGCTTACACTTGGTCAGTCTTTTTTTAATATGATTCAATAAATAATTTAATGGTGTAAATATAAAATCAAATAAATAAAATAAATTGTCTATATATTAGTAATTCACGCGAACTAAGTCGGCAAGAAAAGAAATATTGGTTTTCTGTAAAATGTTTAATAACCGACAATACCAGCTTCACTTTTCTGTGAAACGTCATAAACATATATTATCTTTTAAAGAGCTTAGGTACTTCAGAAGGTGTTCAGATTTTTCTTGAATTTAAATAGGTCAAGTGAGATGTATGTACCTTTTTAAACCTCTTTTTTCAGCTTTTGTATTGCATTGATGTGATACAGCAAAATAAAAGACAAAAAAATGTCCCAATTCTAATGTTAACCTTTTTTTATAACTTTTTTTAACCAAATTAATTAATATCATCGAGATGTAACTTCATAAATATAACAGAATTTACTTGTGATATTTATAATTTTTCTAGTTTTATAAAAAATAGCAAAGTGCCTATGCATATGTTTATATGAAATGATGTTCAAATTACGAATATCATTTCAAATATTTTAGTTAATTACATAATATTTAAAATGAGAAATATGTAAATTTCTCTCACTTTATAAATGTAAGTTGAATGTACAAAACATTATTTTTAGGTGATTGACAAATTGTAACAAAATTTATCCTTTTCTTAATAATAAAATAAATACCATGTAATTGAAAATAAATAAATTAAATGAAACTAAGTTAATTTGATCATTAATAATATCAAAAATACGAAACTATATTTGGATATCACTTCCCTAAAACTAATATCTTTTTGAAATCATATTTATTGATCTTAAAATATTCGACAATTATGAAGACGTGTAAGGTAATTTAATAATTTATAACAATATTGATAAAGTATAAAACGAAATTGTTAATTAGGTATGAATATACATAAGCGCAGAAAAAATACGTTATCTAAATATTAATATCTTCCTTTGAACTTATTGATCACATATATCATTTTAATAACAATTGTGGTACTGGGATAATATTTATACAAATAAAACCGACATAATTACCAAGAATTATAAATTTGTTGAGATACATTTTTAATTTATCTAAACCAATATAATAATTTTTTTTTAAATCATATGAAAGTATACATATTAAAAACTACATACCTGAAAAAAATTCTGCAGCTGATGATTATTTATAATAAAAAATCATTTTCAGGAAAAAAGTACTTACTAGAAATATGTCGAAATTTGTACATTACATGGTTATTTCTCACTATATTTACAATGAATTTATCGTTGGATTTTACACATTTGACACACACAAAGGAATTAAAAATTAATGAAATTAAATTCCTTAAAAAAACCATTTAAAATTACGTAAAATAATGTAATCTTTAACAGTCTTAAATGTCAAATAAGAAAAAAATATCAATTATACCAACTAAATAGGTTTTACTATCTGTAAATTTTTAATTTATGGTTCTTTTTTTATTTATGACTATCAACTTTTGCATTTGCCATTACTATAAAAATATAATTTTGGTAATTAATTTTTAACATATAAACTTGTATTGTACTACGTAAAAAAAGAATACAAGTATATGTAACTAAAATAATTTCCGGCCGTGGCTAATGTATTAAAACAATTGTTTAAAAAATAACTTCCATAAATAAATGTATATTTAAAAAAAAATAGTGTTATAAATATTTCGAAAGAATAAGCAAAATATCAAAGCAGCTGGGCTTAATTTAAATAATCGACAATAAATATTATCTTTATTAAACTTTTTTGAGTATGAAAAAAATATGTTTGTGAATTTAAAATATATTTAAAATTTAGGCAACTATTAGGTGAAATGAACGTTATAAAATATCCAAAAAAGATGTATACTAAAACCTAAACTAACCAAACATAACCCAACCTAATCTAACCTAACTTAACCTAACCTAGTCTAACCTAACTTAACATAACCAAACCTAACCTACATAACATGTATGTAATTAAAATAATTTCCGGCCGTAACTAATGTATTATAAAATTGTGTAAAAAGTAACTTCCATAAAAAATGTATATTCCCAAAAAAATATTTGTTGTAAATATTTCGAAGAAAGGCTCCAGCTGGGCTTAATTTAAATCAATATTAAAATTTTTATTAGTAATAAAATTAATAATAAATGACAAAAATGAAACAAAAATAGTGTGTGAATTTAAAATATATTTAAAATTTAGGCAACTACAAATAATGCCATAAAATATCCAAAAAAGATGTATGCCATAATACAAATAGGCTTTATTGTTTCTTGGATGTTGGCACCATTAATGTACTTTTTTAAATTGACATATTAAAAGAAAATATTCAATTTTGATACTGAATTTTTGTTATAAATACATATTAATTCATAACAAATTATGCTTTAAATTGTGTTGTAAGTGGTTAGCGATAAAAGAATAAATGAAAAACTGGAAAAATTGATTAAAATCTGTTCTATGGCAAACAAAATCGTCAGGTTCAAAATTTTTCAAATAATTTTTTTTTATAATAAATAATCGTCAGCTACAGAATTTTTTTCCAGCTATGTAGTTTTTAATGTGTATACTTTCACGCGATATCAAAAAAAATATCGAATTATTCCTTGTTGTAAAGTGCATTTATACTGAAACAAACAAGAAAAACAAGCAAAAAAACAAGCGCTTTTGGCAAAGCGCTTATGGATAATTGAAGACACCCTCAATATTTTATTCTACGCAGCTTCCTGTCGTTTCATCAAAAACCTTTTACGAATCACATACTAATGCAGATTGCCATTTATACGAACATAATATTTTCTGCAATCCATTTCTGTTTTATAACATATCACTTGTATTGGGGTACATATTACTTTACTTCTATGGGTATCGGTACTCGCGTAGCTAAATCCTAAAAACTAACGCCCGGTATGAAAACATATTCACTCCATATCGGTCAAACGGTCCGCAGGTTCTCTGCCTTCTTAATACCTCGGATTATTCTTTATTAAATTATCCAATTTAAATTAATTTTATTTTTTCACGTCCTCTTTTATTTTTGTCTGAACCTGGATAAATGTTAATTTTTGGGTTTTAAAGAGTCGAAATAAGATATAAATTAGCTTAGATATTCATAATGATCTCGTTAAAGTTAAGTAGGTATTCAGCGATCTTTGAAAAATAAGAGTGCAATGATGTTGGACGGAATTTTAATCGTCTTTGGGCAGAGATTAGTTTTTAAAACCGGTTTTAATATTTCTTTGGTGGTGGTTGGGTTTTTTAGTCACACACACACACTCACGCACGCACGCACGCGCGCACACGCACACACACACACAAACACACACTCACTCACACACACACTCACACACACACACACACACACACACACACACACACACACACACACACATACAACACACACACAAACGCACACGCACGCACGCACCCACACACACACACACACACACACACACATGTATGTGTGTGTGTGCATATGTAACAAGTTGTAATATAACTGTTTACTATAAACTTTATCCGTTCATTTTAACTAGGTACAATCAAATCTGACAAAAATACAAATTCATACATATGTGTACACACTACTATCTAAATTGGTGTTATTTACATCTATTTCTGCCTTTTTATTTTTCTCCTACTTATCAGAACTTGTTCTGGTTTACTCAATATTACCGTGTTTTATTTTACCTTCATTATTTCTTTTCCTTTGTTCTTTTTTCAGTACAAAAATTGTTCCTCGCTGTTTCAATTTTAATTTCCTAACAAATAAAATTATGAATATAAAACTACGGCTTTATTTACCATATTATTGCCACGTATGGAGGAAACGTTTTACCCAATGAGAAGTAAATGTTAAAAAAATATAGATCGGCCTTTAGGGTCTTGTCTCTTTTTTGGATTTCCGTCGTAACTATAAATACTTACATTTATGTTATGTCGTCGGTCTATATATGTTCTGTCTGTATGCCATAAACATTTTACTCGCAGACTGTTTGTGCGAAAAAACTGCCATTTATCATGATTGTATTTATTTATAACGTCTGTAAAATTGTGAAAAATTCTATGAAATGTTTTTTATTTATTCTTAAATATATTTATTTTAGACTTTTCCATTTTTACCTGCCATTATTATAACCCTACATCCTTACAGTTCAGCATGATATTGTATTTTAAATGTTCTTCATAGTTATTCCGGATACCTATTTGGATATTTGTCAAATAATTGTATACTAAATATTAACGATAGCCTATTATATCAAGTCATACTAAAAATGTTTACCTCTTAGATTATTTAGTTACTCTATCTACTCCAATTTATTGCAAATAATATTTAAAAACTTGGCTATCAATGTTGGGTTCATATTAATAAGAGCATGTGAACTTTCATAATTATACAATATTGTAGATCAAATTCTAGGTTAGTAACTCGCTGTAAATTATCCCCTTGCACGTAAGCATTTCCACTTTAACTTAAAAAAATGTAGATAGTTCAAAAATATTTGCCAATTTCTTTCTTTTCATTTCTTAATTGAAATTTATTTTATTATTTAATGAAAATTCAGTTAAAACTTATTAAGAACTGGCCTATTATTATAAGTTCTAACATAATAAAAGGCTCTGGAAAAATAACTTTATTTTTAGGCAAGAAATTGACGTATATAAAACCGAAGGTAGAGAAACGATATAAAAACTACACCAACATAAATAGCAACTGCCCATGTATAATCATTAAATATGTCTTATCTCCTTTTAAATGATTATGTTAAGATACGTATTATTTGATTCAGAATTACTCAAGTACTCTAAAATATGTGTAAAAAGTTCATCCTTAGGGAAATCCATACTGTGCTAAGCTCGAAATACGCCATCCTTAATCAATTAACATATTTTTATCATAAAAGCTCTCGCATGAATTTATGTAAAAGGCAACATCCATTTATCTTTGTGAAATAAAAACCGCGCCTCCGATTTAACTTTTTCAAAGGTAATGGAATAGCATTAGCGTTGTCACTTTATTTGTTTACATTTTTACGTTTTCTATTTCTGTTTATGTTATAATATATATATCGATATAGTACAACGTACAATTAAACCAACCTGATTGGTAAAAAACTGGGTTGTTTATAAGAGATAAGCTACGTAACTCAGAAAATCAAACTAAAATTTCGTAGCTAGACCATGTAAATGGGTATTATAATTATGTAATTACAGTGTTACGTATTAAATTAATTACAATATATATATAGTATGTTCTAAGCACACCGGAGAATGCAGATAAGCCGTGAACACGTTGTGTGATTATTTACAGGCAGCATTTCGGGATACTTTTGGTATTCTAATAACTCAATATCTATTTGATAAGTGATCATAATATATACATGGATAAAATGAAACTAATAAAAGTAAACAAAACAAAACTTAATATCCTGAAAATAATACTTTTATAGTTCTTAGAAATTAGAAAATTGCTAATTTTGGCGTTGATTGAATCACTCGTTAACAAAACCGCCGCTCTACTTTCTGTTCACTTAGAAATTTTAAATTTGGCATATAGTTACAGTTTTTCATATATTCAAGAGAACAGTGAGAAATCGACCAAGTATTGCATTAGATTCCTTGAAGAATTTAGTTTGTTAGATCAAGTTTATATTACGTATAATATTTGTTATTAAGCTTTTAGTAGAAAACGCACTATTTTGCAACCGCAAATGCCATACTTGTGTGAAAATTCCATTATTCCTTACAAATAACTTAGTTCAATTTCACTGGTTATCGAATTCAAAACACTTATTTTCCAGAAGAAGTGCTTTAAGGTCGGTTATATTGAAACGTTTTAATTCTGATTCAATAAATATAGTATTCATGAATATATATAGATATACGTATATATATATATATATATATATATATATATATATATATATATATATTTATATCGACTTTTATTGCCGTGAAAACAATATGAATATTTCACAAATAGGACGTGGAACCTTGATCACCGTTATAGTTTTCCTGTAAACTTAAGACGGTTCATTTTTCTTGATTTTGACTTTAGCACTTCAGGAAATAAGGTCCTCATCTTATTTCCTGTGTGTGTGGGTGTGATGGTATAACGTTTGTGGACCTTTCAAGAATTTCTCTACAACTAAGTTAGATAAAATTAAATAATAAAATATTTTACAGTCTCTGTAACTTGTTTTTTAAACTGATATCCACATGGTATACGAAATGAAAAAATCTAATACTTTTTTCCCTCGTCAAACATTTCCCGTTTAATAGTTTAATGTTAACATCGAGGTTTATGCTAGTGACTATGAAACAATATTATGCCAAATTATAAATTCTACATCAAACAATTTCTAAGAAAATTTTGTAGACTTTTAGTCACATTTCTGTTACTGTCTTGTCTTTTGAACCTTTTGTGTCCTTAAAAGTAACTCTTTTGGTTAAGTACTTTATCTTCCACTCTACATTTATGTCAAAATATTTTTAAGTATCGTCTCCCCAAATACGTGAATATTTGTATGATTAATCACAATACCGCATTTCAAGTTTCTACAGCGAACGAATTCTTAAGAAAAAGCTGAATGACGAATAGAAGGTCTGATACAGGGGAATCCTGTTAGTGAAGGATAAGAAACTATATCTATTAATTTCACAACAATATCAATTGTATTAACGTTGACAGGTACTAGAGGTAACAATCAAAGTTTTTTTTAATATTTAAAAGTGAACTAAGCAAGTTTGTAGTTAATTTATTACTTTGCAAAATCTCCGTGGCACTCCAAACATCCTTTAATTAAACGGAGCTAATCAGATTAGCAGTGGCCCCACCCTTTCTTTCCTTTTTTAAGACAGTCGAGTTTCCTGCATGTTATCTTTTATTCTTGAGAGTAAATGGAAACTGTGTGGTACGAGGAATAACCTATAATTTCTATACACAATATAATAAAATATGTTCGGCCTTTGGTCTGGCTGAATGTGCAAAAGCGTTTCCGTGGTGAGGATTCGATTGAATCCTTTCAATTTGCTTTCGAACTTTTATTAAAATAATAGGAAAATCATATCTAGTATATACTTCTGCGGTTACTGTCCTTTTATTTTCTAGAACAATCGTCACATTACAAGCTGTCAGTTGAACCAAATAAATTGAAGACGACCCAACTTTGGTACAATGATTTACCATTAGAACAAAAAGATTTGTCTGAATGCGAGTGTAAGTGAGCAGCTCAATAAACATTGAAAGATAATAATCTGAAATACTGCATAACATTATATTTTCTATCTAATAAAATAAAATAAAATAAAATTTAAACAATTTGTCAAAATGCTTTCTCCGCATTGTTTAGCAACATACGTCTACAGAAGTAAAAATTTACGATACATTATCAAAACAATAGATATTTCGAAAAGAATTTTACCGAAATAGGTCAGTCTTGTATTTTTGAAGTTACTAGCTCATTTTTGTGTTCTGTCTGTTAGTCCTAGCGAGTCTACAATTTTGTCGCGATGCGAGGAATTGTAACTAAAATAATTACATTTTAGAGAGACTGTCTGCCGATTGGAAGTTCTGTTGGGAAACCTCGCCCTCGAGCATTTTTTAACATAATTTAAATATTATTTTTTTACTGTCGACTGTAAAATATTCTCAGTTACATAGCATTTGATTTTTTTTCATTTGGATGGAGTGGTAGATTCAGAAAGTTAGAACATTACATAATCTTTAAAAATATAAACGTTTATGTCCTGTTTTAAATTTCTTTACGTGTCTTTAAATTTTATATCGATTTTACTCTTATTTTAGTTTTATTATCAATATATTGTTTAACTTTTCTGAAAATTTTTTGAGAGTGTTCTTCTGGTATGAAACATATATAATTCGTAATAGGCGATCAACTCTTTTGCATTTGTAAGCACATACTTTTCCTTTAATTTAATACTTTCCACTACTTCAAGTTTAAAAATTATTCTTATAAATAGGTATACAATTCATAATTATAATATAGACTAAGTATATGAAATTTAATTTCTTATCACATTAAAATACTACTGGTGGCTACGGAAATACACCAGTTAGAATAAAAATATGGTCTCGTTAAATGAAAGATAAAAGATGACGTAGGTAAGCACCGCCGCTAAATCTGTTATTCTTGTTAAATGTGTTTCTTCTATTATATTTAACTGAGACTAAATTTTTAAATACGTTAGCCCCTTTTAATAGCGTAGTTTTATTCTCACTTTTCCTGAATTTACGAGTGGTATTTCGTGTTCTTTTATGAGCCATTATTATTTTTGCCATAACTGGGCCGCAGGGAGTTTGCAGGCGGAGCGGTGTAATTTGTACATTTTATTAAATGGTAGAACTAAAATATTTTACATTAAAAAATTACGAAAAAATTATTTCGAAGATAATCAAACAAATTATAAGGACAAAATTGAAGTTATAAAACAAAAAACTTTTGTTTTTGGAATGTTTATTTATATGTTGGTGTGTGAATCTGTATGTGTGAAGATTTTTCATAAACATTTGTCCACACATTACGTAATAACTACTGAACTATTTAGGTAAGATTTTCACTCAAGGATTTAAAATGGCCTACGATAATGTACATGCTTTTTTAAAGCGCACTTATTGGAAAAACCTTTAAAACGTTTGGTATAGAAATCATTACGCGTATTTCAAAAGTGGTTAACTGACAATGCAGGACTTTAAAAATTTTCACTAAAATACCAGTAATAGCTTGCATTAAAATTCGATAGGTGATCTTGTTCAATTTTTAAAAATGCAATTGAATATCTTAAAAATACGTCCATCCTCAATACACTGGTTTCTAATATATATATATATATATATATATATATATATATATATATATATATAATATTAAATGAGATTAATAGTTTATTATAAAATTACTTCTTTCTGAAATTTAATGGATGACAAAGCAAATAGTCGTAATAAAGTACATAGGAAGCTCAATTTTATAGCCATTCTCTCCTACTCTGCACATTGATTATATATTTAATATGCTTAAGTACGATTTATTTATACAAATTATGTAAATATGAAGATAATGGAAATGGATATTGTGTAGAATATTTTACCACTTGCCTTTTTTGATCGAAATATTTCTACATTATGTTGACAACCACACTGTCTCAAATAGGATACAGCAGCTTAGGCTGTACATTTTCTAAACGCTGTAATCATTGAGAATGCGGTTTTTCCACGGTTTTTCTAAAAATAAACTCTGTGATTTAAATACAAACAGTATTCAATTTAATATGAATTTCTTATCATACATACGTGGTTCGCTAACACGGACTTAGTAGATACCTATTTTTTTTTGTTTAAGAAAATATTTTGATTAAGTTTCTTACAATGTTTTTAAGAAAAAAATCAAGTGTGCCCCAAAATTCATAAAATGATATTACCATCTTAACTCTCTAATCCTTATTACAAAGTTAAGATCGCAAGAATCCGACGAAACTCATGATACAATTTTTCTGCATGAATGAATTCCGTCATGTAGAAACTGCTAGACACCATCAAGCTGGCTTAAAAGCTAATAAACTTCATCACCACTTTGTAAGAATATCAAAATATTTAAAGTTCCGAAGAGCCCGAAGAATATCATGTAAAAAAAGAATTCCTTGGATCAATAAGGAAAACGAAAAGATTCATTTATTCTTTTATAATTGTCTAGGCCGAATTTTCTGTTACCGCTCACATGGTCGTAATATTTGCTCATTGTGAACATTTAAAATAGAATCGCGTTTATCGTTTCTTTTTATTTTAATGTTTCTGCCATTAAGTTTTAAAAATTAAGTTAAATTTAATAATATTTTCCTAAGTCCGAGCGAATAAAATCACAGATATAGCTAGTACATATTTTATAAAATTTTTGATTTAAAAAGAAAATATTACTGATGGAATCGTGTTATTTACATCCATCTTAGTATGAATTCGTATACTTTATGTTTTACTATGTGTGTGAGGCTGGCTTATTAATTTTGAATAATATGAACGCGGCAGCTATTGTTCTTTTTGTAGTAAATATACCTGAAAGAAAAGGAACCTGTTTGGAGTGCAATATTTTGATGAGGCGGCTGTTTATAATAAACACTCGAGTTCTACTATATGCAGTTGAATGATAATTTCATCCATAGAATTAAAATAGAAATATATGTTACAGTTTTTTTTTGGATATGGCAATTATCAATAAATAATGAGTCATAATACATGTACCTTAAACTAACATCATCATTTTATGATATTATAATTCAAGTATTATTGTAAGATATTTCAATATTAAGTGAAACATAAGCGCTTTCACACATAGCTGCCTAGTTTCATATTTTAAGAATGGAATCATACTTTTTGCAAGAAAGTTTACCGAAGTGAAGTATTTCTCTGATATTTTGAATCACTTCTGGTTGACCGATTTTCTGTAAGTGATGCAGTTGCTAGCCGTCGCCGCTTTGTCGTCTATCAGGCTTGTCGAGACACATGATACGCGATTCGTATTGAAACAGTTGCAATCCAACGGTGGGAATTGTTCAGATAATGTTTGCTCTGTTTAGCTAAGGCGTATGTTGATATTTCTTTACTTTTACCCTAAGTAGAAGTTTATAACTTAAATTCGGATATAGAAAATTACATTGATATGAAATTTTCGAGTTGAAAATTAGTTTTAAATAAGTTTTCTCAAACACTCCTATTTGAAATTTCAATTTCACATCTTAGAACATTTGGTTTTTCATATCCACTTGTTGTCTTGAACTATTACAGGCTGGTTTATATATTTTCGTAAAGTTCTTTGCCAACTATTTTCACTCTTGGAAACAAGTTCCTTTATATTAAAACTTTAAAATATAAACAAATATATTATATGTGTACTACGGAGCAAGAGATGGCTACCATAGATTTGGTATATGTCACTTCAGAGCGAAATCTCGGTGAGTTTATGAATATTGGTATCATATTAAAAATACTTTTTTTACATAATTGTAAAAATTTATGAAGAGTAAATTATGATTTTTTCGTGTCACTCCATGATTTTTTGGGATTCCTACATTAAAAGGAAAAACAGAACCCTTATAAGATCACTGACGTGTGTCCGTATCTCTATTTTACGGTTTTTCACAGAAACCTCTCGATATAAAAACTTCAAATTAAACATAACCGTATATGTCGCTAAATCCTAAACCCAAAAATATTTTATTGAATATTTTAGAGAGAGAAAATTAATTTCTCAATTTTTTTGTCGTTGGGTGCTTAATTTGCTTTTTAATTCCATTCATATTGCCGGGCATCGTTTCAAAGAGCTAGTCTTAAAAATCTCAAAATTTTTCCATAATTTTAGGAACTATATCTTTAAAAATTTTTCCTTATTTCAGGAAGTACTCAACTTAAAACTACAAAAAAATATGGGTTTTTGAAAATCAGACAAAGGTTACCAGAAAATTATGGCGATGATTTTAGATATCATATTTTTTTTAAATATTCTCCATATTTTTACGCCTGGGAAAGATATAGTAGGCAAGACATTCACATTTTTCCATTTTCAAAGTCGATTTTCCTAGAAGCCATGCAATGCATAAACTTGAAAACTGGATAAAAATACAACTTATTAATCCATATATTTTACATATATTTAGCACCACCAACTTGTTTAAATTGTCAAAACTATTAAAGAAAACATATGTAAATTCTTTTCATTTTATATATGGAATGTGAGATATCATTTCAAAAGGAGAATTCAGATTTTTTGTGGGGAATTCAGAGATATTTCAGAATCTTAAGTTAGAAACTGTGAAAGGCATTCTAAATAACATGCAAAAATATAAAATTGCGCTCCTTATTTCTGAAGCTACTGAGCCAGAAACCATAAAAAGGGCAGAGTTGGTAAAGTTTGTCTTGAAGATTACAGGAAAGTTATCGCAATTATTCTAGATCTAATAATTTTGAAATATGCACCATGCTTTTAGGCCTGTTACATAATAATTTATAATAAGTTGGCAAATATTCACTTTCTGAAAAATTAGTATTTGTAAATATTTTAATGAAAATACTACTAACCCTCAAATGTTAACGAGGACCGAAATATGTACAGAACATTCGTAGTTGGATTTGTACTCGCATCAAACCGGTTCTACTACATACATTTTGCTTAGAATTGAATTTAACTCTCAACTTTGAATTAAACTCCGAACAAATGTAACCATTTAGTCTCCACATAAGTTTACATAAAGGCTTATATTGGAAAAGATACAAAATTTATACCTTAGATCTTTACGCTTTTATTGTATACAATTTATTACATAACAGAGACAGGATTTTTATTTATATCTACCGGTTTTTGTGTCTGACATGACATTTATATTACTAGGAAAATAACACTTGACAAATATTCTGTTTTTAAATAAATAACCATTACTTAGTTATGCATGCTTTTTGGATTAACACTCTTGTTCTCGACGGTTATGTTAAAGAGAAAGTACTTTTTTTAATTATGGCTTTTAAAAACGTATGTCCCCTTTCTATCGCAAATGCTACTTTTTACTACTGCTCGCGGTCTCTAATGCTTACTAGTTTTTTTTTATTCATAGATACTAGCGGGATATGTAGAACTAATTCCTTGTCAAACCTGATAATAAGAAAAAAAATATCTGGTGTTGTTTTTTTATTACGTGTCATTCTTTTTTTATTGTTACTAAAATAAAAATGCAGATTAAAATTAATTACATACATATATGTTACTTGCTCAACGCTTTGGTTGACCTGCAAAGTCTAATTGGGACCCTGATTTTGCAACACGGAAATTTTTTCACGTTATCTTTTTCTTATGCAATTCAAATAAATTTATACATATCTTTAAGAATAAAAATGAAAACAGAAAAATTTTTCATAAAAAAATAAATATATATATTTAAACAAAGAATTTCTGTATTCATTTTGAATCATCAATTTGATGTTTTAGTTATCATTTTAACATTCTTTTCAGAATGGTTTCCGCTAATCTTTAGGATCGAAAATCTTAAAAGGAAGAAACGAAACTCTTTAAAGATCACTTGGGTATTCGTATGTTATAGGCATCACAAACAGTCTGTTATTAATAAAAAAAACATGTAATATTTTCATCTAGCATATGACGCATTAATTAAGAGGAAAAGATAAAAATTTTTCAAAATCACTTTATTAGAAATATATGTAGGATAATTCCAAAGACATTGTTGATAATTTTTACGTCATTTTACTCCAAAATGGTTGAGCAGAAAACGAAGTAAATTTATAAATGGATTCTTTATTTTGTGCTGGTATTTTTTAATTTTCTTTTCTTCTAAAAATGTCCATAAAAAATTACATACTCTGATCTATATTCTGATTTCCGAATATATTGCGGTAAAAATCCTAACAGAATAGTACTACAATAAGTTTTCACAAACTTTATGGAGAAAACTATACAAATTATTCTAGAAATCAATGTCTTCGAAAAAATATTAGGTTATATTTACACGGTGAAAAATAATATTGATATTTAAAAATAGTTCAATAAATTACTATGTATCCATGAATGTTCATTTGTGTTTAGTATGTATAGAAACCTCGTACTAAGAATTCTATATATACCTAAATAGTTTTTTTGTAAATAATTTAATAAATTTTTAATATTTGAATTGTTACCTATATGTATACAAATTTACATGAAAGTTATATAGGCGAGTTCTATTCGTATTTTTCTCTAATTGATTGGAATTTTCTTACACCATTTTTTCCAAGTAATTTTCATTTGATATTGCTATCAAACAATAAATAAAATAAAATAACCTCCTAAAATATACCTCTTGGAATTTTATTTCTTTTATGTGGTATGTAAACATTTTTTTTTTATTGAAACATTATACACAAAGGGCAAAAAACAAACATTCCAATATTATATCAGAAAAATATCCCTTTTTCTTTCACTTAAATGTTCGCATGTTTCTTAAGAATTTTTGTTTATAGAAAAGATTATGGTAATTTTTTTTAATTTACATCTCCAATTGGTGTCTATTCATTCGATTTGTAGTTAAATTTATATTTTATTATTTCGGACAAACCCTGAATAATACATTATAATTGCAAGTATACATGAAAATGAAATTATTAAAAAATTGTTATTCAACATTTTCCTAAATTGTAAATAATAAATAAATATATTCGGAAATCGACAATCGCATTAACAAGCAGCAACCGATATATGGATGGCTCTTTCGTCGCCGGCATTATGCACGAACCGACGAAGGCAGTTTTCCCCGTAGAACCTAATTAGTTGTTTACTTTGTAATATGTGGTTTGAGCCATTTATTTATCTCAACATATATTTGTGCATTTTTTACGCATTATAAATATTACGTGTCGTAATTCAAATTAATTGTATATTTGCGCTGCTCATAATATTGGTTTAATATAGATACCATCGTATATCTCGCAGATTTAGTGAGATTTTTGGGTAATATTTAAAAACATAGAAGAGGTGGATAAAAATGTTTTTTCCGAATTTGTATAAAAAATTTTGAGATTGCATCCTTTAAAAAATTTTAATATGTAAATTAAGGATTATTTGCAGTTTTCACAATTTCCCAGATTTATTTTTTTAACACAAAATCGCTATTAGTAACATTTTATTAGAAATATTCGTTGCGTATTTTAAATAAATTTGGTCGATGCCCTCAAAAAAGATCGTTAACTGATTTATTTCTTCATGTGAATTTTTCATGAACATAGGGAGTAAAAGTTTAAAAAAAATCAACAATGCATTTAAGACATACCTACAGTTGATTTGAGTGGTGAATGATGAAGAGTAGGTGAAAATAAAGCAAGTAATTTTGTTAATATGCTTTAATTATCGTAATAAGCTCAAGGATATTAACAGGTAATTATAACAAAGACATTTAAAGTAACATATGATATTTTCAAAAGAAATTCGCATAATAGTGCTTTATATTTATGTTAACAAATAAACAATTAATTATTACGGTGATCCTGATTGAAATATTCACATACGAAGCTACTATGATCTGCATGCGTGATATATTCCATTCACTTATCAAAATTTCTCAGAAATTTAAATATACGATTAACATAATTGCATAGATAAAGAGACACAACTACATAAAAAATTATCTAAAGCAAGAAAAAACTAAAGTTCTGACTTCCGTGTCGCAGGTGTAATTTAATATCCCTGTCTGCATAATTTTTTCTAAAAGCTTTGTTGAAGAAAAATGCGATAATTGTACAGCGACAATAAACCCGGGCTATGGTCCACGATTTTGTGGTGAGGAAAACCCTTTCCCGATTATTTAAAATCCCTTAGATCGATACGGGTCACGTGATGTGGATATAAATGCAAAAACGTTTGACAACATAGAAAAGTGATTTATTTAACTGTTTGTAATGAAGTGTGGTCAGAAAAACTTTTGGTGCAGTCAAACAGATTGACGCTCTTCGGATTACGAAGAGTTAAAAATGAAATGTGAGTTTATTTTAAAATATAAATAACATACATTTTCAGAAACATCAATATTTATGTATCAAAGTTGGACGTTATTGTGTTCTTTTCTTGCTATATCAAGGCAAGTCAAAAAAGTCAAATCTTGACAAACTTGCTCCTTATCACTGAAGAATTGCTATCAGCAACTTGAATTTCCATAATTTTACTATAATGTCATCTTAACTTGATCACGCCACCTGTGGGTGCAGTGTTGAGGAATTATACGGTATATCTTAAATGTTCATTATGGTAAGCTAATTAAATATGATAACTGAAAGTATCATATTTAATTAGCTATATACGCTTCGAAGTAAAAAAGAATCATATATATTGTTTGATAAATGCCAGACATATGACGAAACACACCCAAAAGAAATACAGTCCAATTCAGAATCCGAAGAGTTGAATAAAAGCTTTTAAAAATTAGACATTCATGTCTTTTTGTTGTACATAAAGTGAAACCTTGAACCAAAATTTTGTATTATATCACAAATTACTAAAACCAAGCATTTTTAGTATTACGTTTATTTAACGTGAACATTAGGTGAGCAAATTTTGTAGTTGAAAGATTAAATAAAAAACTCTTTAGGAAGTGAAAATGAAAGTTCAATTCAGTATGCAAATATAAAGAATACAGTCGGTTAAAAGTGAACTTCATATTGATTATGCATAAAAAAGTCAATAGAGCCAAAGTCTGAATAACATTTTTTTCAAAACGAAGTTAATGGAAATTTATTTTAAAATTCTTGGATAACTTTTCTAAACAAAATATTTTTTTCGAAATTTAAATGAGACCAAATCTATAATTTGATTTAAACATGTAAGCTTTACGGCAACTTGTCGGAGTACATATTTACAATAAAAGAAAAAAAAATATTTTTTTAACAAGGCATGATGTTGCCGTCATTATGAGAGAAAATCATTTACGTATCATATCTTTAGTACTAAATGTCGCAATATTATGAATGTATAAACTAAATCAAATTTTGTTTATAATTAAAATTTTGTCCAAGTCAAATTCTTTTTTAGAAAAGCGATGTTGACGTTTTCAATAATATCTCTAAAATGGGTAATAAAAAAGCCTTATAATGATAAAACCTTCCTACTTATATTGATGTGAAATAAAAAAATGTTCACTTTGATACCTTTCTCTATATTTTTCTCTGTATACATTTTAAGCTTTTAGGTTAACCGGTTTCCTAAACGGACGCAAAAATTCTTTTAAGTATCTATTTTTTTCTTTTCATTTCAAAATACTGTTTGACTAAAGATGAAAATGTTAGTCCCCAGATTTATAGGCAGAATTTTTAACGCTAGTTTTTTGTACAGTAAATTTGTTTAAATCTAAATTTTAAATACCATAAAATAAATAACAATTTCACTATAATTTTCGTTAATGTCTTTTGCGAAAATTAAATAATCGTCGTTATTTATTTCAATCTATTTGCGCAATGTCAGACCAAAAGCAGTAACAATAATTAATTGAAATTTAAGAGGCATTGTGGTAATAAATTTGCAATTCATTTCCAAGATGTGATGTCTATTTCAGTCAGAAAATCCTTTAAATCATAATAGCTACATGGACCTTAAGCGAATAAAAAATGTTTACAATATTTTATTCACCTCCTTTTACTTAATTTTACATTTATTAATAAGGCAATATTCGATATGAAAAAAATTAGAAACATTTAAAGCATCTATTAAATACAAGAAGTCTGACGCCAATTTACTATAATTTTACGGTAATTCACTTCCGCAACTGCACCAAATCAACATATATATATATATATATATATATATATATATATATATATATATATATATATATATATGTATATATATATACATATATATACACACATACTTGTGTGTGTGTGGGTATGTATGTATATATGTATATATGTAATATATATACACAACGTGTAATTTACCTTTACTCGCGATATATCATAAACAAGTTTTGCTCATCTGGCATCAAATTTAACCGCTATAAATTCGCACAAAAACGCAAATACATCATGAAACTACATTACGATTACCTATTTCATATCTGAAAGCGCATTTCAAACCCCTTACAACGATATTCGCAGCTCGACCCGACATTTGAATCGCTGGCGCTACGTGATAAGTGTACATTCCGCTCGTGTCTAACGTTGGTGCCAGCGATCTTTATTTTGCACAATGAAATAAGGATAAAGTAAAAACACAAGTTTCTACATCATCGCATGTATCTACGTATGTGTATGTTACTTGGGGTAGGGGGCGCACTAGGGATAAACATTTTATATATGGCAATAATTCAGTCGGTTACTTTAAATGGACTCACGTTTCCATGTCCTATGTAGATAGGTTTATAATTTTAAATTATCTGCAGTGTAGGATACATAGTAACGAAGGAACATATTTCTATTATAGTTTATAATACTGTTATTTCGCAAGAGACCTTAGAGAAAATATTTACTTAGTTCATTACCAATCTACTCTGCAGAATTATGTATTTGATTACCACAAGGTTTTAATTAATTACTAAAGATAAGATTTTTACAGAAATTCAATTAAATTCAACTATAGAGCAGTCTCTTCAATATCTCCATTCCATACACGCAAAATTAGAGTAACCAAGTTAAATCAGTTTTCTTAATTACTTTTTATCTTACCTCCAGCTATACACATATTGAGTCCGATGTCACCGTATCTTCACGTAGATTACTTTGATATCAAGAATTCTTACACAGATTGAGTCTGAAATCTCATTATACAGCAGAAATGGTTGTTTAATAAAGTTTAGACTCGTAATACAAATATTGAGTACTTCGATCTAGGTGGAGTTGCACGGAATAATAAAAATGTGCACAAATATAAATGTGTACGTGTGTATATGCTAAGTTCTAGAAAATAATCACTAATATGGGGTTTTCATAAGATAATAATAAAATCGTGCGGTGCATTTCGTAGGCAACTTAATTGAAACTTTTTTTTATCTTCTTTGACCTTAATACTAGTAAGGGAATCATATTTTGTCGACGTTTTAACAACATGAAACAAGCAGATCCTCAAATCTTATGAATTAAGCAGGCTGTATAACTGTAGTACAAAGAGGAAAGAATTATAATCCAGATTTTAATAATAAAGTCTTTGCTTGAGACGCAAATGCAAACATAAAACCAGCAGAATACTAATTCTCATGTTTTAAATAAATAATACTTCTGAAGCACCAGGAATTAATGATCAAAGCTTGAAATTATCATAATGTCGTATAGTTGGAAGAATTGAATACAAAATATCAAAAGAGTTGTAAATTAGAAGTAATTGAATAGTTATTATACACGGAATGAAAATAAAATCGTTTATATATATATATATATATATATATATACATATATATATATATATATACACATATATACATATATATATATATATATATATATATATAAATTGGAACATCTATTAGGTATCGACTATTCACAATTCAGAAAATATCATCGAACATCGATTATACGGCGACATTGTCACGTATTTAGCAGTAAAACTGGCGACAATATGGTTACAATGAAGGGATCATAATGTGACTTCTTAGTAAGTTATGCTACATTAATCAGATTAGGAAGTTCACAAAAACAAGGTACCTTTGCACAGAGTACAAAACGTGTATTCGTCTTTTATATTCCGTTCTCATATACCATAAAGTGGAGATAAAATATCGACTGAATGATTTAATAGGATGACTGTTATTTTTAAGATTCGTAACCTGAAATGACAAAAATGGAACTTACATGATGTCCCTACGTTCATCGGTATGTCGCAGCATCAAAATATTTTCAACAAGAAACCGATCACAATGAAGTTTTATAAGAAGATATAATTGAATTATATGAACGCATAAAAATAAAAAAACAGTTTTGAAATATATATATCGACCTTGGGAATGAATTCTTTTTCTCATAGATCCTATTGACGACAATGTCATCAAATTTCAAGTAACATTTTCTTGATCCAGTGTCTACTTTGCAGAATATGAGTCCTAAAGTGTTTCAAAATGTGTGCTAATAACTCTTTGGTGAGCTAAACGTTATAGTCCATAAGAAGAAAAAGTTTATTTTAACTCACTCCGAAATATTCATTATACCCCTGTTTTTCTATTAGGCAGTTAAGAAGTTAGGAATAGTAAGAATTTCGTTCAGTTGTAATGTCATGGCTGGATATTACATGAGATTTAGAAAATATTTAATTACTCGCCTAGATAATTAAACATCTTCTAAATTTAAATATAAATACCTTACATATGTGTATATATATATATATATATATATATATATATATATATATATACTTTAATTATCGTACGTCTAATATTTGAACAGCTTATCGGTCTAAATAGTTTATGTACTCGACCGATCAATATTCCTTAAAGTTCAAAGGACGTGGCACCTCACTCTCATATTTAGTACGGCTCGATCCTTATATTAGGGATCAAGGAGCTTTATCTCAGGCTGTGTTTTGCTTAGTCACTCTTGAACAATAAAGATTGAAAGCGGGACGTTCGCAATTTTGATCCCTTTTGACAGCTTCATGTGAATGAGGGCGAAAAGTGGGCAAATGCGCGTGATACAGGGTGGAATCTCATTAGAATTTCTTCCATAAGGAAGGTCCGTTTTACACGAATGGTATAAAAGAATTTTTTAGGGATGTTGGTGTAGGAAGGAACGTTTATAGCTTTGCTTGCTCTTTGACGCTTAGAGCTTTGTCAAATAGCAAAACCTTCTTTTTAGTTGGTCAATTGCGATAAAAGTTGACTTATATATGAGATAGTATCCACTAATAAAAATTTCATTGAAATATTTTGATGTATTTTTGAAAATAGTTTTAATCAACGGACAGGTATTTCAGAAATAATATTTTTAAGTTCTATTTGTTTTGTTACGTTTCCTGAAATATACTTTTTTTTCTTAATATTTCCTTCTATATATAGTTGCGCCAATTCTACAGTTTAATTAGATATATTGACAAGAAAGTACGTAACAAGAAGATTTATACCATCGAGTATGGACCCTACCAAATTAACTAAATATCAAAATTTAAAAACAGATTGAAATTTTAGACAAATTTAAGAAACAAGGTGAGCCTTTAATAAATCAACACTAACACAAACATTTTATGTGTGGAAGACGACTAACTTTGAAGTCTACCTTCATGCGTCTGTGCATATTTTGTGCACTCCCCTCCCGCATCACTCCACACTTCACTTCTGGATATGCTTTTTTCAGAAATATAAATGCTTTTTTTCTGGATACACTTTTTTCAGAAATGGTGGAAAACCTCCTTACGTGATTTAAAATAAACGTAGCACAATCCACTTAAAACATATACAAAATCTCTGCAAGTTTCAATAGCATCTCTACTGATTTTCAGTGCTTCTTATATGTATATTTGCTTCATATAAGTGCAATTACCTCTTTTTAGATATTTACTGAAACTGACAATTATTATATTTGAAGACAAAAGAGGAGAGCTCTGCAGATATTTTTTGGCTTAATTCTTAAATGAATTCTACACATATGCAATAATCATAACCAGAGTGATTCTTTCTTACAAAAATAAAATCTTATACCCAGTAAAATCGTAATCGGCCATTGTTTCGTAAATATCTTTGGACCCCTATTTTTTGTACTTATATTTAACAAATATTGTAACCAATATCAGAAATATCTGAATTAAACTGCTTAAAATTGGTCAAAGGTAATGTAAAACAAAAACTCAAGCAATAAATAATTTGGGTTTAAAACTTTTTATATGTAAAACCTAAAAAACTTTAACATTAGCACTTTTTTAGTATTAAACTTAAAAAATATCAATAATATACTCATTTCAGTAATAATTTGTCGATGGTATATTCACTTATTAATGAATTATTCTTTAATAAACTAATTAAATTAACTTTGTAAAAAACGACCAAATGTAAATTCCCCTCCTTAAGTATCAAGATATAAAAAACACTGTTGTAATTTACGTTGTTAGTTTTATCACTCTAATAAAACTTGATTTTAAGACACCTATTAAAAATTCTTTCTCGTCTTGAAATAATTTTTACAACAATGAATACGTTAAGGATTTTCCTACACTTACGCAATGATAACATCAAATGTAAATTTTAATAACTTTATAGTCTATCTATTAAGTTAAATGTTAGTAATTTATTTAAGAATGCGGAATTTTGGTTTATAGGAATGACATTAGAGAAATAATTCCGCATGTAAGCATACGGAAATTATTAAAATAACTTACTTATTACGGTCATCACATGCAACTTTGTAAAAAAAACAGAAAAGAAGCTATTGCCATTAAGTTAATTTTAATCAAATTTAGTTATTACTCTCCTTGCTTTATCTGAAGAAAAAAAAACTATTAATAAATTATGTTTTGGTTATTTATAACTACCGCTCATGACAAAATTTGTTAAAAAAATGTATTTTAAAGAAATTTCCAAAGAGTTACAAAATTTAATTCAGCAATTTTACCAGATTCTAAATAAAATTGAGGTTAGAGGTTTTAGTTTTCATAAAACGTTGTATATGCAAGTGTTCTTTCATTTAAAAAAGAAAAAAATAAATATTCCCGTCGGCGGATCTGTTATATCTTAATTTTAATTAACTTACATAGAAGTTACTTGATTTTTGGAAAATAAATATAGTAACACATAATAGTTTTTAATCAATTCTTTCTTAGTTTTACACTAGCGGACACGTTTAAAACGTTTTGTTCGGACACTTCATTGATGTGGATTCACACACACGCATAAAACAAAAATTTATATGTCTCGTATTTGGAGTAATGGCTCTCAAATTGTTCTCAAAGTACATTGACATACAAAAATTGACCTAGCGATAGTTGAACTGTGACGACTTGTAGTCAGTATAATTTTTTTAGGTACGTACAAGTATCAAAGCATATGTGAGGTCATTATTAGCTGCGTGTGATACACGCGTGACCTTTGTATCCTTCCGCCTGTCCGTACAAATCTTATTACGTTACCGTTTAATAATTAAGCGAAATGTGATTATAATTATTACTGATAATTGTTCATCAACGTCGGTCTTTGTCACCAATACAGATCTTAATTTTGTGCACGTGACAGTGTTTTTTTAAAATTTTTTTTAGAAATTTGACTTAAAATGTTATATTAGATAAAATATTATTATTTTACCTCGCATATTATTAAATTTTTATTAGGCAGCCAATAAAAATATAAAACACAAAACTATTTATTGAAATTCCTTTAACCCGTAAAAATGTTCCACAAAACAGAAATTGAAATTTTTACATATAACGTCTACAATATTTATAATAACAATGCCTTTTTTCTACCTAAAATATTATGGGGGAAAAAATAACTGCGATAAAGAGAGAAACAGCGAGGTAACTCCTTAAGTGGAATGAAATATCAACAACAATCTACACCCACTGTAAGTGTGAAATATCTACACCAGCCTACACCCACTGTGAAGTATCTACACCCACTGAAATATCTAACACGACTACTAAGCACTAAACAAAATTTTTAAAATAATTAGTGAGTAATAGAAGAGAAACAATTGAAATAATTTGAATTACCACGTTCAAATTACACAATATTGTTACAATTAACAAATTAATCCGAAAATGTTTTATAAATTAAAAAAAAATCTCAAACGCATTCAAAAGATCTTCGATCAAATAAATGAAAATTACAAATATTCCCAAAAACATATTGAATAGAGCAAGCCCCTCGAGTTCCAGAAAGCTTTGTGGAATATTGTATACAATTTACGGCATGAAAAATAAAAATGCCTTCTGGTCTGAATTTAATCTAAATGAAGCGAAATCCACCGCCAGTCGCTTATCTATATATTAAGTAACGTTGAAAGTACATAATTAGGTATTTTTTGTACACAAAAATATATTCTCTAAATTCACATTTTTCTATCGCATAACTTAATTATTGCCGTAAAACCCGCTTCGAATTTACAAGTATTACAGCTATATATTTCGAAATGTGTAAATTATAATTGCATAAAAATTTCCGTTGTAACAAAGTAATCACTGGCGATATGAAAATATTACCTTCACCTAGAATTATAAAACAAATTATATGGTTGTAACCATTTATCATTCATTTACTTGATAGTCATATATAAAAATCGAATATGATCAGTTCGTTATTAACCACAATTGAAGCAAGCCCTACCCTTCCACTTTATAGTCTACGTGACATTTATCTATTGCTAAATTAGAATGGCCTGCCTAATAATATGAGGGAGAAAGCCATTTTCTCCACCCATCGATATATTAAAATATTAATTTGATTTGCACGCCCTGTATAAACACACTGTGTATACAACGTAATATACGGCGTGATGGATATTGACTCGATAATATTGTTCGCGCATAATGGAAAAATGTATTAGGAAAGAACTTTTAGACGCTCATACAAAATTTTCCTTCGAGAGCTTTAATGGAAAGAATGTTATGAATCAACACAGAGGAACGGGCTAAAAGCAATTTCGCAAAAAAACATTATTAATTTCACTTCATTTGTAATATTATTTTTTTTATTATTACGGAGGTCCCAGGGGGCCATTAATACAAAAGCGTGGTTTAGACCACGTAAATTGGTAATGTTGAATGTTATGAACAGAGGTTTATGGGCGGTGATGTTGTAATTAGTAACAGTTGAATATTTGTCTGGAGTAATTTTTATAGGAATATTTTTCCCTTATTTTCAAAAAAAGAGTAGACATGGAATAAAAGAGCTTTTACGTTTTGCAGGAAATTTTATATCAGGTATTATTAAAATTAATTAATTTATTGATTTAGATTAACACGTTGATTAACTCCTTTATCTTTAAATATGTAGTGCTTGAATTTATGGAATAATGGTAAACTAAACATGAAAAATTACAGGTTCAAAATTTTCATTTACAATTCTGTATTATTTTACAGACGATAAACAGATGTAAATATTATATCTAGTTAGTAGCTGCTGAAAGATCTGACAGTTTTCTATTCTCTTTATTTCGTTTAATATTTAATATTTTGATAAATATTAAATAAGAATAAAACAATATTTATTAGAATAATGTTATTTGGCAATTTAAAAAAAAATTGTGAGTGTTCTGAATATAAGAGTGAGAGTGTTCTTTATTTTTTAGGTCCCGTGAATAATTGTGACTAATAGAAACATTTTGTTTCTTCTTGGTATTTATGCGAGATTTTGAATTTATATGGAGTTTTGTGAAGCCTTTTGGTTTAAATAGTATGTTTGACAAAAGTATCTATTGCATACATGATAATACTTTTAAAATGGAAACGCACGGAAATTCCAAATTTCCATGTAAAAAATAAATTGGATCGAAAAATCTCCCATAACCATACTGCATTACAAATACACAAATATATCTCTCCCCTCACTTCTTTCTTCGCACTAGTGACGTTTATTTGATCAATAAATATACAAATATTGATAGGCTCAAATATGAACTTTTGATCAAAATTTTGCAATCGCTTCTTTAAAATAACTGTAATTCACATCACTCGTTACCATTAAAAGAAGGAAGAATAATATAAAAAAAAGTTAAATTAGTATTAATTCGACGCCAGATGGTATTTACCGTTCTGTTACCTCTACCGACAGTAGTTAAGAATTGTTTTAGGGCAGAGATAAGAAATCCACAAAAACCCTTTCGTAAATTTACTGTATAATGCAACAACTTTAGTCCCACAAACTTTTTGATACTAATCCAGTTTACGACAAAAATAAAAACTGCCTCGTAAAATTTACACAAATTTTGGCTTGCAAGTTTTTTCCAAAAAAAAATAGAATTAAAAACTGGAAAATAACGACAAACTGTAAGAGAGATGAAGCAATAGTTTTTATGAAATAGTTGATAGACTTGTATATTATGTAGATGGTTAAAAAAATCAGGATAGGCAGGAGGCGCAATTGAAATATTTCTTAAATTTTCTGTCATGATGTAAAATAATCAATATATATGACTCTCGAAATCATTGGCACAATATTTAATATACTTGGCATTAACTTTGTAGAAATTCATTGTTCACAAATAAGTGAAACGTTATGATGTAATATTATTTCTACTTTTTTTAAATTCTTTAGCACGACCTAGGTTTCGTTGTATTACAACATCTTCAGGTGGCCTATTAGCAAAGATATTGACATTGGCATAATATAAATATATTACTCCCTTTTGTACATCTTTAAGAGCAGATTTAAAAATTCGTTATTTATATGCAACTCTATATTTTTTTATATTGTATCTACATTTATTATTATACTAATTAATTGCCCCAATTAGCTTATTATAGAGCAGAACATAAAATACAGTGATGACTTAATAAATAAGACTTTATTTCAGATATAACCCAAGACATGATAATGAGATTCATTGCTTCGACCACTACCTATTTTTTTTCAGGTTGCTATGACCTGCCATGAAAAAGGGAATTAATAGTACTATCGTGTTATGCAAAAAGAAGAGCAGTTACGTCGATTCATTTACACGCATAATATCACACAACCATGCGACATGTTCCGCTTTCTCTTGCGCGGGACCTTTGCTTGCGTGCATCCTGTTTCTCTATTTTTTTATTTATTCTGCTTGGTTGAATTATTCTCACTGTATTCAATTTCGCGTTTATTGATTCGTTGTTGATCGATATGACAGGCAATTTTGTTGTCTGTGAGCGTTCAATTTGCCCTTGCTGAATATTTTTTTCGGAAACACACGAGATTTTGTACATTTATCTTACACGTAAGAGAACCACCAGTAGAGGCATGTGCTTACCGATCTATGTAACATTTAAATGGGAGTTTTCTTTACAACTGCCTTTACACTTTGCAATTGACTATAGACTTTCTAACTTAAATCCAGACGCAAACGCAGGCATCGTCATTTCTGAAAGATATTTTTTGGAACTCAATTCCTATATTAGAAACATATGGCTAAAGTACATACATGCCTCCGTCTAAACAACAACACTAGACTCAAATAAGCACTGGTAATGCAAATAAAATAAGACTTGTAAACGGGTCATAGAGGTCATAAAACGTAGATTCACGCATGGTTTCAAGATGTTAAGGTAGTTTTCAGTTGTACCGTAGTATTTGTAACTGAGTATTTCAAAATAGCGGCAATGCTTATTTATCGTTTTAAGGAGCCTTATGAAGACAATCCATATATGATGATTTTATAATAACGAAATATTTTATGTTAACATATTTAACAAAAACATACAATGATTCAATATTTTAGTGGATATATCAAAAAACACTATCTACATAGACAAAAAGCAGCTTACTCACTGCTGGAAACTGACAGCCCAAAAGTTATATATTTTCTAAAATTTAATCACCTATACCCGTTTCTCTTTGTAATCAGGATATATCACGTTAGCGAGTATATAAAACGAAGTAGTTTTGTATGAAATTGAAATGAACAAACACTGTAAAGTTGAAGCTGAAGTAAGACCTATTAAATATACTTTTGAACAAGGGAATATTATCGATACAGACTTCAAGCCCGGAGGTTATTCCGTAGTTGCGCCCACGTTGTAAGTGTTACGTACTAGTATATCTGTATGCTACCTTATATGGGCCTGACATGGAAATGAAATAAGTTGTCCAGTTCTACGTTTAGTTTATGAATTAAATATATGTAGTGATGTAAAAAATATGTGAATAATTAGTTTCGTAAGTAAAAATAATTTTTCATCAAAACGTTTTTTCTTTCTTTTTGTATATGCTTTCTGATAACTGGTAATGCTGCATATATATTCATATCATAACTGAATCCACCAAAGTACATTTATAGCGCAAAAGGAATATTGTTGCAGAATTACAGGTAAATTTGAAAAAGAAGGATTAAAATAAATTATAAAAGACCTCAAATAACCTTTTTTCACGGTAAAGAATACGTGTTGTTTTTGCTATAAATACTTATTTCTGTATGTATAGTTATTAGAGAAAGCTTAAGAGAAAAGCTATGTAGATTTATATAGCATACATGATATGTTGTTTTGCCCTAAATACCTATATCGGTATGTGCCGTTATTAGAGAAAGATTAAAAGAAGAAAACTAACCCACGGCAAATTAAAGAGGATATCCAATTAAGTGCCCACACAGTGGTCCTTCTATTGTAATCTAATTATTATAAGGTTAAATATTATAAAGTCAGATTCAAAATCGTATTGTTTCAAGAATGGAGCAAGTAACCAGTACATTAGCTCTCTTTGCTTCGACGCAAATAAATATTATGGAAAAAGAAAATTAATGAGAAATACAAAACTAAGGTTATAATAAATGCTAAATTTAAAATCGTTGTGCAAATAAATTGGAAGAATTAGAAAATATATGAACGAGAGATGAGTATAAGAAAGAGTACAAAAATATACGGAATTACGTTCAAGTCGTAAAAGATATGACTTAATAAAATAAGAAAAATTAACCCTGAAATGGAAAAGAGAACTAATGTTGGACACATACAAAAGCGAATATTTTTCTATAAGTTGTACTACAAGATTTTTGAGTGCACTTGGATACGATAAACATTTATAAGTACAGAATGTACTTGTCAAATTGTTTACCAATATTAATATTATAATTTGCTATTTGCGATTTGCATTTATCTATCATGGGGCGTAAAAATATCATGAGTTTTTCAAATACAGATATCATATAGATTAAGTATAGTCGCTATTAATTTCCAATAAACTATATATTAACTTGTAGTTAATCTAAAGTTTATCGGACAATTATTACACTGTAAATACATATCATTGTAAATCTATAAAAACATGGTGAATACATTATCTGAAGAGTTTTCTCAATTCCCATCCTCTTAAGTGATCCTACCCCAAGTACTGTGAAAAACGCTATTTTATATTATAATAAAGGATTAATATAATTCCTTTATAGGGATGGTGATAGAAAAATATATTTTGATATCACGGTGTCAGTCTGTCATAAACTTTATAATCTTGTAAAGTAATAAGCACACACTATTCTATGCGATTAGCATGAAATTGAAGCACGAAAATCAGAACAGAGAAAGGACCAGAGCACGGTATTAAAAAAGGAAGTTAATAGTCTTCTTTCTTGAAATAGTGAAGTTGAGACGACACAGTTAAACCAGCAATGAAAAATTGAAGAAGAGCAATGTTAGAGAAGTAATGATGTCACTATCGAAATGTTTACTTTTGCAATTAAAAATAATAAATTAGCCTCTATAATATATATAGTATGAATACGACACGAATGAAATTCATATAACAGTCGTGCCCATATGTAAGGTTGTACTATAAGAACTACTGGGCTGTTTGTTGCCTGTTTAGAGGCATTTTATCTATACAATATAAAGGAGAATTTTGCAGCATATAGTGCGATATGCAAGATGGTTTTTAATATTAAGAAGTTTGCACAAATGAGGTCTGTATTACCACCAGTTTTCTATGCAATAAATAAAATATAAACCATCAATGTTAACAAGTCTTTGATAAACTTGAAGCAGAAAAATAATACATGTGTATTATCAATATAAATTCCGGATTTCATACTAATTCAAGCAGTAAAATGTTTAAGAAATTCTTTTTTACAATTGACGGAAAGTTAATTGATTGTTCTCATACATTTGAATCATCTGTAAACATTGGGCGATCTTTAAATATTCCGATTTATAAAATAGATATACTGCAAAATTTAAAATAAATTGATGAATATCCGTGCATGAAGACAATAATATCTCTCTATAGAAATATAAATGAAAAGAGCTATAAATATGGAAGATCATTAGTAAAAGTTTAAAAATTATTAAAAGAGGAAGTGACATATAAAATGGAGAAATAAATTTAAATGCATTACGTATGGGTATTAAAATT
This sequence comes from Druceiella hillmani, assembly GCA_039881145.1. Classification (NCBI taxonomy): domain Eukaryota; kingdom Metazoa; phylum Arthropoda; class Insecta; order Lepidoptera; family Hepialidae; genus Druceiella; species Druceiella hillmani. Next base: position 19,095,728 of record JAYKKI010000016.1, on the reverse strand, counting down.
TCTCCGAAGGGAAATGTTATAAAAGCTTATTAATATTTTACGAGACGAAATTAATGTTTTGATTTGAAATTCGTTAAAGTATCAGTGACAATATTTCCGAGTTTAAAGCAGACAGATATTTTGAAAGTAATCAGACCAATACTTTGAAATAATTTCTGTATAAAGTACATCCGCACGAAAGTTTACCACTTGCGTAAACAAATTCAAATAGATTCGAACATCTACTTCGACCGTACTTCGCTATAAATACGTAAATAAATCATCCGTCTACTTTGTGAAACGTATTCGCATTGATATTCACATTACGTGACCCATATCGATCTCAGGGCTTTAAATAATCAGCAAAGGGTTTCCCTCAGCAGAAGGTCATACACCATAACCCGGGTCGGCGTTGCCGTGCAATTACCATATTTTTGTCCACAAAGCTTTTATGTAAAATTATGTAAACTACGATATTTTTTACGCTTTTTGTATTGCTTATAAACTTACATTTTTGGAGGCTTCAGATAAGTGCGTAAACTATACTATGCGTGTTGATCATAATAACTTTAGTGCATTCAAACTTCAGTCACATCTAAGTTAATATTTGTTTAATCCTTAACACTACGTGTGTTATGCTACGTATGTTACTACAATATGGTCATGCATATTATTTTTATCATAATACTTCCTCAAAATTATTACTAATTAAAGTAAATGATATTTATTTTTTAAAAACTTTTTCTAATCCATTTGGCTCTTGAAATAACTCACCAGATTTATATAATCATAGTGTATTTTCTAATTATTTCATAACAAATTACTCATTTATATTACGGGCTTTGAATTAAGCAGGAAAATTAAATTGTATTGAACTTTATTTTGGCCAACTGTGTTTACAAAGTCTTTGACATACTTTATTGCCATTAAATTGTGTTATCCAGTCTGAAAAATGCTTTATATTTCAGGTCATCTCTGCTTTCAATTTTATCTACGCATCATTTATTATTAACTTTATTTAGAAACGATAAGGAGTATCTTATTTTCTTAAATGTTTTATTCGTTTGCATTCTAAATAGGGAGTGTACATAATGAAATTAGCTGATTCCAAAGCTATGAAATAGCAATTCTATAAAATCGGTTTAGGATTTTCTTCAGCAAAAAAAATTACATCATATCTTAGTCCAACGGCGAGGTGCATTTCCCGTGCGTTTTATTCACAAAATGTTAATTTAAAATTTTGTAGAAAATTATAATCAATGATTCTAACAGAATAAGTGTAGGAAGGACAGACGATTAAACTTTGGATTATTTCTTTCCTTTTAGGCAAAGTCTGCACGAGTAGAAATCGGACTATAGGGTTCCGTATGCATTGTGGGCACTTGCAAATATTAAAGCGTACATGGTATTTCAATTAAAAATTTATAAATGTTATTTGTATAATTTAAATATATTGTCTACATTCTTATACAGACTTAGAATATGGTGCACGTTTAAAAACATATATAAGATCTAGGACAATAGCTATAGTTTCTCTATAATCAGCCAGGAAGGTTTTACTTACGTTGTTCCCTTCGTAAATTTTAGTTAAGTAGTTCGGGAAATAATGCTCCTTATTTCTGCATTTTCTTATATTTTTTGGTTTACCTTTTTAATTATTTTTCATAGTTTAATCTTTTTATTAACTTAAAATTATGAAAATAATATTTTTGTATCACCATGTAACCAGTTCTCTAAAATAATATCCCATAATGTTATACAAAATAAAAATAGTCTTTCATTCATCCCCTTTTTTTGTATGAACATTGGAAAAGTTAGGAGAAATATTGTGATTTAATAATATATATTACTATATCATGTTTCCAGTTTCTACGTCGCTAACTTTCTGGGATAAGTGTATGTGAATATGTGGGAATTTAAAGAGAACGTCTCTCTTCAAATTGCCCACATGACAATGTTGTCATAGAGCGAAACCTATGTCGTGTTTATGAATTTAAATAAAGTAGATATAACACTACAGCACGTAGTTTCATTTAGTTGTGAATAAAAATTAGGCACACGAAAATAATTGTACATAACAATTATTTTTAAACATATATTTAATTTTTATATACATAAATAATAATTTTAATATATTGTTACAAGTATCTAAAAATTATTATTGTGAAATTTGTCCTTAAACATCAATTACATTTACCCGAAAAAATCGACTAGTTGATAGAATAAAACGGAAACAAAAAGTATTTAAAATAAGACTTGGTAAAAGTTAAGGAGAAAAAACCTAAGCTTCAAGTAACGAATTTAAAAATTATTATAATACTTGAAGATAATACCGTATCGATTAGTAAAATTAGACGAATAAACTAGTACTTCAACCTTTGACTAAATATAATTTTAACAGAACTTTCATAAAAATATATCTTGTTATAACTATACAGAGGTCAAAATTAAATTTGGTCATTTTTCCTAATTTGCAATCTCAGGTCGATTGTTTTTGTGGAACGCATTGCAGCAAAATGCAATGCCTTCATTGCTATAATTCTCTTAATTAATTAAATCCTTTCGTCGCACTAATTTATTGACAAATTATCATTATTTTATAATTTTGTTGATTTGTGTCAATAGGTTGTGTCGACATGTAATTATGCATTCGGTTGAAAATTAATAAGCCCGCTTATACAGTTAAAAATATATATTTTATTTCATGTACTTTAAAAGGTGTGAAAATTTTACTCGCTGAAATATAGTTTCTAGTGCAACGGAATATCGAACGCTACGCTCTTGGTTTATCCTGCCTATTTGATTTATCTACCTATGAGATGATAAACCTACTTACCTATCTACGTACGAGAGTTATTAAAGAACATACCAGAAATTACGGGAAAAAGTTCGGGCTTATTAGCGACAAGCATTTAATAATTTAATATTTTATAAACATTTAATATTTTATAATTCTTTTAACGGAAATATATATTTAAAACTTAGAAAAAAATGAATCAAATGGGATATATATGAAACTGATTTTATTACCAACTATAAAATATTAAAGCAATAACACAATATAAAAAGCTACACATCACTTTGCTCAAAAACCAATATTGGAAGTGAAATTAATATATTTACATCATGTAATAGTTCATTGCCATCAAATCCAAAAAAGGCATCTATTCCGCTAAATTACACAATAAATATTGTTTGCGCATCATTTTAGGTATATTTTGAGGTTTATGCCAGGATGACAATGGACGTTTTTAGAATATTAAAATAATGAAAAAGACAAGTAAGTCTGTTTATTGTTTTACAAAATAGTCTCTACAGAGCATATATATACCTTCAATCGACAGAAAAATCATAAAGAAGCAGTAGGACCATACTTCTTTAGATATAAATTTTGCAGACTTTTCGAAGTCAGTTACGACTACTTAGTTCGAGAATAGCATTCCCCGCTATTTATCTTCTAGTCTTGGGAAGGAATGGAAATCGAATGGTGCGATGTTAGATACGTACGGAGAGTAAACCATAAATTCCACACTGGAGATGAAAAGATATTATATCCTTGTGTTATGCATCTGACTTGCAAACACTTAAAAGGAAAAGTACAAATATGAGATGTTTGTGATCAGTGCCCACACAGTACCGATTCCAAGCCTCTCATATTAATAAGATGACCCAGTCCCTTATTCAGAGTTTCACTTTTACAGGACATATTTCTGTTCTCGTGAACCTCAGCATATTTGGTTCCTAGATGCATCAGCATTTGAAATTCTTTATAAACCCTTGTCACATTCTGTATGCAGGGCGGTATAGAGTAGTATATCAGAATAGTGCAACATAATACATCAAAATATGAAGCAGAATCAGTATTTAATTCTGATTCTACCTTATAAAAAATAAGTTATATATTTAATTATGTATTTTTAATTCTAATTTGTTATAATATTAATTACATTCTAATTAAAATTCATGATAATTAAGTCAACCAATAATAACATTTTTATTGTTATTAACTAAAAACGAAAACTTGCATAACAGTTCGTATTGCCCGATTTGCAAAACCTTGTCCTGATGAATGAAGATTTTACTGCAAAGGCATTGCTTTCAAACTTTTCCAGAACAGTATTTATATTATTTCGAATTATTTGAGATTGGTATGACTAAACTTATACTCATCAGACAAGCTGTGAACAGTAGCATAACTAAGGCGCTTCATTGTAAATAGCAAATCGAACGAAAATTTATCTGTGTTAATTTTTTTAATTTAAAGACACAAATAATTTTTTTACAAAATAGTGCCAGCCAAATAGAATTCGAGCAAAATATCTTAATAAGTGAACAAAGAGACCCACTTTCGAAATTTAAATGAATTTTATAATAATTCTATTTAATAGCTGGCTGTAATATTGTCTTACATACCGTATTTACTTTTCTTATGTAATCATAATGAAGCATGATTTCATAGATTTCTCTGTTGTTTGTATTGTCTGTGTTGTCCCAAAATTTGGGTGTTGATCACATACAGTTTATTAGAATTAAGCAGTTAATTTTGGAAAAAAAATCTTAATTGCAATATTTATTATTTAACACATGCATTACAAATAACTTGTGGCAGATAATTGGTAATACTTTGTCCTTGTGTCATTGTCAATTTATATTTTTAATATTTAAAATAAATATAGAATATCTATAAAAACACACGAATGTATATTTTTCACTGATTCGTTTATAATCGTGAATACTCAGTACTTCTTTAATTTACAAACACTAATTTATAATTTCAAAAAACCATATGCCATGTGCAAAAGTGACTCTTATCAAATAAGTAGTTTTATATGAAACAATATAATCGAAAAAGACAATATTTCAAACTTTCCTTTTCAATATTTTGTTGTACGATATGCAATATCTAGGTTGATTTGTTTATGTTTTGAATTAAGATATAAGCATAAAAGACTCATTAATATTTATAGCAACACTATAAATTACATCGAGTTTCAATACTCATGAATATATTCAATATTATTGTAGCTTAAGTGACGCTAAACTTCTCAAATGATGAGAGACTATGTAAAAATTAATTACTTTTCATATATTCTTTCTTAGCTTGAAACTTAAAGACATACGCATATATACGTATTTCAGCAATAATAAAATAAGTAATTACAAAAGAGTGCCATGAACCATTCAAGGGAACGCCAGATGTTACATTTCCACGATCTGAGCGTCTATAAGATAAATTGCGTTATGTAAATATGTAAATTCCAATTTCATACAAAGAAATATATTTGATATGATAGTTTTAATGAAATTTTTTCTATTAAAATTACAATCTGGTCGAGGTACAATTACGTTAAGAAAAATTTTATTCCATTCATAATTTAATGCCCCTTGAAAATTGAGAGTTTACCCTATGGTGTTTCTTATTCTGTACTAATAGATAACGCACTATCCTAATATGTGCACTATCCTACATTGTACTCTGGTTTTACCCCAACTCCAACATGCAGCACTTAAGCACACTATGCTCTGCTTTTGCAATTAGCACACTACTCTAACTCAAAGGACTTTTTTCTCTTGAGTCTTCTTACTAGTCCAGTATTGTCGAATAGCTGGATGGCCTCAACGGTAATATGATTATGGAGTCACTTTTCATGGAGTCACTTTTCATGAGCTTTCACTGCCTTTTTAACAATTTTACTCACTTTCCATGTCTAGCTCCCAGTGGAGGTCCCGGATTCTCACGTACCAAGGATCATGTTCGAAATGAAGACGTACTTTTGTTCAATAATCCCTGCACAATCGCGATGTTTTATTAACCTGGAACAGTCTCAGTTCTCAATATTTGCTTTTAATTCAAAAACTTTACACGCAGCATACAGACAGAATGGAGTTTCATCCAATCATCCACAAATTTGTTTATATCTTATTCCAAGTTCTTCTCTTTTTTTCATATATTTTTCAACGCAATTTCGTGTTAAGTACAATACTCAATTGTTATCCAATATCTGGATATGGTATTCAGATATTTTGACTAAAATGTTATATATTATTTTATTGGTTGATATGAAATGATTTAATCTGGTTTAGATTGATTTTCCTTTTATTGGTCTTTACCTGAATTTTGTTAACTGCCATTTGGAGTTACTTAGTCGTTTCTTCACTAGTATTTACTACCGATAAAATAGGAGTGTCATTCGCAGAGGTGGCAATAGTGTCATGAAACAATAAATAAAAATAGAATACTTACAGAGAAGGATTAAAATGAATATAAAATTTCAAAAGTATAAAATTAAAAAAACTTAAATAAGTGTAGGTCAATAAAAATGTTGAGGGACAGCAATCAAAGTCAAAACTTGCACATAATATTTTCTGAGTCAATCTGAAAAATAAAGGATTTTGGGGGTTTGATTTCTATTCAATTATAAATAAATCTTTATTTCAGTATCTAGACCATTTATCCCATTATTCCAGTTATAGAGCATGCAACTAGTGACCCCTTTGATTCATTATATCTAAAATAAAACTTAAATTGTGATAGAATTAGTGAAACATAAACAGTTGATTCTAAATATAATAAAATGAGAATTTTAAAATTTCAAAAAGTAAAGAGGAAGGAATCAGGAAGATGCGTACTAACTAAAAAAGAATTATTGATACAAATACTGAATTTGAACCGATGTCAGAGAAAAAATCTCTTTAAACCATATATAGAAAGACTATTAGAATTAACGGGAAATTGACTGATTGGCGTCACAAAAATATAAGTTTTGTGTCAATAAAAATTCGTAATTATATTTTAGTAAAAATTACAAATATATGAAATATATATAGTTTATAAAAATTTTAAACAATTGATAACAATTTAAAATATTTTAATCGAAAATGGGTTTTCCCCACCAGAAAGTTGTATATCATAATTCGGGTAGATTTTTGCCATGTGATTAGCATTTTTCCCCCAAAAATTTTATGTAAAGTTATGTTAACAAATATATTAAATAATCCGAGCGAAAAATTAAAATAAAAAAAAGGCGGTTTGATTTTTTTTTAGTTTGGATAACATTGGAGCTTTTAAATCAAATATACAATTTTGGATGCTTCCGGTAAGCGTATAAATTACGTTATGCAACTTGGCCGAAATAATTTTATTACACAGAAATTTTAGTTATTACCACAGTTATATTATTTATTTTTATAATAGCTAATATTTAAGTATAACACTCTTCCGAATAATTTTGTTATGCTTACACTTAACAGCATAACTGTCTGTTTCAAAAAACTTATTGAATATTATTTACTATTTTATAAAATAATAAATAAGCTACGACGTTTCGCTCTTCTTACAAAAATTCCTGCTAGGTTCATAAAATATTTTGGATACCCAAATAAATTAACGTCATTTAAATTAAGCAGAATAACGCATTGTATCATAACTAAATAAACACATTACTTAATTATAAAAATAAAATCATATTGCAGTAATTTATATGTACTATTATCGACTCGAATCAGAATACGAACTTAATTTTTCTTAGAATTATTGAAAATACAATAATAGTCAGACGAGATTATTTTTAACACGAGATACAGGATTTTATTTGTAATTTATATATCTAAGGTAATAAAGTATTTTGTATTATAGATACAAAAACGAATTTTATTTTATGAAATTCTAATGGAAAGATACTTGTTTTAGTTTTCTAATAACTCGCCAAAGATATGATAAAACTGTCATTAGTATCATCTTATTTCATTTTGACATAATTTAGACTCGCGTCTAAATTATGTAAAAACGAAATTAAAAAAATTGTTCTATAATTATAACTCTTCTTTTCAAAGGGTATAATGCGTGTCTTTTGCATTTATTTTGCCACTTTCTATATCTGTATGTCTAATTATCATGAAGCTTACTTTTAAATGTATTACTTTTAAAAGACTTTCTTTCTAAATTAGATATTGTATATAACAAAATTTGTAAAATTTTATCACATTTTAATATATTATATAAATAAAACTAATTTCTGTTTGCAAGTGTATTTTAGTAATATTAAAAGTAAGAAATTTGTATAATACTTTGCGATATATTTAAGGGATACGAAGCAGTATATTATACGTAAGAAATTAGATTTGTAGTTACGCGCTTAGGATGTGTAATTCATTATGTTGGATGAACTAGAAAATAGAATCTTATTTCTCACTTTTATAGATATAAATATTTATCATGTGATTATACTGCATACATGTAAAGAACAATTGAAAAAAAAATATAATTACATAATGCGATTTCAATGAAAAGGGAAAAATTTAAATTAAAGTTTTTAAAGAATTTTAATATATTTAGGTTAATTTAACAAGTTCAGTTTTTTTTTGCATTATTGCAATAATATTTCCCATTTTATTACCAGTATACGTGTACATACATGTAATACAGAATAAATCAGATAAACATGATGTATCTTTGAACAGATCCTAGAAGTCATCTTTTTTTCAGTTGCTTATCTTATTTATTAAAAGGTAACATGTTATACTACCATAGCAGAAATTATTTCAGGGATTAATTAAAGAGGTGTAATTAAAGGAATGCAATTAAGAATAACTTTGCCGCTAACTACGAAATGAACAATAATATGAAAACTGCAAAAACCAGTCAGTGAACTCAAATGAATTTGTAACATGTGAGGGTTTAATAAGAACAGAGTAAAATTAATGGAATTGAAGTAAAAAATTACAAATCAAAGGGATATGTAATGAAATAATTGACGAGTAAATCTATAAGAAATCTAGCAAAAAAAGCAAGCAGAAAATGCAACGGAAAACAAAAAAAATATATGACACATATAAAAATCAAGGGCTTTATGTAAAAAGTAATTATTAATACCAGAACATAGAAAACAAAGAAGGTGAACCATAGAAGTAAGGCTCATTTGCTCTGAGAGAATATTTATCAGAGAAGTACGATATTGTCGGTGTCTCATCAATGCTGATCAAATGACTAACCTTTAGCAACGGAGGTAGATTGGTAAAATGTAACGAATAACTAAATGATACCAGTTTTCTAGAGATGATGACATACGTTTCGATATATTTAAGTGATGCTAATAGATAATTATTACTAGCCTCCTTTAAAGTCCATCCTCGCGAAATCCAAAAATCAATGGTTTTTTCACACAAAGAAAATTGGCCCGCTTTTCGTTCATATTTATTTATAATGTTAAGTAAATGTCCCTAGACAAATAATTTATCCATTTATATTTTTATATTCGTTTTTTTTCTACTAAACGTTTAAGTAATAAAATTAACAGCGTAAAGTGATAAAAGGAGTGGAGCGTTGTTTAGGGGAATATTTGATGGACGAGTACATAATGAATTTCCATGCATCCATACGAATAATAAATAAGTCCACTAAAATTTAATTTATAAATAACGCGTTTATGAATATATTGAATAAAAAAAAGGCAATACACATAAATCAAGTAAAGAAATTCCTTTCGTGTTCTCCATACGTATGTATCTCAGCGCATGCCTCATTCGCGAGTTAGACCTTGTGGTGGTAAAATAAGTCTACCTCGCTTTATTTGTGTTATATATCATTTTATTATTTTTTATCGTATTCGTACGGTGCGCATTACAAGCCAAAACGAATTTGATCATAATAATTGTCCAATATTAATGATTTTCTTATATGGTTATATATCGTCACCAATGTTTATTAGTTTCGTGAGGAATTTACCTTGTATATTATTTCATTCGTGGTACAACGTAAGACTTATGATCTGGCTTTTAACTTACAATTGGCAAACCAAATCCTGTATAGTGTTATAAAAACATGTTATACTGATATAATGATGGCGATATTTAGCTAGAATCAAAATTAACTTGTGAAGAAAATAATTTATGTTATATATTTGTCTGTACGAATTAGAAAATTTTTATTAATATGCCGATGGTACATAAGTTAATTAAGAAATTATAACATACTATATTAAACTATGCGACTTATGCATCTAATTATTTTTATCTATGATACTAGATACGTCAAGAGAAGTAAACAATTTAAATATATGTAATACATAAATTCAATAATATAGGTTTCTTGAAGATTTATTATTTTAATAAAATCATATGATTATTTTAAACCTGTATATGACATTTAAAAGAAAAAAACAGCTAACTATGGCACTGCGACTGATGCATATGGAAAGAGGTAATTTTGCTATAAGCACATTTTGTTAATGAAGTAATAGTTTTATCAATATCTTTGTAATTTAAGAGATAAGATTGTTGAATATCCACAATTAAATGAAACTACGTGATGTAGTATTATTTCTACTTTCTTTAAGTTCTTTACCGCGACCTAGGTTTCGTTATATTACAACATCTTCAGGTGGGCTATTGAAGCAAAAATTTCATCTTTCTCTAATAATAAAGAATATTTGGTAGGTCGTGGTAAAGAACTTAAAGAAAGTATAAATAATACTAAATCACGTAGTTTCATTTAACGGAGATAAGATTGTGTCATAGACATTCACTCCAGTTATGTAAATACTAAAAAGGATATATCTTTGAAACCTAGGTCGTGGTAAAGGACTTAAAGAAAGTAGAAATAATACTACATCACGTAGTTTCATTTAATGGAGATAAGATTGTGTCATTGACATTCACTCCAGTTATGTAAATACTAAAACGGATATATCTTTGAAACCTAAGTCGTGGTAAAGAAATTAAAGAAAGTTGAAATAATACTACATCACGTAGTTTCATTAAATGGACATAAGATTGTGTCATAGACATTCACTCAAGTTATGTAAATACTAAAAAGGATATATCTTTGAAACCTAGGTCGTGGTATAGAACTTAAAAAAAGTAGAAATAATACTACATCACGTAGTTTCATTTAATGGAGATAAGATTGTGTCATAGATATTCACTCCAGTTAATTTTTTAAAAAATTAATAAAAATAGTATGTGATTCACACATTGAATTTTCGCCAAACCGCTTGTTTTCGTATGATAATAAAACCAAAAATTGTGAGGCCTGTGCTCTAATCTATATAAATACTACCCTATGCATTGCGTTAAAATATTATAAACTTTCCACCGCTTACAATTTTCACCGACACATCCTCTTGAGGTTCGCAAGCAAATAATACCCCATTATATCCTACGAAGTAGGGTATAATGGTCCAATAAAGACCAACTTAAAGACGACAAATAAATTATACACAACGAGGTAAATAAATACACTTCGAAGTAAACGGTTTCTGTATACATGTTAGAATTTAAGTGTCAGCACTTATGAAGCTAAACGATAAGAGCTTGTTGTTATTAAATCATAATTTTAATGTAAAATTTTTTTACAATACCAAAATAAAAAAATACAAGACTCGATTCGAACCGTGTTATAACATTTTACAGCCAAATGTATATAAAGCAGGCTATTTCGAATTGTAGCGTATTTTGAAAATCCTTTAAATTATGACTGCGACTACTGCTTTTCTATCATTCCTTTCCAGTAGCAATAGTTTTTTTTTATGTTAATAAAACATATTAAAGTAAAATGGAAGTTATTCAGATTTATGGGAGCGGTATAGGTTTTAATTCACATACATAGTTCATAATTACTATTTTAATAATTTCAGTTGTAAGATGGCAGTAAAATGTACCACATAGAGTCATCTGGTTTTATAAAAGTCTATGAAGAATGTTAAAAATTAACGCGTTTTGGTCGTGCTCAAATATCCGGGAAATTAAATTTACTCTTAGTAAATACAATTTGAAATTTTGCCGTAGGCCGTAGCTTTTTTCGTATCGAAATATGCGGCTTTTTATTAAATAAAAATGATTTAATTTTTCGTTTAGGCGGGTTGCGGTTGAAATTAATTTCCAAAATGGGAAAAATTTACACTTGGCACCGATATTTACTTCAATCCAATTCATGACGCTATTCCAAATCTTTCATGAAGATATACTGAGTCTGACAAACGAAGGAATGAATGTGCTCAAAATAATAGAACTCGTGAGACATAATAACGCGTTCTATCATTTTGAGTATATTCACCCCATAATATGTCATACTCAAGAACAATATGTGATCCACTGGTCATTATTGAATCAGTGTTTTTCAACATAATTTATTACAGTAATTAGCTTGCATGCATTTAACATAAAGTCGACTTGTGAGACATGCTTCACGTAAATCAAATATATAAGCTTGGCGATTGATGGTTTTCTTTCAGTTCATCTTAATCGTCCCCTATTATATATATAGACCGCAGGTCAGTGTGATTACAGTAGGACGTAGATGGAACTAAGGCGAACATTTTTGACTTTGAAAATAATTAACTTTTGGAGAAGTATTAGCAACTGGTAGCTAAACTTAAATTGAAGCTACGAGTGGTATTATCAGGTACACGGTCAGCTACGTATTACCGAAGACTAGAAATTATTAAAAGGGGCGATGAATTTTTGAAGAAAAACAGGGAAAGCAAATTGGTTAATTTTTATAAAAATTCTTCAATTCTACAGTTGGTTGATGGGCGGCGTCTAAAATTAATAGAATTAAGGAATTTGCAATATATTCTGGATTCTATGAAACAATATAATGAGAGTAGGATTTAAAATGAGACGTTAGATAGGATTACATAACCTCTTACAAACAATTTTGTAAAGTGTAAGTAGTAATCTTTTCTACGGAACCTGCAAAAAAAAGTAGCAACGAATATAAGGGACTAGAAGTAGCATAACTATTGCATAAATCTGCTTTCCGAGATAACCGTAACATCGAACCCTGATATTTGGGATTCGATTACGTCAAAGTAATTAAAATCAATCGTCGCAAATGGCTGTCTGCGACTATCCATAAAGATTTTGTGATTTTTCTCTATATAACTGCCCAAAGAATAATAATGACACTATGTTAAACATTTTTTAAATTCTAAATAGGAAAAAAATCATACGTCTTTTTCTAAATTTATATCTCGAACAGTGTATTTATTATCTGTCTTTGAGGTACCGGGAGATATATTATTTCAAATTGGCGGATATATTACAAGCTCTTATGTAGTATTACTTTACGTATGATACAATGTGTAATCTTGCATGAGCCATTAACGTAATAAATAATTACAAACTATCAAGATTATTTTACAAGGTATTTATGTTGAAATAAATAATTCCATGCCCATACATAAGGAAAAAAGTAACTAAAAGGAAGCGAAGTATAAGACCTATATGGTAAATAAATAAATAAAAACACATATTTATGCCACAACATATATATATATATATATATATATATACATATAAATATATACATATATATATATACATATATATATACATATGTATATATATATATATATATATATATATATATATATATATATATATATATATGTACGAATATAAAGGTTATAAAGGAGAAGAAAAAAAAGCTGACTTTTACTTTCAGATTATTTTCAATACAAATTATTTCATTTTTCAGATGTAAGCATCGGAATCAATCTAAGCTTAATAGCAACATCATTATTCCAACATGTATGCAGCGAAAAAAATTCTTGCTTTTAATTTTTTTTTGGGTTTTTTACTAAAAAATTGGGTAAGTAAAACGTCAAGATTTTTTACTTCTTTAAATTCTTTATTTCGTTAAAGGATAAAAGACTCCAAAAAAACGAAGGATGAGGAACAATAATCCATCCAGTCTTCTATTGCCAAAAATTAAGTTATTAATAAAACAGAATGTTGAATGTACACAACATTCTGCCAGTCATGGTCATGAAATTTCCATAAAATTCTAGAAATAAAAAAGTAACAGGATAATTTCCTATCTAATAGCAACCTAAAAGTAATCAAAACTATAGGGAATAAAACTCTTATTATTACGAAAGGATTTGGTGAGAAATGAGGGACAGAATTGCGGTTCATACAAATTCTTATCAAATATTGATAAAAATATATATATCAAAGGATGAAATAAATTCATCCGGACATCTATATCGACAATACCTGGTAAATGATTTGTAAGTAAATCATCCTTTTATTTTGTAAAAGGTTTTCACATTGATATTCACATGACGTAGCTCCTATCGATTTGAAGACTTTAAATAATCGGCAAAGGGTTTTATCCAGCAGAAGGTCGTACACCGTGACGTCCTTGCGTGCAATTACCATATTTTTTGTTCTCAAAGCTTTCACGTAAAATTATGTAAACGACAATATTAAATGTCCTTTTCGAAACGGGAGACAAAAGGACGGATGATGAAGCTTTTGTTTTTTGAATTTTGGTCGGTAGCAGCTTTTAAATCAATGTATTTGTGTCGCTTATAAATTTACAAACGGAGGCGCTTCCAAAACGTGCATAAATTATGCACGTTGACGTTAATAATTTTATTAGCTAGAAATTTCTGTTACTAATATGGTAATATCATTAATTTTTATTTGATGACATAAGTTTGCAATACGCTCCAGTATATTACTTTTGAGTTTTTCAGTCATGTATTTCCATGTCATTTTGTAAATGCTTTCTCAATATTTTTGATCTTTATATAAAAATATTAATAATATAAAAATAATGGTAAGTTATACTTACTTTGCTTAACCTTGCTTAACCTCAATAACACAATTATTTACTAATGTCTTCACGTTTAATTTTTTTTTATATACATTTACTTACGTTTACGTACTTTATATAAAAAAACGTTTTCCTCACTGAATTTTGACTTACAAATAATTTTAAATATTTTTAAATGAAATAATATATTCTACCCATAATAATAATTTTGCTCGGGTTTGCTATTTTAAAAATGCACAATAAAAATATTACTATGGATGTTTTTCACACGGAAAGAAACTATTTTTTTATTTAGGTGTTTTCAATGCGTCAATATGAATTTCGTAAAAGAGATATTTGAATAAATATTCTAAAACGGCTCCTTCAAAATATATCCTGTGTACACATTGAAATGAAGTACTAAACTTAAAACAATTATTTATTAGGTATTCGTTACACTAAATATAATGCACAATAATCAAGATCCAAAGGTAATGAAATAATACAATCGAGAAGAAAATCTATGAATTACAAACCTAATTTAATACGAGAAGAACATAACAATTGCGGTTTCAAGCAAAAAAGTGTAAAAAGAATTTATACAGAAAGAAAATAGTCTACCGAAACGAGAGAAGTAGATCAATAAATACCACCACCGTTGACTAATTACACTATGTATCATTAAAACCACCTTAGATTTATATGATCGTACGTAATTTTTCCAATTCGTAATTTCAGACCGAGTGTTTGTTGATAATATCCAGTTATACCACTAATTATTTCATAATAATAAAAGTTAACAGTACCTATAGCATACTATGATCCAACCATCATATAAGGGGAAAAAAGATCACGAATCAAAGTCAGCATTCAACCTATAGAAAAAAAAATTTTCAACACAGTTTTAATGAACTATAAAGATGACATGTTTTTATTTAAAATTTATGTTATATAACTAAAATAGGTACTGCATATGATTTTATAAAAAAAAAACAAAAAACTTGCTCGAAAACCAATTTATTCTCTATCTCATCGTAAATACTAGAATAATTATTGTTGCATTCAATATTTGCAAATTGCATAACAATTCATTAATAATTACCAGGAAAACTTATAAAACTATATTCATTCTGATTATGCTGATATCTCTATCCTGTTCATTTTATAGGGTAGCCTTTTACTTCTTTACCGTTTAGCACATTAAAATGAGTTCTGTAAAAATTATCATAAAACTCATTTTAAATGGCTATTCCTCCTGAAATTTTCCGGCAATAATTATAAATTATAGAAGATATTTTTTTTACCTTAATTATTTTCTATTTCAGAAATGATAATGCATATATTTCTATGGACTAAAATATTTAACGATTTAGTAAGGTAATATAATAAAATAGACTCAATTTTTTCTTCATTTTATAAATAAATCCACAGGTTAAAGCATGTTTACATAAAGTTGAAATGATTTAAAAAATTGTACGTCGCATGTCGGTGTAGTCATTTATAAAAATATACAAGTCATTGGGTATCAAAAACATATTAAAACCTCTTATCTCTTTGCCATATTAGTTAGAATTCGTAGTATAACTATATACATAAAACTATTCATAAGTCTCTTATACGACAATGAAATACATAAAACAAAAACACTACATCTCGCATGTTGTCAATAAAAAACAGCCTATAAATCAATATGATGTCAAAATATAACTCGCATCTGTTTTCACATACTAGGTAAACAAAATTGTAGTTGAAATTGGTTTATGGTTGAAAAAATACTGAAATATTATTTAAATAAACATATAATTGATATTATGTGGATGGATTAAACTAAAGAAAACTGGTTATACATATTAATGTAATGAAACAAATATGCGTATTCATTTGTTTCTGAATCGAAGTATCAATGTTGATCGAGATTACGATATATTGAATCTCATACAAAATATTGAAATCTCCACGTAAATAAATTTATTTATTTTAATTTTTGAATGAGAAGCAGCGACCAAGAGCAGAAGAATGAGAGCACGGGCGTAAATAAATCATTTATAAATATATATATATATATATATATATATATATATATATATATATATATATTTATTTATTTATTTATTTGGGCGAAGTGTCATTAAAAAGTACGTCAACTACCATACAATTAGAATATTAATATAAGTGTCGATCATATCGCACATAATTCCTAAAAAGGTGTACCGGAATATAAAATTTAAAATAGGTTTAATATATTCCACACTTGCTAAGAACTCAAAAATTGTCACTATGAGACATACAAAAAAATATCTGCTAATATTTTAAGCAAAGAAAAGTGATTTTGCGTCAGATATTACGTACCATGTGTTAACAAACACATGTGCTACCTCCGATAATAGTATTTGCGAATGATTTTAAAGCATAAGTCCTACAGTTACTTACTCTTTAGTAAATTTACAGCGTATTAAAATTGCGGTAGTTCAACCAAACTCTTCATATTATCCCAGTTTATAACAAAAATATACACAACATTCCACAAAAATGAATTTTAGCTTTTGAGAGTGCTCCAGAGAGAGTAAAAGTAACTACAAGCGAGCACGTTAGCCCTTCGAAGGCTAAGGGATAAGAAACAAATGGGTTTACAAACCAGATGCTAGACGTTACGAGCGTATTTCGTAAGGTCCATAGGGTTGAATTAGATATTTTCACTTTCATACACCTAAGTATGCCTGATGTTGTTGCACAAGTGATAAACATAACAAATTGAAAAAATGTTTGGGAAATAGTAACGGAAAACTATAGCAATAAATAGGTAGATGAGAAAAGATTTAAAATAACTTTGTACGTACTTAGAAACACAAAAGTTAAAGAAAATGGTAAAAAGTTGCATATTAACGCTTATTATGGCAAAAACTATAACATATATTTTGTCAGAAATATATTCAAGTGTAAAGTTATTAGATAATGAACGGCACGAATAAGATATATACCATAGTAACAGAGTCACGAGTGCAAAATCAGTTCCGAGAAATGAGTGACTTTATCGGAGTTTATTTTAGGACCGACAATTATAAGGTCATAAATTTATTGATTTATAGTTAAAATATCGGTAATTAGAAGTTATAATATACAACATAATTTTATTTAGAGTGAACCATTACAAGTAAAAGCTAAACATAAAGTTATACTGATGATTAATTTCATATTGAAGAATTTTTATTACTTTGTGTAAATCCAACCAATTAAAATATGATGATCTCAATGAATATTATTACAAGTATATAATTCTGGGACAAGGTAATTCAAGTAACACCAAAAACATTAAAGAACCCAATTCAGCTAACAAACACTTTCTACTATAAGAAAAGTTTTCAAGAAAATGATTAGACTTTAAAAAAACTATGTGTTTATTGGAAATTATCGCACGTAATAAATATGGCAAGTGCCATTCGGCGATATCTCCCAATTCTGTTTAAGCATGTCATGTATAAAATGAAAGGTGTAGTATGAAGAACACTTACACGACTCACTATTGATTTAATCATAATGGAAATGGTCACAGAGTATAGTCCGCTTTCTCTACTAAAATTACATACTTCAAAAATCCATGACTGTTATTTGATACGCTTCTACACCTAGATTCAAGCTTCTAAATCAAACCTTATTGGAGATATACGCGATAGTAACTCCTACACGAAAATCAATGTTCCCTGCTACTGCAATATATGTTTTGATGAAATGAGAAGAATACATTAGCTTATTTATTAATATTATTTTATTTTTTTGTTAAATATTTTGGTTCATTTTTGAATAGACAGTAAAAACTGTTATTTGAGAAGTAGAGTCCTTTTATCGTTGACAAATACGTATGCGAATTCCTTCGTTATAAAGTAATTAAATACAGGAATAGATGGAATTCGTAAAATGCAGTGAAGAAAGCAGCGAAATACACAAGCGAACGAAACTAATCACAACTATCAACCAACTCAGTAAAAACATTTCTAAAACAGAGGAGAGATCAGAATAAATACCGAGATTGGGAGTGTCTGGCACAGTATAAATTCGCAAAAAACAAATGAAATCTGCAGGATGTTTGTGCGCAGAGCGTCACCGAATAGATAAAATGAACTATGAATTCGTCCTCTTCTGTGACATGGAGGAGCATACAAATTTACTAAAACCGAGATCGGGAGATTATCAACATAATTATTTGATAACTAAAAAGTATTAGATGTGACGATCCCGCGATAATAGGGACTACTGAATGTCTGAAGTAAATAAATAATATTAATAATTATGCACTTTTAATGTAAAAATATATTATACTTTCTTTAATATTTTCGCGAAAACAAGTATATAAATTATGTCACATGGAGACCAGAGGACTGAGTTCAATGTAGGAATACTACGTCTGGGGAGTTGAAAAATCATTATACACTTAATTCCCAAAAATTATATCGTATGACAAATTCCACTAATATGTAAGCTTTTTGCTTCCATAGTTACACCAAGATTTCATACAGATCGTACCATCCGAAAGCAGTTCCATTTAGCTTATAAGTGTGTATCAAGGTAACACGGCATCATTTCACATTTGCTCACAATAGAATACATAGCTTTTTGCTGAGACCCCAGAGAAAGGCTAAGTTAACATAACTTTGCAACAGTTCACAATTGTGATAATTTTCAAAACTCAAAAAGAATTTAAAGTATCTACAAAAAGAAGGAAATATTGAAAATTGAGGGCATGTTTTTATAATAAAGAGAAAAGATTGGCCTACGTATTACTAACTTTGTTGGCTCTAGATTGAAAAAATATAAAACCGTGATTTGAAATTTCTAAATATGATGCGTTATTTTTCAGCCAAAATATATTAGTAAATCTGTCGACCTGGTAGTCCCTTATTTTTTTTTTCAATTATTCAGTATCGATATTGGGCAGACCTTGTAAATAAGTTAATCCGTGTATCTACTATATACTTAGGAATCAAGAGATTTTCGTAAATACATTTTACATTTTATAACAATGGTTTCACAAAACGGAAACCGCTGATTCCAATAACTATATCAAAATTCCAATAACTGTCATAAAAATGGAAAGAATTAGTACATAGCCGTATTTTTTCGTTGCTAATTTAATTAATTATTCACTATTATTTTTCATTATTCAGGTACAATATGGAAATACAGGAGTCATAATTTCTCTAAAGATCATTTTTGCCAATGATTTTATACCTAAGTACATCATCAATCAAGGTCTATTACATTATTGTGGTGATTGTATGCGTAGATGTTTTGTTATCAAAAAACAATATTTTTTCAATATTTTTATATTGAAAGCAGTAAAAATTGATATGCGCTTAGTGATCCTAATTTAAACAATTTATTTAATTATTTCCTTTTGCCAGATGTAAGTTGCTCGTAATTGAAATTATCACTTGATATGAGCTGAAGAATTTGCGTGTGTAAATTGCATACATGAAAGATTCAATCAGTTTCCACTAAGAAACTTGCAGTAATAATAACAATTTAAATTGTGAATACTTAAGATTGCAAAATGTGACCTTTGTAAGTTTTGCAACACATATTTGTAAATAAAATATTTAAGCTTTAAGGATTACGGGAATTATCTAAGTATCAAAGAAAGAGTTATAAAGGTATAGAATAATAAATTTGTACCAGATAATAAGTTCGCTGTTATCAAACAATATCTTGTAAAGACCACTAAACATATTGATCAGCAATTCAAGTGGTCTTTAAAGATGAAAATATTATATAGATACATATCTTAAAAAATAAAAATCATCTGGAAATGGAATAGTAATGAATATTTTTTGTTTTATCAACAAATGATGGAACTCTGTCACGCTTAGTCGACTTGAGGAATTTTATGTGCTTTCTAATGGCCTGTAATACTTAGGTTATTAGACATTTTCGGAAAAAATTGTTTGACTCGGCAACCATTTTAAAAAAAATTAATTTTTTTTTATTACATTGAATGAAAAAATAGTAACGAAATTTGAGTTCAAGTACTGTAAAATAATAAATATATGGATTAGACGGACCAATTTTTAATCCCGGCTTTTAACAGGAAAGGAACGATACTTCGTTAATTGGAACTTCTCGTATTCTACGCAAACATGTCCTTATTGTGCCTTACAATTAAATATAATTTCGTCCAGTTGATAAATAATAGGTCTAGTATATTATTCAATTAGATGTCATAATCATTGTACATCTAAGCCAGTAGAGTGTCTGCAAAGGGGTTCCTCTTTAATATCATAATCCTCATACTAGGTCTTTTAAACCTGGAAAATTTTCATGGTCTCATTCTAAATTTATGGAAATACATTCATATTATGCTGTGATTGCAAATACATTTTTCCACAAATTGACTAGTGTTTATAAGGATTTTTTTTTACATTTGTATGTTGCAATCATTGCAAGTTAAGGTTGATAAGGTCCTCATCCTTGTTTTTTTAAACTCGAAAATTGTTAGCATCCCATGTTAAATTTATGAAAATACGTCTAATATTATGCCGTGTTTGCAATTAAACTTACCATGCAATTGACGAGTAGCTATCAAGATTTTCGTCAATTATATGTTGTAAATATTAGACTTTTAAGTCAATAGGGTATCCACAGTTCGTTCACGGTGATGTTCTTCTTCAATATAAATTCTAATTCTTGAACTGCTTTAACCAAATTTTCGTCGTCTCTTTCTTAATAGCTGACTCTTCCATTTAGAAGGCATAGATTATATGCAACAGTCTAAGTGTTGTGGTCCATATGAAACTCATTAAAAGACGATTTCTTACTTGAAATATATTATATTTTGTTTTATTTTATGTAATACGAGTAAAAAGTTTGACGCTAACTATCAATAACCCAGTATATTTCGGTCTATTTACGTATCAAAATAAAATATTCCATAGCTTTCGAATATTAAATTCTAATCCTATTAGAAATCATGTGGAGTTGTGACTAAAGCATAAAAATAACGGTAATCCAATAAATGAAATACTCATATATAATACATAATGATAATTTATTAATGAAATGAAGTCGCTTAAAGAAATATGCAAAACACTATGTGAAGACGGGTTCAAAAGAACTTGTGGCAACATTTTGAAGTCAGCAGGACATAAGATATTTTTCCACAGATATAATATTTTGGCGGGTTGGCAATTAAATTATGGCAAGGTTATTAAATAGGGGATCGAATGTGTTTAAATAAATGCAAGCAGAAAAATTACTATACAGGAAAAGGCATCACCGAAATTAAGTTTGTGCGTGGCGAACACGACATTGTTAGTGATCTTGTATCATTTGCTATCTTTATATTGGTATTGCTACTGGGACGGTTTTTTACTATGTTTAAATAACATTGAGACAGTAATGTTGTGTCGTCTTTATTTATAGTACATCAATTAGATGAGAATAAACAATTAGAACAAATAAATGTGTATAAATAATAACGTAAATTTTACAATATCCTCATCTTCATTTAAACACTAGATAGAAATATTTTATTTAATAGCCTTAAAAACAATTTTATGTTTTTTTAAATAATAAACATACATAAGCAAATACAATATTTTTTAAAAAATCGACCAACTACACAAATAAACTAGGATTCTGTCTTTGAAAAAATATAGAAGAAACATAAGGCGCGACGCGCTCTGATTCCAAATGTCAGAGCTTTAAAATTATAAGCCAGTTACCAGTGATACCATTGTGTTGCTAATACTAGCAACGTACATTGCTAAGAACATTTTGTGAATACATTCACGTTTAAAGATTCATGTCGTATGAAAACGTGTAGAGACAACAGTGGGTTTAAATATTTAAGGAATAGTACTGTTATGTACTATCGATAAATACGTTTTCTATGTAATAATCAATAAGGAAAGTCTTAGATTATGCAATTCAGAATCGCTACACTTCAGTGAAACAACATTGTTTTTGTATGCCAGTGCGTAAATTTTAAATGTTTAATTATTCGTGAAAACAAGATTTCAATACTTAATACCGAAAACAACTTTATTAGTACTTAAGAAATTGTATAGAATTTGGGGTTAATATTTGTAATCAATTTTTCTTTTTGCTAACATGTGTAACTATTATGATGGCCTATTTAATATTTTATACATTTAGGCATCATTCACTACAAACTATTAATCCTAATGCTTTGAAACTTTGGAAACCGTCCTCAATTCAATTGTCCCCTTTTGTACGTTTTATTTAAATTTTCAGTTAATGAATTTCAAATTTATTAAGTGAACATGTCAAATAATATTTCATGAAAATGTTACATGCAGTATTTATACAGAACATCAACATATTTACAAAATACTGATGTAACCTATTTTATTTACCTGTAGATCATTTTTAAGGTTTGCTTAGTCAGCTCACTGTTCGTTACGGGGTCCTGATGTTTTTTTTTAATAATATTAAAACATAGCTAATGTTATTTTTTTAAAGTTTAAAAATTTTTCAAACTCCATTAAAGAAACAAGTACATGGATCGATCTAATTTATTTTTAAATTTTTGTTTCACGCTATTTTTTCAAAATTTTACGTTGCAAATTTTCTCAACAAATTTCATTGCTTCACATATCTATACAATCAGTTAATTCTGATTGAAATTTTTATAAAATATGCTTTTTGTGTGTCGCTCTCTGTATATAAATTTAAATCTATCACCTATAGTATCTTTTTCATTGTGAAACTTGATTTGCATCTTAGTTTTGCATAATTTTGTAAGCTATTTTATTCTTATTTAATAAAAATAGGAAAAGGCGATAAGATAAAAACTTGAAGAGGATATTTTTCAAAAAATATTTTCTGTTTAAAAAATAAAATACTTTCACAAATCTTTCATTACTAACTTTTTCTAAAAAGATACTCTCTGTAATTTAATTAGTAATATATGATAAGGTCTACAGACTCTAGTTATATACTTTATAGCGGATGTCTAGTTATTACTACGTTGGAGATATTAAAAAACACCATTTATTTTTCTGGTTTCGTAATAATAATTAGAAAATTATTTAAAATGACACGATTCCTTTAAATAGGGGTCTCAAATTTCAATGTTAAGTTTTTTATTCCTTTTAATATATTGGTTTGAATTTAATGTTTTAAATGTAAATGTTACAAAGACGAGGATAGAAATATGGCAACATACGCAGGGCAATTACAAATGATATGACTAACTGTATCAATAAGTTTAAGGTACATCAATAAAAAATCGATGACAGCAAAGCGATGAACAGAAAAGCGATGAAAAATATTTTGAAGACATCAGCATATTTTTTTAAAACATCAGGGAAATATTAAAAGAAATTACAATATTAAAATAAAATGGTTCGAATGTAAGAAATTTAAACTTTATTCACTTCATATTTCTAGTTTATTTTCGTATGTCCAAAAGTAATTCGTTTGTAAAAATTTTGTGTTGTAAAAACAATTAGAGGATTATGTGGAAAAAAGTGTAACGGAAAAATTCGACAATATTAGAGAAAATTATAAAGAATCCTAAGACATCTAAACTAGAATGTTATTTGGCTAAGGATCTGACGAAAATTCTCGTTCTAAAAAGTAGCAGTAATATTTGAGAATAAGTTTAGTAAGTGAAAGAAAGAAGAAAGAAAGAAAGAAGTTCGCTAGCATTTTAAAATACAATCTAAGGCAATATGAACAGAAAAGTTTTAAACTTCTCCTGAGAATAATAAATTATGTGGAATATTCAAGCTAATGAATATAAGCGTTAACATATTTATATAATATTTACAATATTACGATATTATACACATATATAATTTTAATAAATTTTAAAAATACTTTTGTTTAAATATAAGTAATAAAATCTATCTCTGTTTATTTAATCACATTTCCATATATCATTTGTCGTTTATATGTATGCAGAAATAAAATTCCATCCATGTAGAATTTTTGAAGCTTTTCACTGAAAAGTTGAATAAGTTCAACCTTAACAAAGTCTGCATCTTTAAATTTGTTTTTGCTTAAATAATTAGATAGAAATCAAAATAGAATCTAGTCGGGGTGCGACACAGAAAAAACATTGACGGTAGTTATTCTATCAGTTGAAAAGACTTCTCAGCAAATAAGTCCGTTTAACCACTTAAAATAACCTTTTAGTTAATATCATATTTTCTTGTAGGTAATATTTTTGCTTACTCCTAGCCATGTATATAAGGCATTAAATTTTAGGATACATGCCATTCAATTTTAGTCTTAAATTAACATATATCACCAAAGTTTCAATTCGTCTAAGACACTACCTTATCATTGGAAAAATGAAACGTCAAAAGTTCCATGCTAATTTCAGTACACTTCTTAAGCTGAAGGACAGTAAACAGCCAAAGAGAATATTTTTACTTCTTCCCCAAAATATGAAACTTTTTTCTATAGTAGTATGAAAGTACGAGAGGAACTCTACCAGATAAAGGAAATTAATTATAGAAATATCTTCAAATAATTGAATCATCTCTCAATTAGTTTCTTTAACTGACTTCAAAAAAAGGGGGAGATTCTCAATTTGTCGTAATCTTTTTTTATCTATGGTCAGCGATAATTATTTAACGAGTTAACCAATTCTGATGATTCTTTCTGATTTAAAAGAGTTTACTAAAGATGTAGTCCCATATAAACATGATGATGATCTGATAATGACTTCCGAAAATGAACGATAGAACTCCTTAACGAATGGCAATAAATATATATAGTTACTGCCTATGTAGTTAATATGATAAATCTATGTAGTTATTACCTCTATGCGCTATGTTTGCTACGGGTAGTTGTTACTTTGCAAAATAACTACAGCACTTCCCAGCTCTGATGACAAATTCTAATGATGAACAATGGAACCTTTTAACCGATATTAGTAAATTAACCGTGATTAAAGATATGTGTTACTAGTAGTTGTTAATTTGAAAAATAACTACACCCTCGACCAGGTCAGTGTATCATGATGATTTCTGGAGATGAACAATGAAACTCATTAACGGATGTTAATAAATTGAACGTGATTCAAGATATTTACTACTCGTAGTTATTACTTAGCGAAATAACTACACGATCGACTATGTCAGAGTCTGATGATGCTTTCAGGCTATGAACAATTTAAGATATTTGCTGCTGGTTGTTTGTACTTAGCAAAATAACTGCACTATCGACTAGGTTATGATCTAATGATGTGTTCCGAAGATAAATAATGCAACTCCTTAACGGAGGGTAGGAAATCAACATCGATTAAATATATATGTTACTGGTTATTTGTTTCTTTAGTTATTACTTTGCAAAATTTAATATTGGATTTCGAATATGGCGAACGGATATCCTCAAGTGGTAGTTGTTAATTTGCAAAATCTGATATTGGACTTCCGTTATGAAGAACGCACTCCTCAACAGCTAACAGCTAATCACTGGCGACTACTACTATCGCTTCATTTCGACGTGTTGTTAATAAT
This sequence comes from Druceiella hillmani, assembly GCA_039881145.1. Classification (NCBI taxonomy): domain Eukaryota; kingdom Metazoa; phylum Arthropoda; class Insecta; order Lepidoptera; family Hepialidae; genus Druceiella; species Druceiella hillmani. The sequence continues at coordinate 19,069,724 of JAYKKI010000016.1, read as the reverse complement.
CTACTTTAGACAAAGAAGAAATTATCTTTATACTATTTTTGCCCGTGACTTTTAATAATCACACATTATTCTGAGAAAAGAAATAATTGAAGGTTAGGTATAATTTTAAGATTGATATTAATCACTAAAATTAAAAAAAAAAGTTAGCTTAAAAAAAACTACGTCAAAACAGTAGGTATTTACAAGTAAAAATAATTAACTCAAAATAGGTAACTATTTATTCGCAATAATTAACTAAGTTACTTATTTTTTAAATCAGTGCCGGCACCGTCAATCAACTTAAACATATGTAAAATTTTGTATTATAAATTAGCCTTTTATGAATCTATTTATTATTGTGATTACGTTGGAAGTTATGATTTTAAATTAACATTATAAGTTAAAATAAATTTTAAATTTATTTAAAACAGTCGACAGCGCCGGCATCGACTTCAAAAATTAGTAACTTAGTTATTTATTGCGAATGAGTAGGTACCTATTTTGAGTTCTTTGTTTTTTACTTTTTAATATTTACTTTTTTAAAGTCGGTTTTTTAAATGATATTTTATTAATATAGCAGGTTGCTTTAGATGAAATTTATCGGAGTGATCAATATTTCTTTCTCAGGATCTATGGAACCAATACTTGGTACTTTTGTAATAAAAATAAACCTTCTCTCATAGTTGAACATACATTACGCGTCACTTTAACCCTTTTTCGCCCTAAACGGAATTCAAGAAACCAGCACATTTAAAATCTTTTTAACGAATTTTTTTCTTTTATTTTATTCTCTATAACTAAATTTCTATCTGAACAGAAGACTGAACGCCACATTTGTTATACAACTTACCAGATATTTCAGAGAAGTATTTATAACTTTCCAGAAATCATTAGAAAGAATGGACGGTTTTATTATTTGGCAATCTAATAAATTGTGAACTACATTTTCGAAAGTTAAAATAAAGGAAAATAAAAATTCCAAAATTAATTAAGCTTATCTGCAGACATTTGAAGCCTTTGCAACTCAAAAGACAGGATGTACTAACATCTATTTGTTTTTAAGTAATAAATGGGACGCTGTAAATAATATGCGAAACGTAAGTAACTTATACCACAACGGGAGCTCTTGAGACGCCGCCGCGCCTAAGCATATCGAATGTCAGCCTTCAAATATTAAGATACGAAGAGCACTTAGACAAAACACAATTGAATTATTAAGCGAATCGAATATATAATCTCAATTCTCAATACGCAGGAGTTAAGGTAAAATATTTTAGCCAGACCCACTGTTTTCGAATAATCAACTAGTTTCATCCTGGTTCAGTGAAGCAAATGGTTTTCTCTCTTGTATGAATACAGCGCCTGTCCAAAATAATTTTAGTTTTCGAACACGAGTAATCGTTCAGATCTGGTTGCTTAAATTGATTTTTGTTAAAAAACATATTCGAAAAACCACTTTCACTGATATCTGTTTTGACAAAGTATTATGTTGTATTTATAGTTTAAGTCGATACAAGATATCGAATTAATAATCGATAACCAATAATATATAGAATTATTGGTTATCAAAATACTTTAATTGAATTGAATCCTAAAAATCACTTGAATATATTATTACCGAATTATTTATATTATCAACTCTTAATAGAAGTTATTATTCTTCAACTAAACAAAATATATGTTAGTAAATAGTGAAATTGAAATTATAACATCAGAAACAACATGAATATAAAATTTAATTTTCAGAAAAATAATAAATTATTATTATTTCAGGGATGCTAGGAATGTACACTAACAGCAGAAGCTTTTCGTCGAAAAATATTTAGTTTCGTCAGAATTTTCATTAAGGTATGATATGTATGTCATCATATTTAGATTATAAACTTCAAATCGGTTTCATACAACTAAAAATAGTAGACTTTATATTTGTAGTCGTCTTAGAAGTAAAAATCCCATAGATGAACAGTGAAAATCTTAGCTGTCCCCGGGACTTGATTTGCATGTGAGCCTATAGAAAATATTATCAAATTAACTGTAAGATTAACAAACGTGACGCCACCGATCATAATAATTGTAAAATTAAACTTTTATATGTAATTACACTTTTTACACAAACGTCGAATTACCGTGTTTTTTTTAATGGCTTGACGGCGATAAAATACAGTCAAATAAAGAAAAATTATCGAACGAACAACTAACAAGGGGATGGCTACATGCGACCTTTTTATACATATAGATGAACAATTTGTATCAAAAAAGTTCATCGTCTTTCGAATCTATCGATCACATCTTGCTTTTAGATTGCTCAGATTCGTAACTGTACTATACTTACTATCTCAGTCACAAAACTAACGTAATCAGTTGAAATTATACCTTCGTAACAGAATAAGATAAATAAGACTGCAACGGAAACGAAAGAATAATGTTCGCAAGACGTGCTCGCGTTTTCTTAGTTACTATTTTATGGAGAAGGTTTCCGAGTGGCTAAAACAAATTATGAACTTGATCATCAAGTTTCGATAAGCATAGCAAAAGTCAAACAGTTAAACATCTTCATAGGCAATTTTATGATTCGATTAATCGGATTTTGATCATAAAGATTATATTTTATTACAGATAAAGCAAAAACGGCACAATAAACTTATTCAAGGATGATGAACAAACTTTCAAACTACATTCAATGACTCTCAAGGCAATATTAATTAATATGTTATTTTCCTAACCTATTTATAAACATGTAACTTTCCTAACCTATTTATAAACATGTAAATTTAGGAAAATTTCCTACATCGTCATGTATCTCTCGTTCACTGCTTTAAATAAAGTTTTTTTTCGATAACAGCAAATAAATACTGATCGTATTAAGATTGTGTTACTAGAATCAGTTTCAAACTAAAAAAATTCAAAATTGCTTTCAAGAATATTAAATTTGTCTTATTAAAAATATAAAAACTATAAAGGAAAAAATCAGAAACGTCCTGAATAGGCGAGAAATTAAATTTGTTTAAGTAAAAATCGCGTCTACCTATTCATTAAAAATACGCATAATATATCTTATCTTAAAAAAAAATATCGACTATTGAAGCATCGAATAAATTTTCTACTAAATAATTATCATACGTTGATAACTATGTAGTCCTACCTTGACTTGCCATAACAAAAATTTTTTAACAAAATTTCGGGTATTTCTACTAAGTAAATCCCTCTGTCCATATCAATATTAACATCCAAAATCTGTATTTTCATAATATATGTAACATAACAAATGTTATTTCTTTTCAGTGACCTTGAAATATATAAATTGTCCACAAAAATATGCATCACGTAGACCTCGGTAAAGAATTTTTCTAAAAGCGGATTGAATAAATTGATTGATATATTTGTAAACAACCAAACAATTTAATTAATAAAACCAAAACTTACTTAAAATATTGGGATCTAAGAAATGTATACACCATTTCCCTGAATGTGTAAGGATTGATTTTATTAATATAATTCTTTAATTGTTTATCTTAGTATAACTAATACATTTATATTATATCATCTCTTTTTCAACCTCTTCACAGTTTGCTAATCAAGTGGTTTGTTATGACCTTTCACAGATTACGTAACTGACTTGGTTTTAATAAAAGAAATATGTTTGTAGGATTAAGAAGGAAATAAATAAATGTCATAATATTAAGGTATATTTCTATTTTTATTAAAAAAACCAGTGATATTTATAAAATTAAGAAGAATAAATAATGATAAAAACAAATTATTTCCACTTTTTTCCTGAAAATATGATCGTAATAAGGACGTTCAATATTTTATCAGCTTCCCAGTTTTTTTCAAAAATAGCTGGTGGAAGAAAAAGCTAGGTCAGCTTCAACACTTGTAGGTGGCATAGACAACAGTACGCGGCTGTTAGGCTGCTTCACCTCCACTACCAGAAGCAATATCATAAATTCATTTTTTTATTCCCTTTCTTAATAAACATATCGCAATTTGTTCGCTAAATTGGTTTAATTGAATATCTAATTTATCAACCATAAACCGTAGTGAAGCATCCGCTTTTATTAATTTGAATCACTGGAACACATAGACAATACTCTTGTCTTTATTGCATTCAAGCTACAATGAAAGTTACTATAATGTTAATTATTATATCTGTTAATTTTATGTCGAATGTTAACTTATAAAAAAGGCCAACCAGATCTGACAAGCACAACAATCTCGTTTTATAGTCTAATACCAGATCCAGGTTATTACTGTAATATTTTAAAATGTATGATTCCAATATATCATATTTGAAAAGCGATTTATGGAGAGATTTAAATCCGCACTTCTATTGTTTGTTTGAGCAATATTTTTATTTAAAAGTCTAACTCTGAAAATCTAGGTTCACCTATAAAATCCTATGATAATTTCTTCATTTTTTTCTTCAGCATCAGTACTTTTAAGTTCGGATTTCAATTGCATACCTAAAGTTTTCTAGGTTTTATACAACACATCTATCACAGCGACTTGTATTCCATGCGCACAACATATAAGCACGAAATTGATAGTGACCATCAAAACCCTTGTGTATTTTAATCGTATCACCGACATTTGATATGTAGTAGAGACACCAAATTTTTGTGTTTGTGTTGGTCTAAGTTTTCATTGTTAATATTCAAGTAACTTGTTTATCGGGTAGTCCATTCGTCAAAAGTAATAGTGAATATTTAATTTCAGAATTTTATTCCATTAAATTGTTTAATTAATCAGCCATGTATTTATTCAGTCTATTCAACAATTAAATTCGTTATAGTAATAGAATATTATGGTAAATCATAGCTAAGCTCTTCAAACAAACATCTCAAATCTTCAGCAGTTATTAAATTGAAGCCCTTGTGCATTTATTAAATTGAAGTCTCCTTGGAAAACGTACTTAAATATTAATCTGTAAGTTTAGTTTTCTTTGTTAGTGGTTAATTCCTAGTAGTTGAATTACTGTTTTTTTCGGAGCTTTAGAAATACTACATTTACTATAAAATTGCTGAACGAAATAAAGAATTTACTTAATAGATAAAAATAATAGTTTAAATACTCACATGGTTGTACCTTATATGTATAATTTTTAATCCAAATGAAGAGTAAAACACACTACAGTATCACAAATACACTAAAATAATATCTTTAACTAGACCAGAGAAGGTTGATTGAGTCAATGTGAATTTTATAACTGACGATAGAATAATAATTAAAACTTTCTTTTCATTTTATAATCACTACTCACAAAATTTTCCAAAAGGACTTACCCAGAATGCATAGAAATTTGCGGAGTTAGGTTAGGTCATTAGATAGTATTGAACTTTATTCTTTATTTGAAAGGACTAGTTTTCGTATACGTCGTGTCGTGCGTGAACTCGCCGAGTCTAAAATAAATCGGGGAATTACCGCAAAGTAATTATTTAGTAGAGACCGATAATGCTACTTGCCATTTTCAAAGATGATACATTATAATCTACACTGTTATGTAATTTTACACATTTTTAGCATTTTATTGAAAATCATTCAGCCATTTAAGCGTAAACGAAAAATAAATACACCTGAGAAGAGGGCCCGGGCTTCGATTCCTGGCAACATGTTTGAACATAGATAAATTATTCTATCCCAATGCGAATAATGTATAACACGTCCGGTTTGGCTGGATTATAAAATAAACATACGATAGTAAGGTTTACAACTCAACACGTGTAATCTGAGGGAAATTGTGCACGCGTGAGGATGATGCCTGTTATAATGATAGTAGACATTGCTCGCAGATTACTTTCGATAGCAAGAGGTGGATGATAGCCTGGTCAGTGTATTTTTAAGTTATTGTTATTATTTTAATGAAGGAAGGAAACCTGTAATAATAACTAGTATTTTTATTTTTTTGGGAAAGATATTTTGACATATTCCTAAATAAAATAAAATATAGAGCTACAGACTAATTTTTTTATGAGTAAATAATGGTAAAATTTTTATTAAAAACATATTTTTTGATATTACAAAAAAATTTACGTGTTTATTTTTAAGTAGCTTATTATTCAGTATATTCATGAATTAGCCTAATTTTATATCCACTTCATATTCAATATTATATATAATAAAAAATAATTGTATTCTGACTTACTTAATATTCATTATGTTTATGAAACAGACTTCGTTGTTGGTCACGAACATTTATATATTTCACATGTAAAAATGACTTACGCAAAATTAATATAATTAATGAAGTTTTATGTAATTATGTTTCATTTAAAAGTATTTTAACAAGTTGTGCTTCGATGCACTGTAATTCTACTATGACTGAGTTATGGGTGTAATATCAAGAAGCTTATTTTTACTTAATAAAAGGATGTTCATAGGGAAAAAATGCTGATAACATCGGGTAGGCAACCAAATATTCCTAATACGCATGTAATTTTTGTAAAAAAAGGTGGTTTTATTAAAAAATAAAGTCAAGTTTTAATGTCATATCTATTTCATAACTAACCCTTATTTCATTATAAGTTAAGCTAAATACAAAAACATACCGTAGGTATATGTTCCATATTGTCATGTAATTAAACAGAAGTAATTGTAGCGTACTTGTCAATTGCAATTACAATATTGTCTATAACGATAATAATTGTTAAAACCAAAGCAATTATCGGTTGGGCATATGAATAACCCCGAATACAATAATTCATAAAATTTCGCTAGAGTTTACACGAGTATTGCCGGTAATGTCGGCGCGATCGGCTTTTTATTCTGCTACCTCGGATGTCCTGTTTTCTGTTCGACCAAATGAAATCAATGTAAAAAATAATGCATCTTCAAATTTGTTGAAGGAATATCTAAGGAAACTGAAAAGATTTTTAAAGGCGTAAAACCACCGCCTAAAAAAGATTCCAAAAAACCGCTCCTTGGGGATAAAATCCACTCTATCCGATGATCGATGGAATGTTTCAAAAGTGTACTGCTTCGCTTAGCTATTGACTTTAGAATGAAATGTGCATAGAATTGCAATTAAATAGGGAGATGTAAATCTTTATTAAATAGAATTTGTTGTAATAAAAGACCAATATCAACCATTCGTTTACCTTTTAGCACGAAACTTTCTTGACTATATTCCGGAAAGAAAATAAATTTGATTATAAAACCAAATTTCTTCAAGGATTCTAAATAAAACTGAGAATCAGTGTGAATATGTTTTACAGAAATTTGTAGGCTCCTATAATTGACGTCTTTTACATGTACTCAATTTTTGTTGTATGCTCTACCATAATAATATGTTTAGATATTAATCGACATTAGGAACAATTCTACAACAAAAGAATAATGCCTTTCAATTACTTGTATTACGTTTTGCCATTTTGGGGCAAAATCCTAATAAAATACTGATAATAAATAAATTAAAACCTAAAAATATTCAAAGTTTTTCTCAAAATCAATCATATTGATTTTCAAAATACCATAAATTTACCAATCGAGTCTATTTGTGATAAACCTGAATCTAAGGCAAATCTATCATAAGCCCCCGAGCAAGTTGATCGTTGTCTGTAAAAGAAAACATTATAAAAGATTCTGCAAATAATTAATTTTTTAATATTAAGAACCAAAAATAAAAAGTGTTAACCAGTTCATTTAAAGTTAGTTTCTTGTTGTAAATTATAATGATCGTAAATAAAAGTTATATACTTAAGGACTATATGTAATTGGGTCAACATTACCTTTGATGTCGAATCGGTGTTGTAATATATTAGAATACGTAGTTATTGCCAAAATAAACTGTAAAATTTATGTCGATTTATTTAACTAATTTGATTAATTCATAATTGATTTTACATGTATTTTTTCAATCATAAGAATAATAACATATGTATTTACTTTCTTATAAATCCGCGATGAATACTCATACATGGTTATAAGTATAATTGATAACAGAAGCGACATAACAAAACTTTTTTCCCGTATATAGCAGATTTTGGCACTAGCACTGCAGCTTTTTTTTGATCGACAATTGTCTATGTATTACATTAAAAATATATATATAGAATACGTAGTTATTGCCAAAATAAACTGTAAAATTTGTTATGTCGATTTATTTTACTAATTTGATTAATTCATAATTGATTTTACATATACTTTATCAATCATAAGAATAATAACATATGTATTTACTTTCTTATAAATCCGCGATGAATACTCATACATGGTTATAAGTATAATTGATAACAGAAGCGACATAACCCAACTTTTTTCCCGTATATAGCAGATTTTGGCACTAGCACTGCAGCTTTTTTTTAATCGACAATTGTCTACGTATTACATTAAAAATGTTATGAGATATTTACTTGGGTTTTTTCTTTCTGAACGTGCGGTATTAAAATTTTTAAGTTAGAATTAATACAATTTGTAGATTTAGATGTAGTCAATTTTTGTTTTTTATCTCAACGTTTTTATCCTGCTCTTAGACTTTCCTTTCTATAGAAGAAATTTCAGTTTTTTAGTTTAAAGGAAAATAATATATGTCAGTCATAAAAATCTCATTATTTTAATCATCGTAAAATACTTGTACCAATATTTACCTCATATTTAACTGCAAGTACAATTAATGCGGTTACGCTAGCTAAAATAGGTGAAATTACCAATGTTTTGAGAATTCACACTTAACATGATAACGTGGAATTGGAACATAACTTGAAAACTTTTTATATACTTCACAGAAAGTGCTTTCTACGAGTTATTAAAAAAAGATACGTTTTATAGAGCCTACAGCTGTTCAGTTTTCTACCGAAGTAACAGCTTTTAAATTTTCTGTTGAATCTGTTGGAATAATTGTTAACAGAGATTCTTCTCAAATTGAATCGCACATGAAGAAACAATAAAATGACCTTAAAAAATTAATTGCTTTAGAGACGTTTAGTTCTATTTTTCATATTCAAAATAAAAATAAACATAAATTCCACATTTGATCGAATAATTCTAGTAAATAATTCTTCTTCAAAATCACTAACATTTGGAGCGTTCGTAAAATAAAAATAAAATTATGAAGCTCAGCAAGTACTTTGTTTTTGCTAAAAGGGAATCTGGCCAAAATTTATTGTTTACGTTTCGATGCTTTCTGTTTCAGATCACATATATTTTTATTTCCTTTATATTTATGAAGTTTAATTTTTTAATAGAGAATACATTTTTAATTGTTTTTCCATTCGTTTTATGGGTGAACTTTTATATTTATAATTATGTATCTGAATACTTTGATTAAAAGTAAATTATTTAAGTCAGTATTCCAAATCGGGGACTATTTTATTCAGTCGATGACAAAACTTTTAGAAATATTTCATATATAATATAATGAATATAGTAATTGAAATAATCCAAATAATTCTAACGTAACGTATGTTACTCATAGGAAATTTTTACATTTATTGTTAATTTATTTTAATTTAATTTAAGTAGTATAACATTCAATACAGTTATATTCTAGCTTATAACATGATAAAAAAATGTAGTTAGTCATTAATCAGGAAGTAAGAGAATGTTCCTACCTACAAATGTTAACGGATCTATCTATTTGGGTTCCAAAAATATATTTTATGAGAAAAACATCTTCCAAGTTGAATGAAAAGTGACTGTAAAGCACTAAACTTTGACCGTAAAAAGTAGAACGTTAATGCAATGCGTTGCATATTTATATCGAGTAGAAACCTTTATACATTACTATTGTAATAGACAGTTAAAAATTTACGTTAATCCCGAAGTTTTACTTTATTTAATAAATAGTACCGGAATAACATTGTAGCAACTAGCAAATTATAATAACCGCGGAAAAGAAGCATTATATACGTGTATATCACCCCTTTGCCAGTATAATTAATAACAATGACGTACAATTTGATTTCTCTTGGCTTACTTCGGATTATAAGAAATAAGAGTAAGATACAAACTTTATCATTCGCCAGTGCGGTTTTCCATCTACGTGAGATGGAGAATCCGTATTGCTAAACTCATTCAATGTAAAAAGATAATCATCCTAGTATGAAAAGGAGAATCTAGCTAAATTCATTCAATGTGAAAAAGAGGATCATCCTAGTATGAAAAGGAGAATCTGTCTAGCCAAACTCGTTCAATATGAAAAGGGCAAGCATCCTAGTGTGAAAAGGAGAATTATCCTAGTATGAAACGAAGAATCTGTCTCACTAAACTCTTTCAATGTGACATAGTTTTTCATGCGATCTAAAGTTTTTTGATAATCGAAATACGCGATATTACTCTGAAATTCAAGGTCATCTTAATAACAGATATATACGGTGATGCAGACATTCGAAATTTGTGGGTATGAGATTTGGGCTGTTTATCATATATCACTACGGCTCGAATAGACATTGCGATGTTCCCGACTGGAGATCGAACATTTATTTTATTCAATACGTGAACGAAATACTATTATATGCGATTATTAAATAGTACGTTAACGGAGAAGGTAAAATATATGATTTTGATGTCAAAAAAAATTGCAACATAATATCGCAAAGAGAAATAAAAATAGTTTTCTTTTCAATTTTTTTACAATTTATTTTGTAACTCTCAAACCAGAGTTTATGTGCATTACCGTTTCCTAATCGAACAAAAGTATTAGCAGTGTGCAGAAAAAAACCGATCATAATTAGATATCAAAAATATTGTACAACTTATGTATTCATTTGCTAATTGGGTTTCTCATGTGCCTTATTCTTGAAGTGCAAAACAATAAACTTACTATTACCAAAACAAATGACAAAAATACGAAGATTTTATTTTCTAATATTACTATATTCGAGTTTAAGATATTGTTTACGGAAATTTGGTAATCCTTTTAAAAAAGAAAATCTTGAAAAGGTACCGTATAGATCAATGAAAGCGACTTGCAAATCGAAAGGAAATAAACAATCGAATTTTGAATAAAATCTTCAGTATGCAATTTTTTTTCCTTTTTTTGTCAGAGCGCCATGTGCTTTGGATTGAAACTTTTTGATACATCAAGGATATTAGAGAACATCTAGTTTTTCTCTTTTTATCTACACTTTTATGGATATTTTCTTGTAATTGATAAATTTAATTAATTACAGGTATGTTAGTTGTAGAGAGAATATCAATCGTGATTATTTGCAATAATTATGTCAAGTTCCACAGCTGATTATAAAGGGCAAAATTTGAAATAAAAATGTACATATATTTTAAGTGATTGTATTATTATTGATATTCCGGCATATAAATATATTGAATATAGACTTGCAAGTAGGAGTATTTCATTGCAATATTTTCATATATATAAATATAATTTGCTTAAGGGAGGAAAACAATTCTAAAATTTAGATAACGTTTAAATTATTTCCTGTGGAGATTATTACGCGTCATTTTTAAAGGAAACATTGAACCATATTCATATAACGAATGAAAATTGTGACAAAAATATCAAAATAAGAAATATTTTCCTAGTTCTCTCTTAAATTTTTAAAAAATTTCTCTTAGAATTTAAATCCTTACTTAACATGTATTCTTGATATTTTTATTAATTAATATGATCAACTGTTTTACCCACATTTTTAATCCTCGTGCTTGATACGTTTATATCATATTGTGTATGAACTAATCAAGGAAGGGTGTTCCAGGTGTGTATAAAATAACTTATTACATCAATTAATAAAAATATTATACGTTCATATAATAATTTGGTTACTCAATGACTGTTTCACGACGTAGATAAAACATTAAATTTTTTTAATACAAAATTTCAAATGCCGAAATGATACAGCAAAGAGAGACTCGGGTTAATTAGTAAAATAACATTTTAACAACAATTGAAATCTTTTATTTAACCACGGTAATATACGTTGTATTGAAATTTACAAGTTATGCTAAAGTGTCTTGTTATGTAATATTGTTTTTATGTTTGCAATATTCTAGCTTTATTTAAGTTTACAAAAATGATCTTTTGAAAATTACCACACAAATTAATGAAGCGACCTGCAAATGTGTAAATGAATTATAAAATCTCACTTTGGAATAAACCGTGAAATTTTTATGCTTTTCTTTTCGACAAAATATTAAATTCTCATTTTGTTAATAGAATTTCGTGTTTTTTCTACGAAAACATGATGTGCTTTGGATTTTAATGTCTTAAAATATGAAGAATATTATAAAAAAAGTAACGTTTTCTGTTCAGGTATATTTTGAAATGCTTTTGTTGTTTTTTTTTTTAATTGCTTAGCTATTGTATTGACTTATGTTTGTTATGTTTACTTTGTAATATTTCATTTGCAGTACGGTTTTTAAGCGTAATTAATAGTAGAATCATATTTTCAATTGAATTTATTTAAATTGGTATGATATAAGTGATATCTCGACATATTACTATATTCAATAACCATTTGGAAGGTGGAGTAATTTATTACTTTTCAATTTATGGAAAAATCTCCCCAATTAAAAAGAAACAAAATATCTATCTAAATTTATTTAATATTTTCGCCAAGACTCACAAAAGAAGAATACATTGAACTCAACTGAGTATCATTTCATATAAAAATCAAACAATAATTTATAATATATGTTTGTATTATAAAAATATATGACGTTTTCCGAATACAAGAATAAAACTCATGGGATTGATGTAAATTGTTAGTATCATATATATATATATATATATATATATATATATATATAAATATATATATATATATATATATATATATATATATAAATATATATATATATATATATATATATATGTATGTATGTGTATATATATATATATATATATATATATATATATATATATACATGTAAATAATATTATAAACTTGTTGCCGAGAAACTCTCAAAAACGAATCATCGAACCCAAATTTCAATTTCTTTTATTGTGCGAAAGACAGATACAACTTTGTTTCATAAAAAATATCACTTATGCTCCAAGAATTTTACACACACTTGATTAATTTATATCATTTCTTCTACGAGGCAAGGTAGTAAAGTGCATAATATAGAAAAATAATAGTCTGGGAGATATTTAAAATACCTTATGTATTTTAGACTCTGCGACAAAATATTTTATGTAAATTGCCGAACTTTGGTCATTACGAAATATATATTCTTTCTACTCATGACCTTCTTTTCAGGTTTTAAATCAAATACATCATGGAAATGTATTTATTCTGTTTCCAAGTATGGCTTAATGAAAAATAGAACAAATGTGAACAAACTAGAATATTTAGTTTTTTTAAATGCAAGTGTAGAATTTAATACTTGTAATTGCCGTGATATCGTGTATATTTCCATAATCAATATACATGCTATTTTCATAGTCTTTATTACATAAACGGTGACACAAATATGCATATACCTCAATTTTAAACAACGACAATAAATGAGAAGAAATTTAATTGTGAGTTAATTCAATATTGCTTGAAAAGTGATAATAGGAATGTTATAGAAATTCCAAAAAAAATTAAATTTAAAATACAAATATGATGGTCAAAATAATGAAACATTTGAATGTGTCAATTGCACAGGAAGTCGCCAAAAAAGGCCTATCTAAAAAGACTAACCGACATCAAATCACTATTTAAAAAAATCCCATATTTTCATTGCGGGCTTTGACTACTCACATTAAATGCTTGCACGACATGGTAGAGATATATTTACAGGATTACAGGAGAGATATATTTATTCAAAATTTAGGAAATGTACACCAATGGAAATGTTTATGACAGGAGAAAGTTTTTTTTGCAATAATATAATTTGCCCGCAAATTGTTTGCCCGCTCGTATGCAATTATTTAACTGAATTTCAAATTACTTCAGACCTCCTTATTTACCAGACTAGACATTGTCCATATTTTTCATATTTAAGCCATCAAGTAGTGTATTTCTTCGAAAAACTTTACCAATGAAAACAGTCTCCGAGATTTCATTGACCATGTTTAAAATTCGAAAGCTACGAACTTCAATCAAGTCTACGAACAGACAGACGCATAGATGAACGGACGTACGGACAGACATTTTTGCAACAATTGAGTTCCGTTAGGTTGGTTAATGGTTACCAAAAAAGGTAAAAAATAAGCAAGTTGATGCTACGACATCTAATTGCTAATATTTAAATTGACCATCCGTCAACTAATATGATCATATTCCATTTCAACAGAAGTAAATAGCAAGTAAAATAGATTTAATTTCTATAACTTCATTATGGAATATATAACTTGAAATATTTTACAAAATTGTCCACCAGTTAAGTTTAAATCATCTGCTCTCATCGAAATTCTGCATATTTAATTTCAACATCATACATCTTTATCAATTCAAACTCACGCTCCTTAACTGAATTCTGCGTCTCAATACTTGATACCAAGTACTCGAGCGATGTTTTGATAGTAACTGGAACGAAATACGTATTTTATACTTGGCGTGTCAATATTAATTTCCGATATGCATGTCTCATGTGCAATTAACACCTATGTAATTTGTAATGGTTATATATAATATTGAAACAAATAGTTGGGAAGAGAGAACATCTTAACTAATATTAGCAAGATTTACTATTTACTTCTGTGACAACTAAATTATTTTGCGGCTAGATGTCTCTGCTTATTTTTTTTCATTTGTATATTAAAAAAACAGAGAAACTATTACACAATCTAGTCTGTTAGATAGTGATAACAACCAACGTTAAAAGATTCGCCTATGGGCGGAGCGTTTGGATTAAAAGTAGTTTAAAATATTACAGTTTATATTTTATTCCAGTTTCCAGTGTTAGTCAAAAAATTCATACGTCCAGTGTAACACAACAAAAAAAGTGAAAAATAATTTTTCCAAAAATAATTAAGTAGTCAGGGTTGCGCAGAAGACGCTAGCACTCCACCAACAAACATGGACAGCCCCTGATTCAACTGCATCAAATAAAAGTACAGTCGCAATTAACAATAAAGTAGAATTTTGAAATTCAACATCTGAATATCCATTGCATCCCCGTGACCATTGCTGCGTTAAATAATAATTTTTTTGGTTTATTATAATTTCTACAACTCTTTCGTTGCCGTGGTATATTGAATTGATCACAATGCATATGACCTTTGACGACGTAGCTCACCGCGAGGATCCAGGTTCTATGTCCAAGCGAGGCTGGATTAGTGTTCTGGTTAGCTGTAAGACATTGCTCTCATAACAATTATTCCGGTATAGGTATCAAATATATACATTAAAAGTATATAAATAAATAAAGCCAAGAAAAATCTAAAGGTGCCTCAAGGCTATATTCACAGAGCGGTAGGCATCTTCCCGCAACCATTTTTCTTGATAATATAGGCAATATACGACAGATAATGTTACGCCCTACTCTGCACGGCTTCTTTTACCAAGACGAGCATACAACTTTGTGTATTTACATAAAACGGCTCATTACTTTTATACCAACGGGAAAACCGATATATAAAATATCTTATTCAGTCGACTTCATACGTGTTGTATAGTTAACCCTTATTTCCGTTTCATCATTAACCTGGATTACTTTTAATTATTTTTGAAAAATTTAATGAATAGTATATTTTTTGGGCACCGGATATTCAATCGCATATTAGCGTATACTAAGAAATAAGTTTGGTTTTATATTATAATAACAAAATAATTATTAAGAACCCAAAATGTACATTTCTGCTAATAGAAATATTGTAAAATCAATTCGTTATATAATAATTTCGTGTCACACTTATGAGTAAATCAAACATTTCTAATACGTAATTTCATGAATGAAACTTGATGAAATAACTTCACGGTTTGCATAAATAACGAAGTTATTGAAGCGGAGAAACCACGATGAATTATCGCAGAGGTCGGAGGTTGCATGAAAATTAAATTAGCTAAGATTCGCCACTAATGAGACGACGTGGTTAAGCAAAGAACATTATTTTGTTAACGGTTTCGTGAGAAAATCATTTCCTTTGGAATTGCGGATTTGAAGAAGTATTTAACCGAGTTAGTTGAGTTTCAATGGGGTTATAATCAACTACAAGATATTTAATTTAACTGGGTTTAGGCGGTTAATAAAGTATTGAAGGCTTCAATTATTCTCAGAATATATCAGTTCGATTTGTCTGTTTTATATGTCAAGAGTAATGAAAAAAATATTCTATGGGAAATCCTAATATTGGGGAATATTTTACGAATAATTTGACTAGTTAAATGATTTTTGTGTAATAGAGACATTTTATTATTTATTTCTCGGAATATCTGTTTTTTTTTTCAAATATCAAACAAATTCATTATTTGTACTAAGCTGAAATGTAATAATATCTAATGTATCATTAAAATAACCATTGCACCAAAAATGGTATATTAAATGAAAAAAATATTTAAAAAAGCCTGAACTAAAAAGCTCACTTTAATTAAATAGTCTGCACAAAAAAAATTGCAGATCGAAAAAAAAAAAGAAGATGATACTAATAAAGGTGTCAAACTCAAAAAGCTCACTATGAATGAGAAATATTTTATATTCATGGAGGTTGTTTTATTGAAACTTATGAACTTTGTGAGTATGATGTTTTGATTCAATGATGTTATAACGCTGCCTTGATTTATGTCCCGACCTGACAAAATTCACGTGGAAAAGAGTTCTTAGTGATGGAAGGGAATTTGGGAATGGAGGGGGCGGGAGTTTGTTTTACTGAACAATTTCAATATTAATGTTAGCAATTAATAAAACCCCAAATTTTTCAACGATTTCTGGAATGTCATGGAGACTTTTTGTAGGATATATAAAGAATAAAACATTTAATCTTCTCTTCAGTTAACAAGTCAATCTAGGTGTTGATCAAAATCAAATGAAATATGAAAATTCCATAAAAAGAAGTTAGTTTTTTGTTTCATAAACTGCTTTTAGGCCAAAAAGTTCCGAAGAAGGAAATAGTGGTCTTTCATAATTTTCCAGGATAATTACTTAATTGAATTAAAAAGATGTTTAATGGATCACTTCAAACTTGACGTGGAATATCCACGTCAAGTTCAAATTATCTAGCAAAAGTACTCTTATGCTTTCATCCTAATAAAATAAGAACTTTGCTTTAGAGAAGAACTGGAAATATCATATTTGGCTATAACTTTAGAATAGAGGCGTCGTTAGCTGTTGATTTTCCACCGTATTAATAATTGGCTACAGTAGCTTATTACAGGAATATCTTATTTTCCACCGTACTTCACGGATATTTCGTACATTGATTATAATCGATTTCGCTCGCTATCTAATTAGATACGCGATAAAATTTAAAGTCTCAGAGGAGCTTTTATAATGACCGAAATTCTAAGAGGAGCTTTTATAATGACCGAAATTTGCAAAACTGTTAATAACTGATTTTGCTTTCGAAAATTCAAAGAAATCTACATGAAAGGAATTTTATCTCTCCACACAGTCTAGCGACAAGTGAGTGTTGACAACGGAGCTTCTGTAATTAAGATTGATTTGATTTATTTTGTATAAAAAATTATTATTTTTTTGAGAACTAAGATAGTAAGTATATCAGTTGATAAAATAAAATTTTGCAATATTGTAATGAAAAATTGTAAGTGAAAGCTTAGTTTTATTTTGAAAAACCTAGCCAATGACATATCAATATTTGGTATGTACCACAAAAAAAGTTTGTTCAGTAATTCAGATAAAATTTCATATTTTTGCTACGTATTAGTAGACTCCTATCTGAAGCATCTACTTATAAATTTTCATGTACATAGTCTAATACAAAGAAATGTTGAGGCTACGATATGCCGACAGCGAATGCACAGATATGACAAAATATTCACAAATATCTGATTTGACTATTACTCGACAAAGAAAATTTTCTTTGGAGATGGTTAATTCAAACAATTTGAATAATTTTATGTTAGACATTTCTCTGATGAAATTAAGTGTAGTGAAATTCATATTTCTGTAAAAAACTTTGTAATTTGAACTTATCAACATTGAAATGGTTCCATTTATTTTTTTCTCCTATAGCCATAACAAATGATCGTGAAGAAATTTTGAAGCCAAGACGTATATTAAAAAACTTCATTTCTTTCTATCATATTCTTAGAAAGGTATGAGAAAAATAAAAATAGTAACGATTTTTAAAAATTGAGGAAATGTGGCCTGTTCCATCATCGTTATATTCAATACTTAAGTATTTATAGTAAGCCAACATATATCTGGTGTGTGAATAATCCTCGGTTTCATTTTAAATATTGCATAAATATTTTATTTAATTTTTTTTTCTTGGAAACTTCTTTGCTTCTTTTATAGCGACATTTTTACTGCTTTTAAGCTTCTTTATATCATTTTCACTTATATTTTATTTATTGATTTAAATACTTTTTACTAGTTAAAATAAGCATGGATAAATATTTTTCAAAATTAAACATTTCTTGGGTGAGTTCTTGGTACATATATATATATATATATATATATATATATATATATATATATATATGTATATATATATATATAAGTACTCTACAGCTCTATTTTAGTGTGAATAAATACTAGCATATAAATAGCAAACTCAGGTAAAATTAGAAATATATCCATGTAAACGTAAAATAATGATATTTTGTGAATGTAATATAAATTGTGAAATGTGAATTTTAAAGTGAAGTGTGGGGAATATAAAATAGAAAATATAAAGTGTAAAATGTTGAACGAATAAATGTATCACGAATAATGTGAAACGTATATGTCAAGCTTAAACTTAGGTGAAACAAGTTGCATATGTTATGAATATCAAAGTAGTAATTTTCGTAAAAGTTGCGTTAAATTATCTAAAAAGTTGAATCATGTATGCACGCATAAGAAATATCCAGATAGGCTCTCAAAAACTTTACCTGGAAAAAAATTGCATTATTGAAAGAAGGAATTTGAATGGCCGAATAATTGTTAATTGTAACACAATTGTGAATGTTTGAACGGTCTCATTATATATAGTAATTGCTAGAGTAATATTATCTGTCTGATAATCTAAAATTTATAAATTTTAATCCAGTCTGAATATGTTTTTAGGCGTCTCTGTTTTGAAGGAATTGGAGTCGCAGTTGTAGAAATTGAAATAAGCAATACAATCATCAATAAAAAAATTATGTATCAATTTGTATATATATATATATATATATATATATATATATAAATATATATATATATTTATACATATATATATATATATATATATATATATATATATATATATATATAAATATATATATATATTTATACATATATATATATATATATATATATATATATATATATATATAAATGCTCTGCAGCTCTATTTTAGTGAGAATAAATATTAGCATATAAATTGTAAACTCAGGTAAAATCAGAACGTAAAATTATGATATTTTGTGAATGCAAAATAAATTGTCAAATGTGAATTTTGAAGTGAAGTGTCTGAAATGTAAAATAAAAAATGTAAAGTGTGAAATGTTGAACGAATAAATGTAAGATGTGAAACGTATATGTCAAGCTTAAACTTCGGTGAAATAAATTGCATATCTTATGAATATCGAAGTAGTAATTTTTGTATAGGTATATAGTGTACCTTATATTGGGACTGTCAAAATTGCTATTCAAGGGCCTATTCTTGTAATAAAATTATGTTAGTATTTGTGTAGTGACATATAAAATATAGGATGTGTGAAAAACCAGTTGAGCTACGATGAAAGTGTTGAATATTTTAGTCTACGTAATGCCGCTTCTTCCCAGATAATCAATATAGTCTCTGATGGAGGGCATATAAACCGCAACTCCATCACCACACTTTCTATCTCTGTATCGGATCAAGAATTGCGATGGCTGCTTGTCCGAATGCGTCATCAAGAATATCTCATCAATAAAAGAGGCGCAGCAGTAATTCAGAACTATGATTCCGTAAATTGTAATTGTTTGTCATGCTGTTTCATAACAGAAAATTCCAATCATATTTATAGGCATTAAAAAAACATTTTTTTATTTTTTAAATAACGCAACCAAAATTTTTGATGGCTGGTAATTTTTTATATTTATGTCATCGATAGCAGAAAAGTTTTATTAAATTACTTATTGTTCCTTTTTATAGTATTATTCGTTATGATTTGACGGATGGTCCGTCTCATCGCAAAAATAGCTCTATATTAAATTAATTTTTTTAGGTAAATATCTCAATATAAAGTAGTGCTTATTTAGGTATACAAATTGGTCCCGATATCCTATATACCTACAACCTTACTTACCATAAAATATATTGCACTTCCTTGAGAAAATACTAAAACGGAAAAACTTTAACTTTACGATGCCTGTTTATTTTAGTCGTAAATTGAGACTGCTAAGGGAACGTTTTATGTTTTAGGTGCTGTAAAGCGTTTTGTATTTGCCGAAGTATATATATGATATTCCGTTATTTGTTGTTTAATATAGTCGTTAAGTAAGTTATATTTCTAAAACAGAGCCTACACGATTGGATATTATTGATATACCTTTTTAGTTATTTCTATGTACAAATTTATACACAATATACCATTGAAAGCTTAAAACAAGTATTTTAAACAAAAGTTCACGAACCCCTGAAATCATTTAATAAACAATATTTTATCTTATTAAAATAATAGCTTGAAAAGTTGAATTAAATTAGAAATAAATGAATATTTATAATCAAAATGTTGAATCATTCCCCTTGAATCCAATATCCAACTTCATCAACTTAACCATAATATTATACAAATGTACGTACATAAAAGATGATAATGGTTTTTACGTTCTGTAGTTTTCTATAGTCAACAAAGTTTTTTTTTAATAACCCGTGATGTCCTCATAAATTTTAGGCTCATAAGCCATCATTGCATGACTTGTATATCTCGAAGTACACAAAATTCCCATATAACGTTGGACAGTAATAATTTAATATGTGATGTGTATTTGAAGCTGTGTTATGTGCAAGTCGTCCTATAATAAGTTGTGTTGCATTATTAGCACGCGGATTTTTGTACATTTCTTAAAATTATAAGTGCATGCATTTTTGGTATATTATAGATAATCATAAAGAAGTATTTTCTTGAAGGCGATTTGTAAAAGTTAATGTAATTTTGGACGATAAATGTATACGATGTCTTTATAGTGTCGTTATTCGGAAAAAATATTAATGCGACTGCCAATATCTCAATTTACAGTTTATATATGTATATATATATATATATATATACATATATATATATATATATATATATATATATATATATATAATTTATTTGTAATACAACTAAGCATAATATGACTGAATAAACAAATGATTCAGTTTCATAATACAAACTTATAAATTAATATATCATGAAGTAAGCACCGAACCATTGTCTTTTATCTTTATTTAGGACTTTGAACCACTGGGAAATATTTCTTGAATTTTTCATCTCGACATAATATTTGGCCGGTGAATAAAAAATTGATACGTATCTTATATTTTTATATAATTGTTAAATGAAGCACACATATTTTCTGATTTGTTGATCCTTGTAAATTTGTTAACATTGATATTGCATCCATTCTACATATAGTAAATTACAAACTAAGTAAGTTATAAAGTGAAATTTAAATACACTTCGTATTCTTTCTTAACTTCGTGCACTTTTGTGCATATTTTTTAGAGAAAATTTGTTGCACTAAAGTGTGACTTAATTTTAAAAGAACTCTTATTCTAGTCGTAAACTGGACAAGACGCCAAAATGCTTTATAGCAGAAAAAGTGTAAAATTTATTTATGGAAGAACACACGCGACGTTTGTGATAATAACCTTGCTGGGGATAAATTGAAGCGAATATATTTTCCTTCAAAGTAGAGAATATTGCAGTGCAACCATGTGCTACCTTTTTTTCTTATTATTTAGATTATCTTTGCTGCCGCTGCTGATGGTAAGTGGATATGCAAATTTACTAGCTTTATTTAATTTGTTGATCATCCAATACTAATTTTATGGTTTTGCCATAAAATTAGTATTGGATGATCAACAAATATATTTTAATTTACTTTAAAATATATAAAATATATAAAAAAAATATATTGTAATTTACTTTATAATCATTGCATATATTTTTTTTAAATTTTGTGCTATTACGTCAGTTGCGACAAATACATTACGTGTGTTGTTTGCCTTAATTCTCCGCTATATTTGTGAAAATCAACATTCCTTGTTAGTAGCATTTGAAAAAAGCAGAATGGCAACATTATGAATCATTTAATGTATTTTTGGTACGTAATTTAATATATTTCTAAAATATATTATATTTATATTTTTATATTTAAAGCTATAAAGCTTCTCCATACAAACGTCAACTATGCCAAACTTCACACTACTCCGTACGCGCAATATGATAAAAAGGGGTACACAGTTTTCTATTTACGTATTACTATATAGATAATATTTCAAAATAACGAATTATTCAACGAACAATGGCGATTGTTTCATCGAAGTAACTGAACTTTTCTTATTAGATTTTTCTGATTACTTTGTTTCTGCTTACGCCTTGTTGGCTTATAAAAATAAAATGAGTTATAGTATTAAAAACAGACAAGATTGCACGTCGCCTTTAGACGTTGCAACGTCTAAAGGCGAGTTTATCTCTAAAATAATGTTAACGTAGGAGAAAGCGGACGTAATAAGAGGAAAATTGCATAATTCATCTTATTGTGTCGACATTTAGTAAAAATTCCATAAAATTATTTAATTCGAAGGACGTCATATATTTCATATAAGCCACCTATGAAATTATAAGGTAACATGTAACGCTTCAAACATCAAAATCCATTTGGATGAATTGTTTATTGTGAGCGCCATATTGACGAAAAATAATCAATATTGCATTGTTTATAGTCATAAAAATTTGGCTATTGACATCTAAATTAAAATCAAAAGTTTAATGATAGGGAACAAACGGAACTGCGAACTCCTCTAACGGAGTAGCCAAAATTACTTTAGCGAGGGTCAGTGAAAATATTTCGTTTTATCATTTGGCTGTAGGAAATGTAAACAATATAGTCAGTTGTTTTCTTATTAACCGGGTACAAATAAATGATTGATAGCAATTTCGCTCCCCAGTAGCTTCATTTTCGAACTGCTTTCTATTATTATTTTTTATAGTATCTCAATCGAATTCTCTTGAAAAATAAATAGAATATGTCTTATTATTCGTAAACAACCGTTAATTTTAATTCGTAGCATGAATATTTTAGCAATAAATATGGTTTTTAACTACATGTTATCCGAGTTTATATCTTTGATATTAATATATTTAGATAATTACATATAGAACGAAATGAGTCGAAAATTGTTCGACCTTTTCTCTATCTTTTTCTAAATTGTAGTATATCTATTGTTATACACTAGTACAATACTGAAATACGATGGATCATTTTATGCGTCTTATTTCAAAATAAATATTAATTTTTTTTTCTTTGAATAGAAAGAGTGTTCCTATGAAAATTAAAATGAGATCAATATTTAGAAAAAGAAAAGAAATATATAGAAAAAAAAACAGCTACGTACATCGTTTAAAAATAATATGTGAGTATGAAATCAGACAGGAAAGATCTTTTAATCTAAGTAATTACTCATACAGTAATTATTTACATTTTTAAGCATACAGTACTTTTTTATTATATTTTTTTACAATACTAAAGTGGCACATTTGCATGAATAGTCCAAAAAATAAAATTGCATTAAAATTTCAAGTGAGTGAGCAAAGATTAAATGTTATAAAGTTTATTGATAAACAAATAAATAAATATTTTAAATCAATAGTAATTTTGTTTAAAAAAAAATCATTATTATAAATAACATATAGAGTTCCTACAGCAGAATAATAGGGAAACATATGCAACTGAAATCATCAAGATTAAAAATGATTTTTAACCAATATTTTCTAGTTACTCGAGTCTTTTAATTTATTAAATACACTTTATAAAAAAAGCTGAGGGTGAAGTTACAATGCCAGAAAAAGAGAACTACTTTTTTAATTTATACACTACGCAGTTCCTCTGAACACAATAAGTGTTATCGCATCCCATCCATTGATAATACCAAATGTATCCTAATTATTGATTGCATACCACCCTGCGAATGACAATAAAAGAAGAAAAAAAATCATAATTAAATAAGTAAATTGAAATTAAAACAAAAGTTTCCTTTAAATTTGTTCTGGTTTCGGTTTCTTCCATTATGGCTACATATTATTTTGTAAGTATTAACTGTTGACAACTATCAATATTATTTATCAACATGTTGTCCTTTACGTATTTTATAGGCCTAAACCTATTATCAATTCTTCAAAAAATATGAGATTGGAAATTATCGCTATAGTTTTCCAGTCATTTTTCATGTTTGGTGGCAACATTTTCTCGCCTCTCAACAAAATCTAAGTAAACAAGTATTGTATGGAATAACTTTAATACGATATGTTTTAATTACAATTTTTTAATATTACAATAAAATTTATTCAAATAGTTAAAAATTTTAAACAAAATTGATTTAAATATTTTTTTGTTCTTGGACTATTGCAATTTTGTTACTACAAATAACTTTCACAATTAAATGAAACTACGTGATGTAGTATTATTTCTACTTTCTTTAATTTCACTTTTTTCAATTTACCACGACCTAGGTTTCGTTGTATTACAACATCTTCAGGTGTGAATAATGAATTTCTTTTTTTCAATTGTGAATAATGAATTTCTACAAAATTAACGCCAAATATATTCAATATATAACTTTTATAATGTATTATAGATTTACGTATTTTTATTTTTGCGATAAAATTAGGTAAAACTAGAAATCAAATTAAATTCGCCATTAATAATGTTAAATACTAAAATGCATTAACATTTTTTAAATTTTTTTATTTTTCATTTTTTTAAAATTTGCGAGTTTATATTTAAAGAATATAGTGATTTAGATGGAATAATTGCCAATTGCTTTCATAATGGTCGTTGTTCGATTAAAGCAAATTTCCAATGGAGAAACCCTTTTAAATAGAGTGTTTTATTAATTTATAACCTCCAAACCTTACCAAAATAAAATAATAAATATAACCTCAATGCCATTTGAAATTTGTCTTTTTTTTATTATTTATTTTCAATTAAGGCGAATTTCGTAAATATTTTGTTATATAATTTTTTAAATTTTTAATAAGCCTATTTATATACTAATTTTAATTCATACATATATGTCAAAATCTGTAGAAACTATGAGGATAGGCGGACGATTAGAGGGGCTTGACGAAATTGAAACGGGTAATTATGGAACCCTAAAAATATATAATTGGGTTTAATAAAATTATTGTCATAAATTTCAAATAAAAGCCTCTGTACTCTTTTCATCTGGACAAAAATAGATAATACCTAGGATATATTAACTAATTGCAAAGTATCGGAAAAGAAAGGGAATTTGAAACGAATTCAAACAGTAGCCTGAAGCTATTTTTAAATGGTCGTCTAAACGAGTTAGTTGATTGGTAAATCAAATTTATTAGAGAAGAAGAAACTTAATGTGATTTTGAAGAAATAAACTTTAGAAAAGAGCACCAAACTTCAGGTTCATTGCTTAAAATTTCATTGTATAAATAATTTCGAAAAGATTTTTCAACGTTATTATTCTTGAATCACTAACTTTGGTCGTCGTAACTCCAGCAAAATCCTTATTTTTCAAATACATGTAGAATTTACCATTTCAGCAATGCCTAGTTTCTACCATTCTCACAATACCGTGCTTACTCTTAAAATAATACTAACGTAGGTATATGGTAATTTAATATATTTATTGAAGAGATAATATATGATTAGTTAAATGTATTTTTTAATTATGTATTTGCAGTCTTGTGATTATATATTTAAAACTAATTTATTTTGACGGAAAATATTACTACGTTGACAGTCAAGACTTAGAGTTAACATAAGAAATTTTTTAAAATTTTATTCTACTCTTACATCAAATAACTATTTTTACAACATTAATGCATTGATAAAGATGTAGCTTCTAGATCTGGACTGTGCATCTTGCATTTCAAGTGAGCCGAAACACTGCTGTTAACACAGGCTAATTTGGATATTGGTATAACTTAAATAGGCTTTCCAAGAATTACGCTCCGGGTAGTATCATATTAAGCGATAATTCATGATGTAAAGCAAATTTAAAAATCAATACTCTGTTGCCGAACGACACGAAAGTTTCGACAAAGGACATTCGATATTGTATTCATTTAATATTGTAGTTGAACATTTTATAAGTAGATTAAACGATTTTTTCTAGTTCACTGTGAGTTAATTGATTTCTTACCTAAATATGCAAACAATAAACTCCGACCCAGAAAAACAAATGTCAACTTAAACTTCTCCAACCTATAAATAATAAGAAATGAATAAGCCGTACAATGTGTTTTATTTTATTTTTTTTTACTTTGGAGAAATCCAATGATGCTAGTGCCATGAAAACCAAATTATATATTCAAAGGGATAATTTTTATGACTCAACTTGAAACAATTGAAAGCAAGCAGTTCGACACACATATAAAAGCAGTTTATGAAAATTTAAGTAAAAATTAACAGTGCGTGACGCGAGTGCATTAGGTATCATTCATGATATTGTGGAAAGGTCAAAAATTTGAAAATAATATCTACAAAATATAATTAATAAAAAGACAACAATAAAACCATAGATAAATAAAAACTAAAGAGAAATAGAAACAAAAACTGCTTATTGATAAATTACATAAGAAAAAATGAGATTAATTTAATTCTTTAATGACCTTTTTTAATTTTAATTTTAATGCATGAAAAAATAAACAAATTTACGAAAAACGACAGAAAAACGAAATTTGCAAAATACACTAATTAATTGAGAGTAATAGTCTAAATTTAATATTTGATGACAAGCAAAACTAGTATAAAACGATGTTTTGTGCAATATATAAAATACACTGACTAAGAATTCAAGTAAGAAACTAGGTAATCTAAGAAATTTTGTTTTCCAATTAAAAATAAAAATTATTTATTATAATTTAATATATAAGGAAATAAATATTCTTTGGCAATAATTTTATTTATCTACGGAGAACAAGTAATAGCAATGTATATGTTATAATGTTAAAAATAATTATATTTTCAACAAGAATAAGAGATTTGAATATCTGAAGACAGAAATTTGCGAAGACTATGAAGTTTTTATATCAATTAAAAATAAACAACAACAAATATTATATTTATTAATAAAGCCACCTACTCACTACAAAAATGTGGTTAATAATAATTTAGTATACAATTGGCATAAATTAAAACAGTTCCAAAGAAATGTGATCATCTTCCATGTTCTATCCGATTTACTGGCATTTTTAAAAAAATTGCAACTTGCAAAATCTTGCCACTGTCGCTCTTTACCGCACTCACTCATTCAATACGTCTGAGAATATAAGATTTCCATGCTAACTCTTTTCAATTTGCACCAGATTTACTTATTTAAAATGTAATCATGCATGTAACATATATAATCGGATATATCACGGTAAGATTTCTGTGTTTACAATTTCTATGTTTACTATTTAACCGGCAAAAAATGAAAATTCTCATGTTTACACAACGCTGTTGATCCAGCGCTCGTAATATATCTAACGCCCGTATGTAAATATGTTCGCTTCGTATCGGTTAAACGTTTCGCCGCTTACGTCGTCTTCTCCATACTTCAGATATTTTTATATTGAATTTTTTAATCTCAATTTATTTCACTTTTATGTAGTCGGGTTTATTTTGGTCGAAAATTTGTTAATGCTATTTTTTGCGATTGAGGTGTCGAAGTGGATTGTAAATTTCCTGAAATATTAGGCAAACGGCAGATGTACTAATAACCTGCACTCATTCATTGACGGTTGGTTTCGATACATGTAATATATATAAATTATGTATACATGTATATATATATATATATATATATATATATATATATATATGTATATATATATATATATATATATATATATATATATACATATATATATATATATTTATATCAAATTAGCCTTATTATATTTTAGAATTTCTTCCAACTTAAACTATGAATACAGCGAGACGATCTTATTAGTATATTAGTATTACTGTAGAGGAAAACAATAAGCATACTAGAATATCATGTTTTTCTCTTCTTTCTTTAAAATTCAGAGGCTTAATAAATGTTTGTGTTAGATATTACTGGCTATGGGAAAGATATCATTAGTAGTTTATTTTTTATATAACTTTAAGTAGGGATTTAGCGTTAACAAGAACTAATGGTTTCAAGAATAATATTGGTACGTGATATTAGAATAGACACATTTTTAACAATATATATTTGTCTAGTTTTATCTGCTAAGGACATACATATATAGACTCGGTAAGTATGAAAAAACTTTAAATTATCATCTCGTGTCTAACCAAACGTTATAGCTACAGTTTCTTTTACATAAATAAGTTAAAATGGAAAATATAGCTATGTCGTCAATAGCATTTCAAAAATATTAATGAGTCTTTAATTTATACATTACGCTATGTAATGAAAGATTTATAAAAATATATTAAATTTTCCTGCATGTTTTTTTTTTCCTGCAAATTTTTCAACAATTTTTCATATTCAAGATTGATATGTCTGGCTAGATAATTTCTAATCTTAGCTATTCTTTTTAGTATTTTATTATTATTTTTATTGTTGCATGTATTTATCGATTTCGATGTCACCATTTTCAAGTTTATAATTCCTAAAAATGTGTTTCGATCCAACTATCACTATTGGGCCAAATGATATGGGCAGTGTTATGTAAATATACACTTCTAAGTATTGAAAGCCTTTAATTTCATTTTCATAAGCTTAGAGATAAAATCCAAATGCATGATATACTTGCTATTAATGAGTTGGAAAGTAACAAGATGAAAGTAAGTATTGCAAGTGGATAAAACGGTGCTTTATTTTATCTACGTCGTATATAAAATATTTTTTAAATCTACGTCGCATTGGAAATATAATATTACAATATCAAATGTTTTAGTGTTTTTTCCATAATTTCATATATAATTTTCAAAAATACATGGTTCTGATTTTTTGCCTTTTAATCACTACATGAAAATAACTCACACAGCAATTCCATTTCGTAACACGGTTGCCACCAACTTTTAATTCTTACATTCGATGAATTATTTATGAATCAAGTATCAATTTCTTGAAGTAATTATGTGATTGCAAAAGAACCTTATTGAACAATTGTTATGGAAATATAATTTTTACCAAAATATACATTTTATGCAATTACCAAAAAAATATATTTCATATACTGGGAGTATATGAAATTTAAATAAAAAATTGTTTTATATGTGACGAAATTCGATATTTCTTTTACATTACCAGGACCAAAAGCCCTTCTTCTAATTAAAGGTATAAAGTAATAATTCAATTGAAAGATTAAATAGTAAAAAAGTTATCGAAAAGGTATTACATGTTTGGAAAGGAAAATATGAAAACAGCAAAGGAACGTAACCAATTTCCAAGCATTACATTAAACAATGTAGTTTATAACTTAAATTATGACAAAAATATATTTCAAACCTATTGCAGGTAATTCTCTAAGATTTTTACCCAATTTTGGTAGGAAATATAATTTTTTAGAGAATGTAAAAAAGATTGATGCCAGTAGCACCAAATATTACATTTGAGAGTTTTAAATTGAAAGAAAGGTTCAGGGAGAATATTCTATATTTCACCTGTACTGATACATATATTTACCCAAATCTCCTAATAATTTACTCTCCTATCAGTGTTTCTCATAAGTCTTACAGCATTGATGCTATCTACAGTTGACGCTGTAGGGGAGTGTACCTCACGTGTATCGACAAGTTTAGAGTACTTAGTAAAATTTCCATGAATTTATAAAAACAATTGGGAAATTCAAATAAAATATCTCAGAATATTAGAGGTTTGGTTCCTAAATTTTATATTACCATAATTACAAATGGTCAGTCCTAAGAACTTTCATCCCTGCCCACTTAATTAATTCATTTTATTTTCATATAAAAATAAATTATAACCAATACATTAGTTTTAATAGGAGGTTGTACCTTTATGCGATATGTAATCTAGATACGTGTGTATATACTACTCCAATATTCAAAAACCTCGTATCTCGCGATTTAAGTTATTTTTCGGGTTTTATTCCAAATATCATTTAGGCCCAAAATCTGTCTTTTAAAATCATAAAAACTCTCAAAAAATGACGGGCATTTAAAATCAACGATCGTGCTCATAGTATTTTAATATGCCAATGTACCGACATGTCGATACATTGCCATATTAAGATATGACAATATGCCGACTTTCGCCACAGTCAAAAAGTTCAAGCGCATAAATTCTATATAATCTTATTACAATATAATAACATGGTATTTAGCTTAGGTATACGATGATTTTTTTTGTTGTAAATGCACTATATGAGATTCTTTCATAGCTAAGAACTCATTACCGTGTTTTATTGTTAAGACAATGTGAATGTCGTGCCAAGTAGAATTTTATGGTATTAATCTTCAATAACAACGAAAAAATAACATTGTAATATTATTTTTTTATTATTAAATTCAAAACGAGGGGGAAGTTTCGGGGACGAATCATGGTGTCAATAGTAATTGAAAATAAGGATGATCGGAACCGTTTACTTGTCTCTAGTAAATGAAGGTAATATTGATATGGATTTAATTCGTATACGAAATGAAATTGTTGTCGGTAAGTTTTATTATAATTTTTTTTTAATACTAAGTAGAAGTTTTTTTTTAAATTAGTGTGTTCGGAATTTTACCGACACATTCAAGAAATACCAAAACATTGGGTATGTTACTAGTTTTTGAGAAATCCTTACGTTTATTAATTATATGTATTTATATATTTGTAGGTTTGCTTATAATTCCATTTCCGTCGAGTGGATTTTAATTCTATTTCCACTGCCGTGTGAGGCAATTAATATAATTTTTTTACTATATCTACAAAATACAATTTCAATCTGCTTTTGGACACGCAAGCAGTTTGACATTGTATTTTGTATTCGCTTATAACATAATTTCTACTAAATTTTTGTTTATCTTGTTCTTTGTCAGAATATGCTTATAATAAATATTCAAGTCAATCGGTAAATATTTATCTGATTCCTCGATTATCGTACTTCGTTACCGAATAGGCAGCCTATGGATTATTACAGAAGTGTGCCGAAATTTTTTTATGTCAAGAAATAAATGAGAACGGTGTTATGAAATCACAACCCGTTGAGGTAAATAATATTAATGCGAGCGCTGCGCATGAACTAAGCGAATTTGTAATTCAGAGCCTAAATAAAATATCAAAGAACGGAAAGAAAAGCGTAATAAGATGACTCATGTAGAATGGTAGGAAAATAAAATAAATAAAAGAAAAGAAGAACACTTCGCATACCTGGATGCAACAAAAATTTCTTAAAAAAATTTCAACAACCAACAATATAAAAACATATGTATATACATATATACATATATATATATATATATATATATATATATATATATATATATATATATATATATATATATATATATATATATATATATATATATATTTACTTAGTTATTTGAAAATTCAAGGAGAAAAGTACCCTTGTGTAGGTTTTTTTAAAAATGTCTGGAAATACTCAAGACTCCTCAAAACGATTTACAGTTGGTTAATAAAAATTAATATCTTCATTTCATTTCATAAATCATAAAATAACTGTCTGTAATGTTATTCTACACATTCTTCCAGTACACGTATCTACCTATTACTAATACGTAGTGACATGTTATCTATTCTAATCCGCGTTAGTTTTAATAAACAAGTTATGACACGTCATTGAGGTAATAAGTTAACAAAATAATTAACAGTGTATTGCTTTCCAGCTGTAGATTTAAGAAATAATTTTTATTTGTGAATAAATTGAAATTTGATGATTGTGTGGAAAATGTGCTTTTTTGTTTTAAGAGTGATATAAACCGATGGAAAAATAATTGTAAATAAATTCACTATCAGAAAAGCCTATGGCAAGTTGAAACGTATCGTTATAGTTGAAGAAATAAATAAATACCAACCTACTTTCAGAAAGGTCTATATTTTGTTATAAATGCACACTGATAATATATAGAAATACACAGCCCACAATAAATACGAGCAAAGATGATAATATTGAAGATGATAATGAGTGACATAAAATTGCTATATTACAATTTTACATGCATATAATTACTATATTGAATATTAGCAGAACTTAGACCTCTATAATGGCATTTAAAGATAAATTTGTGATTATCAGTCAAAAATTATAAAGCCAACCGATATATTGAATTTTATATTTGATAAAATCGGTATAATTCCAACCATTGAAGTAAATAGTGAAGAAAACTGAGCTCTAATTTTATATGTTGTCTCTCGTAATAGTATGAAAAGTTTGTATAATTAATGTCGCCCAAATGTTTTATTTTACTAAGTTACTTTACTTTTTTTAACGTATGTTCCACCAATTCCACACTTCTGAAATTTAAAAATGTACTAGCCAACTAGTTGACGCACAAAATATATTTTTTGGTTGCTTCGGAAAATAATATAAAACACCACCCCTAATAAGTAGAGACTTCGTTTTTCACCGATTTGAACTGGATAAAACATTTGAAAAATATGTAATATGTAATTTATATGAAATTTACATATGTTCATATTTCAGCAAGTTACCTCAAATCGTTTCTGAGCGAACTAATTTTAACCTTAAGGGTTATTATCCCCATTTTACCTTTACTATCGAGGTCAGAGGTCTGAGATTGGGTGTAAAGATATTTAAAAAAAACCAACAAAAAGTGTAAGACAAATTACTTTCAATGGACACCCGTGCAATTTTCATATGCTTAACTGGGTAAATCTTTTTAATATTATAAAAATGATTTTTTTCTTATTATTTTAATTTTTGTATCTAAATAAATAAATTTAAAATTCAATTTAATTGTTTTAAAATTGTTAAATACATTGTTAAATTTTGCTAAAACAATAAGTGTCTTGTAAAAATTATTTTAACTGTATTGTCCCTCTGTTTTTGGGACACGTGTATTTATAAACAAGTAAGTGTGATTGACTAACTCATTTATTTATTAATTTTAGTATTTAATAAATGGTAAAGTAATCATTTATATCATATAATGCAAATATTAAAAAAATAATACTATTGTTACTTTTTATTTTACTCTTTTATTTTGTTTATTAAATCAATTTAATGATAGTTCAAATTCATTTTTATGGTTTCTTTTAAATATTTTAAAATTAAATTACAATAAAAATAATTGAATTCCTGAAAATTATTGTAATTTACTAATTTTAGGTATTTAGTAAATGATACAGTAATCATTTACAATGCAACCTAGAGAAATACACTTAAAATATATTTTAAAAAGCTTATAGCCACTATTTCTACCACGAATATTCACAATAATAAATGTTTTTTTTTATTATATGGACCGCTTTTAAATTTCAATTACTAAAAAATAATATTTAAAAACACAAGCATAACTTAGATTTATATCATCACAAAACACTTGTGTATTTATAAATACATCAGTCACTACATGTATGTAAATATATGTTTAGTGAGCAACTTCACCTGTCGATTTTTGTTGCATCGCGTGCGCGCATCGTAAAATGTCACTCTCATTATTTTTTTATAACGCGTCTAAAGAAGTATAGCTTCAATAAAAGGAACTAATTCTCAAAGACTAGGACCCTTATGCTCCATATCTGGAAGACGTGCTGGGAAAATAGCTCATTGCAAGAGTGATATTAGGAAAGGAAATTCTCCAAATCGGAGAATAAATATTTATCTTATATTTTAATATAGATTGAACACTTTTGAATATTTTTCTTATTTGGAAATGTTTCTAGGATAAAACTTGTCATTGCCATAACATCGAAATTTATAATACGTTATCATATTAAAAATAACCATCTCGAGAAAGTATATACTTTTACTAACATAAGTCTGCTTTATACTTTATATTACTAGCTGGTTATTGTATTTTAAAAACGATAATAAATACAAATCTTTTTCACGAGTCGATATTTACGCTTTGAAGCGAGGCAATCTGACTAAATTAACTTATAATTTTAATACGATCGCATGTCGATTGGAGTTTCTATCGGAAGACCTCGCCATGGAAACTTCGAATATTTCTTTACACGTAATTTGAATATGATTTTTGTACTATCAAATGTTAGACCGTCTCAGTTTATAGAACCTTTCAATATTTCTTTTAGGTGGTATGGTTGATACAGAGGTAAAAGAATTAATTTTTTTTTAATTCTCAATATAAACGTTCATTTTCTGTTTTAAATTTATTTATGTGTAGTGAATTATTTTATCACATTTAAGTAAAATTTTATTTTTAATTCTTGAAACATTTTGTCTTGTAAAAATTATTTTAACTGTATTCTCCCTCTGTATAAACATAAACAAGTATAATTCACAGTAAGTGTGATTGACTAACTCATTTATGTTTGTACGAAGGTACTGTCCTTTTATTTAAGAATTTCTATGATATCAATCTATACACGAAAATTTTCAAGCCTTTGAATAAAGTTATAACTAAATAATATGCTGTTAACACTAATTAAAATATAAAAAATTATTTTAATGAACTTTTAAGAACATATTTTTTCTTATCTCTGTTTGTTAAGTATATCTAAAATTCATAAATATAATATAGGTTGCAAATATATTGAAAATCTAACTTTCACTCATTACATTAAAATTCTATTAGAGGCAGTGGAAACATATAAGTGGAAATTAAACTGTTGCCTCTTTTAATGAATCATAAATAAGAATTAAGTATATCTGTACTGCCACTAAAACTATTTTCTTGTATTATGTTTAAAAAAAAACAAATATGTTAGCAAGTTAGCTTTCTAAAAGTTTAATTTTATTCTAATTTTAGCTGAGTTTGCGAATGGAATTCCCTTCAAATTGATGAGGCCCTATTAATTTCCCCTTAAGGGCCATATGCGAATGAAGTAGTGTATTTTCACCTATGATAATTTTGTTATTACAACTAAACATTAGCATATCTATTGACATAACTATAAACATAGCGTATTGAAAATTGACGTGTATTTGCAAAATAATATTTAGGAGGATGTATTAAAAATAATATAAACAAAAATATTGTCTTTGAATTTTTGTCTGTTTGGCGTTGAGTCTACTAATTTGTTCACGCGTCACGCAAGAACCAAAAGATGTTTATAAGATTTTCGCTATTGGATTTGTATGGTCGGCAATAACATATTGGCTTGGTTTGATTGCAAATGATCCACATTAAAAATATGTATATTATTGTGTATTTTCAGTTCAAGGTGCGCTTACTTAAAAAAAGTTTAATTTTACATTTACTATAAATGGCGTTAAGCATATTTTAAAAGTTCTTAACTGGCTAGGCGGGATCCAGAAAATTAAGAAAAAGTGAAAAAAAATAATCTTCCAACATTAGTTTATTCTAAAATTAAACAGATGTTACTTTTCAATATTTAA
This sequence comes from Druceiella hillmani, assembly GCA_039881145.1. Classification (NCBI taxonomy): domain Eukaryota; kingdom Metazoa; phylum Arthropoda; class Insecta; order Lepidoptera; family Hepialidae; genus Druceiella; species Druceiella hillmani. The sequence goes on along the minus strand of JAYKKI010000016.1, from coordinate 19,034,118 downwards.
ATAAAATTTAACTAAATGGGCATTAGTTTTATATTAAACAATTAAACGGTGTCTTACTAAGGAACATTACTAAGTGCCGCGATCTTAGCATGTTGGTTTTCAAAATACATTTTTGACAAATATTCGCCTGCCAATATAATTTATTTATCATTAAATTTAAAGGGTGATGCTAAGTAATTTTAAAATTCAAAAGCTAATGACGGATTTCAGAAGTATTTAAACGGCATATTTTTATAGGCATATTCTTCTATATTATTATTAATATAAAACAATTTTAAAAATTGTAATTCACGGGTTTAAATATGTTAAAAGACAAACAGTCCATTTTGTGCAATTTTAATCTTCAAGGTCTTCAAATTATATTGATGATTACTTCATGTAAATATTTTAAAACCGAATATTTTAGAAACATTATCCTAAATGGATTCGCAGAATATCACAATATATATAGAACGAAGTGAGTTTATTTGAATTTAGCTGTGATAAAAACAACAAAATATTGGTGACTCTCGTCGACATAATTATCTAAATATCTTCCATCCTATTCCTCTTTTATATTTTATCATCTGTTAAGCCAACGAGAAAATATAAATAGAGTTTAATTTAAAAAAGTTTTAATGAGGTAACCTTTTTGAGAGTTTAAAATTAATTAGATTGACCCATTATGAGCCATTAATACTCCTAATCAACCTTCCAACTTCAAGTCATTGAGATCGATAATATTTGCCGCATCGTGTTAGGTTCGAAATTAGTTTCGTTATAATTAAGCGAAACCCGTTTGTAATTCAATGTCTATTATTTATGTGAAAGATAAGTGCAGTTAATATTCAAGGGAAAGCCTTCTGGAATACTATGTTTATCATTTTGTTTTCGGGCGCATAAATAAACAAAAATGATGGCTTTCTTACAAGCGAAAACGCGCCATAGAGTTGTCCACGGAAACTCCAAGTTAATTTCACAAACTTCCAACGACTGGCCTTGTGATTTGTTGATCCTCATCGAGAAAGTCAGACGTATTGAGAATTGCAGTCGTTTAAAATCAAATGGCAAATTCATTGGGATTATCGAGATGCACGGAATCAAACTTCCTCTCCTTCATACTTACCCTTGATAATCGTCCCCTCGATGATGTTGTTCATAAGCTTTTTTGCAGCCAGTCTCTTTTCTATCCTACATTCAATTGCAAATCGTGAAATGATGAAATGGTAATCCAGCGAATTCAAAAATTCTGTGAGGTAATTGACTACCTCATTCTGGTTGATAACTGTGTCAACCGATTTTAAGGAAAACTCCTGTCCCGGAACAAAATTTTGAATGAACGCGTTGAGATCATCGACATCTTTGTTGTTTGCTGTCAGTATGGCTCTGTTATGACGACTTTAAGTTTTAATATAAAAAAAAACAATTTATTTTTAGATATTATTATTTAAGCGAATTATTACAATTATTATATTTTATAAAATATTTAGTTAGACTTTGATCGCGCTTGTATCTGGATTACGACTGACGCGGACTAAGGACTGGATTGAACTGTGATTATCTGAACCTTGTGAGGCTTCGGTCCAGGGTTTATAAAGGATAAGAAATGCTGATGCATCTGGGAGTGGAGTTTGCTGACGGGCCTGGGAACAGAGCTTGTCATGGTAATGCAATACTCTGGCAGTCGGATGCCCTTATCATGTTGATACGAGAATCGTGAGACAGGTGCTGTGTAAGCATTACTGCTAGCAAGTACAGGATATAACAGCTCCCCTGAGGAGTAAACTTACATCCTTGTGTAAGTTTATGTCATAGAGGTTCCGATTCTAGGTATTGGTATTGGGAGGTTGACTGAGTTTGTTTCAGATACATGTTCGGTTTCTATATTATTCTAGTTAGGCCCAGATCTAACTAGATATTTTTTACATTTAAGTTTACAATTATAAATCTTATAGCTAACAAAAAGTACTATACTTAAGAGTATACAAATAGTAGTATATGAATAATATTTCCCATATTCTAAAATGTGAGGTTTACCTATTAAATCTAAATTACTCGTGATTTCTTTGAATATTTTGTCATTTTCTTTAAAAGAGTCTAAGTTAATATTCTTTATTTTTACAGCTGGTGTATCAAATTTTATTCCTTCAAATTTCAATATATTGCAACATGTATCTTTCATTATGTCAAAATTTAAGTTAACTGGATTTGCTTTCATTTTAATATCGGATTTGGCAAGTAAATGTCTTTCTTTAAAATATCCATAACATACAGACGGTATATCAAGTATACCAGTGCCTATTATATCACTTTCATAAACATTTTCTTTAGGGCAGTCAATTGAAATTTTGTTTTTTGAGAAATTATGAAAATCCATTTACCATTTTCTAGTTGTTGCCAAATTTCCAAATTTCCGAAAAGAAATTTAGTTTCACATTGTTTTGGAATAGAAGTTACAATTTTAGAAATCATTTCACTTTCACAAGTTGGGTTAGCAGAGCTAGAGTAAACATTAGTCATGTCACATAAATAAAATTGATTGTTAATAATTTTACAATTTCTTAGATTCTCTAAGTTACGAAAATAATTATTCTTATCTCTAGTTACACCAATATATCTAGATGAATGGATTATGGTTACATAGGTTTTGGGGTTTGTTTCATTATAGGCTACAGGTAATGGTAGATTATGATACAGACTAAATTCTAGAACATTAACTAATGGTATCCTTAATACAAATACAATTTTATTATTGGAATCATAGCTCAACATTTCAGAAATGTTAATTAAGATGTGAATATGATCTAAATATAATGATACAGGTAACAACTTAAAGCTAGGTATAAATCTATAATTATCCACTAGGTCTTGATAGAGTTGTTTTCGAGAAATAATCGACGGATACAAGACGTTATATTTGCTGAACATAACGGCGTTTATTATGTCTTCAATTTTGAAAGATAATGTGAGAAGACTATTTTCTAGCAAGTTTAATAATTCCATGAATTTAGCTTTCAACAATAATTTATTCGATACAATAGTCAAGTTTTCCAAACTTAATGCAATATTTTCAACAGCGCTATTCAAACTTTGTTCATTAATATTTATTTTATTTAGTATTTCTTGAAAAGCGGACATATTTTGCTAGCGTTCTTTGATCTGTCTCTACGTGTTGAATAGTGTTGTTATATTTAATAACGTCATCTTCATCTAATGTACCAAAAATGTGTTTGAAGATGGTTCCAACACCGCCGAACCAGGCTGAGCGTTTAGATCGTGTTGAAATTAAATGGGATACAGAATTAGGTATAAATGGTTTATGACCGAACAATAGTTCATAAGGGGAATAGTGAGTGATTGAATGTATGGCAGTGTTGTAAGCTAGTATTGCGGTATAAACGTACCTTGATCAATTATCTTGGTTATCATTGATGTATGATTTTAAATATTCTTTGAGGGTGGAATGGCTACGTTCTAAGGCTCCTTGGGTCTGAGGGTGATATGGCGATGCCCATAATTGTTTTATTTTTAGGAAATTATAGGTTCTTTTAAAAAGATCTGATGTGAAGTTGGTACCTTGATCGGTTAGGATTGTTTTGGGTATACCAAATAAAGATATAAAATGTACTAAGCACTCGCTAGTTTCTTCAGCGGTGGTGCTTCGAATAGGATAGGCTGCTGAAAATTGTGTAAGGTCGTCTTGTAGTGTTAGGATATATTGGAGCTTTGTTTCTCCGGATTCAGGTAAGGGTCCCACTATATTTAGGGCTAATCTTTGGAATGGGGGGGTGGATGTGCTAGTGATTTGCATAGGTGCGCGATTTACTTTTCTCAGTGCCTTATTTATTTGGCACGAGGAACATTTCTTTACATAATTTTCAATATCTGTTCGCATATTTTTCCAGTCGAGCCAAGGTGTCCGGCGATGGGAATGTCGTGATTTTCTTTCTAAATTTTGGGTATTTCTCTAAGTGAAGGGAATATAATTTGGTTTTTATATATGTATATTCGTATATCAGTGTTATGGAATAAGTACGAAATAATGTTATACAGTTTTATATATGAGTGTTTATCGAAGGGGTTTCTAAAATCTGAAATTGCTAATTCCTTTATAGGTTCACTAGAACATATCAGTAATTCGTTTCTTAAGTTTTTTAGAGCTTCGAACATGTCAGTGTATGAGCAAGAATCGAAATGATGAACTTTAGTGAATTGCAAATAGTATGTTGTATTATTTATTTTCAGTGTAGCGTAAGAGTGTAGTGTTCTTTCTGATTTCATGAATTCTTGGGAATTTTCATAATTTCCTAGGAATTCCTCGATATATGGTGTGCTTTCATCTAAGTCTAGGGGTACTGGAAGCGCAATTGATTTTTGTTGTATTTTCAGTAGGTTGTGGTTGTATTCGATTATAATTGTATTGAAGTGTGTCTTTTCCGATAAGGATTTCAGGAATGTGGAATACGACTCATCGAGGATATCGTCATTAACTAAAGGATCAAGATTTTCAGGATCAGAGGGAGTTCCTATTACTATGAGTTCAGAAGGATTTGGGGATGGAATATTGGTATCGGTGCTATCAGGTTGAACAAGATTTACAGGGTAACGAGAGAGAGCGACAGCCGCAGAGTTTAGTTTTCCCTTTCTATAGAGAATTCTGTAATCATATTCTTCTAATTTCAAACGCCAACGTTGAAGTTTACTACTTGGGTCCTTGTGATTAAATAACCATTTAAGTGGGCGGTGGTCGGTAACAATATCAAATGTTCGGCCAAAGAAATATGGTCGGAAGGTTTTACAACCAAATATGATAGCTAACAACTCCTTTTCTGTCGTGTTGAGATTGCATTCACATTTATTAAGTGTTCGAGAAGTATATGCAATGGGTCGGTCTTTGCCGATTTCCCCTTTCAAAAGAATCGCGCTGATGGCGTAGTTAGATGCGTCACAGGTTAAAATAAAAGGTTTTGTAAAATCTGGACAAGCATGTAAAGGAGCAGAGATTAATTTAGATTTTAAAGTTTCGAAGGCAAGTTGTTGCTCGTTTTCCCATAGAAATGTCATATCTTTTTTCAGAAGGGTTGTAAGGGGTTTTGCTAATTTTGAAAAGTCGGGAATGAATCTTCGATAATAAGATACGAGTCCAAGAAAAGATTTAACGCCCTTTGGCGATTTGGGTATTGAAAATTCATTGACTGATTTAATTTTTTCAGGATTCGTTTTTACACCCCGTTTAGTTATTATGTGGCCTAAATAAGCGACTTCTCTGCGTAAAAATTCTCATTTATCGGGTTGAAGTTTAAGGTTGAAATTTCGTAATCGTTCAAAGACAGTAGGTAAGTTATCTATGTGTGATTTCAGGTCATAAGAATAGATAACGATGTCGTCTAGATAGATAAAGCATCGAATGCCTTGAAGGCCGGAGAGAGCAGAATTCATTAGTCGCTGGAAGGAGGAAGGCGAGTTTTTCAGCCCAAATGGTATACGCGTAAATTCGAAGTGTCCTTGAGGAACTCTAAATGCGGTTTTCGGAGCGTTTTCAGTAGACATGGGTATCTGATGAAACCCTGAAGCGAGATCGAGGGTTGAAAAATATTTACTCTTGCCTAATTGATCGAGGATTTCGGAAATTTGAGGTATCGGGTAAGAATCGCCAATAGTGATGTCATTTAATTTTCTGTAGTCGATTACTACTCGCCATTTCCTTTCGTTTGAAGCGTCTAGTTTTTTGGGAACTATCCAAATAGGAGATGACCAAGGTGACATAAAGGGTTTAATCATACCCTGATTCAACATTTTATTTATTTGAGCGTTCACTTCTTGTTTGTGACATTCGGGAAATCTATAGGATTTGGTATGGATTGGTATATTTGAAGTTGTCCTAATTTCATGTGCAACGGCATTGGTTTTACTTAATTGATCTGAAGGTAGGTGGAATATATCAGAATATCGGGAACATATATCGTATAAGGAATTAATTTTTTCATTATTGAGATGCGAAATTCGGAGTAGATTTAAAACGTCGTTAGTGCGTTGAAGTGAGTTCGTTGAGTGAGTTGGCGAGGAGAAATTTGTATTGATTGATAAGCAGGTTTCAGTTTTCAGAGGGGTGAGGTGTAATTTAAATCGGAATTGACTGAAATAGATTTTTGAAAAGTATTCACGACAGAAATATTTACCCGGTTATTGCCTTTTACTTGGACTATACAATTTGCTATGAGAAGAGATTCGGAAATGTGCTGATCGAGTACTATGCCTTCTTTAATTTCGGGATTGGATACCGAACATTCGATTATTGTTTCAGTGCGGGGAGGAATGGTGTACACGGGTTCGGTGAATTGCAATTGTATATTAGAATTATATATTTTTAGTGTACTAGTATTATAATTAATGATGCATTCTGAGTCTGTCATTAAATCGTTACCTAAAATGCCATCGTAATCTAAATTAATTTTGTCAACTACGTGAAATTTGCATAATTTTCTTGGTTGGTTATCCGGAAATAATTGTAAGTCGAATGAGCACAAGATATCAGTAGTTTCGTTAGATGTATCGATACCCTTTAGTTTTATTTTGTTTAAATTTAGAGTAGGTAAGGTTTGTATTGAAGATTTTTTTATTAAACATACAGATGAACCAGTATCTACTAAAAAAGATAAGGGGTGAGAATAGAGGGTTGTTTTTAGGGTAATATACGGTAAAAGTTTTTTGGAGTGGTTGGAAGTGATTTCGTATACCCTTTCGGAAATGTTTGAATTTTCTGTTTGTGAATCGATGTTTTGTGTTATTTTATTATAATTTTTTCTTTCATTAGAAACGGTATTAGTAGAGTGTGTAGTGAGAGTAGTTGAAGTGTCGGATGTGTTCGTTTTATGTGTTTTAACAATTTTATGACTATTAGATTAAGGTTCATTACGCATCTGGATTGTATTTAGTTGGCCGTGAGTTTGGGGCTGATTACCCTGTCCATTGGCCTTATTTGAATTAATTTTTGAGTGACCGTGAGTTTGGGGCTCGTTACCCTGTCCGTTGGTCTTATTTGAAATATTAAAAGGGGTGTCGATTTTGGAAAAGGTTAGTCTCGCACGACACCTTGGTGAGACATTTATTGGTTTAAATTGTCGATGGTGTCGACGCCTATTGTATTACGAGAGTCGTCGTATTCTTTTATAAAATTTACGCGGGGTTTAAAATTCAAATTTGGTTTCTGTACGTAAGTGGGTTATTGTCCCGAATTGAAATTACTAGGCCCGGATCGAAATTTATCATTGTTATATTTTCTTAAACGGCACACTTCGAGAGTGTGACCTAACTTTCTACAGTAACGACAAAAGGGTATATCTCTAGGGGAGTGCGGGGTATAGGGATTATTTGATTTCGGCGAGTTATTTTTAAAATTAAAATTGGGCGATATTCGTTCAGTAGGTTTTGGCTTTAGGATGTAGGGTTTTTGTGAGTAGAGATATTGTTGAATTTTCTTTTCTGAGACGGCAAGGTTTATTGCTTCATTTAAATTTCTGGGATCTCGACACCGGATTACGTTAGAAAACTGAGGGTAAACACCCATAATGAAAGCCAGGTCTTCCATTGCCGCTAATCGACCCTTGAGTTCTCCCTTGACATTATTGGATATGGTAACCTCGGTCAAAAGTTTGGAGAGGCACGTCTCAACGAGCAGAGAAAATTTACTTATGGACTCGTGAGACTCTTGCTTATAAGCTTGAAGATCTGTGAGAAGATGGGCGTAGTGTTTGCGTTCCCCGAATTGATTTTTCAGAAATTCTTTCAAAGAAGCCCAATTTTCGAATTCCTTAATGGAAGGCGCGATTGCTACTTTGCCCTGTAGTTGGCTGAGTATGAATTTAAAAACTATATCATCTTGAGGAGGGGTTGTCAGATTTATTGCATTTGTGCAATTTTTGAGAAATGCGTTTAAATTTTCGCACGAGCCATCATAAGGTTTGATGAATTGTAAGATTATGCTAAGGGGAATATTCTCTATATTCGACTGTGCGTCTGTGGCGCTTCTAACGTTTCTTTCGTCCCGAAACATATTTTGGTACAAATAGATTACGTGACTAGTTACAATTAATTATAATGTGGTACAACTTGACTTGTTTAATAGGACCTTGTGGAGTGTAAAGTTAGTTAAACAGTATGTAAAAAAATAATAATAATAAAAAAAACTAGTTAAAACAAATTAATTAAATTAACAATTAACTTAAGCAGTACGAAATAACTTGTTAAATGTTGATAATGTGATTCAGATTATATGATTTGAAAATTTATGGAACAAATTATAATAGTAAAACAATTATAAAATACAATTATTATAAGTAAATTACAGGCTTACAGAATTATGAGAAGCGTAGTCCACATTTGGGATGCTGATGCTCGGTGTGGCGATGTTGGGCTTTGAACTAGTTTCTTGAGAGAGATGCGCTGTTGCTGATACTTATGCGGCGTTGACTGTTCGATGCACCTTATTATGTTGGTAGATGAGAACTCTTATGATGCTGACTCAGTTGATGTAGATTGACAATATTTTATGATTTCCGATTTGACGAATTTTCGGCGTTCCTCTGCGAAGTTTGTGTTTTTCGACTGGTACTACGTTGGTTCCTTTTTTTGATGATAGTAGTTGTAAGTATGAAGATTTTGTTGATGAGGAGTTTTCCCGGATTTTCTTTGAAATCCCTTAAGCTGCCACCAAAATGTTATGACGACTTTAAGTTTTAATATTCTATCCTACATTCAATTGCAAATCGTGAAATGATGAAATGGTAATCCAGCGAATTCAAAAATTCTGTGAAGTAATTGACTACCTTATCCTGGTTGATAACTGTGTCAACCGATTTTAAGGAAAACTCCTGTTCCGGAACAAAATTTTGAATGGACGCGTTGAGATTATCGACATCTTTGTTTTTTGCTGTCAGTATGGCTCTGTTATGACGACTTTATGTTTTAATATAAAAAAAAACAATTTATTTTTAGATATTATTATTTAAGCGAATTATTACAGTTATTATATTTTATAAAATATTTATTTAGACTTTGATCGCGCTTGTATCTGGATTACAACTGACGCGGACTAAGGACTGGATTGAACTGTGATTATCTGAACCTCGTGAAGCTTCGGTCCAGGGTTTATAAAGGATAAGAAATGCTGATGCATCTTGGAGTGGAGTTTGCTGACGGGCCTGGGAACAGAGCTTGTCATGGTAATGCAATACTCTGGCAGCCGGATGCCCTTATCATGTTGATACGAGAATCGTGAGACAGGTGCTGTGTAAGCATTACTGCTAGCAAGTACAGGATATAACAGCTCGTTCCCTCACCCAATTATGCTTTTTGAAGTTCTGCGCTACGTTCGGAAAAACACGCCGAATGATCTTCTTATTCGATTCAGCCAACTGACAAAAATCAGTGGACGATGTGAAGAATCGGGCCGAGATGTCAGCTACCACTTTCCCATTAACAATATCCAATAAATGTTTCGAAAACACATCTGCATTTCAACTCTCACTCAGTCTCTCATTACAACTCTTTCTCTTATTAAATGATATATTTGCCCTTGAATCGGCAATATTGTTCTGATGTAACTGCAAACGATGCGAAAGCAATTGTGTTTTAATTACCTTGAAAGTGGGCGTGAAATTTTCCCGTACAATATGCGTTGCGCCAAACAACGTCATTTGAAAACAACTGTTATATGTTTGGATATTGCCCAGGAAATAAGTATGATCACTTTCAGTTCCCGAAACTAATGGCGTAATGGCTCTGATAGCCAATTGGGACCAATTGTGGTAATTTTACTTTTCGACCCGCACAATACAATCCAGGACATTTCAACTTTCACCGATGAATTTCAATGCCTTACAATGGGTACAAACAACTGACATTTCTCCAATCCAATTTCCCAAATCTATTTTCAAAATTCACTACTTATTTTACAAAAAAAAAATTTTAATCTAATAATAATTTCACACAGCAGCTGTCAAACGATTAATTAGCCACGAACGCCATCTATTGAAAGTAATCCGAAGTGACAATTCCCAAACAAAATTACCAATTTCGACTTTTTGATTTTCCGGTCGTTCCTTTGGGTTTTTCCTAATATTTTTTTCATAAACCACCCCAGTATTAAGGTGAACAAAAAAATTATTGAAATCGGTCGTGCCATTTTAGGGTTTTTGCGACACTAAAACACGGCAATAGGGTATTTGACTATATATTTTTTGTTACTAAAATCGAATAAGTAACAACATTAAAAGCGATTAAAATAAATATATCGTATCTAGGACTTTTCATTACAAAGTTATAACGACTTAAAAACTGACGAAATACGATTCCTGCGAGAACGCCCCATACAAAACACAACTGGCTTATGATGTCACTGGCCTGTATTTAACATTCAGTATCTCGTTTAATATTGCGTTTAAGTTACATTTTGCGTATTATAATTTTCTTTTTTTTGTGCGGAAACTAAATTCATAATAATTATTTCAATATAATAAAAAGAAAAATTTACACTTTTCCTATTTAGAAGTTTCGATTAATCGTTTGTTATATACGTTATTTCTTCATCACAAACTTTTTTTAAACCTAATCTACAGTTTTAAAACATTTTTACAAAAAATATTTACATCAGTCAAATACCCTATTGATTTATACATGAATATATATATATATATATATATATATACATATATATATATATATATACATATATATATATATATATATATATATATATATATATATATATATAATGCGTATGCTTTTCAGTTTATACATTTGAGCTTTCTCAACAGCTCACCTAAAGCAACCGGATTTGAAATGTTTCTGTTATTGTAACCGTTAATCGTACAATTAAATTAATATTTCCCAAAAGTTCACCCGATCAAAGTGGAAATCGCAGTAATTTACAATATCTTTGACTTAATTAAAAAATATTAGTGGTATTAGATAGTATTATTTACACTTAATATAGTTATGAAATGTTGCGAGCAAACGTTACTGTTTCTTGTTGGTAAATAATTATGAGTATAATATATCAAAATATACCTTAATTTGTATTTAAGTGCCTTTTCTTTTGGGAACCTTTGAATAAAAGTTCAAAAATCGTACAAATGGTAATCAAGGTACGGATTACTGTAATAATGTAAATAAAAGATTAAGAGAACATCGAAGCAAGTGCCTTAGAAAATGATTTAAAAAATATGGGTATATTGAAATTATTGTTATATTAATAAGTTAAATGATTTAATGCCACTGTTATAAAAAATTACAAAAAATAGAAGAATTTATAGCACATTATAAGGGGAGATATTTTTGAATTTCTAATGAATAATTTTTTATTTCCTATTTTGGAAGTTAGAAATTCGTTAAAAAAATTTGCAATTCGTCTAGTAAAATCCCGTTCCGAAATATGAACAAAAGGAAACTCGATTAAGCGTTAAACGTTATATTTGGCTGGGTTTGAAATATGATTTGGTTGGAAATAAATTCTATGAATATTTCGGATGTACTTATCTAATCTCGTAATATGATTTTTTAATACAAATCAAGTAGGTGTATTTTCTTTTCAGATTTTGATTGTTTTTTTTTAAAGTAACACTTTGATCAATAATTCTTTGTGGAAAAATACCTTCTAGGAAAATGTCAAGTTTGCATCAGTATTCAATAAATGGTAAAAAAAATTGGGGAGAACAATCCAATGAAAATCGTGACAACTTGCCTTTCAGCAAGAGCGTCAGGAAGGAAATTTCCCTTTGGGAACTTCTAATCAATGTGAATCACCTTTATATTCTCAGTGAGTTCACAATGCTACTTCCTGCTCACTAGAAAACAGCAATAATATGAGCGGTTTGGGCTGACCACGAACGCTAAGTAATTGCTAGAGCTTTTAAGAGCGAAGCTCTCAATTGTCTGACGTGAAATCGATCGGGCGGAAACTACTGAATAATATCAAGCTCGCTTAAAGGTTAGTCAACTTTGTTACTCTCTTTACAGAATATCCGTTTGTTCGCAAGATTCTGATGGGGCTCAAAAATGAAGTGTTAGTGACTAAGAAACTTTCATGTGTTTCTCTTAGCGATGCAGCCAATCTGTTTATCTGCCTGTCTGTCAAGGCTATTTGAAGTCACTTATACGAAGAAGTTACGTCTTAAGTACTTCTTTAATTATATTTTTTTTAGTCATCGACAAAATACTGGGTGTAATTTTGTATAAAACAGGCTTTGAAATGTTTCTGTTATTGTAACCGTTAATCGTACAATTAAATGAATAATATTTCCCAAAAGTTCACCCGATCAAAGTGGAAGATCGCAGTGTTTTGCAATATCTTTGACTTAGTTAAAAAAAATATTACTGGTATGATCATATTATTCACACTCAATATAATATGAATTTATATTTTGATTATGGTGTGGTAATTAAATTATCATCAAAAAGTATTTAGTCTGCTATTTGAAACTTTTACATCTGTGTTCAGAGACGGATAATATTTCTTACAACTCGTAATGTCTATTAGTAACAATAAACTATCTGTTTATATTAACCTACGAGTACAAACCCATCCAAGGTGTAATTTTTGCCATTCGTGACTCTTTTGTGTTGGAAAATATGTTAGTACAATGTGAAGTATTACAATTAAGTCTTGTTGGCCAAATATATAAATCTTAATTAATAATTACAAAAAAGTTTTTCGAAGAAGTTTAAATATTTTTAAAATTTTATTTGCGCGGAGAAATTACCTAAACATATATAATTAAAATGTTTAATGTAAAGTGAATGTTCCGAATTTGTTTAATAAACTGTGCCAAATACAAGTAAATATTGAGTTAAAGACATATAATAGACATATAGTCTAGACTTATAAGCTAAGATAATAATTATATAATATTATGACTCATATTTTATTTTAAAGCATTGTAACGTTACGCAAGATATAAGTATATTATATTTGACATCTAGCTCACTTGTTTCATATTTTACGAAGAAATTCATATTTTTCGCATACGAAGTTAAACTTTTTCGAGTATTCCTGTGACATTTTGAATCACTTTGTGCTAAAAGATTTTCTGAAAACTGACAAAGCAATCAGTTGCTTGTTTTCGTATATTTTTTACAAGCGCCTATACTTGCATTTTCAATTTTACCTCTTAAAACCCTTTCTTCACATTGAAAATACTTTCCTTAACTTATTGGATAGTCTTAATATTTTGGTATTCAGTTTTTGCCAACCATTTTCACTCTCGGAAGTCTCCTAGGTACACAAATTTAAAAAAAAATAGCAATTAAGTCATTGGTGTACTTGTGTGAGATGCGATGTGTTAGTGGGAGAATTCGGTAGAATTATGAATTTTGATTAAAGGTTTAGTGAGCTCTTTATAAATATTTATAAAATGAATGAAAATATTTGTTATATTTGTCATAGAACTCACGATATTTTCGACAATGACTATATTTAGAAGTTCATTCAAAAAATAAACCCATATAACCGCTTAGTATATAAGTAAATTTATATACAAGCCTTGTTTTGGAGAAGATACGAAATTTATTCCGCAGGTCTGTATCTTTATTATATATATATATATATATATATATATATATATATATATATATATATATATATATATATCTTCACATAATCGGTATTGTCATTATTCATACTTGGAGGAATAGCCAAATATTAGTTTGGCAACATAAGTTAAAAATTACATTGATATTAACATGCTGAAATTTGCATTTTGTAAAATTTAATATATCTATATAAATTCTATATAAATTCACTTACATCGATCACCATTTTTACATTGAAAAATTTTCATGAAACACAAAATGCAAAATAATAATTATTGTGATATTATATTAGAAAAGTATATCTTTTAATATTGTGTATTGTAAAATAATTTCCTAAGTGTACAGTAAATATAACATCAAAGTCCAGATTTTCCTGACTTGGAAGGGCCGTAGGGTAAGTAAAATAAAGAAAAATTAATATTCAGCTTTACCTTAATTTCAACAATCGTGATAATTAGCGACAGCAAAGTCGGAGTGAACCGCAGTTTTCCATGTGTTTTTCCATGTGTTAACATTGATATTAATGGATTTAATTTTCATTGTTTAAAGGGTTCCGTGCCTTAAAAGGAAAAAATGAAATTTTTATTAGAACGCACACGTGTCTGTCGATTCTTAGAAACCGCTTGACATAGAAACTTGAAATATAAGACACGTAACCCGCATATAGGGAAATAGATAAAACTCAAAAATATTTATACAAAATATTTAGGGAAGGTGAATTATATAATCGATTTTTTTTTAATTATGGTCTCAAAACTTGTTTTTTTTTCATTTTAGGTATTATATCTTTATTATATGTTCAGATACACTGTGGAAAAAGTAAAATACATATGTCCCTTAACCTCCTCTTCCACCTCCACCACTTCCTCCTCCACCCTTCGATTTTCGAAACTACTCAACCCAAACTTATCAAATAATATGAGTTTTTAGAAGACCACACAAAAACTACAGCGATAGTTATAAATGTCATAATTTTTTTTAAATTTTCGGGTGATACATATACATTTTTTATTTTCAAAAGCGATTTCCTCAGAAACCGACAAAAATGGTATGAGTTGAAGCATGAAAGTCGGTATAGTAATAAATTTTATTAACTCAAATAAATAACGCGTATTTTACACCACAGTCATTTTTGAAAATATTCATATGACCATTCAAGAGAAAATAAATAAAAATCTTGAAACAATTTCTCACTTTATGTATTACATAGAAAATCGTGTGAAGAGCCCTTTTATGAGGGATACAAAAATATTTTTTTTATAATTCTGAATTGCATGTTTAGGCATTCTGAAACAAATGCAAAATTACGGTACACCGCTTCCTAGCTCCCAAAAACCAAAAAATATGAAAAAAACTTGTTGATAAAATGTGATTGGATTACAGGAAAACTATAGTAATTAGTCTAGACTTCATAATTTTTGCAATATCCACAATATTTTCATGCCTACAAACAATGTCTAATATAATATATTACAATATTCCCTTGGTTACGGTATTAAAAATTAATAAATTTAAATAGTTGAATAGAAATATTGTGTACGCTGAAATATGTATAAGATTCGAAATATAAACGGAATCGTTGTAGGGAGGGTTCTACTGACAGGTTTTTATTAGATTTAAATTCATGTGCATTTCCATTTCTTTAAACCACATTGCCTCATGTGATTTGTTTCTCAATAAATTAATTTTTGTTATTTTTCACAGCTTGTACGAATGAAAGCTGTTTGTCGTTCACGGAGATTACACAAGAAAAATTTAAAAAAATGTTTAATCACCGTCGTAATTTCAATTAATTAGATATATTCTTGTCAAAATTTTCGTTCATTGTTGATTCCACCACATATCTTTCTGTTTTTATCAGATTTTTTGTTATTACTTAGAAAGATTAAAAAACACTTTTTCGAAAACTCCTTTCATAATCTTGATATTGAGATCATCGAATATTTATAATAAGTAAATTTACAGTTTATTTCTAGATTTCCTATTTATAAAAGTATTTTTATGGGTACAAACGTATATACCATTTTTATTCCCATTTATAATAGAAAAATATGGTATATAAGTTTGTCCCCCTAAAAATTCCTTTGAAAATTAATTTAAGGTTTTTATTTCATTTTGTGCCTATGTGTGGGCCATTATTAAATCGGATCATGTACATAATTTTATTTGCAAGTTCAGGGTCAATTTGTTCTGAAAGAAAAACTTACACGAACAAATGATCTTCCTTGAGGTATGCACGTAATGTATAAAGCGCATGTTTGATCAGGCTATGAAATACTGATGGGAAAAACCACTGGGTAAAATAAGAAATTGATATATTGTTAGCAACAATATTAATATTAGTATTTTAATTATCGTGAAAAATTATTGATATTGAAATGTTATTATTGCCACAGTTGTGCTCGTATCACCGTTCAAAATATCACCGTGTAAATCTTAAAAATTAATACGAGTATTTTTATGTAAATATCTATTTTTAAAGTATAATGGTTTTATATAAATCTGATACTTATTTAGTTCTAATGAACATAAACAGATATTCATTTAATGCCGAAGTTACGGAAGTGCAGAAGAGTAAGTAAACCAAAATATTTGAATGGGTTAGAGTAAAATAATAATTGTTGTTGGCTGTAAGAGATTGCTCTTGTAGCAATAAGTCCGCCATATGTATCAATTGGATACATTAAAGTAGATAAATAAATAAATAAATAAAATAAAAGAACGTGAAAGTGAAAGCGATTCAACTATATATTAAATATGCATGTAAGTGTATATTTTCCCAATATTACATAATTTAACGTTGTGATGCTTAAATAAAATAAATCTAATTGTAGGTGGGAAACATATTTAGAAATCAATTTCTATCTAGAGAAGGTGGCCGTAGATGAGTGGAAACAAGACCGTAAACTGTAAAAGCAAAATCGAAAATAATTAAAGTTAAAATGAATCCATGTTTATGTTTTATTTTATTTTATATTATTCAGAAAACTTAAATAAGAGACATTAGATCTAGCAATTACTATATTGAATTCTAGTCACATTTAAGGTTAATGTACAATCTTGTAAGGAATGAAATAAAATTGGTCAAATTCAAATAAAATATAAATGAAATTAAAAAACTCATAAATTTGAAACATCGCAAATCGTCAAGATCGCAAATATTTAAGGTAGAGAAATCTTTTAAAAATATTTGCTATAGACCAAGAATTATGAAAATAAGCAGGTTTCTAAACAATGATAACTAAATATTTTATTATGTAGATTGATTAAACATCGAACAGAAAATCGTAAACAAGGCAATCCAATAAAATTTGTTGTTTCCAATATACAGTCGCCGACTACTTTTTCAGCTACAACCAAAATATTTGTTTAACATAATAATTTTTTAATTAAATAAAATATTGAAATTTCAAGTATGTAATGCCTGCAGCTATGCGTCTTTGCAAACCCTCTGCTCTGTTGCCCCGTCGAGAACCGAATAATGAAGACGTGGGTAAAATAATTCCTCATTCAACACAAAGACCCCACGACGTGCTGTGTGATTGGCTCGACTAAATCCCAGTCTGCGCGTGCGTTGTAAGCCTGCTACACGGTGACGCTGACATCTCGCGTCCACAGAAACGCAGTGGGAAGAAGAAAGAAATGATTCAGGTCCCTTCGCTCCGTGCCGCTGCTAGTATTAAAATCGATCATCCTGCAAAGTTCATCCTGGCCGAGAAACAACTTGGCCACCCGTCCCATTGCAGTCACGGTCGCCACTTATGTTCGCCCTGAATAGTGTAGGCACGAAACATAAGAAACTCAACGTTTCGATGCATAGGTAATGTATATTTAAGGTAAAGTATAATTGTATATTGTATAACAATAAATTATTAAGATGTTAAGGTTCACCCCCGTTGTACTTTTGCCCTGTCGAGCGTCAAATAATGAAGACATGGGTAAAATAATTATTCAACACAGTGACGCCGCATCGTTCTCTGTCAATGACTGGACTAAATCCCAATGATTGTACACATTTAAAACTTCACGAACATTTAAAAATACGATTGAAAAAAGTCAGTCTTAAATTCCTTTCTTAATATCCTTTGTTAGTTACATATATATTTTCTTTACTTACTTTCTTTAACTTAAATTTATTTTTAAATACACTTACTGTCGTTACCATTAAATTTATTATTATTATAACTTTTTTTGATTTTCATTAATATAAATATATTCAGTAAATATAATACATTAAGAAATGCATTTTTAAACGTTGTTAAAAATAAATCTCTCTATGTATTTTGCGTGTTTATGCGAAGAAGAAAATTTTAATAAATCACCACTAACATTTGAATTTTTTTTTATATTCAATTATCAATTGATATTAGTAGTAAAAGTTTATGGTATCTAACACTGCACTTTATTTCACTTTCAGTGAAAACTATGTCACTTATATAAAAGGAAAGTAATATTTTTGACCCACTTTATTTCTGGAAAATAAGAAATTACCCGTTTACACAACGCCGTCGATCCCGACTCTGCGTTCATAACGTACAAGTTTAACGCTCGATATGTAAACATGTTCGCTTCATATCCTAGCGTTCTCCTCGGGCTCCTTACTTTTATTATATTGGAAGCAAGTTTGCGGAAACATGCTCGCCTTGCCTTTACGGAATGGTACTTACATTCGTCGTAAACTGGGTCAAAGCCAAAATTTCACATAATTGAAATATGAAATAAGAAGTTCCTCTAGAATCGCTATAAGAATTAAATAAAACTCACTTGGGCGTAACAACTCAGAAAATAACTCTTTTAAATACAACACTAGGAGCATTGTACTGAGTGGCTAAACTTTATATTAGTCAAAAATATCAATAAATCGTGTTTTTTTAGATTGTGTTTATAGCAATGAGATTCCTATGATATAAAATTCCGAGAAGTGTTTCAGATTTTTTTTTTCATTTTCATTACAAAACCGGTCAGCCGTCACTAGCACTATTATTCTTCCTTGTCGCAAAATCCTCTGAATAAAATTACAAAAACATCAACGTATACTTATGAAGAGTTAAATCTGGTTAATTTAGTATATCAGAAAATGTATAGTTAGTTACATATTCAAAATTTGCATGTGTACTTGTTTTTTTTTTAATTGAATATACTAAATCTAAATTAATAGATGATATTGCTCAGAGGTTGTTTATAATATCCAGGTCAATATTAATTCCATGATACCATTTGTGTCTTAAAATTTACGTTACTAGTTAAAGGTTAATAACATTTTGGTCAGTTTTATGACATATAGCTTTCCAGTAAACACAGACGTTCCCTAATTTGTAGACAAATCTTTGTCGATCATTAAGCGTCTGAAAATAATCTGAGGGATAAATACTTTTTAAAGCGTTAATTATACGTACTACAATATCGTAATGGTATATCTTAATTATTGGGAAATATACCCATTCATGTGTGTCTTAAAAAAATGATTTTACATATATTGGAATTATCGTTTTAACATTCATAGTATACGACTAAGCAGTCTATCGAGAAAATGTACGATCAAAGCTTATTTTATAAATATAATTACATAAATCAACCTAGATAAATTAGATACTCAAATATCTTATATCGTTCTTTGTTACGTTAACTCTTATTTCGACGGTTGCTTAAAGTAATAGATTTAATATCGACATCTCAGAACAAAAATTCGACCTGAAAGATGACGACCGTAGTAACCATCATTTTACAGTAGAAATAATGAAATAATTAATAAATTAAAATATTGATATCTATTTTACTCTGTTCCAAAATATGTCTATATTTTATCATTATATATTAGTGTTGATGATGATGTTGAAATGTCTTTCTTGTCAATTTCAAGGTTATAGGGTATATATTTTTAAACAATACAATTAGTTACGTCATGTGCTTTGTGATCATAATTTTTTGATCCAAATTTCGCAAACAGTTTTTTTTGTAGTAAAATAAAAATGAATATTTAAAAAAAATATATTAACATGAAACAAATTGCCCAGTAAAATGGATTTTATTGAAACCATGTAAAAAAATTTAAAGAACAAATATTTTTACAGACAATATGCAAACATATATACAAATATTTTTAAAGATGAAATATTTTTAGATCACTTTTTAATTTATTTATTTCTAAAGCCAAAATAAAATCGACTTCTTTGACAAAATTGAATACAAACCTTTTTAATTTAAAACTTAGTGGTGAGATTCCATAGCCGAATTATGAACTATCATTAAACACTAAGAATGTTTTTAAAACATATATAAATAAAATGTTTTAAAAACATTCTTAGTGCACTTTCCCTACATGTAAATTGAGGGTAATTTTTATTTGTATGCTCCATTGTGTATAATATTGTTAAAAATTTTAAAAATATTGGAGATATATCATAAATACTGTTTCGAGCCAAGGATTCATTTGCGAAATGTTAAGCTCTGAGTTGGTCACATGTTCTTCATTCAATCACTAAACGGCTGCTTTTAAATATCTGAAATATGTAAAGAATAGTAGTATATGCGAAGAAACTAAAAGACAAAATATCATAGCTTAGTAAGGCCTAAAAAGTGGAAACATCTTACAAATTATTTAAATCAACTGCAAAAATAACTTTTTATTTCATTTTAAAACGTATATTTGTTATGTCTTTGAAATATACATTGGGCGATATATTTATATATTAACATGGTGAAAAAAAATGATAATATTTTTAATTCGTTTAATAGAAAAACTGTATACGCCTATATGTTTATATACACCTAAATGTGTGCGGAACCTGTGTAATGCAAGCTCCACTCGTACTTAACAATTTTATTAAATGTTTTCGTAATAACTTATCCTAACTCTAAAATATTAGCCATTGTATTCTTTAATTGTTCAGATTTTTTTATTTAAAACTGTGAGTCATTGAAATGCGATTATTACATACACACACATACGCACACCCACGCACACGCAAGAACGCAGGAACTTTTACTATTGCTTCAACCCTGGGCTTCCTTTTTGGTATGAGATATTTTTAGATTTTTCTTAGTATACTTATATATGGTTGATACGATGGTGATCAAGTATTACTATATTTTTTATTTTTTTTTGCTAATACCCTGCATAATAAACCTGTATAAAAATCATATAATGAAATATATACATTAAATAAATTGCAATGATTTATCTGCATAAAGAAAATATTTAAATCGTTTTCAAAGCTTCTTTTTACTTGTAATATAATTTCATAAATGTAGTGTAAATTTAGCTGAAACAGATCGCTCCTATGACAATAAGTTTACCATGTAACAAACAAAAGAAGTCAATAAATGACTTAATCAATTTTTCTACGATTCTGCTATATATAAATTTCACATAAATTGTATAAAAATTAAGATTGTAACTTTCTATAATTAAATGAAACTACGTGATGTAGTATTATTTTTACTTTCTTTAAGTTCTTTACCACAACCTAGGTTTCGTTGTATTACAACATCTTCAAGTGGGCTATTAGCAAAGATCTTTGCTAATAGGCCACCTGAAAATGTTGTAATACAACGAAATCTATGTCGTGGTAAAGAATTAAAAGAAAGTAGAAATAATACTACATCACGTAGTTTCATTTAATTATCAATAATGAATATCTACACAATTAACGCCATATATATTCAATATTGTAACTTTCGTTTATGTATGGGAACGAAAGGGAATATGAACTTTTTAATGAGAGTAATAGGGGTTCAGGTGAATTATTTATGACATACTATTCTCACCAAAATATTGGAAAAGTAAAACATTATGCAATTATATATTTCTGTCCGTCTATCCGTCAAAACTCATTGTTCTCGTAGATCATTTGGTATGGAAAGTTGAAAACGCCATGTTTCAATGTCATGTTTCAGGGAGTATTATTACTACAACTCTTACTGGCTCAATTAAATACGTTACGTACAAAAAACTGAATTTTTGTAAAGTACTGAAGGTAATTGCAATAAATGTAACAGATATGTTACATTTCCTTTTGAACTGTTGAAAGCGGTCTACGTGTTACGTGTTTACGCAACGCATTTCTGATATGCAGATTTCATACTCGATATGTAAATATGTTCGTTTCATATCGCAGCAATATCTTTCGGATCTTTATATTTATTACTTCAGAAGTAAGTTTGCAGACAGAAACTCTTAATATTTTGATGAACGTGTACCGTCTAAAATAGATCAATGTCAAAATTTTGCAGCGTTAAGCAATTCGCATTAATAATAACTCTAGATATACTGTACTAAAATGAAAACGATTGGTACTTAGGAAATTTCACCTTATACATATATAGTATTTCCCTTATAATAACAGAACATAACCATTCTTGAATTCTGTACAAGATTGTGGTCCGTATAATATCAAAGATATTGGCAGGAGGAATCTGCAAAACCAATAAATAGTCTCCTCTAGTAAAATATTGTACAAAGGTTTATAGATATCTTTTGTTTATTTAAATATTTTATAATAAGTTATAATATATACAATCTGCTCTGATAAGGTGAAGGAAAAAACGGAAGGACAGTCGACATAATATTGATGACAAAATGACAAAATAAATTATTTCTCCGCAATGAAGGCATCAAGTATATACAAATACTACTAATAATTTAAGTTTTGATTTATTGAAAGAATAAGGATTTTTAATGAAAAAAAATTTAATAAAAAAATTAATCCAACCTTGTAAATGATACATACTGCATACATACATAGGTACATAAACATATACCAACAAGTTTTGAAGAATCAGTTCTGTGTCAAAATTTTAAACAATACCTAATATAATAAATACATGAATAGAATGAAACCATACTATAACGTCATTTGCAGCCAGCTTATTACAAATATTTTTGTTATTCGCTATAAAAACGAAAAAAATTCAATGGTTCCGAAACACAAACGTTAAACTCTTTAGGAAGCTATCTTCTGCACTAATTGACAGTGAGAGCAATACGACAGTTCGCCTCTCTAAAGCACTTGTGGTAAAGTTACATTGGAAGTAGCGCGGACCGCAAAACCCAATTTTCCACGTGAAACCAATTTAGTTACGATTGCTTCGTACGATTGCGGTTGAGTGATACATGTAACTTTATGCATTTTGGTTTTTTACATTCTTTTTTTATTGAAACAGTTCTGTAAGTGCTATTAATTTAAAACCATATTATATAAGTTTTTCAAATATGGACGAATAAATATAATAATATGAGCATAATATTGACCAGAATGGTAAAAATTGATTAAAAATCGATTTAAATTTGAACATCAACCGATTGTTTCGTCAATAGATTCCTAAAAAAAATACGAAAGTATCGATGATCGCCTCATTCTTCGGTCCTATTTTTGAACTCTTTTTCCCTGGATTTTTAGTGATTCTAAATTGCATCACACAATTTTTTACCAGTACTAATATCCCCTAGAACTAATATATTCTATCCCCCTTTACACGTATTTGTTCGAATTACAGTACGTAGGTTTTTCTTTTATTGACAGTATAATGGTAAGACTATAAATAAAAAAAAAGATAAGCACCAATTACTTTTAAAAACGCTCTAAGATTTAATCTTTTTCTTTTTTATTACTAAGCGTTTAACTAACTTCTTCAAATATACATTTTCCACTCTCTTGCTTGCTTTATTCACTTCAGTAAAATTAAATATGATTTTTCGAGACCTGTTGACTTAATGTATTCTGTTTGTATATTTTAGTATAGCTTTTCTCTTAACATAGCTGTACCCGTCACTTCGCTCACATAGACATTATGATTGATGAAAACTATTAAGTTAACTCTAAGACTATTACACGCAACACAATTTATTATAATATATATGAAACTTTTCTTTTTTTAAGAAAGTGCGCTTTTGTTGAGTCGTCAATTTACCGTATTTTATCTTTATATGGCTATGAAAAAATGACTAAATATTACTCCGAGCCCAATAATATTGACCAGTGGAAAATTTCATCGAAATCTCTTTAACTGTTATTGCGTAATGTGTGAACAAAAAAACATACAGACAGACAACAATTTTATAAAGAATATTTTTGCATTTTATTACTTTTGATGTGTTCATCTAAATAAGTTTTTTTCATAGACACCTTGACGGTATTAGGCAGGCAAATTGTACAATTTTATTATATGCATAGCCAACAAGGAATGTAATAGCCAGTATATAATCTAATACTAAAGCTATGAAAGAAATTAGGTTACAAATATTGATATGAGCCTCAAATTTTTTAAATATACATGCGTTTGCTTGCGTTTAGATGGCCTATTAAAATACCCTTCTCACACCAATAAATTTTAATTCAATGCTCAATGTATGCCCAGAGGGAAAATTACATTACACAATTTAAAATACTCTTAACGTCATCTATAATTGTATGTAGATAAATATTTGTTTAATTACACGCGTCGAATACCTAGATAATTCTATCCTTTTGTTGTATTAACGTTAGTTAAATTTTGTTAAATATTAAATTCGTATGTCTTCTAATTGGATAGCAAAAAAATCGACACTAAATATGATTTCATGTAAGTAGTCACGTTTCTAAATAAAGTCCCATCGAATTGATCGAATTGAGTGAGTAGTTTTATTTTACATGTGTTTAGACAAACACGGACAGACAGACCGACAAACTAACAAAAAAGCGAAAACTTCCGAAACATTATTTTCGTAAATACATTTGACGTATAGAGAGGCCAATTTTATATATTTATTATATGTACGGATTATATATATCGCAACATTGGGCTTGGCTGCGTTCAATGTTTCTCAAAAATTCATCCCTTTAATAATAAAGGTTGTGTAAAAAGAAATTTCTAGTAGTTTTATAGAATTTATTTTACGTAAAAGTTATAAAG
Source organism: Druceiella hillmani (assembly GCA_039881145.1). Lineage (NCBI taxonomy): Eukaryota > Metazoa > Arthropoda > Insecta > Lepidoptera > Hepialidae > Druceiella > Druceiella hillmani. The sequence goes on along the minus strand of JAYKKI010000016.1, from coordinate 19,009,662 downwards.
ATATGAGAATTCACTGGTGTCGTTAATATAACAGATAATGAATATTGAATATATTTCGCGTTAATTTTGTAGAAATTCATTATTCACAAGTAAATGAAGCTACGTGATGTAGTATTATTTCTACTTTCTTTAATTTCTTTACCACGACCTAGGTTTCATTGTATTACAACATCTTCAGATGGGATATTAGCAAAGATTCAATCTTTGCTAATATCCGACCTGAAGATGTTGTAATACAGGGAAACCTAGATCGTGGTAAAGAAATAAAAGAACGTAGAAATAATATTTCATTACGTAGCTTCATTTAATTGTGGATGACAGATAATATTGACCAGAAAGGTAAGTGGTGTAGTTACTTTCGTTTCATAAACAATGACATTATTTATTTGTTGGTTTCGAAGTTCAATGTTCAAATTGTTTTTTTTTTAATTCAGTTTGACTAATATTAATATAAAGTAATTAGAAGATTCCTATTAATATACTGACATTTTTTCAAATTTTGCCGCGTATTTATGAAAGCCTACGTCAGTAAGGAAAACATTTTAGGATAATTATTATTTGAAATTCTTACTAACGTATAAAGTGTAAAACTTTGATGGTTTTTGTTTATTCACACTGATCTCCAGATCCGAACGTACGATTTCAAAACTATTTTGTGCCCATATTTTGGGGAATGTTACAATCAATACTGCCTAATGCTATTTATTCCAGAGGGCAAAGCAAGCGTAAAAATATTGGTTTATTTGCGCTAATTTTGGGAATTTTAAGTATGAAATTTTCAACACAGAAAAAAATTAGCCCTTTTTTCTAAAATCATATTTTGAGGAAAATTATTCGCTATTTTTATGATACTTTTTATAAGTGAAGAGCAATAAAAAAAATCATAAGAGACCCTGCCTAAACGATACCAAGTAGAGAGAGATTGACTTATTAATTTTGACTGATTATTCTCATTATGCCCGCTGGTATACCCTGACCCCGACGAGAAATATCATTTGACAAACGAATCTGAGGCGCTTAGTAACTGGAGGGAGAGAAATATAATTTAAATAATTCTAGGCGGACGAAAGGTAGAGCACAGCTATTGCTTAAAATGAACTAAAACTGCAATCAATACGTTGACCTTAATTTTTACCTCAATTGACAAGATGGTGTATACACTTCAAAATATTTTTTTTTTATCATGCCATAAAACAGATATTATTTAACACTGGTTTTGTTCTGCGACTTCAATTAGATATGCAGGAAAACAAAATGGTGGTGCAATTTAGAAGTATTATTCTTTTCATTCAAAACAAAATTCATAATAAATAATTTGTATTTATTTACATGACTTGAAATATATTTGTGCATTTTTAACGAAGATTGGTTAAACAATAGAAGCGTATAAGCGAAACAAGCAAACTTGCTTTCGCCTTTACAGCATTAAGATTCGAATTAATATTTACTATTTTATGATATCAGAAAATATTAAGTTACAATGTTAATTAGGCAATGATAAAGTTAAATTTAACATATTATGAATTGCTTGGTTTTTTGGTACGAACTAGAAAGCAAGAAACACTTATAGCAAACAAATTCTTGTATAATTTCTATCTATTCTTCTTGTCAGTAGCAATATTTCCTAGCTCCTAAACGTGTGCATGAAATTATAATGAGGATAATATTCAGTGATCTTTATTTCAAAAAGGCAAAAAAAAAACGCAAAACGCATTTACCATTATATCAGCAGCAATTAATGGAGGGAAGTATTTAGGCTTTTTTATGATAATTTTTTTACTTTTGAAATATTTTTCGGTTATTATTTTATTTGATTCAAAAACAAATATTGTTGTTTAAATTCTTGATATGTTCTGATGTTGATTTTATTGGAATCTTTAAATTTCTTTATGTCCAAATGTACTGACATTAGTAAATAGTAGTTTATGTGAGTTATATACATTTATGATAAAAGTATCAAATTGAACAACATACAAACTTCTTTTAAAAGGAATACATATAAAATACATATAGTTATAAAATCATGTTATACATCTATGTTAACTGAATGTTTTATTTGGTGAATTTCTTGTGAATATAACGTTAAAGTGCACTTGCTTTAAATTATTTTTGGACGCTTCTTTTATTATGCAAATACTTGAAATTTGTCACAATGTAGCGTTAGAAAATTATTAGGTATTTTTGAAAATTATTTCGAATTCTTTTTTATTACATGTATAATAACTAAATATTTAATAAAATAATAGTTTACTTTAAAGCACCGTAATATTTCTAACACCCATATTACAGAAAATATATTGATCATAACTGATAGTAAGTTCTATTTATATGACTGTTTAAACAAGTTGACGAGAAAACTGATGAAGTATTCTTCATCATACATTAATTTGATAATAAGTAAGTTAAAAGATTCGGGTAAAGAATATTTATTACTTTAAATACAGAGAGTTTCCACAATCAAATATTTATAAATTGTGAGTAGTAAATGAAAGATTTCAGAAACGAAATGAATGTTATTACCTGCCAATACAAATATAAAAGTAAAGTTATTAATAAAACAAGACGACATAAAGATTTTCAGGGTACGGTGTCTATGGTGGCTCGGTCATGGAAAAATTTAAAATAGTAGAATATTCTAAACGGATCCTAATTCTTGCTTTGCTAAAACATGAATGCTGATACATTATAAAGTAAAAACGTTTCAAAAATAACTAAAAGTGTATTAAAAAAATTAAAAAATTATTAAATAAATAAACGTTTCTTAAACAAATAAAAAAATTGCAGTTATTAAAAAAAATTAACTGACCTGAATAAAGTTTCAACCTACTAGTTTTGAAAAATAACAACTATCCATTAATTGCAATAAAATAACGAAAATAAATGTTACCTAATATTTACATATGTAATGTATAAATAAAAAAACTTGACTGACATATTTAAGCGCCATAAATAATTGCGGGTTTATATTTCTGCTGATGCCATTATGTGCTTGATACGTGCCAGTCTAATGCTCAAAATGTAAACAACCTGACTACGCAAGCGGTACGGTGAGCTCTCGTCTAAAATATCCTCATGTTTCATAAAGAAAATTTGTGAGCTGAAATCCGTTTCAATTTTATTCGGCCACTTTTATTACTATCTTTTCACTTGACCACTATTGAAGCCTTCTTTTGAGAAAACGGGTATTGTTATGAGATAAAGGGTAATGACACCTCTTTTTCTTAATGGCCTTAAGAAGAACAATATAATATTACTGGTACATTTATATATTTTTACACCGAATATCTAAGTCACGAGAATTCACTGAGGAATGGGTAAGAGTTTAAGATTCTTTGCCATCGTTCAGTTTTATGGATATTGTTAATTGTCTTTTTGTCAATTGCATTAAGCAATTTTTTACCTAAATTTAAAAAGATAAGCGAATATTAATCGAGAAAAGAGTTTCGGTAATTTTTTAAATCTAGGAATCAATACCTCTTCTTCTTTCACTTTCCTTTTTAAAACTATATACCACCACTGAATTTTTACAAAACGAAAAAGACCAACCGCTAAAATGGAACTTCATTACGCATCTAAAAATGAACAGAAATCTCCTTTAAACTAAAATTTTAAATGGACTTTTTACAAAACCACTAACTAAGCAAATTAGCAGCATTGGCAAACCCGAAAGCTTGCCTATCAAAGAACAGCTACTGTGCACCGGGTGAAGCGATAGGTAAGTTTAAAAAGACCGCAAAGTACATAGGTTGACAATATGGTTAGTTTGGTGTGTTTTTGTGACTACTTATGAGAGATGGTTATATGCATAATTTTTTAAAAGTAGTTTTAATATTTTTCGCATTTTGTGCTGCACAATTTTTATTAAAATTTATGAATAATTACTTTTGTGTAAGTTGCCATTATGTGTGTTGATTAGGAATAAGTGATTTATAAAAAAGTTATAGAAATGCTCTTCATTTCATTAAAATTTTTCTTTTCCAATATCTTATTTTTTGGTTTAATATTTCCTTTAGTTGCTAAGGTTCGTTAAAAATATATTCTATGACGTTATGCCTGGTGAAAAATTAAATATAAAATGGAATTTATAATTTCATGGTGTTAAGTTTTGAATATATAATTTTAAAATTATCGCCATGTTTTGCCTTAAAATAATTTATGTAAAATAATCCGTATAGTTATTGTTAAAAATACAGGAGAAAATTCGGATAATACTCTCATTATTATTAATAAAAATATAATCGGAACTTTAATTGCGATCAATTCAGAATTTCAGTTATAAATATTGGAATTGTTTTTTAAACTTGATTATGTTCTAAATTTTTAGAAACCTTTCTTTGATTGCTTCTTTTAATTTTTATCTGCACACCCACAAAAATAATCGGAATTGAATGTTGAAAAAGGCAAAGTGGATTTTAGGTATTTACTAATTAAACTTTAATTTCTTTTACTCTCCGAAAATACTATCAAGTTGGTAAAAATAATAATTAATCTTTACAATTTATCCTGATCATTATGTTTTAAATTCTTTCGCCCGCAGATAACTTTAAACGGAGATTTAACTCAAATTGACGTTAATGATTTTGTAAAATCATTGAAATTAATTCTCTATTTTCTTTTAATTCTTATGAATTTGTTCGTTACGTAACCCATGTTTACAATGTAACAATTTTTTGTTTGAATATGTATGTGTTACAAGACTACGTAAAAAGTTTTGTGTATTCAGTACACATGTGTAGAAGTTTCTTTATTCTCTCAAAGTAACGAAACGGCTAAACCGATTTTGATGAGGTATTTTTTAAATCGATATATTATTCTAAGCAACAATAATAATAATAATAAAAGCCTTTTTATTTTTTGCCAGGTAATAACTAAATAAGTAATCTTAATCCTATTATAACACTACTTTTCTTTTGCTTTTAATGGTTATTTTTTAGTAAGTTATGTCATATTAAATAAATGATTAATCTGCAAGTACAGCTCCACGGGTGAATGCCTCCTCCAAAGAAGCCCAATTTTACTCTATTTTGGACTATTTGCATCCAGTCCAGCCAGCCTTTTTGCCAATCTCGTCCGCTCATCTCGTAAGCGGTCTTCTCTGTAGCGTTTCACCTTGGGCCTCTCCATACTGTCACCCTTTTGGTCCATCGCTCATCTGCTAATCTCGTTACGTGCCCCGATTAGATATACTTTTTCATTTTGCGAGTCGTATTTCTTGAATTTTTAACATGCTTCGTTCTTGGTCTCTTTGACACGTGGTAATTTTTTTCTTTATTTTAGCTATATATTTCTAGGTCTGATAAGCATAAGTTAATCAAGGTAAAAGGTAGCTCAACATGACCTTAGTTTTTATTTTCGCTGACATATTGCTTCTAAAATCTTTCTTCAGGCTACAGTATTTGTTCCAAATAAGTTGAACACGCCTCTAGATTTCTGAATCGCTGTTCTCTCTGTGATTTGTTTGCCCAAGTATATGTATTTGTTTCTAAAGTTCAATACTTTGTTACCGAAAGAAATTGTCTTTTCCACGCTTTTTGTAATTAACATTGTCATGTGAGGTTCATATCTAAGCCTACCTCTTTACCAGCTAGATTTAGCGATTGGATCATGAATTTTAATTGCGAGCTTGATTCCGATAATAGCACAAAGTCGTCCGTAAATCGGAGGTGGCTGAGATATTTTCGGTCTATGTTCAGGCTACTAGTTTTTTAACACAGCTTTCTTTTTATCGACCCTAGGATGGCAATGAACAGCTCTGGTGAGGTCGGGTCACCTTGTCCCACTTCTCTTTTGATGGGAAAACTTGGACCGACATACAGCTAGGGTCGTATACAGCTTGGGCTGTATAAGTCATATGATTTTCTAAAGAGAAAAAAAAACAAAATGCAACCCATAATATTAAAGTCTCTAATAGGGGAAAAAATATCTTACAATTTAAGTATAAAATGTCCGACAACCACAAATACAAATAAAATATTATTTTTTATGCCCTTGAAATTTAATTTTAACAGTTTTTTATGAAAAAAATTTAGCGGTCTCTTAGATGCATCTTTGAGGTTATGTATCGAAATGTGTTTTGTAGCTTAAACTTTGTAAACTACGTAGAAGTCAAAAACTTGTCGTGAACCCAATGCAGCACAGAGAGCTAAATCGAAATATACATTAAGTATTTGGCAAAAATATGGTTAATGAATGCACAGTGCGTCAAAAGCTTGAAAAATTAGCTGTGTCAGTCTGACTTTTGATCTTCAAAATTAATCATGTGTGTAAGCGAGGAGAATAATTATGAATTATAAACTGTGGCGGAAGCGGATACATCTAAAACTAAGCGTAAATTAACAGCAAGATTTAACGTTACTATTTCAACCAAATTAATACATTCAAAATAAATCGATAAGCTTAAACAAATGAATAGATGTTTTTGCATGAATTAAATAATGATCAAAGCAGACATTTTTTTTAAATCTCTTTCTTAAGTTTCTTTGTTGTCTTGTCTAAAGGTGCATCATGTTTGTGTAGGATCGTTGCGAGTGATAAAAAAAAATTTCTTTTTCAATAAATATTGTCGATAATAAAGATAAAGTGCTAAAATACACTCTGAAACCAAATATTTGCAATAAAAATTAACAGCGTTGGTTTTGGTGGTCCAGCTTGTGTTATCCGCTACAGCTTCCTTAAATTTGATCAATCGATTACAACATATGTTTTCTATAATCATTTGTGATGATAAAGATTGCTATTAAAAGTTAACTGGTTAATAGTAAGCTTTATCGGCCGGTTAACAGAGACAGACATGTCGCATAAAAAACGTTGTTCAAATTACAGATTCTCGACTTGGAAACTCTTCGTCACCCATTGCATTATCTTAACCTTGCACCAACTTAACTATCTTTCAGAGGCCTTAGATCACTTAATGCAAGAAACCAATATTAGATTTCCAATAAGTTGTAGAAAACGACTTTCATGTTTTTATTATCTCTCCAGGTTTTATGGTTATCAGCAGCACCAAGCCACCTTTAAGATGGCAATAGTTATGTTGATAGTTTAGGCGCATACCTTCGTTAATTTTACTACTTCTTCGAGTCGAGATCAAACGTTTCATAGAAAAGGATCTAATATATACTGCAAAACCTATTTTGTGCAGTATCATTGTAAAGAGCTCATTTGGAGGATTCCCAAGTTCACAATAATATTTTTTTTGTTATTGGATATAAGGAAAAATTGTACAAATAATAAATGAGCTGTTGAGAATATCCGCGTGGAAATTTATGATTTCAGACAAAAAGGTACGTTTCAAAAATAAATGCAATAATAGCAATATATATTAAGCGGCAAGTCACATATATGTTTATAAGGGAGTGAAGTAGCGAGATATCGTGTGTGCAGTTAGGTTGGAGAGCATACTAGCAAATAATTGACCGTATTGGGAACACACCGGGCATATGTCATTGCGAATCTTTGAGTACTTTTATTTCAGAATTGTGAATGCACATCTTAATTTTAGGAATTATAATAATGACTTTAGCTTTATGGTTAACAGAATTTTTGTTTTGCTTTTGTAATTTTTATAATTTATTTGTTAAAACAATTATTCTTTCAGTCACAGGACACTAGATTTTGTCTTGCGTTAACAGGGTTCCCCTTTTGTTATGTGGGTTCAGATAGTTAACATAGTAGGTACCAAAAACAAAATTAAATAGTGGCTCTGTCAAAAAGCCAACAATAAAAAACACTCAAATAATTGCACTGATTAACGAATGTAGATATATTTTTATTTTTCATTTATTTTCTGTTCCATGGCCCTATACAAACTTTATAATAAGTCTTTATACTTGTCCGGTATAATAAATTAATTAAAAAATAAATTTTAGGAATTATAAGTCATCAAGAAAAAATAGGTATAAAAAGAATTAATAAAAAAAATTAAGAATAAGATCAAGACAATTTAAAAGATTACAAAAACATTTTAAAAGAGTACAAAAACAAACTAAGATTTATAACAGAGTTGTGTTTAAGAATCCTAGTAGATTGCTCCCAATTTTCAACCGTCGACAGGTCGTATTCCTCATAGGAAAATTCATATAATTTGGTTGATATTAGCGTCAAAGTTGGGAGGTCTGTCTGATACCAGATTGGTCCGAATACTGAAGCGTAACGTATCATACACGAAATTTATAATTATTTAAATTAAATTTTTATAATAGTTGTGGGCTCTGTAATAAAACATTATAAATTTAAATCCAATTTAAAAGACAAGAAAAATTGTAAAAATTCCAAAATAGTCAAAAGAAGTAAATTTTTACAAAATTTATTTAAAGGTACGTCAATAGTGCCGCGATTTGCAATAACGTCAGAAAACTGATAGAAAATTTAAAATTTTATATATTTTTCATTATTTGATTTAGAATTATTTTCAGGTTTTATTTGATTAGCAAATTTTCCTCACGATATACGAACACATTTTGTATGAAGTTTTTTATTTAAAAAACCGACCAAGTGGGGGACGAAACACATACAAATTAGAGCTCCATATTTGAGAATTTGTCCTTAAATTGTGAATTCAAGTTAATCAAAAGAATGTTTTTTTAAGTTCTAATTATATGCTCCTACCTAGAATAATAATCGGGTCGAGTATGACTGGAAAGATTTCCTAAAATGAAATTGGGGTTTTATTTATCATTTCTTTCCAAGCCATGTTATATATATATATATATATATATATATATATATATATATATATATGTCTAAACGAAAAATAATTGGTTATAAAAAGTTACATTAAGTTGTATCTTTATTCGGCGCATGTGATTCAAAGTTTGGGGAATTTTCGAAAAAAGTTTACATACATTACTATAAAATAAACTAATATTATAAATATAGAAATACAATTAATATAGTACAATATTTTGATACAAAAAACATTAGTTACTATGTTTTGACTACAAAATGTCGTTTACTCTCAAATTCAGATCGAAGCATTAGTTTTCCGGATGCAAGTTTCGCTTATATTAAAAATCTTTTCTTTTAATTTTTCATCGCATAATACCATAGATGCTTCTGTCCCTATTTTCACACAATATTCAACTGCTGCGTGTGACATGTAAAAGTAAAGGCGAAACAATTTTTGTTTTGGTTCAATTTTCAAAAGTAAGTTCTCATCGCCGTGAGACTCAATGATCTTGTTTATTTCATCATCTGTGAAATCTCGAAGTATTGGCGGATCGCAAAAGTTTTGTTACCAAGCGATAAAGTCAATATACGAGTACTATTGGCATTGAAATTATTTTGTGGCACTTCAAACGTACGAGGTTACTTTCCTGAATGAGGTGAACGTCGTGCTTTAAGTATTCTTCTGGCAGCGAGTTCCCTCAATATTCTGTTTTTATCAGACAACATCGATAAAAGCAAATTTTGTGGATGAACAAAATAGGCATTACGTTGAATTAAAGGATTTACTATTATTTTACACTCTGCAAGCAAGTATCGAGACTTTTTATTCAATTTCCAAAAGTTTTTAGACCCATCTCTGCAAATCGGATTGCTTTTTATTTGTAACCATACTGGGACGTAAACTTTGACGCAATATTCAGTTAACAGTTTTAATTCATATCATGGGTTTAACGTCGAAATATAAAGGCGCAATATTCTGTTTGCGACAATGAAAATGATTTAACATAACCATCGTTATGTTAAATAATTGTCATTGTCCACTTGTAACTGACATTGTCATTTCATGTAAGTATTTCTGATCTGTACTTAGATCTTCAAATTTAACTTCTGGAAGGTCACTTTGTTTCATACTTTACGACTGGCAAAAATTAGCAATTTTATAATGATTTGTCAATGGGACCAATATCTGAGGATGGGCCAGCGGTAACACCGTCCAGTTGGTTAAATAGGTGCCTTAATGGAAATTCGTTTAAATGAACCATGCAAATAATCCACTGTAAGGGGCGCTGAAGCCTTTTTTCGAAAAGTCTAATTACACCATTTAATTTGCCTATGTTAATAATAGTACCGTCACAACCCACTGCTATCAAATCATTCAGTTAAATTCTCTGACACAAGAAGTGCATTAATTAATGCTTCAATACTTTTGGCAGTACCTCAAGGCACTGGCGTAGCGTAACCGATATATTCAGAACCTGGATCTTTAATAATAGATATGTGTTCCTCAATCACTCTCTGTCTGTATCGTTTTGCTCCTTCCTCTCCACTTCTTAACGTTTTATCTTTTCAGCCATCAAAGTAAAGTGCTGTTGAGTGAAACTTTGTTTACTGTTTACATAACTCTTTATGTCCTTTTTTCCCTGCAAATTTTCGATTTATCAACAACCTCAAAATCTGAATATATATCGTGCAATACTGACAAAACAATCACAGCAGCTGCTCTGTCGCAAATACAGTATCGGTTGCATGTACCTGCCACCGTAGGCAAACTTTTAACTGATTTTGTTATTATCTTGTTTGTTTGTGATGTGGAAGGTAAGTTTAGCTTACTGGGTGAAGAACTGTTGCCTTCAGAGTCACTTAAAGATGACACTAAATCTTATTGATTGATATCACACATATCTAGGCTTTCGTAAATGTTACAAAAAATATTTTTTTTAACCTTTAAAGCTCACATTAAATTCACATTTTATGCAATTTAGCTGTAATAACACTATTCCACCAACTTGCATCTTTGTATCCTGTCTTTGGTCCAACAAAAATGTCTGCTCTTCTTTTAGTACCTTATTTTCTCCCCGCTTCAAAGTTATAAAAACAAAACTGATAGTAAACAATAGCGGGTATTATAATAAAACGATACTAATTCTCATTACCGACAAATTAACATGAATTTTTTGCATGAATAATATTATTTCCGTTGGTTTAGGGCGTTATGTTTGTCATTTCATATTATAAAACTTGATTGAAAATAAATGAATAATATTTGACACATTTCTAATTGAACTTATAACACAACAAAATTTCACTATTATCCTTTGCTTGCGATCTGATATGTATTATTACCTAAAACAACAGAAATTATGAGATTAAGACCAATAAACGTAGGAAAAAAATGAACTGGACCAAATTATGAGGTTTCCTTTCTTCACTACAAAACCATGAAAAGGCCAAAAAGATGACCACCAAATTTTTGAACTTCACAGCTTTTCTACTAATTTATTTTCAAGGCCATTATTAGCCGAAATATTATAATTCTAATAACTGGTAATTTTACAAATTGTACAATGAGCAAGATTTAACGGTTACTTTTATTAAGTACTCTTAAAGTAAAAGGAAGGAAGTACTCTCAAAATAAACTCACAGCCTAACATTAGAAAAAATGGCATATAATAATTTTCATCTGGACATATTTGATACAAACCTAAAGAAATGTACCGCAATAATTACACTAATTAGTTAACTGTCGTGGGATTAATTTTTTCCCTTTTGTTTATTCAGTAGAATATATTTTTTTGTTATAAAAGTGTTAGTTTTTATGCTCGTTACCTAAAGTTTTATGTTCGTACTTTTTCCTCCCGCTTTATTCATAACATAGAGCTAAATTTTAAAAGATAGGAAATTTTAATGGGTTTAAGTGTAGACTTTCCTTTATTAAATACAATTTACGTTTAATGCAAATTTAATAGAAATATTTCTACATTTTAGTTTAATTAATTAAATAATTATTTTAATTAAATTTTTTCTTTGGATTAGACCAACAGCGTTTTAAAATAATTCGTCACCTTTAATATTTCTGGAGCATATTTAGAAATTTTTTTTAATGAAATTTAAATTAATAAAAGTGTAGAATAAATAATTAACTGCTAATGAAACTTTATAAAAAATACTCGGTACGTTATTTTTATTGGATAATACAAGAAAAAAACAAAAAAGAGAACGAAAAGGAAGTTTTGCCAAAAATAAAGTTAAGACGATTTAACTAATTTGGCCAACATGTGCTCGAAAAGCCTTTTATACCTTATTTACTCATGTCGACTGTTCGTGATCTCGGGAAGAAACTGGTGATAAAATATCAACTATGTAATTAAAAGATACAGTTAATTCATTCGATAAATCTGAGTGAAGGGAAAAGGTATAAGTACTATAAGTAAAATGTTATAATTTTTTTAAACATTTTCGTAACGAAGTCAAAAATTTTAACAAACCATCTAACAAAGATATTTATTGTAATGTCCGATATTTCCAGAGATAATATGCATAACCGTACTTTATAGTTATGTTAACAATTAAAAGTATTCATTTTTTACTACGCAACAAGATTAAAATTTCTATCTACCAAAGTTACTACGACCAACTTGCATGACATGTTTTATGCACGTTTTAGAGTTTTTTTCCGTAATGTCCTTGTGAATAACAAGTCATATAAGTCATATTTGTTGATCTGTAAGGTACCACTAAATCAAATACCATAAATAAAAAAACGAAGCTCCGTTAGCTGTTTTTCCGACTATCGTTTCGCAGAAAACATTCAATATCGTTATTCACAATTTTTTTTCCTAAAAGCTTCGTGAACGAAAAATATGGTAATTATACAGCAACAACGAACCCGGGCAATGGTCTACGCCATTCTGTCAAGAACAACCATTTGCTGATTATTTAAAGATTTTATATCGATATGGGTCACTTCAAATGAATATCAAGGAGAAAATGTATTACAACATATAAAAGTGATTTATTTATTTCTTTGTAATAAAGCACGATCAGACATATGCAAGGTTCTATTTAAATTTTTTAAATGGTAAATTTTCGTTGGATAGGGAATTATTTTAAAATATCATTCAAGTTAATTTCAAAATGCGGATATATTGACGCTGATACTTTAAAGAATTTCTTAATAATATAACCCTTCACCCGTATAATCTCTCTACTAGTCTTCTTTTAAAAAGGTTAGAAGATAAGATGTAAGGCGTTCAACTTCATTTCTCTATTCTGATATAATTCCCTTATTTTTAGAAACTTAGAAACTTTCGAAAAATCTTCTCAAATAAAACCGTTCTTTTAATTTATAAATTCTTACTTAAAGATATTTGCCAGTTTATTGCACCCATTCATATATAGATATAACCCAAATTTTTAAAAATAAATTTAAGGTTGAAAATGGTTTTTCAAATATAGCATAAAACATGGATATACTTCCTAATAATTATAGCGGATTGATTTTCTTCAATATTGAATATATATACAACGAATTAAGTATCGAGTTCACTTTAGAAACTAATCACACTTGTATACTTTTATTTATGTTGCTACAAGTTTTCTCCTGTTCATAAATCTAGTTGCATTTTAAACGTTTTCATCTAACTTGTTTTAATGTTTGTCCGTTTCCCATAAATATTAATCAACATTTCACTCACAACCTGGCGAACAAAAGACATAAAATTTTGCACACATACTTGTTTCCTGTGAAAATACATGGTAATAGTGAAGTCAGAATTTCAAGACAGAGATAATAGGTGGGCGGAGACTCTTTTTAAGGGCGAATAGGAGACCCAACAAGTTTGAACTCGTTTCACTCCCTTTATAAGTTCGTTTATATTTCTTATTTTTAGTGCATTTTAAATAAAAGCTCTTTTGTTTATCTATTAAATATTTAGTCTTATATCAATATTATAACTTTATTTCTTTTTTATATCGATATTCTAACTTTTATTATTTTGGAATACACTTACAAACCGAGGTCGTATTTATTTTTTCGTAAATACGGCTGATATCGAAGACTTTCTGATATTAAAGGGTAAGTATTTTTACGTATTACGGAATAACCATGACGAATAAAACTAGAATAAAATGTCCACCTGCCACAAATAATAAGAAAGAAACAAAAACGCTACCGATAAAATCGGTTCAAAAGAAACTTTTATTAACGTTGTTGTAACTTCATCTGTAAACCACTATTCCTACGTCGACTTTACCTTAACTTTGGAATGGCCCAATAATTGTTCATCTCTCAGTAATATTTTTCTGAAATCAGATTTCAGGACAAGTGTTTATCAGTTTCAAAGAAGTTTGGAATGTATAAAAATGCCTTATTTTTAACATAGTATTACTTGATTTTAAAAGTTAGAAGTTGTGTTGGCTAAAGTTGTATTAAATGTTGTAAACTCACACCAATAAATATCAATCGTCAAGCTAAAAAAATATTAATATTTTATTTAAAAAAAAATTCTAATGAATCAATATGCCAACTGATGTAAAAGGTTAAAGTTATGCAATATTTATAAATGATTTAAGATGAGATTCAACTTAAGAAAGCATATAGGTAGATCATTTTTTGTGAAACTTTATATCCTTTTAACTAATACAAAAGAAAGATGGCAGTATATAACTTTCATCTTAAGTTTAAATATTTTTAAAGATCTCTTTCCCAATGTCTTAAGAAATTTTGAAAAATTTTATCAGTTCACATACTGTGTATAACTTATACGATGTATAAGTAATCATCATTATAGTCTTATAATAACTCTTATTTGTTATGAACTGTGGTGGACAGATATATAACGTTAATTAGGTACAAGAATAAGTAAAATATTGTCTTGCAATATTTACCAGGACTTTTAAAATATTTACGTAAGATTGTTACTTGCTTTCTATTGTGCTTCTACTGAATAAACATGCATATTGGCGATGACTCTAATATACAGAAATTTGATACAGTTCTGCGCTGAAAATATATTCTTAAGCTAATTTTTAATACGTGTTGATAATGGTTTAATTAGTAAGGTAGTTTAAATTTTAAACATTTTAAAATAAACAAAGGTGACAAGTATAATTAGAAGAAATCATGGGAAACACCATGCGTAGAATAAATTTTCCTAATTCAGAATTTCTGAAATTAAAAAGAAACTATGAATCAATGTAATGAAAACGAAGGACGAAACTCACTTGTTCATATTCAAATGTTTTGATAATATACCTTAGTCTACAAAATAGGAACAAATCATCATTATCATATATATTAATACGCTAAGGTTAAGATGTTACTCTCCCTTTTTAGAAAAAACCTCACAACTAATCCACATAAATTATATATAATTTTATAGATTATTGCATGCTCTACCGGCATCCACAACTAAAAAATGTATTATTGCTATTGTTTTTGCAAATTAATTAATTATTAAAATTATATACACAAAACAGCAATGCTGCCATCTAACGGCTCAACGTCAATATGATTGACGGTCGGTAAAATTTTTGTTTAATTTTAAATCCACTCACGTATAAATAAAGTGGCGCTTTAGCTCAATACTTTTGATACTTGCGCCTCTATATGTCAATTTTATTAAAATATTTGTTTGATCTGTCATCTGAGCTTTATAATGGAATTATATATATATATATATATATATATATATATATATATATATATATATATATATAATGGAATAAAAACGTAATAAGCAGTGCGCAAAATTAGAAATGAATTGAATACCTGCAATCAATTTTGATTTATTAAATTGAGTTGAATAATTTATAATGCGAAGACTTCGCACGGGTCACGCTAGTATAAAATATTCGTATTATACCTGAAATTTATCTATATAATGTGGCCCATATGGATAAAAAGGTTTTAAATAATTTTTAAAGGGTTTTCCCTAACGGCAATAACGGTCAAACGGTACTGACCATGAGACTCGTACTTCTCAATCAGTTATCATTCATATTTTTGTACTGCTAATCATATTTATCTCCGCCGAAGCTTGTGGGTAAAATTATGCGTACACTATATTTCAGTGACAACAAAAGATGATACTCGGTATTCAAATATTTCTTTTTTTATGCAAGAGTAACAACGTTCTTTGGTTACCAATCCGATTAGTTCACAAGTGTATGTAGTGTTACTGCTAACGTATTCGTTGTATATACTAAATGTTAATAAACACTAAAAAAATGATTCTATATAATCATCAAGCGAAAGCTAAAATAAACTAATCTCACAAGAATTGGAATTAATATGCATGTATTTATTCGTGGAAGTATAAAATGATATATTGCATTCTAATCAGCACAATTAACGAATTCCTGAAATATTTAAAAAATTGAGATCATTTTATATAGACGTAATTCCGCAAAAACGAGCCATTTAATTAAAACATGTCAGATTTTGTTAACGAATTCTGAATACAAATTTTCTTTATTTACCATTTCTTGAGATTTTCTGAACAAAAAACAAAATAAAAAAGTAATTAAATTTGTGTTGAATTTTAAAACTTTGCACGGGAACAAACACTTATTTTTTATTCTCATTTTAAATTGCAAGTTTTTTTCAATTATATTATATTATTATTATTATTTGGAGTAATTTGTGATTGGCATGTAAAATAATCATTTTTGGATTTCAATGTTCATAACTTCTACAAAATTATAGTCAAATATGAAATATGTAGGCTGTTTCAAAAATCTAAATAAGTGCTCTCCAAGAATGGCTTTTATTGTACTTCTATTCTTATTTGCAATATTCACCATTTAAAATTGCATAATTACGTTGAAGTTAAATTTTTCACATTATTTTGTTTTTATTTTCATTTTAATCAGGTAATTTTTATCATAAAATGTATTTAATTACAGTATCTAAATTCTAAAATTGATTCGTACAATTATTTATTACCTCATTAAGTAAAGTCGAACGAAGATTTTATTTCGCTCTATTTATGAACTAAAATTCCTGGGGCGTAATAAGAACTCTTGTGAGTCAATGTTATACCTTAATGATCTTTAATCAATTTAAATTTTCAAATCTTATCTCTCTAAGTGAGAATCAATTAACAATATCTTTTTTCGGGCCTATTTCACCGCTCGCGGGTAAAGTTGCCGATAATTATTTGACGCTTATTTGAAAGATAGCGTGCCAATTTCTATTTCACAGATTTCTGGTAGCCTTATTTGATAGATATAACTGTTTTTATCTATCAGATTAGAAAACTTATTAAAATCCTTAAACGGTTTTCTCATGAAGTGGTTGTTAACTTATATAACACTTATTAGACAGATGGTGCGCCAATTTCTCTTACGCAGATGACTTACTGCTAATTTTTCAGCAAATAACGTAAATGGTATTTTTGGACCAGATAAAAAAAGTATTCAAAGGCGCGTGATTTTAATTAAATTGTATATTTCCATTTTGTTGAAAAAAATTAAGCAACAATTTCAACGTATGCTACAGATCGATTTTTTATTGGATAATACACGTAAAACCTGTTTAACAAGAAAAATTTCGTCTTATGATTAGTTAATTAAAAATTTTAATTAGCAGTTACCATTAGCTAACGACTCCTTAATTCCAACATTAATTTTTTTACTTAAGTACCTGTTTCAGTATTTACATTTTATTATTTCTTATTTTTAATATATATATATATATATATATATATATATATATATACACACATATATATATATATATATACATATATATATATACATATATATATATATATATATATATATATATATATATGTGTGTGTATATATATATATAAATTTGTATTCGCTTGGAACTAATTTTATATATAAAACTATTTTCAATACAAATTTTCTTCCAATTTCTTAAAGACAGATGGAGAAAAATTTCTTCATAACGAAAGTATCTTTATACCGGGTATTTTTTTATATTTTATAACTATAATGTAATATCATGATTTTTATATAAATAAGCAAATGTACCGAACTTACGATTTTCTTGATAATGCAGATTTTTTTACCTTTCTCCCTCGCGCGATGTAATTTTTATATATGGTTATTAAAGCAACCGGTGCACGAATAATTCGAATTGTTTTGAAGTAAAAGCGAAGTAAATGAAATGGAAAACGTCCAAGTAATTATCCTCGTAGAATATACTCACGTTAAATTATAATCACCAAGTACAGTTTTATATATCTAGGAACAAATCGCGTGAATGTTTAGACATTCGAAGTATAAAATATTTATTGACAAGTAAAAAAAATGCGATATATTATGGACAGAAAGGCATTTTCAACTAAAGTTTTTTCAACTAACATTTTAAACTAAGATTATGCACATATACGTGGATAAAAAAATAACAATTATTTGCTGACCCTACTTCAAAGTTTTTTCACTCTAGCTGAATATCAATATAAAGAATTTCAAATGAAAACTAAAAAAAAACAATAAAATCATTTATGCTGTTTGAAAAAGTAGTTTTTCAATATTAAACAAAAAAATACCTTAGATTTGACTAGAGTACACGCTGCTAGGGTAGCCATTTGCAGTACTTCATAACGTAAAGATTATTTCTGGTGATGAGCATTTTAGCAATGTGAAAACTTGGACTGGATGGACTAGATTGAACACGATAATGAAGATGACCATAACATCGGCAGTAGATAAATAGATCCTAAGGTAATGTTTATGAATTGAATATTAAAAGTTAGCAAATACTTTTTCTATATAACCTGTAATTCAACTTGCTTTGCATAAATAATACTGTAGAAGTATTGGCTTTTATTTATATATAGAAGTATTAAATTTTATTTCTTTTACCTTTTAATCAATCAATTTTTCTAATTTTAGTTCGAATAAAAATAATAAAAATTCTACCAACATTACTTATGGTTAACTGTAACTGAAAATACAAATTATCAAAATAAACAGAAATGTGAATATGAAAAAGAAAAACTTAAAATATAAGATATATTTTCGTAATATACATTAAAAAAATCTGTTCTTACTTATCTTTACAATGAAGTTTTTAATATTTCGCATTTTACATGTAAACAAGGTAAATCGTTACAATACATTATAATCATACCCTTCAACGACTAATATTTTAATTTTAAAGTTTAATGTCCCTATAGAAATCATTCGCAGAAATTTTTTTATCAATTGTGTTTTCTTTCTGCTAGAGATAGAAATCTTTCCGTCACCTTAAGTAAAAAAGTTGATTATTCTTTCAGATTTTTTTAAACTTATTAGCCATAAATAAACTATAAATTGAATTTAAAAGCGTGAATTAAATTTAAAAGTACAAAGTATATAGTGTCTAGTAGGTTAATTTTGCACTGTTTCACAGCTTTTGATTTACTACTTTACACTTAGGAAAGTGTGAAATTTAAAAAGAACTGGGCAAGAAAGTAAATAATTTTTTTTTAAAAACCATGCAATTAATTTTGAAGTTATGGTGCTGATATTTCTGAATTTAAAAACTGTGAAGTTTATTTGAACTTTTAAAACTAATGTTGATATAATGTAATGGTAATGATTATTTAGAATGACAAGAGGTATATGAATAAATTGCTTATACCAATTTTGTCTATTTACTCATTTAACAATATTTTTGGAAAAATGTTACATACATTAAATTACCCGCTAAAATTTTATAAAAACTGTGGCTGTTAAAACTCAACTGATAATTTAAATTTGGGACATCGTAGCATATAAAAATAATAATATTTGATTATTGGAGCCGACCGCTGTATAAAATACTTGTAATTCTAAATTTACTAATTATTAAATACATTTCAAATACCTATTAGATTTCAATCAAAGCGCAGTAAATGAATACGTGTTATAAACATATCATATTACCTTTTCAAGGACCTGCCTGTTTACGTAGCAAGAAAGATTTACTGCCCGCTCACCCACTCAGCTTATACTGGTTAAAAAACGATACAAAGGACCCCTTTCATTAAATTCAAGGAAGTCCCATTGCAAGTTTAAATATTAAAATATCCAGAGACGATTTACTGGCTATCTACTTAGAACAAAGCCTTCCTATCATAAAACCGAAGTATTCTGCATTCCAACTCAACACATCGTAAGAAATAAAAGCCGTCTTTGTTAACACCTTTTGTATTTTGCCTTTTTTTAATAATTTTTTATATACAAGTTAAACATTTTTATTTATTTTTTTTTTCAAAATACATCGAAACATAATTTGCGAAGGCTTGTCAAATAAGTGACATATTCAGTTAGTTTATTATATTATCCAGTGCATGTCTTAAATACGCCACGACATCGTTGAGGTTATACAAATGTCAAGAGCCGAAGAGCATTTAGTCGAAATGGATTTGAACCATATTAATGGTCTGTGTCACCGCTTGTTGATAAAATATCTGATAACTGTCTGGCAGATAAAATATGTGTTGGATAAATGTAGCCTATATTTATTTCCTGTTTCACCACTCAAGATCTCGATGAAATACCTATAGATATAGACATATGTAGATTTAATTAGACGGTTGGATTGGTCAGAGTATCAAGGAGGACGATGCGGTTTTGTCATACGTTCTAAATACGATATTTATTTAATACATAAATATCAAAATCCTGTCTGACTTTTGTCGAAATATTTTTGGAATAATGGAATATGTTTATATTTATTATAAAATATTATTACACAATGGTTTGTTATTGCTTTATGCTGATGCTAATATAAAAACAAGATAGCTGGTAAAAATAGGATAGCTATTAACTCTGCAAAACTCTATTTATTCGATGCCACTGTATTTTTGACGTTTTTTTCATTTTTGTTTATAAACAGATTGAGCGAATGCAACTTTGTACTTTTAAATTTAATTCACGCTTTTAAATTCAATATTTAGTTTATTTATGGCTAACAAGTTTAAAAAACCCTGAAAGAATAATCAACTTTTTTATTTAAGTTGACGGAAAGATTTCTATCCCTGGCAGAAAGAAAACATAATTGATAAAAAAAATTCTTCGAATGATTTCCATCGGAATATTAAACTTTAAAATTAAAATATTAGTCGTTGAAGAGGGAAAAAAGCTGGTGTGGTTTGGATTAAACTCTACAAACGTAGACAGGGGTATTCAACAAGAGTAAAAGACAAATGTGGTTTTACTGTCTGTGGTATAGGTTATTGATTTTTAGGGGTATCATGTCTTAAGTTTTAATGTGTGACTAACAGTATTTTGTAAAAATAGAGAGTGATATTTCAAATCTTATGTCAGACTAATATGATTATAATATGTTTTTAATACCAATAATATTGGACAATTGGGACAATTTACATTTTTCTAATCACTTGATATTTACAATAAAGTTGAAAATTATTCCGATGCAAAATGATTTTTATTGTATTTTCACTATCATTTATTTGTACAATACTAATGTGTGATCATATTCAGCGTAGTATTCATCAAATTATTTTTATGACAATCAAAGTGCTCATCAGCATAAATAATAGTTACATTATGAATTACTGCACATGCTGCAATTATTGCTGGTATTTTAGTTAAATGTAAGGTGAAGTATAAAAATGTGAGAGAAATTTTTAAATTTTTTTAACGAAGCACAAAAATTATATATATATATATATATATATATATATATATATATATATATATATTCTAGAATCAGCCAAAGTTATATTACTGACATGGAAGAATGAAAAGCGTGGATGGTGATTGAACTACGGATTAACATTTAAAAAAATTAAATCAACTAAAAAACAATGATGAACGAATCCAAAAAGTATCAGAAACAAAGTGCACCTATATCTTGCATAAATGAGGAGATTACTTAAGTCTCTCAAGATAAATGAGGCGAGTGAAAACAAATAACTTTAAAATAAAAAAGGCATTCGGTTTTGCCTATATGTTATGGGGATACCTCTTTAAAAAAAAGAGTCTAAAGCTTGACTTTCTGGGTTTGACATGGAATAAGCTAAGCTTACATAGTTTAATCATTATTGTGGTCAAAAATGGGTGCCCTCCTCAAATTTTGACCCACTGACCGCCAATGGAAAGAGCTTTTATTTTCTTTTTAAATAATTCACATCATCAAATTAGCCAGCTTTTGATCTAACTTTAACTTTCTCTTTTATTGTGTCTTTGACATTACAATACCATCCCTGTCCATATAATTAAGAGCTCATATAATTGGTTATAATAGGCTTATTTTTTTCTCAAATTATATAACTTTCTGAATTTTTTTTTCAATAAACATATCTCTAATTATAGTATTATGTATTGAACTTAGAAATAAGAAAAAAAAATTGAATTGAAAAAGTTAAATTTAACCAAGATATTAACCTCTTTTTTTGGCCATGTATACAGGCCGTCGGTATAAAATAAACATTATCTAAATACTTTTTATTTTTATATTTATAAGAAAGAAATAATGTATTTATTGGTAATAAAATGTTTTTAAATTCTAAAAACAAATTCAGGCATTTAAATGTCTCGTGATAATTGGTAATAATTAAAATAAAAAGTTAACAGAAATACTCAATCACTGGTATAATAGGTCGTTGTGAAATAACTTTCGTTACTATCGTTCAATATTCAAGCCGAAAAAATGATATATGTTTATTTATATATGACCGTTAAAAGTTATACTTCTTTTGCATAATACAATAATAACTTTATTCAGCACGCAAATAATGAAAATAAAGTAATAAAGGCTTGGAGCGTGATTGATAAATACAGTTGGTAAAATCGAAATTCAATTAAATAATTAAACTTTGAAAATTAAAATTTATTTGACAGATTACTGCTCCACCACTACATTTTTCTGCTGGCTTGAGACCGTTTCCAAATACTCATGGTTCAATTATATAATTTTCTCATCCAGAGAAGTAAAATTATAACTTTTTTTAAAATTTATTTTAATATTAAATTTAATTATTGTGAATCTTAGCACTAAATTTAATGTGAACACATGCATATAATAAATTGTAAAATTTGCAAAAACAATCTAAAGTTTAATTATTAGTGAAAAGAAATGAATATGCTAAAAATTATTTTAATTTGTTAATTTTAAATAGTTAATAAATTATAGAGTAGTAATTTATAATTTATAATTCAAATAAATGGTCTTATAGGTGAAAGCAAGCAGAAAAATAAAATGGTGGAACACTCGTCTGTCAAGTAATTTGTTTATATATGTATAGTGAGTAACTTTCACTCTCATCACTTTTTTCATAATGCACCTGAGAACTATAACCTCTATTAAGATGCCACGGCGCTGCATCGTAATCGTTTGATTAAAACATACACAATAAAACATGATATTACAGAATAAAATTTATTATTGTTAATTATTGTAAAAAATGTGAAATCTGCAATGTTAATATAAATGAATACAGAGAAAAATCGGGCAATAATTCAGGTTTCGGCTAGTAATACAATAATATTACAACCATTAAAACCTGGGGAGTTACAAATAGCTAAAATAAGTTTAAATACTTAATTTAAATTAAAACAAGTCTTCTGAATAGCATGAAGCTAAGACTACTTGTATGTAAAATCTTTAAAGATGACTTGCTAAATTTTAACAAATACAAAAAGTGGCAACAAACATGTCTAAGACATTTTAGAAAAAGCAGAAAAACTCAGGGCTAAAGATAATATGAAATATTTGCAAAACTAATCTACGTAGCTTGCTAGTAAATCAATTCATTCACTATGTCTGTGTAGATTCGACTTTCTGGACATATACATATATAGCTGCAATTTCTTATGGAAAATCGCAAATTCGAAAATAGCCTCCATTCTCTCTAAACCTTACTATTAGCCGACTAAACTATAAATTTCATCTATATTCAAATTTACCATCTACATCTCTGTAAAAGTGCTTTACTATCTTACCAAAAAAGATCCTTTTTTGTCAAAGGACGTTCGGTAAACCAATAAAGTTGAGACTATTTTGAATATATGACCTTTCGCTTGTAAGCCAAGAGGACCATACATTATTACTACCAGGCGAATGGACTTATATGGTTATCTGTTCACCCACATATACATGTCACAGGAAATTGAATATATCCACAGGAAATTGAATAAAACTAAAATATGAATATTTCATGAGCCTGTTGAACATAATTTTTGGGGTAAGTTTATACATAAAAAAAATATCAAAAATATATATTCTACCTTTTTAAATCAGTATGCTTATTGTTTGATCTATATGGATCTATATTGTTCTGGAGGGTTTTGTCAGTGAAGGAACATATTTTACTAACCTTCAAGCATATACTCGTCAATCAATTCCCTTATTTTTGTCCACCATGCTTTTGAGTAAAATTATGTAAACGACAAGGTTTAGTGAAAATGACCACCGGAAAGAAAAAGGTCGCGGATTTTTTCTATCGCATAAAAGGCATTGGATTTGTTTTGATAGGATTGTGTGTGACTTTTATTTGGTCCCTTTTGTGATCTGAATGCGATGTAAATAAAATATAAATTTAAATAACTATCTAGTTTGAGCACTCACTTTCTTTTGATAATTATATTGCAAAAATCGAAAAGCAATTGAATACCAATTTTACTTATTTAATTTTGCACAGATTTTGGAAAATTTATCACGATATAATTGATAATTGTGATAAATTTTTTTTGAAAAAGTTTTAAAAAAATGTAATTTTGCTCTTTATAAATAAGTCATAGAAACAAGTATCATAGCAATTCGAAAGAAGTGTAGCTATATTGCATATTTAAGTGGAGAATTCCAACCTAATTCGATTTGAAACGCCAGTGTACAACACAGTGTACAAACGCCTAAAAATACGACAAATACTTTTAAATATTTGTTTAAATGGATGGGAGTTTTCTCATCAGGACAAAGCAAATAATAATTATGTATTATATGGTACATATAGAAATAACCATTTGATCTCGGATCATATGTGTATTTGTTTATGAAATACCTTTTGAACCTAGACATGAAACTGTCATTCACGTTGTGTAAGATCTAAATAGTTGAACTGGTTTCTAATTCACTCCCGGAGTATGGCAGGTCTAACGTTGTAGTAACTTAACGATTTACTCTACATATTACATAATATGTTTACCTTGCCTGTGAATCACAGACGATCTTCAATTTCACTGCTCTGCTTATACCGTTTATCAATTTAATTTTAACTGCATTGTTTATACATTTTATGTCGTTTATCAACTTAGGTACTTATTCCCCATTATGATAAACATGACCTTTACCATTCGTGCACATAACATTCTATAATTAAGGCACGTAATGAAATGCGGGAAAGTGGGTGTAATATTCCGCTTCGCTTATTCGATTAAAAGTTTATCGTTAGTCATAAAATCTAGATGACGGAATATATATACTCAAACTAAAACTCAAGACTAACTTGATAAAAATTTAAAATAAAAGCAAATTTCTTAATTGTCAAAAGGTAAAAATGGAATTAATGTTGCTCAGCATAAATTTAATCATCGTAACTCAAAAAATCACTGGAATATAAAACTGTAACCAATAATTTAATCAGTGAAGGAATTATGAAAATTGACAGTAACTTGCACTTAATTAAGGGGCTGAACTTGCACTAAGTTAGGTGCGATACGGTACCTCCGTATGGTATAATACAACTCTTTTGGTATAATGGACCAAAAGAGTTGTATTATATGATTAAAACTTGGCTTTCATGAAATCGACTTTAGTCAATTTTGTTAAATTGTTCATTTTACTAATCATAAGTTGTTATGTTGCGTATATGTACACACAATTGGTATAAGATATTCTTAATTTTCTAAACAACAAACTCAATATATTTATTGAATCAAACGCCCTGATGCATATAGATAATTGAAAATATATAATATTTGTTTCTATGTTGAAATCGGTAAAACTTTAGTTAAATTAGTTCGGGTATAGGTTTTCCTACCTCAAGATGGAAAAAACGGAATCCTTATGAAATAATTTTCTTTTGCTTCTGAGTGTCTGTTTATTACAAGTTTTTTTAAAAACCGTTTGATATGGAATCATGACGTTTTGGGTAGTGAAGCATGTTAACTCTGCGTATTTTTCAATGGTTGATACAACAAAATATTTACATACAAATTTTAGAGTGCAAATGAAGTATTCGATTTTCCTTTTTTTTATTTAATATTTCAAGTACATTTCGATTAAAAAACGCAAGAAATAATAGTTTCCAACTGTTTTTTTGACAGGGAATCGTATAAGATAGCAAAGATATTCGTGAAAAGTTCACGCACTTTTTCTTAGAAATAGTCTGACAAAACAAATTAATCCGCAGTTACAGAAAAGTTAAGAATCCAAAATTTCTGAAAAAAAATTTAAAGAAGGAAATTGAGATAATGGATTCTTTTTTAATTTCCTTTTCAGAACTCGACAAAAATATGCCTCCTTCGATGTCCTCTTCAAAAAGTCAAAATTATAAAAAAAACAGTATTACTGTAATTTACGTCAATAAAGAAAACTATTCAATATGCCATGGTTTCTGAGAAATTAACAACACAGTGAAATGAAACTACGTAATGTAGTATTATTTCTACTTTCTTTAATTTTTTTACCACGGCCTAGGTTTCGTTGTATTATAATATCTTCAGGTGGGCTATTAGCAAAAAATTGATCTTATAACATCTTTGCTAATAGCCCACCTGAAGATGTTGTAACATAACGAAATCTAGGTCGTGGTAAAGGAATTAAAGAAAGTAGAAAGTAAAAATTTCTACAAAATTAATGCCAAATATATTCAAATTAATGACATTTTACACCTGTGAGATGTACAGGTACTAGGCAATGGGTAACATATTTACGTGATGAAAAACAATATTACTGAACCCTTTTATTGAAACTTCTACCCGTAATAACCAAGTTTTTTTTACAATAAACTTAAGGGAGAAGTTACTCCTATTAGAACTGAATAAGTTGCTCGACATCAATTTACATCATAAAGTACCTTTTAATAGAAATTTCTAGTGATACGTTTAATCACTATTTATTTTAATATATTTACAAATAATGAAGTTGCGATCATATTTCATGACTAATTTTCACTATTTTTGTTTACACTTACATTTAATTGGTTTGCTCTGTTTAATGTGGAATGAAATTATCAGTTGTTCCTTGGAGGATGTAATTTCCATTTTTGTAAAAAGGTTATTTACTTGAAGAAAACTAGAGTCAATTACTTTTGAATTAGGATAACCTAATTTATTTAATGTTCATTAGCGGGGTTTTTCTAAAATTGTTATATTACATGGAAAAAAAACATTTTCATGATATTGACGGGTTTGTATCCTGCACGGAGTTATATAATCCGTGCATATAAAAATCATTATTTATTTTATTTTCACTATACTATTTATTTGCATGTAACTTTGTTTATACTTGCTTTATGTTTGTCGCAATCGTAGTCGATGGATGTTGAGAAAAATTGCTTTCGTTTTTTACGCTAAACAGAAATAAGGGTAACAAGTGATCTAGTATCGGGATTGAGTATCGACATAGTAAATTACTACACTTAAATAAAACGAACAATGTAAAGCGAGCGAATCATTACAGAAGGATATGATCTGAAAATTATAAAAGTTTTATTTAAAAGATGAAATCATTTTACTCATCTCTTGTATTACCAGACATTCAGAAAGCTGCAAAATACTAGCATTCTTGATATAATGCGGCTAGCAAGATGAAAAACAGTAACAATTTTTTAAACTTACTACGCCAAAATCCAGTAAAGATACTATACTTACTTGATATGTACTAAGGTATATCTGCAAAAAATATCGTAGTGTCGAGTATATTATATAAAAATATATATCTCGCCATTATTACTATATTCGATGAGGGTTAGATATAGTGACAGTCGATTTTCTTTGTACTATATTTATTTTAACTTCTACAAATGGTTATATTATTAAAAACATATGAAAAAATTATGATTTGGCATCATTTTATAAATCAAATAGTAGAAGAATTTTGCCAAATATTTGTTTTCAAAATATGTGCTTTCAACCATAGCACAAATACTTAATTCTGCATTCGACTCGTTTCGCACGACCTACACAATATCTAATCTGTGCAATACGTAAGCTCCTGCAAGGACGTATCAAGTTAAAACAAGACAGGGATTCAAACAGGTAAATGCCAAGTGATCTTGTTCGCGAGAGCCATCCGCCATCGCGTCGAGGCGCATACAAAAACATTGGTTATTTTCCATTATCTTCCCAACAGCAAATCAAAGATTTCCATGGTGCTTCGCGTTTATATCACTCAAGATGCAAGTATTTTGCAAAAGCCAGGCTAATATTCTATTAAAAACCTGAGCCTACTGATCGATCAAAATCTTAATTGGTGGTCTCAAGTAAATAATGTTAATCGTCGTGTTTTCAACATGATACATTCTTTGAAACGTCTTCAAAATTTTCTTCCGACTATTATATATTTTCTTTCAACATCTTCAAAATTTATGCATTCGGTATATCTTCGGCCTCAGAAAATATGATCACATTTCTGAATACAGGTCACTTCTCAAATGGCTGAAAATCCGTGATCAATGCCAACTTCACATACTTACACTTCTTTTTAACATATTAAACATCCTCATAGCCCAAATTATCTTAATGGCAAATTTAAAGACTTGTCTGCTCACGGTCTTGGGCTGCGATCTGAAAGTTCACACACCCTACTTATTCCTAAACATACCTCTACCACTTATGAAAAATCCTTCACGGTCCAAGCAGCAAAAAATTGGAATCACCTGGATCCTGACATTAGGAAAATCATGTCTCTAAATATTTTCAAAGATCGAGTGAAAAAGTCCTGCATCTCCTGAAACCTTTTCCTTTGTGTCCTTGCCTTTCCTGTCTTTCCCATCCCAAATCATGTCAATATTTTGTTTTCTTTTTTAATTTACTTTTGTTTTTTTTGTCTAATGTGCTATGAAGAATTTTCATTGTAAGATCTCTTACAGTCTACCAACTAAATTTCAATACAAATTATTTTGGTTGACTGGAAGAGATTCATGTAGCAATAAGTCCGCCATATGTACTGTACATAAAAGTTAATAATAAATAAATAATATTACTAATTGGAATTGCCTCATTATAATAAAATATTAATAATGAAAACGCAATCCGGCATTGCGTTTTCATTATAACTATTCTATTATGTTTTTTGCCTTAGCGTTTATAAACATGCATGCGATCTTTCCCCCAGTATACTCGAACAGTGCTTACAATTTTTTATATTGTTACATGGATAAATCATTGAAAGAAACTTTAATGTTGGTAGTGTGTAATTGCACTGGATGAGACTCTAAGTTATATTTTATAGCGATATCCAGTCTATTTGAAGGCCTTTCTCAACAAAGGCCAGGGTATACATTATTTTGAAGGCAATATATCTTGAAAAAATGATTTAAAATAAGAGCTAGCCATGAATATTACTTATTTCAAATTTTATATATGGTATAGCGCCTGTAAAAAAACAAATTATAAATTATTAAAAATAAATCTAACGACTAATCGCCACTTTATAATGTATCAATCATTCGCGTATAATAAATGTTATTAAATAGAAGTATTCAATAAAGCAACAAATTAATCCATTAGGGTAAAATCGACCTTCGATGGTTAATGAATGCTAATCGTATAAGCAATACACGAATGATTACTTCATTATATTAAGTAATAAATCCCTATATCCTGAGCAAATTTAGCTTTAAAATGACTATACACTTATTTTAATATGATAATTCTCTTATTTATTTTTCAGGTTAGCGTAACTTTTATTAATTATTTCTTGACAGAATAAGCGTTTTAATATAACAAAATTGGTCGAGTGCAGGATATACTTACACAATCATTATCCTGTGCCGTCAATCCCTACTTAAACATTAATAGTTATGCACTCCTACTTTGTGCTTAAAAGGGGCCCACCTGTCGCGTTACCCTCTGCTGATCGCACCAATGGTGTATTGAATATGCGAGGAGCTTATTGAAGAGCGTTGTAACTGAGTCAAATTAAAAAATTTTAAAAAAGTGTAAAAACAAAAATGCTCTCTTACATCGTGAGACATATTTTCACTCACAGTTTAGCAAGAAATTTTATGTCTTAATTTTATATGCCATTAAAATGATAATAGTTATTATTATAAGGCGGAAACAGTAATTAACATAGATACTATACACCCCTCCTAAAACAGAGCTATAAACCGCAGAACTGGGTCGGTTTTGCCCGGACGTCAAATGTAAACAACTCGTAGCGAGCGAGCATGATAATAGTTTGATAATTCAATAAATGTTATTACAAACACGGGCCGTCGCCGTGGTGTAATTGCATAGCTGAAATGCAATAAACCAGTGGTGAGCAGCAGTACCACTGGTGCGAAGCTATGCTCCGCTATCGCCAATCTGCCTGCCCAGAACTGTGATTATGGGCATTATTTCCTCTGATATGCTTATTGGAGAGGTTTACGTCCAGCACTGGATTAAGGTAAGTTGTTGCTGATTATAATAATAATTTAATTTAGAGGATATATGGACTTACACAATATTATTTTATCCTTGCTCTATATATAAACGCATATCTTATCTATATAATTATCATTAGACGTTAAAGAGTCAGAGAAGGATAAACAATATATAAATATCTGAAATATTATAGTCTATTACTTATAACTATGTTTGCAGTAACTTTATATTATCTCTCTACTAAGATACAAAATCTTCTATAAGTTCGAATTATTTAAAATTTTGCGCCTGTAGACTCCAGAAATAAGGGTAAAGGGAAAGTAATGTTCTTTTTATGCATATTTATACAGAAGTTCAAAAAATATGCGAATTCTTTTATGTATTCTTGTGACACTAAACTTGATCTTCTCGCCCCTCGTAAATTTCCACCTCTTATTACGGATAAAAAGATTTTAGAAATATGTTTATTATTATTAATCATGACGTGGTAAGTAGCAACGGTGCTGAACTTAGGACTAGGTCACTAGGTAGGGTTATGTATATTTTAAATTTAGTAAAAATTTTGTTGGTTATGTTAAAATCAAATTAATATTTATTTCAAGATTATCTTAAAGGAGATTAAGGCAATATTTAATAATAATTTTAAATTATTCATTAAAAAATGGATTGATATAATTACGTAACTTCACTAGCATTCGATCCTTCATTAATTGAATGAGAACTCAATTTGAATTGGGACTGAATGAGCTGGGTTTATGTACCCAGTTCGAGTAGGAATAGAAATTCTGTCTCAGCAGTGGAGCATTCTATGAACTGATTATGCCAGGGTGATAGAGCAGGAGTTTTACAAAACCTTTCACGTGAAAGTGCTGTCTTAGAAGTGGAGCATTCTAGGAATTGATTACGTCAGTGCGATATTAATATTGTGGCTAACAGAGCAGGGACATAATAGTACGAACCTGATTTCTTTATGCCATATAATGTAGGAGGAATAGTATCAGAAAGAATCGTGTTTGCAACAACTCGCTTTGATTTTTGTATAGAAAGTGGTATCAATTTTAGTAACGATAGCAATTTACGTGAATATTCCAAATTAAATTCACGTAATTTGCTACATTTTCCAAAATTAGTGTGATTTCGAAACTTATTAATTTAGTGAAAATGAAAAAAAAATACCTTCCTAAAAATATTATTCGGTCATTAGAAATCTTGTCTATGACGAAAGAAAATCTAATTACCTCTCCAGAAACGTACTGAAAAAATATGTTGGTGTTGAAAGTCGATATCTGATGATTTCACTACAGCGAACTGGTGCGTCCACGAAATGTTGCATATATCATTATATTTAATATTATTAGAAGTTATGTGTTTTGATATATTGCATAACTTGATTATTTTGGTATTGGTGGTGATAAAATTATGTGAAATCGTATACGTGCATTTAATTATATTTATTTTGAAATAAGAATGAATGTAATAAATAACACGGAATTTTGCTAATGCAATGCTTAATCTTCTTAATTCAGTGTTTAAACTCCCTTCTCACTGTACTTTGCTCTGCATCTTTCTTCCTGATTAAATTTCTAATTTTCTATGTTTATATATTGATGAAAATATTGAAACAAAAAATAAACAGAAATAACTTATCTTTTTTTCTGACTTAGAATATCCTTGTATTTTTTTGGAACCTAAATTATTAATGTACATACCGCTAGACTAATATACCAAAAGAAAAAAGTTCTGTATTTGTATTTGTTCTTTATCTAATGTTTTTTATGTACCAACAAGAAATTTCAATAAGTGAAGAGTTCACCTCAAATTTTTCATTATGATTCTAGATTCTGCAAACTCCTTTTATTTAGATTTCGCTATACAATGCCGTCATGAAAGGCTATCGAACTTTTAGTAATTTTCTTAAACGTTTTAATAACTATATTCGCGTTTTAGTGGTGATACCTAAATAAAAATTTAAAACATTAAATAGTGTAACATCTTTGTGTAAAAATTCAAGACAAGCACTTTCTCAAAGCAACATTCAGAAACTGAGTAAAAGAGAGACTGGGGTGTAAAAAATTTAAAAAAGTATAAGTTGACAGCGAAAATTTAAAGCATTATTTGGTTACTGAAATACTGCTATATTTATGTATTACCATTTCAATGTCTGTAATCTGCAAGCTTGGTTAAGATTAGATTATCTATGGTACATTGAATAATACTGGTGATATTTATTAGATGTTATTTATTTAGTATTAAAAGAAAAAGTATAGGAAGTCTTTATACGGAAATATAAAGCCTTCAAGGAGACATTTAAAAAAGGGAGAGAACTGTTTTAAAACGTACCACTTTTGAAGAGTCCACCTTCATTTATACTTCACACCAGCCCTGTCGCCCGACTTAGCTCACGTGGATAAGAAAAGCGTGCATTTTATAATAATTTACACTTATCGTTTCCACATTTTGAAAAAGAACTTTGTATTCATATTTGATATTTTTTTATTTTACAAAAATTACAATGACCTTGAGAACTGGAAAATTTACATTGCACATTTAATGAGTGGATGATGGAAGGTTGAAAAAAATGTGTGTATGGAATAAAGGAAAATATGAAGGTTCAAAAAGACATAAATTAAGTAAACAGACGCACGTCCAAAATATGGTACTGTAAGTAACCAAAAACAGACGAGATTGCAATAAAGTTTGTGGGAACGAACAAAAGCAAATATGTCTGGATATAAGGTATAGCGTTTAGTCACCTACGTTGATCCTTCCCAGGTGACAGACGATATGGAGATACAAATACAGGTAGATATACGTTCAACCCGTCACAAAAATACAAGCCCCCGGAAAAATTAATATAAAAAAAACATTGTCTGTTATGGATATTGCTTAAATGACTTGCTCAATATATTTTCTGCCTGTTCGTCCATGCATAAATGAGTTTTATTCACGAAGCTTTTAAAGATATTTATCTTTATATAAACCATATTTTTTGGGTTCTTTAACACAATCGTATTTATATATATACATTGCAATTTAATGTTAGCAATTAAATCGTACATCGGTAAAGACGGCGTCATTAAACAATTTTTTTCGTGTTTATATACATATATATCTAAAATCGCATTAACGTTTCTTTTTGTTGTTTTTACATTGATTTTAATGTTACTGTAAAGTTTGTTCTAGTTTATTAAGTAGTATATACAGGTTTCATAATGAAATTAAATTTATTGATTTTTTATTGAAATGCTCGGCATAGTAAAAATGTAAATGTTCAAATTATATTTTGTAAACGTACCGTGATTCGCCTACTCGTAAACAAAATATTAAATTTATTTTCCCATATCCTCGTATCATGATGTCCCAAATATACTGTTTATTTTTTTAAATATATGTAGTAGTATGAATTTAAATTTAACCTATGCAACCGTTATTGTAGTTCTCAATTCTTGAATACGCATATTTTATAAAAAATACTTATATTTGCACCATGTATGAAATAAATTTAAAACTGTGCAAATCATTTCAATAAACTTTGTTTCTGAGTTTATACTTTTTTCAGGAAACGAATATGTTTTTGTATACATTAAAAAAATTACGTTTTAGACATTCGATTTTATATTGGCACTAAAAACTATACTTATTCTTCTCTTATACTCAACTATTCGTTCAATGCAGAAAATAAAATAAAAAAGACATTATCGACAAAGAAAGTGCTGATACCTCCACTGTTTATGTCTTTGCGCCACAATGTATTTTCAACTCGCTTTCGCCGACGGAGCGCTGTGAGTTCAGTGTGTTTTTTTTTTATTTAACTTAGTTTTGTAATGAAACAAACTTGGATACAGCGGACTGGCTTTAAAGAAAACAAAAAAGTGTTCAAAAAAGTGAACTTTCAAAATTAATCAATAAAATACAATGCAGGAATACAAATTCAAATTGTTTTTGTTTTTTTAACATCAATCAAGCACTATAGCATGCGATTTTTCTAATTTCTTCACATGAGATTTTTTATCGAATAGTGACCAAAGTTATTTTAGCGAATACTGATTTTTTGAAATGAATGATTTTTTGAAATGAGTGAATGATATTATTTTCGAAATGTTTTATCACGAATATCGGTAAATATGGAATGATCATAACTAAGAATTTGTGCAAAGATATATTTCATCATTTTTACTCTTTCGTAAACCAACACGAAAGTAATGATTGCAAGAAATGAAATATCATTCAATTTGTTTTAAGAAAACCAGTATTGGCTTATTATTTTTTATTAAAGAATTGATTATTTATTATGTTACGAATATGACCTTAATTTAAAATATGTAAAAAGAACATAAGGTAATATGGAATTGAATTTGAATATAACCAACAACAATAGAAGACGAAGCCATTGTAAAAGTTGAACGCTAAGAAATGACAATATTTTGTAGAAAACGAAATTAATTTAGAAAAGTTGAACGCTAAGAAATGACAATATTTTGTAGAAAACGAAATTAATTTAGAAAAGATGAACGCTAAGAAATGACAATATTTTGTAGAAAACGAAATTAATTTAGAAAACGAAATTAATGAACGCTAAGAAATGACAATATTTTGTAGAAAACGAAATTAATTTATATTTTTACAAAAGTAAACTATTTACTATGCTTTTTTTCATTGCTGACATTTTTTTGTGTTAATAAATGCTTATTTTTTATCGCATTACTATATGATAAGACCGACAAAATCTTGAATCATTGAATATATTTGGTGTTAATTTTGTAGAAATTAATTATTCACATTTAAATGAAACTACGTGATGTAGTATTATTCCTACTTTTTTTAAGTTCCTTACCACGACCTAGGTTTCAGTCAATATTTTCAGGTGGGTTATTAGCAAATATCTTTGCTAATAGCCCACCTGAAGATGTAATACAACGAAATCTAGGTCGTGGTAAAGAACTTAAAGAAAGTAGAAATAATACTACATCACGTAGTTTCATTAAATTGTGACCGATAAAATCATTACAAATATCTCTCTACCTAACATTGGATTTTAAAGCGATAAATATCTGCAAATTACTCACCATAACCTCTATGTTGTGATAGAAATAATAATGATTAAATCCAAATCAAAGTTCTAACTTATTTATTTTCATTTCTCCTATAAAGATCTTCAAGGATTTTAGTGGTTTTGAAATTTAACCGTTATAAGTATTTGTCTTGTAGTTTAATTAAGTTTTGTGTTTTCTTTTTTTCTCGGGATCTATTGGTGAGTGAATTATTGCAATGGTTTGTCTTTTTTATTTGGGTGCATTCAACAATAGCTGATTTTTATTTAATATTTTAATCGATTGTGATTTAGTAAAAAAAGACATTCTAAAGACTAAGACTATTTTTATATGTATTCATATTTATAATTGTCAATATTTTGTATGTTTATTCTATATATCTTCGTATTTTTTGTTGGCATTCCATTAACTGTTATTTATATTTTGTATATGAAATGACTTTTTGCTGGCATTACCCGCTGTGTTTGCACCGAACTTTGCTTTTGAATAGAAATAATCCGCAATATTATGTAAATTATAGAACATGTTTCTATCTTCATAAGATTAAGGAAATTAAGAAAATTTATCGCTGTCTCTTTCAAGGATAAGTAATAAATTTTCAGTATATTATCTAAATTTACTGTAATAAATTTTCAGTATATTATCTAAATTTATAAATTTAGATAATATACTGAAAAAATAAAGTAATAAAGTAATAAATTTTCAGTATATTATCTAAATTGCAGCGGGATCAGAACTAAACTGAATGAAATATCCCTAAATATATTGGCAAACAATTATGATAAAACCGTGCTTGTAGAAACTTGGCTGTTATCAAATATTTTTAATTCAGAATTTATTGACAGTAGGTATCCATTTTATAGCAAAGATATAAATACTCACACGAGTTACAAACAGAGTGGCGGTGGAATGGTGGTAGCCTTACAGACTGGATATGTGGCATTTGGCGTACGCACTACGAAAGTATCGAAATAGAGGAATTAATTTTAAATTTATCCTTAAGTAAACAGAAAGTTATTCTTAACGCAGTCTATCTACCACCAGATCTACCTTTTATTAAAAACGAAATATATTTTAATAATTTACAGAAAATGTGTGCAGAATAAATTGATAGCAAGTTTTGTCTTGTAGGTGACTACAATATACCTTCAATTACCTGGAATCGTCAAGAAGAAAACTACATCCCATTATATAAATGTACATCTCAAATAACGCATATTGCCCTTAGTACATTATTTTTTATGAATCCTAAACAATATAATTGTATAAAAAATTATAAAAACAGAATGTTGGACCTAGTTCTAACTAATATGGGCAGTATACTTATTGCAGCTGACCTGATGTTAAATGAAGAGCGTAACCATCCCGCTTTCACTTTTACCATTACGTGTGTTCCTAAAATAATGCTGCTCGTTTTACAAAGCAACAAATGTAACATCTGTAAGGCCAACTGTGAGGTAATGAATAAAGAGATAAGAAAAATAGAGTGGGATAACGAATTAAGGGAACTCTCAACGGAATATGCTGTGACCAGATTTTACCACCTAATCTTCAATTAAATTGACTTTATTGTGCCGCAAAAGTCTACCCATAACACCAAGCATCCTGTTTGGTTCACTTGCAAACTGATATGACTTGTATTTAGAAAGTGGCAACGAGTATGGCTGAAAAGAAAAACTTTCGACAGCGTTTCTACCTATAAACAATTTTCAGAACTTCGATATCGATTCAAGCGTTTGTCTAAGCAATGTTTCATATGTTGCAAACACTCGTTGTCATATGTTGCAAACACTGAGAAAATGATAAAGGAAAACCATAAAGGATTATGTTCTTATGTCTCTTTATTACATGAAACAAATGGCTATCCTTCAACTACGTCAGCCAGCGTAAGTACCAGTAATAACCCTAACAAAATTTGTCAAATGTTCTCAGAGTTTTTTTCAGTCAACTTTCGAGCCCACTAACCCAAATATAAATAAATTGATCAAAAATGTTGAAAATATGCCTACTAATAATTTAAATGACATCTGCTTACCTTTCATGTCGTTTGATGTAACAGACGTTTTAAGAATGCTTAAGTCATTAAATTTGAACAAAGCTCCAGGACCATTTAGAATTGAATCAGCTTCTTCCAAATATACCGCAGATACCATATATATTCCTTTAACTCTCTTATTTAATAAGTGTATAATATATGGGACTTCTTCTACATGTTGGAAAAAGGCTTGGAAAAAGATCTAAACAAAACATAGTTAACAATAGAGCCTTTTCAATTTTGTCAGTAATTCCCAAAGTGGTAAAGAGAGCACATGGACGGATGTATCCAATATTTCATAATTATATTATACCCGAACAATACGGCTATGTTCGTAGTAGATTTACCACTTTTAACCTATTATCGATGTTCTCTGGAATCCATTATACGTCACTTATTCTGGCAGTATTGAGAACATACAAAATGTTTTTTGGAAATTCTTCAGCATCATATTGGTGGCTGTTAATTGTATAAAGTATTAGTTAAGAAACACAAATTTGATGCCCTCTATCATAAAGGTTCTTTACTATAGCTGATGATTATGTTCAACATCTGTCAAGGTAATTATGACTGTCCATCTCTACTGAGTCAGATAAATATTAGAACTCCCAAACCAACTCCTAGCTGTCTCTTATTTCATGTCGATAACGCACGAACAAACGCTGGTGTCAGAGTACTACTACAGTGGTTATGCGACTTGTACTAATAAAGAGATATTGACACTTGACATTCTTGCAAGTTCACGCCCGTAGTTTCGATTAAATGTAAAGAACAATCTCTGTCAAGTTCATGCACAGTAGATGAACCATTAATATAATTTTAATTTTATTTTATTAGTAAATTGTCCAAATTAGTTAACTAGAGGATTCTTTATGGATAACTTGTAATCTATAATGGTAGCTTTATTTAATTGATAAGTTAATAACAACTGTTTTCTGTATTAATTTTACGTCTTATTAAAAAAAATATTGTTTCGCTTGCTTAAGTTGATATTGTCACATTTATGTATTGTTGTGTTTAATGGGAAACTTTATAAATGTATTTATTTTTTTGTTCTTTGTGGAAATACTAGAGCACAAACTTATTTCATATTTAAAGTTCATAGAATATTTCAAATAGTTTGTGTTTATTTTTTTCCTTGACATAAAGTAAAATAAAATAAAATAGAAATACCCGTGTATTGACGGCAGCAGCTATAAATGAGAAATTGAATAAACAGGGTCAATAAGAAATAAAAATCAAAGAGATAGTGTTAAATAAATGGAATCGGTAAATAATACTATTTCTTACCGACTTCACTGATATTCACAAATAAAAATAATATCGAAAATAAAATAAAATTATCGATTAGGATTGATCGGCGTACCATTAAGATTGATCTGAATATATGAAACTCGAACCTTGGTACTATAAGTTTTTAAATTTTAAACCGTTTTCTTATCCCAATATATGTTTCTTCATACCAATTAGTCACATTTAATTATTTTTCCGCCCACCTAATTATATCACTTTTCATTTCCCTTATTTTCTTAAAAATCTACTTCTGTAATATCTTTTAATCTAACTTAAATATTATTATTTTTGATTTAGAAGTAGTTGTCGATATTTGGTTTTAATATTTAAAATAAATCAAAATTTACATCGTTTCATTATTTTCCAAAAAGCGTGTCAATATAAAATTGCAATTATTAGTTTTGCACTCCTGTTCCAGAATATTTCCCATTGCACAGGAAGTCAAGTTTTATTTACAGCATACCAATAGTTAAAAAATGCATTATCTGCTGAATGAAAACTTTATATTTTGACGAAAGGAAAAAAAGACAAGTTTCATACTTTACGTTTCCGACGACGTGTTAATTTTCAGTTACGTTTTATCAACCAGGCTCCTTACATTCGATAAATTTTTCTACGATAAAGCTCTTGGTGAATTGATTTACATACTTTGATTTATATAAAAAAAAATAAAAAAGTGAGAATAAAATAACCTTCTATGAAGCATCTCAGAGAAAAGGCCAAAGTTATATTTGTGACAATATAACTTTGGCCTTTTCTCTGAGATGCTTCATTATTAAATAAGACACTTGTTATATATTATTGATATGATATTTAAGAATGTTCTGGCATTTTTACAATTACAATTAAAAGGAATTTTATAACCACACTATTATTCAAACATTTCGCAAAATAAACAAGAAACTTATTTATTATTGATTTTCTCACAATCGGATATAAATAAAAGTGTTATAGGGAACATTTTCCTGTTAACCTTTTTATTTATATGGAACAAAATAAGAAAAATATTACT
Source organism: Druceiella hillmani (assembly GCA_039881145.1). Lineage (NCBI taxonomy): Eukaryota > Metazoa > Arthropoda > Insecta > Lepidoptera > Hepialidae > Druceiella > Druceiella hillmani. The sequence goes on along the minus strand of JAYKKI010000016.1, from coordinate 18,970,106 downwards.
TATAATACTTTGATCCCGTACAACAAAACAAAAATGATGATGTAAATCCAAAGTTTATTCATAAATTGATTTGTTTAGTACAGTTCATGAAAATGTGTTCTCTTCTAAATTCGTGCAGTAAACCACCCTTAATAATAAAATAAACCAATATTGTTTTGGATGTTATACAGAGTTCCACCGTTAAAAGCACTTTGTTATTAATAAGGAAATAAAATAGATTTTATGTATTATTAGAGATAGGAGAACTCAGCAAACTAGGTTTACCAAAGAGGTCTCAGACGATCAATTTGGTATTTTTATAAACTAAATCTTTATTTTACACTGAAGTGAAATAAAATATATAGGAAAATTTATAATAATGGGTAAATTTATAATAACCTAGTGTGCTTTCTTCAGTTATATGGCCTAATATAAAATTTGTTGTAGATTAAGAAAAGAAGGAAAATCAATTTTTAAATGTAAGTATGGTCTTGTAATTTAAAAGAAATGTATTTTTTAAAATTAAATTGTAATATTTTTCTAATTGAATATATTATGTTCCTTATTTTCATAGATCTCCGGTACATACATTTTCAGATATAATTGAATTATCGCAATAAAAAAAAATTACTTACGTATGCCTTAATAAACCTAAAAAGAAAGGCACACTTTGATATTAAGTTTAAAAAAGTCGAAATTTTATATGAAAAGAGAAATTTGTTTTCATATAAAAAATAATATGAAAAATTAAAAAATCATTAAAAATTCGGCCAATGGTTTTACCAGGTTTGGATAAAGCACGAGATTATATTTTTTTGTCTATTATTGTTAATATTTCCTATATTTTTTTATTCTATTCCAACATAATTATAATTATATAGAGTGTTAAAAGACCAAGTTGCCTTATAAATAATTTTAGGCCACACTTTAACCCTGGCGTTTCTGGCTCTCCAATTACCCCGACCTCTATATTACTTATATTGTTTTTTTTCCTTATTGATAACATTGGGGTACGAACCGTGGGATTATTAGTTCAGAATTAAATCGTATGTCGTTTCTTTTCTGAAACAGTGCACAATATGAAATGTTCTTTTCATGGATGTAATATTATTTAAAAAATTATTTTTAAATTATGTAGCGTGGTTGGGTAAGTGCGTGGTTGCCGTGATATCCTTTCTAATTGATTAGTCTATTGTTGTGATGATAAATGATTACTTTGACTTGCCTTAAAAAACTAATAAAAGCCAGAAACACTTTTTATATAACATGCCAATCATTGGTATACTAAAAAGTGATGTTGATTCCGTGCGTAATTTGAACTAAATAATAAACACTTAATAATAATTATATATGTTCTGAATAGAATAAGGATACGAAGCAATAACCCTTTAATTTACCTTAGTAGACCCAGACAAGATCGGTGTGGACTGCCAGCAAAGATAACATTTTCCCAAGAATATCATTGGAGATGGAATTAATAGCTACTCTTCTCTCACAAAATTTCGTTGTTTTTGTCATATGTTAGGCAGCCAATACTGCCTTCTGTTATTCTGTATCACAAATATATTAGCCAAAAAAACCCACGCACATATTCTTTTAATAGAAAGTGGGCGCTTTAGACATTTACAAAGATTGTTGCGAATACGCACAGCGAAGACGTATCAAAAAAGCAAAAAATATTATGTTGGTTTTTTAAAGTTGTTTCGTTATATTAATTCACTAGTTTTATATTGTTTAAATATATTGCCTAAACCGTGTTTGATAGATAATGTTATCTTCCGGCTAACATATATTTAGTTAATCATCAAGATCCTGTCATGGGGCTACTGTGAAAGACAACATTTTAAAGATGGGAAAACGAATAAGATAAGCCTCATTATCATTTCCAAGTTCACAAACTGAACTCAAAATCAAGTGATAAGCTTTTCACCTTTTTGGAAGACATGTCTTATCCTTGTTATTGTTATTTTTTAGGTAAATATTGTTATAAACGTGTTTTCCAGTTTCGAATAAAAGGACAATCTCATACCCCGCGTTCCTTTTCATAATTTTAACGCTATATCTACATTGAACTTACTAAAGTCATAATAAAGATACTTGTATTTGTAAGATATTATCTACATATATAACAAATCTGTAGAATTAGCATGTTTATGCATTGAAGATATTTGCGAAAAAAATATTAAGGCTAGCCTAATAAAAGTGACAGAAATAAAAATATTGTTTTTTGAATTTTTCTGAATATGATTACTTGTTTAATCACAATTACTTGTTGATAGCTTGTTTTTTCTGTGGATGACTACTTAACTGAAACTTATTTATTAGAAAATAAGGTGGGTATTGTAATTTGAAATTTTATCAAAAATCTCAGTCGGAAAAAAATTACTTTTACGATGATTGTCGGTGGCGCTATGTGTATTCTAATTTGATTACGGTTAATCTTACATCTTATGGTTGACTTAATTACATTCTTACAATAAACTAAATTTCTGATAGTAAATTTTTCCTATTGCCTAATTGATCAGCTTGTTTTCTAATTGATATTCGTGAATGCTCTTCGACCGCACGGGCGACACGGTCAATGTTTTCAAATGATCGCACTGGTCTATATCGAGGTCCACTTAAATGTTTTAGTGTACATCCTGACGCTCTGAACTTAGCTACCCATAACTTGATTAACTGAACACTGAGCCCATCATTAAAACGGTGAATTTCAAAATAATTACAAAACTTGCTTCGTGCTTCATTAATAGAAAAACCGTGGCGGAAATACGCTTTCACAGTGTAAGCGCGGTGTGCGCCAGACCACTGCGAAATAGTGACTAAAAATCCGCGCCAATAATCTATCGAATGCCACATCTCCTCCGCGCTAAGCCCGTAGCTGGCCGAGATATTTGAGTTTAAAATTTAATTGGACGCTGAGATACCTTTGTAAAAATACAGGTTAAAACCTATAGGACAATGAGAGAAATATAATTTTTATTTAGAAATGTTCATCTTGAAAAGTTTAATAGCTTTTTTTACTCTCTAACGAATGCTTAGCTAGGAATTGGTATTGAAGTATCATTCAAGTAAATAAATATTTTTGTCAATGTTCGTGGAAAATCGAATTACTTCATCAACATCTTTATTTGTATTTAACTTTTTCCCATTTCTAAACTGTGTGACACAAAAATAATAAAAATGGATATATATCTATACGGTAATATATTCCTAATTATTTTTACAGATTTGAAAGCTTACACTGGGCGAAAAGCATTGGAACCTGTATTCGATTTACAAGGAAATTTCATAACACATTTAAGAATAATGGTACGAAAGAAGAGAGCGTTTCAATTTAAAAAAATTAGTAATGATTTTAGATCTTCGGGATTTTATATATTTTGCGCATTTTGGATTTATATATGACTTATATAGCAGAAAAATTATACATTTTGAATCATAGGTCAATGCTAAATGCGAAAATGAAATATATCTACTTGAAACGTACGCCGACAAAATTCAAGAATATTTAAGTAAAAATGAGAAAAGTACGTAAATAGAATTCAAACGCTCTTTGAATGAAGTTTTTCGATTTCGAAAAATATTAAAAAATTCCTTTTTTTAATTTTGCAATATAAGTTAGAATATCCAAATATTTTAATATTAATGCACCTCCCTTCATTTCATATTCGGTTTTATTCGAATACTCTGTATAAATTTACTATCATCGAAAATGAATATTTTACCCAAAGTCGTATTTAAACCAATATATTTTTTCTCAAATAGTGAACTATGATTAATATGAACAAAGTCGTTACCATTCGACTAAAAAAAAGTGGAAAAAATCTTTCAAATTATTATATAATTTTCCATAAACTAATTAGGTTACATTATTATTGCCTTAGATTAATACCTTTACTATTATTTTTCTACGTCTTTGACAAAGAGACTGGAAGACAATGATTCTTTTTTCCAGTGTATCGTATAAATCATTTCTGTTATATTATATTTCCGAGAATGGTTTGTATTATAATTACGGAAAACCTTTCTACACTCATAAAGATATCGCATTTTAATATGAAAATCAATTTAATGTTATTCATTTTCACTATGATTGTGTTAAGACAAGTGAGATTGTATTTAATAATAATTCATATTTTTATTACATAAATCTTCAACATGTAACGATAAATATATTCAAAATTTAAACGCATTCGTCTTTTTAGTTTGTACTCTATATATTATTGTTAACCTTAAGTTGCACGAATGTCATTTGTACAACAGAGATCCTAAAGAATTCTACCACATGTTAGTTGGAAATCGTCTAAAGCTGGATGAAAACGAGATCATTAGGTAGGAACTATGCAATATTTGTCAGAAAAATTTAGTCAGTAAAATTTACATTTATGCAATTAGATAAAACTATAGGAGCATATATAATTCATATGTTATCATTTCCACAATTCCTTGCCGAACAAAATATTTTTCATTTTTTCATGAAAGAATTATTGGATTTTTATACTAACCTTAGCGTGCACCAAAAACTATACTTTCTTAATAAACAATTGCCCTTTAAATTCAACTAATTATTATTTATTTCGTATAAACTTAGAATCCACATCGATATGTTTAAAAATGATAATAATTTTTGTTTATAAAGTTCCTCGAATAACGAGAATTTATCCCACCACCAATAAAAATTGTATATTATTTTAGAAATAACTTCATTATTGTTGAATTCAATGAAGCAATAAAATAAATAAGATAATCTTATTATATATATATATATATATATATATATATATATATATATATATATATATATATATATATATTTAGATAATTCTTAATCTCTCAAAAATGTAAAAGTAGTTCAATAAAAAATTAATTCAATCTTCCTTATTCGTTGGTAAAAAATAAAAAAAATTAACGGTTAGTTGAATGGAAACAATTATTATTTAAAAAATTAAATTGCTTAATATTCCATTAAAATAAATCAAAATATTCTTATACATATGCTATTATATTATAGGCTTTTTAATTTATTGATCAAGTGAAATCTTTGCATGCACGAAATATAAACGTAGCTAAACCTTTATTTGTTTAATCAAATTGTTTGTTGGAAGTAGTGATAAAAAATAGAAATAGAAGTTCTCATTCCATGGAAGCGGATTAAATAAAGACAAAAATATGAAATACATATATTCCAACATAACTAATTTCATTCATTTACCTTAATGGATAGAGAAAATCAATTAATTTGTTATTTATTGATATACAAAGAGGAAGACCCTTTAAAACTAGTGGTAATTTAAAACACAATATTAATATATTAGAAAATATATGAGACCATTACCCATAGCCATATTCATCACGTGTATTTTTTAAGCTAGATTTTATAATTTTTGTTTACAATTTACATTGCCTTTGTTTAAAAAAAAACAATGATTTACTGGCATTACTGTCATTATTCAATGAATTAATTATCAGTTTGATCATTTGACCCATAGGAATATTAATTAACATCTTTGATCAAAAAACACAAATTACTCAATATAATGTCCCTCTAACCCGATTATTTCAACGTCTGATTTTTACCTTTTCCAAGTTCTGAAGTAGTATCTTCTCAAAATAAAGTACAAAGATTAAGAATATGGTGCATTTTTTGAATTTCGGCCAAATTTTTCCGGAAAAAAGCATTAAAACTTTGTCAAGGAAATGGATAAATAATCTTTGTAACAAAGAGTAATACACTGTTTATAGACTTTTTTTTAAAGAAGAAATTAAGCGAATCATTATGTGTGAGAAAAATAATTGTGCAGTATCCAATGCTTCGCACTGCGTTTTCGTAATAAATATGATATTGATCCGTACGACACGTGTAATTTACAAAAATTGTTTTTAAACCGATTAACACATTTAGTTCATTGCAGAGATGCTTTAATATAATTAGTTGGTTTGAAAGTTGTTTTTTTTTAATTATATGCGAATAAAGAACGAGAAATTAAAGAATAAATTCGTAACTACTGATTTACTCCAGAATAATGTAGAAATAATTTTTTTACCGTTTATTAAAAATATGGTTTATAATATACAAAATTGGATTACGTCCATAAATGTCCTTTTTTTCTATTGACTTTGTGAACGAAAATATTTCGTAATGGTCTCAGAAATATACCGCAAACAAATAATTTAGGTAGTTTTGACACTCAATTTCAAGTACTATAATTGGTCGGTGAAAACATTTTACTTCTATATATTAAATACGCATCTAATTGGAATTGTATTTTTAGAACATTAATCTTTAAAGTAGTTCTTTCTTCCATGACTTTCTATTATATATTAAGATGAGATGGGCTCTTTGCCAACAGAATCTTTGATATGAAAATATACTCGTTATCGAATATTACATATTAACTGGACCTAATTAAGAAATGAAATATGAATTATGTTATTGTTATTTTTTTCGATGAAAACTTGAGTAATTATAACAGAAATAAAAATATCTGCTCCTAAAAGGAAACGAAACTCAGAGGTTTTCCACTTTCACTCGATGAAGCAAGTTTTAAAAAACGTTGTAAATATTAATAATTTATTTTATCATCATTATAAATATGATGATAAAATGAATTTTTTGTAATCATAATGTTAAACTAACCGATATGATTTATCAAAATTAAACTACAAATATAGTTTTGTTTTTCTTTTTATATAGCTACGTAAATGAAATTAAATAACGTATAAATTTTGAGAAAAAATAACTAAATATTCTTGCTTTATTAGCAGAGTGTTTAATATATTTCGTAAGCATAGCGAACTATTTATGAGTTATATAAAATATCGTTTTCAAAACTAAGTTCACAATACAATCCAGGTGATAAATTCTTGAAACAAAAGATCCCAACGTTAAAAAATATATTAATGGCGTATTAATGCCTCGCGAATTGCTTCTGGGCTAATTCTAAAGTATATAGTTACAAATTTGTAAATTCTAAAAGTCTAGTTGGTTTAGGTAAAAGAAATAATCCTCCTAAAACTTGTTAAATATTTTATCTAAGAATGTCAACTGTCAAATTACGAGAACATACAAGTGTCACATGACATTCAAATATTTGTATCATTACGAGTACCATGTGTCCTCTATGAGAATTATGTTGCTACATACAATATTTTAAAAGCAATTTTGATACGTGAATCTAGGTAGAAAATTTGTTCGTCAAAATGACTAGGGCACAATTGCGTATTAAATATTTCTTATTTATACATCTGTTTCGTGACATACTCGTACAAGTTTATTGAAAATGTGTAAAAAATATATATTTTGCAGACAGGTTGTAATTTAGTAACCGATCCCATAAACATATTTGTCAAATATAAGACAATGAATAAGAAAATTGTTTTTGGAAGAGACTGGTAACTTCAGGTCTCATTACTACATATTACGAATACAAATGAAATCATCATTTTATCTTCTCTCCTTTACATGATAAATATACACTATTGTAACGATAATATAAAATGTTTTGTATGTGAAGAAGAGAATTTGATTTTTATATTATTCCTAATAATCTACTTTTTCTGAAATATCGTATTATTCAGTGTAGACTAGTTTTTATCCATTGCTTTACTTGTATTTTAAAAGTCTGGTAGAAATCAGGAAAAAGCGGTAAGTACGAGGAAAACTCTCAATACAAAAGTTTTGTATACATTTAAACGCAAACAAAATTTAAAATATTTATAAATATATAGTACTTTCAATATAGTTTAAGATATACAAGTAAGACCCTATTGAATATATTGAAAATTTATATTGCAATGTAAAAGAACATTGTGATTTATCATAAATTTTCTCTCATGATTCATGTTGAGTACATATGTCATCTACTGAAAATATGAGAACAAGAGTGAATTATTTCAGTCTAGAAAATGTATTAATTTTAAAATGTTAAGGCACATGTTCATGTAAAAAATTACAAAAATCATTTGACCGTAGTGACTGCATAATAAGATAAATTTGAATCTGCTGCAGCAGTAAATTTAAAATTATTTAATATTATTGTGCATTAAGTTATTTATTATTTCTTCTAGGAAATCAGCACTCATTCCCATCTTCCACCCCCAGGAAAGTCTAAAGTGTAAATAAATCTCATCAAAAGTTTATGGATAGAAAAGTACGGAATCGCTGTCCGTTGACTGAGAAAATTTGGAAAAATTTAGAGAATTAACGTGAAGGAACAGCGACCATTGATGGCCAAGGCTGTATTATGTTTACAAGTATTAATGCAATTTCCATTTTTTTGGTATTAGTATGGAATAGAGTAATAAATAAAAATCCACAAATTTTACTTCTTTTTTCTGTCTATGTATCTAACATACAACAATTACTGATATAAGTGTCCTCCTTTTAACTACATTTTGTCAGTCTCTATGTACAGAATAATTTACATAAATTTCTTTCCTAGTTTAAAATAATCCACATTCCATTTCTCCTAAATAAAGAAGGAGAATCACATTTCACACCATATATTAAACTTTTTTCCAAAGAAAACTTTCTACTCCTACCTTTGCACAGCATCTCACTGTACACTGTACGTTGAACGAAGAGAGTATTTGCCAAGCGCCCTAATAATTAGCCGTAATTGGATTTCCGGTCTCTTCTCGATGAACAGGTATGAACGTGTGTGGGCAACCTCCGTACGCGCGTGACGAGTTACTGGCCGGTCTATCTATTTGTAAGTCATGTGTCTTCTTATATGCATTTATTCATTGGTCAACATTTTACGTAATCTTTTCTTTTTTATCTCCGAATTGTGATTATTATAAAGCTATGACTTGCATTGATACGTTCAAGTATTTTCATTGATTTCACTCTACGGACAAAAATTTGGTTTCTGTAGTTTCAGTTATTATTTATATGTTTATTGAAGTGTTTTCTAATTTGTTTATCATTGTTCATGAAAACTAAAAAAATGCTGTCTAGCTGTCGACTACTTTTATAATAATTGTTCAATTACATAAGTATCTATTTTACTAATATGTTTTACTGCTGGTGTTATAATGAGCGATGAAAGCATTCCATGTGGAAGACTTTTGATAAACCTGAGAGAGGTTTTGTTCACACACTCATATATACTTGTAACGCTTGTCGATATCCGGATGCAAATTTGATATTTTTGATAAAACTGCAGAATGAGATGCATTACCTATTTGTTTTAATGTTCTTCGCTAAAAATAAGGCACATATGAAAAAAGTGATTGGCTCTTTTGAAAAAATTAAATATTAAAATAAATGTCGTAGTGTCTTTTAAAACAGATCATTAAATATTAACATATAAAATAAGTTCTAATTTTTGTGAATTATTATTTTTATATGCTGATATTTTTTTGTTATTGTTTTATAATTATTATTTTTATATGCTAATAATTTTTGTGAATTATTATTTTTAGATGCTAACTTAGTAAATCAACTTTTGTACAATTTCTAAGGCTAAATTCTATAATTTACACGAGCAAATTGATTTATTTAAAAATCTCATCTGTTTTACAGAATTCATTTTTTGAAAAAAAAATACAATTAATATACTTAAAAACAATTTTTTTTTCATAAATTATTATTCCAATTAGTTTTGTAAGTTATATTTTATTTTTCGTGAATATTCTATTCAATAAAAAATAAACCAAATTATTGATATTTAAAGTTGTTATCGGTCTCTTATCTTCTAGTTAACAAAACGCATATGATAGTTTATTTTATGCGTTTTGCTAATTATAAAATTGCTATCTTTAAAATATTCTATAATAAGTGATAGAAATTTATGTAGTTAATATTAAGTAAATTATGGAGTTCCGTATTATTAAAAAATTGAGATCAATGGATTTTCCATCAGCATTCAAGCAAACCCATGCTATAAATCCCAATTTAAATCTTATTCATATAGTGATTTAATTTTCATCTCGTGCCGGTAAGAGAATGCAACCTACGCTGTTCCTCGATCATTCCTCCGGGGAACAAAGACCTATAACATAGAAAACGATGTGAAACTAGTCAGGTCAAGCCCTCTTTACGTCAAAAATAATACGATTATTTGTTAATGTGTCTGCATACAATCGCGAGGGCGAAGGGTGAAAAGTTTTTGATGCTATTTGATGATACATTATTGAGGTAAATTTAACTAAAAAATAATACATTCTGATAACATATAAGTAGGGTTTGAATTTAAAAACTTCATAAGGCAAATTAGTGAAAAATTCATTTAACACGTATATATCAGTAATGTGATGCAATTTTTTTAAATAACAAGTTATTTGAATAAAATCGAATTTACTGAATATTTTTTGATAATAGTATCGACAGAAGAAGACAGGACATCTTATAGCGATGAACAAAGGGCAGGATATGATAATATATGTTTGAATTAAATACAATTGCTTAGAATTAAAATTAAAAGCACCTGAGCTTTTACTCTCTTAAAATATACGTGTGAATAATCAATCCGTGGTCTTATTTATATTTTTTGTGCTTATAAGAGTGGAAAGTATTTAAGTCATTACTTAGATTTGTTTTTCCTTTGTATTGAATTAAATAAAGCGACAGTAGTTCAGGTCATATCATACTACATATTCACTAGATCTGGCAGGATTTCATTAGGTAATATTACTAAGTTTGAAAAATGTCACTGATAGGCATCTTTTTTGTATTTGACAAAAATATAAAAAAGATGCCTATCGCAACCATATAGAAAAAATTTAAAAAAATTCTGCACGTTTTATTATAAACGTTCAATTTTCTTCATTGCATTCGTATGATTTACTGTAAATGATTTCATTTAAAATCTATTGATTTTATTCATAAAGTTATATTTACAAATACAGGTGAATATACTATAAATAGAATTCATGTCATTCTTGGTGACGAACAAGAAGGAACTTCTTTTTATGAAAGGAACTTAAATTTTCGAAACTCAGGTAGTCTGCAAATTAGGCAACCATTCCCAGTAACTAAGTTGGACATTTAACGGCAGGTATGGACGCCAATTTAAAGTTCAGAAACAAAATAATAACGCCGTGTTCTTGTCACATTGAACAGTTAATGTGTGAGTAACAAGTGAACTCTGACGGTTAATAGACAACTTGCGTCTATTAACAATAATATTTATCTAAATTAGAATGGTAACAGACAGGATAAGAATAAAACTTACAAATCGGATCAAAGTAAAGATTTTTGCTTTTGGTGTACTTAATTATGAAGATATTTAAGAAATATACTTAATTTATTCAGTACTGAAATTGGAAGTGAAGTCCTTGACTTAAAGTAAATTTATAATAACATCAAAGAAGCAAATTACCAATCATTCAGACCTAGTCAGTGCCCGAGATTCGAGAGAATAAAATGTTATGAAAATTACTATTTCAGTTTCTTGGAAGGTTTCCTTATATATAGTTCAGGGTCATATGAACGTGTTGTGGTGTCATAAGAACAGTACCATGTATTTATGACAATATATGTCATATTGATACATTGAGTACATACCCATGCGTTGAGTTATCATGCACGAATAATTCCAAAATAGCACACATCAACACAAAGTTATGTAACAAAGTAAGTAAAAAAGGCAAAACTTTTCAAACAAAATTCATATGGGTAATTAAATTGCATTTATTAAGTTAGTTACTATCATGTTAATATGTATTGTGCTACGATATTTCACGCAACCTGTCCATTTAAGGGTTTTCGATACATTTGTATTTATTTCTTACCATCCTCTCGTATAAGATTTACAAATTAACTCGATTAACCTATTACGTGAAATTTCCGAATTCCTCTATTTATAATTAGAATAAACGCTGAAGACAATTTGTGTAATAAAATATGAATTTTGATAATTGTACACTTTCTGAAACAATAACTAAAAATGCTGCAGGATTTAAAAAAATTACTGCAGGAAATTAGATGGCAAATATTGGAAAAAATATATCATAACTAAAAATACCATTAAATATAAAAGTTCGGAGGATATTTTGTACATTGGTGCTTTAAAAACAATAATATTAGGATAAATCATAAAATCATGGTAAAATGTTTTATATTCGGTGTCAAGCTTTTATTGGGATACTAAAATGCCTGACTAAAGTCAAGCGAATAAAATCTTACAGTTAATTTGGAAAAAATAATTTTTAATTTAAAAAATCTTAATCTATGAGAATATATTATAAAAAATACTTAAATACACGTATATTTTTTAGTATTTTTCTAAGAAACTTTTGTTAAATAATGCATATTTATTGGAAATAATTTTATTAGTCTACATAACTTCATGTACGTTTAAAGATGGAATTTCTCCAATTACCTTTGTGTAAAATATCTTTATGACGTAACTAAATGATGAAAAATTATTCAAAATATAAAAAACATTTTTTGTGTGAAAAATATTTAAACTAATCCAGTTCGGTTACGTACAAAATGGGTATTTTGTAATATTTACTAAGCCCAAGTTTACCAATTCCATTTGTTTTAAAAGGGTTATAGAAATAGAAGAAGACTGTTCAGCTTTTGAAACGAATATAACAGATTTCAGCCTTATCAGATATTGACCACACGGCATATTAGTCAACAGCTAGTAAAATATTACTCGTCAAATAGTTACTGAAAGAAAATTGATATTACACTGACTCTTTTCAATGTTTAAAAAGTTAATTGAAACTTTTTCAAGTTATCTTACTATCAAATCTCCAAGTAATGATATAATTCGATCGAAACATTATAAACCACTTGAAATTTTTACTTCCGTTATCGAGTATCTGAATAGTAATCCTTGAAAAAATTGTCCATTATTTATATATCTTGTTAACACGTATTTTAAAATATTGAAAGTTTTATCTTGACAGAATTTATCATATATTAAAAAACGGGTTTTCTTTCAAATACAATTTTTTATTTATTAGCCTTCGACTTAACTAAATATAAATTTATTATAATTTTCTTAATGTGCGAAAATCGGCAATATTTTCAGCGATATGTAAAAGCACATTGTCATAGCTTCCGGTTTCCATTCTTTGGTTAAACCGCAAATATAATTCATTGTATTGCTACACTAATTAAATTATCTGAGAGCACAGGTGGCAAACATTTAAATTTTGGAAGTGAAATAACTTGTTAATCATTACATTCTGTTGATACTTAAATATGGTAAATGATAAACATGATAAGTCTTATAAAGTCACATAGATATACATCTATATACGATGCGAGATACCTTAACAGGTCTTTTATATATCATCTACTATCTATTTTATTGTTATAGGTAATTCTAGACTCACTTTAATTTATATCCGTAATAAAAGATCCAGGGGAAGCAACGAGAAAATAACGGGGAAGTGTTTTACTTATCACGCGTTGTTATTATTGAAATGAAAGAAGCATTTAATATGTTTGTATTCATTAGAAATAATTTCGAAAAAGTTACTTTAACTTAGTTTAGTACATAATTCCCCTTACTTTAATTACTTTTATTAAGAGACGGACGTGGTCATAATATCCACTTTCTATTTAAAATCTTAGTGGCCATTAACATAACTTGTGCTTTAAATTATTTAGGTTTAGTTTTAAAATATTTATATGTTACTGCATTTTTTCTTTCGACCTTTTATCACAAGGGTGATTATCACCTTCTAATTTGGAAACTTGAAAAATATACAATTTTTTCATGCGACCACTTCAGTGCGTTAAAGGTATCAAATCTTACCGAAAAATATAATTTTAAACACCATCAGAAAAGCCATTTCCAAAGTTAAGTATCCACAATAATATCATGGGCATCAAAGATTCGCAAAGTGATGAAAGGTTTCCCCTTCAGTACATTGTTCGAAAAAGGAAAACTAAAAAATGGGAACATTCGAAATATTCATTAAATTTTCTTTAATATTTCTTTTCTTATAATGCGGAATAAGAGGCCGTATAAACCCTGTGAAGGGGGACCTAATAAAAATATACCCAACACATAAACTGAGTTTTTTTTTCATATGGATTACGTTTGACTATTCATAAATATTTACTTAATTTTCAATAAGGAAGGTTTCTGCAAAAATGCTAAGATTATATCCATTATTAAAGCATAGTAAAAAGAGCATAAAATGATATCTACAGATCCATTATAGCAAATACTATTTTTGAAAAAGATTCTGTAAATACTATTTTCATTATATTTTTTTCGATTTTCATCCGAAGCTGATAACGTATTGATAACTTGACGACATGCAGACGATTTTTTCAAAGCTGATCAATATCGGAGGCATAAATCAAATATCGTATATATATATATATATATATATATATATATATATATATACATATATATATATATATATATATATATATATATATATATATATATATATATATAAAGGTGGTCCCAAAATTCACGCAAGAAGTAATTTTGATAAAAAACACAGGTCTATAATTAAAAATTGTATATTTTTTATTGATTTATATAGTAAACAGTATAGGGTTATGTATGGAATAGCATATCGGGTAAATGGCCTCCACGACTTTGCTGGCACACACGCACTCTTTTGTTGAAATTTTCCATTATTGTTTTGCATAAATGTGGCTGAATTTCGTTGATACAGCGCTCAATTTTCTCCTTCAAGGCGTGGGTGGTCGTGGACTTGTTGACATAAACCTTAGACTTCAAAAAACCCCAAAGAAAAAAATCCAACGGCGTTAATCGCAGTAATTGAATTGTCTCTCGGGCTGTATGGCATGTGGCACCGTCTTGTTGAAACCACATGCCGTCCACATCCATATCTTGCAATTTTGGCACAAAAAACTGGATTATCATGTCGCGATAGCGAGCAAGATTAACAATAATGGTCTGACCAGCTGTATTTTCGAAGAAGAATGGTCCGATGATGCCTCCAAACCAAAATCCGCACCAAACAGTTATACGTTGTGGATGCATTTGTTTCTCAACAATCACTTGTGGATTTTCTGAACCCCAAATGCTACAATTTTTTTCGATTAACAAAGCCATCAAGATGAAAATGAGCATCATCGCTGAAGATGATTTTGTTCGAAAAATCAGCATCCACTTTTTGTTGTTCCATAATCCATTCAACGAACTCTCTTCGCTGTGCGTGGTCAGTAGGCTTCAGTTCTTGAGTCAATTGAACTTTATAAGCATGAAGATGCAAATCTTTTGTGAGAATACGCTGTAGAGAGCTTCTCGAAATGTCCAATTCTTTACAGTTGATGAAGTTAAATCACTATTCCGACCATATTTTGGACGAAAATTGCAAACTGTGGCTGCCAAACTTTCATTATTTGCAAAATATTGCTCAACAATAAAAATGCGTTGTTCTTTTGTGTAGCGCTCCATTTTTAATAACCCTGAACTGTCAGCTGTCACGCTGTATTTTTTTTTGGTTGGCAACACTTTACCGCACAAATGGCGCAAAATTCAAACCTTGCGTGAATTTTAGGACACCTTTATAAATATATATATATATATATATATATATATATATATATATATATATATATATATATATATCTGATCTGTAATGAATCTAGCGAATAAGTATCAGAGATGCGACAAAAAAGGAAATGTTAAAACTACTACTAATGGAAAAAACAAAGCAATCCTTTCTTTTGATTAAATATATATAAAAAACTTAAAAGCAATTAAATTTTTCTCAAAAATTTTACGCTTCTCTCATTTTAATAAAACTTACCTCTACGTTTTAATCCAAAAATTAGGAACTGTTGTATCTGCTTTTCAAATGTTTTTACTTTCAAATGTGTTGCCCGTTTATTTTCATTATAATGTTACCTTTAATTAATATTACATTCTGGAAGAATATAAAATAAATAAAGGTAAATAAATTTTAGATACGGCGCAGGTATGTAAGTCATTGCGCAGGTACAGTATTATTCTCGTGTAAACTTTAATTTTTTTTATTTGTTGGGATCTGTCACAAAATTGGTAAATGGATGAATATTTTAATAACTAAACGTTATTGGGTAAGATGTACTGTACAAATGAATTGCTTTGACCGTCATATTTTTATGTACCCACAAGAATTACTCAAAAACCCAATTAGTCGGATCGACAAAAAAAGACAGAAGAATTATTTGGAACAATCTTATGTTTCTTCTGTTTAAAATTCTTACCTTTATAAATTTGATTTCTGGAGTATCATAATTCTTGCTTAGCACTCCACATTTTACTATGAGAATTTATTTAGAGATATAAACATTTATAAGTGTAAGGCCAACAGATATTGTTACATATTAATTAGATAATATTCTATCATTTCAACGTTTGAACGGCTACAAAATTAAAACATTAAATACTTGAAGCGTGCCTTTGAAGCCCTTAATTTAACAAATATTTTTAATACTACAACTATCTTGATATGCTCAATACTGGAAACGTATTTCTTCTTAGTAATGATAATACTTTTATCTGTCAAATTACTTGCATCAAATTACCATTCAGCAACAACAATATAAAGAAAGTAAGGTGGAATACGCACAAATCAAATTTTAACTCCTATAAATTAAACGTATGATAGAATTTTGGCAGAAGTGAAAAATTAACAGATGATGCCTGATATCGATCTGGTACAGTGATTGCAAAATGGAAAGTCTTTTGTCATTGATTAATTATAAATAAATGGTAATTCGGTTATATATAAAAGACAGTTTTTAAATGGATCGATTAATATTGGTCAGCAAAAATAATAACTCATAGTGAGAATAATAGAAAAGAACTTATAGAGGTTCATAAGTTTCTAAAAGGGAATATTTAATGAGAAGAAAGAAGTAATACTGAACGCTTTATTTACTGCGTTTAAACTTCCCAGAAAAAAGAAACAGGGTAGATATTTCAGATCACTCATATTTGGCACGACTTTATTCCTCATAAGAATCTCTTGCAAATGAAGTACTATTTAAAATGATTTTTATGAAAAATATGAAAATAAATTGTTCCTCATTTTGCACTGCATATTTCAAAAATAGTTAAAACCGTAAAAACAGGGTTTTTAAAACCTAACTTGGAAATTACAAGAACAGTGATAATTCTAGCTTTTAAACTTTTTGAAATATACCCCGTATTTTATGCCTGTCTGTGTATTATATACCAGAAAAATTAATATTTGTTAATAGTTTAATAGAAATACTATGCGCTTTTAAATGTACATAAGTATTTAAATGCGTAAGGAACCCTCGTGTTGCGAGTTCTACCCGTGCTTGATATATATTTTTAATTGCTATTATATTTATTAAATGCCGTCATATATATTATATTTGATATTCTAATCATGTTGTTTCTACGTCGTTTTTAATTGTTTATCCTCTGAACTTGTTAAAAAAGTCCTTGACCAATTTCTAACATTTAAATTTCACTTACAGAGCTTAAACCTATTCCCGAGTCATTAAGTTATTAGACATATCCAGTTAAATGTCTTATAAATTTAATTTTTACCATTGCTTTTGTCTCAATTAAATTATATTAGAAGATAATTAAAACAAAGCATTTAATTATATAACGATTTTTTTAACTGCATACTGATCAAATTAGCTAAATTGTATTGTTTTTATTTTTGCTAACAGTTTCTATTTATTGTTAGCTGATCGTCATTATATTAGATTACCTTTTTTGGGATAACATATTTGTAGATTACGAAAATTAAGAAAGACTATTTTATCATTACGAAAAATAGATTAAGAATGTGACTATAAACTAAAAAATTTGCTACAAAAAAAGAATTTATTGAGCTTAGAACACACTGTAGAAGTGAAAACTTTGACGACTAATACTATTATTTTGTGTAATTAGGAGATCTTGAATACGAAAATTGAAAAACAAAACTAAGTAAAATTAAAAGTAGTTATGGACTACCTCACTATCAAATAGTATGACCATAAATATGCTGATTGTTCCATTACCATTAACTTTACTTTTAAATAAATGCGTATATTTTCCTACTGTGTAACGATAAAATACAAGTCTTCATTAAAATGTGGACTTTATATACTGACTAAATCGCACGCGTGGGAGAGTATGTTTTATTTCAATAGTATTAGATATAAAAAGAAACATAAAAAACTTGAACGGTCGATTTCGAACAAAGGCAGCCGATAATCCAATTTTTTTTAATTAAAATATAATTCCATAAAATATTAATTTAATCTTTATAATCCAATTAAACATAAAGTTAAGCAATTTTTTAACAGGATATTTCCGTTCGCAATTAGTGTTTTATTTCTGCGAAGGAATAAAACTACTTCTATTTCGATGGTTTCTCGTTCAACCGTACTCGTTCTAGCCCCGAGTATATCTGGAGTGCGTCAAACCGTTTGGCCGCACCACATGTTTTTCTAACTGTACTTCATTACAAACAGTTAAATAAATCACTATTTTATGTTATCCAAAGTTTTTTCATTGATATTCACATTACGAGATCCATATCGATCTAGCAGATTTTAAATAATCGACCAAGGGTTTTCCTCAGCAGACGATCGGCACCCATAGCTCGGGTTTGTTGTCCCTGTCCAATTATCGTATTTTCCTTCAATAAAGCTTTTAGGGAAAATTATGCAAACGGCGATATTAAATGACCCCTGCGATACGAGCATAAGAGGAACAGGCAACGGAGTAATATTTTGGCAGAAGTCTTCTTTATTGAAAATGGAGTAAACGATCATACGGGTGACGATTTCAGTGATGTGATCGAAATCCGTATAAAAAATTGCTCACGTTATTGTAACGGCTCCATTTTTGTTTGAATTCCCTTCGGTCTCTTACGTATATATTATTGTTCCCATTTTTGTTTTTTCTTATTTGGAACATGAGGGTTTCTCCTTCTACATTATTAAGGCTTTTCGAATCGTTGATGCTCATTTTGTCATTAGAGATACTAATTTTGAGAAAGGCTGTTCTAAAACTTTTTATAGATTTATTTTTCTGGGGGTAAGATTTGATACCTTTAATATATTGGAGTGACCGCATCGTAAAAATTGTATGTTTTTCAAAATTTTCCAGTTTGAAAGTAATAATCTCAGAAATAATTGGACTTTTTCCATTCATCAATAATATTTCCAGTCCGGGTAATGACAGGATCAATCACCCTTATGAAAAATGTTCGGAAAGAAAAGTACAATTACAAGTAAATATTCTAAAGGTAAACTTAAATAGCTCAAAGCCTAGGTTGATTAGTGGCTATTGAGACCTTAAATAAAAAGTGCATATTAAAACCAATATTCAAAAAATAAATAATATATACCACTATATAAAACCTTAATACGATTCAATTTATTTGGTTTGCTGCAAAGTTATTTAATATAAAATATAATGAATATAAATGAAGTGTGTTGTCCACTTACTCTTTTAAAAACATCTGTATTTTTAGAAGAACATTTGTTTATACGCAAGTTTTATGTTTAACATGCTTTTACATTTATCATTGTGGCTCTTAGAAAAATGACCTGATAAATTATCATATTTAATTTTATGTCACTACATAAATGTTGAACTAAATCTAAATTTCCCAGCTCATGCCATCTCTTAATAAAAGTAACTAAAGTAATGGGAATCATGTTTTAAAATAATTTAAAGAAACTCCTTCAAAATTATTTAAGTTTATTCCTTATGAATTGATTTCCATACATAGCGCCTTGTATTAAATTTTATAAGGAGTAAAATCAGAAGTTAAGAACGTTAAAAAAAGTGTAACAGTTTGTAAGTGTAGGAAGTAATCTCCAAAACTACTCATCCGATTTCAAAAATCCTTTCATCAATATTTAGAAAAGACCTTCAGGACGGACATAGGTTGTATATTATCGCGTTAAAAACATTTCCAAACATTATAAAAAGTTAAATTTTGTAAGTTTGGATATATTAAGTTAACAGAAAAACATTCAAGCCAATGTGTTTGTTATTGAACGCTGCCTTAACCGTAAAAGATATATGAATGTTTTCTACGGAAAAGTTGCAGAGCTTAAAAAGTCCTGTAAGAAAAATCTGCGATGACATATATTTTTTTATTAAATGACGGAAACAAATATTTAAAATTAATTTTATATGTCTTTATGTAATATAATAATCCATGTAAATAAATATAAATAAAAGTATAAATATGTTTTCACTATTATAAGAGACGCGTTAATTAACGGGATAATTTATAATCTATCTTGAAGGTCTTTTCTAAATATAAATGAAAGAATTTTATGCATTCCAAGACAATTGTAATTGAGGAGTAAACTTCAGTGGCGCATCGAAGCTGATACGCACAATTTTTTCTTTATAACATTGACAAACCTTTAAATTCTATTTACAACCGCATGATAAGTAAAAAACTACAACTTTCTTATCTCATTGTATCTCCTACATCTCTTATTAATATTATTTAAGTTCCATTAAGCACCTACATTCACCTCAAACTAATTAAGGACAGTTAAGCACCTTCATCTACATTCCCTTATAAGATCTTTCATGTTTATCAGTTAATTTATTTATTGCTGTCATGTAATGATTGTCAAATAATTTCAATTCTTAAATTACATTTTTTCTATTTGCGCTATCAGATGATTTATTTAGTACAGCAATATAATTAATTAAATTTGCGGTTTAGCTAGGGCATGGAAACCAGTATTGATAATTCTTTTCAACATTGCTCAAAATGTCTTCAATTATCCTATTTTGTATATACATGGTCAGTCCAAATTAAATTTACTTATGAAAAACTAATATTTTAGGTAATATCAATTTGAAAATAAATATTTTGGAAAAGCAAAAACTATAGAAAAATAAATGCCATCTAATGTGAAAGCTAATAAATTAAAAATTATATTTCATAGATAACCGTTTTATAATATGTGATAAACTATTGCGAAAAAAAAATTTTTGAATATTTTTATATACATATTTACAACATTTATAATTATCAAACAATTTTTTTCCAGGATTGTCATTCATACACTCGCTTAAAGTAGTAAAAATGTCAAGTAACCTATAAAACTTCGATCGAATTACATCTTTACTTGGAGATTTGATGGCAAGACAACATGAAAAATTTCATTGAGCTTTATATAGACTTTCGATAGAGTTTGTGTAATATCATTTTCCTTTCAGTATCTGTTTGATGAGTAACATTTCACTAGCTAGTGATTAATGTGCTGTGTGGTCAGTGTCTAATAAGGGCGACAACCCAAACTACATTTGTTCGATCTTAACCCGGAGAACTTTATGAATATATGACAATTCTCTTATATTCGCTGTAAATGGTCTTCTTTGCTGACCGTCTTTTTCTATTATTATATTCACTTTAAATTCACTTTAAAATAATCTTTTTGGACTTAGCTATGTTACAAAATGACCGTATTGTACATAACCGTACTGGGTTAATTTTAAATATTTGCATGTAAATACAGGTAGTTTCTTGCTGATACGATACGGTTTTTTTATCATTAAATTACGTCATAAAAATATTTATGATAAAGAGAATTGGAGAATTTTAATTGTTAAACCAGCATGAAACAATTTCCAATAAGAATGCCATTATGATAAATCGAACAAAAATTTCCTAGAAAAATATTATAGAAACTACGTGTTTAATTTAAATAGTTTAAATGTTTATTTCACATAGGTCAAGATTTATTTAATAAAAAATGATTTTTCCAAATAAATTTTAAAGTTTTCATTCGTTTTGACCTTCATCAGGAATTATAATATTCTAACAAGAACTTGATTTTGTGCATATAATATTTTTTTAATGTTTTATGAGTCATCTTCATGTTGTTATTAAAGCACTATTATTATGAAATTAACTCACATATTTCTTATTTAACGATATTCTTAGTTATATGGTATATTTCTACGAATATTTTCAATCTAATTTTTTAGGGTAATTTTTGCATCTTTACTTATGTGAATTTGATGTAAAAATTGTTGCTTTTTTTACTCACTTTGCATAAGTTGGTAAAAATTTACTTCATTCCACGTCAAGCATTCACCTGCAATTTAAATACTCTATAAATAAAATAAGAATAATTATGTGAGTACTTGATAAATTATTTTATCAAATACTTAGATTAGCCTCTATTTCTTTTTATTTGTCTATGCTCTGGGACACTCATGCGATCGCCTATAGCAAACTTGATCTGAAGTGTCCACCGCACTGACGACTTCCCACGTGGTCTAGTGCCTTCACCCTTCCCTGCACAATAAGGCGTTCTGTGGGTACTACCTGCATGCGTAACATGACTAGAAAATTTATATATCTGAGTCTGAACGAGTGACAATAGACGTTGCTTGATGCTGAATTCTTGAAGTATTGTGAGGAAATATTTGTGAGGAAATCAGTCCACATTTCAAGCACGAGGTTTTCACGCTCCATCTTTAGAAGTAAGTTTGACAGGTGGCGCGCATCTGAAGCAAACAAGTTAGATATTTTGTAACTACCAAAGACAACACCGTTCGTCCAGTTCTCGAGTGTAATTCTCATTAACTCTGATCTGATATCAACTACTGATCAAACGTTGATCAGTAGTTGATATATTACATACTTTGACAAACGAAAAGGGATGACAATTTTATTTCAAGATTTCATCTATTTGTACTGACTATGAAGATGTACGAGATGTTTGGTGTGCCCATTTCAAGTAGTATACTCCATAGCGTTGGCCATTTCACCGAATTAAAAGCCTTCGAGAAGTCAACAAAACAAATGTATGTGAGTTTGTTGAACACTCAAGCCTTCTTGATGATCTGATGTAGTAGAAATATTTCTTTACAAGTACCCTTTCCTCTGACGAAATCGAACTGCTCGCAGGGATTTCCCTGGACAAGGAAGTCATCAGTTGCGCATTCAAGACATGCGACTTGATTTTGCTCGCGTGTGAGATAAGAGCAATAAGTTGGTAATTATTACACTTGGTTTACCCCTTTTATGCAACCAATTCTTTTGGCCACATTCCTATCTATCATATTCTGTTACCTATGGCGAAAAAATAAATGCCTTGCTATCCCATAATTTTATGGTTTCTGTAGGTATCTTAACGGCGGCTTTTCCTTTTTCAGACATTTAATTGCGGCTCTAATCTTGGACTCAAGAATTTCCGATATCAATTCTTCTTCCCCAGACTCCGTGAGAGTAAAATATTACTACTGCGAGTCTTCGAACAAGAACTGGCAGTAAATTTCCATGTTTCAGCAATCTGGTTTAGAAGTGTTATCATTTCGCTACGACTGTTTTTGACCACCCATATTTCAGATTACAATGTTTTTGTGATGAATCCGATCTTGCCTTAAAAAGCCCTGGACTCACATTTAACAGCATGCGCTTCGAATTCTCCACGCTCGTTGTTAAAGTAGACGTTGCGATCTCGCTGAGACGTCGTCTGTATTTGTGTGGATTTAAGATTCCCGAGATTGAGCAAACCGCGCACATTCCACGTACCCATCTTCAGGACTTATTATAGTTCGCTGGAATTTCCAGTAGATGGATTTTAATAAGGAGCCTAGTCACTCGTCCGAGCATGGCCGGTTATCCTTTTGTCGCAGGTTGCGCCGAACTCAGGGTGAGTCGCTAAGTGGTTTGAATTACTATCATGATTAACTTACTTGTATTTCCATGTAGATTTTCGTGGAAATATAGCTGCAGTAATTTGCCATTGCCTTCTGCATCAGTTTGTTTAGATGCTATTTTGCATAGGCTGCTGAAATCTTTTCCAACTGGTTTACTAGTGAAGCGTGTGTGGCTATACCGCCAAAGCTCGGTCATCAGAACCTTATCCCTTATCTAGCAGGAGATACCGCAGCAGTTGAGCTACTGCTATCGGCTGTTCACACAAACCATCAACGCGAACAAGTGAGGATGACTGTTGAGACCGGAAATATCTTAAAGTCGTTCTTCCTCTTACTCCCGTTACAAATATAATTTAAAGATTTTACTTCAATTTGTAGATTAGAAGTCTTGGTGAAAACTATTAAAGTATGTATATATTTATATTAATAAGTAACTACATTTATACACATATATATTATATATTTTCATGGGTATAAACCGTTATTCCTAACTTATTGAGAAATTTTAATAAAAAAACTATTATTTCCCGCATTCCGAATTCAAAAAAAAAGTTTTCTTTCACGTTTTGATCAAGTTTAATGAACGAATTATTTTGAGAATTGTTTTCGAGTAAAGTGCGATGAATTTTAAATTTTGTTTGCAGAATAATTTTGAGCAAATGTTATAAGGGCTATAAATAAATTACGTATTGAATTTAATTGCTGTAGGCTGCCATGGTAATCTTAAGTGAAATAAATGAAT
Organism: Druceiella hillmani; assembly: GCA_039881145.1. NCBI lineage: Eukaryota > Metazoa > Arthropoda > Insecta > Lepidoptera > Hepialidae > Druceiella > Druceiella hillmani. Next base: position 18,945,815 of record JAYKKI010000016.1, on the reverse strand, counting down.
TTGTTCGATTGTCAATAAGTATAAGTCTGTTTGATTTTCATTATGATATGCAGTAATATTGGCGTAAACAGTTAACAACATATATCCATTGAATTCAAATTAAAGATATTATAGAAATTTTGAAATGAACCGTTCAACTTTTAATAATTATTTAGAACTAAAAAATGTTAATAGATAGCGTGATGTGCGCATTAAAAGTATTTCTACGTCATGGACAATGGACATCCGCTGCGTTTATTAAAAATTTAGGCAGATCAAGCTGTGGATTAAAGAGTAGTATGTAAATATTTCACTATTTTTTAGAGTATAATTGCTACCAGAGCAGGGACACTAGTGCGAAATTAAATATATTTGGGTTCATTGCTTGAAATATAAAATTCACGAAAATATATTCCAAGTAAAATAAATTAGTTTGGAGGGACGTTGGAAAAACCAACAAATTTACGTAAATTCGGAATGATACTCAACTTGAGTAGTACCTAATCTATTATATGAATAAACCATTAGATGAGAAACATAAATTTATCTTCACAATATTGGTTTCATTTCCTATTGGTTTTTTTGCTATTTTATTTGGTTTTGTTTAGTATCAAAATGCAGATGAAGGTCACTTAGATCTTGTTTGAAATATGTGAAGTAGAAGGTGCAGGGTATATGATTACTTTGAAATTTTCTTTTATTAATAAAAATTTGCGAAAATATAAGTCAATTATAAACCAATAGTAAAAAATATATTAAAAATAAGTGAGTTATGAGTTTCTAAGTTTAATGATATGTACAAAGTGGGTATATTTTCCTTCTATGCGTTTATTCGTCCCATTCGCTCCATAGCATCAAATTAATACCAATATGACGTTATGATCCAATATTGCCGTCCTTATCTCGAATTTAAGTTTAAACATTGGAAACTTCAGCAAATTTTACAATTTTTCAAAAATCCTTATCAGATTGCAACTTAAAATTATTTCATTTGTTTTTTTCGTATGTTCATCTATCACTGCGGAATATGCACGCAATTGATGTAAACTAGCTGGGTTCCACTGTTCCATTTGCCTGAAATTCGGAATAATAGAATTTTTTTTCATATTTTATTCTTGATTATGGTCTATTACCATACAAAATTTCATCAAAATCCGTCCAGTAGATTTTGCGTGAATGATACACTAAATAAACACACAGACAAAAATTCTAATCAAGGTTTCCGGCATCTATTATCATTTTATACGCTAACTCAATCACAATTCTTAACATATTTTCCATGTACATAATTTATTCTGTTACAATTTTCTTATATGTGTAGATCACATGAATGCAAAGAAGAAAATTAAACTTTTATAATAAAATATGTTATTTTTTTGGAATATTTTTTATGGGGTTGCGATAAGCATAATTTTTACATTTTAGGTGTATAATAATTAAGTTAAGCTACTATGTATGATTGAAGACAAAGAGATTTCTTCATCCTTAATAAGTTAGAGTAAAACCTATCAGACCGAATCTAAAGATAATTTCATTAATTTTAGTGTAGGGAAAACACTGTGGTATTTTGTCGAATAAATTATTAATGAATAATCGGTGAGGTTTTTAGAATTTATTAATAATACTTAAGTATATTTTGTCTGAATTATGGGGCATGTATAATATGATCTGGACTATAGTTGCTTTATTTATTTAAATACAAAAGAAAGAAAAAAAATAAGAATTTCATAATGACTTAAAAAATACTTTCCACTGGTATAAGTACAAAATATGAATAAGACCACGGATTGACGATTCACACGTAAATTCTATGAGGGATAAAGAACTGGTACTTTAAATTTTATTTCTAAAGAATTGAATTATAATTAATACATACATTATCAATTTCAACCATTTCTTCATCGCTGTAAGAGTTCCTCGTTAAGTTTTCCTATCGATACTACTCTCACAAAATATTCATTAAATTTGATTTCATTCAAACAAGCTGCTATCTAAAATGTATGCATCACATTACTGATATCTCTGTATTAAATAAATTTTTCATTAATTGCCTAATATAGCTGAACTATTAGAATGTATTATTTTTTTATTAAATTTTAATAATATTATTTTCAAATCCTTCGCATTTTCTTTGATAACACCAAAAACTTTTTAACCTTCACCTACGCGATTTGTATGCGAACACATTCAAATAGTCAAGAGTGCATTTCAAATAATGGTATTATTTATTACGAGACATAAAAAAAAAGTTGCATTCACTTGTCGGCACTAAATGCGGTATTTAAGGGGCAATTTAAATGCGCTGTGAATTAAAATTGAGGTCTATTGTATGAGTATGGTTACATGTTGATGGCAAATTCATTTTTCTTAATTTTTTTTAGTAATATAGATCGTGGTAGTTTCAACATCATATTTGTATGAATTATTATAGGATATTTATAGATATTTAGCTATTATATATAATTTGTAAATTGAAAGATAAAGGTGCGATAAAAAGTTTAAACGGCAATGATTTTTTTTAATGAACACGATATTCATTAGAAAATAAAATAATATTTATGGATTAAATCATTTGTATATATTGGGTTACAAAATTAGACATAAAGAATTATGTTCACGTGCATTATAATTCTTTATGAAATTAATACTGTACGTTTTATAAAGTTTGAAATATATCTATCTATTTACAAGAGTAAATTAGAGAATAAACCTTAGAAATTATGTAAAAGCTGATTTACTAAATGAGGATAATCAACATTTAAAAATATTATTAAAAAAAAATAGGACTCATTTTGGTTAATTATTAATAGGCTGGTTTTAAAAGATACTGCAACATTTGCTTTAAATTTTTTTGACAACAGCCAATTAATTTTTTCTTTTGTTCTAGCGAGGAACACTGTCACAGACAGACGATGCATCTCACTCTGCAGTTTTATTAAAAATATTAAATGTGCATCCGAATATCGACGAGCTTTTACAAGTAAATATAAATTAGTGAATGAAACCGCTCTTAATTTCATAAAAAGTGCTCTGGAATGCCTTCATTGCTCATAGCAGTAAAATATATTAATAATATAGAAATCTAAGTAGTTGAACAATCATAATAAAAGTAGCTGAAGTCTGGGAAACTGTTTTCTTTATTTTTCAAGAATGATGATATTCAAAATAGAAAATACTTCAGTACACAAATAAATATTACTGCAACTATAGAAACCCAATTTTAGTATGTAGGTGAAATCGATGAAAATACCTAAACGTATCGATGCAAGCATAGCTTTATTTTAAACACAATTCAAAGACAAAAAATAAAAGCTTAACCGAAATGACGAGCCATAAATAAGTGTACAGGAGGATACATATGATACACAAATCGATATACCGGTCAGTACATCGTCACGTTCCTACAAATGTCGCTCACACACGTGCACACGTACACATCGAGAATAGTCCGAAAACCCAATTACGGTTAATTGTAAGGGCGTTTGGTAAATACTCTCTTCGTTTAACGTTGTACAGTGAGATGCTGTGCAACGGTAGGAGTATAAGGTTATCTTTTGAAAAAACTTCAAAATATGGTTTAAAATATGATGTATTTCATGTACTTCGGAGAAAGGAAATGTGGGTTGTTTCATCCCAGACAAAAATTTATATAAAAGACCTCTATATAGAAACGGATAAAATGGATTTGATAGAAGGGTATTCTTATATCGATGTTGTTATGTATATCTATGTTATACATAAAAATTAACATTTAAAATATTTATTACTTACTTTAAGTTCATGCTAATACTAAAAATACAAGGTGCCCTAAACACTTGTGAATTTAATATAGCTTTGACCATCAATTTTCGCTCGAACTTTTCTCAAATTTTCAACTTCAATTGGCAACAATTTTGAACTTTTCTATCCATAAACCTTTTATGGGATTTAGGTTCCGTCATTTTGGCGGCTATGATAATTTATGTGAATAGACCCATTATTTTGGATCTTCTGAAGGTGGAAGATCGGGATGAGTACTAGTTTCCTAGAAGAGATAAAAAACTTGAAGAACACGAGTTTTATATAACTTTAATTTTACTGCTACAACAGACCCGAATTAATTAATTATGACGAGTCATCATGCTCGAATGTTTTATGTCATTGTTTTCTTGAATTTTCATATGTTTTTACATTAAAAAATAAATACATTTTCCTAACCAATTTAACTTAATTCACTCGTGGTCTCACATTTTCAATCAAAAATATATGCATCCAAGATGCAGCATGAGAGAAAATTTCCAAAAAATTGCAAAATTCTTTCATGTTACGATAAAATATTTCAGAATATTCAGTATGATGTTTCTTTTATTAGACTAGGTCGGGGCTTATTAAGACTGGTATAGATTTTTGAAAATATAAAATGACTTATAGACATACTTTGACAGAATTTAATTTACGCATCTTACTGAAAATTATACCCGTAGCATGGTGTGTATTTTTCTAAAGAACTTTAGGGCAATTACATCCTGATAACCATTTTTAGATTTAGTTACATGACATTTTGATTCAAAATGATTTAAAATTAAAATGATGTTACATTTTCCTGCCGTAAATTTATGGAGTATTTATTACATTTGAGCATGCAGGATCGCATGCACGTTTGCACGCATGCACGCATTCATATAAATAAATAATTTCCTATAGGATTTATGCAATAAAATTTAAAAGGAAAATTATATTATAAAAGAATTTATAATCTGACTAAGCAACTTATTTGGTACAAAATACACAGTTGTGCTTAACAAGTTAAAACCCAGGGGGTGGTCAAGCCGGTTTTCGATTTGGTGACGGCATCTCGCCAGGAAAATGGCGATAAATTTTAAATGTGTACAGCAACCTCTAGCGTCAGCTATGTGTCACCATGCAAGATACGCTACGAACATTTTAAAAAACTCAGACAGAAATCACTCAACACTGAGTTTGAAATGAGTGACAAATCTTTACTCCGCATAAACATATTTAATATTATAAGTTTTGTATATTAATTAAGTAAGAAGGGTGTTGTAGCTATTGTTTTGTTATATGTTAAAATTTTTATTATTTTGTTTCATTATATATTAAGGTCTTTGTTTTATTTTGTAATGGCGTGTATTGTACTGGGGTGTAATTCCTACATAGGACAAAGGACAAAAATGTAATTTTTTTCCCTGCCTTGTAACGAAAGCCGGCAAGTGTTATCCATTATTGCTTATTATATAACATTTAAAAAATTAATATAAATTTTATACACTAACGGCGCAAAGTAATTGGTGTCGTACGACATTGAAGATTTTTACTGTTTTGTTTAAAAGAAAACTTGCTAGTTAGTTATAGTTAAATATGTGAAACATAAGCATTGCAGTTAAATATGTGATACATCAGCAGCAATATGGCTCATAAGGCCCGCATCCAACCAGCCTCAGAGATAGAACAGAGTTTTCACATGTGGGTAATTTTTAATAGAATTATTGGCATTGAAAATTATTGAGTTGAGTTGTTGTGCAACCACAGTTGATTATTCTGTAAAGTCGTTAATTAGTTGTCCTTATAGTGTTTTAAATAGAGTAAGAAATCAGATATATTAAAATTTCATTATATCATGTTCATAATAGAAATATTCCACCAAACTGAACCTAATTTTTGTAAACTTCTTTATAGATTATAGAGCCCTTGTGTGATACAATTGAGAGTAAAGTAAAATATTTCCGCTATCCGTTATACTTGAAACTGTAAGATAATTTTCAATTTAGATGTAGTATTTTATTTTATATATATGTGCATAGCCAGTGATTTGTAGTGTGGCACAGCCTCCAGATAAAAACTGTTCAAAATAATTCAAGTTATATTAATAGAAAAATTGTGGAATATTACTATTGTTTCATATTAATATTGACACATGATTAAAGCAAATATTTTATGTTAAATGATTTTTTAGTACTATGTAAATTTAAAAAATCAGATGATTGTGAACAAAATTGTGTTTTTGGCTGCGCCGGTTCCTGCTAGCCGTCCCAACAAAAATGCTGGCTATGTCAATGTCTATATGTAGTGTTATTGTATTGTGTTTCATTAAATTTTAATTCAGTTCCTTAACCTAACCACTTCCATTTCCTTTCCAATCGCGATGGAAGGCATCCACCACCTTCCCGTGGTTTCCATTGAGAAATAACATTGATATGTAACATTATGAAATATATCAAGTCACAGAATATCACATGTTATTGGCCAAGCGTGGGGCTTTGACAAAAGTTTAAAAATATACTCCAACCACTAATAGATATCACTATAATCATGTCTGCTTTGTGTATGTTTTTGCTTGTTTTCAGATGTTGATGAGTTACCCACTTTCATTTATTCACTTACCACCTAGTTCATTCCAAAGTGCTACCTGAAGACGCCTGATGCTATTAACAGTTGTATTTTCGAATTTATTTAAATTTTCTTTAATTGTATTTTCATAGTAATGTTATTTTAAATATATTTAATTGTATAGTAATTTTATTTTCATATTAGTCTTTTGTGAAATATTTTTATAATTTTAATATATTTATGAATTAAAATTACTTTTTTTCTTTGTTAACGCCATCTGTAAGCAGTAGAGTGTAAGAGATTACGCCATCTATGGGCATTAATAAGAATTATACAAATCCTTTTTCAGGAAGGGTGAGGCAAGGGGAAAGGGGAGTTACTTTGACAGCGTTTGGAGAAGTACGATAAAGTGCGACTCTTTTTTTATGTGTCCGTTCTGTACCGTATCTATTCTGTGTTAAAATGTATTTAGCTTGAGTAAAACTCATACTGTGATGTTTTCGTGCATATTTTGTAAATATTTAAGGATTTATTAAACATTTAACAGTTTGTAAACATTTAACAATTAAGGATATTACGTATTACTATTTAAATATTAAAAAAAATATTTATTTTTCTCAATGTAAACATATTGCTTACAATACCTTTCATAAGCGTAAGTAAAAACAGAGTGCATGTTTATAAAAATGTAACCTCTAGGAGAATAGCTATAGTTTTCCCACAATCAGTTCGTGGGCTTCCAAAAACCCCAATTTTTATTATTTTAGGTTGATTAAATTTCAATTTCAATCATTGGCTATAACTAAACATGTGTTATATGGAATCTAATAAAAAAATGTTTTTCAATTGTTAAGTTTGTATGTAGGTTAATGTGTTTTATTACTATGTTAAATTTCAAGTTTTTACGTCAAGCGATTTCCGCGAAAATTGTAATCGATAAACAGGCGCGTCTGTAATCTTATAATGGTTCCGTTTTACTTTTTGAGTTTCGGAATCATAAAAATCCTGTTGCCAATACTACAACTTTTATTCAGATATCTTCTTTACTTTGTCAGTTGCTCTTAATCAATAATTTGTAATCTTATTTTGACTATCAGAGTAGTTATAAATTCCTTTTTATTATAAAGAATATTGGAAGTGTAGCTAACAAATTATTTGTGCGACATTTCGAACTTGAGCAATTTGAATTTTAGTTAATTTATACCTTAAAAAAATATTCTTACGAATTAAATAATTTATGTCTAATTGGAATTTTTTTAAATAGTTCAGTTTTTACCAATTGTAGAAAAAAGATAGTTAACCATTTAGACACTAGCTTTACTACAATTTAAATAAAATAAAAAACATCGAAAAGAGATCGATAATTATCTTTAGATCTTTGGGCCACATCACCATATACTGGGAACATTAGTCATGAATGTGTCGATTCATTCAAGGCGCAAAGTAGATAAAGCCATCTATTATTAAAAAATCACAAAATTATTATCGGAATATTAGATATTGTTTAACATAATATAATCGAATGAAACTGGTTTTTATCCCTACTCCTTCAATTATTTCCTTGTTTTAAGAATAAAAAGATAATGACATTTAGTAACCCGGTCGACAATAAACTATTTTGATCAATTTGCCCTAATAAATTCAGTAGATACAGGCACTTATCTTTCTTACGTCCATAGAAAATACACTAGAAAAATTGTATAGGTAATAAAAAATAATATCAATGCTTGTAAAAGACTTAAAAATAGCGTGCATTTTAAATATTAACAATTTTATTTATATTTAAGTGTATACAAAATCTTCGTAGTGAGAGTTTCTTTCGCACTTTTAGGTTTAGCATTACCTCCCTTGAACCCACTTACTGCTTGTTCCTGATTTTTACCATACTTAAAATACAAGTTACGTAATGGACAAAAAATCAATGGACACAAACTAGTGTACACTGCCGTGTACACTAGTTTGTGTCTATTCACTTTTCCAAATAATTTAATTTTTCATAAATACGATATTTGCGAAATATAAGATTGTTTGGAATAATGAAAAAATCAAAATCACTTCTTAACATTTAATATGTTTTGTACTATCGTTACAAAGTGTGTATTTCGACAAGTCCGGTTTTGAAGGATAGCTGATAAAATGATTGTTTCGTTTATGTTCGTAATGTAAAACACTTTTCATACTCATCATCTTATATTTGACAAGTATGTTTAGAAGATCGGTTACTAAATTACATACTATACGTCTGCCAGAAAAACAAATAAAAAAAAGATATATATATATATATATACATATATATATACATATATATATATATATATATATATATATATGTATATATATATATATATATATATATATATATTATATATATATATATATATATATATATATATATATATATATATATATATATATATATATTACTTTTCAATGAACTTATATGTGTCACTCTGATGATATTTTTATCCATATACACGTGTCAAAATTACTTTTAAAATATCTTATATGCCAACATAATTCTCATAGAGTACACACAGCACCCGTAATGCCACAAATATGTGAATGTCGAGAGACACTTGTATATTCACGTAATTTGACAGTTGATGTTCTTAGAAAAATTATTGAAAATTTTGAAAGACTTGTCTCTCTATATAACACAACCAATCTTTTAGAGTTCATAAATATGTAACATTATACATTAAACTTAGTCTAGAAGCGATCCATCAGGCAATAATACGGTTTTTTAGCTCTGTGATTTTTATTTGTTTTAACAGTTATATAACCTGGATTATATTGTGAAGATAGTTTTGAAAACAATATTTTATATGACTTTTAGGTAGTAGATCATTACGTTTACGAAATACATTAAACACTCTACGAATAAAGCATAGAGATTTAGTTTCTTTTTCAAAATTCATACGTTATGTAAAACCATTCATGTAACCATATAAAAGAAAAACAAAACTAAAATTGTAATTTAATTTTGATGAAGCACTTCAGATAATTTCACATTATGATAATAATAATGTTCATTTTATCGTGACAATACTCACAAAGTATTTAAAAACTTGCTTTATTACTTTAACGTGGAGCACCTCTGACTTTTGTTTCTTTTTATTACCATATGCTTTTATATCTATGATAATGACTAAAGTTTTCAGCGAAAATTTTCAATAAATAGTAACATAATTTTTATCTCATTTCTTAATTTAGTGCAGCAGTCCGTTAACATTTCATATTCGGTAACAAGCATATTTCAATAGCAAAGATTCTACTTGCAAAAAGTCCATCTGATCTTAAGGTATAGTATAAAGTCATGTAAGAAAGAATTACTTTAAAGAATAGCGTTCTGAATAATACAATTCCAATTAGATTTCTTTTTTGATATCTAGAGGTACAAACTTTTTAACGATCAATTATAATACTCAGAACTTAGTAACTCAACAATATAAATGATTTGTTTGCGGTATATTTTGAGACAGGTGCGATTTATTTTCGTTCAATTTTGTATTATTTTTTTTTAAACACCATGTAAGTTGGCGTCACATTAATTTTTTTTTTTCAAAAAAATTAATTTTTCTATACAAACAATCTATGCAAGCGATAGCTATCTTAAAACTTTATCTACGTTATTCTGGAGTAAATCAGTTTGTTACGAATTTATTCAATAATTTTTCGTTTTTATTTGCTTATGGTTTAAAAAACTACTTTCAAATGAATTAATTGCGTTAATTGGTTTTAAAAACAATTTTTGTGATTGATATGCGTCATTAGTAAGAAATTGTAAAAAATTTCTTTTCAAAAATTTCAAATTTAAAAATTTTCTAGTAAGAAATTGTAAATAATATTTTATTTGCTACGAAAACTCAGTACGAAGCATGGTAAATTTGCATAATAATTTTCATAACTTTCCTAAATGATAATTTGCTTAGTTTGTCATTTAAAAAAATAATTTATAAACGATGTATTATTCACCGTTAGATTACTTGCCCATTTCCTTAGCAAAGTTTTAACGCCTTTCCTCCCGGAGCAACTTCGTTGAAGTTCGAAAAATTTACCAAAGTCCTTGCCTTCGTACTTTATTTTGAGGAGATACTACTTAAAAACTTGGAAAGATTGGAAATCGACATTGAAACGATCCGGTAGTAGTTACATGGTTGATGACGTGCCATAGTCAAAATGTGTGTCATATATCACTGTCGTGAATAACATAGGCCCATCGCCAGTAATTAATAAAGTCCTTGTTATGTCTAGAAGTGTAGTAACAGATATTCAGAAATGTTGATACATATTTCGTAATTATATCCAATGAGGACATATGATCTCTATCTGAATAATCTCTTTTCAGTAGCAATTTCATGGTGCTAGAGTGATATTTAAACGGCTTCTTTAATTTTCTAGAACAATTTGGGAAATAAAGATGTGGGAAAGTGGCTATAGCCATTGATCGTACAAAATTTCTAAGATATCAATATTGTTCTTTAAACGACCTTCTCCTTTTTACACCATCAAACGGTTGCACTTTTATTCTTGGTATGTCAATAAAAAAATACATTTGTTTTTTGTCTATCCACAACATACAATAAATTAATGACATTAATAATGTTAGAAAATATGTACTTTCTATTTTTGTCTTTATTCAATCCGCTTCTGTGGAATGAGAATTTTTAATTTTATTTTTTTGACTAGGTATTTTTATTATCACTTCCAACAAAAAAAATGATTATCTAAATAAAGGTTTAGCTACGTTCATACTTAGTGCGTACAAAGATTTCTCTTGATCAATAAATAAAAATATTAACATCCCTCAGTGATTAAATGTTTTATACATTGACGAATAGGGTTTCATCTTTATTTATTTTTTAAACTAGTAAATTAGAAACTGGTGTATGTCAAAATCAAGGAATAATTTACGAATATAGTTTTTAAATAGTTTAATAAATTTAAAAGACTATTTTAACACGTAATTAATGTTTTTAAATAATAATTATATCCATTTAATTAGACGTAAATTTTTAATTATTTAAAAACGAATAAGGAAGATTTCATTATTTTTTTAACCTATTGGTAACAAAAAAACAGAAAATTATTTAGTTGTTTTATATTTTTAAGAGCATGAGAAAAGACTATCTTATTTTATTTTGTTACTTCATTGAATTATTTCCAAAATAATAAGCATTTTGTGTTCATAAATTTGCCTCCTGCTCAGCAAAATTGTTACAGCAAAATCAACACCAATCAATTTCCTGTTACCGCGTTGTAATTGGCATTATAAATATAATTTCAATGAAAATTTTTACTCAAGCTCCGTTGCAAAACTATAGTCTAAACTAATTCATAGCATTGAAACAATGTCGATCTTCGAAGCCGACTGCTTTGTAAAATAACCATATATTATTAACAAAATATAAGCGACGATGAAGAAAAATTAAAATTGATTAAAGAAAACAAAACAATATGAATTACAATTAAGAAGATAATGATTTGAAATTTCTATAAATGTATTGATTGAAATTGTCAATCTACGAAAATTTTCCTTTGTATTTTTTAAATTTACAATAAATATTTATAAAAATGCACATTTATATAAACATTTTTAAATATTTATTGATTATTTTTTAAAAGTACTATTGGCACACTTTTTTCTAGACAATAAATTTTGGCATACTATGAAACTTATAAGTTATTAAAAATTTCGAAACTTTAAACTGTTAGTATTTTGTTCTATAAAATAAATTTTGAGATTAAAAAAAAAATTAAAAGGACCAAGAATATTTAGAAAAATCAGCAAATATCAAATTTCATTCGTGGGTTTACGTATTAGATCAACGGATAAATAGATTTCCACCAAATATATTGATTATAATAGATTTTAAATGAAAATTCCAGTCCTATTTTTGGGATCTTTCCGTATGATTTTATATTTATTTCATTTTCAGGATGCTGTAAAGCGGAAGAACAATTTTTTTCACACGTCTAACTTTTTTTCATAATTTTTTCTCTTCTCCATTCCCAATGTTATTTCATAACCCCATAAAATAAAAGTTCACTTTAAAATCTGTCACCATTTCTAATTCGGGTACAATCAATGCCAATTTTGAAATGTAATTTAATTGTTTTTCTTTTCTTTAAATTAAGATCAAAGATCGTAGCACACAGAATTATGACTAATAGTATTCCTTCAAATAAGCTAGACTACAATGATTAACAGTAGTCAAGCTAGACTAATAGCGTTCCTACGGATACTTCCTATGGAAATATTACAAGATTAAGGTAATCCTTTATTAGATGTTAATTATATTATCATTTAATGAATCCTTATCTAACTACATTATCTTCATTTAACGAACTCTTACAGTGTTTGATGAACGCAATATTAATTATTATAAATAAAAACAATTTCAGGTTTTTAAAATAAAGTGCATATGAATTTATGCAACAATATTTACGCAAATGTTTCATTAAACACATGGTTGAAATAAGAGATTGTTTATTGTACCTGTCTTAATTTTGATAACGATAATTATTTTAACGCTTCTAGTGTATATCTCATTTAAGTAATTTCCAAACTTTTCAAAATATAAAAAATAAGAAAAGTATATCATCAATAAAAAACTTTTATCATTTTAAACATAAAGAGTTTGATTTCAAAAACGCAGTAAACACCTAAATTAAAAATCGTCATAAAACTATTATACCATTACTTTCAATATTGATCACAAATTTATCGAGCAATCTGTTCCATTGCTTTGTTACAGGAAAGGACAATAATTTTGTCATGTTTCCAGGGTTTTATTGACAAAAATTACAATTTTTTCTACACATATCGATATGAATTCATAGCTTATATAAAATAAATATCAATTAATGGAACTGTAGTCTTCGATACACACTAAGGTCCAATATAAAAATCCGATAATTCCTTCATGAAAAAGTAGAAAGATTAAGTTCAGCAACGATTTTTGTATATGATAACCTACGGATTAATTATAGCACAATTAATCTATAATCTAAATTCTATAATCTTATCTAACTATATAGTAAACATAACTGACTAAATTTTTCTAATAAAAATTGCATAGTTCTTACCTAATGGACACATTGTCATCCAGCTTAAGACTATTTCCGACTAACATGTGGCAGAATTTGTTAGGTTCTATATCGAAAAAATGAGATTTATGTTACTTAAATTCAGCAATAATACTTATAGTATTATGTAAAAAAATAATGCGTTCAAATTTTGAATATTTTCTATAGTTACTTGTTGAAGTTATACGTCACATAAATCGAAATGTAATCTCACTTGCCTTACCATACTTATAACGAAAAGGAATAACATATTTATTTACATAATGAAAATGTGATATCTTTATATATAAGAGTAGAAAAGTTTTAAGCAATTATTATAAAAAATACTTTAAAGAATTATAAAATATAGCAAATAGTTAATACAGCGCCCAAAAAAAAGGTTGTCTTTCAGTCTCTTTGTCGAAGACGTAAAAAATAATAGTAGAAGTATTAATAAAAAGTGATTGTATTTTCATTAATTTTTTCTAGTTGTTTTAGCAATTATAAGTATTATGGAAAATTATATAACAGTTTCGAACAACTTTTTTGCTTCTTGTTTGTTAATCGAATGTGAACGACTTTATTCATGTTAAAAATAGTTAACTAAAATATATGTTGGTTTAAATATGATTAAGTTAAATCATGACTTTTGATGGTAATAAATAGGTACATAGCAAAAAAAGCAGCCAATTTTTATACGAAAAAAATCGAACAGGAAATGATAGTAAATGCGTTAATATTAAAATATTCGAACATTTTAATAATATACAATAATTTCTCATATGTTTCGAAATCGTAAAACACGATTCAAAGAGCATTTCAATTCTACTTATATACTTGATCTCATTTTGAATTAAATGTTCTATAATTCTGTCGATCTGTATTTTAAGTGTATATTTTTTATAATTTGAATTATTTTTCTTGCATTTTGCTTTGACTTATGATCCTAAAGATATAATTTCTCATTGCATGAATTATATTTCAATGCAAAATGCAACAAAAATACAAAATATCACCGAGACCTAGAATTAGTAATTTTTGAAATTGATTTGCTCACGTTTCTCATATCATTATTACGCGCAGTTTCCTCATAAATGTTTTTGAGGTTCCAAAGGCGTTTCTCTAGTTGTAAACTTTCAAATTAGTTAAAAAAAAATTCACGTATAACTTTTTAGATATATTTTAAATATCCTTTTTATGTCTGTGTTATTAATTTGGAAATGAGTTTATTGTCAAAATTATAAATAAGTGAAACATAAATTAAAATGTTATAAAAGTCATTTGATATTACGCGAATGTGAAAAAAATAATTTTCTTACTTGTAATAATTATAGTAAGATAATAATTTTGATTCACAGAATTCTTTTAAAAATATTCTATCAGTCATATATAGGTAATGTCGTGAAAGGTAAGTCAGGCCGAAAATCATTGCGGTAAGTGTGACGTTAGCAAATCGTTTAAATTTTTCTCCTGCAATTTATTATACATGGTTTTATGAACGTGAGAAAATTAGTGTTACCGAGAAAAAAAAACATTTTTATAACCGATATATAATACCTTTCCCCGTGATTTAATTCAAATGAACCATTGGTAAATATCATTAAATTCGTTGTGAGATGTCATTACGTTTACTGTAAAAATACAATTAGGTTAACTGAAAATATTACTAACCGTAAGATCTATCTGATCGGCTATTACTGAAGAGTAAACTTTTTCCAGCTAAGGGTGATTTGTGATAAAATTTATAGTTGTAATATCTTTTTTTCCAGTAAATAGCTTTCAGTTTAAAAAAAAGATATATTATCTCAGATCCACAGTGTCTATCAATTAAGAGGCAATCAGAATTTTTTCCATGGTTATTGATTGAAGTGCGAACAAATAAATAGACTCAGAAACAAAGACATACAATTTCAAACAGTATTTTTGTTTCTATCACTTTTATTATGGTGCCTTTATTAATTTTTTCCTAAATATCTTCATTATATAAACATGCCGATTCTACAGTCTTATCAAATGAATAGAATATATCTCACGTACATTTGGAGCTTTATTTCACCGTTAAAATTATAAATGTATGAAAAGAAAAGTGATGTATGAGATTTTCCTTTCATTTGAAAGTAGGAAAACTAATTGTCAAAATATTTACCTAAAACTGAGAGTAACAAGAATAGAAGATATCTGCCAAAAGGGTGGACGAATTTGCCACTTGGTTTTGAGTTGAGTTCGGTTTATGTGCTCAAAAATCATTGACGTAAGTGTAAAGTTTGATTTTTTTGGTACAATTATCTCATGCGTTTTCCAACCTTTAAAATTGTTCCTACCATATCAGCCCCGTGAAAGTAACGTAATGATTGACACTGCATGTGTTATCCACGAGATAACATCAAAATATTCTATCAAACATCGTTTTGGCAATATATTTAAGCAATATAAAACTTGTGAATCAAAGCTGCTATCGTTGTGAATGAATCTAAACAGACCACTTTCTCTTAACAGAACATGTTTGTGGAATGTTTTGGCAAATATATTTGTGATACAGAATAACATAAATCAGTATTGGTTGCCTAATATATGACAAAAAGATCAAAATGTTTATGCGAGAAAGGTAGCTATTAATTACATTTCCAATGAAATTCATTGTAAAATATTAACTATGCATGCAGTCCAAACCGCTGTCCTCTGTATTAACTAAGATAAATTAAAGGGTCATTATTTCCTATCCCTATTCTGTTCAGAAAAAATATAAATGACCATTATTAAATATTTATTATTTGGTGGAAATTACCCACGGAATCAGCATTACTTTTCAGTATATAATTGACTTGGTATGTTATATAAAAATCGGTTCTGGACCTTATTGGATATTTGAGGAATATATTTTTGTAACAGTGAACTAATTACCTCGAAAGAAAGTCCACAATAATTTAAAAATTATTTTGTAAAAAGTTCCAAACATAAAAAGAACGTTTTATTTTCTGCACTGTTTAGAAAACAAAGATCATTATTAAGATATTATTTTCAAGTAATAATCCAATGTCCAATGGTCCAAAACCCTACGTTAAAAATGAGAAGAAAAAAAGCGTATATGTAATATAATAGGTCAGGGTAATCGGGGTGCCTGGAAAGCCAGGATGAAAATGTGATCTAAAATAATAAATTAAGGAATTTGATTTTTTACACTCCATATATTTAAGTAATTTCGGAATAGAATGAAAAAAATATTGATATATTTATAATAATAGATCCAAAAATAATTGCTTGGTTTGCCTTATCCAATCTGCGGAAAAACCATTGGCATACGAATTTTTAAGGATTTATAAATTTTTCGTATTTTTTTTAAATACGAAAAGAAGGCTTTATAAAAATAAAATTTAGAATTTTTTCAATTGAATATCAAGTTGTTCCCTCAGAGAATCAGAGATCCATGAAAAGCAAGGGGGAGAATAAATTCAATTTGAAAAATGTTAAAGTTTAAGAAAAGGCACTTCTTTTAAATAAGAAGGCCGTACTTACAGTTCCCAGAGCCTAGTCGATAAAACTTAACTGAAAATGCGCACGTGATGGAAAAAGTAAAGAATGAAATATGTCTCTTTTTCCTTTCGTCAAAATACAGAGTCCTTATTCTGCGGCTCATGCAACAGATTATTTACTATTGGGGACGCTTTAAATAAAATTTTACTCCCTTTATATATCTAGAATATATATATCTAGGGAAATATCTAGAATAGGAGTGTAAATATAATATTTGAAATTTTTATTTGACATCCTTTTTGGAAAATATTGAAAAGATAAAGATTTAATTTATTTTAAATAGTAAAACCTTACATGCACAATGGTTTTTAAATTAAAATAGTAATATAAAGCTAGAACAAAATATTTAATAGATGTAAGTAGATTTTAAGGAAAATAAATGGAATAAAAAGTAATGTAATTTTGTGAGAGCAAAAATAATTGGAATACTGTTGAATGCGAATAATTAGTATGAAGACATGTATATTGGGATGAGGACCATAGTACCAGGTTTGAGCTCGTTTGCGCTTTATGATCGCAAATCGATCTTAATGGTTCATCGATTAACTCTAATCGATAATTTTCTTTTCGGGATCATTTTTATTCATGGAAATCAATGGAATTGGTAAGCGATAATTCTAATTTACCCTATTGATTCAATATTTTCTCATTAATGTCTATTCCTGATTGAATCTATTGTTTCAATATTATCCCATTGATGGCTACTACCGTCAATGCATTGGTAAAACCTATTATGGTAAGTTATAAAATATCTTCCTGGGTTATTACATGAAGTGAAAAGAGGAAAAATGTTAACAAAACTACATTTCAAGCAAAACTAGGTATTACCATACATTTAATGTAGCCGGTCTTTTTTTAATGTTATTATTATTTACTCAATTAGTTTTTGTTGACAGAAGTCTCGTCATCTGGGTGCGTGATTGTGACACTAAATAAAAATTGATAATAATATTAAATAAAAATCAGCTATCGTTCAAAGCAGCCGAATAAAAAGACGAACTATTGATATAATCCAATATCCTGAAGATCCCGAGAAAAAAGGAAACAAAAACCAAAATCTGATTAATTTACCACACAAATCTTCTTTGAATATTTAGATTTAAAAATCAATAAAGCCCTCAAAACCACTAAAACTTTGGATTTAATGAATATTATTTCTATCGCAACATAGAACTTGGTTACGGCGGGTAATTTAGAGATTTTTACCACTTTAAGAACCAATTTTAGGTAGAGAGACCATTCTAATTGTTTATCCATTTCATCATGTAGTAAAAAGATAGGAAAATAAACATTTATTAAAACTGAAAATGTCAGCAATGAAAATAAAAAAAATAAAGCGAATAAATGTAATTTTGTAAGTGTCGTTTTCTACGTAATATTGTGTTTAACGTTTACGGTGGCTTCTTCTTCTATTAATTTCCATTGTACTCTAATTCAATTCCACCTTACCTTGTATTCTTATTTTATATTATGAATTAATATCCTATTCGTAACATAATTATACAATATAATGAAACAGTGGCACTTATTTATTGAAATAAATTGAACGAAATTTCGTTTATTGCAATCAATATATTAGATTAAGTTTACAAATTAATGAAAATTATAAAATACATCTTTGTTGAAATTCCTAGGCACGTTAATCACATATTTACCGAGGTTCGTACCTAAAATATTTTGAAAAAAATATCCTTCAGTACTCGGCCATCAGGTAAAAAAATCTGATGATTAAGAGGTTAGAAAAATCGCATGTAATACATACTACTTGATTTTAAAAAAAAACCAAACCAATTTAAAAATCTGTATTCCTACATTGTATTTTATTGACAGATTTTAAAGGTTCAAATACTTTTTGTTGTATCTTAAACCAGTTTGCTGCAGCAAGGTTTTTTTTTTACAAAACTAAGTAAAATTTTCCAAAAAAAATACACTGATGTGATAGTGCGCCGCATACGAATGCGAGCTGAAAATACATTATGCTCCAAAGACGTAAACAATGGAGGTTAAAGCGTTTTTCTTGCTGAGAATGTTTTTATTGTAGTTTAGAATAGTCGGGTGTCATAGAAGAATAAGAAGAGTTCTTAGTTCTAATTTAATATATAATGTCTGAAATGTGGATTGTATATAAAAACGCACTCGTTTTCTGAAAAAAAAGCATAAACTCTGAAGACTAACATTAAATTATTTTATTAATAACATTTTCTCGCTTTTAAATGTATTTCATACGTGGTGCAAATGCAATTTTTTTAAGAAATATGCATGTTCAAGTATATAAAAATACAATAACGTTACATATGTTAAATTTAAATTCATACTGCATTACGAAATGTTTGAAATTGTATGGTTAATTGTAATTCATACTATGTAATATCCATGATAGACAACGTTTTTCTGTATTATTTTGTACGAAGGTTTATGTTTACGTGACGGGTTGTACACATATCTACATGTGTTTGTATCTACATACCATCTTTCAGCTGGGAAAGGTCAACATAGGTGACAGAATTATATTTGCTTTACTCGATCTTACACATTTTTTATTACAAACTTGTTTGTTTTTGGCTATAGTACACACTTTTAGGATACACATATTTTTGTCAAATTAAAAATCATCCACTCATCTAAGTTGCAATGTAACTTTCCCAATTCTTAAGATCGTTTTACTTGTAAAATTAAAGAAATGTCAAGTATGATTCTAAAATTATTTTTAAAGAAAAGGAAACAATTTTTTTTTGGAAAAGATAAATGAACAATATTATAAAATATACAGCTTTGTACCCTGTTCTCCTGTATCCATATTTATACATCTAAAATAAAACAATAATGTCGTAATATATTATCAGAAAATATTTTCCTGGACTAATTTTCATTTACTTAGCAATGTTAGTTATCAAAACAACAGTAAGTTACATAACTTTAAGGTAAATTAATATATTTCACATCGTGGCAGTTCAAATAAATTATGAATAAACTTAAGAGTAATTTAAGAACATGGCTTGAAAACTAATGCGTTTGCATTTAGTATTTCTTATTAACAGGAATAAAGTGGGGGGCGGTGTGGAAAGATTGGTGTTTAAGAAAGGCGTCTGAATATTCCTTTAAGTTTCACATCCATCTATTTGACATACGCATGAGGGTAGACATCGTCGTTGGTCGTCTTGCGCACATAATTTTTTAGATATTGTGTATTTGATATAAACTAATTTTGTTTCCACAGTTAAAAATTTGAATCTTTTGTTAATACTTGTAATTTAATTACTTGGGTAAGTGAGTTTTAGACTTTCTAAAATTAATTACTACGTTTATTTCTTCGCGTATTACCCAAGATTGGCTTCAGAGGTCTCGATGAAATTTGACTGGTGGATTCTATGTGATTCCTTTAATATATTCTGAAAATATACATTTCTTGACCGTTGGATTAGCGTATTATGAAAAAAAATCTAACATTAAAAAATCAAATTGTGTGTACTGCAACATTTAAAAGAAAAGGGTTTTCATGTCAATTTATTTCCTCGTTTATATTTAGGATTCAATGTTAATTTCTTTTTACTATTACTTAGTACGTCTGATATTAAATTTAATAATTGCATAAATAAATTCAGCAAATCTCTCTTGAAGGAAGAAAGTTTTGCACTCTCAAAGTTTATGGATGAACAGGGAATAAAAAAAAATAAAATAAACTAGAACTTTGCTTTATAAAGATATTATTGCCCTTCAAGCATTATTTTCTTTTGAAAAATAACGCTTGGAGGGCAATAATATATTTTCTTTTTAAATCTTTTTAAGACCCTGGTAATGAAGTTAATTTCTTACGTTTATTGGACGATCAGAACTTTCCGTCAAAGCGAACCTGGAATAAAATATCCGTATTTTGAACATTGAATTTCAATTTAGAGCTAATAACAGAACTCAAATTTAAAGTACTAAAAGTATTCATTTTTCGACTTTCTTGTTTTCGCAATTAGTTACCTGGATGAACATTGTGAAAATTTCAAATTATAGATATTTATTTATTTATTGTTTAATAATTATTACTTATAGATCAGAATATTAATAAATTTTCTTCAAAATAATTATTTACATAAACCCCCATCTGCATGATCGATCAGCATTTCAAAGACTCGGTGCTTTGTCAAATGATTACATAATTTGTAAAATGATTTGGTTAATTGTAGTACGCAGTGATAAGAGAGGGCGTTTATTTTTAAGTTATAATTTGTCCTAATTTTTTTGCATGGCTTGCAACGTTTAAGTTTCAATTATTACTGAATTTAATTATTAAATTGAATATTACATAACAAGATGTAGAAATTTCTCGAAGGAATATAATTCTGTTCAATTTAATTTGAAAAATTGTAAATTGCCGTTTCTCATTCACCATCTTATTTCTCTCATCAAATTTTTTGCCAGTCTTATGGAATCTTTTAACAAGAACACCAAGTTCCTCTTAGACTGTGGAATAAGCAAGAATACCAAGTTTACATTTTTACTCTTGCAAGATTCAACTCCTGCCGGGAAACATTTTGGTGAATAATTGAAATCCAGAATATAAATTATATATTTAGCTCAAGTGATTCTTTGTGTTTACTCGAAGAAGTGATTATAAATCATCGCGGAAGCATTTTTAATTAATTCTCGCAACAAATAAATAGCAATAAAAAACTTTAAGAGAGTTTTACGAACGTGAGAAACAATCACAAAATTGTCTTTTTAAATATCGTGCAATCTGTGTTTTGTGAAGACGAATCTTTGTAAATCAAAGTGATTCAACGACTCAATCAATGATCGGTTTATTGATCCCCGTGATCAATAAACCGATCACTTATTCCAATCGTTTTCTTTAATTAATCGCACCGATAAGTTTAAAATTGGGAATAAAGTAACTGTGCGTGGGCAGCTCCCGCGGGCGACGATTAGATGTCGCATTGAGCGTATTCTTCATAAGGCAGCTTGCTATCGTAACAAGATCCTGCACCCGTAGGAACCTTTTAGTCACCATTCGGAGGAGCTGCAGAAGTTCACGAGATTTATTTGGTGTCCCCAGTTAGTAAATATAAATTGATTCAAACAGGTGAAAAATTTTTGTTTGTCGCGAGAGGAATTGTTAAAGTTTAAACACTTGATTTTGGTGGTCGACGATCATACTGTTGCTTCGTTACTGAACTAAATATTCCACAATTTAATTAATCTTTTTTCAGAGCTTAAATTGAGATAGCGGATACAATTCAACTGTAATAGTAAGTAATAAGCAATACAATATTTTAAGGTTAAATTATGTATAAGTTTAAATAAAGTTAATGTAAAACCTTCGTGTCGCACAATCAATTTGCACTTGGCAATTTTTTCACCATACATTTCAATCAGTCAGAATTTCTAGTCTATAACAAAAATATCGCGCCGTAAAACATATCAATACTAATACGCAACTTTGAGACAAAGAGCGTTAATAGTGTATTTCCATTTCCTTTATAAAAAATATTTGAAAATATTTATGGTACAAATTGTAGCTTCTACCAGAATAACTATTATCTTATTTTAGTAATATAATTTTATTCACTAAATTTGGTCGTTTATAGATTCGAAAATAATTTTTATACGTATAATAATACCACGTAATTACATTTAAAGTCTAAAAATGTACGTTATTTTTCATCCGTTGTCGATAAAAAATTACGTAACAATATTTAAGTCAAGAATCGGAATTCTAATGTTACTACCCGAATATTCAAATTGTATGTAAGTAGGTTGACCTGAGTTCCACTTTTCGTAAGCAAAGTTTTAAACTAATATTTTATCTTAAACGCCTAGTTTCATCTCTAGTAGGTATAGCAAATTATTCATTCAAGTAAAGATTCAGAATTTCAAAATAAATTATATTCTATTATGTCTCTAGCTTTTGACTTTCTACACTAAACTTGGTGTTTTCTCTAAGTGCTATTCGCCGGTAAATATTTTGCGTCTGCTACACAAGATGGTGCTATACAGAATATGGTAACCTTTGAAGTAACAGTAGGTTGAGGGTATTCAAAATTTACTTAGGGAATGCTGAAAGTTTTAGCAGTGGGTGTATATGCATATTAGTTACTATTAGCTCTTAGCACATTAGTTATTCAACTCAGCCTAATAATATTCTTGCTAGAGACAATTATTATTTCTTAAATTCGGTAACATTTCGGTAATTTGCACCGATGCAACAAACTTTGGCCAAAATGAAAGAAAGAAATAATTAAAATTGAGGCTATGCTATTCTATAAGAATGAAATAAAATAAAATTATTAGAAACGGAGAGTATTTAAGTGATAGATGCGTCGCATTTCTTAATTGAAACATTGTCGCTTTAGTATTACATCTCCTACGTGAAGACGTCCGTAAATATTTTCCCCGATTCTAAATCTCATTTCAAGGACTTATCAGTTTTAATAATGTGGTAAAATACATAGAAAAAAATCGATGTTATATTTAACAATAAAACAAATTTTAAGAGCATAGAACTCTTTACAATATTAATAAAGGTTTTATAACATACTCGTAAAGACAGATTGATATTTAAACAGCAAGATATTTTTGATTCAAAAAGTGTACTTTTTGTTTAAGACATATACGATTACAACAATTATATAAAAGGTTTGAAATGTCAGTAAATTTCATAAATTGTTAGTAGTTTTCACAATCATAGACAATGAATAAGTGTACATAGCTACTCGTGTCTGAACGGCGTATAATAAATTCAAATGCAAAAAACAAGATTCATTTTAAAACAATAATACCATGTGTTATCACTAACGTAAGTGCCTTGTAGCGTAGGTGCCAATACCTTCAATGATCATTGCGCCCCATTATTAATAAATAATTGAAGTTTGACAAGACTGTGGCAAATATACAATTTTTTTCCTGAGTCTGCAGACATAAAATTTGAAATAATTCGTATGTTCAGAACTCTTGTATCTATAATAGTGGAATAAAATAAATTTTTAAAATATCTTCAACATTATCATAATTATAAGTATAAAACTAAAATATTTCAAACGTTCATCTTTTTTCAGAAACAAAAAAACTATTAATCGTTTGTTCCCCTATGACTAATTAAAATAAGACCATAATTATGTAGACATATATGCGTTTATATACAGAATAAGGATAAAATAATAATTTGTAATGCCACATACCTCCCGAATAAAATTATTATTGAATTCATCAATAGCCTGTCTCGGTCCAATGCTAGACGTAAGCCTCTCTAATAGGCATATCAATGGAGGTAATGCCCATAATCACAGTTCTGGGCAGGCGGATTGGCCATCGCGATGCGTAGCTTCATATCAGTGGCGCTGCTGGTCGTCACTGGTCTGTGATATTTCAGCTATGCGATTTTGCCACGGCGACGGCTCGTGTTAATAATAACATTTATTGAAATATCAAACTGTTATTGCGCTCGCCCGCTACGAGTTGTTTACATTTGACGTCCAGGCAAATCCGGCTCGACTTTGTAGTCTGTGGCTCCGTAGCAGGATGGACGTATCGGTTGTGTAAAGTATCTATGTTAATTGCTGTTTTTGCCTTATAATAATATCTATATTACTAGAATTTCTTGTTAGAATATGAGTATTTAGATCAGGTCTGATTTATCATCACATCGAAAGCGGTAGACAGAAATACGCTAATTAATATACGCTTAGCTAAAAAATTAACAACTGTCACGCAATAATGAATCATATAGTTTTCTTAGAGTTTTATCTAAACTTGCAACAAATAACAGTGTTGATATTATAGCTTAGGTTCAGATCGACATCCATGTGAAATGTTGAGCGCACTGATATTAAATCAAATATATATTCGTTGCAATTCCTTAAGTCCTGGATACAGAATCCTTGAAGCCGAGTTTTACTCGCTTTTAGTGTTCATTCGATTTTCATGGCAAAATTTCCAAAACAAAATCATTTTGTAGTCCGTTCTTTCGTCTATCACAGGCAACTTCTCGAAAATTTTCGAGACAAAAATTTGAAATTTAGCACAGAAATAGAGTATGGTGGCACATTTTTTTTGTGGCGGTTAAATCCCCTGTATTTAAATTGGAAAATAAAAAAAAATATTTAAGTTTCTGGTAGACAGACAAATAAAAGACTATTTAAACACGAATTCAACCATGTGATAATTTTTTATGATTTTTTTAACAATTCTTCGGAAATAATATTTGAAAATGTCTGTCCCTTTGTCTTTTTACCTAAAAAATTGCTCAGAAAAATGTAAAAAAAATGAATTACTATTTAGAATTAGATAAAGTTTGAAAAATTGTAAGTAAACATTGAATTTCTTTACTTCCTTATTTCTGCTGAACCGTTGAACTTAGCAAAAATATTTTTCGACAAAAAATCATCTTTTATATTTACACTATATGTTTTATGACACTTCTGTCAAGCCATGTTTAAAAGTTATTATAATATTAAAAAATAAGAGAGATATTAATATAAATTTATTTTCATATTACCGTAAATTAACATTTGTTAATGATCAAAAATTTGAAAAGAAATTATTTTCTTGCTTTTACGAAAACTTTTATTTAATAATATTTATTAAACCCGAATAATTTACATATGAGGAAACAATTAGTTGTTAGATTTGCTTTTATTAATTGATAATTAGTTTTCGAGGGGCTTTATTTTTAGCTACCAATCGTTAGTCTTCAGTAAGTGATTCTTAAGATTAGTTGTTATAAATAAATACATTTGTTAAGACCTATCCTCTGGGAAGTGATCTTTATCATGGACTTTGTTAATAATGGCATGCTTTGGTAACATAATATATAATCCAAATCGATTACGACATACAATCAATAATAAAGTCTGTACCTTTGATTTATCCGTTTAAGAAAATAAAAAATTGTAAGTTTTGTGTGCTGCAGGAAAAATCGCGAACATATTTGAAAACCCTCCAGCATTCAGCGTTTTGCTTCTATCATGAATATTCTCTTAGAATTATGCAATTTCAACTGTTAATATTAGCTTTGCTGCTTCAAAATATTTGCAAACTTATCAATATAATCAAAATGCCAAGTGCAATGCAAATATTGGCTTGCTATTGGAAAGATGATAGTTCTTATATATATAGCTTATATATGGCTTTCGGTAAATATTGTGCAGATCGTACGAAACGAGTCGAATGCTGAAGTTCTTTATATAAATGTTATTCCTTAATGCATGATTTAGGACAACGTTGGAATTAAATATCTTTCCAACGTTGTGCTAAAAGGTATTAAGGAATAGCTTTTAAATAAAGAAATTCAGCATTTGACTCGTTTCGTACGATCTGCGCAATATCCAAAAAAAATTATCCAAGATCTTGGATAATTTTTTGGATTTTTTTTATGGATATTACTCATAAAGGCGAAAAGAAAATTTATAAACATTTAATTGTTCCATCATACAGATGTTTATCTGATTAATTGAAAAACACAATATAATTTGCAACGGTACAAAATTTATTATTTTTTTTACCAAATTTGCAATTATTTTATATTCAGTTTTATCCATGGTTTCGCTTGCGTGGTGTGAGGAAAAATTAAAAATTGTTTTTTTCCAACGCAGTTATGTTGTTACGAGGTTTCCAAGACAGTTATGTTGTTACGAGGTAAATATTATTTTGTACACATTTTATGAAAAATATGACTCCTTCGACGTTCTCTCCAAAAACGTTGAAGTCAAAATAATGAAAAAAAAGCAGCGTTACTGTAATTTAAATTTAAGAAAATTATTCAAAATGTCATAGCTTTCCGGAAATTAATAAAATTTTTACGCCTGAAAGCCTGAAAGGTATATAGGCACCTGGTACTAGACAAAATATCTACGTGTTGAAACGTAATCATATGTTTCGTATTAATACGTTTCGGAAAACTCTCAGTGAAATTTCTACGCGTACATAACAAATTTTTATTTTTGCATTTTGATAACTAATATGTCGCAAAATTCTTCTACCAAATAAAGTTTAAAATGATAATTTTTCTATATTTTTTGATAATATAGCCATTTATAGAAGTTAAATTCATTATGTGATGTAGAACATCGAATCTCGGTGTATTCCAATTATCACTAATTGTGCTAAAATATGGCGAGGTAAATGTTTTTATGTAATATATTCGATACTTTAATATTTTTTCCATATTTACCTCATTGTATATCAAGTGAGTGTGGTATCTTTTCTGGATTCGAAAATAAAATATTTATAGCGTAGCGTACTTAAAAATGGTCTCTTGTAACATTGCATTTTTTTCAAAAAAGGTCGCAAGAATTTTCAGATCATATCCTTAGGTAATGACTTGTTTGCTTTACATTGTTCATTTTATTTCTATAGCAAAGATGATAACAAAAATCTCGATACTAGATCACTCATTACTCTGAATACATTTTAGCGCGAAAAACAAAAGTAATTCAAGTCGGTTTCTTAATTATGATCGACTGTAATTGAAACAAACTTAAAGCACAAAAAAAATAAACAAAATTCTATGAAAATAACTAATACAGCGAAATACGAATATATAATGATTTTGGCTATACATTCCATGCGGCACACAAATTCCTCAAATTCATGTCTACGGTTTTTGTAGGTATAACATGAAAATCTTTAACAAATTATACGTTTCTTAACAGATTTAAAAATTATTGTAATTAATTTAAAATCACTTTTTCATAATTTCATTCAACATTTCACACCAGACAGTTAAGGAGTGTATGCATACATTAAATATAACATAGTAATTTCGTATTTATGAACAGGTAACATAGATAAAAATAAAAATACCACTGACACATTATCTGTTACAAATGATAACGCGTAAACTTATCGACATGTAAAATAAACTTACTTAGAGATTATTTAATATAAAGAAATAAAATATTCAAAAATAATATACAAAAACAACCCTAAAATAACATTTTTGCTTTTGATATGTTTGGCGCATTTGGTCTCTTTATTTTCATATATTTTTTGTGTTCGTGTTAAAAATAAAAATGTATTGTTGGTATACAATATTTAAATACGTTTGGTATTAACGTCGACTTAAATACGATTGGTATAACGAGGGTATTTTCTCATGTCAACTTGAGATAAAATCTACGTAAACTCAAGGTAAAAGGTTGATGAATGTAAAGTAAAATAGCGAAAATAAAATACGAAATACAATCGCAGCTTAATTATTTGTAAATATTTTAAAATAAGTTGTGATTACAACAGAAAGATATATTTCTATTGAAAGGTACTTTTTTATATAAAATGTCAAGTTATTTGTTTACTTCTAATGGAAGTAACGTTTCCCTTCTTAAGGATATTGCAAAAATAAAACTTATTAAGTACGCGTAGAAATTTCCCTAACAGAGTTCCGAAACGTA
Organism: Druceiella hillmani; assembly: GCA_039881145.1. Lineage (NCBI taxonomy): Eukaryota > Metazoa > Arthropoda > Insecta > Lepidoptera > Hepialidae > Druceiella > Druceiella hillmani. Next base: position 18,917,535 of record JAYKKI010000016.1, on the reverse strand, counting down.
CTAATACAAAATATATTCTTACTTTTTAACACGTAAATATTTTGCCTAGTACGAGGTGCCAATATATCTTTCAGGCGTAAATATTTAATTGATTTCCGGAAAGCTATGACGTTTTAAATAATTTTCTTTGTTGAAGTAAATTACAGTAACGCTGTTTTTTCATTATTTTGACTTCAACGTTTTTGGAGAGAAAATGGAAGGAGTCATATTTTTTGTGCAGTTTTGGAATTCTGATATATCAATGGAAACTCTGGGCGACAAATTAAATTTTCCTGCTGTAAATTTCTTTGCAAAAAATTTTGAATTTTTGACCTTTCAAATATATGTGGGTTAATATCTTTTATGACTATATCAAGTTTTTACGTCAGACGATTTCAAAGAAAAAGTGCATGGACTTTTCACGAATATATTTACTATCTTATGGGGTTCACTTGGGGTTCCCACTTATTAAAAAAATGTTGGATATTTTTATTTCTAACTTCTTTAATCGAAATATACTCGGAATGTCACACAAAAAAGGAATTTTGAGTACTTCATTTGTTCTAAATTTATATGTAAATATTTTGTTGTGTCAACTATTAAAACACATGCGGAGTTAACTGTCTTTACTGCACCAATTTTTTTATTTCTATATCAACACTTAGACGTATAGATAGACTATTTTACAAGAGTTTCGTTTTTCCATTTTTAAATACCGAATCTTATAATAGAACGAATTTAACTAAAGTTTTACCGACTTTTAATATACAGAAAATAGTGTATATTTTCCATATTCTATATGCGTCAAAAGTGCCATTCAATAATAAAATTCAATTTGTTTTTCAGAAAGCTAAAAATATTTCATACCAATTGTGCGTACATATACACGAGATAACAACTTATGGTTAGTTATATTATTATACCGAAGGGTATTTCTGTATCGCACATAACTAATCTTTAATCTCAAAATTAGTGTAAGTTACGGCCAATTTGCATACTTCCGGTATGGACTAAATTATTGGATATAGTTTTTCATTCCAACAACTGTTCAAGTTACGTAGATAAGGTTTAGCTGAGAAACATTAGCTCCATATTAAGCTTTTGACAGTTAAGAACCTTGCATACTTTATCGATTTTTATCAAATGGACCTTGAGTTTCAGGTTAATTATGTATATTTCGTCAACTAGAAAGCTTTCGATTTTGTGAATGATTATATTTTTTTAATTCAATTAGGAAAGCAGCTTTTTCCTACCTCTTTTTCCGCGTTTCATTATGTGCCTCAATTATAGAAATTTATGTGCACGGGTGGTGAAAATCATGTCTATCATAATAGCGAATAGACACCTAAATTGATATAAACAATAAAAGCATTGCAGTGAAAATTAAACATCTTTTATGATACGTTGACAATATAAATATTACGTTTCAAATGTAGAACAAATCATTAAGATACTACAAAGATACACCTGCTGCACTCGCCTACACAATGTCACTACGAGTTTCATGTTTATGTTCAAAATACATTTCATCAAAAAGTAAATATACGATAAGAGATCAAGTGGGTTTTTTGTATTAATCATATGATATATAATTATTTGCTCTGTTTTGGTGAGAAAACTCTCCTCCATTTCCACAAATAGTGTTGTGCAATAATATGGCCATATTTTTGCAACCCTAGCGCTACAAAACAAATCCGTTTGGAATTCTTTACTTATCGGTGCAGTTAAGTTGCGCAGTTTTTGGAATATTAGTATAGAATGTAACAGGCTTATTTAAAGTTTATTTTTGATGAACAAACAGTAATTTTTTGTGAAATTTATTTTCATTATATATTAATTTCCAACTTCTGTTCAAAATGAAATAATTAAATCTTTATGCGCATAATCGTTGGTGCGTTTATTAGTGGTCGTATAATCGTTGAACGACTTGATTGATTGAGGTCATATTCATACAATATATGTTTTGTCGAGACGATGGTTCGTAGCTATGCTAGGATTTCATAGGGTGTGCTGTAGTCAAATTATTAACGAATCTTTTATTTATGAACAAAAAGGACTCATATCTACAACATATTCGGTTTAGTGTCAAAAAAATCACAAAATCTGGACCCGATAGCTGTTTTAAAGAACAGAACAGAGACTGCTAGGCTAGCTAGTTAATTTATAATTATTATGAATTGATATTCAATTGCTTTTCGATTTATCCAATATAATAATTAAAAGAACGATAGTGCCCCGACTACTTCGTAATTTAGGCATATATTATTTTATTATATATTTTATTAATATCACGTTCCGACCACAAAAGGGGCGAATTAAATCACAATACTAAAAGTCACACACAAGAGTGTCAAAACAAATCAAATACCTCTTATGCGATAGAAAAAAGCTGAGACCATTTCTTTCCGCTCGTCTTTTCACTAAACCTCGTCGTTTACATAATTTTACTCCAAAGCTTTGTGGACAAAAATAAGGGAACTGATGGACGAGTATATGCTTGAAGTTTAGTGAAATATGCTCCTTCGTTGACATAAACCCTTCAGAACAATATAGGCCCATTTAGATCAAGCAGTACGAATATTGGTATAAAAAGGTTGAAAAAAATTCCCATGGTAATGTTTTATGTATTGGCTTATTACGAAGGTTATGTTAACAGGCTCCTTTAACGTTTACGTTTGAAATTTTATTTTACTTTTTTAATATTTGATTTTTCATGTTACGATATCTGTGCACTGACATTGGGTGTATGTCATCAATATACGTAGATCAGTCAGTGATGTCAATATAGGGTGATACCAATTGGTGATATATGTGTCTCAGATATCCATGTACGTCTACTCTTCCGGACGATAATAATTTATTGGCCTGTTTGTCCATAAGCAAAAGGGCATATATTCAAAATAACCTTTTTCACTCTCCCACCCGAAATATAGACTTTCAGTAAAGAATGATTTTATCTGTAAATATTGATAAAATTTAACCTTTAGTCTGTTAATATTAAAGGCTGAGAATTGAAGTCATATATATATATATATATATATATATATATATATATATATATATATATATATATATATATTTATTGTTTATTCTTTTTGTTGCCTCTTGTTGTATTCATTTAAGTTTGAGACATTATTTTCTAACTTTCTGCAGAAGAGTGGTTTTATCCTCATCTGAACCCTCGTTTTTATTTATATTAATTAAGTCAAAACTTAATTTAGCAATTTGTAATTTCCTATATTTAAATAGCTTTTATATTATTTTAATATTAATGTAAAATTTAATTATTGCACAAATGTTTACTGTGTTTATTTATACCAACAACAATTTATTTTATTCTATATATGTTTAGTTTATGCCTTGTGTATAGTGTATTTGTTAATAAAACGATTACAACATTATTTTTATTTTATACAGACGGCTTGTATATACTATTAATCAATTCGAAATGTTGGGATTTTATCATGATTTTACTTTTTTTTGTTGTGTTTAAATAAATTAAATAAATTGTTATAGCTTTTTCTATAATTTTAAATTCGATATGTAACATTATAATTCTAAGTTCTAAATTTTTATCAGAGGAAAGTATGTTCATTTAAAATAACAATTCAGAAGTTTATATGAGTTTATAGAGAGAAAAACGAAACCCCATTCTTAAATATTAATAGAATAATATGAAAGTGACATTTACTTCCACATGGATGATAACGTAATGTCAAAATTATGAAAAACACCGCACAAAAAAGACAAGTGAATATTAGGTCAAAAGCAGGTTTATTCGGTTGAGAAGGTTTTTGATACAGTAAATTTATTTAAAAAGAAAATAAAAGACCTTTCTCATAGGCAGATCTGAGGACGATCAAGGGGCATGAAGAACTGTCATTATAAGAAATAGGATATTTGTATTAAAACCGTTTATTTCCTGCTCTTAGTCGTTCTGTGCATCAAATTAAACATTATTTTTCAATTTGTGCTTCATTATTTATTTACATGCATTTAAAAGATATTTTTCTTTTTTATAAACTCTTATGAATATATCCATATTAAAATATTTTAAGCACAACATTCAACTAAGTTTTTATTTGGTGTACATCAAAAAGAATGTGATTTGGTGTATCCAAATAAAAACTACCCTCGTGGTATGAGTTCCGCTATATTTTATTTATATGAATCCGCACAAACTATTTAAAAATTTAGTCATTTCGACTATATTATGGGTGAGGAAATATGTATGAACAGTTCAATGTTACCTATACTTGAAATATTAATGAGTTGAAATCTTAGTGCGGAAAAATTTAAATCCTGCTTTGATCCATGAAAAAGAACAAGTTATTATGTTTTATTTTATCTTTTCAGTGCTACCTGCACTACGTATGGTATGATTATTAGCTTTGTGGAAATGTTTGCTCCATATATATACACATTAATATATATAAATATATATATATATATATATATATATATATATATATATATATATATATATTTGTTTTAAATAAGATTGATTTATTTTATACGTAATTTCTTGGTATGATTTTCTTGGAAATGTGTATTATTCATTAACGGATGGACTAGCACTATCGGTTTACTTAGTAACATAATACGTTACTAAAGGTATGTATCCAACAAATTATTATAATACTTGCTAACAAATTATAATTATTACAAATTGTTACTTTACAAATTATTATAATACTTGTCAAAAAATAACTTAACATTCTATTTCAAGCCATTCAGGGGTGTTATGTACATACATCATCTAAAACATGTATGTACATAACTCCCCTAAATGGGGTGTTACGTACAAAATGAGCTAATCTAGATACTGTTTAACAAATGTTATATAAGAAGCATTGATTAGAGTATTGAGGTTATATTAGACCCTAAATGCTTATATATGAAATACCTTCAACAATAAGAGGCGAATAACACTTATACGGAATACTTGATCGGGTAAGAAGATTGCTTGTGTTTAAAAATTGTTTTGGTTTAAAAGGAATCTAGTGGTTTCGTGAAATCTTTTAAACATTTAGTTAGAAATATTAGTTCAATTTTAGCTTGTATCAACAAAAAGTAATATAAAAAAACTGATCAAATTCATGTCGGGACAGTAATACAAACATCTCCGTAATTGTTAGACACAGTCCGTAATTAAAAGAGAATTGTCGTACGCACTTTAACTGCTCGGTCATATGACGAAATTATAATGTCTTTTTCTTTAACTAGGCGAATTAACCATTCAATATGGATGCAAGAATGATATAATTTTGGTGCAATGCAAATCAGGTCTAGGTACCAATAGAGAAATAATAAGATTCTTCTTTTAAAATTGCTCTTTCATGCTACAAGGAGCGAATAAATTTTAATTAGGAATAAGCAAAATTAGAATATTTAATAATTAATAATTGTTTCAGTTTCTTAACAAATACTAGATATTTTTCGGGGAGAAATGCTTTAGGAAAATCTTTAGCTCCAACTTATGTACTTTGTAACCGTCTATTCTAATAATAACATTTAACATTTCTTTGTAGCTTATTTGTAATATTCATAGAATCATAGTTTAAAATATTAACTTTTTATACAATGAAATAAAAATAAACGAAATCAGAACGGCGCATCGAATTTGTGTTACCTCTTGGAAAACATTAGTGCAAAAAGAATCATATTCCTTACTTCTGTAAGAATTAATTAATTGCAACTAAAATAACATTCATAATTCAACTAATTTTAATCATAAGGCTTAAGCTTGGACATTAATTTTTAACTTTATGTATATGGACCAAATTTTAAGTTGGTTAGACTTTTTTGCTGCGAATCGCTGATATGTGCAATTATAGAATCGTAGGTATTGAGTCGACTATGAAATCATTAAGTTATAAATATATATATATATATATATATTTTTTTTTTTTTTTAATGTAAAAATCTGGATAAACTTTAAAGATAAACGCTCAAAACTTAGAATACTTCATTACGAGCTTTGTCCTTTCAATAAAATTATATTGTTTTGAGACTTCCTGTAACCTTCGGTGCTAAATCACTGGGGCGCTTCGGGTTAAAGGTGCAATGTACGGTAGTACAGTTTGTCGTTTCTTAAATTGTTTTTATCTGCATTCAGATAAGTACAAAATTTAGAATAATAACATAAATGTAGATTTTTTTTAATTATGCATTTCATTTTTAATTGACAGCACATTAAATACTATTTTCAAGGCAAGTCTTGGATCTGTCAAGTCATTGACTTTAATTAGAAATAACGTAATATTTATACAGAAGCCACGGAGATGTAGTAAAAAATGCGAATTAAAAGTAAGAATTTTCCACTTAATAAAGTAACAAATTCCGTGCTTGAATTTTAAACCCATGAACTTGGTGTTATTCCACAATAAGATAGTCAAGTTCTATTATGAAACATCAACAAACTTTACTTATTGTCCTCTCGTTATAAATATTATTTTCTATCTTACGTGGGGCCTATAATACGATTGAGCACTCTTATGTCTGGGACTTTGTGAAAAAATGAGACAGAGTAATTTAAAAATGCAGCACAAAGGAAGTCGTCAGTTTCTTGTTTGTTATGCGATAAATATTTTCAATTATCTGTGTATACAGTGAGGTTGATTGAAAGTACATATCGAATTTTTGTAGTTGTGTTTTTATCGCCTTTCTTGTTTTAAACTTCTTAGTGACGGTGAAAAGAAAACATTTTATTTTACTTGTGTTAAGTGAGCTGGTCGAGGCAAATAAATGGCTTGAAGCTTGAATGATTTGATTGCTTGCTTTTTTTCAACCAATTAATATGCATTTTATTTTTATGTTGTACAAATATATCTGCTTATCATTAATATAATTTAAAAAAAGAATAAATATATGAGCTCCATTAGTTAATTAAACAGCCAAATAGTATTAATGGAGAAAACAAGTATCATTTCAAGATACTAGGCAGAATATTAATTTCATCATCACTCTATCCCTGAGCGGCAAAAAATCGAATTGGGAATCCCGCGGTGAGCCCTGTCTTCAAATGATGTAAAGCTATGATCAGCGAAAATACCAAGCTGACGAAGATTTTGTTATTTTCTTTGCCATAATGTCTTGTGTCCATAGTATTCCATTAAATCAATACCGAAGTAATAACGATGTTATTACTTTTCAACATATAAATTTATCGTCTAATATAAACCTCACAGGCGTCAAATTATATTGAATGTCCAAAAAATTATGGAACTTAAATCGAAAATTTCTTATCTTTCTAATTATTCAGTAAAGTTTAAGAATACTATTATAGCATTTTTTTCTTAATTTTCAATTTACCTGTTTCCTAGATGTTAATGTGAGAACATATTTTTCTAGACTTTTCAGCAATATATTTGGCAATCAGCTTTACAAGAAATTCAGAAAAATAAAGTCATTTTAAAATTATTATAAGTCGCCATTTCATATGATATCCCATATGATAAAACAAATAACAACAAACATATTCGAGTAATTTATCTCCAAGTCCTAAAAATTTCGTTTATATAGTTTTGAATGTTAATTTTTAAGATATATACGAGCAAATGTTTGACATTTTCAGAAATATTTCAAAAACTATCTTAAATAAAATTTTACACAGAAAAATAATTTTGGGATCCGTGTAAATTTTAATTGATGTACCTCCCCAAAAACACCATAATACATGTATGCTGATTAATATTCAATATTAACCCACCAAATTTGACAGTTCTACAACAAAAACTTTCGGAGAATAATATTCGTGACAGGCGGACACGTATATTAGTTACAAACATAAAGGTTAAATCTTCTTCTTCATTTGGAACCATAAAAATAATATCAAAAGGACATTCAGTGTGAAAATCCAATTATTGAGAAAATCTGCAGAATTCTTAAAAAATTTCTCAATAGTCTAAATTTAGTATATTAAGAAAAAATATTAAAACAGAGCCTTTTTATGTACCACCTGCATATATATATATATATACATATATATATATATATATATATATATATATATATATGATATATACATATACATATATATATATATATATATATATATATATATATATATATATATAATTTCTTTAGATAAACTAGGCATAGGTGCACTTTATTTCGTGCATCATAATTTTTGTTTTATTAGTTCAATTTTAGAATATGGTTAAATAAAAGAATATATATTGCAAACGGTGTGAATATTGATCTGAAATTTGACCGTAACCGTTTCACCAAAGAAAAATTTGGTAAGAATATTTTAATTTATTATAATTTCTTCGACGTAATTGTTATTCTTAGTAATATTTGACACTGCATATGAAAAAATAAACACAAATGTAAAATGAATGACCCAAAATATTTCAATAAACAAAAATGATCGTGCAAAGGCATAAATTTGATATTTGATAATCAATTGACACCCGTTTCTCCATAGCAGTATTATTTTTCTTATATCAATTTTTTTACTAAAATTATCAAGACTAATTTTTTTTATTACCAACCTTGTTTCGTGGATATTTTAATTCATTTAAAAAAATTTTTGGTACTTACGTATATATACCTATATTCACTTGAACGGAGTCATCTTTAGAACAGATAATAAAATCATGTCATGTACTTGTTAATAGGAGTATTTGGCTACGGCCACTGTCATTCTTGTAGTTTAACTCGAACCACATTCACTTTTTTCCCCTCTCCAATGCCTTGTATTTTAATCTTAAACGTTTAACATCCCTATAGACACCACTCACGTGACTAAAAAATGCCTATCCAATGGGCTTTTACACTTTCTCCTAATCTTGTCATGTTATAGTGTCATTTTTTTTAGTAATTATGATTTTTACTACAAGAGATAGACATATCGCCGTGTACATAAAAGAAAAGTTGATATTTCGGTTATGTTTTTTAAGTTTTCAATCATAAAAGAATTAAAAATTGAATTTAAAAGCTTAACCCGAAATATAAAGGGCAAACTTTCAGACGCACAAAATTTTTTTAAACAGTAAAGGAGAAAATATCAAAAACGCAGTGACATCGGGTAAATGGTGTTTTGCAAGGTTTTGCCATTCGATTTCTACCTTAAAACAATAACAAACCCATATGTAATAATATTTTAGTATATGTATAGATATGTTCCATTTATTTCATAACGATTTCGATAAAACGAAAATAAGATTTTGGTAAATACATATGAAATAAAGTTCGTACTTACGTGTCTTATGGCAAAATTGCCCCGCCACACTGACACTCATACCATTCTGTCCGCTAATTTAATAAAGATCTTGAGTAATAAAAAAAGGAATAAATATCACCCATTTTTATCCCCAAAATATTTTATCCCTCAGAGAGTTATCAGACATTTTATCAGCAAGCAGTGAAACAGCTCATTAATGTCAATCAAGTATATTTTGATTAAGTACTCTTCGGCTTTCGACATATGTTTAACACCAACGATGCCGTGACATGTTGAAGAGGTGGACTAAAATATGTCCCTTGTATGACAAGCATGCAAATTATTCTGCATGTCTGGGTCGAAATCAGACAGGTATTTGAAATAATTATATTTAGAATTACAGTTTGTTATACAGCGGTCGATTGGAGAAATCAAATACTTTTTTTATACTATGAATTCCCAGATTTCAATCATTGGTTCTTTTTAACAGTGACAGTTTTTATAAAATTTTAGTCTGTTATTTAGAACATGTATATTTCCAAGATTATTGTTACGTGAGTAAACAGAAACACTTGACGTAAGCAATTTATTTATATCTCTTGTTCAAATGAATGTTATGCCTTTTGTTAAATTCAGAATTAAAAATTTGCCCTATATTTATAATTAAATACGCAGTTTTGAATATATATAGAATTCACAAACTCTCAAACTAAATAAAGTAAATAATGGAAGCGAACATATTTAAAATCTGAAAAGCATTCGGCTTTGAATAAGGACTTTAAATAATTTTGCAAACGATTGCTCTTAACTCTTTGTTTAATAATAGCTTTGTGCAATTACGAATGTTTCTTGTAACAGAATAACTATTAGCGAGACATGAAATGTTTTTCTGATAAAATCATTTCTTTAATTCATTATTATCCACATTTACACATTAATGTAATTTAAAAAAAACAGAGTAACGTCTCTTTGGCCATTCGACCATTTAGCCGAAAATAAAACTATTATTGCAGTTATACAGATAAAGTCAATGAATGAAGAAATAGGGGAGCAAATTAAAAATTAAAACTGTGACATGGAAATGATTGGAACAAAACAGAAATGCATGACTGGAAAAAACAACAAAAGTTTAATAAAAACAAACATTAAAATTAGCTAATGTTAAAGAAGGTGAAGCTAAAGATAAGCAGGAATAAACATTATAGTAGTATAAGAATATAATTTTTGTTTTTTATGTTGTAATTTCATAGTATGATCAGTAAATCACAGTATGAACAAAAATATTTACTTATCCTAATACAATTATCATTTTATTTCATATTGATACTTATTAGTAGGCTATTTAGTAAATTTAAGGAAAAATATATTTCTAGTTTTTGTTTTCTATTTTATCATTTTCATAATGTGTTAATAAAAACTAGTAGTATTATGTTTATAAAATATTGCAATATTCAATTCCTTACTCATATTAATATAATCTTAATTTGTCTCTATTAAAATTAAAACTAGTCAATTTTAAAAGTGTTAAACTATACGTAAGCTTGAGAAAACAGTTTACTGGAGAAATAGAGAGTGATATTTTAATTTTTATTTCAGACTAGTATGATTATAATATGTTGTTAGTACTAATAAAGTTATGGTGTAACAATTTTTATTTTTTAATAACTAGTTCTTCACAAAAAAAATGAAAATTTTCGGACGTGAAATTATTTCCTCTTGTATTTTCAATGTTTACTTCTAAATTACTAGTATCGTGGTCATATTTAGCATCCTATTCATCTAATTATTTTGTATGACAATCAAAGTGTTCATCGCCAAAAATAATAGTTATATTATGAATTACCTCACATTCTACAATTATTGTTTGTACTCTGATTAAATATAAGGTAAAATATAAAAATAGAAGTATTAACCTTTCCTTTGACGATACGGAAAAATTGTATATATCCTAGAATCAGGCAAAACCATCAAACCCGTGACAATGACATAGCAGGATAAAAAGATAAAAAATTTAATTACAGTTTAATCATTTTAAAATTGAAGTAAACTAATAAAATCAAAACAATGATGCACGAAATAAAGTGCATCTATGCGTAGTGTATCTAAGGAAATTACTTAAATCTCTCAATATTTATGAGTCGAGTGGAAACAAGTAACTTTGAAATGAAAAAGTATCTGCTTTAACTTAAGTAAATTATTTCATATAATTTAGTACTAATAATTGTTACCTATTTGTCTATTAATGGAAATGGGTGTATATGAATAATTTCCATAATCGAACAATCTACTAATAAGATATACTGATAATCGATTATAAATATAGTTATTGACTGATCCTTGTCATCGAATGAATAGCGATAATAATAATTCCGATAGTCCATACCAAAACCACTTCAAGTAGTTTATTTATTTAATCGAGTCACATTTCTGCAAGTATTTAAAATTTAATCGAAAGTATGAAATAAGCGCATGTGCATTTAAGAATAAAATAGCATCCGTCCTCGTCTCACATACTAGTACTTCTTCAGTCTTGCACTGTTTAGTCCACTTATGTTGGAAACACACATAATAACGAATATTTGCTGTCATTTATTTGTTCCTGTTTGTGCATTATTAATTAGCAATTATTAATGATCATATTTGATACATTTTTGTAATAGAGTGCTTTCTTTTATATTATTCTTCATCGTTTACCTCCACTTAATAGGAAGTACACACACAAGTTAAAAAAGAGTTTAATTAAATTTAGTGTTTCAAACTTCTTAGAATTAAATGAAAACTTTAATATTTTTATAAGATGATAAATAAAGAAAATATCATGTTTCTATTCATACATTTTTTAGTTAAAAGATAGAAGAATAGTCATGGTAGTAGGTTATGAGTGTAGAATTTATTTATTTATTTTTTTATTAGATAAGCATGATTATAAAGAACTGTAACGATTAATCTTGCGTATATTTCAATCCTAATTCCAAAATGTTAAAATTTTCATTGTAAAGACAAGCAAGAGGAGATTGTGTAATATTAAAGAGGTGTTTTTTAAGTTATTGTGTTTCATATTTGTATTTCTGTTTGGATATTATGTGTGTTATTTCGAATAAACCATAAATAATATTGGCATTATTTTTTCTTTTCTTTTTCTCTTTTATAGTCGAAAGAAAATTAGAAAATGCTGAAAAAGGTTTTTTATTTTCACTCTAACGTAAAGAAATTTAATATTTTTATCGTATTTTTATGCAAAAACGGATAGTATTACAGGTTATATGAAAAAATGTTTTCCAAATTTAATATTTGATATTATTTTACAATTTATTTTAAACTAATATTATCGCAATATGAAATTAGTAATCATAAACTTTAACTTATCATTTATTTATCATATGCTAATATTATGGTTATCTTTATTATCGTGTTAACTTGAGTTCTGTCATCACTACACTGCTCATCCCTAGAAATAATATTTACGTTAGAAATACTGCACATGCCACTATAGCAGTTTGTACTTTGTTCAGATATAAGGTAATTTTTTGTTTAAAATGAGAAAACTAAATTTCCTAATACTAAAAACTTTTACTGTCTTTTTTTGGTTTTCGTTTGAAATTCTTTATTTAAATGTTTAGTTAGGATTGAGGAATTTTAAAGTAGGGTCAGCAAATAGTTAATTTTGCATCCACGTTTAAAAGTGACCTTGCTATCCTTGATATTTTACATTATTCCCACTTGTCATATAAAGATTTTATAACTCGAATGTCTTTTTGATTGGTGCCCAGAAATAAATAAACCGTATCTGGTGATTTTAATTTAAAGCGAATATGGTCTATAAGGAAAAATACTTTTCCCATAATATTCGAGTATAATTGGGTGTGAGAAATATACATCTCAGTTTCGCTTTTACTTCAAAACTATTCGAATAATTTGTGAAGCTGCTGCTTTAAAAACAATACAAAAATAACACATCGCGCGAGGGAGAAAACTAATAAAAATCTTATTATCAAGAAAATTGTAACTTTGGTACTTTTGTTTATTTAGGTAAATGTCATGATGGATGTTATATATTACTTGATTGAGAAAAACATTTTTCTCTGTCTTTATAAAACCGGAAGAAAATTTTTATTAAACATAGTTTTATTGGTACATTTAGTTTGAAGAAAATTTGTATATTAAACGTAAAAAAAATAAAATGTAAATAGTGAAATAGGTACTTAAGTAACAAAATGAATGTTAAGTAAAAAAATGAATGTTTGAATGTTGAAATTTAACAGGAGTTTGTTGGTGGTAACTACAATTTTTGTTTAACTAATCATAAAACTTAATTATTCTTGTTAAATAGGTTTTATTTATATTATATAATAAAACTACAAAATTACATGTAGCACAAGCTAAAGTAGTCTTACTTTTTTTTCAACAAAACGACAATTTAAAACCACGCTTCTTTATAATAGTTTTCTTATCTTATTCATGAGAAAATCGTGAACTGATTTGAAAAATGGTCTCCTTAGATAAAAAATATCAGGCACTTATAACTCATCAGCAACTACATCTGTCAAATAACTATCAAAAACCGATGAAACAAAAACTGGCTCATTATCTGCCAAATAACCAATATCTGGTTTCGGCCTATTTCGCCGCTAGCTGGTAAAATGGCGATTCTTATCAGCCATTTTACCCGCAAGCGCTTAAATAGGCCCGAAACTAGATATTGTCGGTCGATATATATATCTAGATATTGTTATTTGATATGTGTTAATAAATATTGCAGCCCTGTTTATCGCCTTTGTATACCTAATAAGCTTATCTATGGATTAAATTATTATCTAAGGAAAGCAATGTTATTTTATTTTAGCAAAATTTTCCTTTGAAATAATTTTTGTAAATGTTTAGCTAGAATGGAGGAACTTTAAAGCAGAGTTAGCAAATAGTTTTATTTTTATATTCAAGTATATGTGCATAATCTTCGATTTGAAGTCCAATCCTGTTTAGATCTTAATTGAAAAGTGGCCTTCCCATCCTTGATATTCTACATTTTTCCTACTTACGAAAATGAAAGAAAACAAAGAAAAACTGAATTTATTACAGTTCGCAATTCTCACTCATATAGGATTTGAAAGATATATTTCATTAAAGATCATAAAAGTATAACATTCACCATATTATGCCTAATTTTGGTTCATAAATAAAGCGGAATAGAAATTTAATTCGCCTTTACTTAACTGAGTAGTAAATAATTCTACGCACATTTTTTTAGAATATTAATTAAATACGTTTGACGATAAAAAATAAGTGTTAAAATGAAAATAAAATCCACTTTACAGGTTACAGGTTAATTACCACTTTACAGGTTTCATTTTTACAGTATTTTTATCCGCCGAATTATTTTATCCTTGAAATGTTAAAGGATAAAAAGTTAATTAAAAAAAATCAAAAACGGAACACAATTCAATTTCAGAAGAATGCCAAATTACATATTCTAATATCTTAATAAAACTCTTTTAATTTCTTTTATGCCTTACGGCCGTTTTAACCATCTGAGAAAAGTGAAAAAAATCTGAGCTTTCAGTCACTTGGCGCTTTAATTTGGAATAATATAGCGGAATAAAAAAATGTGCGTGTATTTATGTACGCGCGTTAGGGGTTACTTCTACTTCTTTTGCATAATACAAGAGTAACTTGTATTATGTGTTAACTAGGTGAAACAGTGTTTATTTATAAATAGTGGTTATTTATAAGAATTCATATTATTCGAAATATAATAAAGAAATATTACGTTTATAAGTGCGAGAATTCTAACAATGATTATGAAATGTGTCTGCCCTCAACGCATTTTATGTAAGTTATGTTGAAAGAAAATATTTTTTATGACGAATATTAACGTAAAATCGTATTTATTATCTATTTCCGAGATTAATTTATTAATTGATTTATTCCCCTTAAGTAAAAATTTATTTGTGGATGCAATAACGATAATAACAAAAACTTGACAAGCACGAGTCAGACTTGTACACGAAGGGTTTACAAAACCCTCGTAAAACTTTCATGCCCGCACCAAACAATATTAAATTTATAAAATTGTATATTTTAAGGTCTATTACGTTCGTTTTTTTTTCAGAATTTAACACACGTTAGTTGGAAAGTTAGACGAGGGCCCACTTTTTAAGATATTGAAAGTACATCACCAACTATTAACTTAAATAAAAAAGTAATCTTGGAAACACTATTTCATTTTTAAGACCTTTCCAATAATCCCCCACATTCCTATTTGCACTGGATCTTTCATCATTCCTCAGTTATATGTGTCAAGTGCCATTCCTAATATATTTGTTTTTTATTACTCCGCCATTTCATTACACAGCGGTTCATAGTATACTCATACTATCCAAATTTCATCTATGTAGGACTATTAATCTCCGAGTAAAATAGCTGTGATTTAAAGATATAAATTAACAGATAGACAGGAAGAAATTATAGGGGTTGGCTTTTTTCATTTGGCTACGAAATCTTAAAATGAGCAGTAAAATTCAAGTCAATTTCAAAACAGATTTACACATAGATAGTCAATAAATATAACGGATGTTATTCATAATTACAAACATATAAGATACAAGAAATAATATAGTGCTGCATACAGCCAATATTGCCCCGAGATAATGCAGCACCACATCAGTTCATTTTAGGTGTTGACGAGGCAGCTAACTGTTGAAAATATATTGTTTAAATCATTGTCCACCATTTTTAACCATTTGTCCACCACTCGTTTTTTTCTGTAAACTGTCAGTATCAATGAAACAATAAACGAGCTAAGTTTTTGCAAGGTATATTGCATTACGTATTGAAATAATATGTATTTATTGAAGAGTATGGTATTTTTTGGTGTCCCTAAATATTAAAGAACTCAATCGTTTTACATAAGATCAATTAACACATCTTCAAATACGCTTGAAAAAGAATGCAGTATTCACTTGCAAATTAATCGTAATTTTAATATTACATATTTTTAGTTTAAAATAATTTTTTTATGATCAGTTTACAATATATTCTTCAATAAGGTAATAAAAAATATATTTCCGATCAACAATTTTAAAATATATGATGCTTTCCCTATTCTATAGCAGTCGTAATTTTGTTATTTTGTCGTTCTAGAATTCGGTAAGCACGGGAGTCAGTTTCGGACCCAACATCAGTCTCTTGGGCAATATGCGTAAATTTGTGTTTGGGCTCGATTTTGGGTCCTCGGGCGTTAGACGGCCATACTGAAATAGTAAAGACCTTAGTAATTTCTTGACAAAGTTGAGACAGGAATAATAAAACCAAAATATATAATCGCTACTGATGTAATTTATGGAATGCTTAAGTGTTGCGTATTAACTTTCAACAAGCAATATCTAGAATGCATAGCAAAAAGTAGTTTTGCCCAGAAAGCAAAAAGTGAGGAAAAAGTATTAAAAAGGAAAACACTAAATTAATGAACTAAATATGAAGATATAACACAATGCTGGAAAGTTAAGGACGAAGATAAATATCACATTCCTTATTAATAAATTTTGAAATAAAACCTAAATTTCAACTAAGTCCGTGACTGAGTGGTGAGTATATTATAATGAGTAAATACGCTGGATTTATTATTTTGTCGGGGAGTAAATACTGTGGAAAGATTTCGTTAAAATTGACGGGGATTTACTGATGGACATTGCAAAATTAAAAGTCTTTCATCAACGTAAGCTATAATTAAATATTAATGAAAAATATACAAATGGAAGTTTGGAATAAATTAATTAATAGAAATAATAACTCACAATTAAATGAAACTACGTGACGTAGTATTATTTCTACTTTCTTTAATTTCTTTACCGCGACCTAGGTTTCGTTGTATTACAACATCTTCAGGCGGGATATTAGCAAATATCCTGAAGATGTTGTAATAAAACGAAACCTAGGTCGTGGTAAAGAAATTAAAGAAAGTAGAAATAATACTACTTCACGTAGTTTTATTTAATTGTGAATAATGAATTTCTACAAAATTAACGCCAAATATATTCAAGATTAGAAATAATAACTGTTAATGGGAATAACAGGTTTTTTAATAGAGAATTTTTCTAAAAAGGAAAGAGGTATGTGAAAAAGGCAAGGTTAAACACATTATTTATCGCTTCTTGCATTTCTTAATAGAAAAACTGCCTAAAGGTTTTGATAGATACATTTTTTGTATAATTTAAGGGTTATTTGGATTTAGAATTGGTTAAGTTATTATCTGCTTGACTTCAAATCATTAGTATATTTAACTGTAATCAGACTAAAACTTTAAAATCGCTGATAGGTAAAGTAAATTCGCATAAAAATTCACTTTTTGCGTGAACAAATTCAAGTGTATCCAAACATCTGCCTTTATTGGACTTCATTAGCAATGCACAATTAAATTATCCATCTATTTTGTGAAAATTAGTCGCATTGATATTCGTATAACATAATGCATGTCGATCTGAAGGTTTTAAATAATCGGTGAACGATTTTTTGCGTAGAAGGTGGTACACCATATTTTGAATTTGTTGTTGGTATGCAAGGACCATTTTTTTTCTACAAAACATTTAGCATAAATTATATAAACCACGATATTAAATGATCATTGCAATACATGAGACGGAAGGATAGTCGATGGAGGTTTGATTTTCTCTTTGCTTATGTTAACCGGTTCTAGGTCAGGTAGGTAATCGAGATCAGTACACTGATCTTGATTATGTATTAAAAATTCTAAGTCTTTGATCCATGTGTATAAATTATGTCATGCTTATTGGTATTAATTATTTAAAAAAATAGAAACTTCAGTCATATTACAATGCTATAATTAATTTTTAATTGCGAACCAAAATTAAATTCTTTACTTATTATTTTAATTACGTCCAAATTGTTGAAAAAAAATATTAAATTTCTAACGCTTAACCTAGAGTAATATAAACATTTCTCCGGTCGTTAACACTTTAAATTATCAATTAAAACTTTTATAAATTAATTGTATGTTACCGATTGCCTCTCAGCGACATTATATTCACGGACAGTTAAAATGTGTGACTTGGTGATAAAAAGGATATTTCAGCTGGTTTATGATCAAATTAGTCAAATTACTTTGATTATGGCTCTACCAAACATTCCTTTTTTTGTCAATTTGTCTTTATTGTCTTCTGTTAACAGGTATAAATTACTTTTCGTTATGTATTTCTGAACGATTTAAAGTGCTAATAAAGGCAATTTAGTTATGCCATAACTTCCTTAGTTTAAATCCTATTACACATTATTCACACATAGCCCATATAATAATATCCACATAAAAATAATAATTAATATTTGTATTTTTAATGAACCCCCTGACATAAAGGACGCCTATGTTTTTGTTTACAAGAATGGTAGGTTTTTGTTTGGAGTAGTACTAGAAATTACGTCAAGATCCTACACAATTTAAATACACTCAATATAATTGTAGTTCATTTGACTGATAACTGCCAAAATTACGTATGAGGAGGTAAAATATAACATAGTTTCATTTTATCTCCATCTTAGCATAATAACAAAACATCAGTAGAGTGTGAGGAGTTGTAAACATATCTCACGTGTAATGCCAAATATGCCAATGTTTTGAAGCTACTAATAATTAAAACTTAACACTTATTAAAAATAATAATATAAAATTATTAACAAATTGAGTGAACAAAAATTTTCGAAGCGAGTATTTGAACGCGATGGCTGCCGTAACTGAATATTTTTTGAAGCCCTGCGCTTATGCCGGTTGAATGCTCTTCATTCGCTTGGACCCGGATCAAAAGAAACAAAAAAAATGTTACAAATTTTTTTCAGTTTATTTAAATATTAAAATTATACGACTTTATCATGTTTTACTTATCTACGTGTTTGATTACTAACATAAATATATAATCGAGGGTGATTTTACTTTTATGGGGAATTTTAAGTAAATATTGGTATATTGCAAACTATTTTTTTCAACGCCCAACATTTTAATCACTTGTACCGATTTTTTGACATCATTTACAATTTTCTACGAATTAGATCTAGCGAAACCAAATAACCAGTTCTTGACCACTGATCAACTAAATTTTAACAGGCAGTGGAATTAGTAGTAAATTTACAACTAAGGATATTTATAATTAATTGATAAAAATTAATAAGCGTTGTCAAGAGTAGCAGCAATAATTGAATTAAATAAAAGAAAATATTATACTTGGGTGTATTATTTTGCATAATATGTGCACGAGCCTTAAATAATAACAAACAACCTGAAGAGATAGAATCGATTGCGACGAAAGCCCCACCATTTATACTTTGTTACGGTGGATACCTAGATTCCGAAATCGGTACTTCAGTAGTTCCCTTTCACATGTAACTCTATGTCAAATGATATTAGGAAGAAATCACGTTTTGTGTCTTTATAATTGGATAACCAGCAATTATTACAATGTTTTTCTGTTATTTGAAGACGAGGACTTAAGTAAGTTTAAAAGGTTTTTGATAATTCAATTATACAATGTAAAATTATTCTCTTAATTTTTAATCATTTTATAACTTGTAGGTCACAATTATAAAATGTGTAATAATGAAATAAGGTTTTTTTATCGCAACAACGGTACAACAGTTTTTTCGGGAATTTTATTCTATGGCCATACTAATTTTTTTTAAATATTTACAGATAAGTTATATGAAATATGTTATTGTTTATATATGGAATTTCGTAAAATTTGTTTTGTTATACATTTTGTACGAAAAAACAATCCAAATTTAATGATTATATTAGAGGAATCCATATCAAAGTTTGAATACCGTATCGAATGATTTACAAAGAAATTATAATAGAAAATTAATTTTCAGATTCACTATAATTATCGATACAGTTTGAAGAGTGTCTCAATCGTGACCCATTGTGCCGAGCGTTTATGTATATCGCACATAATAAAACTCACGCAGTATCGCCGGGCCGGATGCGCGCCTATGTGTGCGTGTCAAACGAATTACTTCCTGGAGTATACCCTTAAACGAATTTAATAATTTTATTTCAAAGAAGTTAATACGACGTATTTTCATACTTGTTTTTATCCATTTGCAATACTGTAACCCATACGTCACTATTCAGTAGTCAGTTCTCAAGTGTTATTTATCTTACTTAAATATTTTTCCACTTCATTACTAACTAGTTATATCCATTATGTTTTTGATGTTTTAGCAAAAATTGCATCCCAGGAAAACTCTCTTTATTAACAACATAGGCAAAAAACGAGGAAATTGTTTCTGATAAAACTATTTTAGTTACTTTAGCCAATGTATTACCGGTTTAAGATTAGTTTAGTTAGGTTTAAGATTTAAGATTAGATTAGTAGAGAAAAGTGTGAGAAGGCTTGCCAATACAAGTGAAATGAATTCAAACTTGTCGGGTTAATTACTTTCCATTAACAAGATCCTTTACGGAGTAATTCCGGAGTATTTCCCGATATAAATTCCGCGATTACAGGAACCCGCATACGGAAAGTTCCTTAGCACAAAATAATATTAAATTCATAAGTTTATATTTCTCAAAGAGCCTGTAAAAAACAAAGTTATTGCTGCGGTCAGTAAGAAAAATATTCCATATTTCAAAAACTGCACAACATATTTTATTCAAAACAAATTTTTCTTCAAAGTTTATTTTAAATTGTATTACCTTAATTTTTTTTATTATTATTTTTTACTATTTTTTGTATTACCTGAATTTTACACATCTTAATTTGAAAGTTAGAGGGTGGACATATATTTTTCAGGACCTTTGAAGCGCATATCTCACCAAGTACTAACTAAAATAAAAAAAATATTTTATATCTAGCCACAACACCGCAAGCGTATGTATATTGACTTTTTTTGTTCCTAAGTTACTTAAATTAAAAAAATTTAATTGTAGAAACACTAGTAAATATTAGGAGACAATTTTCCGCCCATTCTTATAATTAACATTATAATTCAGTCTACCACAGTCGATAACAAGTAAGAGTCATTACAAGACCATAATGGTGATTATTTATACATCCTATAAGTATACACGGTTAATATGTGAACTGTCGAAATTTATCATAATTCATAATAATTTTTCAAGATATTGAAATAAGTCTTTAAAAACATCTGAATTTAAGCTAAACGTTGTGAATTGGCAGTCTTTTTTGTAGTAGGCTTCAGCACATTTACGGTATGTTACCCTTTAATACCATAAAGTCTTCGATATCGGCTATATTTACGCAAAAATAAATACGACCTAGTAAAAGTAAAAGAAATTTCGACTCGCAAATGCGTCCCAAAATAATAAAAGTTAGAAACTAATAGAGAGCACGACGAAATATTTAAGGAACATAAGGCAAACATTTTTACACAAGGGCCATTTAGTTCAGACCGTAGGTAAATTTTTTTGTGAAGAATACCCTACAACAATTTTTTCATTCACAGGTTTCTATGACTTCATCTTAATTACAAAACTAAGTTCGTGCAATGCGGGCATGAATTAGCAGCCATCTTGGTATATGATTATATGCAAATGTCTCTGGAACGATTGGTCTTACGAAAAAAAGTTTACGTCATGTTCTTGTAGACATATGTATAGTGTTTTATTCTTATTTGAAATAAAATAAATTAGAGTATTTTTAACTTTAGAGTATTTTTCTACAAAGGTGTTATTTCCAAGTTATTTTTGTAAATAAACCTATTTAATTGGCTAATCATAAATTGATAACAGTTATCATCAAAATGGCCGAACGTGAAATTATCTAAAAAATTCAAATAATTTTTTTCCAAAGTTCACTGCTTGTGAATTAAAACGCACTTAAAATTAATTGATCACAGATTAGTAAAACTCATTTCCTTATCATCCATTAAGAATTGTACCTTTTACATTTTTCTTTGGTGGCGATTTTTTTATTTTCTTGATTTTTTTAATGAAATCAATGTTTTCGAATAATTTCGTTCCAAAGCTTTTCCTATTTAGTTTTGGTATATAAGTCGTAAATATGTAATCAAATTTTTAAAGCGCAAAATTTTCTTAAAATTTCTACAAAACCTTTTTCCTTATGTCAATATCATAGTAACTACGGTCTTCACAATTCATCCTTTCGAATTAATATGCAACGAACAGGACGGATGTGTGAAAATTTGTTTTCTATCGAGTTCATCGAAGCTACGGAAGTGTTTGAAATTTGACATTACCTATTGAATAAATTAATAAACTGGTTGCCAAAAATTTGTAAAGATAAGGTACTAATACACACATATATATATATATATATATATATATATATATATATATATATATATATATATATATATATATATATATATATACATATATATATACATATATATATATATATATATATAT